>OY987321.1:23867985-25285027 GCA_963920655.1 Geranium rotundifolium
GAGCTGGTGGTGGCGGACGGGGCCGAGGGGCGAGGCGTCTGCGACGGAGCCGAGTCAACTGTCGCCGAGGCGAGCCGGAGCCGATGCGGAGCGTAGGGCCGAGGCGGAGCAAGGCGTCGCCGACGGTGGACGCGGTTGGAGCCGACGGAGCCGAGGCGGAGCGAGGCCGGCGGAGTCGTCGGGCGCAGTCGTGAAGTGAGAGAGAGAAAATGGGAAAGATTAGGTTTAGAATGAGTGGTTATAATGAGCGCAGAATAAGAGATAAATGCACTGAAATCGGGGTTTAAAAACTTATAACCGCGCACATTGCGTGAGTGCGCAGTTATAAGATGTAAGGCCTGCGCACATAAGCATGTGCGCAGGTCTTACATCTTATGACTGCGCACTCACGCAATGTGCGCGGTTATAAGTTTTTTGATTGGTTGACTTTAACTTCGGTCGCCTCATCGACTATGATCCCGTGGTTCGATTTGTGTAAAAATTGTTGTGTATACGTAATCCATGATTCTCTGCATATCCTACGGTTTCGATTTTCATAATTCACTTTTCCTACGTTCGTTGATTGTAGATTGTTAAATCGTACAATGTGAACCCTTATTTTCAATGTACATAAACTTGTACATCGAAGACGATTCAATGTTGGGAAAAAAAAAATTAATCCAACCGTACGGATGAGACCGAATATATGATTCTCGTGTACTCGTAAAATATTGAATAATTTTATTAAGAAATCAACATCGATAAAGTACCCGATGAGTCGCGGACACGTGTGTATATATCAAGATCATCAATTTTTCCTACGTTTTAGTCGATATTTAACAATTTTTTTGTGCGCAGTGAATATCGACAAATTTTATAGGCAAATCAAGACTTGAGGTCAAAAAATTAATAAACCGAGACTTGAGGAAATTGAGGTCAAACATAGATTTGACCTACATAGTCAAAGGTCAACAATTTGACATAGTTAAGGACGGCGCACAGTTATATGTGCGCAGTCCTTAACACTTAGAAAATTTTCTAAGTGTTAAGAACTGCGCACAGTTATATGCGCGCAGTCCTTAACACTTAGAAAATTTTCTCACATTTTTCTACACTGTTTTCTTACACTCTTGGCTACACTTTTTTCTAACACTGAAATTTTTTCTTACATCTTTTGAACTGAACACATTTTGCAAACATTGAAATTTACTATCAATTCAAAACGATATTACAACACTTTCAATCAGATACATAATCTTCATGTCCTTCCATATCGCTGTTGTCGGATGCACTACTACTATATTCTTCTATGTCTGGTGGTATGTTGGCAATTTGAACGGGCGGTACATTATTTTGTAACTGAAAACTGCTAAGATCTATTGTTATTCCTCCCGGCCTGTCAATCTCAATTCTGTTCATGTTTGGCTCTTGGTAAGGCTCGTTCACCTCGTACGTGGGGGCTTCGGCTGTACGGGCTAGTGTCTGCGGGTTGTAACAACCCCTATGGTTTACAAAGTTCACAACTTTCCACCCGCGACCAATTCTCGGATCTTCGACATAGAAAACCTGTTTCGCCTTTAAGGCAAGACAGAAAGGGTTCTCCCTGTGACAATTGGTTGTCGTGTTAACCGACATCAACCCCCGATCATGCCTTAACCTGCTCTCATCGTACCATCTACACTTGAACACAACCACATGCAAACTCTGGGGGGTTTTTAAGTACGCAGACGTCCAGAAGAACACCAAAATATGTCTTGTCGATCGCTTCTATCATTATTCCAGAATTCTGATTCACTCTCCTTTCGTCTAATCGTTGACAGACGAACTTCACGCCATTGACTGTACATTGCGAATATATGCTCGAACTCTGGGGTCCATGAGAAAGCAACGTCAATTCATTCTTATAACCAGGATTTCGCATCTGTAATAACAATCAAAGTTGGGTTTAGTCCAAAACGAAGACAATAATTAGTACACGCGATTTTAGATTTGAGCACTTACACATTTTGCGAATTTTTTGTTGAAGGAAATGACCCGATCTTCAATGCTGCCATTGGGGTGATTTCTTTTGAACCAGTTTTCATGCGTGTCTACGAATGTATCCATCTCTGCACAATTCTCTGTGACTGTCCAATGGGCCCAAAACAACTCATCTTTTGGCAATTTTGAATTGCGAACGACGCTACGCAATTCAATCAACTGAGACACTACCGAGATGTCATGTACGATGGTTGCATTCACCGCGTCGGGAATGGGCGAGATACCCCGATTTAGGTACATGCGAGTAAAAATAACTGACTCGTGCATCAAATATTGTTGCGCTATGCACCCTTCAGGATATCGCATGTTACGCACACTTCTCTTGTACTCACCGAGTTGCCTGCACGTTAAAGTATAAATTCAACTTCATTTAAGATGAAATGAACTGTACTAGCCAATAACTTAAATATCACATACCTTTCAATCGGAAACATCCACGTGAAGTGAACTGGTCCAGTTCGCAAAACTTGATCTGCAAGATGTATAGGTAGGTGGGCCTGTATTGTGAAGAATGCCAGGGGAAAAATCATCTCCAACTTGCATTGAATCATCGCGATGTCTTCTCTCATCTGGATGAGGGTGGATTTTTTTAACTCCCTGGCACACAACTTCTGAAAAAATGTTCCCAACTCGACCAATACGTCTGCTACTTCTGAATCGACGTATTTTCGAATCATAATAGGAAATATCCTCTGAATCAACACGTGACAGTCGTGCGTCTTGAGCCCGTAAAATCTTTTGTCTTCCTTGATTTTATTCTTCAGACTTCCCGCATACCCACTTGGGTAAGTACTTCTCCACGATCTTTTGGCTTCACAACATACCCTGCCTGAGGGAGAACCCATTTTCCGTCATTACCATGTACAGGCCAAAGATGCGGTCGCACGTTCAAATCCTGTAACGTGAATCGGGCCTTCTCATCATCCTTAGTCTTCCCACCAACTCCCATCACGGTGCTCATAACATTGTCGCACACATTCTTCACTATATGCATCACATCAAGGGCATGTCTCACTTGATGAATCTTCCAATAATCCAGCTCCCAGAATATGCTTTTGTGCGTCCAACAACACTTCTCCCGAGTTGCCCTGGGTTTCAATAGCGGGTCCAAACTCTGTATTGGATATTCATTTTGCAATATGAATGAAAATACTTCCTCCCCAGAGCAGATACGAGGCGCGTCTCTTTCTTCAACTGTTCCATTAAAAGCCTGTCTCGCCCGACGCAATCGATGCATTCGATGTAAGTACCTGCGTGCACCCAAATACGACGTTCTCCCCCGTTTATGAGTGGAATCAATGTCGTCCATGCATATAGGACAAGCCTTGTAACCTTTTGTTTGAATTCCACCCAACATGCCCAGCCCTGGATAGTCGCTAATCGTTCACATCACTGCAGCACGCATTTGGAAAGCTTCATCCTTAAACCCATCCCATGTCGGAACACCTTGATGCCATAGTTCCTGCAACTCATCGATCAATGGCCTCATAAAATTATTCAAACATTTACCTGGTGACTTTGGACCAGATAACAACATCGTCAGCAGATTATATTCCTTCTTCATTACCATTGATGGGGGGAAATTTAGTGGGATAGCGACGACGGGCCAAAGGCTATAAGGCGGTGTGTTTGGTCCGAACGGACAGAAACCGTCAGTTACAATGGCGAGGCGCACGTTACGAATTTCTACTGAAAAACTCGGGTATGTCCTGTCAAACGTAATCCAATCTTCTCCGTCTGCTGGATGTTCGAGTGTATCATCGTCCACCCTCTCCCGCTCCCCGTGCCAACGCATCCACTCAGACGTCTCGGGTACGGCAAATAATCGCTGCAAACGCGGTGCCAATGGAAAATACCATAATGTCTTCTTTGCCGCAGTCAAATTTCCAGCATATTCGTACCGACAATCTCCACATACTGGACACTCTGTGGAATATATGTACTCTTTGTAGTACAATATGCAACCGTGGTAACATGCATCATATTTCACCAACGGCAATTCTATTGACTTCAATTTCTGCTTTGCTGATGCGTAGTTTGCCACATGCGCATTGGGTTGCGGCAACTTGCTGGAAACGTACGCAGCTACATCGTCAAATGCCGTGTCTTTCATCCCCGTCTTATGTTTGATTGACAGAATTTGCAGCAGTGCGGTCAACGCTGTATCATCGCTACCATCATACAATGGTTTCTCCATCTCTGCCACCAACTGCTTGTACTTTCTCGTCGTTGCTCTAGCAGCATCAGCATCTACTTGAATCGCCATATCAGTTGCTTCTCCAAGTGGTTCAAGTCTAACATCTCGCCATGGGTCTACATCATGCACGAACTGATGAACATGATCAACCACGGGACTGTGAACAGGGGAATACCGAAGACCCTGGTTACTGCTCTCCCCGACTTCCCCCACTTCGCCATGTTCGGTCCATATTGTATAATATCTTATGAACCCTTTCCTAAGTAAATGTGTACAAATGATCGGCATCTCGTAGAAACGAAAATTACAACATGTCGAACACGGGCACTTGAATCGATCTGGGCCGTATTGTATACCATTTTCTCTCGCAAAAATTACGAAACTGCTAACACCTCTCTTGAAAGCATTTGTTGGCCTATCCATTCCCATCCACGATCGATCCATTTTTATCTACGTTTTCAACAATCACTAATTACTAAAACGATATATATACTTACAATGATATATATACTAACAAACGATAATCACTAAATTCTATTTCGAAATAAAACGATATATATACTTACGATGATATATATACTAACAAACGATAATCACTAAATTATATTTCGAAATAAAACGATATATATACTTACAAACGATAATCACGAAATAAAACGATATATATAACAATGGACACACGTACATACCTTACAATGGACGAGAAAGTGTGAGTGACGATGTCTTCGAATTTTTGATGAGTTTATTTGCCACTACAAGTCGTATATGTGAACCCTCAATTTGTACCTCTCAACACAACAACAATTATCCAAAATCACTACCACAACACACAACATCAACTTTCTGCCATTTATAGGCAGAAAGTTGATGACTGGGCACCCACATATGTGCGCAGTCACAAGCTAAGGACTGCGCACATTCAATATGTGCGCGGTCCTTGGCAACGGTCTAATTTGCAACGGCTATACATCCGACCGTTGCCCACCAACGGGCAATTTTAGTGGATCTCTACAGACTGCGCACACAGTCTATGTACGCAGTCACAAGGTAAGGACTGCGCACATGAGAGTGCGCAGTCACAAGGGTCACGTTATGCCTGCGCACATAGACTGTACGCAGTCCTTGCTTTGGCTTAGGACTGCGCACGTTGTCTATGTGCGCAGTCGTTATAGCAAAATGGTGTAGTGTACACACATTTTATACTAAATACAACTCTTAGCACATTTTTTATCATCAACAAAATACACCGCACTTTCTTGTAGTTTTTGTCATTTTCTTTATATAAATGTATAGTGAATTTGGGATGTTTACATCAAAAAAATTAACCTATATATATATAGGGGCACACTCCACTACAAACGCCCAACCCGTCCGAATCGAAGGAACACATTATGGTAGATGCTTTTCACGCGATTAAAAGAGCGCGCGACACGTGACATTATAATGTCCCACCGTGAGAGTGTAATGTCGCACACTGTGCACTTAAGTGAGGGGCAATTTCGAGTTTTTTAGCAGCGGGGCGTACTGTTCATCTTTCTCATTCGGAGTGTAATGTCATCAGTGGATGTGTAATGTTCAACATCGAGCGTGTAATGTTCAACGTTGAGAGTGTAATGTCAACAAGTGGAGACTACACACTCACAAGTCTATACTATACACTCACATAGTTCAGACTATACACTCACAAGTGCAGACCATTGAGATTGTGATCTCAACTGTAGGAGTGTAATGTCAACAGTGGAGTGTAATGTTTAACATTGAGAGTGTAATGTCCAACATTTGAAAGTGTAATGTCCAACATTGAGAGTGACATTACACTCCCACTGGTGCACATTACACTTTGAATGAGAAAGTTGAACAGTACGCTCTGCTGCGCAAAAATTAGAAATTGCCCCTCACTTAAGTGCACAGTGCGCGAAATTTTCCGTGTTTTCCACGTGTCAACCATCCGGAAACCACGCAAAAATTTGATGTGTGTATATATATATATATAAACAAGAACAATAAAAATAACAAAATTAAAACTAAAATGAAGAAAATGGAACTAATAATTAAGCATTAAATAAAATAGAATGGACGATGACAATAATTTAGGCGGTAGAACCGGCCATCTAATTACTATATAAGAAAATTAAATAAAGAGCAAAATATATGAATAAGTACATAATTTATTTCATATGAAAATAAGAGCAAGAATAATAAAAATAACACTTACATAAATTAAAGTTTTGTAGTGGAAAGCTTGGAAAATAAAAGATTTAGAAGAAATTCAAGGAGAGGCTAGGAAGGAGAGAAAGTCTTGCATAAAAAATGTTGTGTCTTCCTCTTGAAATGGAGTGCCTTTTTATAGCCAAAAATCAGCTCCTATTCCATCACAGGAGGAATATTAGGCATAATTACTTCAAGACTTCAATGGCTCACCAATCACTTCATGTTTCTCACTAATGTCTTCCACTAAGTCTCTTATCATAAATAGTGATTTACCTTTAACTATTTACGACACTTATCATAAATAGTGATTTACTTTCACTATTTACGAAGTCTTCAAATCTGGTTTTGGATACAGACCGGTTTTGGATACGGGTATACCGTAATTACAAAATACAAATACGAAAATAAATAAAAATACAAATAAAATTACATTTTGTAGAATAATAATTTTTTCTAGAACCCCGAGTTTCCAAAGAAAGGGTACTGGCAGATTTGAACCTCTTCATCCTCGGCATCATCGGCAAGGTTGATGGATGCTGCTGAGGAGGCGCTGGATCCCGATTCTTCTTTTAAGGAAGCTTTTGAAGGTCCGGGCATGCTGGAGAGGATTTGTTGGAGAATGTTTTGATATTCTTCTTCTGTTTTTGCTGCGGCGAGTGACGCTTGGGCTCTCGCACGCTGAGCTAGGAAAAGAGTTTGGCCATGAGAAGCTTGGCTACCCCTTTAACGAGACTTTGCAATCCAGTCGGTGATGACTTCCGTGGTAAAGGTTTTAGAAATGTTGAAAGCGGACCACCATTTTATCCGAAACTTTCTATGGATAATAGGGATGGAGCCGTCACGATTATGAATAAAGGTCCAAGAGAGGAACCAAGGGAGAAAGAAATGGATAGAGAAGAGGCACATAGGGGGGAACCTGGCTTCTTTGGGAGTAGGATTATAGTTTTTTGAAAATGTTTTGAAAGGCTCCATCACATCAGTGTGAAGATATTCATCTGAGGAACCAAAGAATCTCCACCACTGGGCAAACCAGTTAGGAAGTTTTGTTGGGTCAATAGACTTGTTATTAAAGTAAATCAACCAAGTGTGAGAACATGTGGAATTTTGAATGTAAAATGTGTTGTACCACGCATCCATGTAATCCCAATAGGAGTACGTGCAACAACAAGGGATGGTCGTTTTGAAGGAAGAGGGGAAGGATTTGCGAGTTGAAAGAGGAGCTCCCCAATTCTTTATACTTAGAATTTTTTGGATTTTTAGGATGGAATACGAGGGGGAGGACGAATCATTTTTGAAAAAATGTTTGAACTCCACAGACTTTGTGTCCTCGAGAATACTCTGATAGTATACTGAGGGTTTTGAAATGTCATGTGGTGCGAAGAACCAACCTTTTGGAAGTAGATTGGCCGCAGTCTTGAAAGGATCAGACTCCAAACACCCAGGCTCAGCGGTGAGAACATTTAGCACATTTAATTTGTCCATATAAGAAGATTTTTGGGCTCTTGATTGGGTGCCAACCGCAATCTGAGCACTATTTTAAGATACCGAAATATTTTTTGAAGAAGAGGCATCGCCTTTCTCTGGTTTGGAAAATATTTGAGACGGGTTTTTAGGGGGAGATGAAATCTCCTTCTCAGTTTTTCAATTTTTGATGAGGCCTTTACCTTGTATCACTATAGGGGCAGAAAATAACTCAGCTTGCTCAGTTAGGCTCATGAAAATGTAATTTTATTCTACAAATTACGGAATGTAATTACAAAATGTAATTTTATTCTAGAAAAAAATTATTATTCTACAAAATGTAATTTTATTTGTATTTTTATTTGTTTTCGTATTTGTACTTTGTAATTACGGTATACCCGTATCCAAAACCGGTCTGTATCCAAAACCAGATTTGAAGACTTCGTAAATAGTGAAAGTAAATCACTATTTATGATAAGTGTCGTAAATAGTGAAAAGTAAATCACTATTTATGATAAGAGACTTAGTGAAAGACATTGGTGGGAAGCATGAAGTGATTTGTGAGCCATTGGAGTCTTGAAGTCATTATGCCTAATATTCCTCTCGTGATGGAATATGAGCTGATCTTTGGCTATAAAAAGGCACTCCATTTCAAGAGGAAGACACATCATTTTTTATGCAAGACTTTCTCTCCTTCCTAGCCTCTCCTTGAATTTCTTCTAAATATTTTATTTTCAAAGCTTTCCACTACAAAACTTTAATTTATGTAAGTATTATTTTTATTGTTCTTGCTCTTATTTTCATATGAAATAAATTATGTACTTATTCATATGATTTGCTCTTTATTTATTTTCCTTATATATTAATTAGATGGCCGGTTCTACTGCCTAAATTATTGTTATCGCCCATTCTATTTTATTTAATTCTTAACTATTAGTTCCATTTTCTTCATTTTAGTTTTAATTTTGTTATTTTTATTTTTATTGTTCTTGTTCTTATTTTATTTTGTTATTTTTATTGTTCTTGTTCTTATTTTATTTTAATTTACTTAATTTATTCTACGTTTATTGTTTATATGCTCATGTTTACATCCTGGTATATATATATGAGATATTCGCTACAAACTCCCCAAAAATGTCAAAACTTTAATCCAACAATTGGATTGACATGTGTTCATTGTGAGAACGACACCTGGCGCGGACATATGGTATAGACAACTAACAGAGATAGACGAAAAACCCAGGGTATTTGGGTCATTTCGCGGAGTAGACCTAATACAAATTTCGACGGTTTGGCTTCTCAGAACAATGCGATCAGAGCGATTTTGACTTCGACTTAGAGACAGCGAGAAGTGTGATTTGTTCTCGTCGATACGGTTGGGAATTATCGGTAAGTAACGCGATTTCATGATAGATTTGCAGTCGATTATGTGTGTTGTTGATTTTTGTGATTTCCGATTTGCTATTTTTTATTTTAGGTTTTTTCATCTACAACAAATTTGAGGTGCAGAAGACGATGACGACGACTGACTACCATCGCTACATTTTTTTAAAAATTTTTTTTGTGTTTGTAATGTTTTTGTAAGCGATTTTCCTTCAGGACAAACTTTATATTGATCAAGTTCGCATCTGTCTTTCTGTTTATGTATAACATGTCGAGATACCTGTCAGATTGTACTATATAACCAGTTTAAGTGAATAATTTTAGTAGCACATAAAACGATTAACCATTTTAGAGATTTAATTTTGACTGACTGTCTATCTGATTATGTAGAACATGGTAGTGTATCATGTATAACATGTTGTCATATACTGTATACCACTATAATTAGATGATTTCCCGCGTATAAAACGATTACCCACTTTAAAAGTTGTGTATAACTATTATATTGTCTGTGTATAAATGTTACATTATCTATATATAACATGTTTGTGTACCATATATAACATATTGTTATACATTCTTAAGAAGTTTTTTTTGGAGCCAATAACAAGTTTTCTTTTCGTACGACGAAAAGAAAGAATGCACTTTATTATATTATATTTTGTGAATAATAAGAGTCCAACAAGTTTCCGTCAGATAAATAATAATTTTCAAAATATATACATGATGATGCATTATCAATATCGGCTTAAATTGGTAGTTGTTCAAAGATGAGCATACCAATTCAAAATCTTCTATTCAATAAAATAAACTTAATTTTGATTAAATTAAAGATGGGTTTGTTTAGATCTTTCGAGTAATTTGACCGTTTTATTAAAGATAAGGTTTGTGTTAATTAATAGTGACATCTAACAGTGAGTATCCAATTATTCAAACTTCACTTGATTACATTTGATTGACTAATATATATGATAGTTATGACATAGCAACACATCATATAACATCCTGGTCCAGATATGTACTGCAAGCTATTAATTATATGAGTCAATGTTGATTGAAAAGTCTACATAGTAATTTTTTTTTTGAGAAAAAACAAACAAATATTATCTATTGACTGTGAAATACATCGAAGGTAGAATGACATCAAAATCTATATCTACCTCAAGCCAGAGTGTTAATAGAGCAAAATGGTCTTTAAGTAAACCATCTTATAACTTGACCAACGTAACATTATACATGATGACTAAATATAGACTACAAGATAGATGACAAAATAGTAAACACTCCTAAAAAATACAGAGAGACCGTTGTGATGAAACAACAGTTCGACCATCCTTCTGCTCTTCTTATCAATCTGATCATCTATCAGAACTGTCGCTTCTCAATTCTGACCACCAACTCCATGCTTTATGTCACAAAAGTTCGCAAGATTTGACGACTCCTCTCAACTCATTCCCA
The DNA here is from genome assembly GCA_963920655.1 of Geranium rotundifolium. Classification (NCBI taxonomy): domain Eukaryota; kingdom Viridiplantae; phylum Streptophyta; class Magnoliopsida; order Geraniales; family Geraniaceae; genus Geranium; species Geranium rotundifolium. The sequence continues at coordinate 23,878,715 of OY987321.1, forward strand.
TTATGAAGTATATCCGGTCTAAGACCAAGTGAGCGCTTCTCCCGAAATTCCTCACCAAGGTTTTACTGGACTGGTACCCGTGAGGCTTGGATCACTGGGTCACACCCCTCAGGGGTCCTCTTGCGCCCAGATGAAGGGAAAGTCGGTATCGGTTCTCCAACCAAACTCATCCACTTATCCACAAAAAACTAAAAGCCTATCGATCACCTCTCGAAGCCTTTGTCGACACCGACAAACATTGCCGACCACATAACCCCAAGGAGGCTACGCACTCGAGTCTATCTCTTACTTACAACAATCTCTATGTTCCACCAAGGGACACAAATCGCACAAACCGATACACAAATCGCATAAAAAATACAAAATAAGATTAAATCAATACATAATTAAACAACACCTCCACTTTATTAATCGGCCTCCAACCTCTCCACCACCGTCACCAGCAGGATCAAGAAGCAGGAAGTCGCCAGCCTACTGCCCAGACCTCTAGTACCACACCCATTGACGATAGAGGCAAACCGTCACCTCCACGAGGACGTGCGCGGATGGTGGAACCGCCACCGCAGTGTTGACGCCTTAGTAGAGACCGAGACACCACTCCAGACCAAATCTACATAGTAATTAATATAGTATATAACATGCAAGTAATAATTTATAAATTAAATTTCATATTCATGGTTATAAGCCTTTTAGTGAACAAATCCATTGAATATTTGAGCTCTTAACTATGTTATTTTAAACAATAGTATAATTTGCTCTATTCATATACTTCCAATTTCTTCTTCTTCTTTTTATCGACAATATGCATTATAATTTGAGTTTAACTAGATTTTAATGGAGTAAGACGACACTAAATTAACTTACACTTTAGCATGTTATCATTTTTTTGCATAAAAAATTCATAATACACATGTATATGATCATACACACATAGGTTCATTAATAATTTAGCCACGGTAGAAATTAGTCTAATAATTGAAATAATATTCTTTATCTTTTTTATTGTTTTGGGATCATTAATGATTTAGAATAAAATAAATTTTAGCCACCGAAATAATTTAAAAGAGTACAAAAACATAAACTTTTAACTAATTTCATGTACTTCTAATTCTATTTGCAAGTATATGAAATGAAAAGGCTATGGACCAATTTCAAAGATCACATTGGGCTTGATGGGTGCGAGTTAAGCCCATTAAAGTTGGCTCAATCCAATAGAAGTATGAGCTCATTTATAAGGAAAGACCATCATATATCATAAATGTATAGCTAATAAATATCAATAATTATTTATATTCTCAATTGCCTATTGCCCCCATCCATACATTAGTGGGTATTAGGATCGATCTTTTTGCCATATTCGTTTGTCTGCTCAATTTTAGCTCCTAAACTGTCATCATATAGCAATAAACTTAAAAGGGCTAATAGGAAATTGAAATGTGTCATAATTGTAATCAATGTGCATATATGGATCGACGTGGACGATTTATATTGGCATGTCGAAAAAAAAACACATCTCCAGAACACGAGGGACACATAGAATCTACATCTTTGAAGGAGAGGAATAAAAGGTATGTGTGAAAAACATGTTCTTTCGCGAAACAATGGATTGGAGAGGATTTATATTCAGTGAACTTTTAGAACATTCGTCGTTATGCATAAGTTAAATTGTATAAATTTTTTTCAGTTATATATATATATTTTAAAGTATAACTCTTTTAACACCAGATTCTTCTAATATACCCAATTCTTTTAATATATTTGTTCTTCTAAAACTCGAAAACTGTTATTAACATAACGTATAAGTTTGTCAATTAAATGTTGTGTCGTGACAAATCATCCACTTGTTTGAAAGTAAAATACCATAACTGACCGTAGTGGCGATCATATAGTTGTTCTCAAAGGTTAACGTAACAACTTCTCTTCAGCATGCTCATTCACATTGAGAATGAAACTTGCAGTTCGACACATATTAGAAACGAAAAACAAGTTATAAAACCGAGATGAACGTAATCAAATTCCAAATAACGAAGTCGGGGGATCCTGAATGAGTAAGGCTCTTGCAAGAACTCTAGTCATGCAGTAAACTCGAGGGTCATTATACCCTTTGCCGATAAAAAAGATGTACAGAAAAAAGCTAACAAACACGTCACGAAACTACTACTAGACCAATGAGCAAGTAATCTCTTAATTACTGGGCCAAACTCAGTTGATATTCAGATAATTTATTTTATCCACATGCATCTCAAATATAATTTTCTGATTTGATCGAGTTGGTCCAATTGAATTTATACCAGTATAGAGAAAAGAATAACGTTATCCATATATATATAGCCAAGTGGTTTGATTCATGGTTGGTTCTGGTGCATGATTTTGTAGAAAAGGCGAGGCAAAAGCAAGCCACAGCCACCGCTGGTGTGGAGAGTGGACCACGATGGAGCCATATATATTATATATGCATCAATGAACCATAAGCGAAGCTCGTAGCTCAAGCCTCCTTTAATTTTGCCCAACCCACCACCGTACGTGTCCTCTGGCTCATCAACCACGTGGCCAGCATTTATTCGCTTCCTTATATGGGAAAACAAAAGGATACAGAAGTTGTCGTTTATAAACATATTCTATATTTCTCTCATTTTACAACTTTCTTTTATAGAAATAAAAAACACTATTATTTGTTCCATCGATCGACTGAGATGTGATTCAGTCATTACAATGTACGAGTAATGATGCAATAGAATCTTTATTTGTTTCCGTTGGATTAAATGAAGAAATAATGGAACGATCGATACTACAAAATATATATATCCATATCCGACTTGAATTTTCTTTTAAATGTGGCTTATGTATAAATATTTTGAGATCATTATTTAGTCGGTTATAATTGAATTGACAAATATATTGTTCTACCAGCTTGAGTGTGGTATATAGTTGTCACTGCTTGCTCTCTAACTTCATATTAAGGTTCGAAACTCAATACAATATTTTTTTTTGTGAGGTAAACTTAAAGGTAATCAAGAAAAGTGGTGTAACTCAAAAAACACATATATTGTCCTGAAGTTTATAAAATCTTATTTATATATTACATATATATGAGAAAATATTATTTTAATATATATGTATATTTTATATTCGAATTTCACATCATTATATTTAACTATATATTTTATAGCAACTAACACGACATCAAGCCGGGCAGCTGAACCTACAGATGGTGGACATACCACTCATCATAATCTTCGCTATTGTTAGTCAAAACAAATTTGGCCAATTCATGAGCCATTTGATTACGAGAAAAATAAAGAAGAATACATGTTCCGATAGTGGCTAGTACGCAACACTATTTGCTAATGATTACTCCATAGTTGTTCAGCTCGACCCGTTTAGCATCATGTAGAGCCACGACCTCCACCTCATACGAATGGGAAAACCCCGTGACCCCGTTGCGGAATGCTTTAAACAGACATCCATGATAACCCCAGAGACTAATTGACTCAAACCAGTCAGCATCATGCAGAGCCACGACCTCCATCTCATAAAGATGGAGAAACCCTCATGATCTGACTGCAGACCACATTAAACCAGCTTCCTCGATCAACCCTACGATCAATATGGGAGTCGCGAATTTTAAGTAATCCAAGTCCTCCGAGTTCTTTGTGCTTACCAGGATCAGCCCATCGACGCCAAAGAACCTCCGATCCCTCCCAGTGCTGATCTCAATGGGACACCCGATGACGTACTGAAGTTTAAGTAAACCAAGACCTCCTAGTGCGATAAGCTTACATGAATCTGCCCATCGAAACCAGAGAACTCTGGTTCCCTCCCAATACCAAGCCATCAACCAACCAAAACCGCAACAAACAAATCGCCAGAATTTTCCTGCCATACCTCCTATAAGCCCCGCTTGGGTCCTTCTGTTCTCACTGCACCGATCTCCACCGAGCCTCTTTGCCCAACCACCGTTGGCCCCTCCTGAACCCGTCTCCCCTCGCATATGATATTGAAATAATACCCCCTAACTTTACCATCATCAAGTCACCGTCCCTCCAAATCACATGCCCCACATGATGCGGTGCAAATCGAGGAAGTGTCGACTTTTGACAAAAGACTAGTGTTTTCCATGCAGAAATGATGTACGATGAATTTCGGCCATCCGATGTCATCTGGAGGGTCAAAATCACAATTTTATAAGTTTTGGGCGTTTTTTGCAATTTTTATAAGTTGTTTCCTTTTTCAATAAGTTTAGGGTTTCCTTTTCTGCACTTTAGGTTTTGGGTATTTAATCACTTTATTACGTTTTGTTAGTTGATTATTGAAGTTTAATAAAAATCGAGATTTCCCTCAAAACCTATCATCTTCGGTATTCTTGCAAATCAACGAATTTTGATGAAGAATTGTTCTTAACCACGTACGCTGCATCACCACACCCGCATAGTCTCTGGGATTCCGATACCTATCGTAATCACTCAATCGCGGACGCCCATGACCGCCACGTACCTCGTCAAAACTAGACGAAACAAATCTAACGCAAAACGTAGTTACAGACTGCAAACCCTATCTATTAATATTTGTTTTGAATAAACAAATTTTCCCTTTAAAAAATTAAATTATAATTCCCTAATATTAATATTTAATAACTAATAATTTAGAAATATATGATCAAATACTAAAAGCATAAATACCAAGATATCAGAAGAAGACATGCCACTAGCAACTTGCAAATTGCAATGCATGTGTTGCTGACATAAGCCATTTACTTGGTTGAATTATCCACACAAAAATATCAATTAATATTTTGAATTATAAATCTATTGAAATTCACTTACCATGTTTTGCAAAATCGTGACAATTCATTTCCTTGATTATTAGTAGGTACCAGTTTGAGTATATTAATGCCTAACACGCGTTCAAATATTAATCACCTTTTTAAACATATATAGTCCACATTCAACTCCACCAAATATCCATTTTTGATAACTTGTATAATTAATTTAAATTAAAAATATAGCATTTTTATTTTCCATGTAATAATAATAAAAATGAGATACATATTACAGAAACCCAAAATTAATTATCGCAAAAATATCAATCATAAGTTCTCAAAATTAAGAAATCAATCATAAGCTTATGATAGGACGTGAGTGTGATTAATTAATATAGTAATATATTATATAGATACTGATTACAGAATTTTTGGGGTATCCATAAACGAATTAAGGTGGATTAATTATTCTGTTAAACGTAGTCCCCGATCGATCGAGTCTCAGATGGGAAATGTATTAGGTTTGGAATTTTGGTGTTGTTTTTGTTCTCTACTTTTAGAGGGAAAATAGGAAGTGGAGAATGGGGTGGAGTGGAGTGGACAGAAGAGAACCATATGCTTAATTTCCAAAAGCTTTGGTCTGCCTTTTAATAACAATTTTATATTGCCTACGTGTCTCTTTACTTAGCTAGAACCATTTTGTTTAGGGCGGTCTCTTTTATTTTTCTTGTCTCACACTCACATATTATGCCTTATTCTTTCCATCACATTACTATACTATTAATTAACAGTATAAAATGACAGTTTACTACATATAATTATACCTCTTTCATGTTTTTGATACCGTTTAACATTTTTTCTTTCTCTATTAGTACTTCAAGTATCAGTTTGAGCAACATAACTCTAAAATATCTAAACTACCCATAGTTGAATTGTAATTAAACGCAGTCCAATCGAAAGATACAATTTTAAATTTGGAAAATCGCGATTGAACTGGCTCAAATCTGAAATTCATTGTCTAACCTGGTCCGACCAAAAGCAATTGGATCGAACTGGAAAAGACAGCGCCGTGACAACGCTGGCGCCAGAGTCTCGCAACTAGCAATTGGATCTCGTAGAGCAGCAAGGGAGTAGAGTTCAGTCGACCTCATCACAATGGTTGGGTCGGCGATGGAAATCGAGGTCGCCGAGGATGCGTCGCAAGGGAGAGGGAGGCCGCGGGTTGAAGCACTGGGGAACGGTTTCACTATGCGGAGGCGTAGAGCTCTCGGAGAGGAAACCCCAAGGCCATATCTACTTTGTCGGCGCTAAGGTTTCGAGCCTCAACTAATTCCGGGAAGAAGCCCGACGATGGCACTGTGGGGGGCGACTTTCTGGGCTGGAATGGGTTTAACATGGTGAAGCCACCACTTTCGTCGACGTTGATTGGAGGAAGAAATTTATCGGAGACTCAGTTTCATCGGTCGGTACTTAGTGGTGGGCCGGGAGCAGTATTGTAAAAGTCAGCCCAGGCGGCCGCCTAGGCGTCAAAATCGCGCCCACCGATTCGATTTGGGCCTACTAAGTCGTTTTCAAGCACTAGTTTTCAAGCAGTATTGTAACAGTTTAGAGCCAGTTCGGAACAAAATAATTTTGTTTATATATATATTTAAAATATCAAATATTTGAGAAGTTTTTCAAATTCATGCATAATTTTAAATTTTGGTAGTTGAAATATGAGTTTTGTTTGTAAGAACCTTAAAGTATGACACTGATATTGGACATTAAAATATGACTTTGAAATATTTTTATATTTTAAATATATTTTATTACTTTTATACAGTAAAATATATCTTTTTATTAAATAAGTATATAATTTATTTAATATAAATTTTAAAAAATAGAATTCCGCGTAGTCTCTGCCTAATCCTCGAGCATATGCCCCCGGAAAGCCCTATCCATCTGATTGGCTGCTAGCGATTTCTACAAAAATGACTGGGAGGATTTGTGACTATAGTCCGTCGTCTGGGGGAGGGGGAACGGCGAGGTAAAGCCAAAACTGAATAGTCGTTCAAACAGATTTGCTCTTCGAAGACGAAGACGAGAGATTCTCCAAACCATGTTGGACTATAGATTGCTCAAATTGAACTTGATCAATCATGTGTTTCTTCAAGTGGTAGTAGTTTAAGTATTTTAGAGTTATGTTATCTCAAACTAATAGTCAGAGTACTGAAAAGATAAGAAAAAAAGGTAAGGTTTAAGGTATGAAAAAAATATAGTTAAGTACAGTAAACTATTATTTTCTCTAATTAACGTGATGTTTGCCTCTTAAATTACTTCAGTTCAAATGGTTTCTATTAGTGCCATAAACACGTTAAGCACATACCAATCATAAATTTGATTAATCATCCACTAAAAGTTGATGCAATACATTTTAATGAGACACTCCAAGATGAGACTCATACTTCTAATTGAAAAGTTACGGGTTCAATCCTAAAAAATGGATGCAGTACTATATCATAAGTTAATAATTATACAATAAACTTCATTTTCAACAATTATATAAATAGTCATGTATTATTTTATCTGCTTTCGATATCGTTAACGACACAATTAAAAATATAAAAAAAATATTCAAAAAAATATATATATAATACATTTGACATTTTTCTCTCTTGAAAAATGAGAGTGTACATTATCATCTTTTACAATTATCACTTTCAAAAAGAATATTTTCCAATTATATTCAATTATAAATTCTATTTTTAGGCATGCCAATAAGGTAAATTTGAGGCCGGGTTTTCTCGACCTGGCCCCGCCTCGATAGAGTACGGGGATTCTCTAACTTTGATAGGAACTAATTTCGAAATGTTGTATTTAAAAATATCTTTTAATTATATATTTAAAATATAATTTTAATTCTATTTGCCTTAAATTATATTTCTTCAATATATTGGCTATGGGTTCCGTCCTAATTAATTAGATCATAGACATTAAAATCATAAAACTCTTCTAAAAGGGTTCGAACTGAATACTGTGTTATTGTGAATGAGATTAAACTGTTAAAGTGTCTCCTCGAAAATATTATGTTACACTTATTACTATAATGAACTATGTTTTGAAAATTAATTCTTTATTATGACGAATATATATGCACATATGCATAATAGGCAAAATGGTATAGCTAGGTAGTATCTACTTAATATAAATTTCCGGCCTATCAAAGGTAGGTGCAAAATTAGTAATGCATTGATTCATCATAATCCACTAATTAATTACCTTTATGCTTCTTGCCCACACGCCCAATTAATTAGTACGTACGATGCCACATATATATATATATACTTTATCGCATTTAATCAACGTACGTAAGTTCCCACAAATCTAACCCTTAATTGGTTCTCACTGCAAGAATTATAATTAAACCATCTATATGCTTATGTAATGACCAAGTAATATTGGTCATCAGTTATTAATTAAATGTATATAATTCTATAGAAATGAATAATATCGTTGCTAATATACCATGCCATGAATTCTATAGAAATATATATATACACAACTAGTCAACTTTGAATGAATATAATTCGTCCTTTTGAAGGATATTGAAAACCGCTAAATTTGACGTACGTACACAGAAATTAATGATTTTATAGTAATGCATTATGCTCTGGTTCTAGTTATGTTACGTTTATTGGTTGGATCAAACATTAGGCACCTTAATCAAATCAACTTCAGTTGACCTAACAGTTCAGGAGACAAAATGTTCTTTTTCCCACTAACTTGTTAATTCTTTTTATACACAAAAGTGGACTTAATTACTGGACAATATACAATTAATGACGTTTTAATGCACGGGTCTTAACAAAATAGGGGAGGTGATTGCTTAGTCTTGTATAGTTCTAAATTTCTATGCCCACTTCAAGATTACAAATGAGATTCACTTATTTTATTTGTGTTTATTGTGAGAATAACTAATGTTTAACAAACGATGTGAGTTCGATTTATAAAAAATCGAGTTTAAAGATGAATCGGACCATGATGTTCTATTAAACTCAATTCAATATTTAAGAGTTGAGGTTGATATATATGTATGAGATTAGATGTTATGCTTTACATACTTGTTATGTAAAATCTAGTACGTCAAGTTTTGGTTAATTTATTTTAATAAAGTAAAACATTACCGAAAATGTTTATTACAGTTTAAAAAATACTTTATTTAATGAGTTTTGGAGGCGTCGATTTCTTCGCCTGCTTCTGACGTTTTGATTCGATGAGTCCCTCCTAGTTCTGCATATCTTTGACTGAGCATGTAGCTCTGATAATTGTGGGTATCGTGTTTTCTAGTTAGGCTTTGTTTAATGCGATTTGTGTCCCTTTGTAGAACAGAGAGAATTCAGGTATCGAGCGATGCTTCAACAAATTAGAAATTTTGGCGAAGTATGATGACGCGGGAAAGACGTCATTTTTTCATGGTGTGGAAGGGATCGGTGAAATTTCAGTCAATGGATGGTTCATGGCGGGGATGAGGGTTAGCGACCCGTCAGAGGCGCGTTTTAAGGGCTCTGGCTGACATCGACAAACTAGAGGATACTTCCTTATTTCTTGCTGCTTTTCGGCAGCAAGTGGGCCATCGGATATTGTGTGTCATGTTTGTGGTGGCGTTAGGGATATGGGTGAAGTTCGAGCAGCGGAGTCTCACATCGTTGCAAGGGAATTCATCTCTGCCTCTTTGATCTTCTTTAGTTTCCGCTCTTGAAACACTTATTTTGGAGTGCAAATTTTAGTTACCTGTGACGGTGCACGCCGTTAGTGCACCGTTACAAAGCCTACCGTCACCGTTTCACACGATGACGGTGTCGTTACGCATTGTAGCGGCGCACAGACGGCGTGCGCCGTTACAATTTTGTATTTATTATTTTTTTAATGAAATATTTAAATATGAAAAATAATATGAAAATGAATTAATATTAATATTGAAATTGTTTAATACATTATTTAATTTACATCGATATCTATGACGACGGGCCTCCAGGATCTGTAGACCTAGTCGGGTCAAATGGAGGTGGAGGGACATTAGGATTTAGTAACCTTAGCTGTTCTTGGAAGTACCGGAACATCTGCTCGGTTTGCTGGTTTTGGACGGCCTGAGTCTGACGTAAAGTCTGGTTTTGGGAGGCCTCAGCGCGAAGCTCCGTAATAACCTCATCTTGTTGGCTGAGTCGAGTCCGGAGCTTCGCAATCTCCGTAGAAGTACCATCGGAGGAGGTCGAACGTCTTCTCTGTCTCGGCGGTGCCTCGTAATCACTCCTGCAACCCCGAATGTGTCGTCCTCTGGAGGGTTCTATGGTAACTCCTCTGGCAAGCTCGACCTTGCGAACATGCTCGACAGCTAGTCGCATGACCTCATCCTCTTCAGCGTCGACTATCTTGTTCAGCGTTCCATCCTCGTTGTAGTTCGCCTCGTCATTCTTCCAATCCCTAAGCACATTCCTAATGTAAATCTGCAAAAAAAAATTGATTAATATAATAAATTTAAATATTAAAATTATATAAAAAAAATTAATTAAACTTACAAGTTTCGGGTTGAGTTCCTCATCCCCCTGCTGTGCACCATCACCAGGCTTAGGATCCTTGTGAGCCTTCAGTAAGCCCTCCAATTTTTGGAGACCTCCACTTCCCCGGCCTCCGTCATCCTCTCCCAAAGACGTCGAAATGAGATTTTGCCAGTGTGGTGGTTTAATTTGTTCTCGCTCCTCCGAATGGTACTCATTTGAGACCCAACTTCTTCTTGAAAAAAAATTAAAGTAATTGAATTAATTGAAAAAATGAAATGGAAATTAAACCTATTAAATATGAAATTTGTAATATACCTCGTTGGCATCAAAATGATGAACGAGCCACCGCCACTGAGACTTCTTCCCTTTCAGACACTTGGGAATCCCATTACGGTCTAGTCTAGTAGGGTCCACGTAGAGCTTGTAAAACCGCTTCATGTTCGATTTTCGCTCCTTGTAAGCGCTTATGGCCGCCTCACGAATCTAAGCCCTAAGCTCATCGAAATCGGTCACTGCAAACAAACGCTGAAATTGACAAACACCACGTCAATATTTATAATACGTGGCATTTGAAAATTTATTTTGAGTAAGTGTTGAAATTACCTTAAAACTCCTCCAAAATGTGGAACTCAGACGCCGACAAATCCCCAAACGTCTAGTAGGAAGCGTCGCGTTCTCGAGCGAATTTCCCTATAATAGCCTTGACCATTTCCATTGAAAACTGTCCTCCTTGGACACGTGGTCGGCCGTTTTCCCAAGTCAAGAGCAAAGGACATCCGTTCATCTGAACCGCTCTCTCTTCTGGGTCTATGTTGAGGTCGACCTTTTGCTCCTTTCTTGCCCTGGTTTCTCAGCTCTTCGTGTTTAGGCAGTTGACTTCCACTTTGTAATCGAAGTACAGCTCGTACCTCAGAATCTCTCTGTAGTGGAGGGGAAGGAGCCTTCACTCGTTCAACGGGAGTTCGGACTCATCCGGAACAATGTCCTCTTCGGAGGGTCCAGCGACGTCTCCGAGCATCTCCTGAAAACTCCGATTATCCGGGACATGGAAATTCCAGTCAACCTCCGTATGCCCTGGATGAATCGGCTAAGTCGGCTGCGGCGGTGACGGAGTGTACATCTCATCCTGTAACTCTGGCGCCTGTGAAGCCTCGAAGAACTGAATGTCCATTTTGGCTCGCCTAGGTGCCCTGGCCTTAGGTGCCTTACGTTTCGGCTCTATTATCTGTAATTGTAAGAAAGAGAAGGTCATGAAATGACCGAATTACCCTTTGAAGGCCATTAATGACCGAAATACCCCTAATCTGACCAGAAATGACCGAATTACCCCTAATTCAGCCGGAATTGACCGAATTACCCCTAATTGGTCAAAATGACCGAATTACCGCTAATTCAGCTGGAATTGACCGAATTATCCTTTTTAGGTCAAAATGACCTAATTATCCCTAATTCGGCCGGAAATGACCGAATTACCCCTAATTGGTCAAAATGACCGAATTACCCCTAATTCGACCGGAATTGACCGAATTACCCCTAATTGGTCAAAATGACCGAGTTACCCCTAATTCGGCCGGAATTGACCGAATTACCCTTTTTAGGTCAAAATGACCGAATTACCCCTAATTCGGCCGGAATTGACCGAATTACCCTTTTTAGGTCAAAATGACCGAGTTACCCCTAATTCGGCCGGAATTGACCGAATTACTCTTTTTAGGTCAAAATGACCGAATTACCCCTAATGGATATTTTATAATTAATTCCAAAAATACCCCAATTGGGTATTTTATAATTAATTCCAAAAATACCCCAATTGGGTATTTTATAATTAATTCCAAAAATACCCCTATTGGGTATTTTTTTATATAATTCCAAAAATACCCCTATTGGGTATTTTTTTTATATAATTCCAAAAAATACCCCTATTGAGTATTTTTTTTATATAATTTCAACAAATTTCATGCAATTCCAACAAATTTCATGCAATATTCATAACAATTATTTATATTCATAAAAACTTTAACCCTAAATTCCAACAATATTCATGCAATCATAACAAATAACAATCTAACAATTATTCTAACAATTTTCTAAGCCAATTTTCTAAACTTACCTCTTTGACAAGAAGGTTCGGAGATGGCGACGGCGGGACGGCGACGGCAAGGCAAAGGCGGCAAGGCAGAGGAGTCGGGAAAAAACAGCGAGGAAGAAGAAGAGAGGGCTCTGCCCAATTTTATTCTGCGATTTTGTAACGGCGCACATAGTAGGGTGTGCCATTACACTTAAAATTTTGTAACGACGCATATAGTATACCTGTTTTGCCATTAAAGCAAGGCAAAATGGGTTTTGTTTGTGATGATCTGTGGTAGTGTTGACCGAAATGAATCCATTTGCGTCCTTTCTCACGGTTCGTTCGTCGTACCACCGACACTTGAATAGAACGACTGGCATGCTTTCCGAGTAGGTAAGGATACATACGTCCATAAGAACACCGTAGTAACATAAGTCGTTTGCTTCAATCATGACCCCTGAATTTTGATTTCTCCGGCCCTGGTCGATTCTAAAGCATAAAAATTTGACGCCGTTAACAGTACACTGCGAATAAATGGTAGACGAACGAGGACCTCTGGATAGTAATACCAACTCTCATTGCCACCCTGGGGCAGTCATCTGCACACGGAATACAAATGAGTTATCCCTAAAATTTGTATATGGTAATTGAAGTTAATTGATGTCTATTACGTACAATTCTGCACCACTCGAAGACAAAGGACATGACTCGGTCCTGAAGAGATTTTCTAGGGTGTATTTGTTGGAACCCTGCACGATGTGATTCTACGAATGCATCTGCTTCGGCACAATTCTCAATCACTGTCCAATTCGCCCAGAACATCTCGGATGCGCTCAATTCGTCGTTTCGCACCACGCTCTTAACTTGTACATGTGGGGAAACAACTGATAAGTTGAAACCCAAAGCTGGACTAACAAATGTTTCGCTAGCTGAAGTGTTGCGGTTAAGGTACATCTGAGTGAATGTGACAGACTCGTGCATCAAGTACTATTGGGCTATACAACCTTCTGGATATCGCAGGTTTCGCACACTTTTCTTGTACACGCCAAGTTGCCTGCAATCGAAATATGAATGTTAATGTCATATTCGATTATACAGTTCAATAGTGATTGGAAATGATATTTGGAAGTCAAGGATCATACCGTTCAATTGAAAACATTCATGTGAAATGAACTGGGCCGGTTCGCAAAACTTGATTCGAAATGTACAGTAGAAGGTGAACCATAATTGTACAGAATGAAGGAGGGAAAATAGTTTCCAACTTACAAACTAGAACCACTATATCTTCCCCCAACATTTTCCGGGCTTTTTTCGTCGGTTCCCTCGTACACAACAATTGAAAAGCCTTGCCCAGCTCTGTTAATGTTTCTGCCACATAAGGCGGAACGTACTTTCGAATGAAAAGGGGGAAGATACGTTGCATCAACACGTGACAATCGTGGGTCTTTAATTCGAGAAACTTTTTCTCATCGGGATTCACCTTGCTCTTTAGACTTCTCGCATATCCAGAGGGAATCTTAACAGCTCGGATATGCTCCAATACTTCCTTCCGATCACGACCCGTCATGCCATAAGATGCATCTGGGAGCTCCCCGTCTTGCACCCATTGGTCTTGTCGGACTCCCTGTTCCTCGTTAGTTGTCCTAGCTTTCACGTCATTCTTAGTCTTCCCTACAATTCCAAGAACTGTACCTATGACGTTGTCGCATACGTTCTTCTCTATATGCATCAAATCCAACGCATGTCTGACTTTATGAGTTTTCCAATAAGGCAGCTCCCAGAAAATGCTTTTATGAGACCAACATATAGGAACACCACCACCTTTTCGTTTACTGAACTTCGGATGCAGACTAGGCGGTGGGTATTGATGACGTAGAATCGCACTGAGTACAACAGCCCCTGAATGTCGGGTAGACCTTCTCCGGGTCTCTGTCTTCCCGTTATAGGCCTGCGCCTGAAATCGCAGTGGATGTTTCGGTGGTAAGAACCTACGAGCACCTTGGTAAGAGATTTTTGAGTTACTGTGTTTAGAATCGATCTCGTCCAAGCATAGAAGACATGCCTTATAGCTTTTAGTCTGGATGCCCCCCAACATTCCCAAACCCGAGAAGTCACTTATTGTCCACATCACAGCAGCCCGCATGATGAAAGCCTCTTTCTTAGAATCATCCCACATGACAGCTCCGTGCTCCCACAGATGGTTCAACTCATCAATCAGCGGACGCATGAAGTTATTTAAGCATTTCCCGGGTGATTTTGGACCAGATATCAACATGGTGATGATATTATACTCCTTTCTCATAGCCATCGAGGGCGAAAAATTCAACGGGATAACGACTACAGACCACAAACTGTAACTCGCCGCATTAGGCTCATATGGAAAGAACCCGTCGAATGACAGGGCCAGCCGCACGTTCCGTATTTCTCCTGAAAATACTGGTATTTTGCGTCAAAATAAATCCAATATGCACCGTCCGATGGATGTACTAATATTTCATCGTCCTCATTTTCCCGCTCTCCGTGCCATCACATCCACTCAGCCGTCTCTGGGGCAAGACATAAACGTTGAAGTCGAGGAGTCAATGGGAAGTACCACAACGTCTTTTTCGGAATAAATTTTTTTCCTACTTTAGCGTAACGTGCTTCTCCACAAACGTCACATGTCTGGAGTTGCGATTGTGTTCCGTAGTACAAAGTGCATCCGTACAGACATGCATCATATTTCACGTGTGGCAGTTGGATTGCCTTCATTTTCTGTTTCGCCGCTACATAGCTAGATGGATACGTATTAGGTTGGGGTAACGTAGAACAATAATCTTTGGCAACCTTGGTAAAAGCTTCGTCAGACATCCCGGTGCTCTGCTTGATGGACAACATCCTTAACATTGCTGCTAAAGAAGTGTCCTCACTATTTTCGTACAACGGCTTTTGTGACTCCGTCACCAACCGGTTGTATGCTGTCATGGTTGCCTTAGCGACTCCCTCCTCGACTTCGGTTATTATTCCAATGTTCTGTTGTTCGTCCTCGTCCTCGTCCTCGTCCTCGTCCTCGTCAATCCTTACATCTCTAGTTAGGTCTACATCATCCACGAGCTGATGCACAGGATCAACGTATACTGGATTGTTGTCCGACGTCGAACAAGGCTGATTCGCCGATGTTGCCCTCAAACTGATATCTCAATTCCAGCTCGAGCTAGCTCCTTCGGCTTCGCCATGATGGAACCACACATTATACGATCTAAGGAAATCTTTTCTCAATATATGATCACAAATGGTGTCCATATCGTGCCAAGCAGAATTACAACACTTCGTGCATGGACACTTGAAACGTCCCACACCATCTCTTGGAGCGTTTTTCCTCGCAAATTTTACAAAATTGCTTAATCCATTCATCCATTCCTCACTCATTTTTACGGATCCTATTCATCTCCGATCCATTCTATATATGTAATATATATAAATTCGGTCAACAATTAATATTAGATAAATATATACCATAAATATATACCAAAAATGACATTAATATTCATTATTATTTCACCAAAATCACAACAAAAATAATAATGTAGAATATATGCACTATTTCACATAAATCACACTAACTATACTAATTTACATAATATTGCATTATTTAAAAATATGTACGTACCTTCTAATTCACATAAATGACCTAATTACCCATGTTTGGTCATTTATGACCAAGTTACCCCTAATTAGGTCATAAATGAGCGAAATACCATTGTTTGGTCATTTATGACCAAATACTCTAATGTTATCATGCAATTAATGGAATCGAGAGAATTTACCCTAATGTTATCATGCAAGTAATGGAATCGGGAGACTTTACCCTAATGTTATCATGCAATTCATGGAATCGGGAGAATTTACACTAATGTTATCATGCAATTCATGGAATCGGGTAATCAATTTCATCAATTTCAAAACTAAATTAATAAATATAACACGCAAATTATTCATACAAAACCATACAAATTCATATGAAATCATATACAAATTTGAAGTTTTATATATTACATTAGTTAAAAATATGTACATACCTTGTCGGGAGATTTGTGACGGACAAATATAGGGTACTCGGGAAAATTTATAAGGTATCGAAATTACCCTTGTCGGGAGAAAATTTGTTGTGATAAGTTGTACGAAGAAGAAGGGGAGGTTATGCCAAGACTTATAATACATTTTAGTACCGGCGCACAATACTATGTGCGTCGTTACAAAATTGCTTGTAACGGCGCACAATGTTAGATGCGCCGTTACAAAGTAACGGTAACAACAACGGCTTCATTTCCGACCGTTTTCCATAACGGCAACAAAGTGGTCAACGGTCAACAACATTTGTAACGGTGCACATTACTGTGTGCGCCGTTACTAACTTTCATTACTAACGGCGCACAAATAAAGTGCGTTGTTACAAATGTTTCTAACGGCGCACTGTGTGTGTGGGCCGTTACAAACTTTTGTAACGGCGCACTTTATTTGTGCGTTGTTAGTGTTTTTCTTTCTAACGGCGCACTTTATTTGTGCGTTGTTAGTGTTTTTCTTTCTAACGACGCACATAAACTATGTGCGCCGTTAGAAAAGAAAAAACTGATAGTGCATAATAATGTTTTTATTAAGTGTGTATTAGGTCAGGCTATAGGATGATATTTTCGAGCGATGACTTGAAGGTGATATGTATTTGTTCCAAAGTTATGGAACTCGGATTGGGGGGATTTGACAAAAAGGGAGACTGGTAAATTCAAAGAGATCGCGGCAAAACGCATTTTGTAATATATATATATTAAAAATTAAATAAATGATATTTAATTTCAAACTTGTCAATACAATCGAAGTTTAAACTTGAAATTGAATGGGATGAATGAATGGGGGTTTGACTTTTTATTTGTTGTTTATTAATCCAAATTTCATATCATAATTTATTAGGTGGACCGAATAATACCGGATTAGATCGGACAAGAATGAAATGAATTGATTTAAGTTGAAGTAGACCAGAATTAATTGACTAATTTGGATCGAATTAGACCGAAATCAATCTAAATTTTGTTGAATTAACCGAGTTTAGTGGTATTTTTACCGATATCAACCGTTTCGTTTCGAAAAACTTGCAAAAACCGATATATTGACCGGTCGCGAGAATATCTATAACACTGATTTGATCTATATTCTCTCTTTGTTGTACTTGTTGGAGGATTTTTATGATAAGATTGTTTCTGCTATAAATTTTCAAAAAAAAATTAGTAGAGTTTAAAATAATTGTAGTCTCGATTACTTGAATTCAGTTACCTATTAAGTTAAAATTCACTCATAATAAGTAATTTGTTTATTTTCGAGATCGGCTGGTAGCTAGTGAGTCAATTGATAGGGTGTGAATGAGATAAGGTTGAAATAAATGGAAGGGTATAAGGATTTTTTATTTATAGGCAAACATGCTTATTCGGTTTGCTTCTAATGGCTTTGCCTTTTTATGGCAATGCATACAAATATTTATAAAGTTGAGTCCTCTCTTTTTCGTAATCAACATCACCCCTTTTTGCTTCTGTACATTCATGAATTACTAATGTACAACATGACTCGTCCTTACAAATAACATGCAAACAAGTATATCTGAAATGAACACAAGCTATACAGTATTGGTAATAGAGCCTTGATTCGATCTAACTCTATTGATAAATTGGGTCGGGTACTCCTATAATTGGTAAGTCTAAGACCATGATCGGCTTCTCTCATAGTGAAACTCAGACGTGATGAAAATGACATTTGTGGAATTGAGTAGATCAAATAAAGTTTGGGTTTTGGAAGGAGCTGCCAGTCTAATGTAATGAAACTCAATATAAAGGAGGAGGTTGTTAGGTTCGCGTGGGAGTTCAAAATTTCACCTCGAAAAAATATTGGGTATAAAAATAGTTTATACACATATTTGACCGTAGACTTGATAGACTAGTCTTTTGGGTCAAAATTGTGCTCTAATATGTATATGGGCTTTCTTGAAGACTGCTCCTGAGTTTAAACTCTTAATTAACGGATATTGTACGGGGTAGTAGTAGAATTTTTTATCCTCTTGCTTTCTCTTTGAGTCATTTTCATCCGATTATCAAGATCATTTTCATTTTCCTATAGTTGCCTAATTGTGAAGACAATATTTCAATTTTAATTACATTAATAGTGTTTTAACTTTGGGTAATGCCTTCCTATTTGTAGTCATATTCCAATCCTCATGCACAAAAGTATACATTGATTAAGCACGTTGGTAGTGTTTGCTTACAGTTCTCCAAAGTGAAAAGATTCACCCACAAAAAGTTGTCCCCCATTGTCTATAGGTAATGGATTATGCTTTCTGCTACTTAACTATTATTTTAATTTTCTTGCATTTACGGAATATTTATTTTTCTACCCTTGTGCCTTCACGAAAGAATTACATGCACAATAATCCATCCAAGTGCATGCATGATAAAAATATACATCAAAATCATGAGGACCAAAACTGTGTAATTTGATCCACTGGATCGAATTAAGAGGAGTCGTCGAAACCCTTGTAAACGATTGTGACCGGGTGCGGTGCCGGTGGCTTGAACTGAAGTGATGTTTCAGGAAGCCGATCAAATTGACATAGGAAGTTGAGAAGATTATGGTCGAACATCAAAAAAAATTTAATATTATTATTTCATCGGAGATTTCTGTCTGTATTTTGCTTTGGAAAGTATTTGTATTGTCTTATTCAATATTGTATTATTTCGGTCATATGTTGGTCACGTTATAAGATTATTATATGACTATATTTATTCTTTTTAAGCTATGACTTAGAGGAGGATATGTATTTGGTTATCATATTTTCTCTTTGTACAATTTAATAATATTATTTTATTTATATAAAATAATGATGGTTACAAGACAGTTATTAGCTTAAACCATCTATTTTTAAGTCTTTTGATTTGCTCATCAAGTTTTAGTACGGTTTATGCAATTCTATTATTCGACACGATAATTAAACGAGTGGAGATTTAGCTTCTTTTACCCAAAATAATACCAAATTCTAGAAGTTTTGAGTTTGATTTCTTTCGGGCATGAGCTGAGAATATATTCATGAAGATAGAGAGGCCAACTTCAATATTCCAACATTATGTATGGTTCATATTTGGTATGTAGCAAGTCTTCTTATTATTATGCTACTTGTGAATGGAAACATGTGATATATATGCATATATGGCTATCATTTTGTTTGTTGTTAATTATAGCGAGAAAGATTGAATATAAAAACAAACGAGACATAGTAACGTGATAAATACAAATTAAGAATTTTATATGTTTCGCTGACAAGGTGTATACTGTGTCCACGACAAAAGTGATCAATTTTTATTAATTAGAGAGATGGTATTCATTAAGTTCGCTAATTTTTTTGCTAGGTTACATTGGGATAGGGATTATGATACAATGTGTCAACTTTGTCAAACAGTTTGTTGTGATGACTCCTTCGATAAATATGATATACCATTAGCTAGGCTAATTTCATTAGGCCTTAATTTGATTCAAGGTATATCCAACAGTGACGTTAAAATATAAATGCACATGAGAAAATAATAAAGATAAAAAAATTACGTATAAAAGTAAGAGTCACAGTCAACTAACAAGTTAAAAAAAATTATCAAAGAAGAAATTTTCAATTCTCAAAATAGAGACTAAATCCAAAGATATCAAAATATAATCAAAGTATACAGGAGGGAGAGAGAACAATGAAACCCTAGATCATAAGGATTGAAGCTCATGGATTCAACTGAATCTCTTCCAATTACATACATCTTTGCTTCCTTAATGATCCTTGCAATTTGAATCATTTTTCGCGCATTGTAATCTTTCCTCAAATTTTCAAAATCGTTTATTGTAGCTTTCATGTTCTCACCTCCCGTCTCTGTGAAATAGTTGATTCCCCAAAAATGGGTCAAGTATTTTAATTTTTGAAGTAATTCGTTGTCACGACCTCGAAAAATAATGTCACATCCATGATAACTAGGTCGTGACAGGCTGTCTGTCTTGGGTTAGCATCACAGATTTGTCACGATCGTGACAACCATGCTTGCGACACTCCTCAAGACGTTGTTCGTATCATAGATTCTCTCACTAATCCATATCATGATCGTGACGCTTATGCCATGACACCCACTTGCTTTTTGACTTCTAACACCAGCTTGGATCAAGGGCTTGCTTTCTTGTCACGGCCTTCACCTTGTTTCCTCGCATCGCTTTCTCGTAACGATCTATTATTTTGTGAAATACACTAAAAATCTCGAGAAGGCAATAGAGTACATAAGGACATTTAATTATATAAAATAGATGGCAAACTCTTAAAATGCAGGTAACGATATCAAAAATACAAAGTCAAATGCAATCACATCAGTAACTATGATCCACTTGACAGAATTTTGACACACAATATAATTAAAACGTAAACCTAATTTCACATGGGGATAATCGCAATTAAGTATACTTGGCCAAACACATTTTATATATAAGTCATATAACATATTTTTGTTTGATTGCTCACCCAAACCCCGTCGTATAAATTGGTTGAGGACAAAACCCAAACTATGAATTTTAGATGAGTTTTTTGCAATTTATATCTTTGAGAACGGTGAGCACTCGAGCTTCGAGTATGCTCCAAGTGACGCCCAGAGATTTGCAAATATCCAAGGTTCGAGAAGCACGAGGCTGATTGTCGGTGAGGTTTTGAAGGTTTGAACAGCCTCTAACCGTAACGCGATTCATATTAACTCACTGCTGTTCATGAGAATTTATACTCTTGTGGTTTTGTGAGAATAGAGAAAGTGGAAAGCGTGAAGGGTCTTTTCATGGTGGCGTATTGTGGGTCCCCACTGAACACCATTCCATTTCCAAAGGTGCTACAAATAGCCCCTCCATCCCCTCCACTCCTTCCCATCACATTTCCAAAACCCAATCATAATACACTTACTAGTTGCTGTTGATTTCTATTTCTCTGAATCAACAGAGATGTCGAGTTGTGTAGTGATGAGCAAGAGCCAGCAAAAGCAGGGCATAGTCTCCATTCTCAGCCCATCACCCGCCTCTCTCCGCAGAACTCTATCCGCCGACATGTCTTCCATGACATGGCTGTCCCAAAACGGCCTCATCTCTCCCTCTCCCTCTCCCTCTCCCATCAAAAAGACTGCTTCATTCTGTGACTCCATCTCTGAGTACTCTTCTTCCACTCAAGGAGGTGATGAAGAAGAAGAAGAAGACGAGCAGTTCCACAAGGACAAGAGATTGAATCCGGCAGAGCTGGACATTTGGAGCTTGATTGCTTCACAGCCCCAACAACACGAGGACAAGTCTGCCGCTCCTTATGTTCACCCTATGCTCAAGAGATCGGCCAGCACCTTGAGCCAGAGGAGCCTCCAGGTTTGCACCGAGAGCCTAGGCTCCGAGACCGGATCCGATGACTATGACTTCTCCTCCCACCAATCCTCTGAGGATCAACCACAGCCTCAGCAGCAGCAGCAACAGACTAGTGTTGTTGATTTTCATGTTGGTTATGATTATGAGGATGTTAAGGTTGTCAAGTACAAGATGGGCGCGGTCGGGAGGAAACTGCCACCTCCTCTTCCTTGCACGTCTCTCCATATGAAGCCCCGCCGCGAGGACGGGCGCCTCGTCCTGGAAGCAGTGCATGTGTCTGCACAGAACAACTTCAAAGCAGAGCGCCAGGACGGCCGCTTGCTCCTCACTCTCGTCAACCCGCAGCAGCAAGAAGCAGATAACCAACAAGAGGAACAAAACTCCCAAGACGCATACGATTATCAAGACGAAGTAGTTGGAGAGATTGAGATGAAGACGATGGAGCAAACACCGAAAGTGAGAGTGATGGAGCACCACAGGCTCGCCCTGATGATGAACAAGTCAGCGCCCATCAACAATCCCACTCACCAAGTGTTTAAATTCACAGAAGAGACTTGTCTCGTCCCGCCGCCGCCTGCTGCTGAGTTATTGAATGGCTATGACTACTGTTGGAGGGCGAAGCCCACAGCAGCTCAAGCCATGGAGAAAAACAGTAACAGCAAGCACCTCATAACCAAGAACAATACATCCATAATACCATTACCATTACCATTACCAAATCAACAACAGAAATCGGCAATGACGAAGAAGGCAGGTTATAATCATAATCTCAATCTCAAGGGATGCAAGAACCACCATACAAGATCGTTTTTCTGGGACTGGAACTCATATTCCATAGCCACAGCCACCTCCTAAATCAATTCTCAATCCAACCACATGCAGTACCAAAGTACGTAATAGCAGAGCATTATATGTTTGAAATGAAAACACAAAGTGTTATGGTCAACAAAACTGACCTCCTTTGACTCCACTTGGTGGTCTGGTCTTTGTCCCCTGCCTGAATTGGGTGATTAATAATGTGCTTCTTTACTTTTTTTACTCTACTTTTGCTCTCCTTTTTTTCAATTAGTGTCTGTCCTGTCCCCATTCAGGAACAACACCACCATTACCATACACACTATCAGTCCCCTGATAAATTCATTGTAATAATAAATAACCAATCCATCAAAACTTAACACATTGTATCAGCCAAAGAGTAGGGTTTGTAATCTTCACACTGGCTGGCTGGCACACATTGCATAAAGAAAATTTTAAAATTACAAAAAAATAAAACACAACACAATACCCCCAACCTCCCTCTTATGATACATGGAGACCCACACAAACTTTATATATCACCTCCCTTCCCTCAACAATGAAATACAACATCCATCTATGAATAACCGATGACAAAAATACCTACAGTAAGCAGCGCTGCTACAGACCCCAAACTACTTGTCCTGGCGCGGCTCCATTTACAGATAGTGTGGCGTGGACTGCTTGCAACCCTTTTTCACACCCTCCGTATTGTATGGGAGAATCCAAACTTCTATTACTCCTCAATTCTCTCTATACAGGATGCCACACCATTTATCATGTGGCAGGCAGCATGAGCCTTGAATGAATATGGCGGGAACAATTTCAAGGGATCTACTACATCCAAGCAAGAGAACCCCTATCATTTGGTACTTGTGGACGCCCTCTGGTTGGCGTGGGTGGCCTGTTGGCGTTCAGCTCCTGTTGGCATAAAAAATCAACACAAATATCATAAGTACCAAAACAGGTAAGGAAACATCAACCAAATAGAGAGAGATAGAAAACAAGCAGTACATGCATCCACGTATCGTCACCATGCCGCTCTGGTGATGTTTCCGCAGAAGAAATTGCTGGTGGTAAGGGATGAATCAGTTTTGGGACCACCACAAGGTCTCTACCCAAAACTAGGATTGCCCCGGCATTATTTGCAGTACCTGAACAAGATACACGAGTCGACACCTAAACTTAATCAGCAGCACAACATAAAACCATGTGATTAAGTAGGTTCCAAAACATACCACAGTAATTGGTGGCTGAGAAAAGAGTTATCAAGTGTCCCTGTGCAAATCGCTCAAAGCCATCCATCACACATTCATGAGCTCTTACAATCAATTGAACATCATTGTTGTTGCAGAATTCCATCACACGGTCAGGCTGGCATGAAAAATCATTATAGATTAGGATATCATAGTAATGATATCATTTTGCTTCCACTCTTCAAACTCACCACAGACATCAGGCTTGCGGCAAAAGTTAGGATAATGATAAGAAAACTACACACATCAAATACAGAGTATATGACTGACACGGAAACCATACTCTTTATCCATACCACATTCACTTGATAGCTTTAACACTTCTTCCTATATGACTACGAAAATTCATTGGCGGTGGCTAAAACTACATTTACTTCCAAGGTGATGGAACTTAGTGGTTACCCGCAAAATTAAGCTCCTGTCAAACATGGAATGTGAACAGATGGAAGGAGCTAAGGAACCAGGTTAAAAAAACACACTACTATGACTTTATTAGAAAAGAATAAAGATATTCAGTAGAAATTGACTGTACAAAATGACTGTTCAAAATTTCAAGCCACCAGGCTAACTAACAATCAGCTTTTCCAAAACCAGTTTGCAAGACTGCTATTCACGAAAAAAATTCTATAATTTCAAGCTGAACGATAAGGGTCAAAACCTGAGATATTGCACAAAATGAAGATTTGAAGCAAAGTACAACAAGACGTACCCCAAAAGTAACCAATCCAGGCCCTCTAGCATTTGGTTGCAATCCCTCGACACTATCATTTTCTGTTGGGTCAGACCTAAAGTAGGATTCACATGAAAAATGTGAATTAGAAATCACATATGCATGGACTTCATCACTTGACAAACATGAAAGATAAGTACATATATCATTTATCCCTGCATGGAGAAAATTATAACTTGCATGCACCAACCATAATAAATCCATAAGAACAACTGAGCCTGCTTCCATTGTTATTGGACGCTGAAGACTTTCTATTTGTTCCAGGTGATTTATTGATCGACCAATACCACCATGCATACAAATTATTTTCTTCTCAATCAGAGCAGCAAGAGGAAGCCAATTGAATAACCGATTTATCCGGTGCCATGTCCAGATTCCATCCCTTTCACCCTGTTTTGGGTGGCAGGCAGTTAGAATTAGAAACTGGAATAAATTGACAAGAGGAAGTACACATTATGTTAACACAGATTATTATACCATGCGCTCGATGCATTCAATCCTGAAGCCAAAAAGAGCATTGATATCTGCAGCTTCATGGTTCCCCCGAATCAAATGTACATTGTTCGGATGCTCAGCCTACATAAATTGACATAATATACTGTAATTCTGTCCTTACAAAATATAATACTAACTGAAAGAAAGCACCACAAAAATCACATACATTGAAGCACGGCCAGAACTAGAAATGTACCTTAAGAGCAAGCAGAAGACTAATTGTTTCCAGGCTGTGTTGGCCCCGATCAACATAATCTCCTAAGAAGAGATAATCAATATATCTGACATATTCATACGAAAATGGAAATCATGAGAAAGTATTCAAGTCGAGACTTATTCATAAAGCAACATTACAAGCTCACGTTCTATGCAAAGGAAAACTGTGTAATACTACAGCTTGAGAACCCTGCTGCTATCTTTTTCAATAGATCAAATAAATTAACATAACTATGCTAGTGTGCCCGGATTTAGAATGAAAAATGTTAATGAATGCCCAACTACTAAAAATGCCAGATTATGGCAGTTATTTCTAAAGCCCTTTAGCTCTAAATTGCCAAGCAATGTCAGAGGATAAGTATTTTCTTGCACCGTCCAAAAAATAACAGAGATATACCACCAGAATAATCTTTTAGGCTTCAATAAAACAACCACACAAGTCACTTAGGGAATTGAAAAGGCTCCATGTGATATATTCATATTGCAAACAGAAATAATATATAATACACAACTGAAGTCAATGCAGATATTGATATTAACTACTAAGCTTAACAGCCCACCTTCAACCTCAGCCTGCCCTCATTACATATTGTGTGAATGCATGAGTATTGAACGATATGAACTAGCAGGAACTATGCACAATATGGAGAGACATTAATCAAGCTCAACACTTACGCAATGTCCCCAGCAGTTGAAGGTGAACCATACTCGTCAAAAAGGCGCATGAGATCCCCGAATTGCCCATGCAAATCACCAAATATCTTAACAGGAGCCTTAATCTGTAAAACACTGGGTTCACTTGCGAAAATCCTTTCAGCAGTGTCACAAAGTTCAGCTATCTCATTACAATCTAAGAAAAACTGCCGGCGAACAGGAGGCTTCCAGCCACGCGGCTTTAACAAATGTGCAATAACCTTGAACATGAAAAAAAACAAATAGGTAAATAATAATACCCTTCTATCATCAGACATAATAGATAACAGTATTAGATTGCCGCATCAAGCTCGGTGATTTGGATACACAAAATGATATGCACTCGTACAATGAATTATTGGATTGGACATCTCCACTAATGAAACCCATAACAAGCAGGTCATACATCAAAGATTCATAGTATTTCACGATGAAGTCAACTACATATTCATACCTTTTTGGGCACACTATTGATGGACATCTGTCGATCAAATAGTTTACGAGCTGCCGTTGCACTTTCTGGGGTTCCATAGCTGACACGCCTACCTTCGTTTTCAAACTGATCTATAGAAAGCTGTCTAACCAGGCCACCTAAAACTCCACCAGTCTCTGCAGCTACCACAACCTGATAAGGCATATAATGAACAAAAGATAATGAGACATAAATCAACACTTTCCTGTCACACAGTTCATATGAGATGAAGAGGGAAAAAAGACACTAACAGCTCGATGATGCAAACGGACTCCAGCTGGGGGAATGCTATTTGAGCCAGAAGAATCAGGCACCTTAATCAAGGTAGACATAAGTTGGCCACTGGGGGTTGCCTCTGCCCCACGATCCCTGTCCGGCAATTCAACTTCTCCATTCACTTGTCGTGCCTTGGCAGCAGCCAATGTAGCACTAATAGCCTCAGCTTCTGCAGCGGAGGCTTCCACTAAATACTCAACACCTTTGCTCAATCTCCTGCATAATAACTCGCATCAAATAACTCTCCATACGAACCACAATATTATTCAGCTGTACGAAAGAAAAAATAAATGAGCTATTTACCGAGATCCTGGCAGCATCGCATTTTCAGTGCTAATATCAGCATACATATCACCATTAATAGGGGGAGCCACTGGATTTCCCAGCACAACTGATCCATCGGATGCAGCGTCTGGCATTGTTTGCCTCACCCTTTCATCAACGAATGCATACCTGCCAGGCAACCGCCCTGCTGGTAGATCAGATGCAGCGGCTGCAGCTGCATGTGAAGCAGCTGATGTGGTTTCAGCAGCGGACAAGTCTTCAGCAACAACTAAGTCATCCAGTAACACCCCTGCAGAACCAAGCAATATATGTCAACAGCTTGCTTCATTATATAGTCATGTGTTGGCCAGCACTTCCCATATTTGGATGCAAAGAGCTATGAAACATGAGCACCAAAAGATGAGATCACTGAATCATCATTACAACATAAAATAATATTCATAAGCAGAGTAAACTCATACTTGTTAGCCTTATCTGTGAAGAATATATGGAGATAAAAATATAAATTTGAAAATTTCCGGTACAAAGCATATAGTCAGTTCAACAAATATCATTTTAGAATTCAAGATGCCAACACATGGACAATATCTGGTAATATATTTTAGTGTGTATGATCCATATGTTTTCTTGCCATGTAATAAGATATAGTCTCTAATATCCCATACCACTCTTTAATGCTAATTAATTATTATTTTCCT
This sequence comes from Geranium rotundifolium, assembly GCA_963920655.1. Taxonomy (NCBI): domain Eukaryota; kingdom Viridiplantae; phylum Streptophyta; class Magnoliopsida; order Geraniales; family Geraniaceae; genus Geranium; species Geranium rotundifolium. The sequence continues at coordinate 23,906,421 of OY987321.1, forward strand.
AGAAAATTTGCATTTTCTTTCTTTATATCAAACACACTAACATAACAAAAGATTAATAAGAAATCTGAAGTTTAGGCATGCCTTCAGAAGTAACATCCTGACCCTGGGCATCTATAATACAACAGTGAACGCATGTCAAATCCTAATATTTGGACTACCGCACATAGTGAGACTAGCCTGCTCCATAATTAAATACGAGAAATCAGATCAACTCCAGCCACATTCATTACCCACATGCACGCCTCTCGAAATATTACAACGCAACCACATTTTCCTGCCAATTTGCATACAATGAAATTGCACTCAATCATATTGCAATGAAACATCCAACTGTACGATGGTTGATGGCATCATTTTTGAAGTACTGAAGTAGTAGAAGCAATCAATAAATTATGACGAATTCTTATAACCAGCCTCATCTCTTACCACCACGTAAACCACCATAAATGAATATTAAGTCGCCAACTGCAGCAGCTGCATGCCTACACCGCCTTGTCAACTCAACTGCAGCATCACCGCCTGCTGCATCAGCACTGTACTTGCCTGTCCTGGGGCTAGTAACAACAGATTTTGTATCACACCAAACGCCTGCTGCAGTATCCAGCACTACAAACAGGAGATATGAAAATGAATTCACAAGTTATCTACCATATACTATGGCACGTCTAAATAACCAAATGAAAAACTCAGAAAACAATAAACATCGGTACAATTTACTTCAAAATTTTATTTCCAGTAGTAACACCTCAAACCACAAAGGTATACGGCCAAATACATAGGAAAGATGTGAGAACACAAAAGAAAAAAGAAAAAAAGGACAAATTTGTACAACAATAATAATAAGACAGTACAAACAATCAATAACCGACAATTCTAAAAGGTAGAAAACAAAAATATCACATTACTTAGCCAGAAACGTGAAATCATTTGACTGATAGTGTTTTGAATCCATTATCATACAAAACTCTTTAGTTTCTCTTTTGCTTGGACAGCAAAGAAACTTATTTAGAATTCCATAAATTGCAAGACAAAACTTAACAGTTAAATATACTAAATTGCAGATTTTACGATATAGACTTTTACAAAGATGTGAACACAAATCTGCGGCATTCCACCAGTAAACAATCTCCATACCAATTTCAAAATAGTGATTATAAGCTACCTGTTACCTTGGCAGAGACACATTGGATTCAGACCCTAAGAAGGCGAAGAATACGTTCATACTAAATTGTAAATCCCACCCAAGCACAGTTTCTATTTCATTTCGGGATATAGAATAATCCTTATCGACCATGCATTACCCTTTAACAGTGTCAATAGGGTTCAAAGAAAAATTTCCAAATTCAACTAACTTGTTTAAAACAATTGACTTCGGAAAAGAAGTATGCAATTTATTGGACCATAATTAAGCACTGTATAGTATCTTCGTTACAGAATTTTTAGCCAAAGTAAGTTTGTTATACATGTGTAAACATTCAATTGACACAACCGTAAGACAGATGTCTATTAAACTGAATGTGCATAACATTTAAAGCAACAGTAGCTACTTCTATGCGTGGTAGCTCTACCTACCAAAAAATGGCATGCTAATAAAACTCAATTTCTAAATGAAGCAAAATAATTTTTAGCATCCTCCAGACATGTAAATGTAGGAGAGCTCCAGTGCTTAAATTATGAAGAATAACACACCTATACATCCTGGATTAGAAAAGAGAGGACGTATGACATTTGGTGTGATAGTGAGAGATAATAGAGCAAATAAGAAACTGAGATTGCCATGTAAACTTAAATAACTAATGCAGGACGTCATAGAAAAGACGGATTTCAAGTAAATAAAAAGCACAATCAAGTACCTGCAATACTTGATGAATCTTCTACCATGCGCCCACCACCGAGTGCACCTCCCGACACATGAAGTCGCGCATTAACAAAGACCTAGAAATTAGCAAGGGCTTTCAATCTACCATATCTAGAGAGTGAGTCTAGCAGAAGGGGAGAATAAAAGAAAACGGAAACTCACTGCTGCATGTTGATATCTTGAAGAAGGTGAAACTCCAGGAGCAATAGCCCATTCCCAACGACCATCTCTATGTTTAGCAAGCCCATATGCACTGGCCAATGGCTAAAAACCAACAAAAGATACGTCAACCAACTCCTATACTATGAACACAAAAGGATAAAAGAATTATTACCGCGTAAAGATCAGTAAGCCATTTTTCATTTTAAATCGTAGAGACGGAGAATGAAGTTTTCAACATAGAATAAACTCATAAATGGGTGTTGAAAAGACTCATGGCTCGAGCAAAGTCATCTGAAAGAACAATTCATATTTTCCAATTCTGTCAACTACATTAACATTCAAGAAATAAATATTGTATCCGTATAAATATTCTATGTTGAAGTTGCTTCACATTGGACCATCCACCTAATAACTACTATTTTGGTTGGAGTACATTTCACTTAGTATCAGAGTTGTGTTGTTTGGCCTTGCACGGGAGGGAGTGTAGATGAAGTGGCCTCTTGATAAACTAGATTTGGCCTGCAAATCTTGCTTGGCCACCTGGTCAAGCACTTGAACATGGCTGCTAGTGACCAGGGTTCGATACCAGCGGCGGTATCTATTTCTCCCCAATTATGTTGGGTCTCTCTCGACCAACTAATATCGGGTCAAGTGGCCAAAATAGGATCTCTTGTTCATAAGTGAAGTCCTGAGCCAAAATCCTGGTACATTGCTGATCAAAAAACGAAAACTGTGACGCTGTATACAGTTAACTAATTTTTAACTTACCACACTGTTTGCATCCCTTCCCCCACAAAGCAAAAGAAGACCATCAGAACGAGCACTTGCCGTTGCATACCTAGTCAAACATTAACAGCCATACAAAAACTTGATATTATGCTTAAGAATTTCTAACGCCAACAGAAGAGAACACTGACAAGTATAATAATGTGATGCAACATAAACATTCTGGAAAACAGGACTTGAGCTTATCAGCTATATCTCCAATCTTACACACGTCACACACCAATAGTATGACCTTGTACAAATTATCACGGAAAAATAGTGATAAGATATGTGCTATAACTTATAAGTAGGGCATGCAGCACTAGGATCTCACTCATCCAGCACTTAAATGATTGTGTATGCAGCACAAAAAGAAATCCTGAATAGTCTTATGGCAAGCCCACAAAAGATAATTTAATAAACAAGTTCATTCAAATATGAAAACTACTATATGAAGCATGACTTTTATGTAATGAAGCATATATGAACCATGGGAAAGGACAATAACATATGCTATAGTTAAAGATGGTGACATGCATGCGCAAGAGGTAAAGGAGTTACATGCATGGAGGTGGACCCTCCCCTTCTGGTTCTAATTTACGCCATTCATAAGGTTTGGCAGCAGTGTCCAAAGCCCATACATCAGCCAAAGGCCGTTTCCCTGGAAAGGACATAACATCATTATTGGTTCCCATTTGTGGCTATATAAGTTCATATAACATTGTGAATTTGTCGAGGCTTACCATCATTGCCACCAATACACATGAGATATCTTTGCCCTACCAAAGCCATCACATGTCCATAACGTGGCCCTGGTCCAGGGCCTTGAACAACAACTCTGGAAGAAATTAGCATACATTTAAAAATTAATCAAATACAAAACTGAAAAATGAATCAACACTTGCATCGGGATACAAACCTATGCCATCTAGGTCTTTGTTGTGTGAGATCAAGAACGTGAAGATCCTCAGCAGATAAACCAGCAGGACCAATTCCACCCTGAGTTGAATCAAATGATAAAAGCAAGAATTTAAATTTTTTAACTTGTACATAAATAACTTATACTTAAAAAGGATATGTCTATCTATACTTACTTGAATAACAACCATAGTCCCAACTGCAGTTGCCACGTGTGCAGCCCTTGGCGTGGGTGGTTCTCCAAAAGGAGTGATGCTGCAAAGTATGTTCAGAATAAGCCCCCGTTCATAATCAATCAAGTATAGTAAAAAGGCTAATAGGTTATGCTCAATTGCATATCTCAAGCTTACCTTGACCATTTATTTGTTAAAATGTCGTAGCAATGGACATCAGCAGTAGCGCCTGCTAATCCTGTCATTAAAAGATAACATACATAATAAAATTATGAATAACATTTCATTTAGTTGTTGCAACTTTACCCAGAAAAATGGCAGACTGCTAACATTCCTGCCAAAACATTACATTTACTCCATGGGTTTCTAAGAACTTATTGTCAGCAATAGTTTCTCGTTCTAGAATTAGGATACTTAGCAAGGTATATGTACATCACCATATCACGAGAAGTTCAAAACAACATAAAATTGTAGTGTTAGATCAATATAGAAAATACTGAAGTTCATGAAACACTTAAATAGACTAAATTAACAGTAAACATGCATGTCAAGTTCTTACTTCTTAGATGAAGTTTAATTGGCAAGTTAATATGCCATTTAATCAATTTGTGCAAGTTCCATCAGAAAATTCAAATAAGAGAATTAAACTTGAATTTACTTCTTAAACAAAACTTAAGAGTTTGTCATAACAAATACCAAATGAAGCATTAGGCAAAAGTAGAGTACAAGTTTGTTTGGTCGTATTTGATTTGCAAACCCCAGATAAAAGCAGCTTCAATCCTCAAGATTTAATTATACCGGGGGACAAAAATGGAAACTTTAACCACAATACACTATTACCAACATTGTCGAGCTTTAGGTACACATTTTAAAACAAAATCATCTCAAATTTCTGAGGTCAGAAAACTATAGGCTATATTCATATTCCGGCTGAGCTACTGACTCGGGAACAAAGAAATTACTGCTGTGACAACCAGAAGCCTCAAGTAAAGTGCAGTTGAAATTGAACACTGGACAATTCTAAACCAACATCAATCATAATAATGGCAAATAACCAACAGCTTCACGATCAGTTAATTCCAGGACTTCAATTAAAACCCATAATTAAGGAACTTGCAGTCCAATATAAGTTAGTTCCCAGAAAGCAATCTGAAAATGAGAGTGAGAGACATACGAATTCCAGCACTCCCAGCCGGCGAAGGAGTCCCCGGAGCCGCAGAATTCCCCTCCAGCGCGGTGGCGCCGCCGAACAGAATGAGCCTCGGCCCAATGAACCCGGGCGTCCCCTCCTCCCCGACCGCCGCCACGGACGTTAACGTGTGGCCGCATCTCGGCCCAGGCCCGTCCTCTTTCTTCTCCAGAATCGCGTTCACCACCGAATACGTCGGCGCGTGCCTCGGCCCAACCACCGCCGTCTCCGCCGGAGATCCGATCCCGCCCTTGGACTGGTCGATAGGTTGAGGCGCGCTCTCAGCGGCGGGATCGTTTCCGGACTCCGGCGCCATGGAAGAATCAGGATCCATCTCCTTGAACTAACCCTAATTTATGAGAGATTGATGGGCGAATTAAGTAGAATTCGCATTGCCGATGCACATTTGGAATTGGAGAGAAGAGAGAATCGGAGACCTAACGAAGGAAGATCTTCAATCCAATCCGATTCTGTGAAGACGAGAGAGGAATTCTCTTAATTATTATCAGTCTCTCTCTCTCCGGAAGGAATGAAGAAAGAGAAAGCCTCGAGGCGGCCGAGGAATCCAAACTAGAACGGAGGAGCCAATCTCAAAGCCAATAACAGCACATACCAAAATAATAATAATTATTGTTATAATTAAAAGTGTTTATTTATTAAACTCTTTACTATACTAATCTCCTTTTCTCCCTCCTTAATTAAAAGTTAAAATAAAACAATAAATAAACTGAGGCACATTCCGCTACCAAAGTTCTACTGCCGTTGGATCAGTGCGGATCTGAACGCGCGCTGTCTCAGCGTGCAGCACATAACAACGAGTATCTACAACGCATACTTAAGGGTTCTACGCATATTCTACAACTTTGCACTATACGTCTTACAATTTTGCATTACACGTTCTACGGGGTTTTTCAATTTGTGTGACTCCATCACGTTATACAACATTACACTACACGTTCTACATGTTTATACAACATTGCACTACACATTCTACAGTTTGGACATTTGGACACTCAAATTTGATTTGTAGCGAATTTCTTTTTTAAATAAATTTATGGATAATTCAGTTTGTAATGTTTAATTTATCAAATAGGGTATTTAACTCTTTTTTCAATTGCATGGGTCACCTAAACAAATTGTCTCGCTGTTATTAATTATTAGTTTATGTGGAAAGACTAAACTGTCCCTTCTATTTTCAAATGGTGTCACTCGGATTCCAAGCAATTTTCAAATCTTGTTGTGCTTGTTTTTCTCTGCTACAATATAAGCATGAAGCAATTCAAGCAATCAGATTGTGTTTCTCCAAATAATAAAAAATAGCAAGATTTTACTAAATCATCAACTCCTTATCTTCATTTCCTAATCGGATATGACATCTAGCAATTAAGAGTATCGCCAATACCTGATAACACAATCAAGGGAGTAAAATTAAAGGGTTTTCTCCAAAGCAATCAAATTAGCAAAACTCCTCATTATCATCAATTCCTTATAATCTCACATTTTCTCATAAACTTAAATAGGTATAAGTAAACGATACTACCGAGTATGATTGAACCGAACCTGAGAAATTTTGATAGACTCGTCGTTTGAGGACGTGTGATCAAAATAAATTTGGGAAGAAAGGACACTAGAGTTGAAATCTATCATCTCAAAAACATCATGAAACCTAAAATTACCATATGGAATTTTCCAATTTAATCGATTTATGGAGTTGATGCCAATGAAGAACATAAGAGGTGGAAGTAGACTGAAACAAATTAGAGGAGGGGTGTTTTGGTCATTTTCAGGAGAAGACGAAAAACTAACGGAGTTTGTAACAATGGTAAAAAGGTTTTAGGTGACACGCAAAATGAAATAAAAAATAGTCTTTCATATTTCCTCTACGGTATACTTTCACTTATATTCTCTAAAACACAAATGCATTTTGTGAAGCCATTAAGTTACCAAAAGTCTCAAGTTGTCGTTTTATGTAAAAAATTAAAAAATTATGTTAATGTTCAAAAATGACGAAAATATTCATATATTTAAAAATATTTTTAACTTGTTTTTTTAAATAAATATTTTTCGTGAAATAAATAATAAAAATTGATTTTAATATGTTCTTTTAAGAGAATTGAGCAGTCAAATGAGCTAGGTTAGTTGTTTAGTGTGCCTCTTGCATCAAAGAGGTGAGGTGTTCAAACCAACCAGACTTGTGCCCAATAAAAATAATAAATAACCTAAACTCTACTTTTCCTTTCCCATACTTGCATTCAGTAGCGGATCCAGAAATTTTTTCAAGGGGGCAAAATTTTACACTAATAGTTTATTTAATAAATAAATAATATATTTAATTAAAAATAATAATTTTATTAATAAAATAATTACTAAATGCATATAACAAAAATTAATTCGAACTTAATTATTTATTTTTTAGTTCAGTTTGAATTTAACTTTCATGTATATATAAATACAAAGTAAGTCAGTTCGCGAGCCTTTTCAACTCTAATAATTTGGTCTCGAGTTCGATTCGTTTATCAAACGATTAACTATTGTACTTAATATATGCATAAATTTACTTAGAAAATTGACAATTTTTAATAATTAGTAAATATAATAGACCAAACAAAAAGTTTAATGAAATATGAAAAAAAAAACAATTTAAAAAATACAATAAGTCAATAATTAGTAAAATATAATTGTAACTATGACCTCATTAATAAAATACTACTCCTTCACCACTTAAGCCAAACAACTTTCGGAAAATTTTTATATTATTTTTTTTTGAATTTTCGGGCCAAATATAATTGTAACTATGAACCACAAATAAAAAGAAAATGAAATATACTCCATTTTAAAAATCCATAGATTGTTTATTCCAAAGTTTGAACCTATGACCTCATTAATAAAATACTACTCCTTCACCACTTAAGCCAAACAACTTTCAGAAAATTTTTATATTATTATTTTTTTGAATTTTCGGGCCAAGGGGGGCGGGTGCCCCCCCCCCCCCCCCCCCCCTCCGGATCCACCACTGCTTGCATTCCTCGTGACTTTGCCCCCTAGACTTCCAAGCATGTATGAGATTTATAAGGATGTGAGTGTCACTCATTCACAATTTTTTCCTTTCAATTTAGTTATTTTTCGGTTAGGTTTCGAAGAATCTTTATTTTTGTTGGATAATTGAGCAAAGCGAGTACTAGGAAGGATAAGGAGGTAGGGTCGGGTATGAAAATAGATAAATCTTAAAAGCCCGATTTTAGAGAAAATGTGACAAATTGATGGAAATGTAGATAGAGAGGTTTGCCCTAAAAAAAGTAGAAATTAATTTTAATTATTTCAAGTAAATGTCTCATTTCATTACATTTATTTAAGTACACATTTTATTTTATTACATGTTTCATTTCATATGACAAACATGTTTTTGACATACCAATTTAACTCTAGTTCAAAGTTTCAACAGCTAGCTTTTGAGTAAAGGTAGAGGCAAAATTAAAGCGCAAATGAAGGTCAACTTCTATCTCGTATCCTTCTCCTACTATACTCAGGTGAAGGGTAATGCCTCTCCGGCTATACGAAGGAGATTGTGTTAGGTGAAGGGTCGTATGCTTTGCTCAAAACCCATTATTTTTTACCATGAGTATGATCTCTGAACGTACGATCACGATTGACTCGCTCATCAACTAGTGAGAGTAGAATTCGATGTCGATTCCCTTATTTTCCCCAACCTTCGACATAGTCAGCAACGCCGCTTTGTAGAATCCCGTAGCACTTTCAACACAATCGTTGTTTTCCACCTCTCCTCACAAGTGCAGGGGACAAGAGCAACGACGATGCAAGCGTCGTGAGCAGAGGAAGAATGAAAGGATTGAGAGAAAAAAGATGGCGAGATCATGAATAACTGAGGATATTGAGCAAGGACAATTTCTTGTAATATTTTTTAGTTACAAGGAAACATAGCTCTAAACTTTCAATTTGACATGTGTTCCTTTTGTCACATATTATTTTAAGAAAATTAGAATGACTGATTCATTTACCATCATATGGATCCCAAAAGACGTCTCACCCTCTCTCTTGGAGAGGATCGCCCAGGTTAAACATGAAAATAATAAATGATTTAATCAAATAACTTATGGGATAAACTTATTAAATCCAAGTGTGTGTACTCTTTAGTACACAAGTATCATTTTTGTCCTCTAATCACAACTAAGGTGTCGTTAGGGCGACCAAGACACATTTGGACATGGTCACATTTGTTCTCCAATACTAAGTTGATAAATAAGTTGCTCATTACTCGCACCTCAAACAAGTCTTTGGTTCAGTGGTGGGGATGATAATTCAGTGATTAAAATTCATAACAATACATGTGCTATTTTGGAAAATTTCAAAGCTACAACAGAAGATAGTTGCCTTGTATTCGTAGACTCATTCTTAAATGATATGCTTTTAGATCCTTTTCTGGGTTGGCTTGTCGTAGCTGGCCAATAGTAGATTCCAACAGGTCGATAACAACATAAAGACTCAGTCTTTGCTCAACCGATTTAACTGTCTTAACAATGTTCAACGCGGAATTGATGTTACAGATCAACCAGTGGAATAGGATAACACACCTCGATGATGACGATCCGAGAGAGAGCTTAGAAGAAGCTGTTGTACTGACTAGTGAGAGAATTCTTGAGATTTGAATACAAACCGTAGAGGGAGTACTGCCTGAGGTTTTCAACTTCGTACCATGAATTAAGTACTGAAAAATGCTTATCCGTGCCTGAAAAAGCTAGCTGAATCCCGATACTGCAATCAACAGAGCCCCCTCGTTTCTTGCAGCTAGATGTTCTGATGGCACAATCTTGTTTGTTGAGGCAAACAAAGTTGGACTTGCCCGTGCCGGAGCACTTGGCGCATCCGTCTCTCTTCCAATACAAGTTCTGCAGCCTACCCTTCTGAAATTCAAGTACCTGTTCCAACAATATCCATTTTAAAACTCTAAAAATATGAAATATATTATTGATGAATAACTTGATACTGAAATACAGTATGAGGTCCCTTATATAGGGAATTAGAAGCAACCCAAATAAGGAAAGGTAAAAGCAAGCCTTAATCCCCAAAACCCTAATATTCCTTTACCTATTCTAACATCCATATTCTTCGATCAGATGATTAAGAAAACAAAAACCAGTCTGAAGATCAATGTACATCATTCATCCCCTTACCAGAGTAAAGCTTGTCACAGTGTAAGTGCTATTTGCAACAAATGCAGGGGGAGACCTTGCAGCATATTTCCGTCCTGCAAATGCTACCATATAACCACCATAAGAATCCTGCAAAGCACCAAGTTGTAAGAAACAAGAAAATTTTACCCGAGAATATAGTTTATGCTACGTAACATGTCAACTTGGCAAATGTGAAAGTACACTCACAGTGAAGTTATGCACTACACGTCAGACAAATACTCATATTTGATGAACCCGTTATACTATTTCACTTTAAAATTATAATGCATTTCCTATTCATAGAAGAATAGGTGAAACAGAAACACCATGTGTCTTCCAAGTACCCATGAGTCCATTAAAACACCTAAGCTGAAGTGTGAAGTCAAGTAGCATAACAGAGAGTTTCGATAGACAAAGTTTGGTAAGCAAATATTGTCATTAAGGTGGGAGAGAGGGGATCCCAAAATAGTTCTGCGCCTGCCGTTGGCCAAGTCTTATTGAATCCATCTCAAGTGCCCATGGTCACATAAAGCTTTAAATTTTAACCAGAAGGCGGCAGTTTCTATCAAGTAGCCAACTCTAATACTGGAAGCACATTGCATGAGTTTCAGACTCACATTTAGTTAACTAGATCCGCGACTTTCAGTGTACTTGAAGTTTCAAATTCGTTCATTCACTCTAGGTCTCTCGCCTGTCACTTGGCGTTATTTTCTTAAAGCCAACTAACAACTGCAGTACATGATAAACCAATTTTTGTTAGCATTTTCAAGGGTCTTTAGTCAGACGGTACCCCCCATCTCCGTGGAGAAAGGGTCAGAAATTCACTCCCACCTTACATGATTGCAATAACATTAGAGGAACAGATGAAATGGAATCCTAGGAAACAACTATAGACAAAGTCAGCTTAAGACGGACGGTTCATTACATAGAAGCAATGACAATATATCTAGAGATCTATCATTACCCTTAGCACCCAGAAATGCCCTCATTATGCAAGAACAGGACAGAACAGGAAGCCATATCCTCAAAGACATTCAAGGTAACATTAGACACAGTAAAACAGGATGTCCACGGCACTGGCACTATAAGAGAGAAAATTTACATTTCCTCGGAGCTGAATAATTCTGTTGAGAAGAGTACAAGAAACAGTGGGTGATATTCAGCTAAAGGATCCTTGCGCATTAAGTAGATGACGGTAATCGACTCTCCATCTATTTGACTAGTGAATGTGATAGTTCTTGTTAGGAATTTCACGTGTGAGTCCAGGTCTCACATCGGAAAAGTACGGGATATAAAGAAATTGTGTATATTCATTATATCCTAGACCTGTCAGGCTAGTCTTTTCTTGGGCGCTCCGTTGAGGTAAGGCTCGATTCTCCCCAATAGTTCTCTCTCACATAGCAAAGACAATGACGATGAACCACGAGAAAGACGTACTAGTTTGATATAGTTTCTGAGTCTCCAAGAACACACACATGATTGAGTAACCTTTACACAAAATTAGCAATTTGGATCAACAGAAATAGAAGCTACAAATTTACCAAATACAACACTACCACTACAGTTCCAATTAGCCCCAAATAAGTAAAGAATAAAGAAACCACAAATGAGGCAAATCTGTTGCTATGAGCAATGGAGTATGATTAGCACGTACCGGGAAGAAGGAGGTGGAGGTGTTGATGGTGAGGAGGGAGATCTCGTCGACCTTGGGCCTGAAGAGAGCGATTTGCGAGTTGATAGAGGCGAGAGAGAGACGTTTATCGCAGGGGGACAGCTGTTGAGTCTGGTTCAAGTAGAAGGAGGGCCTCGACGAGAACGCAATCCCAAATGTGAACCCATCGGACCTCTGGATCTTCGTGTCCGAGCATGGCTGGTACACCTTGTTCGTGTTCACACCCTCCGCCGCCGCCGCCATCATCGCCGCCGCCAGGAACAGCACCGCCGTCGTCGTCGCCATTGTTGAATACATCTCCAGTTCAGTTCAGCTGTAGATCGGAGATGACAGATTTATCCAAACAGACTCAAATGGAGATGGAGTAGTCGTTTTCAACTTTCACCCCGCGGTAAATATGAGGAGTAAAAGTGATAGGTAAATAATTGAAATTGGGTTGAATCTGGTGCATCACGTTTTGAATGATTGATGTAGCCTCTCTGTCTGTCATAATGTGATTTAATTCAAATATTTATTTATTTATTATATGTATATAGTCCACCCACACCTACAGTACAAGCACGTATTCTGAAATTAAATGATAAATCGAATCAATCTATAGTAATAATAGTATACTTTAAATATGATTTACTATTTATGTGAGAAATTATCATTTTTTTCATTTGTTTGAGTTTAAAAGTCAATCCATTCAAGTTCACAACTTTAAACTCAACTTTTCGTAAAAAACAAATCGATTTGAAATTTAATTATTGATCAAGGAGCCTCCTTAGACCATTGCACAAAGAACGTTTTCTTGAAAAATTATGATTTTAATCTACGAACCAATTGGATCAATCACTTGTCACTTTTTTTTTTCTAAAAACATATTTATAACTATTTTAGATGATTTATAGAAATATGTTATTTGACATTAACTAATTTAATTGCAACCCACGTAAGGAAATTAAGAATAATGTTTAATTTGAAATTCGAAATCTCATCAAACCACAATAAGCAATCGTGTCATAAATGACTTGAACCACAAGAATCGACGGTGCACCTAAAAGTCACCAAATTACGATGAATTGAAGTTTCAATATAAAAACAAGAAGGAAACATGTGAAGGAGAGAAGAGGTGGTAATTGCAATTGCAACCCACCACCAGCAGCTTTGTCTTGTTTCTCAAAAACACAACTCCACTTTTTATATCATATTCAGCTGTTGGGTTCGTATCTCCACAAAGCTAACAACCATGATTGTCACTGATGACCCATTTTTAAACCTCACACCCATTACATCACACACATCAAAACATCATAATAATATTATTCTACTGCACCTACAACAACAACTGTATACAGTGTAATTGCAATTGAGTTGAGAGATCAGATCGGCTCACAACATTTAAGTAATAATCATAAACGCCAGACAGAGCTTGACCAGCTAAGATCTACCTGTTTTGTCTGTGTATTGTGTGCGTGTTGGCGCACTACTATTTTGTTGGGCTTTTCGGCCCATCATTCTTTAGCCCATTACTGTTTCTCATTCATAAATATAGCTTTTTACATGTAAACAGAAATGACAAAATCTAAGTACTACTTGAAACTCCTTTTCAGGCTCTGGAAAGTAAAAAACAGTACCCGCCTTTTTTAGGTCTAAAATAACCCTTCCTTTCTTCAACTTCAACTTCCCAAATATTATCTGCAAAATTAACAAAGCTGTGACGATGAATCAGAAAAACGTTAATGGTACATTGTTGAATAAATAATAATCAGACTCACCGACATTGTAAAAAACGAGAGATTCAATCCCTGAAGATGACGTCATCTGCAATGGCCATCAAGGGGTCCAAGCAATCCGGCGAGAACTTCCTGGCGAAGAGGTAAGGGACGGTGTGGTTGGAGCGCCTGAGGCGGTGGATGAGGTCGGGCGAGACCTCGGCGGGTCGGTAGGTGTAGGGGTGGCCGTGGGTGGTCCCGGTCCAGTTGACCCGGGTGAGCGTGTAGCCGGTGCAGCCGCCCGGATCCTCCATCGAGAGCAGGGTCGGGAAGTAGTGCTCCTCCGGGTAGCACTCCTCGGCCTCGTAACACGGCAGCCGGAACTTCCTCCACAGGGCCCGGTCCCTCAGCACCACGCGCGCGTGCCGCCGCGTCAGCACGAAGAACTGCGACCCCACCCTGAACCTCTCGAACGGGACCTCCGGGAGCATCGCGTACCTCCCCCTCGCGGCGTACCTCTTCCACAGCCGCGGCTCCTCGGACAGGATCTCCACGAAGCTCCTCACCCTCGCCGGCGGCGGCGCGTGGGGGCTCACGAGGGAGGCGTAGAGGGAGGGGAACGAGCGGAGGGGGACGCAGTGCTGGGAGACGACAGCGAAGAGGGCGTTGGCGGGGTCGTCGAGGACGGCGGCGGCGAGGAGGCGGCGCGTGGCGGAGATGAGCGTGGCGGAGGCGCGGTGGGTGGGCTTACCGGCGATGAACCGGCCGGAGAAGACGCCGCCGGGGCGGGTGACGTTGGATCTCGGATCGGCGTGGACGTAGATGTTGTAGAGGCCGCCGTGGCCGTGGCGGTGGAAGAAGCGGTGCCAGAGGGGGGCGAAGTGGAGGTCGGTGTTGGTGAGGAAGAGGAAGGCGATCTTGAGCCTGGGGTTGGGGGTGCTCAGGCGGGACACGGCGGCGGAGGTGGAGGAGGCGCGGCGGAAGAGGGCGAGGTCGTCGAGCTCGTCGGCGGGGGAGATGGGGAAGGGGTGGCGGGGAGGGAGGAAGCGAGGGCCGAGGAGGAAGAAGAAGAGAGAGAGGCTGAGGAGGAGAGAGAGAGCGAACACATACGGAGAAGAAGAGAACATCGATGGCGGAGACAAAATCTCTGCTTCCCAATTTCTGATCTCATCACATCAATGTCAATGTGAATGAATGAGAGATTGGGAGAGATGCTCTGTTTCTACGGGATTGGAGATAACTGCTCTCACTCTGACGTTATATTTGACGGCGTAATTATAACAGAAATCAGTAACAGTAACGTAACAACTTCTCTTCTTTAGCCTCGATTCATGTTAATTGGGAGTCAACATTTCCCGGGAACTTCGGTTTCGATTGGGATATTGTTTTGCTTCTGTTTTCATTTTAAACACAAATGTTGTTAGAGAGGGATGATTCGGTGAGAACCTCGTTATGTCGTGAGAACCACTGGAGGAGCGTTACGAGACACACGATGAGTTGACGCTGAGTTGACAGGTGCAAAAAAAATATATTTTTCCAATTACACCCCTCCCCTCTCTACAGGATAATCACTTTTCTCTCTAAATTATACTATAAACATGGTACACCCATATTTATTTTCAAAATTCTCACGTCTCTTATGGTTTTCATTAGAATGCATTACTATTATTTATTTGAGAAGTTAGCTTATCAATTAGAGAAGGTTGAGAAGGTTATGTACATTACCAATACACACGTCCTCAAATTTTATTCTAGAATATATATAGTCAGGGCAATTACAAGTAGAAAACAAGGTAAATTGGGGATAACATAAACACAAACTCCTCTTGGGATTTTACATCTTTATAATAAATATGGGTATTGCTGTGTGTAACTACAACAATGAGCTTGACTGAACCTGCTGCTCTTATTCTCCATGGCAACCTGACCCAGCCATGGTGAGACCAGAAACTTAACGACAGAGACCAATATCCTTGCATCATATATACAAACACAACTGTGGCGTGTGAATGGGGAAATGGCTTGAACAAGTTACCTTCTATACGACACGAGCAGTCCGGGAATTCGCTCTTCCATTAACTTTTGATCTTTCCCCGTTCCAGTTGGGCTTATTAGAGATGGGTGTCCCTTTTACAGCATTTTTACCGGCGTGCCTATCAGCCTGACCCCCAAGGCCTCCCCCTGCTCAAACCAAGTAAAATAAATATAGAGAGATAGAGGGAGTAAATGCTTGAAGAGTACCTGAACTCAATTGCTCATAGTAAGACGCGACTTAATTTAAATATGTCATTTAAGGGACTAGCCCATAAAATTTACTGCTATGGCCCACAGCGAAGTATGTTTCCATATTTTGTTCACATTTTACTTCTTTTAGACATAATAATCAACAAGGCCTAACGATTTGACGTTTGTTCATGTGATGGAACTAAAATAGTATTAGTGTAGATGAACATGCAATTGAGACGGGTAAAACAGTGTAGCTCATTTCTAGGATGGCCACAATTTTTGTCATAACAAAGGCTGCAGACATGTTTTACAGAGAGAGAGAGAGAGAGAGAGTGTACCGTTATTCGACAGAGATAATCGCTTCTTTGCTTGCTTATCTGGATGTGTGGATCTCTCCTTTGGATTGCTCTGGGATCTTGAACCAATACCAGGTCTCAGGTTTGCTTCTGCAGCTGTATCTTCAAGGAAATGCATAGGCTTCAGTTTGGTAGATGTTACATTGGATGGTTGCAGCACGCTTGCTACTTTACTTGGTGGAGAACTGCTCCCATCGGGATGAGATGGTCCAGTCTTCTGACTTGTAATGTTGGAGTGATTATTTGATGAAATAGGCTTCGTATCTGCATATTTCACCTGGGATCTAGTGCCGTTCTTACCCTCAGCAGAACCATTTTCGTGGCTTGTCACTCCATCTCTAAGATTAATGTCAAGAAATCGATTCTCCCATGGACGAACAGCCATCCATCTCTCCAACCAGTTCCAACCCCAGCCGCTTTTATCTGGTTCAAACCCAGAAGGAGCAGCCAACTGCCTTGAACCTGCTTGCCACTGTAGACAAAGTATCAATATCAGCTTCAAAGAAAAAAGAGTGCAAAAACTACAAACAACATGTTGAAATTCTTAAACTACAAACATCTTGAAATTCTTTTCATGTATAATATATAAGCATAACCAAACAACTTGATTTTAAGACCTTATACTGCATACTGCACCCACAGCCATTTCCTGAAATAATGTATTTCCTTCCCCTTCTTTTGGGAAGGTGACTTTAAATGATACTAAAATTGAGGAACATAATTTATAACAATATAATAATATGTGTTACCTATCAACTCGGTACTTGTTTTACCTTTTTAGCATTTCTGATCAGCAATTCACAGGACTTAGATGATTTTATCCTTCATTCAACTAATCCTTCTCTCATTTTCTCTATTATTTTTTTAAAAATCAATGTAAGAGTTTATACTTCAACACTCCCTCGCGTATAGGACTGGACTTCTACACAGTCATAGCAAACAACCCATATGCATATGATCCGGAGGCTAAAGGCAAACAACAAATGGACCATTTGGTCAATAATGCCCACGAAGATTAAATCAACCAGACTCTCATACCAAGTGGAGTTATAAAATCGAGCTACATATATTGGCGGACTTCCACAACTAAAAGATCAAGTTTAACAGTTACATTTGACTCTTCTCTTTATAAATAACTTGTTTGTTGTATCTTCTGTCTTCGATACTATGGCATACGTGTAGAAGTTCAACACTACTAGTGAGGGGAGACTGTTGAAGTATAATCCCATTTATTGAGATTGACCTTTTCATTTTGGATCCCTCCATGTATATGTAGCTCGGTTTAAAATTCTACAACGGATAAATAAAACCATCCTATGATATCACCAGCTGAGATCTAAACATGTATCTAATAAAGATCAGATATAACAACTTCGATATGTGCCAAAGAATAGTTCCCACTATTCCCACTTGATAAATATGGAGTGGGCAAAAGAAAATTTAATTTTACTCGGCAAGGACCAACCTATGGTACTCTTACTGAACCTCCACACAAAGTTAATGAACTGAATCAGAAAATTACTATGAAAAGGCATGAATTAAATGATTCAGAAGTCCATAGAAACATAATTTCAAGGGCCATCTTCTTTTCTAATTTGTAACTGTTTGAAAAAACATTAACTTGATAGGACATATCCACACACGAGTATACACCTAGCTATGACTTAGTGCAGAAACATATTTAGCTAAAGCCAAACAACAAAGAGAAAACCTTTCAAAAAACAGAAGGCATTTTAACATCAAAATTTGAGCAAAGACAAGCATATCAACAGCTAGACTAATTTATGAATACTCTGTTGTGCAGGCTCCTCTTTTCTCCTTTTTCACTCCATGCACTGTTTTATAAGGGATTATTATTCGTATCAAGAAACACTCATCACAATGCTATCACATTCTCACCTGATGAGCCAAAGCATAAGCCATGGCTCTCTCACGCTTTGCTGCCGCCTCCTGCCTTTTTAATAGCTTGGATTGAATTTGTTCAGCAGATCCTACACTGTCACACCATCCTCCCTGTGTCAAGGTTAAAAATGTGGTAACGAAGTTCAGACCTTGTGCAAAAGGTGGATATGTATGTATGTATAGCAAACAAATAAATGAAAAATAATGGCTCTCTTATTACTTATTGCACTGTATTGGAGATGTGCAGTGTTATGGTAATTTGATCAACGTGCAAACTATTACCTTGTAAAGTAACATTACCGACCTACATAAGAGGCATTTTAAGTGTGCAGCCATGCTTACACATTGGCCCATCTCTCTAATAAACTATCTAAAATTATTGTCGATAATGCGGCTGCAATACCCCTTAAATAGCATAAAGGAACAAAATCCTGCACTACCATGCATGGACAATACTCTAAACTCGTTGCTACAGTAGACACAAAAGTAACCTATCCGACCAACAAATGTCAAGCCAAGTGGTACAGAGTTCAATTAAAGGTCTCAGATTCAAATATTGGTATATACATTGCCTACCCAAAAATAGTAGCCAGTCCAATTAAAGTGCAAGTCTGTAGGTAGTTCAGTTGTCCATTTAGTCTGGCCCCAAATCTTAAAATATACAGAATGTCTGACACGATAATGAGTATGGTTCCAATATGAAATGTCTTTCTCCCAACACAAGCACTTCTCATAGTTAACTAGGGTTTGAATGTTCCTTACTTCTATTTCACGAACACGAGTTTCATTCACAAATTGCTGAAGTTTCTGTTGTTCAGTTTGAGTCTCCAGTTCTAGACGGACACGCCTTGCACGGACACGAGCCTGGACTCTTACCAAGGCTTGCATGCAGCGAAGAGTTATTGCAGCTTGCTTTCTTACAGCATGGCCTCTCACAAGGGCTTGAAGTCTCACCAATCCCTTCAAAGCCCTAAGAGCTCTTCTAGCCTGATGAGTTTGAAGAAAAATGAATTATTGTTCTTAGCATGCATAGGATATGTATTGAACGTAGTCCACAAAACTATGCCTAGAATTTCCATGCATACAACCAGATTACATTGTCTAAATTTCTCTAAGGCTACTTACACAAGATAATTTTTCACTGAATCAAATTACTCCTTGGCCTGATTGATATCAAATGCAAAACTAGTATGATAATGAACTCAGATGCATAAATAATATACACAAAAATCAACTAGAAAAACTGCAACATGTGGAATTTACAGAAAAGAAAGAAGAGTAGCTAAAGATGCACCTTTAAGTATAAGTAAACTTATAATAGAAGAAACAATGTTATAGACCAAGCATCAACTATATGTAGCTAAACAGTGACATTTAGTACCAGGAAACCTCGAAAAATTGTTTGGACACATATTGCAGCCCATTCTTCTCTCAGAATCTGTTGGTTATGAGTAGTATCTTGGACTTGAAGTGAATCTGAGGGTGAATCAACAGCATCTGAGATTGAATTGATATTGCCATCTTCATCTTTTGGAGTAGTACTTTGATTCAACTCATCTGGAAGCTGATCTGAGTAAATTTCAATAGAATGCTTTCTTCGATGCCGTGACTTGCTAATAGCTGAAGTCTGCAACAAGGGGATTAAATTGGTTACTATAAACTAGGCATTCAACATTCTAGTATACCAGAGTGCATAAAGTTTTTTCTGGAGCCAATGAAGAAATACTAAATGTCGGAAGGTTTACTTTGATTAGAAGAGATATGAGCATCCATGGCATACCCTGGTTGTTAACAAGTATTTTTGCAGTCATGCTGCTCTGCCGAATAGTTTAAACGTGCATATCAAGGAAATCTGATAACTCCATTCTTTTCTTTTCAGAACCCTTTCTTCTTATTCTTTTTTCTTATTTGCAGCTTTTTACTTTATTTTGCCTAGGGAAATTTCTGTGCACCATATAACAGGCTAAAGGGTAATCAAAAGGGAAAACAAAACCTACATTTTCCTTATTCTCAGAGGATGGCGACTTTTCTGATTTCTTCAACCCAACCAGTGCTTTAATCCATTTTCCAGAAAGCCCCATAGTGCCAGTCTATTCGAGCAATCAATAAAAAAATGTCAGAGAATGGCATATAACTATTGTACAGGCAAGTGCTGCAAATTCATGTAATTTACGCGGCCAAAGAAGAATCATAGAAACAATTTTTTTATTCAGATCATTTGTGTTTAAATACGACTTCAAATCAAACTTGTATATCTACTCAATCAGCTTCCAAAATAATTTCAAAATTCAACGAAGTAAGCAAGAACAGATTTAAAACAGTAGTGTGGCCCGTAAACTACTCTATTTCAGCCTGTCACTCTGATGGATCCTCACATCTCTCCAGTGCCTTTGAAAGTGGTTCTGGCATGCTAGTGACATTGAAGACATTTTAAATGCTAGAAAGATATCAAGCCACAAAACTACTACTGAAAAGACGAAGCACCCAATAATCACCAGTCAAGTACAAAAGAAATCCAATAGACCAACTGAAAAAAGAAACAACAATTGCAAGCTAACTCTGAACCACCAGGGCACAACAAACTCACCTGTTTATCTTTCTTCACCCACCTCTTAATACTGACCTCCAAAATTTTCAGCACACGCCTCAACAGACAAGCTTGTATAATGAGACTATATGATCCACCAGTATTCCTTTAATTCTTAATGCAAAGCCGAAGAAAGTCTCATCAAACTCATAAACCAGCCCTGAACACAAAACTGAAAATTGCATAAATATCAACACGCACAAGTGCAACTACACAGTCCATGTCATAAGATACTAACATATTGACAATCTTTCACAGAGTAATCCACATAAGTTACAGATCTCATAATTTCCATACAAGGAGTAACATCAAAATCAAATCACAGCTAAGCACGCTCCGACCTCAAACATTGAGAACACACTCTATCCAATCAAGGCTTCACCAAATCCACAAATACGAAAAGGACCAGAATTTCCAAAACAAGTAAAATCGAGTCAATCAAGCAATGCACATCATCGGATCGCGAGATCAATTTACCTGAAATTCGAAGCACAGTGAAGAAGGAGAGTGATGTGGAGCAAGCAAAAAGGAAGAGAAAAAGCGGTCAGTACCTTTTATGTACTATGGATCTAACAAAAAGAGGAAAAAAGGCAGAGACGATGGTGAAACGGTGTCGGTTAAAGCACGCCGGGGGAGGGAGAGAGAACGACGTCGTTTTGTGCGTTGCTCTACTCAGTCTGTGCGGTCTCTGTCAGGCGTGAGTCCGACGGGAGCGTCACGGGACGCGAAGGTGCAGCGCCGTACCGGATCCGATAGTACGCAACCAGCGCAAGGTAGCATTGGGCGCGGGTGGATTTGGAGAATGTGAACAAATGGGGAGGGAAATTGGGTCACCACACGTCTTCCCTAAAATTGATACCCTCTACCAAACAGGTTGGGACAAGCTTGCAGTCTGTGAGAGGAATGTATTTGCTAAATTGTATTTGTCTTTATCTTCACATCTTTCCTAATAAAAATAATTGTGGATGTATACTTTTTGCAATCAATTAAATACCCTATCCAGCCCATTTTCAGACAGAATGATATTTATTGTATTTTAATATTATTAAATTTATAAAAAAAATAATTTCAATCCACGTCATCAGAGATCAAAAATTGTGATGATCGCGGATGGGATCGCTCTCATCAACGGCAATGGTGAGCTCCAACCTAAATTTCATTTCGACATATCATAAGAGTTAACCAAACCAAGTTTAATACGGTTTTCACTTTTGCAGGTGATGAAGGTCTAGAGGATTTATACAACGATGTTATAGGTTAGTGGATCGTATGAAACCAAATCAATTCTTCGATTTCAATACTCTGACTCTTATGAAAGTATGAGATGTGTAAGCGAGCTACTTATGAAGTTGTGGGGGGTTTAAGCGGGATTTACTTCTAATGTAATATTGTTGTTTGATTTCTTAGGTGACGACAGAGGGTGGAATATCAAATGGGAGATTAGGATGTGCTTCGAGAATTGCTAACCGATATAATTCACTTCATGTCGTATGCTCGGTACACATAAGAAATCGAGATTGGGGGTTTCATTAAAATACATCGTATGTGCGAGGATGATGAAAAGTTCACGAGGGGTGACGAGGAATATGATGAATTTAACAACACACCAAGGGCAAGTGTGTGACGAAAATGCGAACGAGGTGCAAATCGATGATCTCGTTGAAACTGGTGAATGGAGATTAGTATGTGGTCTCAAAATTTATTAAAACTCATCAACACCCCTTCTACTACACCATCCAAAATTTTCAGGACCTGCAAGCCAATCGTAATCTGATAGAAGTTCATAAGCAGTTTATAATGAACTGTCAACAGTTGCCCACAACGTGTACAGTACAGTTGCTGGCGGGATTGAGCAAGCGTCACTTCATATACTTCATAATTTCCAGCGTCACTTGAAGGTATTCATCGATGATCTACCGCTAATCCATAAACACCATATTCAATTCATTCTCTGCTCGACCTTGGCCTTTACCCCTATGTCCTAGGAAAGGAACTGCAACCAGTCCCGAGCCCAACCTCTAGTGATACCGTCATTTCCTATGTCCATCTCTTCTATCCTTGCTCCCGAAACCCAGAATCAGCAACCTCACTAGACCTCGAGCCAATCACCCACAATCCAAGACCCATAATCTCATGGTCTCCAAAACTCCACCCGCTCACACCACTCAGACCTAGACTTTGCAACCATGAATTACATATGTAATAGGTCCGGTCCCGACGTCCAAACCCTCTCATCCCAAACTACCTAAGCTCAAAACCTTCATATTGATCGTGGATCCATGCCCAACCCCCCTCCATCCTCCTCAACTACAAAGATTGTTATTGGTTTAACGATTGGTTTCTTGTATTTAATGGTATTGTTCATACATAGTTATGGGCATTTTTGATGATTTATGTTGTTGTTACTAAGAAATGAAGATTAAGGGACGAAAATAAAAGCATGAGGGGGAGGAATAAAGGAAAAACTTTAAAAACTCAAAGATTAAGTAAAGCCATTTTGGTATTTTAACAAACAAAATATATATTAATAGTTACGGATGTTTAGCTTTGGGTGATTTTTAATTAACGTATTTTCATCGTTAATACACAATATCTATAAACTTTGAGGTGGAAAGACTAAAATGTCACCGTAAGTGTTTTAAATTTTCAAAATCTGCCTTCATACCCTCAATTTTCTTCCATCTCTCTCACCCTCTCTATCGCCGAGCTCTTATAATCTCCCATCCATATCTGCTTTGGTTCTCTAGTCACTGATGTAGGGGATCTGGGCGATGGAGGCGACCGGAGTGTTCTAGATGGAGATCTGGGCGATGGAGGCGTCCATGGTCCGACGACGGTTCCTCGTCGACGCCTCCACTGCTCCGTCGTGGCTCGTCGACGCCTCCACTGCCCTCTTATCCTCAATCTAACGCGGAAGGTTCTGGTCCGCTACCATAAACCCTATCCACCGTCGCGCAACCTTCCATTTCCTTAAAATCGACCATCTCCTCAATCATTACCGACGAATAAGCGACTCCGATGATCAATAGTGGTGTGGCGATGAATATGAGGAAGAGCAATTTCTCGTCAGCGGCATTCCAGCGGCTCGGGTGCACGACGGCAGCGGAGGTGTTGGTGCCGGTGGCGATTAGGGTGTCGGCAGATTGGTAGAGGAAGTGTGCGAGAAAGAAGAAGGAGAAGAAGAAATTGCAGGGGAGGGGTGAGGGCGATTGGTCTGGTTCTGGTGGTGGTGGGTGTATGGTGGTTGAAAATGTGTGGTGCGGGCCTGAGATTTGGGTTCTCAGTTTTTTCTTTCAAATAAATAAATAAAAAGTTCAATTTTCTTTCAGTTAACCATATATGAAAATGATGAATTTGGTGGCTTTAGATTTTCGACAAATCACAAACAACATGTAAGTTGAGATTATGATTATAAGTAAAAAATTGGGGAAGGAAGAGCATGGTAATTTTTGGGAATGAAATTAAAAAAATTAACTCACACTCACACCCACATTCAATGAATCGGTTCGATTTGAAAAAAAAACTAGAAGGAAAAAGACTAAATCAATAGAGGTCAAAGAGAAGAGAAAAAAATCAATGGAGGTCAAAGAGAAGAGAAAAAAAGTTGTTGTTTCAGAGGTAGAGATGTAATCAGGAAGAAGAGAGATTTGAGGGTGAGGGGGCAAGTTTTGAAAATTTAACACTTACAAGGGCATTTTAGTCTTTTCACCTTCAAATTTAACATAGCTTTGTAGAAAATAGACGAAGATGGGTATTGATTACTAACGGTGACAATTTTGTAAATTTAGGATACTCATAATGCCAAAAATTATTCTATAAATAGTCAGGTGAAAATACGTCAATTTTTTGAGTAGTCAGTTGACATTATCCCAACATCTTATTCTAAATGTAGTTACGTGATGTTTCCTTATATTATTTGACAAATGTGCATTTTCCTCTCAAAATTAATAGCATGGAGTGATGTGCAATAACGTCCGGTCAACGAATAGTATGTCATTTTCTCAAATTGAAATTATGAAGAAATTGAATAGTATGTTATTAAATTTTTTGTATAAAGTCACGATTAACTTTATTTTTAGAGCATTGAATTTACCATCGTTAAAAGATCAAACCAATTTCATGATTTTATATTATATGTGTAATTACAAAACTAACCTTTGAACTTTTTTAATTCTACCAGTAAAACAAAACACGTCCAGAACTCAAGAACATAACAAAACTTATTAGTGATGTCGTTTGAGTTTTTCCAAGCGAATAACTCAAGAAGAAAACCAAAAGGCTCTTCCAGAAAGTGATAATTATGACTTATGTGTAGTAAAGTGAAAGTAACGAATACTCAAGTTGTACAATTATGTTTCTTAACTGAAAATAGAGTTACTCAAAGAAGTAAAGTTCTCTTAAATGATAAATTCCCATCGCTTATACGATATTGTAAGAATCTCCGATTTATTTGACTAATCCCTGATTAATTCTCTGACTAGTCTTTGATTGATCCTCTATATTTTTTGGTTAATTTTTTAATTTGGTTAATTCTCAAATTAGTCTTTAAAATATATATCATCTCTGCCTGACTAACGCCTAGCGATTTTTATAACATTGCTCGTATACTACTTACGGGCCGTGCTTCAATTGGGCCTGATTAAGTACCAAATCCAGATTAGGAAGGCCCTCGTCACAATCCTTACCCTACCAGACCCAACTGATTGGGATTTCACCCTCAAACTCTTCTTCCCCTCATTTCCTCACCAAAACAAGTAGATAGTTTCAGGTAAACAAATTCTTTGTATTTTTTTTTTGAAATTGTTGTTCGCTAGTGATGAATTCGAATTTCTGCTCTTCTGAACTATTTAATCTCGGTTATTTCGCACATGCTGATCGGCACGGTCTATTTGAATCTCCTGCAAAATTTCTCCATGTTTTTTCTGTGTTTATTTGCTGACATTTTAATTAGGGTTTCGAACACCTTCATCACTATTTTGTGTATATCTCTAGTTGGTGCATAATGATTTGACAGATAAATTGTTGCCATGTATCAGCAAGAAATTGACTTTCACTAACTATACTTGTACCAATTTGGGTATAAGTTTCTGAGTCATGGATGAATTGATGTTTAACTTTTAAAAGAGTTTGCTTTCATTGTGAAGTAGATTCCCCTATTAGTTTTTGTAGTGTAAAATCTGACTTTGATGTCATTGTGACCTTAAATTTGCAGTTTTGTTTATGAAGACGAGTTTTGTTTCAGTGGGTTTTTATGTTTTTTAGGCCCACCATTGGAGCTGAGCTGGTTGGTATTAGGGATGAGGCGGCAGGGGCAGTATGGTGATTCGGGTCCCAATGCTTATGTCAGTTCGCAGATGCAACATACGTCTAGTCGTCGAGCGGAACATAACTCTGATCATTTCCAGGGAACGTTAGAGGCGTTCACTCCCGAGAGGGATCCGTATGCGAATATGCAAGGGGATGGACAGTGGCGATGGGAAAGAGACGGGTCGAAAGTCTCGAATCCAGTGGCTCCTCAGATGTTTAATGAAGGCACGTACTAATTCACTTTATCTCCACATATGGTAAATACTTTTGTACGGTTAATAAAGTCACAGCCTACTTTTTCATGTATATAACAATTTACGCATCCAATACGACACTCTGATACAGAGTAATGATGGTGGATCGTGTTTTCATTCTATCTCGTAATGAGGGAAATGCTTTTCCTAATCTAGCCAAAACCTTTTCCTGCTGGTATTTCGTAATTTTGTTAAAGTTTTAAATATTAGTGTCTGCTTATGCATGGTTTTAAATAATAATCAATAACTAATTTGACGGAGGATGAGTGGGTTGTTAGAGAATAGTACATCATCAGTTCTTCCCTGTTTAATTAATAAAATGTGCTATTGTCACACGTGAGACAAGAGCAGAAGTTCCAGTTAAAAATT
Source organism: Geranium rotundifolium (assembly GCA_963920655.1). Classification (NCBI taxonomy): domain Eukaryota; kingdom Viridiplantae; phylum Streptophyta; class Magnoliopsida; order Geraniales; family Geraniaceae; genus Geranium; species Geranium rotundifolium. Next base: position 23,933,045 of record OY987321.1, read on the forward strand.
TTGTTTGCAATAATTGATAACAAATTATATTTTGAGAGGGATTTAAATACACGTTTAAATCTCAACTTAAAAGCTGAGTTCATAAGTTATATCAGACGCACTGTTTGCTTACATTGCATGACAGTCTGTTGCCGTACGTATTCTATAAAGACATGTGTTTAAGTTCCAAGAAAGGAGTGTAAGTTTTTTAAATGTCCCGATCCATCGGGTTCTTACCATGTTCTTCCTTCTGGCACGTTGGAGGAGGCACCGCACCCTTCTAAATGGGCCAGGGAAACTCACCATGCTTCATTCAATGTAGCATGGTGAGTTCTGAGAATATTAGGGCATTTTCATTCTGAGTATAATATAAATGTTTTCTGAAGAATCTGATTGATTTTCTTCTTCATATTTTACTTGTTGAACACATATTTGATGCGATGCAGGTCAAGGGCGTGATGCATCTAGATCATATTACCAGGGTCAGAGGCCGGATCTTAAACCGACTTCAGAGAAACAAGGCAATAATGATCCCAGATCTCAACCCCATGAAGAAGATATGGATATTGGATATGAGGATGATACTGTGTCACATACCTTTGAGGGTTTAGAGCAGAAATTCCGTGATGATATTATGAAGCTAAGCAAGGAACAGACTGATGCAGAAGATGCAGAAAATGCTAGACACAGGGAGGTTAGTTTAAATAAATAAATAATGTAGTTGATAGTAACTATATATCTATATGTTTTAGGTTAAGTTACCAAAACAACAATTTAAGTTAAGCAGATTGAAACTAATAGTTACTTCACATATTTTTAACCAAAACTACTTATACCTTTTATTAGTTTTATATATTATAAAAGCAAAAGCTCCTGTTTGTAAAATTTGTGAGGAATGTGGACTGATTTGTTGGAGGCAAATCATCGTAATTTGTTCCCATCCGAGACACGACAAATACAATTATAATCTTTCTAAAATTGACTCGCTAAAGCTGAAAAGACCCGAGAAAGCAAGAAAAATTATGTTTACCTTGAACACCTCAGCTCAATTACTCACATCCACTTATAGCAATAATGATGTCAGAGTTACGTTATACAACAATAATCCGGAGAAAATAACTCTTAGGCGAAGAGTGAAGTTGGCAACCTTTCCATCTAAAGTACCTATTTCAGCCTTTATTTATTGGATTATAATTATATTCGCAACAATTCTGGCTCTTAAAATCAATCAACCCTGGAAATTGTTTCTCATTTCTTAGGCTGTAGCACCAGAAAAAAACCCTTCCCTTTTCGTTTCCCAGAAGAGTAAAAAAGCAAAAACTAACTGAAGATTATTGTTCAAGTTACATTAACCTGTAGTGGCATTGTTTTCTTTTTTTCAGAAAATAAATGCTATAAATGCCCAGTATGAGGAACAACTTGCTGCACTCCGAGCTCGTCACGCTGGTCATAGAGATGAGTACCTCAGAAAAGAATCTCAAGCTCGTCACCTTCAATATCAACAAGTTGTGAGGGATCAGTACCCTAACAGCGGTGTGGGGCCAGGTGATTCTCATGGCTATGCCGGTTCTGCACCACCTACTGCCGGTGGAGAAGTACCCCGATCATATAACAATGATCAATATGATAAGTACAGAGAGCGAGGTCGATATCCTGAGGGGGGCAGGGATCATGGGTTTGATCCCAGAAGTTCATACCCTGGAGGCCGCGCGTACGGCACAGGGTCTCGCCATTACTGATTGGCTATCAAAACTTGTATCCTTAATGCAGGGTGGGTATGCTGCTAGCAAAGTTGTTATCCATGCCTAGTTTGTGCAGCTCTCCAGTACTTGCTATATGTTTCAACTTTATTACTTTCTGGAAGGTTGTGATATCTTGGGTTTCTATTCACATCTTCTTTTTCTTTTCTCTTATTTATTGATATTTGCAGGGTTAATAGCAAATGAATTGACCACAAACAAGTATTTACGTAATGTATCAAATCTTACACGTGACGTACGCAAGTGTGGTTCGTATAAAGATTTGATTATTGTTTGAGTTTCACCAACTTGGTCCTTTGTCTTCTACTTTTTTCATGGGGTTGCAAGTTTTTTCTTCGTTTAATGGGCGGATTCAAGTAAAATGTATAGTTCTTTTCTATTAGTTATTGGGTTTGGTTTTTGATTATTGAGAAAAGGGTTAATACGCGTAATTGTTTTTGTAAATCTCTGTACTATTTTTGAAAAAACTATTATAAGTGTTTGGACCTTACTGGATTGGAAAAATAGAAGAAAAGAATGTTATAAATTTGTAAAATTGAAATTATGAGAAAGATAAAACGGTCATTCAATTTAATGGTCAAATTGTAACATAATTCACCCATATTTATATGGTTATAGATAATCTTAACATTCATCTGTAATTCACATTTTAGGATTAAGTTGAATAAGTCTCACTGAAAGTATGTAAATAAAATCACTTAAGAAGTAAAATAAATAAGCAGGAACAAGTTCATTGGAAATTATGATCAATTTCCTTGTTTCGTTTTAATTTGTAAATGAAGCAAATAAAAATGAAATAGGATTTGGCATGTTTTTAGTTTCGCAGAAAATAGCTCCACCAGTTTCTCTGCAACTCCGTCACTGTCTCTCTCTCTCTAAATGATCTGCATTTTTTCAACTCATTTCAATCTCTAACATGGACGCTCACTCCGAAGATTCCTCCGATTTTTCTCTCAGCTGCCCGATTCATACAGCGACCAACGAGTCTATTTTGTCCCCTACAGGTCCTGATTCACTCTCATTCACTTGCATTCCAATTCAACACTCCAATCGGGTTGTGCCCTTAAACCCACTTCATTGTTCAGAGCTGGTTGTAAGAGTTTTTAGGAATTTGAACGGGAACTCGAGGTTGAATCGGGATTCGAAGATTTTATTTTCCCAGCAACCAAACAGACCTTTTTATACTATAGTTTACAATTAATTTAACTTTTTTCTGATTTGGGTTTGTTTGTTTTTGGTACTTGTTATGTGGGTTGATTATTTTTCTTCTACTAGGTGGTGGAAGGATTCATTATCGACTGTTTCGGATGTTAAGAGAGGGATTTCATATTCAGCATCATCAGTGTCCTCTTATGGGGGCCCCATGAAGATTATCAACAACATATTCAGTTGGGATATTGTGTTCAATCTAAGGAGAGAGGAGGGCTCTGGAGACCAATGGAAATGGTGAACTGGGTGTCTCTGGGAAGGACTATGCCTTGGTTTCAGGAGAAATGTGGTTGCAAGCACTCAAGTGGTGAGCAATATTTACAGCTTTTGGCAAAAAAATTATAAGGGTCTTCTAAATTCAATTATAACTGTCCGAGGTAGATAGTTAGCGGTGTCTGATGCCAGTCACTTAAAGTTTAGGCGGCATTTTTGTTGTAGGCGATGCGTAGGAAATTTTTTCTTCTAACCTATTGTATAGCCTTTTTTGTATTTATGGAACTAATGAGATTTGTTTTCCATCAGTTTAAAATGAATAAATTACAATTTGTGTTATGGGGATCGGTTTATTTCACAACCTAAGTATTGTTTTGGGAAAGTGCAGCTTTTTGAAGCTAATTGCTGCTATTTGTTCGGTTGTTCCACACATTCTCCGTGAAGTCTATTTTTATTAGTTTATTGGTTGTGAATTAAAATTTGATTTTGAATAATTGCGTATCAGAGTTGCATGCTTGTCAAAGTGGGGAATGAGTTGAGATTGATGTGAAAAATATACGGCATTAATGCCCCTTGTAGTTAGTTGTAGCTACCAATGCACAACTTCTTCAGTAGAAGATTGCAATTATTAAACAGTCGTAAGTGCAAGTAGTAATTATCTTCGCTCCTATTCTTGACGTTGGAACAATTCATTCATTAGTATTAGGGTTCAATATTCTTTACCTTTAGGTGCCCTGTTAGCCAATTGAACTGATTCGCGAGTAACTGGTATTATTCTGCTGTTGTTTTAGGCATAGTGATTATAAAGTTGCAACAAAGGATAGTATGAGCTTTTCTGCTGCAGAAGACGATCTGGGGGATGTCTATTCCTTGCAACTCAGGTTTTCTTTTCTACGGGAAACAAACTCACTTGGAGTAAAAATAAGCAAAAAGGTCAATGCGTTTAACCAAGTCATCTTTGTAGCTCTTGTTCCTAGGTTTGATGCATGATGTACCTGGGTCTTTGCTTGTAGAATTATTTCTTATTGGTAGTTTGTTTCTTATTCCTGGATTATTCCTAGAATCCTATTACTAGCGGGTTACTTATTACTTGTCATTACTATTCCTACGCTGTTTCCTATTTAGTATAGGACAATTCCTTATGTAAGTGATTCTCTCATAGTCATTGTATTGATTTAAAGAACCATCAATGAATGAATTATTATGTTTCCAATTCAACGCTGCTGTTTTCAACTAAGTGGTCTGCAATAATGATTTCTGCTTTGAGAATTTTATTTGCCATACTACTTTCTTTACCTCTGGAGTTTTGATGCATATTGATAGATGGGATTTAGTTTGCACTGATGGTGACTGGAAACGTAACTGCAACCCCCTTTTTATTTTACTTTCCAATGCTTTTCCATTTCTCAGTTTTTTTGTTGTACGCTACATACCTTGTCAATTTGGCACCTTATTTACTTTCTAGTACTTTTCTTGTTTTTAGTCAGTTGCAACTTCTTGCTTGTTGAGAAGTGTGTTTGTGTGTGTTCATGTGCACATTCTTTTTCCTTTCCTCCAGTGTGTTCTAATATGCTATTTCCTTCTTTTAGGATAACACAGTTGAGTTATTCAGAAGAGCCTGCAAGATCTTCAACGTTCAGTCTGAGCTGGTAAGGACACATTTCAATTTGCTATAGTATACCTTTTGAGCTGAATTGAATGGATTTTTAACTTCTGTGATTGCACAGCTACACATCTGGGACTTTTCGGGCCAGACAACCTTATTTTTTGTAAATGAAAACAATAAGTTCCCGAAAGAGTCTCCGCGGCAATCGGATCAGGAGGTAGGTGATACTTAATCAATTATAATTTTATTCATCATAAAAAAAATTATGAGAAAATTTTCTTTGATGGAAATCTTCATTGAGATTGCCACTCTTTTTACATTACCCTTTGGGCATTAAGAATGTATCGTTTTTTCATTAAATATCATCTCAGGTATACTCATTGTTATGGATCTGCCCTGCAACCAAATCCATGACAGGACTTCCCATCTGTCAGTCCACAGTACTTTTGAATTGATGATGACCAGTTGTTTATATTATCTCCAAGACTCAGATTTTCTTGCAAGATCAATAATTGACATTTTTTCATTTGATGAACCGAAATAGTGAGTTTTATCTAGTTACAGTGTCTTACTTAATAAGAGTATGCTTAAGCTGATTTTCCTTCTTGCTTTGTCTAGTTTTGTGTTGGCCTAGAAGAGAAGCTTGCAATCATTTGGCTACTCAACAATGGGCAGTGATTGAATGTAATTTGATTCAATGCAAAAATTTGTTTGGGACACAAAAAAGAGGCTAGCTGTTATGCCATGCAATATCCTTTGGGTATTTCATATTGGTTATTACTGGAAACCTTTATTATAATGTATTTGGTTCTATTTTTGTTTTTATCAATTGATGCCTGGACACTGGAGTTGTATCACTTATGGTCATGGTACACTTACATGCAGATTCTCTTGGAGTTGCAAGTATATGGCCTGTCTGATTCAATTAAGTGTCACAAAGCAAAGCAAGATGAAATGACAGCACCGCATTCTAAGGTGGCAAATGGATATGGCACTTCAGTTATGATGAATGGTGGCTCTAATTTTATGCGTACCAACTCTTCAGTCTCTAGTGAAGCTGGTTCCTTAGGATTGACCGGGCTACAAAATCTTGGAAATACTTGTTTTATGAACAGTGCCATCCAGTGCCTAGCACACACACCCAAACTTGTTGATTATTTCCTTGGAGATTATGGTAAGAAATAAATCATGAGGATCCATTGGGAATGGATGTAAGTTATCATTCGGTTTATTTCTCATATTTACATTTAATCATTATGACACCTTCTGTTTCTTGCTCAAAATATCTGTTGTCCTCTTTGAGTCTATTACAAAATATTTTTTCCAGGGTGAAATTTCTTTAGCTTTTGGAGATTTGTTGAGGAAGTTATGGGCTCCTGGTGCATCTCCTGTCCCACCAAGATTGTTTAAGTCAAAGCTATCTCGATTTGCTTCTCAATTCAGTGGCTTTAATCAACATGATTCTCAAGTGAGTTCAGTTTTCAGCTTTTACATACTTGAAAGCTAAGTCGTCTCCCTCCCTTTTCTATAAGTAGTATCAGCTCAATAAAATATTTGCTGCAGGAACTTCTGGCTTTTTTGTTGGATGGACTTCATGAAGACCTAAATCGAGTAAAATGCAAGCCTTATGCTGAAGTGAAGGATGAAGATGGTCGACGAGATGATGATGTGTCTGATGAGTATTGGCAGAAACATCTAACTCGCAACGACTCCATCATCGTTGATGTGTGCCAAGTGAGTATATTTCTTATAGGTTTGCTCTTATTCCATTTTAGTCTGCTGAATTGCAATTTCTTGCAAAGTCTATCTTTAATATTTGCCATGCCTTACCAATAATGAGGAAGTATCATTGTCAGTGGATCCATCTTTGATATCAAACTTTTCTAGTTTAAGGTTTTATATGCAAATGTGGAAATACTGATAAAAATTGAATTTGAATTGTTTAGCTGATATAGAGTAAAATCTTGCAAAAGAAGTGTTTGTTTGAAAATCTATGGTATTATCTATGCAGATTGATGACATGATATGACTGTCACTGTCAGACTATACATGTAGAGATTCAGATTCCGTTTCGATTTTATTAAACCTGACAATAATTATCTGCGCTAATGGAATGAAGCGAAACTTAAAGACGGAATCTAAGTGCACATCTGTATCTGCAAACTTAATTGATAACTCTAAAATATTATACAAAGTGATCAATTTTTTAGATCTGTTGGGATTCACTGATCACTGGAATTTTTTAACATGTTTATAATCATATTTCATTGTAACTTCAACAGATACTGTTCGAATCTTTCCTATCTTAAATGGTTTTAGTATTTTTCCTTATTTGGAATTTAAGTAGGGGGTTTTCACATACGTACGATATTATGGCCAAATGATAAAAGCTTTAACTTTTCCTTTTTTTCCAGGGGCAATATAAATCAACATTAGTTTGTCCAGTTTGCAGAAAGGTTTCTGCTGCGTTTGATCCATTCATGTACATATCTCTACCTCTACCTTCAACAGCAATGCGTACAATGACTTTGACAGTTGTGAGTGCTGATGGGAGTAGTAAGCCATCGGCATATACTGTAACTGTACCAAAGAATGGAAAATGTGAAGATCTTATCCAAACTCTAAGGATTGCATGCTCTTTAGGGGTCAATGAGACTCTATTAGTGGCCGAGGTATATTTTTCTATGTTGGTTTTCATGGATATAGTTAGATCTGTTCATAATTATACATGAATGTTTGTGTTTCTCTGTTTTCATTGTTAATACTATGGGGCCCTATGCAGATATACAACAACCACATTATTCGTTTTTTGGAAGAGCCAACTGATTGAAAATCCTTAATTAGAGATGATGTCCGCCTGGTTGCTTATAGGCTGATTAAAGATGTTAAGCAATCCCCTTTGGTTGTGTTCATGCACCAGCGGATAGGGAGAGTAAGCTCAATTTATCCCTTAGTTTAATCACATTCTCAAAATTCTGTCTTCCTTTTTCTTACAAAAGTTTTAGTGATCATTGTGCCAATTATCTGTTATTTATTTGGATGATTATCATGCTTTGAATTTGAGACTCTTATTAATGTGCTTTCAGGGAAATTACTCAGGGAATGAGACCTTTTGGAATCCCTTTTGTAGCAAAGCTTCATGATGGTGTTACTGGATCAGATATTCACAATCTATATCTAAAATTACTTGAACCATTCCTAGTACACAGTGAGGCTGTCTCAAGCGCTTCTGATGAGTCCAAGAGCACTTGAACAAAGTTAAAGCAATGGAGGAGGATGCCAGTCATGATATAAGTGGGTCTGTCGACCCCTCCAATTTAAAAGGCGACGAATCACCCTCGGATGATGAATTACACTTGTACTTGACAGACGAGAAAGATACAGCCAATAACTCCAAGATTGTAATGCATGAACCTGTTACATTAACAGGAGTTTCCAGGTTGACTGTACTTGCTTGTTGGCCAGAAACACTTATTCAACAATATGATACCCGCCTTCTTAACTCACTGCCAGAAATTTCAAGTCTGGCTTTTTCACCAAGAGACCTCAAGAACCTGTTTCATTGTACAAGTGTCTTGAAGCCTTCTTGACAGAGGAGCCTCTTGGGCCAGAAGACACGCGGTCAGTGCTCACATCTTGATCCTCTGAATCTTAGTTTTACCGATAAAATATTCATGAATGATGTTTTTAACAGCACTTAGGGATAGTGTTGAGCCTTACTTTGATGATGCTTATAAAGATAATTTAGGTAGGGTTCTGATCTTGAACTTATGACATTCCATTATAGTCAATAGGCACTGCCTTCTCAATTCTTTATGGTACCTGTGATTAAATTATGAAGAAATCACATAATTGGGCATTTGTGAATCTCTGGTCAAGAACATTTGTTTTTTCGGTTTCTTATTTCACCTCATTTGTTGCTTTGATTTGTCATATACCACTTACAACTTCTCGTGTGTTCAAATATAAGGCATCAAGCTTTGTAACCTAGGGTTGTAGGAGAATCAGAGATTTTATGTTGTAAGTATGAGGCCACTAGTTACAATCCCCACACTCGTGGTATTGCCGATAAAGATAGCATTAATAAGGTACAGGATTGTTGTGGTGTAATAATTATTTAAGGTTAATACTTCAATAATTGCCTCTCATCTTCTGCAGGACCTTGGACATTTGATCAGGATCACTCTAATTCTAATGTAGGATTCTGTTATTTGAACTTACAGGTCCCAGTTGCGAAAAACATTGTCAGGCTAGTAAAAAGCTAGATCTTTGGAGACTTCCAGAGATTCTGGTTATTCATTTAAAGAGGTTCTCATATAGCAGGTTTTTGAAGAACAAGCTAGAGACATATGTTGACTTTCCGATTGATAATCTTGATTTGTCAAACTATGTTGCATACAAGAATGGTTGTATATCTCATCATTACATGCTTTATGCAATCAGTAATCACTATGGAAGCATGGAGGTGGCCATTACACATCATTTGTTCATGTAAGCGATGCTTATCTTCCTCGTAACCTTTTCAAGGAAATGTTCTTTTTCTTTTTTCAGTTTCATGTTGGTCAAAAATTTGATTGATAGAGAGTTTGAATCACTTGTATATAGGTAGGTATATCTTATTGTAGATAAACGCAGAGCCAAGCCTAGCCACATAACATTGCTCATTTTAACAAAAAAGGTGAAACTCATAGTGTTGTTAATGAATCTATTGAATATATCACTATTTTTAAATTTAAATCTCCCCTGGTTTCTACTCCCTATTTGATGATCATCTGCATTCTTCCACTATAATTTGTACTAATTTCTCTCGGAGCATTGTGGCGTTTAAAGCATGCACATGATAAGAGGCTTAAGATCTTCAAGATACAAGGGTCATTAAATTTTCATGCTTTATGTTGATGTTTACACAGTTTTGCTTCATTTTTCTGCTCTTGTCGCTGTTAAGAACTATGCTTCTATGCCTAGCCTATTTGAAATGCTGCACATTTCTGCCAAGTCAAAATAGACTCTTGTTGCTTTAACTACTACCATAATTGGGGACACATTCCCCATTCATTTTATAGCCTTATGTTATATATTTCACGTTCTTGAAAGGAAAAAAAACTAATTTTCTTATTGAATGTAGCATGGTGGTGACCAGTGGTATGATTTTGACGATAGCTACGTTCATCCCATCAGCATGGACAAGATAAAGACTTCGGCCGCTTATGTTCTGTTCTACACAAGAGTTGTCGAAGAATGACACCCAGGTCAGAAATTTACTCTCGGTGATTTTATCGTCTTGACATATCATTTTTGTCGTCTTAGATTTACAAGCATCATCTCGAAAAGTAGAGCATTCTTTGGTCTTTGGCATTGTTTAGTTTGGATGAACATGGGAAGAATGTACCTTAGAAGGTGCCAAAGATGACTAACATATTACATGGTAACAAATGGAGAGTAGAGGGACATGCCAAAGAGGATATATATTATATCGCATTTGTCAGGCCGTCCTTAAGAGTTTAGAAAGTTTTCTTGAATTACCATTCTTTCTTGGTCAATGTTACATGATGATGAATTTCAAAGTTTTCTTGAGATGAATTTCAAAGTTTGATTGGATTTGCTGGAATCATGGTTATGAAAGTAATGAGAAAGTGATCCTCTTTTTTGTTTGTTACCATGATGAAGAACTGAAGGGGACAGTTTGATGGGTACTTGATGAGTTTGATATTGTTACTGTTCCAGAGTCATAAAAAAGCTGTATGGTTTGGTTTGGGTCCAGCAAGCTTATCACTGTATCATGATTCATATATGGAGATATTTATTGAAAATAGTTGAGAGTTAATAAGCTGAGAAAGGTTGTAGACAGCCCTGAATTTAAAGTAAGCTTCTCTTTCCTTATTTGTGTAAAGATGGTGACTTGACCCTTTTCATTGCTGTTAATTAGTACATTTCCAGAGGCCACAACACTGTCCGGACAGGACCACATTTGACAACCTTGTTTCAGTTTCTACGTGGTTGTGGTTGTGGGAATTGATTACTATGTTTATGGTTGATGTAATGGGAGTTGGTGTTGCCCTATTTCTGTGAAACCCACTCGATGACAGGACCACGTCGCCAAATCAACGAACGAAACCTCGAAATCCAACCACTTGTCGTTCCAATTCGATGGAGCCATCAATTCCATCAACGCCCGCGTTGAGCCTCGTCTCATCTCCGTTTGAGCTGGCTTCGATAACGAAACGAGCCAGGTTTATCCTCAGGTGGGTGCCAAAATAAGCTCAGGAGCAAGGTTGGTTGTTGCTGATGATGGCAGCTTCCCAGATCAGATCACACAAACTTATTCAAATGTATTTGATTTGATTGAAGTTTAATTTCATCTGACCAACTAATGTGTCTTTGCACTTGTCGTTGTTCTCTGCTCACGTCATCATTCATCTGTAATAAATTCACATTTATGTTGAGACTCAAATGGGTGTGGTGAAATTTGCATTTTTGTTGAGCTATCTTAATCAGCACGGCATCATATTTTCTACTTGTGGACATTGATTTTTATCAACAACGAGAACGAGTAATTACAGTTCACTATTTTTTATCAACAACGAGAACGAGTAATTACAGTTCACTATCATATGTTACAACAAGTAACGACTAATTATGGTAAACTTTATTTTTGTATCACTGTTTATAACAAAGTGAAAGTTGGTATGAAATGTTGAAAATACGCTTTAATATTTTAAATGTTGTCGACAATGTCACCTTCATCGGTGCCTTTGACGAGCTGCTCTACTTTGACACTCGCACCTTGTCCGTCTTCCACCACATACAAGCACCAACTTCGAGCCATCAATCTCCTGATAATTTAAACAATCGAACAAGTTACTAGAACAATTTTCAACTGGAAAATTAAAAACAAAAGTAAAACATTTAAAAAATTTTAAGAGCGAGACATCTATGCATATGTTTTTCAAGTTTAGCAATTGCTAGCGTGATATTGGATCATATTTGACTTATATGAAATTGAGAATAAAAATAGAGTGAAGTTGTATTTGGGTCAACACATTTGCTATTAAGTTTTGTAAAATGATTTGTGAATCAGGTGGTCCAGTGATCAGTAAAGATTATTACTCATTTAAATCTTGATCGGTTTGATGAGTTTAATGTTTATGCTGAATGGTATAACTTTTGTTAATTAGCTAATGCGAAGTAATAAAATCATCATTTTATTTTAAAAAAACTATACAATCAAATTCTTATTATATTTCAGTCGTTTGTTAGATTATAGTTTCATTTTCCCATATATATATATATATTAGGGTTACCTATTCTTTCTCTTTTTTCCTTTCTCGCTATATTAGATTTTATAAATAAAAGTCTCTTGTCAATCATAATACACACATCAATAATATCCCTCATTATTTCTATCATGACATCAGAGCTATAACTGATCCTTAGTTAAATCTCTAATAAAGTTTTGTTTTGCCCACTCATTAATGATTTATGATTATGATGAGTGGGCAAGGCAATCCAATCAATAGCTTCCGCATAATGGCGTCATCTACCATCCGACGCCTATTCAATCATTAGCTTCCGCATAATGGCGTCATCAACCATCCGACACCTATTTACAAGTGTCTCACGACACGTATCTTAAAGTGTCTCACGACGTCTATCATCAAGTGACTCACGACACGTATCTTCAAGTGCCTCACGACACGTATCTTCAAGTGTCTCACGACGCGTAAATGTCTCATAGCACGTATCAATAAAGCTCCAGTTGGCCATTCTACGTCGACTCAAGTTTGACTAACTAGCTACTTAAGATCTTCAAAATTCTCAATATAGTCAAGGATAATCAAGTCTTTCCAAACTCAATTCGGCAATTTACAACCTATTTGAGTTTGAGGGGGCTGTTAGAATATAATATTATAATATTTTATATTTTATATTTTATATTTTATATTCTCGCTTTGCCCACTCGTCGATGATTTGTGATTCGTATGGGTGGGGGAGGCAATTCAATCTTAATCTTTAACCTCTCGCTTCCGCAAACAATCAATTTGATAATCATTAAGCATTTGCTATCTCACCATCAACCATTAGACATCTGGCATCATCGGACATTTGCTATCTCGCCATCAGGCATTAGACATCAGACATCATCGGACATCTGCTATCTCGCCATCAGGCATCAGGCATCATCAGACAATTGCTATCTCGCCATCTGCCATCAGGCATCAGGCATCATCGGACAGCTGCTATCTCGCCATCTGCCATCATGCATCAAGCATCAGGCATCATGCATCACTCAGCATATACGGGCATCAGGCATCCGCCATCGGCTGTGAGCGGCGCGCATCCTCCATCCTCAATCCTTTTCGTATTACCTCGACATCATCCTCGGCAGCCGCAACCCTCACCACAACTCAATATTATATAGCTCCAAACTCAATTCTTGTTTCACAGCATTGAGTTTGAGAGAGGCTGTTAGATTATATAAGTTTTCTATATTTATGTTTTCTTTTCTCACATGTATTAGAGTTTCCTTATCCCTCTATAAATAGAGATCTCTTGTCCATCATAATATACACATCAATGATATATCTTTCATTATTTCTATCAACATACTTTATAATTTAATATCAAAAATAAGTAAAAAGAAGCTACATCTTGCATTCCTTATTAAAACATCATTAACATTTTGCATATCTAGTAGCAGTAGACTGGCCGCTACAATAATTTAGTATCGGCAAAAAAGACCTAGGCATGCCGCTACGAGGAAACATGAAATATCGCTAAGTGACGGTAGAGATGAAACTCTATACATGTAGCGGTGGAACAGAATAGGCTTCGCTGCTATGAAGTGTTATTAGTGGTGGAGTCCAAAATGATAGTTGCTACTATAACTTACTAGCGGGAGGCTTACACATGTAGTATATAACAAAATAAAAGTGAAAATGATATGGGATTAGAATTAACAAAATATTAGATAGACAAAAATATCATTAGTTGGAGATGTTTTTGTTACGAATTACATTGAGTTATTTCTTACCTAGTTACCTTTTATAATAGACAAATCTCACCTAACACCCTTAGATTTATTCTTTTTGGAGGCACTCTTTACTTTAATAATTTTTCTCACTTTCCATTTTTTGTTAACTTCCGTTAGAACATGTTAGAAATGGATGTTAAAAAGACTGAAATTAATTTCTCTGAATATCTTTTAAATTTTCAAACCATGCTCTTTCGACCCTCTTTCCTCCTCCACTACTTTGGCCATTCTGGGTGACGGTGAGAGTTCTGCCGACTTCACATTCTAGCACTGGATCTTCTACGAGCAGTTACGGTTGAGCCGGAGAGAGAGAGGAGGGAACGGACGGACAGTGGTGAGAGGCGGAGCCTCGCATTTGATGAAGGCAAATTTTGGTCCAGCAATTTAACCGAAAGAATAAAAAATCTGATCAACAAGTCGGCCCGACCATAAATTGGGTCGTTTCCCATCTTAGTCTATGTTAAAGTGCACATTCTTTAAAAAACCAATGTCTAACTGAACCGAGACGACGATCCTATCAGAATCTCATCAATCCATCAATCAATCAATGGACTAAATCATGCTGGAGTTGACTTTGGTCAAAACATCCAAATAATAAAAGGGAATGAATATGGTTTGGTGTGTGTGATTTGAAAACTGTACATTTGAAAAGTTGCAGAAAAGAGAATGTTAAAACAGGTGGTTGGTGGGCCCTCTGTGTTTCACAAACACACATGCGCATGAACATTGAGACCCGAAACGGCGTCGTCTGCGACCATTGATTGAGAAAAAAGAGGTAATGTGACGTGACAGACACATCGACACAACACAGCCCAATCTTTTCTCTTTTAAAAAAACACAAAATAAAAATCTGTCTATCTTTTAGACAAAAACGGGGCCCACATCGCCCGCGTCACTCCAAAACACTCAACTACATGATTTGACATTACAGATTCTCTATAATTTTCTCGGGAAACCCTAACACTTTCTCTCTCTCAAGGTACCAATATATGTATGTATCTATGTATGTATCTATATGACCTGTTTTCTTTCTTCACTAACTCAAATGGGCATGTTCTTGATCTTCACACTTCTCTCTTTCCATGCTCCAAATGTTGCCATCAAATTCTGAGTGTTTTGTGATTTTTTGGGTCATATATGTATTAGATTAATTGAATTTTAATGTAATTACTTTTAGATACAAATTATTAAGTATTAAAATTACATGCAGTTGTATTTTAAATAAAATGATTAGCTGTCGTAAAGTAGCTAACAACTCCAAATTCATTCTCTTTCTATTGAAACGCAAAATGTGGATTTTCAATCGCAGAAATCAGACGAGTTGAAATCCTTAACTGTTGGATGTAGACTTTTGGGCGCCTTTTTATTTGAATTTCAAACTGTCTTTACCTAGTGATACTGCTGAAATGAGACAATAGATAATTAAAATTGATACATAACTACCCGGCCTTGTATTTTTTTACGATTAATCGAAATTGTAACATCAACAATGAGTATTTGTAAACTCCAAAATAGCTGAGGAATTTCATGGCTCAAACTCCTTATCAAAGTCCAAACGAGGTGCATTAACAAGCCAATGCGATGTCATATTACTTGATCAGTTAACAAAACTTATTCCCTTATTTCTAAAAATAAATTATTAAATATTAAAATTACATGCAATAATACGTGTGATTTGTGTATAAGAAATTTAAGAGCTTGATTGGAGGAGAATTCATTTAAGACTTAATTTATCCATTTTAAGGTTGTTCTTCCTACTTAATTAAATTCTAAAAGAAGAAATGTTTTTTTTTTCTCAAGAAAATACAGTAAGGTTGTAGTAATTATCAAGAACACGCATTACCTTGCTGGTGTTAATTAATTATCAGTGTCTGTTCTGATACACAATGTACACATTAGTAATTAATTAATTAATTGGTTGATTAAATATTATAAGCTTGTATTGTGTCTCCCAAGGTCTGCACACACAAAAATATATGCATGCCATTAAATTCAAAAGCTTGTGGGGATCGATAATGCATCGGTTTCTCCCAAAATTACTCTCTTTATAATATTCATCAGAGTTTCGATATTTTAACGAGAAACAAACCAAAAAAATAAACATTAATTATTCCATATATATATATATAAACAGAAATAATAATAGTAATAATATAATAAACGGGAAGTTATACATAAAAACAACAGCAGCAGCAACGATCACTTCCCAATAGAGTTAGGATTCAAACAAAACTAAATACATAATTAAGACATGAACATACATGATTAACACTTAAATACATATATAGATCGATCGAGCAACTAGCGAGCTAGCTAGGTTATTATATATATATATTCGCAGTACGTACGTCACAGCAAGCAAGATGATGATACATCAGTAGAGACTTTGGGGCTTTTGAGCAGCAGCATCTCCAGAAAACGGCTGGTCCATCGTCGTCCTCGCCTGCTTGTTCTTGTTCCCATCCAGCTTTAATCCAAAGTGAATGTGAGGAAAATGTGCCCACTGCACACACACACACATCACAAATCATATGTTAACTCTCTTATTATCATCACATGTCTGTTCTTATTCGAACTTGCAGCTCATGCATGCTTCTGTGGTCCATACGTTTTTTTAAAACACTGAATCAAGAAATAACATGAGTAAATCCGAGCCATACAAGAATCCGAGCATATTTTACATACATATATTAGTTAATATATATATGTAAAGAATTTGAATGTATTTGTCGTATATAAAAATTATTAGTGGGCCCTAATTAACACAAGCTAGAGGTACCTAAACAATATAGTTATCAAATGTATGATATTGAGAAGCAGACCAAAAGAGAGGCCATAGCTATATCTAGCTAGCTAGAGATGGAGACTTAATATATATATATAGGTAAGGCTGTTCTATTAAAGCCACAACCTAAAGTACAGCTACTGATAGTAGAAAATACTAGAATTGAAACTTGTATGTATATGCCTCTAATGGAAGAATATTGTAGGCTTTATCTGAAACATGAAGTGACCAAACTTATAACCAGAAAGTTTTGTAACCAAACTAGCTATACCTATGCCTATACCTATATATTTATGCATGCCCTTTTCTATATATTGCTATAAATAATTGTTCACTGTTACCATAATTATATATATCATCAAATCTGATTTCTTGCAACTACAAGCATTAATATATCATCAAAATAGTATTTTTATTTTACATTTTTTGCAGCAGTGCTGAAAGCTTCCCTGTGACTGATCTCAGGGTTACTAGCCTTG
This sequence comes from Geranium rotundifolium, assembly GCA_963920655.1. NCBI lineage: Eukaryota > Viridiplantae > Streptophyta > Magnoliopsida > Geraniales > Geraniaceae > Geranium > Geranium rotundifolium. The sequence goes on from OY987321.1 coordinate 23,950,107, forward strand.
ATCCTTTGTATTTCCTCCCTGCATATATATTGATTAATTATATATTCACGTCGCTACACGTATTCGATATTCACATCGATTGAGTTCTTTTCGACTTACTTAATAAACCTGTTATATGCAGAAGGAACGCGATGTCTCTTCTCCGGTGCTGCATCAAATTAAAACAAACGAAACGGTCCATAAAATAGATCCTCATGGATAACAATTAAAACCCATATGGGACCTTAATTAATTAATTAATTAATCATTTTTTTTACAAAAATATCAAAGAATGGTGAATTAGAAAAGTTGTTAGGCATTAATTAGGTGAATTGGTTGTTTACAGCATATATGCATGTCAAGGTTGGTAAAGAAAGCTTGTAAAAGGACCTCACATGAATGTGTTTTATTGGGCATTGCTATTATTAATATAAAAGCAAATTGATGGTATGTAATGTCACCATCCTTGACAGGAGTAAAAAATAAGAATCTGATTTGCCCATAATTAAGCAACTCTGATCCATCTACACATTATGGCTAGTAATTTCCTGATGATCAGCAATTAATTAGTTACTGACAAGTGGCACATTCATTAATTAATGTACTAATTAGGATACTCATTCCTATGTTTGAAGTTTCCTATTCCCAAATAATATCATCATCATCATATCAGTTGAATTTTAAAGTCATCAGATTCAACTATAATAATAAATGCTGAAGACCAAATCAATGTTTATGAATGGATGGATCATGTTTTTAATATTGTGTTAATTATAATTAGTGGAGTAAAATTAATTAAGATTGTAATTAATATTATTACTTACGGCGGATAGGAGGAGCTCTGGGCTGTTCATGCTCAGGAGATTCAAAAGGAGCAAACTTGGTGGACTTGGGTGATGATGATGATCCTGAGTGCTCCTTGTTCATTTCTTGATCACTCTCCAATTGCTGCTTTTGAAACTTGTTATATATATTCATATAAAACAATATTAATTCAAGTCAATTAAATTGTCATAACAATATACTTAATAAGCTTAATAAATGAGGAGTTGAGTTGATGAGTTCTCTCTTTTAATAATTTTTTAAAATCTTTGATCAAAGAAAAGATGAGTTCATGGAACTAACACTAATTGAGAATACTGATGCAATATTAATTGATGAAACCAAATTATAAGTCAAGAAAGAGCAAGTTGCTTCACAAGTTTGGTGCTGACTTGGTTCATTATAATATAGTCGAGCATAAAATCTTGATACACAACTTGCTTGCTGATGAAAGAAAAGACGAAGGTGATGTATAAAATCGAAACCTGGAGATCTTGAACAGGGATTTGTTGGAGAGAAGCAGCCATGTTAACAGATAGGAGATTGGCACAATGGCCACATCTGACAGTCACAATAGTGAACATGCTGCTGCTTGGAACACTAACCTGCACCCACCAAACACATATATTCTTCAAACCCTAACACATACAACAGTTGATAAAAATGAAGAATTATACATATATGTTTATGGGTTGTGAAGAACAATTAAGGGTTCAAAGAGGACAGGCCTCACATGGGTAATAACCATGAATTAATTATTTGGGTAAGAGAGAATTGGATCATCACAGCAATGTCTCTTTCCTTACATATATGCAACACTGACACAATCACTCATCCCCAACAACAACAAATATGTATTGTAATTACCAGAATTTTATAAACACATAACATATATATTAGAGAGAGGGAGGTGGGGAGAGAGATGGAGAAAACGACCTGACTGGAACAGAAACAATAAATGCAATGGCAAGCTGAGCTACTGAGCAAAACTGGACTCATCTTATTCATCAAAGATAATAGATAAATCATCTCTGCCCTCTGCATTCTTTTGATCCATTCCACACCCACCAATTAAGAAACACATATCATCTTTAAAATTAGAGACATCATCATCATCATGCTCATCATTTACTGCTACTCTCGTTACTCCACTTTTATTTTCAAAAAACCCATCTCCACAAACCATATATATGCTAATTACACATACATTCACACACAAAAAAGAAAAAAAATATTGAAATTTATAATCAAATAAAGGTTTTTCTTAATAGGAAGAGAAAAAAAAATCTTGCTCTCATACATTTCTTGTATGTATAGAAATCAGAAGAAAGAAGAGAGACCAATTAATTTGTTAATTAAGCTCGAGAAATATGATAAATACTTAAAGTATAGTTCTTTAATTAATGCAAATCAAATCTTGAAAAAACTAGTTTGGTAGAAACCACAAGATCAGAAATGAAATGCCAAACAAACCATAAAATCTAGCAGCTGAGTTGAGTTGAAATTAAAGTACTGCTCATAGTTTCTTGATCTTGAGACATGAAAACCTTGAAGAAAAAAAACAGAAAGCTATATATATCCCATTATATATCTGTGTGTCCGTACCATGAACCCTAGCTAGGTCTAGGTCTAGGTCTAGCCTTAGCCCTAGCCTAGCCATGGCCGACATTAGGAATTGCATTTTCCTTCAAATTGCAAGCAGATCGAAAAGAGATATCACATGAAAACACCTGTAATTTCCCATCACATGTAAATTTCAAGATCTTCCTTTTTTTGTTTTTGTGCACAGAAATAAAGAAAAACCCACCAGAGATCGATTTTACCCATCAAGATGTGACATATATGTATGGAAATCATGTAAAGATTCCTCGGAGGCTTCCAATAAATGAAATGGATGAGGCATGCTTGGTTCTTGGGGAATATTTCACCACAACCACAACCAGTACTCATCATATTCATACATATGTAAATGTTCCATCACATGTCTGTCTTATCAATATGGGATATAATAATAATATTAATAATATATATAGTAATGCAAAAGAGAAGAGAGAGGAAGAATACATATATATAGATTGTTAATTATAATTAGCTTAAGTGTATATATACCGCTAAAATGGTGTTGCAGAAGTTGCAGTGAACATAACAAACTCGCTCGGTTGCCATGTCCATTGCTGAGATGATTATAAAGGTTATTTCAAGAATGAAGATCACCAGATCAAGATCACCTCCAAGATTCTTCTTCTTTATATATAATAGCAATGCAAGAAAAGAAAAGAAAAGAAAAGAAAAGAAGAAGAAACAAGAAAGAAGCTCTCTCTCTTTCTCTCTATCTGGGTCTAGGCAAAGAAAGTGTAGAGAAGAAAGTGAGGAAGGATTGGAGAGTTATAGAGAGAGAGGGGTATGAGGAGAGTGATGAAGTGATGGGTTTATGTAAATTGGCTGTTTATGGGGAAAGGTGGATTGTGGATTGAAGGAGAGAGAAAGAAATAGATAAAATTAACATATAGAAAGAGTGTTATGATTGAGAGAATGAGTGGGTGAGAGGGAATGACCCATCCCTCCTTCACTCCCTCTTAACTATTTGGTTTCAATTCCAATTACTCTCTCTCTCTGGCGTCTCTGTAGCGGACGAGGGGGGCGAGATTTTTTATACATATCTCTTGGACTTGTTGGAATGTTACCAAGCCCTTGCCTCCTCTTAGCTCATGTCATTCACATATAATATCTGTATATTCCTTGTTTTTTATATCAAGAGTTTACCGGTCCAACTAGTCAAACGAACTTGCCTTCAAGGATGACAAAAAAAATTCAAACTCGACGGAAAATTCATAAACCCGACCCTATTAAAAACGGGGCGGGTAACAAGGAAAACTAAAAAATATCTAGTCAGATTGGGGTGACCGGTATCCTGCCAAGCCCCGGTATGTGTTAGAAAAATAATGATATTATAATATATATTTAATGGACGTGCCCAATTTGTTGGACTGAATGGTTTTTGTTACACAATGAGAAAACCTCATGCACTGGGATGGAGTAGGGATGTGCAGAAAACTTCTGACCCGAATGAACCGACGGAAACCAACCGAAACCGTCGGTTTCAGGCACCGAACCGGAGGCTCTCGGTTCCATTCGATTCGGTTTTTACAAAACCGATGGGTGAGCGGGTCAGGTGTTGGTAATAAAATGTAGGAACCGTCAGTTAACCGACAAAACCGACCCGCCTCGTGTTAGTGACGTGGAATCATATGGACCATTCATTTATTTGAGATACACGGCCCAGAACGTATACCCAACCAGCCAAACTCATTTAGTGCTGGTGTGACCACGTGACTCTGCTCGTGCAGATCGCCTCGTCTTCTCCACTCGTGCACCGATGCGCGACATATCGCTTCGTCTTCGGTTCATGATGATGATTGCAGATACAGATCGTCAACTTCTCCTCTCTAAATATGTGAGAGGAGAAGCTGACAATCCATCTCTCATCCATCCTCCTCACTTCCTCGACGGCTTGACCAAAAATGAATTCCTCTGGCTCTGGCTCTGGGTTCGACTTCGACATGGTGGAAACCTCTCGAACTCTGCATGAGCCTTCATCGCCTCAGTCAACACTGTCAGTCACCTCTTCGTCGAAGGTAAGCCTGAATTTCCTGATTCAGTCACCGATTAGGGTTAGAAAAAAATTAGAGCTTCTGACTAACTGAACTCGATTTTTTTGATTGAGTGAAAATAGTATTCTAATTTTCTTTTCTCTATGTTTTTTTGAAGAGAAAGGCCATTGATGGAAGTGGAGGAGGCAACAGTGATGGAGGACCAGGACCTAATCAATTTGGAAGTGAAAATGCAAGCGGTGTTGGGGTCGTTGGTGGGGATGCAGCACCTGCTACATCCCAAGGTAAACAATCTGGTTCAACTCGTAGAGTGTCTAAAGCATGGATTCATTTTGAAAAAAATATTTGATTCAAATGGGGTTGTTGTTCAAGCAAAATGTAAGCACCGTGAAAAAATATTGGCTGCTAAATCTAAGAGAAACGGGACAACCATTTTGAATCATCACTGGAAGCTTTGTGACAAAAAATCCTGAAAATATTGCAGTAATTAGTAGGCAGAAACAACTAACTTTTCGATCAACCATAACTGAAAATGGGGTAGATGGTCAATTACTTCCCTGGCATTTTGATCAATCTGCTTCTCGTGCTGCTTTATGTAAAATGATTGTTTTGGATGAGTTGCCATTTAATTTTGTGGAGGGTGAAGGGTTTAAACAATTTGTGGCAACAATTTGTCCTAATTTCAAAATTCACTCTAGAACAACAAGCACTAGGGATGTGTTTAAAATGTATCAAGCTGAGAATAATAAATTGTTCAATTATTTTGCATTTGCTGGCCCTAGGGTTTCACTTACTACAGATACTTGAACCTCTAATCAAGGCATAAACTACATGATTTTGACTGCACATTTCATTGATGATCACTTTGTTTTGCATAAGAAGGTTCTTAATTTTTGTCCGATTGTCAGTCACAAGGGAGATGACATAGGAAGGGCAATTGAGGCTTGTTACAAGCTTGGGATATTAGTAAACTTTACACTGTGACAGTTGATAATGCTTCTGCTAATGATCTGGCAGTACCTTTTTTAAGTCGTAGAATGAGATTGTTGGGAACAAATGTGCTTGGAGGGCAGTTTATGCATATGAGATGCATTGCTCATATTTTGAATTTGATTGTCTCTGATGGTATAAGTATGCTTGGTGTTTCTATTGAAAGAATTCGATTTGTTGTTCGCTATATTAAAATATCTCCAGCTAGACTTGCCAGGTTTAAGGATTGTGTGACACAGGTTGGTATTACATCAAAAAAATTGTTGAGTCTTGATGTTCCAACAAGATGGAACTCGACTTATCTGATGATAAAATCTGCATGTGCTCTGGAGCGCGTCTTTAAGAGGTATGATCTGGTTGACAATAGTTTGAGAATGGAAATGGAAAGAAAACCTAGAAAGGATGGTTCTAAAATGCTTGGTATGATCACTGATAATGACTGGGTTGAGCTCAATTCTTTTATGACATTTTGGGTATGTTTTACGACATGCCAGTGAAAGTTTATGGACCAAAATATGTCACATCTAACCTTGTACTTGCAGATATTAGTGATATGTATCACATAATTTCAGGTGCTCAATCTAGTGACAATCTGAACATGGTAAACATGGGTAATAAGATGCGACTCAAATTTGATAAATATTTTGGAATTACCCTTGATCCAAAATCTACTATCACAAAGCCCAAGTTTTCAGATAAAGTGAAGATGAACATGTTCATATTTTTAGCTCCTGTTTTTGATCCACGACATAAATTAAGCTTTGTGATGTTCATTGTGAAGCAGATTTATTCAGCTGATATTGCTTATGTGATTGAAGTATCTGTGAAAGAGTTGCTTGATGAAATGTTTGGTCAATATGACAAGTTGTATGGCCATAGCAGCTGCAGTAACAACGAGGTTGCAGTGGAACCTACTGGTTCTGCTCCCTTCATTGATTCTCTAGTGCTTGGTGTGAGTCGTGAAAAATTTAAGAAGTTGAGGTCAAGCCAACATGAAGGGAAAGTTAAGTCTGAGTTGGTAAGGTATTTGAATGAGGAACCTGAGGAAGACAATGCAAATTTTGATGTGTTAGGGTGGCGGAGTCAAAATTCCCATAGGTTTCATGTAATCTGCAGAATGGCTCATGACATTTTGTCAATTCTCGTCTCCACGGTCTCATCTGAATAAGCTTTCAGCACATGAGGGAGGGTGATTAGTGATTTCAGATCCAACTTAAGTCCTCTTGTAGTGCAGGCTTTGATTTGTACGCAAGACTGGTTCAAATTGTAACCATATTATATTCTGATTTCTGAAGAGGAGCTGCTGAAACAAGATTCACTTGAAGAAGATGAAGAAATTTTTTCATGTTTATTGCTAAAAACTCAGTTTGTTTCCATGTTTATGTTGTTCTTGAACTTTAATGTTGCTGTTTTGGACATTTGGTTTTGATTTGGATGGTTTTGTTCAAGATAGTTGAGGTTTTTTCATCATTGGCACTATACCAATGGTTTTTCCCCTCAAAATATGAATGAAGAAAAATTAAAAATGTTTCCTCTGTTTTTTACATAGAAATTGAATTTGACAGGATTTGAGATTGGGCTCTACAATTTTGACCCAAACCAATGGCCCATAACATACTCGGTTTGCATTTGAAAACCGAACAACCGACCCGCCCAGATCGGTCAGTTGAACCGAACCGATCAGGTTTCTCGATTTTGGTTCAAGAAATTGGTGAACCGACCACCTTCGGTTCGGTTCGGTTTTGAGGGGTCGGTTTCGGTAACCGACCCGTGAACATCCCTAGGATGGAGCATGAACTGATTTATGATGTTGCAGTAATTTTTTTCATTCAAAATTAGAATGGACCCTAAACAAATGTAGTACTTTCCTTATATTTCACACACATTATTATGTTTATCATAAGATTATATATACTTATATTTGAAAGATGTTTTGCTACACCGTATTTTGTTATATAAATAACTTTTCATTTTTTATGGAAAGTTACTTGAGTGATGAGCAGACAGTTTATAAGAGAAAATTAGAAATACGTTTGATTTTGGGGTGGAGAAACTGCCCGTACCCCTCGGGGTGGGCTAGAAAACAAAATATCGAGGAATTGTGCGGGTTCGGAACATGAGACCTAATTTCGGAACAGTTTCAGGGATTACTAAATCCGCCCCAATGCCATCTCTATTTGGCATACGTATATTCGATTCCAAGTTCTACCTTTGATACACGTATTCGGTTAAAAATTTAAGAATAATTGCAACTAAGTATATATATTCAATTAAACACATTTTCTTTTCAAAATATACGTAATTATTTTCATGTCCACTGACCTAAAAAATATCTTTTTTTCTCTGTTTCTAGTTAAGCAAGTCAGCGACTTCATTCATAATGCCTTATACAATATGGGTGGAGGGAAAATTTGAACTTTCGGGAGGTGAAGATGAATTCTTGGAAGCTCAGGAAAGGATGTATATTCGGGGGATTTCATCCATGACTAGCTTATATATTGTGTCAGTGTATTGATGTACAAAAATATGAATTTTAGATAAGCTAACACGATAAAGAAAATTTATATATATAGGGATGCACTCTAATACAAACTCACTCAAAATGTCCAAACGTCCAAACCAATGTATTACCGTCGGACTAGAGACGCGCGTTATCTTAGATTGCGACACGTGGCAGTTATATAACGTTGCACTACATGTTATACATTACTTCAATTTTGCACAGGTTCAACATGTTATACAACATTGCATTACATGTTCTACATAGTTATACAACATTGCACTGCATGTTATACAGTCTGTACGTTTGGACATTTTTCTCTGATTTGTATTTGATATCTACTATATATATGTGCAAATTATGTGTAGTTGGATGTACTTAATCATAGTTATCTTTGAAACTTATTGTTAGTTACATTTTTCAACCCAACCAAAATTTTAAGTTAATAAAGTAAATGGATAACTAACAATTGTTTTTGAAAATCTGTGCTAAAATAACTAAAATATCCCTAATTTAAGAAATCATAATATAACTGGTCCAATTTAATTTATCAAACCAGATTTGAAATGGTTCAAATTTAATTTTAGATTTAAGGGCATAATTGTAATTGCATCTTAAATATAAACCAACATGAACCAGAGATAAATAAAATTGAACCAATTTATATTTTGATTTTTTAAACTAATGGTAGTTTAGGTATTTTAGGCATTTTAGAGGTAGGTTGTCACAAAAAAATTGTCGGTACATAAAATTATAGAAAAATAGTTAGGGTATGAAAGTGTCATTTCGTTATAATTAGATGTAACAAAGTGTCATTATCCCTAAAATAAAGTTTTTACATGTATTATCAATAAAAAAAACTTCGTTTAAGTGCATTTTTTGATTTACTTCAAATACATAATTGATAAATGAAAACTTAAACTTGCTATCATATTGTTAAACTCATCATCAGAGTGAAATACTTTAACAACAATTTTTGACGTGAGACACTAATATATTTGTTTGTCAATCAAAGAAAACTTAATAGATAAATAGGATAATGATAATGATTTAACATTTGTCTTCTCATTTTCCCATGATGTGTATAAAATTAATTAACCTCATATTCATATATGTTTTTAATGGTGAGATATCAGAAATTGAGCAATAAGAACATTTTTGAATGATTATTAACATTTGAATAATTATTGTGTTTTTGCCTCTGACTTGATTATAACATTTCAACTCACTAATGATCATGTTTAAGCATCGGTAACCCGATGCCCATGCTTCTTGTAATTATAACTTGAAACGCTATCTAAAAGACCCCAAAAGAAACTATTTTAGTTTTGCTTTTTATTTCACACACCATTTCTCTTTAGATTGATGATATGGAATAATTTACTCTAGATCTATCAACTTATCATACATATGTGTAGATTTTAGTTTTTAGTTTAAATTTATTACTAATTAAGTATATCCACTTTATGTCACATGGAGCATCGAACATTAAATTGTACACTGCCTTAAATGTTTCGTGACATCGGATATGTGATGCAACGTACGTGATTAGGAATAATTTTTTATCAAGATTTGTTGATTTGCAAGAATATCGAAGATGATAAATTTGAAGGAAACCTCGATTTTCTTATTAAACTTCAAAAACTAAATAACGGAAATGCCTAAGAGTACTTAAATAGCCAAAACCTAATTGTAGAAAATGAAATCCTAAAACTTATTGAAAAAAGAAACAAATTATTTAAATTGCAAAAACTGTCTGAAACTCCTAAAAGTGTGATTTTGACCCCCAAGATGACCTCGAATGACCGAAATTCATCGTACATCTTGGCGAAGCAATGTGTTTTACTATGAACACCGTTTCTGCCCGAAAAATACTAGTCCTTTGTCGAAATCCGACATTTCTTCGATTTGCACTGCATCAACACGCATGTTCATTGTCCATGACATCGAACATGCATATATGCTACCATAAGACATTTCTTTTGGCATCATACAAGCCTCTATTTTTTATATACAAATTAAGTTTCTTTTTATTCTTCTTTTTTCTCTCTTCACTCTTTTCTACCGATCTCTTTTTTGCTATTCACATCAACTCCGCCGGCATCGATTTATCATTTGAAGAGAGTTCGAGTCCTGCTGCTCTCGAGTCATCGCTCCAAGTCAACTACTCTTGAGTCTGCCGATGACTCTGATCTCGGTTGCTGCCTCATATTGATCCGAGAGGTGATGCTATAGGAATTTTATTTCTAGTTTCTTTTTGATGTAGGTTGAATAAAATTAGGGGTTTTGATTTGTGTGTTTGTGTTTATTTTAGGTTTAGGATTTTTGATTAGATGATTTAGATACGAATAGGCATTTTGTTTTGTTGATGAAGGTCGAAGAGTAATAAGAAAACTAAGCGAGTTCTCTGTTTAGTTTTTTTCCTATTGGCGAGCGTATACTTGGTTTCACTTGTCTATTTTGAGGTCGTAAACATAAAATCAAGTAGATTTTACATCAATCATCAATAACGTACAACTACATAGCACCATTATTATTGACTTAACAATAATATATCTCACTACGATAGAGTATCATAACAGCGGCGTACTTAAATTGGGAATTCGTCAATATATACTGAGTTAACAACGACACATTATTTAATTGGACGTGTCGTTGTTAACTAAATATTGACGTAACATCATATTTAAGTTGAACGCCGCCGCCATGATATTAATTATAATATTATTAATTTGAACCAGAAATTGAAGTAATTTTCAACCTAATAATTATCATGCATCCCATTTTCTATTTTAACATATACATATGATTTGACAACTGCATAATTAAAAACCTTTATGCAACAACATCAACCAACAAAATGAATTATTTAGCATATTATTGTACACGTGAATGAGAGTTCGACAAAAATATATGTCCTTTACCTTCGCGTTCTTATGTGATTCATATTATATTTATTTATTATTATAAAAGATAAGGAATGGTTAGTGTGTGCGCATGTGTTAACAAACTTAATTTCTTGCTGAAATAATAGAAATTATCTCATATAAAAAAACGTGTAGAGACATAAGATAAGAGTGATTTTATAAATCCAATATATAATTTGAGGTTTTTTCCAAATCAAACTATTTTATTAAAAAATTGGAGGGCGAATAACATAATAAGAATATGTGAAAAACCTACATCTGACTCTAAAAATATCATAAACATGGGCGAATTAAATATACATCAAAGTGGTTGGTCAGTAACACGACAATACAATCAAATAAGTTTAATGTATAATGACCCTAAATAAGTTGTTGCTTCATTACACAAGTAACGAACCAGTTGCAGTCTGAAACAAGAGTAGTTCTGAGCCAACTCTTAAGAAGACACTACAATTGATAGCTACACATAGGCACATGTCCTCCACCTCTGATTATTGGAGAAACCACGTGGCTCCGAAAGAACGTGAGCCCGTCAATCTTCCTCGGTCAACACAATTGAACAAAGTTCCCGACGATGTAAATAACCACTGCCAACCGGAAAATAATTGCCAATACCCGCCTACAACCACTGAACGAGACACTCGCCATAGGGACGAACTTAGCCACTCACTCGCCACATGAACGCACGAAAAAAACAACATCTCAATCGCCGAGACGTCGTAGAACGGAAGAACACCAGTAAAAAAAACACAGGTGCACCAGACGACCACCCAACCACGGTACCTCTAGCGCCACGATGTACAGTGATCTGACGAACCCAACGTCGAATACTGACAAATGAATTTGTAAAACGACCAGGACGGTCGCGGCTAAACCACACAAATTTTTAAATCAATGCAAACTAAAAGTAAATCGTTAGTTTGATCTCATATCATATGTATTCAAGATAATGAAACATTAATTTGAAAATACAAAACAAGTTTATTCATAACTTAGGTTAATATAAATTTGAATTCATATATTCATGACAAATTGTTTTTTTCTTTTTTGAAAGCAAACAGGGAATTGTTCATATTCTACTAACCTATTCAAAAGGTATAGGAAAGTGAGGGGTATTATGGGAATAAAAGTAGAGAGGGTGTCAGTAGCCAGTTGGGTTGGGGGCTTGTGTAGTTGCACTGTTTGGTATTGTTTGTTTGTGGCTGCTTCCACACTTGTGTTTCGCATCTTTTCTGCTCTATATATTTTCCTCTCCTCCACTCATATTCCTATTCATCAATACTTGGACCCCACTGCTCCTCTCCTATGTCTATGTGCTTATGTTTCCTTCCATTATAAATAAACACTACCATACTCTTTAAAGTCTTAACCATATTACGGCTTCAAATGATTTTGGGATTTTCACAATAATTGTAACTGACTTTTATGCCTTTTCAAAATGTCAAGTTTTACAAAATTTGGAGGTCTTTTGACAAGTCAGAAGTGGGTTCGAAATTTCTTCTAGAGATTTGCTTGTTTGAAAAGTTCATGTTTCCAGCAAAAAATTTGAACCCGCTTTCGACGCATACATATTGATCTCCAAATTTTGTAAAACTTAACATTTTAGAAGGGTATGAAAGTTATACTTATATATTTTATGAAGACCCCAAAATCATTCGAAGTCTCTAAATATGCGAAACTCACTCATTTTCGAAGATGGGTTAAATGAAAAAACAAAACGAGTTTGAAAATTTGAAGGCCAAAAAAGAAATTTTGTAGTCTTTCTTGTACTGAAAATGAGCAAAAACAAACATTACTAATGTTTTATAAGACGTTTTAAACTTAGTTGTGATTGAGGCATAATCGTGTCAACTTAACCATTGTAAAACCAGATTATCCTATTTTTTTAATTAATAAAGTATCTTGTATTCTCAATATACAACTAATTCAATAATATATTTCTATTTCTATTAACATATTAATAAATGATCATTGGCTTGATTCTAAAACACTTTTTTCCTCACCAAATTAAAATTTATTGAGAATAACTAGCATGGAATCCCAAGGAGGGAACCCAAGCTAGAATTACTTCACACATAAGTAATGCCAAGAATTACAACTCGAAATAAAACAAATTGAGGTGTGAAAAAAGATAAAGCAAAGCCCTGCATCAGTCATTTGAACTCTCGAGCCATAGATTGAATTTTGATGATAACAACTTGAAGCGAGACACGCTTATTGAAAGACAACATCATTTCTTGCTAGCCAGATGCTCCATAATGTAATGCTGCAAATTCACCTCCAAGATCGAGCTTCATTTCTTTGTAGATTGAGATTAGGCTAAATGAAAAAAAGATCTATAACTGTCTTCAAGAATGGGACATGTATGAACTTGTCGGAGAGGAAGTGACCCCAAACAACCCAACTCCAAGAACAATGAAGATGAATGTGATTTGCTTATTCATCGACGTCATCACAAAAGGGGCATAGAGTGTGAGTTAAAGGGACTCCTCTTCGGGCTAAGAATTGCCTTGTTGGGATCGCTTCGTGAGCCGTTGATGCAGTGCGGTCGAAGAAGTCGGTATGCAGAAGTTAGAACACCCGAAGTTATCGCAAAGGTGTCAGATTTGGACAAAAGACTAGTGTTTTTCGGGCAAAAGCGGCGGTCTGAGTCAAAGTCATGGCTATGCCATGAGATACGACAGATTTCGACTATCAATTGATGCAGCGTACGTGGCTAGGAAGAACTCTTTATCAAGTTCGTTGATTCACAGGAATACCGAAGATGATGGATATTGAGTAAACCCTCAAAATTTATAAATTCTTAATCAAAATAACTTGAATAACAAGAAGGTATGAGAGTGCTTAAATAATGAAACACAAATTGCAAAAAAATAATTCGCTAGAAAAGAAAAAAAATGCTTGAAAGGAAAAAGGAAAAGAAAGAAACAACTATTAAAAATTATAAAAACTACCAAAAACTTATAAAACGCGACTTTGACCCTCCAGGTGATCTCCGATGGCCAAAATCCGTCGTATCCCATGGTATAGCCATGATTCTGACTCAGACCGCCGCTTCTGCCCGGAAAACACTAGTCTTTTGTCCAAATATGACATGTTTGTGATAACTTCGGGCATTTTACCTTCTGCTTACCGATTTTTTCGACCGCACCTCATCAGCAGCTAACTAACAAAGCTCTGAATTTTAGGAGGAAGACCAGGTTGCCATATGATTTTAGGCCATCTGCTTACCGTTGAGCCCGAGGATTGAACCATATCATACATTCCTTCAACAGAGTACTCATTCTCTTAATGCGATCACGGTAAAATATTTGCCTTCGATAAATCAGGTTTGAAGCGTTGAATCATAGCTAGGAGCTCCTGCAAACTCGTCAATAATTTGTGATTTCCGTAGGTGTGCAGGCCATCGAATTGCTTCCGCCTTTGTTCTGCCGTATAACTAATTTTCTCGAGTGACATCTTGATTTTGTGTATTGTCCATTGCAATATTTCGCCCGGATCTGCTTTTGCATTTGTTCAATTTGATTCATGAAGATACAAAACAATTGCTTTTGTATTTGTTCAACTCGTTGAGCTTGTGGGCTATATTATTATCATCTTTTCTTAAGGAATTATTATCATGTTTATTTTGATGGTTTGTGTTAATTTTGGCATCTTTGGTGTGAAGATACTCTTAACCCCATAATTGATCCATTGCGATTTCGATCTATCCCATTCCTCTAATTGGCGATCATTGTCTTGCAACTCAACTTCTTCATTGAAAACTCTGTTTTTCTCCTCTATACCATTTATTTCGGTCGGCGGCCATTGTCTACGTGTACATTCCATAATATAAAATGTATAACCCATAATTCGGGCACGTGAGAAAATCATTGAATATCAATGAATTTCTTTTGAATACCTAACTCACAAGGATATGAAGAAGGAGAACAACAACAACAAAATGCTTACACTGTTTAAATTCAAACTCAATTTGGCACCATATTGAGTTTGAGTGAGATTGTTAGATAAGTATTTTTGACCCATTAGCGTTTAGGTTGTGTATTAGGATTTCTTAAATTTTTCAATAAATAATATTATACTTACACACTCAACTCAATAATATATATCATTAGAGTAACAATCCCATACAAACCGGGTGAAGTGTCAAAATTGTCCGAACATGTGGAATTTTTGTGCTGAGGGTGGAATGTTTGAGTTCAGATGAAACTTTTGCAACCCGGAAAAACATAGCGGATTAGCCTTCCTGGCTACGTGTCGCACGCTGGGACAACACGCGCGTAGATTTTCACTGATCCAATGCTTGAGATTGGTTCAGACGGTTTGAGCTGGTTTGTACTGGAGTGTATCCTGTACCATTATATTTCTATCACTATAAGACGATACGTATAAGAATTCATCCCTTACACGTTTGATTGTTTACTAATCTCCAGTCTCTAATCAAAGTAGATGTTGCGCGTTAGTTGTTGTTACCTACACTACTCAAGAGAGACCAAAAGGTCGTGGATAAAATAATTGTTTATTCGTACAATTAATAAGCATGAGACCATCGATTTCATCCTGATTCTAACGATATTGTTATTCAATTCTTACTGACAAAAGAGAATCAAACATGAAAGAGAATTTGATGAAAGCCTTTTTTTCATTAAAAAACCAACAGAACTAACAAAGATCACTCTCGTCATGATAAATGTCACATCCAACTAATAAAACTGACATTTTGATAATAATAACAAAGCATATACCTTAAACTCATGAAACTCATGTGAGCTACTTTGAATTGGATCCCCTCCTAAATTATTGGTCTAGTGATGAGGAACCATGCATGCATTGCACAGATATAAATAAGGTTTGATTGACTAGTCATGTTTGACATAACATAGTTGAAGGCATTATTGCAGCCCATGAGACATGGGTTGTTTTTGCTGTGAGGAAGAAGTCAGTCCATGTTGTGCTGCAAAGATGCAACCCAAGGTTACTGGAATCACACTACACAGACCCATCTTCTGATTTTACTCCCAAACGAACCAACACTCGCTCGTTGCCACTGAAATCCACCTTTTTCATTTGCAATCTTTGCCTATATATACACTCACTCATTCCCCACACTCTCACATCATTTTTCTTTTTTATGTTACCTTTTCATTTTCTCAGTGCAACTATTTATTTCCAAGCGTTTACTCGTGTATTAAACTGCACGTGCAGGGTTTCGTGCAGCTCGAGATATATATATATATATATATATATATATATATATATATATAGGGGCACACTCGGCTACAAACCAATATAAAAACTCCAAATCATGTAGAACCGTCGAATCTGAGACGTGCATTATATCAGATTGCGACACGTGACAAGATCCAACATATTATACAACATTACACTACATGTTATACATTACTTCAATTTTGCACATATTCAACTTGTTATACAACATTGCACTGTATGTTATACAGTTCGGACGTTTTGACATTTTTAATTGGTTTGTGTATGTATATATATATAGGGATGCACTCCAATACAAACTCACCAAAAATGTCCAAAAATTCAAACTAATGTATAACCATCGGATCTGAGACGCGCGTTATCTTAGATTGCAACATGTGGCAGTTATACAACATTGCACTACATGTTATGCATTGCTTCAATTTTGCACAGGTCCAACATGTTATGCATTGCTTCAATTTTGCACAGGTCCAACATGTTATGCAACATTGCACTACATATTCTACATGATTATACAACATTGCATTGCATGTTATACAGTTTGGTAAGCATTTTCCCTTGGTTTGTATTTGATACCTACTCTCTCTATATATAATATCCAATTTTTTCTTCTTATTGAACCATTATTTTAATTTGGAGTTCGAAACTCAAGTCACGAACAACGATATGTAAATTATAATTATCGATATAAAATAGTATACGGAGTTCTTAAAACCAAAGTTTACATTTCCATATACCCGAGTGTTTGAATCATTAGTTGGACGATTGAGTTTAAATCGTATGAATACTGTATTATTTTTTGTTTGGGAAAATAATTTGTAATTCGGGGATGCGTTCAGCTGCAAACTCACGCTTTGAATACAAACTTACAAATTATTTATGGAACACGCGACGACAGGATATCTGCGGTAGAGATTTTACTTTAATCTTCTGACCTCAAGACTCTCGTTACACCTCTCGTCCAACATGATTCATTCATAGCCCATAGTAAGGAACCCAAGGCCCAGGTTATACCTCTTCCGACAGGATTTACCCACAGGCTATAGTATTGGCCCGTGATTCTCCATTTGGGCCCAATTACATAAGGCCCATCAGAAGTCACCCAATTTTACAGGCCCGTTGATCTGGAAAACGAAGATGGTGTGATCTGCCGCCGCACACCTCACCTACCTCTCTTTTTGCCATTAATTTTCGAGGCGGTGATTTATTTAAGCACCCGAAACTAACTTTCTCACACTCCACACCTCGCCGGAGAAATTCGGTTGCCGACAATGTCACTCGCCGGAATCCTCGCCGGAGCGTTCCTCGTCCTGGCCGTGTACTGCGCGACCGACCCGTTCAAGCACAGCGCAATCTACGGCTTCCCGGACTTCGTGGCCCACAAGGTGGAGCTGCCGGATTGGTCCGATGTCCCGAGCCACCGGGACGGCGAGAACTTGCTCCAGAGATCGGAGATCAGGTTCCTGAACGAGGTTCAGGGGCCGGAGAGCCTGGCCTTCGATCCTCAGGGCCGTGGGCCCTACGCCGGGGTCGCCGACGGTCGCATCCTCTTCTGGAACGGCGAGGCTTGGACCCATTTCGCTCACACTTCGTCCAACAGGTGATCGTCTTCGATTCTGATTCTGATTCTGATTTTGATTTTTTTGGGAGGAAATTCGACTGTGTATGTGATGTTTGGTTAGAGTAACTATTATTTGGTTCTGATTTGGTTGGTGAAAACCTCCTTCTGAGAAATTTAAGTCTTGACAGTTGTGTGCTAGTCAACTATATATGCCTAATTGTAGCAGCTGTTCTTAGAGCTTTGCCTAAAAAAGCAAAAATTATTGCTTAGTGGAGACTTCTGTTTCTGAGAAACTTTGCTCTGTTCCCATTAAGTTTTGGTATGTAACCTCCAAAGGGAAGAGTTGGATAATTGAGGGAGTTAGATGATTGAATTTGAGGGGTATGTGTGATCAAGGTAAATTGCAAAAAGTGGTTGTGAGTTTCAAAAATGACAAAAATGCATTTAAAATTAAACTTTTTAAATGAAAAAGAATAACATGGCATGCTAGAGAATCTCTTACTCGTTAAACAAAATAAAGTTCACAGCCTACGATATACAAAGTGCACTCGAGTTGTTTCTATTAAAAAACATTTTCATCCGTTTTGGACAAATGTACATGATTGAAAATTAGAAAGTTCAAAACCACTTATTGCAAAATTTGAATAGTTCAAAGCCACTTCTTGCACAATTTATGTAGTTCACAACCACTTTTTTCCATTTATTCTAACTTTATTTGACTTCTAGAACTACTTGTGAGGATTCTATGGGACACAAAGCACAAACATCAAATTTTGTTTTAATATGAGTGGTCTGTTGGGATGCAAATTGCAGTTGTTTTATTTGTCTTCTGATTTAGGCATCCATAATTTGTTCACTTTTGTGAAGTGGATTTGTTGATGAAAATTTATTTCCATTTGTTATGTGGTATTTAGGTCTGAGCTATGTGACGTAAAGCCATCAATTTTTAGCTACTTGAAGAATGAGCACATCTGTGGTCGTCCTTTGGGACTTCGATTTGACAAGAAGACGGGTGATTTATACATAGCAGATGCGTATCTTGGGCTTATGAAGGTGGGTCCAGAAGGCGGATTGGCAACATCACTATCAACCGAGGCAGAAGGGGTGCCGCTGAGGTTCACCAATGATCTAGACATTGATGATGAAGGGAATGTTTATTTCACAGATAGCAGCACTACTTACCAGAGAAGGTAGTCTTATCTATATTTCTTTCTCAGTTGCTAACTGTGAATCTTTCAATACCTTTATCGCTTCAATTGTAACTGAAACATACAACTAACTGGCCAATGCTTAGGTACACCTCTCCGGTCCTTTCATTCATGTTGAGAACAATTTCTCTGAAATAATCGACCCGAGAGATTTACAATGTTTATTTGACAAAACAATTTAATTTGAAACTAGTCCATCATTTACAATAGGAAACTGGGTTTGGCAAATTTCAATAGTATAACTAGAAACTGTTAAAGAGAGATGCGGTGTTATATACTTACTTCATCATTTTCTGCTGCCAGTAATTTAGTCCTAACTTATGACAGCGTAACATTTTTCAGGAACTTCATGCAGTTGGTTTTCTCAGGAGATGACACCGGCAGGCTTTTGAAGTATAACCCAACTACAAAGGAAACCACCGTCCTTATGAGAAATCTTCAATTTCCAAATGGTGTTTCACTAAGCAAGGATGGCACCTTCTTTCTATTTTGCGAGGGTGACATTGGCCGGTGAGTTAACTTCCCATTCGAATTTTAAGATAGACCCTTTTCATGCTTGGTAAACCCTGATTTATAGAGCTTAGTACATGGATCAAGTTCTGAAGAAAACGTTTGCTCCTTACATTTTTCTTTATCCTTAGTACTTTAAAAATATATCCGCCATCTTAAACAAGTACTTTATGGCATTCCCTTGGAACAAATTATTTTTATCCTTTGAGTGATGCATTTCACAATACCATTCAGAGCCTTTGAGAAGTTATCTTCCTTCTCAAGCAATAATGTTTGACCTCGAAATCGTTGATGTAGATTACGCAAGTACTGGTTGAAAGGTGAGAAGGCGGGGACCTCAGAAGTATTTGCCATCCTACCAGGACACCCAGACAACGTCAGGACTAATGAAAAGGGTGAATTTTGGGTAGCACTTCACTGTCGACGCAACATGTACACGTATATAAATGCTTTCTACCCGAAACTAAGGATGTTCCTGCTCAAGCTCCCCATTTCCGTAAAGATTCAGTACCTGCTTCAAGTTGGAGGGTGGCCACACGCTCTAGCGGTCAAATACAGTCCCGAGGGCGAAATTGTGCAGATATTGGAGGACAGACAGGGAAAAGTTGTGAAGGTAATCAGTGAAGTGGAAGAAAGAGATGGGAAGCTGTGGATGGGCAGTGTTTTGATGTCTTCTGTTGCAGTCTATCACTTGGGCTGATACCTTTAATTATCCGGTAATTGTTGTTGTGTCATGCTATATATAATACACTACTGCTCTATTTTTCTATTCAAATAAGATTCCCAATCCATCTTTGTTATTATTTCTTGGTGTTTGCTCAATCTGATCGAACCCAAATCACTTAGGTGACAGACGGGAATACTTACCACTATGCTACATCGAACTCCTTGTTCGTTGGTTCTTTTTTGTTTTATTTTATACACACTATTTACTTCATAGAGTGGATAAACTTGTCCATGCATAAAAAGAACATTATTTCTGGGTTTTGGTAAAACCGCACTGCATTCGAAGGGCGTTTTCTCAAAACTAGAAGATTCTGCTACCAGGGCAACCTAATTTTCCTTTAAATAGGTTGGGTGGGTGTGAATCTAAGCATTAATTAAAATATTTCTTTTTAGGATAAATTTTTAATAGAATCAAGACATGAACTTTTAACTGTTTGACCAAATATTCAAGTACCAGCAAATTGCAACTTGAAAGTAATTTCCTTTTCCTGTCATAAATATACAATCCCTCCAAGACCCTTCATATGATTGGGATTTGTGGTTGGAACCAATTGAACAAAATCTAATGCTCAATATTTTGTGATAACATTTGGTTGCAGAGGGTCATGTCTCTCACTAGGACAAGCTTCCTTGGTACCAAACTCCCTATTCACTAATGCTTCCAAGAAACCTGCACAAGTGGACATACATTTGTTTATTGGTGAATCTGTCAAACACATGCTCCAGTAACAAATTGAAGAAAAAAGATTGAAACCCAGATGAAATTTTGCACTTTACAAATAGTATCTGTTACAGAAATGGAGAAATAATATGTAGGTACACTGACTAAAAAGAGTGAGTTGGCCAACTGCTAGATTTAGGCAATGAACCACCACAGCAAAACTTGTCAACATTCACTTGCTCAACTTGATTCCCCACATTTTACATATTAAGGTGAATCTAAATCACCTAACTTGGAGAATTTGGCATGACCTGAAATATATAGACTATATAAATCATGATTTGTCCATTGAGCACAAGCAAGAGAGGAAAAGGAAAATGTGCAAGATGACAAGCCTGCTGCAGAGGCTGTCTTTTGCTGCTGCCATGATCTTCACAGCAATGACAGCAAAGGCGTCTCTCGTCACCTTCATCTTCGGCGACTCGCTGACAGAAGTTGGGAACAACAATTTCCTGCAGTACTCTCTTGCAAGGTCAAACTTTCCTTGGTATGGGGTTGACTATGTCGGAGGAAAGGCCACAGGAAGGTTCACCAATGGAAGAACCATTGGAGACATAATATGTAATTCTTATCCCATCTTTGTGAGCTCTTCTGCAACTTTGTAATCTCATTTCTCATTTTGCACTTTGTAGCTGCAAGGCTTGGCATTGCTTCGCCCCCGCCTTACCTCTCCTTGGCGCAGAACGATGATGCACTCGCTAAGGGAGTAAATTATGCCTCTGGCGGGGCAGGAATTCTCAATGAAACTGGCCTCTATTTTGTAATCATCAATCCAAACATTTTCTTCATCATCTGTTTAATTATGGTATGTGTATTTTACTTTTTAAAAAAATGTTGTAGATCCAGAGACTGTCTTTTGATGATCAAATAAACTATTTTAACAACACCAAGCGGAGAATCCAAGCCAAGTTAGGAGAGGAAGCTACTACCAAGCTCTGCAACGAAGCTGTCTACTTCATTGGCATTGGTAACTCTTAGCATTTCCAAAACCACATCTGCAACAACAATATCAATAGAGAATTGTGTCATTGTTGTTATGTGTTTTTGTGCAGGCAGCAATGACTATGTGAACAATTTCTTGCAGCCATTTTTAGCAGATGGACAACAATACACACATGATGAGTTTGTGCAGCTCCTGTCCTCCACCTTAGACAAACAACTCACGGTAAACCAAATTCCTGCTACATACTCATCTAATGATATCCATGTTTTAACCATACAATTGTTTATGGATCTATAGAGGCTATACAAGCTTGGAGCAAGGAAAATGGTGTTCCATGGGCTCGGACCGCTGGGTTGCATTCCTTCCCAGAGGGTGAAATCGAAGAATGGACAATGCCTGAAGAGGGTCAACGAATGGGTGCTTGAATTCAACAATGGAGTAAAGAAACTGCTGAAATCACTGACCAGGCGCCTCAAACACTCTCAACTCATATTTGCAGACACATACCCTGCTGTCTTGGATTTAATAGACAATCCTAGTACTTATGGTACCAACTTGAAACTATAATTACTGGAACCTCGAACTTGTCATAACTAATAAGGAAAGCATTCCAGTGAGAACCACAAGAGGCGTGAGAACCAATATGGGGGCGACATGTGACAAGGGAGCCGGGTTTCACACTATAACTTAGGCTGTTGAGGGAGTGGTGTAATGAGGGATTTGAAAACAAATTTCCACGCCTATCAGCTCAGCGCAACGTGGTGCACCTCCAGTGGTTCTCACGCCAGGAAGTGGTTCTCACGGGATTATCCTCTTAACTTGTCATAACTATGTTTATATGTTTGTTTGATTGAATATAGGTTTCAAGGTGGCAAATACATCATGCTGCAATGTGGACACGAGCGTGGGAGGGTTGTGCTTACCAAACTCGAAGCTATGCCGAAATCGAACGGAGTATGTATTCTGGGATGCGTTTCACCCATCGGATGCTGCAAATGTTGTGCTTGCTGATAAGCTATTCTCCACCTTATTTGCTGCTACTGCTGCAACTCCATCCCCTGCACCAAACTCTTCCCACTAAAATATAATGCATTATAATGTTGAGTCACTTCACAAATATCATATATAAATTAAATACCTTTTGTTGTTAAAGATGATTATTGACGACTAGTGTTTACGATGTTAGGAATATTTATAATCCATAAGAAACATATTTTCTTTTCAGCTCGACTCTTGTAGTTGTAGAAACTTACATATGGTGCTAGACGAATTGACACATTAGAAGAATTCAATATCTCAAGCGAAGTGAAAAGAATAAAGTAGCGTGAAATGAAATGACAAAAGTTTATAGATTTGTCCGTCTCTAAAGTTTCGTCAAATTTGGGTCGATTTAACATAGAAAGAGAGTTTCAATTTTTTTTATATTTTACATTACAAAAAGAATATTTTAAATACAAGATGACCAAACAAAACATGAATTGATTGCTACCATGGCGAGAGACTGAAAATTATTAACAATGTACAGCCTGCTACTAAATGTAGAATAAACAATACATAAGATAAGTGATTGATGTGAAGTAAATGAAAAATGAAGTATGACCATTGTTATAAGAGAAGAAGTGACATAATAATAGGAGAGTAATCGGTCTCTTAAAAAGAAGAGAAGAGAAAAGAGTGTTAGATGACGGAGAGAGAGAGGTGACTAAATTTAGATAAGTTTGAAAATATAAAAAGAGAGTCGATGAATTGGTATGATATATCAAAAAGAGAAGAACGAAAGAGAGATGAGTTGGACTAAATTAATCCTAGTTTATGTATGTCAGTTGTTATGGTCAGAATGGAGTTATGGTTCTAGAACAAACAATACACGTATATCGCTTCACGCATATCCAGCGGCAGGAGGAGCAGATCCGACGGCAACAACAGCCCCGGCCGCAACATGAGCTCTTATGTGAGCAGCACGAGCAATTCCACCCGGTGGCATAATTGATTTAGTTGCTAATTATAATGCGAAGAAAAATTCAGATGTGACAGCACAATTGTTGCAAACAGTCACTAATGCGTGTGCAACCCGACGTCAGCGGCAGTATTGACATTGACAGAAATATTCGTTGTGGGGACAATAAGTATGGCAGAATCATGCAAGACTCCTATTACTTTACAACTTGACGACACTCTTAAGGTTGATCATGACCTTGCCAAATTTCCTGATCGAGTGAATTCATTTCGACAGTGTTGCCTGCTTGACTGTCACCAACACCGGTATTTTTGCACACTAGAGATGATTGTGTCTCAGTTGGTGACGGAACATCTAATTTGGAGATATCTAAAGTGATGTGCGGACCTGGTCACGACCTCAATATCAAAAGTCTCGAGAAATACGAGGACAAAAAACATGTAAATGAAATCAAGGTTAAGGATTGCACATTCTCTAATAGCGACAACACGTGCATGATCAAGTCATAGACTGAAAAATTCGCTTGCACATTAACTAATGTTCTCTTCGAAGCTATTACTATGGAAAACGTTAGCAACCCGTCCGCTTAGATCAATGTTATTGTCCTCATGAAGAATACAAACAAGGGGTAAATTTTCTTATACACACACATGCATAAATACATACTATTTTATTTTTGTATTATGACAATTCCGAGAAAATTCATTCTCAAGAGCCTACATCAAGCAATGTCATATTTAGAAATATCAAAGGTAGTTCGACCAACGTTATATTTAGAAATATCAAAGATAATTTGACAGATGCGACAACCATACAGATCATTTGTAGTCCTAACATATGCTAGACCTAATACGGTATATGTAGTAATGTTATATAGTAATGTTGAGCCTCTTATTACACTTACAATCAACCTCCACGACCCTACCTGTTCCGCCTGATCTTTCATTTATTCCTCAACCCACTTTTATTTCTGTATTTTTTCATTTTAATTTATACATTAACATGTCTACCTTTTCTTATTCATAACGAAAGATAACAAGAGAGACGATTCTATTTTCTCTCTATACTTTTTAATACGTATAATATGAACTTCAAAATGAAAGAGTGAAAATAAAATAGATTTAAGGATTAATTACAACCTACAATACCCAGTTGAACATAAATTTTGAACAGAATTTTAAATACCTCAGACTTTTCATCAAATGTTCGTATTGACATCATATTTGCCCAATTTTTTCATTTTCTTTTATTTTGTTGTTTATTAAATTTTGATTTGATCTGGTGGTTCCATCCATTCATTTGAAATCCATCTCGTAGATATGATGTTCGGCGGAGCATGTTTTGTTTAAAAATCCCATCAATTCTAGTTTTTAACCTGAAAGTGATCGGGAAATTCAGATCGAAGACATGGCGGAGGAGCACGGAATTAAAGCTACCCAGAGCCACTGCCTCTCCGCAACCAAAAATGGAAGAGTGCAGATAAAATAGGTTTAATTTAGTGCAACTTCTTATTGTGTAAATGTTTGAAGGAATGTGCACTACATTAGATTCTAAATTCGTTCGGAACCGAGATTATAATCAATTCTTAAAAAATTACAAAATAATAATTTGGGTTACGTCTCTTCCTCAAAACTAATACGCATCAACACAAACCTCTCAACCATGTAACTAAACTCACCACGTTAGTTAAGGTTGTCAAAACAGTTTTGGTAAAACATAAAATTATTTAGATATTAACCACTCTAAATAATATACGGTTACATGACAAAATATATTGGGTCATGATTTAAACCATTTTTAATAGTCAAAATTATCCCTTTAACTTCTCATGAAAACAGAAACACGACCATCGATTTACAAATTCATTTTTAGAAAACAATAATAAAATTTGATCTTAAAATATATGATAAATCAATAAATACGCACGATTTGCTCTCAGACAAGGGCCAGTTTTGTCCACAGGAGACGAGTAGAAGCGAGCAAGAACTCCATATTTAAACCCAGAAATGGCTACGAAACTAACAAACACTTGGATCTCGACACAGCCTTTTCCTCCTCTCTAAGAGGAAGCTTTTTTATCAGCTTCGCCTCTTAGAAAAGAGAATCACTAAGCAATATCAAGATCCAAGCGTCTCGTGCCGCAGCAATTTCCAGGCTAAACAGGCTCGAACCCAACTCCCGCCCATCTCTTCGGTGTGGTTAAAGCAAAATGAATCATCATCGAGCATATACAGAAAATTATTCAGATTTTGCTTGTGAAACTTACGAGAAAAAGCAAGAAACCATGGGAAATTTGGATCCACTTGTCCATAAGCATCTAAATTGATTTCGCATCGATTCGAATTCGTTGTGATATTGAAGAACACAGTGAATCGTTATCGTTACAGTGAAAGATGCAGATCTACAATTGCTGTGGATTTTGATGATGAAAATAGGTTTTTATAGTGGTCGAGTCTAACGGAAGGGGCGTTAGGGTTGTGAGTGAAGTGGTCACGATGTTGTGATAAATTACGGTTGTACCTTCATTAAACCGCACACCACTTGCTAATCGTGATTAAGAGGCCATAAACACTTGTTGCGGCAGTTATGAACTGTTTGGGTCGGGTCCAGTTTTTGGTGGACCAGGCCCAAAGTACTTGCTACACGGCCCAATTATGGAAGGCTTTCCAGGATTAGGTTATGGGTCAATTTAAGAGTGATTAATTGTAAGAATCATGTGAAATATATCGACATGGTTTTGGTGTTGTCACCTATAAAAATTTCTCGTACCCATCCTACCCG
This sequence comes from Geranium rotundifolium, assembly GCA_963920655.1. Taxonomy (NCBI): domain Eukaryota; kingdom Viridiplantae; phylum Streptophyta; class Magnoliopsida; order Geraniales; family Geraniaceae; genus Geranium; species Geranium rotundifolium. The sequence goes on from OY987321.1 coordinate 23,976,572, forward strand.
ACCAGGCAAAGATGTAGATCTGAGCCTTAATTGCTCTAATATATCTAGATCAATTGCTCTATGAGCCCCTCTTCAAAATAGTCTAACCTCATATGGCGGGTACTCAAGTGACGGGTTATCAAACTTTACAAGGTTGAACCGGTTAGATATTGATAAAAGTTTTTATTTCTATCCATTAGTCATATATATATATATATATATATATATATGAACTTCAATCCCTGCCAATTGCATGTTACAAAATTGAGACTAAATAAAACTCGCATAATGCTAACCCAATGCGGCTTTTGTGTGTAAACAAAATTAAGAGTTAAATACAAGAGAAAATGATATTTTTGTGCACGTAAATATACACTTTTGACATTTTCATACCTTACATTTTTTTTTCTTTTTTTAGTACCTGAATTTTATTTTGGGACTATAATTTCAAAATACCCAAAATACCCCTGAATTGAACCAAAATTAAATCTGAACTAATGGAGAGAACCGGGCCAATTTTTTATGAGTGTAAAAAGACGAAATTACCCTCAACTATTTATCAAATTTTCAAGCGAATGCCACCCTTTCTAATTTTTTTATTTTCTCCCTTCTTTCTCCATTTCTCTGTCCTCTCCTTCTTCGGTGGCCGTCCCTCTGCCCCGAGACTTGCTGTCACGGCTCGACCTTCTCCACCTTCAAGGCTTGTGCTCCAAGTGGCGGTCCTCCACCAAAGGGTCACGTGCGAGCTCTAAGAAGTAATTGAAGAGCACGTGGAAGATGATGATGTGAGGTTGTTCGTGGGAAAGTGCATGGATCACTATGACTGTCTCTTTAATCTTAAGAGCTTGGCGGCCAAATCCGACGTGTTCCATGTCGTCTCTGGCGTTTGGAGCTCTCTAGTCGAGCGTTGCTTCCTCTGAATCGGAGGTTTCCGACCGTCCAATCTCGTTAAGACTCGGTCTCGCATAATTATAAAAGAAGAGAGGGGATAAGAAATATGTTTAAGAATTTAAAATTTTCATTCGCCGGAAAGTGTGCTGAAACATATTTTCCGGCACACTTTGTGGCAAGTGAAAATTTTGAATTCTTGAACACTTTCCGGCACCCACCACCACCGCCGTCCACAACCACTGCCACCGCTCCACCACCTCCACCGATCCTGCGTTGTTGTCTCCGTCGGGTACAGGGTCCACCATGCCGCCTCCAACTCGGCTACTTCCGTCGGCGTCGTCGGAGTCTTCAAAGAGGAGGAGTGGGAGAAGGAGGGGGCGAGGAGGAGAGGAGGGAGATTGAGAGAGATGGGAGGAGGGGTATGTTTTGAAAATTTGAAGTCAATTTAAGGGTATTTTGGTATTTTCAACAATTATAATTTTGTTTCAATTTCAGAGGTAGTTTAGGTATTTTTTGTGAATACATGACCAGTTGTCCCAATATAAAAATTCAAGGTATTGAAAAAAAGAAGATAGGGTATAAGAGTGTCAAAAGTGTATATTTAGGTGCACAAAAGTGTTCTTTTCCTAAATAAAATGATGATTAAGAAATAAAATGAATACATGGATTTGAAGTAAAATGAAAGGAAGAATCGAGGAGAATAGAGTTAAGGGTCACATTCTTTTTGTACAAAATTGAATGGATCCTGAAACTACACTCCTCTTAGCTCATTAAAGTCAAAGAGCTCCTACCATCCCAAAATTCCAGTTCATCACACAATGGCCATGTCTATAACAAAACTGCACTCCACACTGCAACACTCCAAAGAAGAGCAAAAGAGCCGCGGGGGCCTGGAGAATCTGAGCTGGTTGAATTCATGGCTGGAGTTGTGAAATTTCCCAAAGTGCCGTCGTTCTTGCCCAACCTGCATATGCACAAACCCCACATAAACAAGATCAGACTGTTGCTCTCCAATTTATTGATATAGATTCTTTTGTTGCGTATATTTCTGGCGTTTTAAAGGTGTATTTACCTTCCTGAAGAAACGCAAGAACCGTGACCTGAACAAATCCAAGGAAAGCATCATAACCAAAGAACATGAATAATGGAATCAAGAAAATGACAATGGCACAAACAAACAAGCAATGAGTGATCTTACTTGGATCTGTGGTGGTGACAGAAGCTACCCCATTGAAGTCACATGCATCAGGAGCCCTTCCCTTCAGATGATAGTAAGTGTCGAAAGCATAAGTTGCGTGCGCTATGACATTGTCTGGTTCGTAGCATGGTTGCCCCTGCAGCAAGGCCGAGCAATTCACCTTTCCCGCTCCACAAGCCCAATCTAAAGCAGCCTGAAGCATCTTAGGATCAGCGCCATCCTTTGCAGTGCAGAATGTTTGGTTCGTCGTGTCATTTGACAAGAACTGCCCCGAATCTGTCAAATGCAGGATGTACGTAGGATTTCCATTTGCATCAAACAAACCCCAGTTCTTTTCTGAAACTGAACCTACTTTCGTGTCCTCGTTATATAGCTCGTAAATGTAAGTACTAACAGCAATACCAGGATACTTTGGAGTTCCTGTTTTGTTCAACACATGCCTTATCAAATTGCTATTGTACGAGTTGGCGTTTTCTGTAGTTGCATCAGGCTCGTTGGGATCGCCTTTTGATGGCCAGCCCGTCTCAGTCACTATAACGGGGATGTTAGTGAAGTTGAGAAAAGCCATAGCAAAGTACGAGGCATCAACAACAGCGTCAAACACATTGGAGTAGTGGAGAAGCGTATTGGCATCAACAGCTTCTTTGTTTGGGGTGAGGGGCTTGAAGAGTGCATAATCTAAAGGTATGACATCGTTTGATTGCATGTAGTCATAGTAAGGGTACACATTGAGCATGAAAAACGAGTCTGTTGATTGCAAGAAACTGAGCATGGGGATCAAAACCGGATTGAGTGAACGATTAAAGAAGGCTTGGGAAGGTGGGAACGAGTCGAGGATGATAGAGGAGGAAAAGGGAGTCGAAACCTTGATTTGGCGATCAAGGTTGGATCCTACGAGAGCTGAGTGGATGTATTTTAGAGCGTTCACAAGGACGGGAGCTGCATTAGGAATGGATGTTAGAACTTCAGAACCGACAGAAATGGCGGTAATGTTGGTTGCAGGGTAATGGGCAACAACATTGTGGGTCACCCAATTGGCTGCAGTGGAGTTGGACTGGCCGATACCAAGAAGCTGTTCGTTGGGTATTGAGATAATGACTTCAATGCCCGTGTTGGCAAGCGCAACAAGCATTCCACGATCTGCATCGTAAAGTCGCACATGTCTTATATGCTGCGCTTTGAGAAGGGCCACCACTTGAGTTGGGTGTGGCATGTCTGAGAGGTCTGTTCCTATGTTAACTCCAATATATGCCGTATCTGTGACAAGAGAATGGACAACATCAGACATTATTAGACTTCATTGAGGAAGCTAGTGCATGCAATCTAAAGTTGAAGGGCTTGAATGTTTCATAAGTAGACAACATTACATTCTCAATACATTTTGGAATGAATTTTTATTGAAGTGACTATCATATCATGCATACATAAGCTCTGCATCAGAAAAGGGAGCAATTAATGTGATAATGAATGTGGAAATTGAAGGAAAAAGTAATGCCAAATGGGAAAGGTGAGGCAAAGTAGCTGGAGTGGAGTGTTGTAAGATGCAATAGAAAAGGGAACAATATTGAAATTGAACCCAATTTTCCCCAACTTGTAGTAAGCCAAAGTGCCTCAATACCTCTACACTTTGACCATCTGCTCTACCAAGAAAACAATGTAGGGTAAAGCATTCATCAGGTCTCCACTATACCATATGGCTGTAGATGTCACTAAAATTGGTTGCATTTAATACCATAAGCAGTCCTTGTAATAATTAGTTGGAGATATTCAAGGCTCCAACTTCTCCCAAACTACTGAATCTCAGAGGTGAAGTCAAGAGAAACATAAGACTTGCTGTTGAAATGTTTAACTTTGGCATACCCATTTTAGATTGGAGCAAAAGGGTATTGAAATTTTACATAAAAATGTAAGCTTGCAACTAAGACAAGGGATGCATGCAGATTCTATTGAATGTAAGATGAGTTAAAATACTATCTACTCCACCATTACACACAAAAAGTAGAACAAACATTACACACAAGCAAACATGTAGAAATTAAAGAAAGAGGGCTAACCATACTGAGCTGCAACAGCAGAAACTGCTGAGAGAAGAAGTAGGAAGAGGAAAGCCATGGAACCAGGAAGAGACCAGCCCAACACTTAAGAAGAAGAAGAAGAAGAGAGACAAATGATGTATCTGGTTAGGGTATGGAAATGAAAATGGAGCAAGAAAGGTGAGTGAGTTCAAGGAATGCCCTTTATTCCATTTTTCAACAGAGGTGGACCCCACAGGTGACGTGGAATATACAGTTTTCAAGTAAAACAAGGAATTTTGGTGGTAAAGTGATAGAGCCGTTGGCATGAGCCTATTTTAATCTTGGGATGTGACTCTTCTTCTTTTTCTGAGCAGCAATGTGAATGTGGGGACACACAGATACTTTTCCAAGTTTCAACGGTCATATATATCTACCTCTTCTTTTCCTTTTAATTTTACCATAAAGCTTGTTGGGCCAACAGACTGATTTGGCTGTAATTGGGCTTGTGGCATGAAAAGGGATATGGCCGGCCCATAACACCATTATCAAATAATTCAAATCTACACAGCTAGCTGAAAGGAAGAAAAAGAAATCCCATTCCCAGCCGAACATAGTTTTTGAATTCATGATGACCAAATTAAGATATTATCATCTTCAAAACCAACACACTTAAAAAATGAGTATATATAATCCAATGTAATAATATTTCTAAGCAAAAGGTAACATTGATTACTTATGATGAAACCCAAGTGTCAGATGAATATGTTAAGTCCAATAGGGTTAATTCATTAGAGTTTAGATTATGTATTCGAGTTTTTTATATTTTCTAGGGATAATTCCAGATGACTACACTTGTATGTGTCACATTATCACATGACTATACCTATAACTTTTCAGTGAGGCTCTAGCTGACTTCCGGCGAGGCTCTGACGGTGGTGGAGGAGATGGAGGAGGTGGCGACGGAGGGGGAGGAGATGGTGGTGGTGGAGGGGGCGTGGAGGGAATGGTGGTGGTGGTGGTGGTGATGGAGGAGATGGCGGTGGTGGTGGAAGAAATGGAGAAGGGAGGGAGGGAGAGAGAGAGAGAGAGAGGTATTTTTTGAAAATTAAATGAATAGTGAAGGGTATTTTAGTCTTTTCATTTAATTTAAAAACAATTATTTACCTCTGAAGCGTATTTTAGTCTTTTTTGGGTATTCACCCTGACACGAAAAATTTTAGGTGTAGTCATGTGATAATGTGACATATCTAGGTGTAGTCATCTGGAATTATCTTTATCATCTTGTATTCTCAATACACGACAAGTTCAATAATATCGGTTTAGTATTTATGTCATGATGTTATAGGAAAACTCGTTCCATTTTGTGAATTTATTTCCGCACAATAGTTTTGAAATATAACTTTTGTTGACTCGGTGTTCTTCTATTCCTCCTACTGGTGACCAGCTAAACGAGAAAGCTCAGCTTCGATTTCGATCTACATGGCTCATTAGCTCTGATTTCGTACTCGCCAGAGAGCTTAGCCTCGACTCTGACATGTTGAGCTCCAACTTTTTCGATTCCACTATTTCTAATCCACTCTATTAAAACTAGAGCTCACCGCAATCTGAGTTATTGATAATATAATGCGAGTAAAATAGGGAGGTGACACGAAATGAAGAAGGCTATTGACGAAAGTGTTTCACACGCCCGTATCCCTGACGTTTTGTGCACCATGCACTTTGGAGAAGTTGTTGAGTGTGTGTCAGTGTAACTCACGTGCATGTTATCGACGATGTAGCACACGAACTCCAAAATTTATCGGATTAATTGTATATAAATATGAAAACTGTAAGTTAATTGTCTATGTTTATTAAAGTTTATGTTCTAGCATTTAATATTTATTCGGTAAATTTTAATGCTAGAAGATCAAAATGCTCTGGTTGATTGGATATATACCCAACCAAAAGATTTTAGGATTTAATATTTATTCAACGTACAAAAAGTTTCGGTTGATTGAATGTATTGTAGAATCTATCAATTAAAATTAATTGAATTTGAAAGTATCGAGAAATAGAGGTTCTAGTTTTCAAAAAAAAGAGAGACCAAATTTGGACTGGAATTGGACCAGTCTAACTTGAATTGAAACGAGTCGTACCGGACTGAATTGGCATAAACCAGTTTGATCGAGTTTTGGGTTTTTTTCTTGGAGAACTCGTCTCGGTTAAGCTCAAAATCTCGAATTCCGGCTAAATTTCGACGAGTTTCATAACATTAGTTATCGTTTACGCGACTGTAATTCGTCACGCGTCAAGATATTGAAAAAAAATAATATTTTGGCTTGAAGTAGCTGACATGAGAAACAATTATCATTGTTGTAAGAAATTAGGACATTGTACTGCAAATTCTCCACTTGATCACGCAAAATATGATTTTTATATACTTCGCTGAGCAAGATATGACCATTGTAACTAGTTCTAACTACAGAACTAGCTCTAGTTTCTTATACACTTCCAATTAATGATACTGCACCTCTACTCAACAATCTTAATCATAACACACCAAACAAGCTGTTAAGTTAATTTCTCTAATAAATCTTTCACTTCAAACCTTTAAGAGATTTCATCCTCCTCGAGTCTCGCATATATATGAACATTGGTATCATGACTACGTTTGTTTCAATTATACGAGCCCTAATTATTCTTTATTTCCACACACTAATCATTAATACATAAGAGTGTGTATTGAGCCCATTATTGATATAATAATCTTAATAACCGTAAAAAACTACAAGTTAAGTGTAATCTTGCTTCATTGTAAAATAGTCAAATTCAAATCTTGATACAATTTACTAGAAATTCTTTTTTATCTCGAGTGCTCCCATCATTAGTACTTCTCAAGCCCAAGCTAAACCTATGGGCTTCTCAATCCCAAGCCATCTAATCCAACACATAACTAGTCCGCCTATGGGCTTTTCAATCCCAAGCCATCTAATCCAACACATAACTAGACTGTTGTTAAGCTTACACTCATAGGGAAGGACTCAGCTACAAACCACTCTTCCTCTACAAATATTAGAACGGTTTTTGGCCATAAGATGGTGAAAAAGGGTGGTAAGGATTCATACGATGAAATATAAACAAAAATGATCAATAAGGATATTTGCGTCTTTTTTATACATTTAATTCAAAATCTTCCTACAATTATGGGAGTGATATGATCAAGAATTCTATATAATTATGATTTGAGAAACATATCTGCTCATTATGAAGAAAAGAACAAAAATGGCGAGCACTGCACACACCGTAGACGCATCGATGATCGGCCGGAATTCAATGGTCGGCGATGAAACAAATCAGAAAGGTGAGTCGCTTTTACACGCTGGTTTCTTCATTTGTTATATATATCGATGATCGGCCGGAACTCAATGGTCGGCGATGAAACATATGAAGGAGGAGAGTCGCTTTTACATGCCGATTTCTTCATATGTTATATATATATATATATATACCATAGACGAATCGGTAACCGGCCGGAATACAATGGTTGGCGATGAAACAAATCGCGGAGGTGAGTCACTTTTACACGCCAATTTCTTCAATCTATTTTGTTGACTTTGGAATGATCATCTTCATAATGTTTTGTTGATTATGGACTAATCAATCTTCTACTATTTTGATGATTTTAGAGTGATTGATCTTCTATTGTTTTGTTGATTTTGGAGCGATCAATCTTCTTTCTGTTTTGTTGATTTTGGAGTGATGAACCTTCGTTCAAGTTATGTTGATTTTGGAATGATGAATCTTTGTTTTCGTTTTGTTTTGTAGGATTCGGAACGATCGGTGTTTAGTCTCCAGAGTAGGGACACCTATTTTAAAATGCCAAACACTTCCAAGAACTGTGTGAGAACCAAAACCTGACATCAACAAAGTGAATGAGGCAAAAAAATATTTTGATAATGAACAAATTATAAAAGTATCGGTCATGAAATTAATTAAAAAGTTATGCGCATGAACAATTTCTTTTTGTGCATGAAACAAAATTTAAAAAAAAATGGTCATGACAAAATTTGTGTTTATTCATGAAACTAATTAAAAACAAAATTGAAAAATATCATGGTCATGAAATAAATTAAAAAGTGTTGGTCATGCAACAAATTACAAAATTCTGGTCATGACACAATTTTTGGTTGTTCATGAAACTAAGGGTTATGACACAATTTCTTGTTGTTCATGAAAGTTTTTGGTCGAATTGTGATAAGGAAAGATAATTATGGTTAGAGATAATCACGAAAAGTAGTTATGGTCTTTGAAGATAATTATAATTAGAGGAAATCACGCTGGAATTTAATTTGATAAATAAATGGTGAAAATAAAATTACATATATAACCTTTTGACCACGTGAATTGTCTAAATTGTGAGGTGATTTCAACTTAATTACTTTGACTTGCCATCAATTTACTCCATGAATCGTGGTCGTATATAAACTAATCGGATGAATGAGACGCGTTTTAACATTTGTATAGAAGCAGTAGGTTTTTACCCGATTACAACCCCACACTCATATTCTAACATTTTCTATAAATAGCTCTCCATTATTTCAAGAACGATCTTTTATGGGAAAAATCTATAAATTGTTGATGACATCTTAGAATCATTAAGAAGCAACAAAATGCATAAGCATTGCATCCATTAAAATCTCAAAACAAATAAAATGTCATAACCAATAAACTCCTCTTAAAACGATTGGTACAGGTAAGCTCATGTTAGTTCATACCGACAAAAGCAATCGATGATGCAAGAGACCAAATTAAGGTACAGAAGGGGCAGGTGTCCTAATGTGAGTGACCCAACACTTCCCGCAAAAGATTGGAGTCAAACGATCCAAATGGGCACCCCCAAAACAAAATGTCCCTCCAATCAAGTCATAAAATTCTATGACCCATATCTCACCAACCCAAAAATGGCACCACCTTTGAGGAATGATGTAGAAGATTGTGTAAAATAATAATGTGTGTTGTTGCAGATGATAAGGTTGGTAAATAGATGGAGCAATCTATGAAGATTATAAAATGATATCTTCGAATATTTCTACTCACCATCATGATGAGAAGAGAAAGTGATGGAGATACAAATGAATTAGATAGGTCTGTTGCTTTTTTTTGTTTAGTTCAGTGGGTGGGGCTGTGATGTTATGAACAATATTAATCATAATCTTCTTTTTTTTATAAAAGAAATTGGTGGCAAAAGGGGAGTGGCCTAAACATGCACTACAGTTCCTATACCACTTGGTTGGTCCCATGAGCAACTATGAAAATGGAGTAATTAATATTGAAACTACCTACTCATGTATACTTGGATTTTATCTATAATTGGAAGAGAGAATGTAAACATAGAATATGGTTCTTTTTAGAAAGAGAATGGACATTTCCTGATGATTACTCTGCATAATGAAAAATACGATTTTTTATTAGTATTAAAAGCCCGCTACTTAATTTCGTTGACAGGTCACCTCTTCCTTAGGCTGAGACACTAAATTCATGCTTTGTTGGGCAATACGGGTTCCTCCACCTATTGACAGAGCGGGAAAATTATATCTATTATATTTCATGTGATTAGGTTACAAGTATAGTAATCAGTCTATATACAAATTTTATAAGTCAGAGGTGTAAATGAGCCGAAAAAGCCTACATATTCCTTAGTAATTGACTTTATTTAGAATAAGGGGGCAAGTTTTGCTAGAGATGTATCTCAACGGAGTAAAAAAAAGCTTGAGATCAATTATCAATAAACTCAAATAAAAGAAATCTAACTTTGGGAAAAATAATCAAGTTTGAATATTTCAGTTTATTTAGTTTTTATCACATATAATTAGTAAGTTAAAATAAATACATTATATATTAATTAAATATTAAAAAAGTCAGATCACGGATCTATTAAATCGTTACAGATTTAATTTAAAGTCATCTCATTTAAATGAACCATATTCAGAATTTAAATTCGGCTCAAACTATATTATAATAAGGTAACAAATATTTAACAAATTAAATTCGAGTTGTTTACTAGAGACTCAAATTTTCGCCATTATTCTAACTATTTAAAGTTTTTAATAATTACACGTGAGTTTATCAATTCAACTATTAATACATGAAAAAATTAATTTACTCGTGTACCACTGATTTACCCTTTATGGGGAAATGTATTGGGCAGGGACCCAAAACCCACTAAAAAGAGAAGGGCGTGGGGAACACAATTCAGCGACCGCCCCAGTTTGTATGCTCCTTTTATTGCCCACATTTTCACTATTACTCATACTCCCTAATCACAACTCGAACAAGCTACGGTAGCTATACAATGAGCTACTATGTTACCTGATCAACCAGACTCGGGTCATTTGATTCAAAAATCATATTCCTCCTCATACACAATCGCCCATTGAAGCATTTTTCATCATTGTTTTCGTTTAAACACTTAATTTTCAATTCATTCAATACTACTTCATCAGTTGCTCATGAACTTGTAAATGTAATGCAGGTATTGGGTTCAAAAAATGACCCCATACCAAAACTAGCCCGCACCTTGCCAGTAGGCAGTAGATAGGAGATGCAATGATTGATACGTAGAATAGTTTTTTATGTGCCCAAACTTTGTAAGAGATTATGTCCGCGATCGAACAAAATAACACATGTTTATATGTACTTTCTTTTAGTCAAAAATCTACAAGTGCAAGGCATTCACAAATGAGTGATCACCATAAGTGGAAGGCCAAATGGCAAACAAAGTTTTAGCTCGAGAACTAAAGGTGCCATTTCCTATTCCTATTGATATATATATATATATATGGGTGAGAATTTGGTGATTGTGATGCGTTGAGTTCACAACTCATAACTTCACTACATAAACTATTGACTTGAGCGACCTCCATAGGCTTCGACGGTGACACGTGGTCTCAGTGTATTGCACCACGTCAGGTGTTTGCTAGGTGCCGCGTCTTTTTTCCACGCGTTTGTGGCTGCGAGTGGATAACTGGTGGACACCGCACGCGCACGTGGGCTTAGACAGTGAGGTCATTTTGTTGTGTTAAGGATGCGATTGTCGTTTCGAGGGCAATTCCGACAGTTCTGGTTCTAGGGAGTGAGTGAGTGGGTCTCTTGTTGTGTGTGTGCCACTTGTGATCTGGTGTGGGAACTGTAGAAACATGTGGTGGGAGTGAGCGGAGAATGACGCGCATGATGCGTTCATCTAACATCATGCGCTGGGGACCAAACCATATTTTATTCTCAGACGCTCACAGATATACAGATAGAATCATGCCACTTTTCAGCACCACAGTGGATCGCTGCTCGTTCTATCTCTATTGATTGGTGCATTCCGAATTTGTCGGCACTTTTTACAGTCAAATTCATTTAAGCCCCTACCGTCCCAAAACTCCAAAAAAATTATTTAGGGATATACCAATTCTTACTTACATTAATAGAAACACAAATGTGTTTCGTAAAGTACTCATCACTGTCAACATTTTTAGAAAATTTGTTACTTTTCTGAAAATGACAAAAATACTCTGGTATTTTGAAAATTAAAAAATATTTTTTAAAACAATATTTTATAAAATATATAATAATAAATTGGTTTTAGTATAAAACAAGGCGTATTCGGCTACAAATACTTATTTTAGATACAAATATAGGAATAATTTATAGCCAATAGATGAAAATTTTGATGGTGTAGATATGTGCTGACTCATCAAATGACATTACTTGTAATTATTAATAATTGACATTTTCTTTTTGTCATTTAACACTAATGAGAGGGTAAATCCGTATTTGCATACAATTTATTTTTAAACATCTCATTTAATTCGTATTTAATACTAATAAAATAATAATTTATTACTTCCATAATTATGAATCTTTCCTTTCACGATTATGATGAACTTTTTGGCGTTGCTTATTTCCATATTTCGGCGTTAAAAGATTGTGTGCAATATTTCCATGTTTTCATTGGTGCCCATAAACAATATAATGTTCTATTGTTACATTAGCAGCTGCATATAATTCCATTATTCCATAAAGATTATTCGTCATCTCATTGCTTCATTTGTAGTGTGAAATTATTCATTGTTTCATGTGAATGATTATTTTTTCCATTATTCCATATAAGTTGTAATATGATCCCAATGTGTCATTTATTCCATTTTAACATCACATATTGATTCAAATATTGAAATTCACTTTGGTTTCATTGTATTATATGTACAAAATGACAAATGGAAACTACAATTCAGAAGGAATTGCCACCAATTGCAGTTGACAAGAGATTCAGAATTTTGACAGGAGAAGAAGCCATGGGAGGAGGCCATGTGCAACAAAGCGGAGACCATGGGAGGAGGCCATGTGCGACAGAGCCGAGACCATGGGAGGAGGCCATGTGTGGCAGAGCGGAGACCATGGGAGGAGGCCACGTGCGACAGAGCGGAGGCCGTGGACTTCGATCTATGAAGCTTCGATCCAGGGGGGCGACGGAATGGAGTTCATGGACTACGATCTAAGGAGCTTCGATGCGGGGATGTGGCGGAGCGGAGGCCATGAACGACGGAGAGACGCGGCGAGGAGAGGCGCATGGTGGAGGAGTGGTGTGGCAGCGGGATATGCAACGCGGAGGTACCTATTTCTTTGAAGAAGACGATTGTGAATTTTAGTTTAGGGAATGAAATGGGAATCAAAGCAATTTAGGGTTGTGATGGGTGAATGGAATGACGATGATGCCCTTTTGATTTAGTATTGATTTAATTAATTCATGAAATTAGTGGAGAATCTGAACCATTTATTATTTACATCCAACGGATGTAAGATATTCTTATATTTGTATCTAAGGGCCCATTTGTCAAGGAGTGCATCCCTTAGTATAAAACAATTATTCAAAATAAAAACAAGGTTTCAAAACCGTTTTTCAATTTAAATATATATTATTATTTATTTCACAAAAAATATTTATAAAACTTCAAATTTAAAATTTTTTTAAGGTATGGGTATTTTCATCATTTTAAAAAAAGTTTAACATAATTTTCAAAAAAAAAACGGTAAATGGGTAACGACTTTTGAGACTTCACAAAATACATTTGTGATTCGGAAATATAAGTGAAAATTGCGTATATCTGAGGATAGTTTGAATCACCCCTAAACATAAATATATACAACAAAAAGAAAAAAATGACATTTTTATACACTTAACTATACCACTTTTTTATTCACATATCATAACTATTTTCCCTTTTTTCAATACCTTAACTATCATTTTAGGATAATTTACTCCTAAAATACCAAAAATATCTAAATTACCATTGATGTTGAACTAGTTTAAGAATTTTGAAATCAAGAAATTGTCCAACAGTGAAATTGAGTGTTGGATGAATCACCTCTCAAAGAATTGGGAAGTCTCTACAAGTAATCTTGGTGGCCACATGAGGGTCGTGAGAAAGAAAACACCTGGGTGAAATCCAACCGGAATGCAAGTAGGAAGGATAGCTCAGCTCACTGGCGATGACGACGAATCAGAGCTCACTTGCCAGAAAAAATGGAGCTCGCTTATCGGAAAAAATGGATCCTACTTTCAGGAAAAGTGGAAGAAGTGAGCTCGAAAAAATGGAGTTTACTTGCTGGAAAAGTGGAAGAGGTGACCTCGAAAAAATGGAGCTCATTTTCCAAAAACCTGAAGGTCACTCAGTCACCGAAAAAATTAAGCTCACTGACTCACTGGGAAAAAATGAAGCTCACACTGACTCACCGAAAAAAATGGAATAAGTGAACTCGAAAAATGGAGCTCACTCACTCACCCAAAAAAGTGGAAGAAGTGAACTCATAAAAATTGAGCTCACTCGCCGGAAGAGAGGTGGTCAGAGAGGGGGGAGAGGTTGAAGAAGAGGGTATATTGTAATTTCATATTAATCAAATTATGGTTTGATCTTTTCGCTAGACCAGACTGAACCAAAGACTGTTGAAATTGAACCAATTCAATTTCAAAGGTAATTTATGTATTTTAGGGGTAGATTATCACAAAATGATAGTTAGGGTATTGAAAAAATAAATAGTTAAGGTATGGAAGTGGAAAAGTAGTATACTTATGTGATGTAGTGCAAATCGAATAAATGTCAGATTTCGACAAATGACTAGTGTTTTTTGGGCAGAAACGACATCATCTTGGGGGTCAAAATCACACTTTTAGAAGTTTCAGACACTTTTTCGCAATTTTAATAATTTGTTTCATTTTTTCAATAAGTTTAGAATTTTCTTTTCTACAATTAGGTTTTGACTATTTGAGCACTCTTATACGTTTATGTTATTTAGTTTTTGAATTTTAATAAAAAATATCAAAGTTTCCCTTAAATTTATCATCTTCAGTATTCTTGCAATTTAACAAATTTTGATAAAAAAATTCTTTCTAATCACATACGCTGGAGCATTATGTGTATAAAATTGTTCTTGCAAGTCAAATGGTTAGTGCTTGATCCATTGGTTAATGCTTAACATATTACCTCATAGTCAAATGGTGTTATATGTATTGGGTTAAATTCACATTGTTTTGCACTTAAAAAGGAAATAGAAATCAAATTGGAGTTTAATAAAATTTATTTTTAATATATATTAGCAACTTCAACACAAGGATCTAAAACCCCTAAATCATTATCTAATTGTACTAAAACGTCAAGTCCGCCAACTCCAGTTCAAATTTCAAGAAAATGTTTAAAACTATTACATTTGAGGATGTTATTGATTTAGGCATTTGGTGCGATTGTGTCACTTGTGAAATAGAGATAGTCACTATGTTGGATTTAACATGATGTTCATTAGTATTTTGGAATCTTTAGTGTGTTTTGATTTGTTTCAGTTAGGGAATTTCTTCAACGCTCGTTTCATTTCGTTGGTTTGCGATTTAAATGTTTAGAGCGCTTGTTTGCGTGTGAAAGGCTATCTGGTTTTTGTGGTCCTCCGAGGGGTGTAACCCATTGATACAAGACTCACGAGTATCCAACCCACGATATCTTGGTGAGGAACTCCGGGAGAAGCGCTCCTTTTAGTTTTGGTCTGGTAACTCAATTTTGTGTTGTGTCCCGTAACAGGGTCTAATCGAGAGGGGTCTTCTACCAGTGGCTTGTTTGTTGGTGGTTCACGGTTGTCCACATAGTCTTTATGGCGATTTGTATCCAGAGTATTTGGATTGTGGTGATATACGAGTGTCAGCACTTATGGAATCGTTGATCTGATGTGAAGTTCTTGTTTCTTATGTTCGAGTGACGAGTGTTCCTTATCTCTTTACTATTCTATTTAGTTTGTATATAGACCAGAATATATGATGACTATTTATTTTTGTCATCTTCGTTCTTTTGGGCTCTATACTGGAAAATGTTATGAAATTTGTGAAGTTTTTGAATATATTATAATTTCTTTATTTATTATAATATATTTTAGGGTAAATTCCACATGACCCTCATTAACTATAGGCGTGTCTCACATGCCCCCCCCTCCCCCTTAACTACAAAATCAATTTGTGAGGTGCCCTTAACAATCCAAAAATCCCACTTTACCTTTTTTTGTTGACTTTTTTCAAAATTCTGTTAAGTTTTTTGTGAAATTACGAAAATACCCTTGTATCTGAAAAATTAAAATAAATAAATAAAAATGATTTTGAACGTTTTTTTCTATTTTCTCGTTGTAAAAAATTAAATTTTTTAATATTAATTTTTATTTTAAAAAATTATTTATAAAAATAAAAAACGATGTTTAAAAGTAAATTTTTATTTTTAAATTTTTTTTATAAAAAAAAACTTTTTAAAAATTATTTTTACTATTAACAAAATTTTATTCTTTATTTTGTACAACGAAAAAATTAGAAAAAAAAAAGTTCAAAATCATTTTTATTTATTTATTTTAATTTTTCAGATTCAAGGGTATTTTTGACATTTCACAAAAACTTAACAGAATTTTGAAAAAAGTCGACAAAAAAAGGTAACGTGGGATTTTTGGATTGTTAAAGGCACCTCACAGATTGATTTTGTAGTTAAGGGTGGGCATGTGAGACACGACTATAATTAAGGGGGTCATAAAACTATTCAAATTTATTTTTTTGAAAGGGCAAGTCATTTTGTTTTGTTCTATTTTAGTTAAAATTTTCAGTTTCATTATTTATATTTTAATCGCCAGTTTTTATCATTTATATTTATAATTTTGTTTTTAATGATATGTAATTCATAATTTAAAAATTAATAAATAAACTAACTACTAACTTTAAAAGATATAAAATAAAAGGTTCATTAGTCCAATATCGGTTGATTGCCCAAATTGTTTTTGTGAAGTGATAGGCTCGAGTTCGAGTCTTGATTTAAAATAGAAGTTCGAGGCATAAATAAAAAAATTAATATGCCATAAAAAGTGGAAGGGAAATGATTTTTTTAAAAAAAAATTATCCGTTGGCGTGGGTATGAGTTGGAGTTGTTCTTGTCAATACTAAATCCATTTAGATCTTGTTTCAACTCAAAATAAAAATGATCCTATCAATAAAATGTTACTAAAGTTGGTTTCTTGGCAAATCCATCCATTATATTATACTTCTTACATATAACTAAATTGCAAAATTATCATATGAATTGCAAAATCCATCCAGTATATACGAACAAGATCTATGGAGTATGTATGTGCACGTATTTTGTATTAGATTAGGAAACAAATGGATTCCATAGATAGAGATGATCAACTCAAAATAAAATAAATACAGTTTTGATTTTTTTATATTCGGTTGATACAGTGGCTAAAATTTAAAATTATGTACATGTACATGTTAATCAAAGTATCAAACTGAAAGTTTATATAATAATTGATTGTTTAGTTAAATATTTATAGTTAATTTCTAAGTTGAATATATTTTTTTGTGTGCATGTTAAACTAATTAAAATTGTCTTCATAAGACACCGCAACGATTGAGCTTCACATTATTTGTAGGGAAGTTTTGTTTCGAACTCCCTTGTAAAAGTAGGGAATTGGTTAAAAGGAGTAGATATGGGTAACCGACCGACCCCAGTTCAAATAGAAATATAAAAGTATTTTAATTCTTTATATGAAATATGGAAATATTTTCTTATATTTTGCGTCAAATTCATTTTCGTACAAAAAAATTGTAGTACTCAAAAGTATATTTCTTAAATTAATAACTCCTAGAAATATGAAAGTATTTTAACTCCTTATATTATGTTCAAAATGTTAATTAACATGTTACTCATCATATGTAAATATAACAGTTGACACAAGTGACAAATTCCTGGTAATTGCTTGACAATAGTTTGAAAAATTAAATGCTAAGATATGAAAATGGTCATTCTCAAAGCAACCAAAAATGGTGAAGGGATCATCCATTACATTTTTTTCCTTTTTTATTTGTAATATTGACCAAATAATATGCTAGTATTGTGTCCTTGTTCAACACATAAAGATGAAAATGAAATGTCAATCATTTGAATGGGCACCTCTGACCTAATCTCAGTGTTTAAATTAGTGTTTTTCCCATTTTCTTTCCATAAAATTATCAAGAACAGAATATGCAACTCAACCGAGCAAGACCCGCAATAATTAATCGTTGTTTATGCAAGTTCAACAAATCCAAATTAATATATAGAAAAGAAGTAAATAAAAATCATGGATGGGGTTTTCCCCGGTTTCTTGATTTCGTTCACTTATTATTTTCTTTAAATGAAAAAAAAGGGAAAGAATTAGAAGAGACCAAAAGGCCATGATGATTCTTGATCATTATATGGATAATATAACAGAGCACTCTGCTTTCTGTCACCATCTTCTTGATCTTGATCTTGTTCTTGATTGTTGGTGATCATCACATCCCAGCCGCCCAAGAAATGGTCATCATCGTTCCACAGAACGTCCTGCAAGTTGTTACTGCTCTGATGAGGCCAATCAAGATCTGGGAAATGCAGGTACTCCTCAACAAGCGTGTCGATGGAGGCCCCAGAGGCAGAGGACGACGACGAGGAAGGTGTTGAGGGGACCAAGTTCTTGATCACAGGCTCCATTGTTAACGTTGTTGTTTCTTGATCTGCACTAGCAGTTTGTTGGTCGGCCTGTGGAGGAGATTGCTGTATTGGGGATTGAGGTGGTGGTGGTGAGAGTGGTTTGTGGGTGAGAGGGTCGATGCCCATTTTCTTGAGCTTCTTCTTGACGTGGGTGTTCCAGTGGTTCTTGATCTCATTGTCCGTTCGACCGGGGAGATGGGAAGCTATCTTTGACCATCTGCACCAACATCATCATCAGTTTAATCTTTTTTTTTAGGAAATTGTTTGTGGAAGTTGATGAAGCAGCAGTTTCTGACAGTGAGATGGTGAATTTCATGGAACTCTATTGGTTCAAGGAAATTGGACTGTTGGAAGGGCCCACAGACCAAGTCTTCAAGTAAACTGAAACTGCCCAATTCTTACAGTAACAGCCGTGTTTCAAAAATCCCGACTTGTCCGATTAGTCCTTAATTAATTATCGAACTAAATTTTATCAACTTTCTATTAATTTTCAATTAATCTTTAAATTTAATTTTTATTATTATTATTTTCACTTAATTCATTGTTAGTTCTCGTAAAGCCTTTGCTTATAACATTTTCTTATAATATTGATAAGAACTTATTAATAAATTAAAAAGTTGGTGGGTGATGGGATTGATTGTTGTTGGAAAATGACTTCATTTCTTAAAAAATAAAGTAAATTTTATTTTTTAACATTTCAGGACTGAAATTATGTATCTAGTTATTTTTTGTTAAATAATACTATCACTACTATCTTCTTAATCGTGATTCTCACTAAAGTTCGAACAAAGTACATCTTACTAACATTAAGTGTGGGTTTTTCGAAACTTCTATTGAATTTGAGTTATTTTTGAAAATCGTGACATTAAGTTGAGTAGGTTTAAATTCATATCATCTTCATAGTTGTTGGGAATGAAATTGTTGAGCCAATTCTGTCCCTTCACAGAAGAGAATAAGAAAATGAGGAATTGGGATTAGAGAAAAACCTGTTGCCAAGTTGAGCATGAAGATCAATGACCAATTTCTCCTCATGTTCCGATAAAAGACCCCTCTTCAAGTCCGGCCTCAAATAATTTGTCCATCTCAGTCTGCAACTTTTTCCACACCTCAACAATCCTTCAACCAAAAATAAAAACCCATCAATCCCAGATCCTAATCAAATCTGCTTAAAAAAATGAACCATTCTTGGGTGTAGTAAACAAAAATGTGCATATGGGTTTTCCCTTCACACGTATGCTGAGAAAAGGGTTAAAAGATTAATAACACGATTTTTCGAAGGTCTGTCCAGAACAAGGAGTTTTCCTGATTTGCTGATAAAAAGACTGCGTACCTGCGAGCTTGGGAAGAGCTCTCCAGCAGCATTGGCCATTGGTGAGAATGAAGTTGATGAGCTTCTTGTCTTCCTCAGCAGTCCATGGACCTTTCTTCAACCCCACTTTGTCACAACATGGTTGTCGACCCATTTTCTTCTCTCTAATTAACAAGAACCCACCACCTTCACCCTCTTATTTATAACTCTTTTATTGTGAGGTTTTTATCTCTATTTTTTAGTATTTTTTTTCTTGCCAGTGCAGTGGGTACACGTGTTCATCAGCCAGGGGACGCGTAACACACGTGCGACGTCTCCTTCGGACAGCGCCACCTCATCTTCCCAATCCCTCTCCTTCGTTTATTCTTGCTTGTGTTGGAAGCGTCACTGTTTCATCACAATTCACTACAAATTCATTATGCGAAAACAGAAGGCAAAACAATTACGCCCAATTTTGGATTACAAATATAATTATTGGGATTTATATGTATGCTTAGACTATATGATAAGCGTTGGTGCCAAGCAAAATGGTCCAATTTCTTCTTGTTTAGTGACCCTCATGATATGAAGATGGTACGCTCCTTCACTTCCACACGAATTTAAATGAATCTTTGCACTTAAAAATCTGAAAAGAAGAAAGGGCAAGAATTAATGGAAATATTTTGATGAACTAATTATGTTGTGAGTACGTTTATGAATGTGGGGGGTAGAATAACCGATCCGGATTCATGGGTTCTTAATTTTTGGTAACTGGAGGTGGAACCATATGATATAAGGGGTTGATTCGGTTCTTAACTTGGCTATTGATTTGATTTTATGGTTCTACGAGTTAGAACTGGTTGATTTTTAATCTGTGTTGATTAATTGATTTATGGTCCGAATTAGACTATTTTCATAAATGGTCAGCTAGCAATGTAAGTCCAGTGATCAATAGTTCCCGAGTGTCTATAATCCCATGGAGTCCTCCAGGTGAAGGATGGATTAAAATTAATACTGATGCTGGTCTGGATAGAAGCACTAACAAGGTCGGCCTGGGCTTGGTTATTCGCGACATCAACGACATTTGTTTGGGAGCAAAAAGCGTATCTGTTAGAGGTATATCAAATCCTATTTTGGCAGAGAGCCTGGCTCTATTTCAAGGTGCTAGCTTGGCCAGATCACGTGGGTTTCCCCAAGTCATCCTCGAGACAGATTGTCTTGTCTTAATCGAGAGCTTGAATAGGTCCAGGCCTATGTGTTCATTAGTCGGAATGATCCTCCAAGATTGTGTAGCCATTTTGTCTTCTTATTGTAATTTTCGTTTTCATTTTGTAAATAGATCAGGTAATTGTGCAGCGCACTATATGACGTCTGTTGCCCGTTCGGGCCCTGATTGTGAGTTTCTTCCGGGAACATATCCGGCTGAACTCCGTGATGTACTAAATAAAGATTTGTCTTAATAAAGTAAGGACTTTCTTTCAAAAAATAATAATTAATTATGAGTCCTATCGAAAAACTAATTGATTTATGGTTCGGCTAAACTAATAATTATTATAAGTCCTATCAAAAAACTAATAAAGTAAAAGTAGCATCCTCCTTGCCTCGACGAATCGATTTTGGTTCTTACCAGTTACTCGACAGTTTTGAATTTTATGAACCGTAAGAACCAAAACAAATCATTAATTACAGTTTTCTATTCATTAGTTTTGGTTTTTTGGTTCTGGTTCCGTCTCGGATCAATTTCCGTTTTGGGTATAAACTGGGCTCCCTAAATGTGATGGTTTAGAAAATATGTTTTTTTTTTTCATATTTGAGTGCACTTAATTATATTTTCGAAAATTACATTATACGTATTTATCCATAAAATTAATCAGTGTTTGTCGTGGTTACTATGATGGTCATACTGACACATATGAGAAGAAAAGGGGAAACCTTTATTACTACGATGACGGTGAATTTATGCGGCATGGTGATATGGATATCAATACCATATGGGCACTCGGCTACAAACTCATGGTCAATTGCGAAACTACAAACAAAACCAAATAACGCACATCCGCACAATAAGAGTTATGATTGCCGACGTCAAGCCACTTGGTAATCATCTTATCAATTCAGTCACTATTCTAATTCAATTTATCAGCTAAATAACTAAAATAATTCAATCTATCAACTCAATGACTACCCTTATAATAATTTAATTTGCATTTGGAAATATAATTACAGTTTTTTACTACGATTGTGTGTGTATCAAATAAAGAAGACCTTATATCAAATAAAGATGACATTATACGATGCAAACAAGACCTTATATCAAAGAGACGAAACCTAATACTAGACAAAGAAGACTTCTTAATCACTGTGAACCCTCGTTCATCTAATTTCAAGTACTATAACAAACGACTTGGAGTGATTATGATAACTTGAGGGGGACTGGACTCTTAGAGGGAAAGTGAAACGATGGGAAAAACCAGATACAACGAGAGTTCAGACTAATTATGACAACCTATTTTGGACCTTCGTTCACCCAGTTTCAAAAACTGTGATGAGGGTCCTAGAGTGATTATGATAACATGTGGGAGAAAATGAACCTTTTAAAGGAGAAATGTAACCAGAGTTCAGAGCTTATATTAAACAAAGAAGACGTTATTCTAGACATAGAAGATTTTATACCAAACTACCAAACACACAGAACCTTATACAATTCAAACAATATCTTATACTAAATGGTCGAGACTTTATACTAAACAGAGAATACTTTATACCAAACATCATACAACAAAGGAAAGAGACAAACTGAATACCGATATTCATTTGATATCAATATAAAGTTGTTATAAATTTAATCAGGGTAGCTATAAATTTAATAGGGTAATTTTATATAGTTAACTTCATAAATGAGTCTTTATTAAATATATAATTATAGTATTTATTGAATTGGTCCTATATAATTATAATAGTTATTGAACTAATAACTACCTAAATTTCACATCAGCAACCAATCACAGCTCGAATTTACTCCATCAACCATTCGTAATGCACATCCAATGGTTCTTCAGATAGTTCAGACGCTGGCACCAGAAAATTAATTTACACGCGATTTGTCCTCTATAATCGGTGAAAAATTGTTATAGCTTAATTTTATTGTCATGTATTAAAATTTGGAGTGATATATATGTAAACTTAACGAAGAGCCAAATATTAGATTCTCTAGAAAAATAAACTGTACCTATATATGTAATTTATACATGGTATAATAAAATTCAACACTAACCAATTCCTAGTTTATTTGTTTTATCTCCAAGTTGACATATATGACCGTACAAAGTCAAATTAGGAATGGTCAACAGATGAATTTTAAAAATTAATTAACCGGCCATTGTGTGAGTGTCTACAGATTCTTTGCCGAAAATATTATTTACTGAATAATAGAATATTCTTTATAAAAAAAAGAACCTAATCAAGCGTCGCATATGTAATTAAGTGTTCGTTCAGATTAATTAGTGATCATATTTATCGTTCATTTGATAATCGAACTTTTTTGTTGTATGGTTATTAACCTTCAAGGTACTAAAATTAAAGTCATTTGATAAATATGATATTTTTTATATTACTCGCATAGATTCAAGACCACGCGACTCTATTAAAATTTTTAAATAAATAATATGGTTATTATGAAGAGAACTATATATTTATAATCTTCATAATCTTTTTGATCGAATAAAGTAAGAGAGTCAAGCTAAACTCACTTCCACTATTCAAAAACTAAATAAATAAGCAACATTGCATAAACATCAATATATAGTTTTGACAAATTTACATTTGACCATTTATATGCGTAAAGTAATTAACAAACATATATAGGATAGATCCAATTGTATTTGCATTTGTCTTTTTTGTGTGGCCATTTCTATATATTATCTATAAAATGTGATTCGTAGGCGCCGAATTAGAATAAATTAGTAACATTGAAATGAATTAATTTCATTCTTTAAATAAAGCAAATGTATAATTCACTTTAAGAAACACATATTAGAAATTAGTGACGCTTATCCATAATGAGAATAACTAAAAGTCAGCTTCAAGAAATAAAAAATAATAATAAAACAATTTTTTTAATAGAGTCAATTTGTTGAGCTCATCTGCCAACACTATTTACATATAAATGAAATTGACAATTTATACATATATATACATATATACTCATTCTACTACTGAATTTGGATTTTAATTATACTTATCACTCACTAATAATTTAATTTTTTCCGAAGAAAAATACATATCAACATCCGCACAGCATGCAAGCTTAAATTGGAAGATTCAATGGGCTTGATTTTATGAATTATTTATTGGGTCAAACATATCAATCACCTTCTATACATGTCTATCACTTATTTTCAAACTTATTATTATTATTATTATTATTCAAAAAGATAATTTAGTAACTTTGACAAATTGAGTATACTAAATAGTGACAACATTACTAGTTTTTATATTGACCAAATGATTCAAGCTTGTTAATACCTTCCAACTTAAACTATGTATTTCATGAAGAATCAGAGGAATTGATCAAATACTTAGCTGTGTTTTGCACATCTAATTTTGACTACATATTTTAATTTGAAACATGCTACTGCTAGAGTTAAATATAATTTAAGATGCAATTAGGCCAAACAAAATTCGAGTGTTTAAACGTTCGAACTGCAGAATATGTGGTATAAAGTTGTAGAAGAATCACGTAGAATGTGTAGTGAAAAGTTGTAGAACGTGATGTACCCGTGCAAAACTGAAGAACCTTGTAAAATGCGTAGTACAAAACAAAATTGTAGAACGTGATGGACCCGCATAACCTTTAAGTGTGCGACGTAGAATCTTGATGTCATGTGTCGCACGTTGAGACAACGCGTGTTCATATCTGCACTAATCCAATAATTGTAAAACGTTCAGACGTTTGTGCGTTCCGCAACGTATTTGTAGCCTGCAACCATTTTAATATATATTCTATTTTTACCATTTCTTTTCCGTACGAGCATTTAGTCCTATGTAATCATATTAATTTATCTGGTTAATTTACTACTGCAATATTATAATTATGCTGATGAAGCTTACATTTTCAATAAATACGAAAAAAATGTGATGGTTAAGTTATGAAACTTGGCAATACATTAGGGTGTAAAAGATTTGGAACACTCACAACAAGCTATAATTAAGTTGTGTCTATAGTTAATCTTATGACGGTGATTATTATTATTTATCGATTTAATGAAAGCAATAAAGAAGCGTTTACTCCCAATGCGCGTTTTCTATTTTGGACGTACATGAGGAATTAGTAGTTTTTGGTTCTTAATTAATTTGACAAATTTCACTCGATTCATCGGAACAAAAGTTGACCCAATTTTCAGTATTAACGGCAGTGAGGTTCAACGACACTAAGTAAAGGCAATAATTTGTTAAAGAGCCATTGGATATTTTATATTTATTATTTTATAACATTATATATCAAGGATAATCTCATTAATTTGTTATTGTTTGGGCCGTTTGTGTGTACCGTACGAGGCCCAAAGTTCATTCCTTATACCAATATTGGCTGGCCCGATATAACTATTCAAAGCCTGATTGAAGGCCCATTTTAGCAAAGATACTTGTTAGCTAATCTCTTCAGTTAGGACTAAAGTAGGATGACAAAATACCCCGTCTCCCACAGAGATCGATCTAGTGCCCCGATTCATTCGAGACGGGATGGGGCGGACCTCGCCCCGTCCCGATAAATCAAATATATAATTTTTATTATAATTTCAAAATACACATTTAATGGTATGTTCGAACGGTCTAAACTTTTATCTGGCGTTGGATCGCTGAAATTTACGCTGCGACATGTGGCAGGGAAGTTCTGCCGCGGTCATTTTCAAGTAACAACCAAGTCCATAATATTATACCATTTCACACTAACATTCTACCGAGTTCATAACATTTTACCATTTCACACTAACATTCAACCGATTCAGACGGTTTATATTAATACCCTAATTTGTATTTGATTTCACCTCTATATATATGTATGTTTGTATACTTTATAATGCACGTTTTATTAAAATAATTTTTTTTAATATTATTATGTGTCAGTACGGGAAACGGAGAATCCCCATCCCTTCTAGGAATAAGGCGGTGTTGGGGTGGAAAAAACCCGCCTCAGTGCCATTTCTAGATTAGTACAAACGATGTTGAATATTAATTACTAGTCAAGAAACTACATACCGTACGACACAACAATTACTATTACAAAATTAACCTTAATAACCAGAAAATGACATAACATTTTGGAAAATCTAAGTTCATATATGCCAATATATGATAAGTTGTCAATTTGAAGCTCGATATTTAAATTGATAGGTTCAACATTCAATAACGTGAAATGTTAGGTATTGTGACAACGTCGAGAGTTTTTTTTTTACTTTTCGTAGTCCGTCTCGCACTTAGGTGCGTTTTCAACTTTTGAAACAACCAAGTAAGTCTTGATTCTTACGAGAAAAGTTGTAACCACAAAAGGAAAGCAAAAAACAAGCAAAAAAGAAAAAGAAAACTTGCGAACGCGAGAGATCAGAAAAATGTGTGTAAGAGTTCTTTGTATTACAATTTTAATTGCTTATAATGTTCAAGTGGGTTGGCCAT
The DNA here is from genome assembly GCA_963920655.1 of Geranium rotundifolium. NCBI lineage: Eukaryota > Viridiplantae > Streptophyta > Magnoliopsida > Geraniales > Geraniaceae > Geranium > Geranium rotundifolium. The sequence continues at coordinate 24,002,660 of OY987321.1, forward strand.
GTGGCATCACCCTTTTTTATAGTAGAGCACCTCACAAATGAACGGTGGGAATTTATTTTACATGTCAGTATGAAGAGGTAGGATTGTCTCCCTTTAATCTCTACATCTCTAAAAATTGTCATAGAGGTGACTTTTATGATAAGTTTAGAGAAAATTCGTGCAAGAAGAATCTAGAGATCTCTCAAGACATCATTTGGGTTAGGGCCAATCAACTTGAGCTCATTTTTCCTGGCTACTACTAGGAGTGTTCATATTTCAACCAAAAATCGCCCACCCGTCCACCCGAATTGGCCTGCAGCCAGTTGGGCTTCACCCGCGAATTTAGGGGCGGGCTACGGATGAAAAAGACCTGACCCACACGAGAATGGGCGGGTTGCAAATTGAATACATCAAAACCATGGTTAACCGGCCCGCTTGCACTACACATCTTATAGTCCATTTAATTAATTTAGCCCACTAAGTAAGGTAGCCCCTTTAATTTAGGAGACTCATTTGAACAACTCTCCACATCCACAAATCGAACTTAGTGACTAGTGACTATCGATTCTCCTTTTCCAGAGAGTTCTTCTCTCTACTAAGTTTATGTCTTCTCACTTTTAATACATCACTTACCAAAATCATTTTTGCAGTCAATATGTATTGTTTTAATGGGTTTCAGACCTAATATAAAATTAAATTTTCTTTTTTTAAGTTTTATATTATTGTGAAAATTTAGGCGGGTGATACGGGTCGTCAACCAATTCAACCGCGAACTCGTGCGGTTTTTAGTATATCATACCCGCTCTACTTTGGGCGGTTAACGGGTTTGTCAAAGTCTTAACATCATCTCTATAGTTGAGTAAATATATTTTCATTTGGAGAATTGAACCGTCCATGAACACCCCTAGCTGCTACAGTATTTTGTGTAATAATTTATTTTCAACAATACACTAAAAGCTTAAAATAATAAGAGAAAGATAATTGGAGTTAGGTATGCTTGGCGAAATCATCTTTTCATCTAAGTACACTTAACGTATTTTGTAATTTCGGAAGTCACCTAATTTTTTTTGCACAATTAGTTTTTTTAGTTTTAAAAATGTTTAAATTACTAAAATGTTCCTGTTTGGACTTTAAGTTTTTCATCAAATGTCATTAAAAGACTATTGATTAACCTTTTAATTAATACAACTCTCAATTATTACCCAAATCTTAATAGACTATTGACTATTCGTAGATTTGATTATATTTATCAATGATCGTTTGACCGATTGGTTAATCACTTGAACTTGAATAGGTTTGAGGCACGTTGCAATATCTATATATCCCACATTTTTTTCTAACTTTATGTTAGACCTCTATTGTTGAGAGTCAAGTAACAATATTGGGTTGATAAAAAAACGATTTGGTTATAAACGGTTTTCTACTATAGTTTCAGCCTCAACTCATAACCTTTCATAAATTGAAAAAAATTGGTACTCTTTAGATAGAGCTACTCAAATGTAGATTTCTTTTTGTTTTTTCTGAGCAAAAGTATATTGCATTAGAATAATGTGAAGAGGAAAAATCAAAATTTACAAATACAAATACAAATATAAATATAATGAGATTGAAATATTGATACATTAAGGGATTGAAAATTGAAAAAATGTGAAAATTGACATTGATCTTGAAATTGAGACGACTTGAAAGATTACTCCATTTCAATAAAAAAATGATATTGATGTTGTAGTTTTGCTTGTTTATTTATATATTGTTTATGAACTCTTAATGTTTAGTTTTTTCTTCTGGTTGGCAATAGAGAGATGTGAGCTGTTTGGATTGGAACTTTTCGTCATTTTTTTAAAAGAAAATCTGTGTTCCGAAAGAAAAAGCATAGTAAGTTTACCAATTCTATTGCACTGAACAGGAAACATATTTGAAAAACCAACCAAACACAGCTATTATAGGTATAGGAGAAACACAAACCCGAGTTTCAATCGATTACAATCCACACAACCAAGATATATGTAGTAATGGTGTTCAAAAAACCACTACTCACATACCCACAAGAATTACACTGACTCTGATAAAGAATGGAAAATGAAATAACTTAGACAGTTGATCCTCAGAAAAAAGGCAAAAGATGAATAAATTAACAATATTTGCACCTTCAAAATGGCCCAAGAATGCTCATAACTGAAGATGGCACTGCTCCTGATTCGAACAGGTCTACAGGGCTGTGACATCGTCCGTATCTTGCTCTCTTTGCATACTCATACGACAGATCTCCTCAACTTGCCTTGCTACGTCGTCCATTGAAGGGCGGTTGTCCGGGTACTGAGCGGTGCAGTCCATGGCAAGCTGCAAGAGCTGAACCATCTCCTCTTCCACGTTTTGGTACCTCAAGAGCTCGAGGTCGAAAACCTCAGAGGTCCACTCCTCTTTCACGACGGATTGAACCCATCTTGGGAGGTCAACTCCATCATCATTCAAAACGGCGTGTGTTGGAGCTTTTCCTGTGAGCATCTCCAGGAGCAATACGCCAAAACTGTAGACATCGGCCTTCTGGGAAACTTTGCGAGCATCTGTCACCTCCGGTGCGCGGTAACCAGCAATACGGTTGGGAGTGGCTGTGGGACCAGCAAGATGGGCGAGGCCAAAGTCAGAGACACGGGCTTCGTATGATGTGGTGAGGAGAATGTTTGAAGACTTGATGTTCCCGTGGGAGTTGCCCAGGCCCTGTGAATGGATGTATGCGATCCCACGGGCTGCTCCAAGGGCAATTTTCGATCTCGTCTCCCAATTTAATGGAGTCCTACCGGCTCCCGTGTTTCCTGCATTGAGAAGATTATAGGTTCATATGTTTCTGTTAATCAGTGAATGTATATGGTGGATCTCAGCTGTAGACATACAAGATTTATACATATGAAACTAAAGAATGCATCATTCTAGATAGAAGAAAGATAATCCAAAGCAAAGCCAGAATACATCAGTCATCTGCATAGATCCACAAAGACAGTGTCCTCTCAAGAAAATATCCCTTCTTTCAAAAAGAAGGGTCTAATTTTTAAAATTATATGTTCCAAAATGTTTGTTCACTCTTGTGTTAATTATCGCGGTCAATCAGGGTTCCAATTACCTATTTAAGGTTTCCTAAGGTGCATTAGTGCTTAATTTCTAATTACGAAACTATACACTACTAATGCTAGGAACCCTTATTGACAATCACCGAATGAAGGGAAGAAGACGGGACCTGGTTAAAAAGTGGAGCTTTAATTCCACAAATACTTAATTTTTACCAAATCAAATAGGAGGGGAGTATCAAAAGGTTTCAATTCTCAATATGGTTCAGCTAATGCTTAAGTGAGAGTAGGTGGCTTAACCTAAGTTTCAAATGACATGCAAATGCTTTCGTTGTACTAGTAGACTTCCTAAACCAAGGACTTACCACTTCTATTGTTAGCCTATGAGCATAGCAAATCGCAAGTCGGGAAAACAAGATGCTCAAAAGCAAAGATCACGACTTCCACAATTTCCTGATTCAACTATAGAGATGGCATAAGCAAAAAGTAGACACAATGCAATTGATTGAGCAATCTAAAACAGCTTCATAGAGTACAAAACTATAATCGGGCACTCTAACTAAGCGGTTAAGCCTACAACTGAGGGCTCTAACAATTCACAAGTCGTCTAACATATTCACAAATCACATTGCAATCGAAAGACACAGAACTATAACAATAGCTGCAAATTAATAACCAAAAGTTGAATATCAAAGAGTTACCATGTAAAAGTGCAGATAAGCTTCCCATGGGCATGTAATCACAGACAAGAAGCTTCTCATCTCGGCTAAAATAGTAAGCCCTCAGCAGCACCAAATTCTCGTGATCCATCTTCCCCACCACTTCAATCTTCTCCCTGAACTCCTTCTCCGTCACAGTCACGTCCTTCAACCTCTTAACGGCCACAACCATCCCATTTTCCAGAGTAGCCTTGTAAGCCGTCCCATATGTCCCCTTCCCCAACACCTCCGCCGATGCCCTCAGCAAATCCTCCAAGTCGAACCCTTTCGCCCCCTTCCCGAAAAACACCAATTCCTTGTTGCCACCGGCCTTGGCCGGCACTGCTGCTGCTGCCGCAGAGGCGGCAGCCATATGGGTCTCCGCCGGAGGCATTCCCCTTGGGACCGCCTCAGCCTCTACCTGCTTCTCCCTCTCAGTGTCCCTCTCGTCGCTCTTCTTTCTACGGCACAAGCATATCAAAAGCAGGAGGATTAGCAAGAAACCAATCACGGATCCGATAACAATACCAGCAATTGCTCCACCAGACAGCTTCTTCTTCTTCTTCTCCGTCGTTCCGGTCTCGGTGCCATTGCAGGAAACGAGAGGCTCCCCGCAGAGCGAGTTCCCGCCAAACGAGCTCGAGGGAAACCCAGAGAGCGAAGACGGAATCGACCCGCCAAGCCGATTCGACGAGACGTTGAACTGGTCGAGCTTCAAACCCAGATCAGGGATCGACCCGTTGAGCTGGTTCTCCTCCAGATACAAAGTGGCCAGCCTCGTCAGGTTCCCGAAATTGCTCGAGATCTCGCCGGAGAACCTGTTCGCCGCCAGATTCAGGCGGACCAGCCTCTGCATAGAATACAAAAACCCGGGAATTTCGCCGGAGAACATGTTGTGCTGCAGGTAAAGGTTCCGGAGGTTGGAGAGGCTCGAGAGGTCGGACGGGACCGACCCAGAAAGCGAATTGTAGCGGAGAGAGAGGGTGTGAAGCTCCGTGAGGTTCCCAATGACTCCGTCCGGGAGCTGGCCGGAGAGACCCATTCCGGGGAGGCGGAGCTCCACCACACTCCCGCCGGAGCAGTTCACGCCCTGCCACGAACACGGCGTCGTCGCGGTGGCGTTCCAGAGGAGCGGCCGGCCACCCACGGCGGAGCGAAGCGCCAGCAGCGCCGCCCTGTCGGAGGCTAGATCTGACCCTCCTCCGTGAAAAAGCAGGCCCCAACAGAGCACGAACAGCACCACAATGTGCGGCCGACAGCTTCGCGTCGCCATCCCCAAATTGAAAAAAAGAAGAAGCTTTGGTTGCTCCGAGCTGCGAATCAGTGCCCCAAAACGTGAAATTCAAATGGGTTTCGAGAATTCGACGAAGTGGGTATGTGAGAGAGAGAGAGGGTAAAGGGCCAGCAAGGTTCAGCTATGGCTTCTTCGATTTTACAGTGACAGGAGGTGGGCGATGATACGGTACCTCGGCGCGTTCATGAGGAGCAATACGGTCGCTGTAGATTACTACACGAATTTGATGGAAAATTTCACAGTAAACGGTTTTTTATATAAAAATTGCATAAAACTTTCTTGTTTTAATTTTAAATTATTTTTTATTTATAAATTATTTAAGGTAATGATAAGTTATTCCTATTTGTTATATAGGAATCTTAAACTTGGGTAATAATAATTTATTTTCTTTCTGTTAAAATTTTACTAGAAATTTGACGTGCTTCAAGTTTATTTTCTTATATAACAGGCCCATTTGTTTGCAAGAAAATATTGTGTAGGAAAAAATATTTCTTGTGCTTGGGTACAGTATTAGAAAATACTTTTTGGTGCATAAAAGCAATAATATGAAACAACATATTTAGATTCAATATTTTCTGCATAAAAACAATAACATAAGAAATTCAGGAATTGAAATGGATTCATGGGTAGCAATATAAGAAAATTCACTTAATCTCTTTTTTCTTTATCAGTTAATCAAGAAAATATCATGTTCTGGACTGACCTTCAAAAAACAATGTTATCGGTCTTTCAATCATTTTGTCGGCATCCGAAGTAAAAACTCACACGTACCAAGATTTTCTTTTATCGACATTCAAATAAAAAACCCACATGTATCAAGATTCGAACTCAATAACTTACATATATTAGTTTGAGCTCCTTACCACCTAACCGTATTATTAATACACACATAAAAAGAATATAAGCATATTTTAGAAAAAAAGTACAAAAATTGGAATCTCAAAATTAACGGCGGAGTGAAGGGCAAATTGCGTGGTGGCATCGAAGGTGGCTTCACCAACAAGTATTGTTACTGACCGAGAAGAGAAGATGTGGAGGTTGTAAACAAGAGTTGAACGTTTTTTGATAAACATTTTGAAAAATGTTTTATGCTTCAGATACTTTTTCCTTTTACAATTTTTCATGTTAACCAACACTTTATTTTTCTTTGACCTACTTTCCAAAAAATAAATGAACAATAATAAATAAATAAATAAAATTATTTACACCAAATTCTACACTAAACAAAATAAGATCATATTTTGAAATTGCTTTCTTAAAAATGTTTAGGTATTCTATATTATTTTACTTAGAAATGATAGTGTTTTGGGTATGTTTTCCAAAACACTTTAATGTTTTGACATGTTTACTTATTTTGTCAAATTGTAATTCATAAACCTTCAAACTAATCTGCAAAAGCCTTTTTTTCAATTTGGACTAGCCATTAATAATATTTGATAGAGATGTTTAACAAGCCGCTTACTTATTGCAGTCAATATTTAATAAAATCGTTCTGCCTTCTTTTGTAAAAACAACAAACTGCGTATCTTTTTTTCTTATATCACTTTCATTTAAGTATGTCACTTTATTTTTACTTAAAACATGTTTCATGGTCAAAGTAAACATAAAACTAAACTGTATTTGATCATTTAGTTTAATTTCACAACAGTTTCAATTACAATGTTGAATCAAAAAGAAGGTTTATTACATAAACTTAAATATCACATTAGTGATGCAACAACATTGACCAGTGAGGTAATGAATATGATATAATTTGTGAGTGTATTTGTTGCTTGAAAAATGTGTGGTCGCATTTACACATTTTTAAGGGGTGGCAGATGTACACATGTGGGATAGGATATAAAAGTTGACTCTGGTTGTTCTCAAGGACGACGATGTGACGTGTCAACAGCTGCTTATCGAGAGGGTGCGTGTACCTGATCCACCCTCCTCACCACCTTTATTCCTTGCGGGTCCCACACCGTCCACTTCGGATTTTCTATTATTTTTCCCCATTGAAATAATATTTATTTATCAATAATACCTAATTATTTTATTGTCTGCTTTCAGTTTGTAATAGATTTAGTTTTTATTTATTTGGAAGTGTCAGTTTCTATGGAACGGTAATTTACAGATCAATCAATGGAATTGACTATTTAGTATTTATCGTGTAAGATTGAACTCCAGTTTGGTCGTATTATAAATTTGTCTTGTTGTTCATGTTTTCAGGAGAATCCATACTTGTTATAAAAGTCATGTAATTTTAAAATTACAGATTTTAAACTTGTACTAGGATTTCATATATATTCTGACATTAAACTTTATTTATTGAATAATTAAAACAAAAAAAACTATTTTTTTTGAAGAAAAAAATAATTTTTTTCAATTTTTTTTTGAAATGTGCTCTAGGACATTTTAATATTATATTGTTTCTCAAAATAGCAGTTTTTTTATAGCGAACCGCAGTTTATTCGTAAAATTATAAGATAGAAAAACTTCACACTCGAAAATCGAGTATCAGTCGTGTACAGTTTACAAGTAAATAGTAAATTACAGCTTTAATACATTCTACCTCTATGGACACCTCCAAATGCACAAAACGTCATCACATGCGCTCCATCCCAGCCGACCTACTTGTCGCCGCTCCCGAAGCTGACAACCGCCCCACGCTCGCCACACCCGTCGACCACCATCCCAGAACTAGAAAAAAAAACAGATCTAGGCTAGGCTCGAAAACTGAGCTCCGCCCACCCCACCAGGCTACACGCTCCAAGCAACCGACCAAAAGCAAAATAGAGGAAGGAGGGAGGCCGCCAGAGCGCCGAGCGGCGTCGGCGGTGGCCCTAGGTTTACAGCAGGAGGAGAGGGGTTACGCCCCGATCATTTTAGATATTTGATTAATTTTTCACTCGTTGTTGTTTGTTCCTTGCTTGCTTAAATTGATTTGCGACGAATTCAGTTTTTGCATGTTTCAATTGGTTTTGTTTCTCTTCACTCATTTGTAAACCAATCATGCCTGAACCATGACCTTATGATGCTTGTGTTTGTACTCAAAATAGACCACAACTCTATGTGGGATTGATAACTCTGAGACGCAATACTCATATTATAACTTGACGATCGATATACTTGTCGTACTAGCGAAAGCGACGTTGTCTCCCTTTATGTCTCAATATAACTTTTTTTATTTGTGTTTGTTTTTAGCTTCATCAATTATTAATTAACAGTTTATTTTCCTTCAAAAAAAATTAACAGTTTATTTCATTTATAACTAATGTTGCTCAATTTTCGGATACAAGAACAAATTAAATTTTTTGTTGGAATAAGAAATTGAGGGCACGAGATGTGAGAGGAGAACGAACAAGAAGAAGCATAAAATAGAGGGAAACAAATCAAATAGAAAATGTGAAAGAAATTGAGTTGAAGTAGTGTATGACGTGGGTTTTAAAATTTAATAGTTAAATAAAAGCATTTTGATTTTTTTCACTTAAAAAATTTATGTAAAATTTAGCAGAAAAAAATAATCGGTAAAAAATATACAACTAATCATGGGGTTATGGAGTATAGGGCTTGTATGTAGGGATTCTGAGGGCCGTATTGTGGGAGCTCTATTTAGACGGTTTTCGGGACATCTCCATTCCGAAGAGGTGGAGGTCGTAGGTGCAGAGAAGCTCTATCATGAGAAAAAGGAAATAATTGGAAGAAAATAGTAATCGAATCAAATTGCATCAGGGTGGTGGATCATGTCCGACAAGGGAAACAAACAAAAAATATGTTCCGGGGCATTATTTATGATTGTATGCGTATCCTTTCCGTCCCAGGGTTCGACTTCGCATTAAATTTTGCTCGTAGATTCTGTAATAAAGTGGCTCACGAATTGACCAAGTATGCTTTAACTAACAGTAGCTGAGATTATGATGAAGAGTGTCCTCCACCAACCATAACTTTAGTTGTCTGACTTGATATCGGATTAGTTAACTTTTCTTAAATAAAATTTGTTTCTTTCAAAAAACGCATTATAATAAATACAACAAAATATAATATTTTTGAATAATATTTCACGTGTGCAATTTATAATTCAATATAAAATTTTCTCAAGTCGGTCTATATTTCTTATTCATGTTAATTTTTTTTTGTTTTAACTAGTTACAACCAGTGATTTAGAATAAAAATATTATCATATTTCTGTTCATTCGGTAAAGTGAAGGGAAATTTTCTAAAATGCCGACATTTATTTTCTATTTGGGTTGGTTACATTGAAGATTTTCTATTATAATCACAGGTCAAATGATAACCTATAATAGTTGACCTTTCTTAATTCGGACGCTATTGGAATTTGAGTTTTGACTGCTTTTTTAGGTATTAGAAATGTCAATCTTCTTATTTTTTGTAAATAACCATCAATTCATTAATTGTGAACGGACAGTCCATTGACAGCCACAAATAAAATATGTTTCTTTTTATTGGGTCATTAAATTATGTGTTGACCTATTTGGAAGGATTGGTCAAACTCTTATTTCTATTATTTACTTGTATTTGGAAGGATGGGTCAATCTCTTAAACCTCCCCGGGTCAATCGTCGGGTGGGTTAAAATAAACGTCGATGGTGGGTTTGTGTTTGGGTTTGGGTATGGTTCATGGATCTTTCTTAAAGTGCATTTTCCTTCACACTCACACAATAAGAAGTTGTACTATAGTAAATCTATTTTATTTGCATTCTTCCATTTTGGAGTTGATATACATACATGAAATTACAGAGAGATTTGTTCACAAGGGCGAAGATAGAATCGCCTCTCTCTCATTATGAATGAAAAAGATAAGTGTGTTAATACATAAACTAAAAACTAAAAAATGATAGCATAGAAATAAAGGGATTGAGGAATAAATGAATGATCATGCGGAACAGGTAGGCCCGGGAGGGTTGAGTGGGGGTGTGATAAGAGGTTTAACGTTGCTACATATACTGGAGTAGTTTGCCGTATCAGGTCCAGCATATGTGAGGTCGATGTCACAAAGCTCAATGCCCTCACACATGTTAGGACTGCAGATGATCTGTACGGCTGCCGGATCTGCAGAACTACCTTTGATATTCCTAAATACGACTTTGCTCATTTTGACCAATGTAGGTTCCTGAGAATGAATTCACTCACAATCACCGTAATGGAGAAATGAAATAATATGTATTCATGCATGTGTGTGTATATGTATATGTAAAAAGGAAAGGAAAATATACCCCTTGTTTGCATTCACCATGAGGACAGTAGCATTGATCCAAGAGGACAGGGTTGCTAACGTTTTCCATGGTAATAGCCTCGAAGAGAACATCAGTTAATGTGCAAGTGAACATTCCAGGCCATGACTTGATCCTGCATCCGTTGTCGCTATTGGAGAGTGTGCAATCCCTAAACTTGATTCCAGTTACGGGTTTTTCGTCCTCGTATTTCCCAAGACTTCCAATGCTAAGGCCGTGACCAGGTCCGCACATCACTTTAGATACCTCCAAATTAGATGTTCCGTCACCAATAGACACACAATCATCTCCGGCGTGTAAGGTACAATCAAGAATTTTGATGTCGCTTGATGTGCTAATGTGGATTCCATCAGTGTTGACACTGTCGGCTGGTGTCTCAACTTTAACTTTTTCAAGAGTTACATTATTACATTGGTGAAGGTTGATGTGGAAGTTCTTGCTATCCTTCGAGGTAATTCCTGTAACGTGGCTATTGTTGAGTTTGTCGAAGCGAACATTCTGCAAAAACAACATCAAGATATCACATATATTGAAATGAATTGAATGTGCAATAATAAGTAGATAGATTGACGTACATAGGGCATTCCAGGGCAACTAGATTTCGTTTTGCAATCGCTATTTGCCTAAGATTGTGCTCCACAACCATCAAAAATACCGGTGCCTGTGATAGTCAAGCAATCAACACTATCGAAGCGGATCCATTCTCGGTCGGGGAATTTGGCAGGGTCAGGATCAGCCTTAAGAGTGCCGTCAAGTTGGAAAGTAAGAGGAGCCTTGCATGGTCCCGCCATGCTAATTACCCCCACCATGAATATTCCTGTCGGTACCAATACTGTCGATGGCGTCGGGGATGCACACGCATCGGTGAATGCCTTCAACAATTGTGTTGTCACGTCTGAGTTTTCTTTTGCACCACAATTAGCCACTAAATCAATTATCCCACCGGCTGGAACTGCTCCTGCCGCTCCTGTAGGAGCTCCTGCCGCTCCTGCGGGAGCTCCCGTCGCGCCTGCGGAAGCTCCCGCCGCTCCTGCAGGAGCTGCTGCCGCCGCCGGATCTGCTCCTCCCGCCGCTGGATCAACATGAAGCAACGTACGCGTATGGCTTATTCTAGAACCATAACTCGATTCTGACCATAACAACAAGCACACACAAACTAGTATTAATGTGTTCCTACCCATTTTTTTTCTTTTCTTTTATTGCTCTTCTAATTGTTATATCCTACCAATTCATCAACCCTCTTTTTATATTCTCAAAATTATCTAAATTTAGTTACTTCTCTCACTCATTCTCCGAAATTTAATGCTCTTTTCTTTCTTTTTCTATGAGACCGCTTCCTCCCTAATTAATATGTCATTTCTTCTCTTATAACGATAATTGCACTTCATTTTTCATCTATTTCACACTGATTACTTATCTTGTGTATTGTTTATTCTATATTTAGTACAGACTTTGAATTGTTAATAATTTTCTAGTGTGTAACATGATTGTTGTTGGATCGTTTTTCAATCGATATTTTGTTAGGTCATGTTACTTATTATATTATATTTTTTAATGAAAAGAAGAAAAGAAATTGGACTCTTTCTCTGTGTCACATCTACCCAAATTTGACGAAACTTCTATTGTATGAATTTTTTGACCCGAAATATAGTTTTTGTCATATTTTCTTAGACATCAATTGTTGTTTTATGAAATCAGACCCAAACAATTTAATAGTTTTCTTAATTTATTTAATCTTTTGGATGGTGAAATTAAACAGTTCTTTTATAGTTATTAGAGAGAAAATTATTGAATATGGAGCAAAATACTAGGACGCTATATAATAGCACATAGAGGAATGGAAGAGAGAGAAAAGAAAAAAGATGGATGAATGAAATACAAAGTTGATATAATTTCGGCCTAAGAAAAGGAAGAGCCAAGTTGATAAATGAAAAGAGAAATTAAATGATAGAAAACAATAGGAAATGGGCGGTGGATAAAGAGAATGGAAAGATTGAGAAAGGAACGAGGGTAAATAATAGGGTTCAAATATGGGATAATTTCATACACCACCTCCTAAAATATGCAAAATCTCACTCAACATCCCCTAAAACCATTATTCTTACTAGCGCATCTTTAAAATGGGCAAAAATCTCAGTTGTCAAAAATTTATTAAAAAAGACAAAAATACCCCTCTCCCTCACCACTCTCTCACCTCTCCCTCACCATACCCTTTGTCTCTCCTCCCTCTCTCCACTGTCGCCGACGAGCCTCCCTCCGTCCAATCCCCTCCACCACCGCCACTCCTGGCGCCACCTCGAACACCTCCCCTCCCCCGCCCACTCCATCCTCCCCTCCCCCGCCCACTCCATCCTCACCTTGAACTCCTTCTCCCTCTGAACCCTCAACCTCGCCTCCCTTCCCATCAACTCAATTTTCGCCATAATCACCAGGACATTGGACACGCGGCAGGAGGGGATTGGCTGGAGGGAGGCTCGCCGACGACGGTGGAGGGAGGGAGGAGAGACATAGGGTATAGTGAGGGAGAGGGGTATTTTTGTCTTTTTTCAATAAACTTTTGACAACTGAGATTTTTGCCCATTTTAAGGGGGTGCTAATGAGAATAATAATTTTAAGAGGTGTTGTGTGAGATTTGGTATATTTTAGGGGTTGTATCCGAAATCATCCTTTCAAATATTGATATAAAAAGCTAAGAGCACGTTAGTTCTTACATAAAATTTAACACAGTTAATTTTTATGTGACAAAATGTTAGTTGGTTGAGTAAAAACTAGAACTTAAAATGTGAAGATAATGACGTGAAAAACGTGCATAAGATAAATGATAATATGTAATAATTCGAAAAAAAATAAAGAAGACAAATAATAATAAACCTTACGATAAAAGAATTATAGTTAAACGATAAAATTTTATTTTTGAAAAGAACAATATTTTTTTTTGAATATTACTATAAAACAATAATGATAAACGAGTAGTCATATGTATTGATCACTTTGTAAATAACTAATGGACTGACTAGCTTTTTTCTTCATTTTCAAGTACATATCCTTTATAATCCTTAATTAATTTTAATATGTACGTACAAAGTAGTGTAAAATAACTATATGAGTTATTTTAGGGCTGGGCACGGTTCCGGAACCGGACCGAACCGGTCAGAATTGGACCGGACTTAATCAATCGGTTCTTTATTTTGGAGACCCAAATCCGGACCCGATAAGTCGGTTTCGGTTCGGTTCTGGGCCCGGTTCTACGGTGCGATTCTCGGTTCTACCCAATTAGACCCAATTGAATGATTAATTGTGAAATTAAGGGTTCGGTTCTCTAATATAGTTGTATAGTTTTGCTTAATTAGATCCAATTAATGTGATATTAAAACATTTTTCAATTTATGGTGAAAATTATACATATTTAAACTCTTTTTAGGCTAAAACATAAAATTGTAATACAAAAAATACTAATTAAAACTCCCAAAATCGGTTCGGTTCCGAAAGGGTTAATTAGTGGTTCTACACTCTTAGAACCGGAACCGAACCGAATTGATTCGGCTCTCAATTTTGAGATCCAAATCCGATCCGATACCCATGGTTCTCGGTTCTTCGGTTCGGATCCCGGTTTGGCTTCGGTTTTGGGTAAAAAGTGCCCACCCCTAAGTTATTTACTTTATTGGTAAATGTGCAATATTTTATTAATATGTTCATGTGTACAAACTTTCGAATTGATACTTTTTATAACTTTAATTTATATTGTTTTGTTGTTTTATAATTATTGTTACTAATTACTGTATCAGTTAAAGTAACAACGTCTAATTCTTATGGAACAAATACCGTCTATTATTACTGGATGAGTTATATGAATCCGTATAATATGGGGTCTTTGTTGGGTCTTTATTAAATAAGTGGAGGCCCAAAACCCATGTAGTTAGTATCCTACAAGAAAACCCTAATTGTTTGCCTATAAATAGGAGGCAATCGAGAGAAGGAAACAAGACCAATTCAAGAGAGAAATAAAGTGAAATTCGTGCAGAATTTTCAGCTACTTTCTGGGCCGATCAGCAAGGTTCTTGAGTCCGATCTGAGGTTGATCCACTGTTGGATCGTGCTGATTTTTGGACAGGGTGTTCGGAAGACGTGGTACTACGTTCTGACCGTTGGAATTTGCATTTGGAGGTCCGAGTGATTTGATACGATTTTCTGATCGTGCGCCATCGATTCGGTGAAGTTTCTCTACTCTTTCTTGTAATTGTGGGTTGAGTCAAGATTGGTTAATCTTGAGATATTGTGATCCTCTAATTTTATTTAGAGAGAACTCATTGTACCCATTATATTGATAGTGGAGATTAAGCGGCCTCGAGGGTCTCGTGGTTTTTCCTCTCTCGTCTTGAGAAGATTTTTCATGCTAAAATTGTGAGTGCCTATTGTGTGTTCTTGTTTTTTTTAAATATTTTATTAGCTTGCTTGATTTGCTCTGCTTGATAGATTCCTACGAGATTTGCACAGGTGGAGAGAATTATTTAATTCGGCTGCATCTAATTATTCTATTAGATTCATTTTTCTCCCAGCAAAATGGTATCAAAGGGAAGGTTATTTAATCGACATCCTGTGTTAAATAATGGAAGCTAATACAAGCGAAATGGTTAGTCTGAATGGTTCAAATTATCATGTCTGGAAAGGGAAGATGGAAGATCTTCTTTATGTGAAAGATTATTATCTGCTGGTTTTCAGTGAAGCCAAACCTGAAAACAAATCTAATGGTGAATGAAATTTATTGCATCGTCAAGTATGTGGCTATCTTAGACAGTGGGTGGATGATAATGTTTTGAATCATGTCAGTGGAGAGACACATGCGCGCAGTTGATGGAGCAAGCTTGAGCAGTTATATGCTCGAAAGACTGGTAATAATAAGTTGTTCTTGATAAAGCAGATGATGAGTTTGAAGTAACATGATGTGGCTCCGTTGACAGATCATCTTAATACTTTTCAAGGAATTATTAATCAGCTTGCAGGAATGGGTATCAAGTTCGATGATGAGGTGCAGGATTTGTGGCTTCTAGGTACATTATCGGAATTATTGGAGACGTTCAGGACGTCCTTATCTAACTTAGCTCCAGATGGTGTTATCACCATGGATTTGGCTAAGGGGAGTGCTCTGAATGAAGAGATGAGAAGAAAGTCACAAGCTTCCTCTTCGCACTCAGAAGTTTTAGTGACAGAACAAAGAGAAAGGAGCAAGAGCATAGGTCCAAAGGGTAGAGACAGAAGCAAGAGTAAGAACAGGTATACCAATGCAGAGTGCTATCACTGTGGTCTAAAAGGGCATATTAAAAAGTATTGCCGAAAGCTCAAGAGAGACAACCAACATGACAAAGAGAAAGAAAAGAAGGCAAGTCATGACGACTTGATTGACTTTGATATTGCAAGTCATGAAAAGAAGGCAAGTCATGACATCAAAGATATTGCGAAGTTTGAAGAAAGTGCTCCGCAATTTATAACTGACTTGATTGACTTTGATATAGTTCCTCCTACAGCTGTGCCAAGTCAAGTTGAAGATGAAGTTCGTGATGACCAACATGGTGCAGGTGATGTTGATGATCCTATAGAGTTAGAGATGGATAATGAAGTTCATGAGCAGTTGCCAGTACCAGATGTTCCACTCAGGAGATCTTCTAGAGATCGACAACCGTCTACAAGGTACTCAGCTGATGAGTATGTGTTAGTATCTGACGGGGGAGAACTTGAAGGTTATAGTGAAGTCCTTGAAGATGAGAACAAGAAGGAGTGGGTTGAAGCCATGCAAGATGAGATGAAATCATTGCATCGAAATCATACTTATGAGTTGGTAAAGTTGCCAAAAGGAAAAAGAGCTTTGAAGAGCAAGTGGGTTTACAGAGTGAAGCAAGAAGAAAATACTTCATGTTCCCGATACAAAGCTAGATTGGTCGTCAAGGGTTTCAGCCAGAGGAAAGATATTGACTTTGATGAAATATTTTCTCCTGTTGTTAAGATGTCATCCATTCGGGTGGTTCTTGGTTTAGCAGCTAGTCTTGATTTGGAGGTTGAGCAGATGGATGTGAAGACTGCATTTCTCCATGGTGACTTAGATAAGGAGATTTATATGGAGCAACCATAGGGTTTCAAAGTAAAGGGAAAAGAGGACTATGTGTGCAAGCTCCAGAAAAGCTTGTATGGTTTGAAGCAAGCACCAAGGCAGTGGTACAAGAAGTTTGAGTCAGTCATGGGTGAGCAAGGCTACCAAAAGACGAAAGCTGACCGCTATTTTTTTGTGCAGAAATTCTCTGATGATGATTTTATCATACTATTGCTATATGTTGATGATATGCTGATTGTTGGCAAGAATGTCTCCAGAGTTGAGAGATTGAAGAAACAGTTGAGTTAGGTTTTTTCAATGAAAGACTTGGGTCATCCGAAGACTATTCTTGGCATCTGAATTACTCGCAATAGAGTTGCAAAGAAGTTGCATATGTCACAAGAGCGATATATTGAAAAGATGTTGCAAAGGTTCAATATGCACAAGACTAAAGTGGTGAGCTCTCCTCTTGCTACTCACTTTAAGCTAAGCACACGACAGAGCCCTTCTACGGAGAAGGAGATGGACGACATGGATAGAGTTCTGTATGCATCAGCAGTAGGAAGTTTGATATACGCAATGGTGTGTACAAGGCCTGACATAGCTCATGCAGTTGGTGTTGTGAGCCGTTTTCTGTCAAATCCGGGTAGAGAGCATTGGGATGCAGTCAAATGGATTATGAGATATCTCCGAGGTACTTCTAATTACAGACTTACTTTTGAAAGTGGAGAACCAGTGCTGGTTAGCTACTCTGATTCAGATATGGCAGGAGATGTTGGTAGCAGAAAATCCACCTCGGACTATTTAATGACATTTGCAGGTGGAGCAGTTTCTTGGCAGTCAATGTTACAAAAGTGTGTTGCACTTTCATCTACAGAAGCTGAATATATCGCAACAACTGAAGCATGTAAAGAGTGGTTGTGGACAGTAAGGTTCTCGAGTCCGATCGGAGGTCGATCCACCGTTGGATCGTGCTGATTTTTGGCAGGGTGTTTGGAAGATGAGGTACTACGTTCTGACCGTTGGAATTTGCGTTTGGAGGTCCGAGTGATTTGATACGATTTTCTAATCGTGCGCCATCGATTCGGTGAAGTTTCTCTACTCTTTCTTGTAATTGTGGGTTGAGTCAAGATTGGTTAATCTTGAGATATTGTGATCCTCTAATTTTATTTAGAGAGAACTCGTTGTACCCATTATATTGATAGTGGAGATTAAGCTCCCTCGAGGGTCCCGTGGTTTTTCTTCTCTCGCCTTGAGAAGGTTTTCCACGCTAAAATTATGCGTGTGTTCTTGTTTGCTATATTTTGTTAGCTTGCTTGATTTGCTCTGCTTGATAGATTCCTACGAGATTCGCACAGGTGGGGAGAATTATTTAATTTCGCTGCATCTAATTATTCTATTAGATTCGTTTTTCTCCCAACAGTCTTCAGTGATAAAGTTAAAATACGGGTAAATTGCATATATTCCTCTTTGAGTATTGGTTACAAACAAATACTAATTATTTAAAACATGACATAAATATTTAAGTGATTGGCGCATTGCAAAATATAACTATTTGTAAGGAAAATAAATGTGAAATTCAAACATAAGAACGAAGCCCAGTTTATGAGTTGAAATACTAAACTGATCTTGAAAGAGTGTGACTGTGTGAGAGACAAGATTCAATTACTTTCCGATTTATAATTTCTGTTTTATGTGTGAAATCGATACACGTAGATTCGGCTCAAATCTCAGCTCGGTATTGAGTTTGAATCTAAAATGCTCATTTTAATCAATAAATAAGGAAAACCCCATGTTCACGACCAACTTTTGAAGAACCGTGTTATCGGTCTTTTAACCCTTTTTTCAGCATTTGAAGAAAAACCCCGCATATACCAAGATTTGAATTCAGGAACTCACATATGTTAATGTGAGCTTCTTACTATTTGGCCCAACTTGTGTTGGTATGTGCACATCCATTCAAACACTCACACGACAAGAAGTTGCACTACATTAATTTTATTTCATTCTCCCATTTTGAAGTTGATATAATACAGGCATGAAAGTATAGAGAGATTTGTTTATAGGGGTGAAGATAGAACCACCTCTCTCTCTCATTATAAATAGGAAAGGTAGGAGTGTTAATACAGACTAAAATATAAAGAAATAATAACATAGAAATAAAAAGGGTTGAGGAATACATGAATGATCAGGCGGAACATGTAAGGCCGGGAGGATTGAGTGGAGGTGTAATAAGAGGCTTAACATTGCTATATATAATGGAGTAATTTGTCGTATCAGGTCCAACATATGTGATATCGATGTCACAAAACTCAATATTCTCGCACATGTTAGGATTGCAAATGATATGTACGACTGCTGGATTTGCAGAGCTACCTTTGATATTCCTAAATATGACTTTGCTCATTTTGACCAATGTAGGTTCCTAAAAATGAATTCAGTCACAATCACCGTAATGGAGAAATGAAATAATATGTATTTATGCATGTGTGTGTCTGTGTGTATATAAAGAAAATGTACCCCTCGTTCCATGAGGACAGTAGCATTGATCCAAGAGGACGGGATTGCTAACATTTTCCATGGTAATAGCCTCGAAGAGAACATCAGTTAATGTGCAAGCGAATATTTCAGGCCATGACTTGATCTTGCATCCATTGCCGCTATTGGAGAGTGTGCAATCCCTAAACTTGATTCCAGTTACGGGTTTTTCGTCCTCGTATTTCCCGAGACTTCCAATGCTGAGGCCGTGACCAGGTCCGCACATCACTTTAGATACATCCAAATTACATGTTCCGTCACCAATGGACACACAATCGTCTCTGGGGTGTAAGGTACAATCTAGAATTTTGATGTCACTTCATGTGCTAATGTGGATTCCATCAGTGTTAACACTATCGGCTGGTGTCTCAGCCTTAACTTTTTCAAGGGTTACGTTATTACGTTGGTGAAGGTTGATGTGGAAGTTCTTGCTGTCTTTCGGGGTGATTCCTGTAATGTGGCTATTGTTGAGTTTGTCGAAGCGAACATTCTGCAATAACAACATCAAGATATCACATATATTTAAATAAAACAAATATGCAATAGTAAGTAGGTAGATTGACATACATAGGGCATTCCAGGACAACTGGATTTTGTTTTGCAATCGCTATTTGCCTAAAACTGTGCTCCGCAACCATAAAAAATACCGGTGCCAGTGATAGTCAAGCAGTCAACGCTGTCGAAGCGTATCCATTCTCGGTTGGGGAATTTGGCGGGGTCGGGATCGGCATTAAGAGTGTCGTCAAGTTGGAAAGCGTATCCATTCTCTCTCTCTCTCCATGTGTGACATTATTGTTGGATCATTTCCGATCAATGTTTTGTCAGGTCATATTGTACTTATAGTACTATCTTTTTGTAATGAAAAAAAATAAGGAAATGGGGACTCTCTGTGAGTGTAACATCAACACAAATTTGACAAATGTTCAATGATATGAAATTTTCGACCCAAAATAAGGTTTTTGTGAGATTGTTTTTGAAACATCAATTGTTATTTTATGAATCAAGCCCAAATAATATAATAGTTTTCTTAATTCATTTAATCTCTTGCATGTGAAATTAAACAATCCTTTTATGGTTATTAAAGAGAGAATGATTGAGAAATAGAAAAAAAATACTAGTATGCTATTATAGTAACATAGAGGGAATGGAAATAAAAAATTGATATAATTTTGGCTTAAGAAAGGAAAGATCGAACATCGAAGTTAGAAGAGAGAGAAACTAATTGATAGAAAATAGAAGGAAAAGTTGTGCAGTAGATAAAAAGAGAATGGTTGATTGAGGAAGAAAAAAGAAGGTTAAAATAATGATAAAATAATTAAGGACACTTTAATCTTTTTTATATAAAATTTCCCTCATAAGCCCCATGATAAAAAAATAACAATTAAAAATGTAATGACTACTCATGCACTTTCTAAATAATTAGCGGAGTGACTGAGCTGTTCGGCGAGATGCTTAATTAGTTTGATTAATAATATTCGAGTTTTCCTTAAAGAAAATATTTTTAAGGAATCAATCGAAGTCAAAATAATTTTAAGGAGTAATTACAAATCAGTACACCTACCGAAACCTCATTCCAGTATAGGTCCCCCAAATTTGAAAAAAAAATTTCTCGGTACCCCAAGTTTGATTACGTTACACTTAGGTCCAAATCCGTT
Source organism: Geranium rotundifolium (assembly GCA_963920655.1). Classification (NCBI taxonomy): domain Eukaryota; kingdom Viridiplantae; phylum Streptophyta; class Magnoliopsida; order Geraniales; family Geraniaceae; genus Geranium; species Geranium rotundifolium. The sequence goes on from OY987321.1 coordinate 24,023,198, forward strand.
AGATTTAACTGATGTTGTTTGTAAAAAGTCCAAAATGCTCTTGTTGTGTAAGTTTTGAATATGTAACTATCAATAAATATGAAATTACTATTTTACCCTCACTTGATTAGTAATATAAGTTTATGGTGTCGGGGTATTTTAGTTTTTTCAATTAACTCTTTTAAATAAATAAATTAATAATCTCTTGTGAAATGTCTAATTTGTTGTCCTTTTGACCTCCTCTCACTCAATTTTTATCTGTTTTTTTTTCTCACTCAATAAATACAAGAATTAAATATGAAGATTGACAAAACCCAATGGGTTGTTTCTCGTCACATATTTCATCAATGAACACATAATTTAATTAGAGAATTCAGTTGATAGAATCAATAATTACATCTTGTAACTGAATGAAAAATTACAAATTACAAAAAATGAAATTGTTCCCGAGCACAATAGTATAACCAATGACATAGATTGGCGACCGCCACAGATGGGCGCCGGCGATCCTCCCTCCACAGAATATGTTCCTCTACGAACTCCGACCCCAAACCCCCAAACCGCTCACATAAACTTAACAAAAATTGATTTGAGTGAGTTCAAACCTTAAAATTGTCTTCGTTCTCGATTGATTTAAATGATTGAGCTCTGCATCGGAGTGGCGGCGTGTGTGGTGTAAGGGGGAGGGTAGAGCTGGATGTGATTCAGCGGCAGATCAGAGCTCTATTTTCCGATCTGGTCTTGCCAGAAAGGGGGGAGAAGGACGATGTTGAAAAGAGGCACCACCGTTCCGAGCTCGCACAAACGACGCCGGCGAGAGGCGCCACCATCTCGAGCTCGCACCGGACGACGCCAAAGATCTGGTCGGGTCTCACCGTCGTCGGATCAGGGCGGTGGAGATAGCAGGCGCCATCTCCCACGGCCTCCGCGCCTTCGTCTCCGCCACCTCTGCGCCTTTGTCTGCGCCATCTCCCACGGCCTCTACGCCATCTGGCCGGTGAATTAATTTAGAGAAGTCAGAGAGAGTGCTGAAGAAGATGGGGCAGAGAATAGGTTACAAGAGGATAAGGGCTAGGGGTAGACCTGTAATTTTAGAAATTAACTTTAATTAATTTTTAACTTTTAATTGTTTAGTTGAAAAGACAAGTGTGTCATTAAGTGAGAGTTTACCTTTTTATTTAATAAAGGGTAAAATAGTCATTCATCATTTCATCAAATAATTATATATTTTGAAAATTATGTAGGGAGGGCATTTCGGTCATTACAAAAATATTGGTGTTAGATTTAACATAAATTTGAATTAAGTGTCAAACGCTGTAAATTTGGGATATCGAGAAAAAAAATTTCAAACTTGGAGGACCTATCTTGAAATGAGGTTTCAGCGAGTATACTGATCTGTAATAACCCCTAATTTTAATCAAGAACCACATCTTGTTCTTACAGTTTTGTTGGAGGGTGCTTATTTTCGGTTCCTGTTTAATCTAACTATTCTCGCTCCAATATAAACTCAGAAAGGGTGACTAGAACTTGAGTTCTTGTTGATATAAGTGACAAAAACATATCTTCTCAAAAGAGTGACGATGAAGAAGTTGATCCAATCTATTTGATTAAAGCTTTGAAAGGAAACTCGTTAGAGCATATCATGGTTGCCTTTAAAAATTGGTCTAACCAAGATTTATTCGTTGAAAATACATAGATGTGGACGAAGAATGCAACTTATGGTTTTTTCTTTTGCAGGTCTAATCAAGATTTATTCGTTGAAAATATATCGATGTGGACAAAGATAATGCGACTTATGTTGAAAAGCTTAATGCTACTGATTGATTTATTCATTCTTGATGCTACCTATTTATACGAGTGTACAAGTGTCCTGTAAGACAATGATACAACACACCAATGCTAATTGCTATTACATTAATGTTAACTGCAAATTTGACTTTTAATTGATTCTATCCATACAAGGCATTATGTATAATAGGTACATGATTCAAATAAGCAAGAATCATAATTAGAATCACAATACCCCTTTTAAGTTGAAGCATGGATGTTGGCAATATCCAACTTGCAAAGGAGGTTGTAAAAAGGATCCTGCTTTAGTCCTTTGTTGAAGATGTCGGCGATCTAATGTTTGTTTGAAACTGGTCGAGGATGTAGTACGTAGATTTCCCAGACGAAAACACATTTGAACTTGATGTGTTTTGCGCGCCCGTGAAAAACCGGGGCAGAAGCGATGTGGATTACAGCATGACTTTTACATACGAGAGGAGTTGACTTTTTGTAGAGTTTGGAGGTCGTGCAAGAGTTGGCAGAGCCGAACGATTTCTCGACACGTGGCAACCATTTCACGGTATTCAATTTCTGTAGATGAGCATGAGACCATAATTTTTTTAAATCGACAAGATACATGAGAAGATCCTAGAATCAATGTAGTTTTATTATTCTGGGTCGAAAAAACGAACGGATATGCTTTCCCCTACAACATGCATCACAAACCGACAATCCGTGTTTATTTGTGTGAAGAGATAAAGTGGGAATCAGAGACGACCTATGAGCCGGGACGTGCCCAAAATGTCGATGCCACAATTAGATATCATTACGCCCATGAGCTATCAAAACCCTGACGACAACCGTTGGTTCCAAATAATAAAGTCTGTTTTGCATTCTACCCGTCCAATCAGCATCTTCGATAGTAATTCATGTATTACACATAAATTTGAGTAGAAAAATAGTCCATAAGTCAGGTCTTGAGTGATCCGACTCACTAGCATTAGATTAAAACATAACTGTGGCACGACTTATAATACGACTTGCATAATTTTTAATAAATGAATTTTGTTGCATGTGATATGGTTTGTTGCTCCAAATCAGAAGTGTTACCAGAAAAATTGTCAGTGTCAGAATTGATTAGACGTTCCAACAAATTGCATGTTATGTCTAGGCTAGGAGATGAGGTCTATTAAATGTGCTCTTTGGGCCGCAGTGAGCCCACCTGTGAATTGTTCAATCGGCACTATTGGAGATGTGACTTGTGAATTGGTCCAAGTCTCTTGTTGATTGTGCCAACAATTGAGGCCTATAGAGCCCATCTCTCCAGGCCCGTAGTGGAGCTTGGCTGCATTGATTAAAGGAACTTGCCCAAAGTTCATAATGATCTACAAAAAAGAGGAATTATAGCAGACCAATAATAGTTAACATTACTGCTTGGCTGCATTGTTGTCACAATTGATGAGATATATTTTATTTTGAGTCGAATTTGAGTTTAGTTGCATAAGCTCGTTTGAGCCCGAGTCGAACTCGAACCGAACACTTTTTTCACGAACCTAGCCAAGCCCTATCAAAATGATGTTTGATTCGCCTCGTTTATACCCCTAATGACAACGAACAAATAAGATCAAAGAAATTTTAACTAGATAACAAAGCAATTGTTGGGGTATATAACAACGTCGAACAATTCTCTAGCAAAAGTAACCAAGAGAAATAAAGAACAATCACACAAGAACACAAGGATTTACGTGGTTCGGCAAATTGCCTACGTCCACGGTCACACTAATCTCTTATTATTGCTCTCAACTCATGAATAATTATGGGATTACAAGTACATGTATTTATAGTGCAAGACTAGGGGGAATTAAGAAAGACCTAGAATTCCTAATTTCTTGCACATTAGGAGTTCTTTTCTAATTCATTATCCTAATGCAATTAGGAAATTGTGGATTCCCTAAATAAATAGGAAAGTCTCCACAAACCCAACAATCTCCCACTTGGAGACTGTCTTCACACGTCTTCACCCTCAATCATGTATCTCCAGTAACACGCCCAACGATCTCCGCAATAAGCTCTAGAGTTAGTGTGACACCTTCTCTTCACTAACCGTGAAGGCCGACTGAAGCTATACATACCTTCAGCTTCTCGGTTGTAACCACCTTGGTCAACATATCTGCAGGATTCTTTGACCCAAGGACTTTCTTTAAGGACAAAGTGCCATCACTCATCAACCCCCTGATGAAGTGATATCTCAACTGAATATGCTTCGTCCTAGCATGAAACACGGGATTCTTGCCTAACTCCTCCAGAAAACTTTTCAACCAAATCATTTCCTTCCCAGCTTCTGAAATAGCCATATACTCTGCTTCTGTGGTTGAAAGAGCAACACTCTTCTGGAGTCGTGACATCCAGCTAACTGCTGTGCCGCCCAAGGTGAAGATGTACCCTGTAGTACTCTTCCTTGTATCCAGGCATCCACCTAAGTCTGCATCAGAAAACCCTTCTAGGATCACGTCCTTCTTCTTGAAGTGTAGTGTAACATTTGAAGTCCCCTTCAAGTAGCGAAACAACCACTTGACCGCTTCCCAATACTCTCTTCCTAGATTAGACATAAATCTACTAACAACTCCCACTGCATGCGCAATGTCTGGTCTTGTGCATACCATCGCATACATCAAACTGCCTACTGCCGATGCATAAGGGACCTTAGTCATTTCTTCCACGTCCTTATCCGTCTTAGGTGATTGCTCTCGAGTGAGTTTGAAGTGACTTCCCAGCGGTGTACTCCTAACCTTGGCATCTTGGAGACTGAACTTGTTCAAAATCTTCCCAATATACTTCTCTTGGGATAACTTCAAACTACCATCAGATCGATCCCTGCTAATGCTCATACCGAGTATCTGCTTCGCTTCACCTAAGTCTTTCATCTCAAACTCTTCAGACATCTGTCTTTTCAACTTGTTGATTTCTACCATGTTAGAGCCTGCAATCAACATGTCATCAACATACAACAATAATATGATGTAGGATCCCTTGAAGTGCTTGACATAGCAACAATAGTCCATGACACATCTTGTGTATCCACTCCTCATCATAAAATCGTCAAATTTCAAGTACCACTGTCTTGGTGCTTGCTTTAGACCATACAAGCTTTTACCCAGCTTGCAAACTAGATCTTCCTTTCCAGCTATCCGGAAACCCTCTGGTTGTATCATGTAAATGTCTTCCTCAAGATCGCCATGTAAGAACGCAATTTTGACATCTAACTGCTCTAGATGAAGATTCTCTGCAGCCACGATACCCAACACAAGTCTGATAGTAGTCATCTTGACTACTGGAGAGAATATCTCGTTGTAATCAATGCCTTTTTTCTGCTGAAAACCCTTGACCACTAACCTTGCCTTGTATCTTTTGCTGCCATCATGTTCTTCCTTGACCCTGAACACCCATTTATTATGTAAGGCCTTCTTCCCAGCTGGTAACTTAGTTAACGACCAAGTTTCATTCTTTTCAAGAGACATCATCTCTTCGTTCATGGCTGACTCCCACTTAACCGAATCATCCATCTGAACCGCCTCTGTGTAGCACTGAGGCTCACCATTCTCAGTCAACAGCAAATAATGTAGTGACGGAGAGAACAGTTCGAGAGGTCTCGTAACTCTGCTCGATCTCCTCACTTCAGCCATTGGGGTAGTCGGTACTATCTCCTCATTATTTCTGTGCACTGAACTTTGACTGTTGCCTGCAAGATCATCTTCAGTAATGTCTTCCAACAATGCTTCTTCCTTGTCTTCTCCTTCTTTTGTGACATCTGATTCTGCCCCGCAGTGATTCTTGTGTGCATTATTCTCATAGAATGTGACATCTCTACTTCTGATGACTTTTCTCTTTGATTCATCCCAGAATCTATACCCCATGTCATCAGAACCGTAACCAATAAATACACACTTCTTTGCTTTCGGATCAAGTTTGTCTCTGTCAGAATCTTTCACTCGCACATAAGAATCACAACCGAAGACTCGCAAGTGTTGAAGATTTACCTCCTTTCCACGCCATTCTTCTTCAGGGATCTTGAATCCCAAAGGAGTTGAGAGTCCACGATTTATGAGGTACGCTGCTGTACTCACTGCATCCGCCCAAAACTTCTTGGGCAATCCTGCTTGAATCCTCATACTCTTCGCTCTCTCATTAAGCGTTCTGTTCATCCTCTCAGCAACACCATTATGCTGAGGTGTCTCAGGCTCAGTCTTCAGCATCCGTATACCATGCTCAGCACAATAATCCTCAAACTCATCACTACTATACTCACCACCATTTTCAGACTTTAAACACTTCACTTTTAAGTCGGTTTCATTTTCAACAGCAGCTTTCCACTTCTTAAAGGTATTAAATACTTCATCTTTGTGCTTTAGAAAGTAAACCCATACCTTTCTTGTGGAATCATCAATGAATGTGACATAGTAGTGAGATCCTCCTAATGACGGAACCTTTGTGGGTCCATACACGTCTGAATGCACCATTTCTAACTTCGTCTTCTTGGGATCCTTCCTTGCGTTTGTGAAGCTTACCCGTTTTTGTTTTCCGAACACACACGGTTCACAAAAATCAACTTTCACATTCTTCAGCTCTGGAATCTTCCCTTTTGAAGCTAGCATCTTCATCCCCTTCTCACTCATATGCCCAAGCCTTTGGTGCCATAGAGTTGAAGGATTAGCCTCATCAGTGACTGCATTAACCCTCTCCACTGGCATCTCCGCCATGTACAAAGTTCCTTTCTTCCAACCGCGAGCTGTGACCAGATTCCCTTTTGATACCTTCCATTGGCCGTTCTCAAAGGTTATCTTGTATCCCAAATCGTCTAACTGACTCACCGAGATCAACATTCTCTTTATGGTGGGGATATACATGACATCATTCAACGTCCAAATCGTACCCATGGTAGTCTTGAGGTTCACATCTCCTATGCCCATGATCTCTTCCGTCTGATCATTAGCTAGATGAACTTTACCTTTTATAGGTCTAAAGTTCACTAACAAATCCTTACAAGGGGTAGTATGGAAGGACGCACCTGAATCCATGATCCATGATTCAACTGGACTCTCTACACAACAGATCAAAGCATCGTCTTCGAATTCCTCCGTTGCATTTACCGAGTTATCCTGCTTGCTTTCCTTCTTCGAGTTTGGACAATGACTCTTGAAGTGACCAGTTTGTTGGCAGTTCCAACAAGTTGCGTTTGTGCCTCGCTTTTTAGACTTCGATCTTCCACGACCCTTACTCTTTCCCCTTTCAGACTTCCTACCTCTCCCTTCTACATTCAACACTGAGCCAGACGACTCTCCTCGATTCCTTCTTCGGATATCTTCCCCGAGAATCAAGTCTCTCACTCCTTCGAACGATAGCTTAGTAGTTCCAGTTGAGCTACTAACTACTGTAACGGTTCCTGACCAACTTTCAGGCAAAGATGATAGCAACAACAGGGCTTGTATCTCATCATCGAATTTAATATTCACTGACACTAATCTCGATAGTATCGTATTAAACTCGTTCACATGATCAGTAACACTAGCACCTTCGTATTAACCAATTGACGAATCAAATATACCTTGTTTGATGCAGACGGCTTTTCATACATATTTGATAGCGCCTTAATGAGCCCGTAGGTAGTTGTCTCCTTCATGACGTTGTATGCAACATTCTTTGCCAATGTCAATCTCACCACACCCAAAGCCTGCCGATCTAGCAACGCCTAGTCGCTCGGACTTATCTTCTCCGGTTTGGTCTCTGACAAAGGTTCATATAGCCTTTTCTGGTACAAATAGTCCTCTATTTGCATCTTTCAGAATCCAAAATCCCTTTCGTCGAACTTGTCGATTCGAACTTTCCCTTCTTCTGCCATTGCTCCCACTTGCCACGAACCTAGCCTCTGATACCAGTTGTTGGGGTATATAACAACGTGGAACAATTCTCTAGCAAAAGTAACCAAGAGAAATAAAGAACAATCACACAAGAACACAAGGATTTACGTGGTTCGGCAAATTGCCTACGTCCACGGTCACACTAGTCTCTTATTATTGCTCTCAACTCATGAATAATTATGGGATTACAAGTACATGTATTTATAGTGCAAGACTAGGGGGAATTAAGAAAGACCTAAAATTCCTAATTCCTTGCACATTAGGAGTTCTTTTCTAATTCATTATCCTAATGCAATTAGGAAATTGTGGCTTCCCTAAATAAATAGGAAAGTCTCCACAAACCCAACAGCAATCACGGGTGTTAGGTCACACCATTTCAATAATTCACAGATTTATATTGAACTTAATATGCAATCATTTGATATCATATACTAAAAATATTTGCTCGACCTCTCGATATTGGAGTCAGCCTAGAATCGGAGTATCTACCACCCCTTATGTATATAATTCACATATTTATATTCAACTTAATATGCAATCATTTGATATCATATACTAAAAATATTCGCTCGACCTCTTGATATTGGAATCAGCCTAGAATCAGAGTATCTACCACCCCTTATGTATACTTCGACTCTGCAATACACACGACAATGTTAAGATGGAATTCATGATCGGTGAACCTTCCAAACTTGTGTTGTGTTAGTTATAAACCACCCCTCTCTCGAAACGAACTCACAACTCTCACGACTACATGAGATGGCCAATCTCAAATTATTGTGTTACTATTCACAAAACCAACAAGAAATGCATATTAAAGTTGAATACTCATCTATTGAATCAAATCACCAATGTTCTACAATTTAACACCCAAGATTACGGGGAATTAGTCCATAATCTTGGGAGCTCAAATCAGTAATCAACAAAATACAATAAAAACAAATATTACGAGTAAGAATGATGAAACCCTATATGTCGAGAAGTTGAATCTCATGAATCTCTATTGGTTAGTCTTTAGTCCCAAGTATCCTCGATGTTTTATTGATCATTGTGCTCCAAAATTGTCTTTCAAGCCTCCAATTTCTTTTCGTCAGCCTCAAAATCGTTTTGGTGTTGTTTGGTGCTTGCAAAATGTTATATAGTATACAGTAACACATGAAAACTCTTTTCTTTTTTTGTGTAAATCGACATGTGACGACCTACTTAGAAAGATGTCACGATCGTGACACTAGGTTGTGACATGTAATGTGTCTTGGTTTCTCTCAGTCATGATCATGAGAAATGAAGATCCATATGGAAAACTACTCAGTATATGTAGCAACGTTAAATATTTTATTACACCCCAACTCAACCTTCTCGGCCCTACTCAGTGCAACTTCTTATTGTGTGAGTGTTTGTAGAGATGGACACTTTAGATCTAAAATCGGTCCCGAACCGAAACCTGAAAACTGAGAAACGCGGAGAACAGGGTTGGATTCGGTTATAAAATTAGAGAACTGCTTAAATACAATTTAAGTCCGGTTCTTATGGTGTAAAATTGTTGGTTAATTAATTCTGAACCTTCATCATGCTTACAAATTGTTCTCTTGGCGTGTCACCAATATTGATTTCACTCTAAAGCTGAAAACCTTGAAAATATATGTTTCCTCCTCGAATGGTTCCTTTCCTTAAAAGGCCTGTTTTCTCCGAGGTACAAATGCAAGGAAGCTGTTATGAGCAAATAACGATTGTGTTGTACACTTAACATGGGAACATTAAATTATCCTTTTAATTAAATATAATATTCTAGATTCATTGTTGTGATTGTGAAATATACACGAGACCAAGGTATAGATAATCAGCTTAATTTTGCAATTTTCATATTTACTTTAATCACAATATACAAAACAAAAACTCCCTCCTCGTCGAGGCACAGATGGACACAAGAAAATCTTGTTATTAACTATTGATTATTAATGTTTGTACAATTAGCATCTAAACATGTTGTCGAAGATGGAGCATGCATGTTGTGGTCATCGCCATCAACAATAACAAAGATCAATAGAAGTTGAAATTAATTAACATAATCTAATTAGCATAGAAATTTAAGAATCTAGGCAATTAGCATTCTATATCGTTTGGGCCTGCCATTTTATGTTAACTATAGAAACAGAGCTTCGCAGGGAAAGGAAGTAATTTGTGAAAGAAGGATGGAAAGTTTGACTGCATATACTTTGGAAGTAGATTACAGAATTTATACAAGGAAATTAATATTGTAAACGTAAAGACATTAAATTGAAAAAAGTAACAGCAAAGGAAAAACTAATGCAGGAATAAAGATGAGCATGATTTGCGGCTCTTATTTGAAAAACGGAAAGAGTGAATTCATGCACGTGCCTCGCCCTGTGCATGTGTGCAAGCTCAAGAATTAACACAACATTTTAATATGGCAATTGAAAGCAACATGATTAATTCATCGACTATGAGGCAGAGATCAGACATGGCCATTGGTCTTGTTCATGTGGTTTAAGTTAAATCCTAATTATTTATCGGGATTAGACTGAAATTTATTAGTTTCAGTTCATATTGTGTGATTTGATAAATTAATCAAACACTTGTATAGATTAATGATGGAAAAATGACAGATTATCACTACACCCAACTAAAAATGTACATTCAAATATTCTGCTGCATTTACATTCCCATAACTTTTAATGCCACATTTTGCTACCTTCATGTCTCAAAATGAAAGTTGCGATACGTGAAGTTAAATAATTAGGCAAGAGTCAAAAATTGATACAAGAGGTATTTAAGTGTCATTATTCTATTAATTAATAAATTAAAATAGGTTACAAGCTCGATCTTTTAAGATGACATAATTTAGCAGTTCATTGTAACATGATCTACTGTTGTTCTGAACTATAACACGAGCATCCACCATGCAATAAACAAACAGCAAAACATTTAGACAACATACTAAATATTAATTTTTCCGCCAAGAATACATGATATAAATAATGAGAGATTTATTATTGATGTGTTTATTATGATGGACATGAGACCTTTATTTATAGAGGGATAGTGAAACCCTAATACATGTGAGAAAATAAAACATAAATATAGAAAACCTAATATAATCTAACACCCCCCATCCTCAAACTCAATGCAGTGAAACAAGAATTGAGTTTGAAGCTAAATAGTATTGAGTTGTGGCGAGGGTTGCGGCTGCCGAGAATGTTGTCGAAGTGATGCAGCGAGGATTGAGGATGGAAGATGCGCGTCGATGTTTGATGCCTGATGCTTGATGCTGCCCGCTGGATGATGTCGATGGCGAGATAGCAGATGCCCGATGATGTCAGATGCCTGATGGATGATGGCAAGATAGCAGATGCCCAATGATGCTAGATGCCTGATGGCGAGATAGCAGATACCCAATGATGTCAACTGCCTGATGGTTGATGGCGAGATAACAAATTCCCAATAATGCCATATGCTTGATGACGAGATAACAAATGCCCAATGATGCCAGATGCCTAATGGCTGATGACGAGATAACAAATGTTCAATGATGCAGGCGCCTAATTCCCGTTGGCTGAATTTAGTTGATGGCTGACGGCTGACGGATGACAGACTGCACTCCTCTCACGTGCGGTGTCCGAGTTACAGTATTTCAGATTACGGGATTTTCAGCTAACGGGATGTTCGGCTTACGAGATTCCGGATTATGGGATTTCTGGCTAATTGATGAGTTCATCGGTTTGCTTCGTGAGAGTAGCTTAGGAGCGACGGAGGCCTGCGAATGTGATGTAGATCGTGAGGTGAACGACTGTGGCTTGAGAATTGATCGTGACCACGATGGTGGATTGATGATGGTGATGGCATGTTGTTGTTTATCGAGGAGATGGCAACTGAGAGTCGATTCGCGGAAGCTAAAGGGATTGGTGCTGGTGATTGCGATGATGGTGTTGATGACGAAGAAACGAAATTGTGCGAGGATTTTTTGCGGAAGCGAGAGGTTAGAGATTGAGATTGAATTGCCTCGCCCACCCGTAAGAATCACAAATCATCGATGAGTGGGCAAAGCGAGAATTTCGTAGATATTTAACCAATGATCGATTATGCCTCCGATACCATGATAGAAGTAATAATGGATATATTATTGATGTGTGTTAATGTGGGTAATTGTGATTGGTACAGGATCGAATTGTAGGATGACTAATGTGATTAAGAGATATGGGTTGTATGGTGTTAGGTGGGTTGTATGTTGTGAGATTAAGAGAGATGGGAAGAGATTGAGAGAGTTTGCGTGATTATGTGTGTGATGGGTTTATGGTAATTATGAGAGAGAGAGAGAGAGAGAGAGAGAGAGAGAGCACGTGAGAGGAGGTTGGTGGTCATTGTATGGGTACGAGATTGGTAGATGAGTTTGTTTGATATGGTGGCTTTGGTGATTGGTCAAGAAGATTGAGTGTTGGGAGGTTGATTGAATTTGTTTGGGTTGATTCGAGCAAGAGGGTAGAGAAAGAGTAGGGATTGAGAGATTGAGATTTATAGAGTTACAAGATCGAAGTTCGGTGGAATCAAGATCAATTGATGACAAGAAACGAGATTGTGCGAGAATTGTTTGCGGAAGCGAGAGGTTAGCGATTGAGATTAATATTGAATTGCCTCGCCCACCTGTACGAATCACAAATCATCGACGAGTGGGCAAAGCGAGAATTTTGTAGAAATTTAATTAAGGATCGATTATACCTCTGATAACATGATAGAAATAATGAGAAATTTATTATTGATGTGTTTATTATGATAGACAAGAGACCTTTATTTATAGAGGGATAGAAAAATCTTAATACATGTGAGAAAATAAAACATAAATATAAAAAACTTAATATAATCAAACATTATATTAACTTGTTGATAAAAGGATTCTCAAAATATATAAAAGACCATTGGAATTTGGGACCAACTTGATTAAACACCTTATTCTACAAATGAAGAATCTTAAATCATAAATTATGATAATTTAATAACCTCACGTATCCTTAACTTTATATATAATATAATCTTGTCGGAACTGTTAAAAATATAAATTATATATTTTTTGACATTTTAAGTGAATCACACCGATGATGTTTTTATCTAGTTAGAAAATTATCGTAGACCAATCACACATGATATCGTTATTTCACATGTGAAAATAGTACTTAATTAAATAAGACATCTTATTCTAAGACACTTGAAATCTTTATTTCAGGTGTGAAAATAGTACCATATGAAACATCTTATTCTCTACAATTTGCAACACCAATATATACTATTGTTGAGTGTGGAATGAGTTGTGGTGTGACTATCATGCGCATGGATTCTTGCAACATGGAATCAAATGTAAATTTAAAATGGAATCTTGAAAATAATGCATGTCTTTCACCAACCATTTCTCAGATGTCAACTTTGCGGCGTGAAAGACAAGTTTAGAAACCATATATTATAATCACAATTACAATTACGTTAATGAAACTCAAACAATGTACTTAATAAAAAAAGAATTCATCCGATTATTATTAATCACCTTCCCTTTTCACTATAAAAGCCACGCTTCACGCCTCTCCCGAAACACAATCAACCCAAGTTAATTAGCTGGTGAATAGTTTGGTTTTCTTTGAGACATGGCTTTGGTCACAGATTTGATCAACCTTAACCTCTCCGACATCACCGACAAGTCCATCGTCGAGTACATATGGTCTGTTCCTTCTCCTTGTGTTGTGTCCATGCTATGATGTGTAACTATATGCGTGCATGTTAATGGGTTTGCTCTGTTTTGGCAAATAGGTGATGGGTTTTAAAGATTTTTTGGAACTTTGGTCGTGTTTTTCTTGTCGGACTTGTTTGGTTGCCGAGAAAATCTTAGACTAGAAATCAAATGGGAGTGAAAGTTCTGGCCTTTTGCAGATTTGGCAATTTCCGGGTCATGGGTTTGCTTCATTTCTTCGATTTCGTTGTTGTTGGTTTAAAGTTGTGACCTTTAAGGAGTTCATTACTTCATTTTCCTTGATTCATATGTATTTGTTCAATGTATTTTCATTAACATCAACTAGTGAGCCTTTTGAGTCTTTCTCATAAGCTATCTGTCAGATTCTGCCAACCAATACCATAATCTTATCTATTGTCACAGTTCAATTTATGGAAATATTTTGATTTAAGCAAATTGTTCTTATCAAGTAAAAGGGCACAGTCTGCGAGCTGATTCCATTTTTTGGTGATTTTGTTGATTCTTGTTCTTGCAATTTCATAATGCTTTTGCTTGTTTTTTTTCAATTATGTAACAGGATAGGGGGTTCAGGTATGGATCTCAGGAGCAAAGCAAGGGTAATGAGCCAAATCTTTGTTTTTTTTTGGTAATTTCTTTGCAGGTTATTGATATTTGATCTGATATAAGATTTTTTATGTCACGATACACACGCGTAGACTCTACCTGGCCCCATCATCGATCTTTCGCAGCTGCCTCGATGGAACTATGACGGGTCATCCACGGGCCAAGCTCCCGGACAAGACAGTGAAGTGATCCTATAGTGAGAGACTACTATTTCTACTTGTGTTCTTTCATTACTTGCCTCTTGTGTTTTACTTATTCTTATGCGCCTTTGATGATTTATTGAATCAGCCCACAAGCAATTTTTAAGAATCCATTTAGGGGAGGCAATCACATTCTTGTGAGTTCTTTGTTTACTATAAATTAGGCCTTGTCTTGGATTCATATTTTGTCATTTTTCCAATATAAATGTATGATTTGTGTAATTTGTGATTTACTTTGCTTAGGTCATGTGTGATGCTTATACCCCACAAGGAGAGCCAATTCCCACAAACAAGAGGCACGCTGCTGCGAAGATCTTCAACCATCCCGACGTTGCTGCTGAAGTCCCCTGGTATTTAATTCTCTTTGCATTTATCTGTTAACTTCTGTATTTTTTGTGTCCAACGAGAGTGTTAATGATGATTCATATTCAACAGGTATGGTATCGAGCAGGAGTACACCTTGCTGCAGAAGGATGTTAATTGGCCGTTGGGTTGGCCCATCGGTGGCTTTCCCGGGCCTCAGGTATTGGCAACGCGTTTTTACGACAGTGTTTGATTCTTATAATGACAATAAGTTGGAGAAAGAGCTTTCATAATCTTGCTCATACCGTCACAGTTTGTTTAGTAATATCATAAATTCAGTTTGATCATACAAAATACACCACAAATGGTTTTGAACTATACTTATCACCAAAATAATGAGGTTAATTTGTGTTACTGAATCATGGTTCGACAGGGACCATACTACTGTGCAATTGGTGCTGACAAAGCATTTGGGCGCGACGTTGTCGACGCTCACTACAAGGCTTGCCTGTATGCTGGCATTAATATCAGCGGCATCAACGGAGAGGTGATGCCAGGTCAGGTAAAATAACATATTCAACTCTCATCTTTTTTCGTAACGATCGACTCTTGCATTTGAAATATATAATGGAGTATATATATTCGCAGTGGGAGTTTCAAGTTGGCCCTTCTGTCGGTATCTCTGCTGCGGACGAGTTGTGGGTTGCTAGGTACATTTTGGAGGTAATGTGCTGTGCTAAGTCTATGTTTTGGTTTTGCTACCGCTTTGCACGCTCGTCGTTTCAATTTGTGATTTGTTTGTACAGAGGATCACTGAGATGGCTGGAGTGGTCGTGTCCTTTGATCCCAAGCCTATCGAGGTTCGATTTCTTACCTCCCGTGCCATTTCATAACGAATTACATAGCTATAAAGCTTGGTTTGTATTTTAACTCGAGTTTTTATGTATTTGCTTCACCAGGGAGACTGGAATGGTGCTGGTGCACACACAAACTACAGGTACCTACACCACATTTTTATTTTTATTTTTTTAAAATCGAAAATGCCTAGACGACATTATAATTTTCATTATTTCTCGTATAATGTATGTAATATTTTACTGAAGCACCAAGTCGATGAGGAGCGAGGGAGGCTACGAGGTCATAAAGAAGGCCATTGACAAACTCGGGCTGAGGCACAAGGAGCACATTGCTGAGTACGGGAAAGGAAACGAGCGACGCCTTACTGGAAAGCACGAAACGGCTAACATCAACAATTTCAAATGGGTAAGCAGGAAAATACTAATCAGATATAAAAGATATGAATCTTGTCACCACTTATTTACACGAGGATAAAATTGAACAGGGAGTGGCGAATCGGGGGGCGTCGATCAGGGTGGGACGAGACACGGAGAGGGAGGGGAAGGGATATTTCGAGGACAGGAGACCTGCGTCGAACATGGACCCGTACGTCGTTACGTCCATGATTGCAGAAACCACACTGCTGTGGAAGCCATGAGTTTTTTTTGTTTGTTTGTGTTAGGGAATAGTTTTGGGTTTGTTGCTGCTTTGGCATTGTATTTTTTGGGGGTGAAGCTTTCACTTGCCTGTGTGCTTGTGTCAAATAAGGTTGAAAATGTGCAAATTAATGCATGTTTTTGTATTTCCTTTTCGAGTTTATTGTGAATCTCAATCATGCGACGTTTTGATAGGACTCTTGAATCCTCTTTGGTTGAGTGTTTAAATAAGTTGGCCATTTATGTAATTATCATACTCCATATTCTAATGAATTATGGTTATTTTATTTTAGCATAAACGTAAATAGAGTGTTCTAACTTCTAAGTATATAACCAATATCATTGAAAAAATAATTTATATGCATGTAAAGTTGGAAACTGTCGTGAAATATACCAATGAAATGAAGTGTTAATTATACAATAGGTGAGTTCGTAGAATAAGCTTTAGAATACAAATATAGAGTATGTATCAAATACAAACCAGTGGAAAGTGTCCAAACGTCCAAACTGTATAACATGCAGTGCAATGTTGTATAATCATGTAGAACATGTAGTGCAATGTTGTATAACATGTTGGACATGTGCAAAATTGAAGCAATGTATAACATGTAGTGCAACGTTGTATAACTACCGCGTGTTGCAATCTAAGATAATGCGCGTCGCAGATCTGACGGTTATACATTGGTTTGGACATTTTGGATGAGTTTGTATTGGAGTGCATCCCAACAAATATATATTGAATATAAAAGAGATAGAAAGTGAACCGAAATTTTCTCGGGTAAATGTATTTTGTTCATTTTTCCTTATTCATACACATTTTTACACGGCATAGGAAGATAATTACTGCAAAAAAAATATATCATGCATGCTTTTTAGGAATTATAAAATTTGAGTACAACAATAATAGTTATTTTAGAATATATTTTTTGGTGTAAAGTTACTGTACCGTGGTGTGGAGGCCGTTAACTTGAAAGCGATTTTTTCGATTAGATCAAGGTGGTGATTGTGTTCCGGTCGCTTCCAAGGTTAACACGGTAGTCCCCCTAATGCACGCTCACTCGCACACCAAAATCTGGAGCTTGCACAATTCAATACCCATAAACGAACGAAAAAAATGAATATTTAAGAAGATATTCATATGAAAAATACATTTAAAATCATGTTTTTTCCATAAAACTCTCAGACCTGTTTAAAGAGTTAACATGAGAAACATGACATTGAAAGGGAGACAAAAAAAACTTCTTTGAGAGGCATTATCCTCAATATACATATCACTTCAAACATAATAATATATATTGTGCCTCCTTTATTATTTTTATCATCAAGTTGTGTATTAAAATTTTGACTTGACTATAATACGATGAAACAAAATTTCACCAAACTTATTATTATAAATGAGCCGACAAGATAAAAAAGGATCACGTAATAGTTATATGTAAAACATATTTGGTTAAGTGTACCAAATGTACATGCATACGTTATTTCTTTTAGAATAAAGTGTTCATCAAAATTAACAATAACAAAATTGTTGTTTTACTATTTGCATTATTTTTTTAAAAGAAAATTACATCAAACTCTCCCACTCTGACAATATGATCGAATTGTTATTAACACAAATAATGTATATTCAGTTGTTAGGGTATCCCGTTAAATACATATGTAGTATTTCTTAATGAACAAAAGTCAGTTGAACTTGGGTCTAAAGGACCTGAGTTCAAGTCATGATACGGTATCTCACATTTATTTTCAACTTCAGTTGGACTTCTTCTCTCTTTCGGTGGGAGTCATGTGGCATTGTTGGACCCCTTTTATATAAGAGTGTGTCTTGAGCCCGTTATTGATACAGTAATCTTTTTTTGAATAGCGAATTTATTTAATAAATAGCAACTAGCCATGCATCGAGCCGGACAGCTGAATCCACACATGGTGGGACAGACCCCTCACTATAGTCTCAGCTACTGTTAGTTAAAGCAAACTTGGCCAATTCGTGAGCCACTTTATTACAGGATCTACGAGTATAAGATAATGAGACATTAAACCCGGGAGCCGAGATTAAACGTCTGCAGTCGTAGATGATTACCCCCAAACATGTTTGTCGTGTGTTTCTTATTATAAACGTGGTTCACCACCCGCGGAAAATCCGTCACAATCTCCACTCTACTCCACTTATTTCCCTTTGCCCAGGAGAGAGCCTATTTGACGCCTACGACCTACACCTCTTCGGGATGGAGATAACCCGTGAATCGTCTACACAGTGCGCCCACAATTCTACACCCTGAATCCCTACACACCAACCCTATGCTCTAGTATCCCACTGTTCATCAATTCCTCCATCCACATTTATCTTTAAAACACCCTGATTTGGCGGGACCCAAGCGTCCGGAGTCACTAGCATAAATAGATCTGCTCTAGAGGCCTCTCCATGTGGTTGTGATGCTGACTAAGCGTGTCGGAAACCTTTTGCGGTCACGACTACTCTTCCTGGATGGAAAGTCTCCATTTTCCAAATAGCTTGATTCCTAGCCCTCCAGATTGCCCATAATGTGATGGCCCGCAGGCTTGCCTCACCTTCCCCTTCCACCCAAGATTTCCAATTTGATAGATTTGGGTCTGACCCCATTCTCTCTTGGACCAGTTGCAACAATCTATCCATCCACACCGGTGCAACTACTCGGCATTCTAAGATAATGTGGTATGTATTCTCCTCCGGGTCTCCACAGAGAGGTCACAGGGTAACAATTGGAAGCCCCTTCTCCGCAGATGAGTCCTTGTCAGGAGCATGTTTGATATAGCCCTCCAGGTAAATATTTTTATCTTTGGTGGTACTTGCAGCTTCCATATTTCTTTCTAATTGCTCCCTTGTGTTGGCGGGGACCAAATAGACCCAATCTGACAGAGGGCCCAGTATGTGCTTTTGACAGAGTATTCTCCTGACTTATCTGCATCCCAGCATCAACGATCTTTGCTTTCGTACCAACTTGGTATTATAGAGAATATTCGATTACTGGCGTCTTGATCCAACAAGGCTCTGACCTTCCCTGCATCCCATGCTCTGCACCCTGGAGCAAACAACTCAGAGATCCGCATGTCCACCGGAATGGAAGGTTCTGCTGCGATTGTCGGGTTTGCCCCTCTCAGCCAAGGGGTCCCTACTATTGGACTATGTCATGGCCCTATACTTAGCCGAACCTTCTCCCGAACTATCGACCTAGCCTCACAGAGACTTTTCCATATGAAACTTGGGGCAGTCCCCAAAGGGGCGTCAAGGAACGACGAATGAGGAAAGTACTTGCTTTTAGAATTTTGGCCGATAATGGCTCCGGTTTTTTGAGGATCCTCCAAGCTTGTTTCCCACAAAGAGCTAAATTGTGCTCCTTCAGATTGAGGAATCTCATCCTGCCCAACTTCTTATGCTTCCACAAATCAGCCCACTTTTGCCACATGATTCCCCTCCTTCCATCATTTCCTTTCCACCAGAACTTATTGAACATCCGTCCAATATCATCAAGTAGTCTTTGTGGGAACATGAATATCTGCATTGAATACGCTGGAAGGGCTTGCAATATAGATTTGATCATTATCTCCTTTCCTGCCGAGGACAGAAACCGGTTGCTCCATGAGGCCATTCTCTTCGCAACACGTTCCTTGATATAAGCCAAGGTCTGCCTCTTATTCCTCCCAATCATGTTTGGGAGACCTAGATACGTGGAAGACTCGCGTTCCTCCCTGAACCCTGATACAGAGATGATCTATTCTCGACGATTTAACGGAGTAATCTTAATAACTCTCAAGAATCACAAGTTTGTTGTTGTCTTGTTTTATCATAGCGCATGGTGTTGTCTTACTCTATCACAAAAATTAAATTTTGAGCGCAGTCGAGCTCAAATCTTTATACCAAATCTTGATACTGATAAAAAAAAAAAGAAGAAGAACAAAATTGGTTGCTAGCTAAGCCAATTAGTATAAGGGTCGAAAGTAAAGGAGATTTTCCAGTCGTTATTTTTCGCTCGGAATTTCACTGACCGTAACAAAATTAAGGTGAAAAAAAGGGTTTAACAGTAGTAAACCCCTATTAGCCCCCTCTCGACCGCTGTGAAGCAAAAATGGCGAGCCGAGAGATGTTTAGGCGACTAGCACCTGCTAATTTTCTCGGGAAAATCCGATTCCCTTCTCCAAGCTCGCCAGTTTCTCGAGGAACAACCGCCAATGCGTTGCCAATCTCACGCTCCACCGTCCGTATGCTTCTAACCCTCACAATTCATTCAATATTTACTTTCCTTGTCCTATTTCGATGGGGAACCATGTGTGATTTTCAATTTCCAGTTCGTTCCCTACTTCTCTTGAACTGATTCTCTGCTCAGAGTTTCGATTAATTTATTCGGAAAAATAGAGCTGCTAATTTATGTGGTTCTTCAATGTGTCTATTGCTGCACTTAGTTTTTGTTGATTTTCAGATTCTGCAGCTTAGGCTCATCTTATTTTTCTTTTTAAAAAAATCAACATATCAAGTCTAATATATTAGTTACAGTAAAACTTTGTATAAGTTCTTGGGAATTCTTCTTCAGCATGTTAGTTATGTATTGATTGTATTAATTTTTGTCTCGTGTTTGTTTTCATACGCGCAGTTACTGTTGCGGGCAAATCTAGATTTTCCGATTCACATGGTTTTGGAACGAGTAATATACATCACCATATGTGGATGCTCCTATGTGGACAAGCTGGTATACTTTCTTTTTATATGGTCTTCGAATAGTTTATTTCAATTTTGAAGCTTGTAATTACAGTATCCACTGTATTTTTATTTCAAACTTCCACTCCTTGCGGGCTTATTACAATAGTCTTTTCTTCCAATCACTAGGTATTTGTAGTACTGGATGCAATTTTGTTTTTAGTAATACAAGGTAGATAATGCTGGGGAATTTGGCGTGTGTTGTCTACGATTGGTATGTTAGCCAATTTGTTAGAGTGGGTTGATGTTATGTGAAAACTACCCTAGCAACGTATCGGTAATATGTAAATTAAAATGTCATTCATTTTCTTTTGATGACAAATGATTGTTTAAATACTTCTGCTCAGAATGATTCCCATCATTGACCTTAAGGTGCTGTCAATGTGCTCATTTTGTAAGTTTTAAAAGAAGTTCTTGCTGGATGAGAACATTTCCATAAGGGATATTGAATTTATACTTTTGGTATGGATTAGGAACCATAATCTAAATAAGAGAAATGTAGGCTTTGCTGCCTTGGATTGGTGACCTGTTTCATTCTTTCTGTTATTAGAATCAAAATTGTTTTCTGGAGTTTTAGAAAATTTGCTCCTCAACAAGCATGAGATTGAGAACACGGGGTTTTCATGTTGTGGGGAAAATGTGATGTCTGTGCCCAAAGGGTAGTACTGAAAAGATTATACACTTGCCAATATATTTTTGGTAGAAGATTTACTGATACATTTTTGAGTGACTATTCATCTGTCTGCCTGATTTCAGCAATAGTCCTTGGGATGAATGCCAACCTTGTCCTAGCCCAAGATGCTTCAACTGAATCAAGTTCTGGGACTGACAAAGAAGGGGATGGAATTGACTTAAGCAGAGTTGAGGATGCTTCTGTCATTTCAAATGTACATACATCAAAGTGGAGAGTTTTTACTGACAATGGGAGGGATTTTTTCATGGAGGCAAGCATTTTTCCCCACGTACTAAAATTTTCTTTCCGGCTTTACTTAAATAATATTTTCTGATTTTTTTCCAGGGGAAACTAGATCAAGCTGAAAAGTTTTTTCGTTCTGCATTGGAAGAAGCTAAACAAGGTTTTGGGGAGAGGGATCCGCATGTTGCATCTGCGTGCAACAACTTGGTAGGTCCTTTGTTCGGGTGCTTTTAATTATCTACTGATAAATTTCAATATGATTTTTCTTTTCTAAAACCTGTATTTGAGAACTATACAAGTAAGTTAGTGGAAATGCACCTGTACTTTACAGTTCTGTTAAACAACACGCTGTCAGCTAATTTTAGTGGAAATTGACGATCTAATTGAGATGGTAAAACGTTTGCATGCATTCTCTATTAATTAAATTGTAAGCTGTATTGCAAAATATGTTAATCTCCACTCTTTTATTTTTCTCGATTCACACAGCTTTATGCTGTACTTCTCTTAGACCCATGCTGAAGAGTTTTTTTTGATATATTTTTGTTGACTGCTTTCAGGCAGAGCTTTATCGACTGAAAAGAGAATTTGACAAGGCAGAACCACTGTATTTAGAGGCCATCAACATACTCGAGGAATCATATGGTCCAGAAGATATACGGTATAGCTTGATTAGTATGCAAAATGTGTCATCATCAAAATAAATAGAAGTTCACAAACTGTTCCAACTTAGTAGTAGTGCTTGATCAAAGCCTCTTTGGATTTGGTTGTGTGCTCTTTGACATGCATAATTTTAAAATACCATCTGCAAACATTTCTTACATGGTTGTGTTGGGGTTTCAAGATTTCTGTTGTCGATTAAAACTGACCAAAAGTTGAAGAATGATAGTCAAATACGCATAGAAGGGTAACGTTGACAAATATTGGGAAATTTTATGTAGATAGAGAACTGAGATTACCAAAATAGAAATACTTGTGCACTCAATGCTGAATCATCTTGCAAAAGTTGTATGGAAGTACAAGAAACTAGATAGATTTGTTTGATAGCTTTGTATATCTTTATGTGTGGTTTGACAGTGGGTGGAATTATAGGTTACAAGATACAAGAGAAATAAAATGGATTATCATAGATACATAAAAGCTTGCGGTCATGCTGCAAGTATTTGAAGGTGAAAATAAACATATATTACATTCCGTTTTGACTTTATTTATGACTTGATGTTTTATCTGAAAAATTCAAGCTTGATAATTCAACAGTTAAGTATTTTGTCTTTCCTTTCTAGCGCCATTAATCAATCACTTTATTTTTTAATACTTTACTATACAGTGTGGGTGCTGCTTTGCACAACCTTGGGCATTTCTATGTCGTGGAACGGAAATTAGAACAAGCTCGTACATGCTATGAGGTAATGGAATCTTCTCATTGTCTCTATGTCAATGACTGGTATATCAACTATGTTCCTGAATTCTAGTATTTATCTATTGAATATCTCATATTTTGTTTACGATCATGTATTTGATTGCATTAGGGTCTATACTGTATCTGTTGTTGTTGCCTACAACACTTTCCTCAAACATTTTTAATGCTTCCATGAAGCTTATTTTTAATCCCTTAAGCAAAATGTTTCTGCAAGTGGAAAGATGCTGAATACACTTGGCTCACCTTTGGTAGGCATGTGCATGCTATGTTAAACTGCACTTTTTATGAGCCGAATAGCAGTAGACAGGCTGTATAATTGATGATTACTCTTTGCTTCTTCCCATTTAGTATGTGATTTACATATTAAATATTCAGAGTTGTTCTCATAGGAATCACAAAACATGTTAACAGTAATTATTGGATATTCTCTCGATGAATTACATTCTATGCATGCCATTTCTTAGGCAAGGCAGTGTTAGTTCACCCTTGCTTATTAACTCCATACTATAATTTTAACTTTCTAATATTTTGCACTGACAAGAATTGCTGCTTGTTTTGTTCTTTTGTTCTCGTGATTATTCTTTGGACAGCGTGCCTTGAAGGTATGAATCACTCATTGCTTTGTTCTGTTTGTTTGAATTTGCTTTAAACTTGTAATCTCAGTGTCATCTTATAATCATCTAGATAAAGAGGCGTGTACTTGGACTTCAGCATTTAGACTACGCAGACACAATGTTTCAACTTGGGATGGTAATATCTTTTTCATATCCTTTTCAGATAGTTTCTCGTAGTAATTTCAATCCATGTTGAAACATTATGGGATCACCATAAGTCGGGCTGGGTTGTTGTTTGACGTACTCATGTTATGCATAAACATGTAACTATAGGTTTTCTATCGGCAAGGAAAAATAGAGGACTCAGAGGCACTTATTCAAGATTCTATTAGGATCCTAGAGGTGCATAATCATTTCACTCACTGGTAGGGATCTTGTTTGAAATTCGATGTATGCTTATTGCTAATGCTGGCTAGTGTTTTGCTTTGCAGGAAGGTGGCCAAGGGGAATCAATTACATGCCTTAAGAGGTTACGCTATCTTGTTCAGGTATTACCATCTCATCCACTATCTGTAGCACATTGGGTAAAGTTGATGCTGTTTCTGGGATTGATCCCGTGTTTTATCTGTTCATTCACTTATTTATTTTTATTTTTATAAAACATTGAGTATTTCGCAATTGCTTGATTACTGTAATTCAGAACTTCATGCAGTCTCCTTATGATATTGCTATGTTCTTTTGTTACTAGGTATACATGAAGTCTAATCACCCTACAGAGGCTGAGAACGTACAAAAGAAGATTCTGCATATTCTGGAGTTATCTAAGGTTTGAAGTTCAGTTCCTTTTCTCCTCCTGGTAACTATGCTATTTGTGCAATGCTATTTCACTGGAAGTTTACTTAACATGCCACTTCTCTCCCTTGGATATATAGATGATGGATATTGTTTGGAATCATGCCAGATTTCTGGTTCTTTCTCTTATATAAGTATTGCTTTTCCTGCCACATAAGTATTATTGTAAGTTTATTCATACTATGAATAACAAAACAAATATTAGAAATGAGATTAAACTCACATTTCCTGTTTTAAATAACACGTGCTTTAGTTTCATCACATTTTCAATGTCATTTGAAGATTTCTTTTAATTCAAAGAACATAAATTAGCATAATTTCGGTCTATCAAAGTCCAACTAAAAGCTCAAGGTGACAGGTGGAGGCCCCAAGATGCTTATCAAGTGGTCACTATATCCACTCTTTCCATTTGGGACACTTCACTGTTCCCCCTCACATGTGGGTCTCGCACATGAACCAATATGAACAGGATTAAACACAAATCAAATAGGGCCAAACCAATCTCTGATGCAATGTTAAAGGCCAATTCACCTAAAAGCTCAAGCTAATAGGTATAGTCCCCAAGATGCTTATCAAGTGATCAATAAATCCACACTTTATCTAGGACACTTCAACATGCTTTTAGTTAGTCCTTGTAAGATCAACACAATCAGTTGTTTAAACACTGTATTACTTGATGACACTTGCACTTGTGAATGATTCGCAACAGTTCATGGTAACATTAGCTTTTCATTTTCGATTGGTATTGAACTTTCATTTTGGTCGTTGTCATTTACTTATATCAGTATCCACCTTGTTCGTCAGGGATGGAATTCATTGGAGACTGTAGTTGCAGCAGAAGGACTTGCTTTGACCCTGCAGTCAAGAAACTTAACAGAAGCACAAGAACTTCTTGAAAGGTGTTCGGTTGAATGAATAATGACTGAAAATTGAGTTTCATTTAACCTTTATAGTACTTAACTTGCAGGTGTCTTGATGCCCGGAAAACCTTACTTCCCGATGACCATATTCAGGTTTGTTGTTTTGAAAAATCTACACTGCAATTCATGCTAGCTGTATCAATACTTTAATAGTGCATGCTCTGGTTTTAAAATTTGATTAGCTATGCCAACTTTATTTTGTGGAACTTAAACTTCACAATATTTTCTTATACTGCTTTGTGCTGCAAATGCTAATATCTATGAGAAGAAAGTGGGTATTCATATTAATTTGGGTTCACTTCTCTTCTCCCCAATGGTAGATTGGAGCAAACATGCTTCACATAGCTAAGGTGGCAATGCTCAAGTCTAACCAACTTAGTAAGATTGATATTTCTGAAGCAACCGCTGAGCTTGATAAGGCGAAAGATCTGCTAGATAAGTCAATAAGGTTTGTGTCATTTGTTCTTTAATGGTTGTCCTGCCCAAGTTTGGGTGTTGCTATCAACTTTAAGGTAGATCTTCAAATGCATATTTATCTTCTATAGTATATACAATGATAGCTTTTGATTTTGCCTTAAGTTTAGTGGTTATTGGATATCATCTCGTTGGGTGGATGCCCTCCGGTGATTAGTCGGGGATGAATCAAAGTTTTATTATTATTAAATAAATTGTTATACATACACAATCAAAATATAGATTATACTATATGATAATAATAATAATAATAATAATAATAATAGTAATAATAATAATAAATATTTAAGATATAAAAATATAATATTTTTTATCGGCTAAAATCATAAATATTTTAGTATTTTTACTTTCATATCCTTAAAAAATAAAAATACCAATTAATAACATTAATATGCTCAAAAGTGTCTATGTCAACTCTTCTTCCTCCCCATAATACTAGTTTTTGGTATTTTTTTTAAAATTGTATGAAATCGGGTCGGTATTCTGAAACTCTCCTCTTAGGCAGCTGGTAGGCTGATTTTTAGAACACTGACCTGCCTAGTCACTCCACCAATATAAACTACCCAATTGTATGAAATCGGATTGTTATTCTGCAAGTTCCACCTGGGCGCCACCTAATATTTAGAGCTTTCATATAATACACTTCCCCTTCCTGCTGTTGGGTAATTAATATTATTATATTGGAAGTAGTTTTCTTCATCTAATTTTCAACTAAGAGTGACAACTGAACTCCCTGCAGGATACTGGAATATAATTAAGTGTTTGCTTTATGTGGATAACATCCCTAAAGAGGCAATCTATTAAATGATATTAGAACACTGAAGTATGCCATT
Source organism: Geranium rotundifolium (assembly GCA_963920655.1). Lineage (NCBI taxonomy): Eukaryota > Viridiplantae > Streptophyta > Magnoliopsida > Geraniales > Geraniaceae > Geranium > Geranium rotundifolium. The sequence goes on from OY987321.1 coordinate 24,049,902, forward strand.
TCAACACCATTGAAGAGATTTAATGTCCTTTTATTTAGGTGTTGAAGGTGAGAAACACTAAACGTTCGTATCAATTTTGTCACCTATAATCTTCAAGTAGCATGTATTTTAGCACACGTCACCTTTCACTTTGTCATTGGTCGACTGCATCTAAATTATTGATAACCGTTCTCACTTGAACTTCCATTTGATTTACTCAGGATATTGTTGTATTTTCCATGATTTGCTAATATCATATTAATGAATTCACCTTTTTATTGAATGGTTTCTTATAATAGATTAGTCATTTGTAGTTCTTCTTTCATGATAGGATAGCACGAGGAGCTTTAAATAAGACAAAGCAAAGAGGCAAAGTGCAAGGAAATAAGAGAGAAGGGCGTGTGGCCCTGCTTGTACTGGTGAATTTCCTTTTAATACTAACAAATTGTTATTCAAGGAAATTCTCATTTGATAATCAAGGCTCTATATAGAGTACCAGTGAGATACCTAAGATACATGGTTAACAGATTTATCATTCAAGTGGCAAAGATAGAGCTTCCTTCCTTATAAGGGAGGTCTTGAACCCAATTCTTTATACATGGCTAATAAAAAACAGATGTATGTATCATTCTGCTGGCTATTTTCTTGATAGCAAAACTAGAATAAAGCCAATCATGTAATTAGCTCCAATCTCAAAACACTTTGAATGTGCCGTTGGCGTTGGCTTAAGATGTTCAAAGTAACAATTGAGAAGTCACTTAAGTGGTTCCTGAGAGGATTTACAAAGCTGCAATATTGACACCTTTTACCGGTACATAAACCTATGACTGTTGCATCAAGTGGCACATTTCATTTTAAGAAGCTGAAAGATAACAATGTTCTGCTTACAACAGCTGGAGAGAATAAATTCAACTTGTATTTGATGATTTTGGATGCTTAACTCATTATTGCGTGATATTGTTACATATGATAACGATAAGTTTCTTATGAACTTGATGGTTTTATGTTTGTCTTTCAGTTGAGATCACTCGATGCTTTAGGCCTTCTGGAGATCAGTAAGCACGAATTGCAAGAGTCAAGGGTCAGTACTTAAGGCATTCTTTTACATATAATCCCTGTCTTTCTCTCCTGATATTCAACTTGTAAAGATTTTTTTATTCTTGCACAATAAAACAGGAAGTGCATTCCCTTGTTGAGGCTGAGAACGCACTCTTCCAATGCATTTCTACTTACAGAGAGGTAGGTACATCAAATGTGCGCCATATTCACAGTACTGGGCAGTGTAGTCTAGTCACATATCTATATCTTGAAGGAGTTTTCATCTCATTTTATTCTACCGCAAAAAACATTGGAAATGACGAGTTTGCGTTAATATCCGTCTACAGTTTGGAAAAGAAGGGTCATTGTCTTATTCTCTTGAATCCAAGGCAGAGTATCTTTCATGTCTGAAGCGTCTTTCAAGCTTGATAGTTGGTAGCAGTAGTGGGGAGACACATCAAAGTAAGAGACCATCTTTGCAAGAGCTGAAAGATGAAATCAAGCAGGTGGAAGTTGAGATGTCTAGTAATTTAAAACATAGAAGCTAAAACTGGCTGCCAATCCTGAAGCCCAAGATGGGAGGATTTGACAAATTATAAAAAGCACACAAAAACTCAACAGAAACGAGCAAAATTGTCTCACAAAAGGTACTCTCTATTCTTGTTATTCATATAGCAGTATTCCCAACTTCAATAAGCTGCTAGATAATTTCAACTTCTTAAACCATTGTTTTGATCAAAGAGTTGAAATTGGTTATTTTTTGTAATAATAGTTGAAATTGGGTTGGAGAAGGCATATCATAACCTTGTATTTACAAACTCTACTTTAGGTTCTGCATTCTGTTCTTATTCATGTAGTAGCTACAATCGTTATTTTGATTCCAAAGGGGATGACCTCGCCTCCATACCCTTGCATAGGGAAAGGGTTGAACCTCGATAGCCCTTTGTTAAGGTCCTTGCGTCGGGATCGGGTTGTGGGGCCCACGGCCACTTCGAGTCTTGACTTTTATTTAGTGCCAGACAAGTATTTCTGCAGCTCATGCGTGCTATTATCCATGATGGTTTTTAAGGCAGAGGATGGTCTTGGATTGCTGACCCCGTGCAACTGTACACTTTGGTTGAGCAATTGGAACTCCATTTTCACTAGCATCGCGCCAAACCCACATAAAGGTAATACGAAAAAATCTAATTGGAAGAAATTGGAATTTAACTGAATCGGAACCTCTCTGCATAATCCCGAGCTGGTTCCTGTTGGCCACTGTGACCCGTGAATGGGAGCGAGACTCTATCGGAAGGCGAAGTGTTCGGGCAAAAGCTTCATCCAAGAAACAGTGAGGGAATCCACCAAGAGAAGTAAGCCCCGACCTCGGATCTTCCCTTCGAGCTGCATCGTTTGCGCAGTGGTTGACCCGGAAATGGCATGGAGAGATTTGTGGATCATCCTTCTCTGGTTTGAACTTGCCGTCTTCCACCTCAAAAGCTTCCAACCAAAAAAGCTTCTTGCATCGTGATCCTGGTCATATTTTTCGGCTCAATTGAAGTAGAGACCTTTAGGCATCCTATCTACTCGTTCGGATCTAGAAATTTGTCTGATCGGGCCAATTCTGCGAGATGGTTATAGTTCTTCCCTTCCCCGAGCATGACGGGGTTCATACATGTGTGCTATCCCCATTACCGCCATGAGGTCGGCTAGTCGTTGCACCTCTACATCCATTGCTAGACTCTCCTTGAGCCACTGATAAAAATGGACACCTTCTGTTCTACGGTGAGATAAACTAACTATCACACTATTAAAAGTTTCTCCCTATACATGTTCGAATGAAAAGAAATAAGCGAAGAGCGTAATTAAGAGAATCGGTAACCAAAATGGGAAAATGTCAGTTATCTCACTCGTAGTATATGTGATTTTCACTTACCTCTTTCAGCCGACTAATACATCTTGACAAGTCCATGTATTTTCAAAATTTCTCACGGAGGCCCAACGATATTAGTTTTAGTCAAAATGATGAAAATGCCTCTGTATTAAAAATAAAATAAAAAAAAATTTAAAAACATTTTCTTAAAATATATTTTTTATATAATAAAGGGAAAATGTCACTTACCTCCTTCGTGGTTTACGCGTTTTTCACTTACCTCTCTCGCTTGACAAATGCATTATGAGAGGTCCCCGAACTTTCAAAAATTCTCACGAAGGTCCAACCTCGTTAGTGTTTAGTCAAAAGTAAACTATTTTCTATACAAATGACAAAAATACCTTTTGAAGATTTCTCACTTGCCTCCCTCGACTTCTCTTCTCCTTTCCTTTGCTTCAGCCGCCGCCTGTGAAGCTCGACTTCCTCAGCACGACCAGGTCCAAACCCACTACGGCGTCGAAATCTGTGGAACAAAATGACAACCCACAAATCTTGTAAGGGCAATTCCCCAAATATCTCCATGACGACTACAAAGGTCTGCTAATTCTTTTTGCCTCTTGTTTTGTTTGGTTGCTGAGAAATTTAGGTAGCTGTGCATTTTTGGATTCAAATTTGTTGTTTTGTGGGATAGGTATTGTGTATGCAATTAGGTTGTTTTAGTTAAGGTGAAATTTTTGATTCGAGTGTTGTCTTTGGGTTCAATGCAATGATGTTTGTGTGGTAGATGGATAAGGTCAGTCCTCTTTCCCATTCTTCAACGACTCAACAACAACACAATCAATCACTCTTTCCTATTTCATCGTCATCATTATAATCAACTCTCATACCAGTCAATCACTCTTCAGATCTAGCAATTGGGGCCCGAGATTTGATCTAACATGGCCAGCGACATCGCCGACGAAGACGTGCTCCTCCAGCAATCCCTTAGGGACTAGTCCGGCCGCGACACCAACTATCGCAAACCCGCCTCAGCCTCCTGTTTACAGGAGCGTCTGGTTGAGAGTGCTCTGCTCAAAGAGAAAGGGGCAGAGAAGAGAGGGTGAGAGAGTGGCAATTTTTTGAAAATTTAATAGTTAGGTGAGGGTATTTTGGACTCTTAACAAGACTATTAACACCGTTGGGCCTCCGTGAGAATTTTTAAAAGTTTGGGGACCTCTCAGAATGTATTTGTCAAGCGAGGGAGGTAAGTGAAAAACGCGTAAACCACGAGTGAGGTAACTAACATTTTCCCTATAATAAATAATAAAAACTTATTTTAATAATATTATTTTTTAAAAAAAACTTTTGAAGAAAAAAATATTTAAAAAAAAAAGAGAACGGTTTTTAAACATTGTTTTTATGTTTTATAATTTTTTAATACTAAAATCAGTTTTTTATTATTGATTATATATATATATATATATATATATATATATATATATATATATATATATATATATATATATAGGGGTGCACTCCAATACAAACTCACCCGAAATGTCCAAACGTCATAAACAATGTATAACGGTCGGATCAGAGACGTGCCTTATCTTAGATTGCGACACGTGGCAGTTATACAACGTTGCACTACATGTTATACATTGCTTCAATTTTGCACAGATCCAACATGTTATACAACATTGCACTACATGTCCTACATAGTTATACAACATTGCACTACATGTTCTACATAATTATACAACATTGCACTGCATATTATATAGTTTGGACGTTTGGACATTTTCCTCTGGTTTGTATTTGATACATACTCTGTATATACATATATATAAGTTTAAGAAATAATTTTTAAGTAATTTTTAATTGTTTTAAATACAAGGGGTACTATTTTTGCCATTTTTATAAAAAATAGTTGACTTCGACAAAAAATTAACGGTGTTAGGTTTCTGTGAGAAATTCTGAAAGTACTTAACTATCGAATAAGTTGACTGAAACGATTTCCATTTTATAAAAAAATAGTTGACTGAAACGGTTTCGAACCGAATAAGATCTTTTAGTTCCCTTATTTTTGGAATGGAAAATGATACTTTTGTGTACTTAACTACACACAATTCTCACTTTCATATCCTACATTTTTTTTTTCAGTACCCTGAATTTTAATTTGGGACAATCTACTCCTAAAATACTAAAAATATCAAAACCACCCCTGAAATTAAACCAAATTAAATTTGGTCTAATTGAGACAACCGGTCCAATTTTGATATTGTTGAAAGTACCAAAATGCCCTTAAATAAACTTCAAAATTTCAAAACATAACCCTTAACTCTCTCCTCCAATCCCCCTCCACCTCATCTCCGACTCACGATGTGGGACATTTATGCGTCTTTCCGAACCCAAATATCCCCCATCTTAGCACGTTTTCGCCTCATTTCGGTCATTATAGGGCCTTTTTAGTGCGGAGATCTACTGTGGAGTTGAATTGTGTGCAGGAACAACTTTGGAGAGCATTTGGAGCAAAACTGGATCAAAGGAGGAGGTAACTTGCAGCTCAAGAAACCGAGATTATGAAGAAAAAGACAGTGACACGATCGTGGCTCATCGTCACGATCGTGACACTACAAATTGGAGCAGACATAAGGTTTGTCACGATCTCCGCAACGATCGCGACGATTTACCGTGGCAAAGGCAAATGAGAGCTGTCACGAAGACGCTTTGATTGTGACTGGTTCATGACAAGAAGACGACAAAACCCAGTGTCACGGTCGTGACACCTTTGGTCACGATCGTGACCATGACAAATCAAAAAGCAACCACGACCGTGACAAAGGGCGCGACGACCACGAAAATTCAAACAGTTTCACGACCGTGACACCTTTTGTTTAGATCGTGACACGGGCCATTTATGCGATTTTATAAATAGTCAAGAGCTAGGTTAACCTATAACCCAACTTTTACACACATTTCAATATCAGCAACATATACTCATAGCTTGCCACCAAAACTTTTCAAGAACCTTCAAAAACTCTATTCCATTGGAGAGTCCAAGTAGCTTCAAATCCACTATCTCCTAGTTTGGAGAAGGAGTTTTCTACACCATTTCCACCATTGAAGCGAGAGGAATTATCAAGAGAAGCTTGCAATCTACACTTTGAATATCTCAAGCCCGCCATGGGCCATAGTTTGCTTTTTTTTGTTCCTGTAGCTCTTTTTACTTGCTTTTCTTTGTACTTCATTGTGAGTACCATGGTTGTAGGCTAAACTCCAACAATCATGGGTGCTAGACCATTGTAAGAGATTATGACTCTTCAAATTTGATATATATTCATGTTTTAAGCATATGTTTGTGAGTCTACTTGGTTTAAATGTTTGATGATGATTTATGTTGTTATTAATGAGAGCTTGTAATGATATGAGTTAAAATTTTGCACTTGAGCATAACTTGAGTACTTACTAGTGAAAGCCGGTAGGTTTTCATTGTTGTGTTAGAGTTAAGCCTTGAGAACTTGTACGAGAGAAAAATTTAAGAGTGGATTTAAGTAGATTCAAAAGTTTGGAAGCAAAACTTCAACCTTCGATTCGAAAATAGTTGACATTAGGAAAGACTTACTCTGAGAGGATAAGCGCTTACAACTTAGAACGCATGCTTTGCTTGATTTTGAATATTGATTGAACTTGAAATTTCTTATCGTCATCGGTCTAACACCCGTGGTAGATAGTTCAATTGAGAAAACTTCGTTGAATTGCTATTAGTTTGCCTTTTTTGCTTTTAGTGTTCTTGAAATTACGTGAAGTTTCTATTTTCGAAATTGTTTGTATAGTTAAGAATTAAATTAACTCAAAACCTTGTGTCTTTTAAATAATTTTTATAATACACCGAATTAACGACTAACATCGCTTGAATACCCACAAATCGATACTCGAGAGTTTAACCCGGTAAGGTGGAAAACACATTTGCTTGAACGATTAGATTACTATCTTTTGTCGCCTATCAACTCCTCCTCTTCCTCTCCTTCTCCCTCCTCTTTTCCTCTGCCGCCCCCTCCTCATCATCACCACCCTCGCCTCTGCCTTCTCCTTCGCCACAACCAACAACCGACGCCCCAATCCTCCTCCGCCACCTCCAAACCCGCCCCTCCGCCTTAAACCACCTCCAACCCTCCTCTGTCTTCGACCACCTCCAACCCTCTGCCAGTAACAACCGTCGTCTCAACTCTCTTCCGCCACCTCCAAACTCTCCTCATCCACCTTCGACTACCTCCTCCGCCTTTGACCACCTCCAACCCTCCTCCGCGGCCTCCTAACCCTCCTCTCTCAGTCACCGACCACCTCTGACCTCCCTAAGAAGAAGGCTCATGGTGGGTCGTGACTTTTTGTCTCTCACGAGCCTGCCCCTAGAATCGCTCGCGTCCCTCATTGTTGTTTCAAGGTTGGGGGCGGCGGTGAAGGAGAGGACGGAGGCGAGGGTGAGGAAGGGGGGGGGGGGGGGGGGGGGGGGGGGGTAGAGGAGGAGGAGTCATAGTTAGAGAAGAGGGAGGTGAAGAGGGATTGGAGGAGAGAGTTAAGGGGTAGGTTTTAAAATTTTGAAGTTGATTTAAGGGCATTTTGGTATTTTCAACAATACCAAAATTGGGCCGGTTCTCTCAAATTAAACCAGATTTAATTTTGATTCAATTTCAGTGATAGTTTAGGTATTTTTAGAATTTTAGGAGTAGATTGTCTCAAAATGAAATTTATGGTACTGAAAAAAAGAGGAAGAATATGAAGGTGAAATTTGTGTATAGCTAGATGCACAAAAGTGTACTTATGAATAATAATTATAACTACTACATAAATAGGGATGAGATCAAATAAAAACCATCTCTTAGACGAGAATATAAGAACTATTCCTATCTATATGATGATAATAATCAATGGTTTTGATTATTTCATTTATTTTATTAATAAATAAATGAAATAAGAATGAAAAGAGTATACATGTCAATGTGATTCATTCCAAAAATAAAACTTTAACTCATTCTCTCATATTTCATAAAATCAGCGTATCAATTTCACCCTACAACCTAATTATCTTTAGATTGATTTCATCGGTTTCATGACATCGGTTTCATGTACAAAAAGGGAAACATGATCGATGAAATGAAACGTGTAATTGAATAAATGAAAAGTAAGTTCATAACAATGAGTCCCGCATCAAGAAAAATTATTGTAAAATTATTAAATCGTAAAAATGAAATTGTAAAAAATGAAATAATAAATCATGATATAGCAAAACTTTTGTGAAATTGTAAAGAAATAAAATAATAAATCATGAAATTGTGTTCTTAAAAAAGGTCATGAAATTATACAAATCATGTAATTATACAAATAACATCATGAAATAAATAAAAATCATGAAATAATAATTTTTGTGTGTAAATCGAGTAATTATAAAATTAAATTTATGAAAGAGAAAAAAAATCATGAAAGAGAAAAAAATTGTGCAATTGTAGTAATCTAAAAATGAAATCGTTTCTTTCTAAACGAAACAATGAAATCGTTTCATTGGAAAAAATCAATGAAATCATTAATAAGGAAATAAGAAATAAATTAATGAATAATTAATTTGATTAAATGTCATAATTTATAAAAAAGAAATACTTAAATGATTTAATCATATAAAAGTACGAATACACCTTTATATTTGTGTTAAAAGACTAAAATAAATAGTAACTTGAGAATAATTACGTTCAACTGCCATTAATGAGTCAACAAAAATCTAAGTCATTCAGTTTTTCATCTAACAGTCACAATTAGTTCTTATTTTCTCACGTAAAGAGTAAGTTCTCACTTGATTACGAGCCAAATAAGTAACCCATTTAGCTGTGTCTTCGATTTTTTGATTCAACTATCTTATTTTTGGAACCATGACCATAACAATTATATGAGTTGCTAGTTAAGTTCTTGCTTTAGTTTTTTGGTTCAGTTCCTCGAGTTTAATTGATATTTTCAATTTATGCTCTATTTAAAGGTTCAATTAGGTGAAATTGAAACCAGACAGAAACTTTAAATGTGCTATTACTAAAAAATAAACAAAACCCAAATTTTAAATTTTATTTTATTTTTGGTCGGAAAGCTATGTATCAAGATTTGGATTGGATTATAATATAATCAAACAAGACAACACGAAGCTTGTGATTTTTAAGATTTTTTAAGATTATTGCATCAATAACGGGCTCAAACACATCCTTATGTATAAAGAGGGCCAATATCCCCACTTGACTCACTGAGGTTCGGAGAGAGGTCCAACTTGTTGGAAGATGAACGTGGGATGACTCGAATTCAAGCCCATTTGACTCAAGTTCAAGTGTTTAACCAATTGGTCAAGCAAGCATTGATGAATTTAAGATTTAATTATTACAACCAAATTTAAATATAAAGTTTGCAAACAAATAACAATAAAAGACCAATGATACATTCTCGGTCTTCATTCTTCAGTTTACATAGCGACACAAACCAGTTCAATTCTACCAATTAACAACCAGTTCTAAATTTTGAGAAGTAGAACCAAATCAAAATTAAATGGTACTCTCAAATTAAGAACCAAACTAGAAGTTCATGATCGAGAACATTTACTTATAATGGAGATGAAACAATTTGAAGTCATTATGAATTCACTTATCCAATAAAAGGGAAAATTCATGATCATTATCTTCAATTATGTAAGTTTTTTTACGTCAATATCCTCAACTAATTTTTATTTCACCTCACAACAGATAGCTATTTTTATGTTTCAACGATTCTGACCGAGTATTTATAATGTATAATATTTATAATACTTATACATTAAAAATAGTTGAGAGTAGTGACATGAAAAACTCGCATAATTAAGGTTGGGTGATCATGAATTTCCGTTCAATAAATTGTAACCTACAAATGGTCAATTAATACGGTCTAATCTTCACGGGTGTTGCATTTCAAGCATCTTACGCTCACGAATCAATTATTTTGTGTACTTTAGACCTCTACATAGAAATGCAGCTATGGGTGATCTGATACTGTCTTCTTTTTTTTTTTTTTATTTCTCTTTGACATCAAACTTTAATAACAAATTGAAAACCAACCATGTATAGTGCTTATTGAGAGAAACCAACACAAGCCTTGATTCTAAGCCTTGGGTGGTGCAAGACCAGCCTTGAGGTGCTGAATGGTGGCAACATCAGTCTTGAAGGCCAAGGCCAAGATATTGTCATCAATGGCAGTGCCAAAGAGAGTGACGGGCGCGGACACAGTCCCCGCGCTCGCACTCCCGAAGGATGACACGGCCATGGCGAGGTTCACCGGGTCGGGATTGTACTGGTAGTGAACAAGCCCCTTGGGGAACACAAACATGTCACCCGCCTGCAGCGTCTGAGTGTAAATCTTGTTGGTGGTGTCGACAAGGCCAACTTCAAGGGACCCGAGGAGGAGGAACAGAAGCTCAGTGCCTCGGGGATGGGTGTGAGGCGGGTTCACAGTCCCGTTCGGGAACTGAAGGACAGCGTAAGACACGCTCTGCCCGTTGAGCGCTGGAAACTCAGCTAAACTTGCTTTTGTAGCCTTGAACACTGTGGGGGCGGGCGCCCCGACCAGAGCCCTCATACCCGTGTAGGTGAAGTAGGTCGCATTGACTATGCCGTTGGCTGGGGGGACAAAGTCAGAGAGAATGTCCGCGTCTCCTGCCGATGTCAATTTGAAGACAGCAAAGGAAGCTGCCAAAACTATGACCAATCTCAAGGCAGATGTCATGGTTGTGTTCAAGTGAGAGTGTTGTTCTGTAGTTGTGGATATGAGAAATGAAGATGTTATTTATAGAACAAAGTGCAGGCCCTGACAGCTATATAGTATGCAATGTGACGATTACAATGTCATTCTTGTTGCATTTGCAGTTGTCACTTTGGGTGGCGACGAGCACAAACGAACAAGGTTACAGAATTTGGTCGGAGAAAATCATAATCTGAAAGTTTTCACATTGAACATGACAATTGTGACCAATCAAAACAAAAGCAAAACATCAATGTGAAGTGAATGGCTCGACCTGATTTATTAGTATTAATCTTGGCAATGGCCAACCCAAACTTGTCAATATGTCAGATCTAAGGACATCAACCCCTATGAAAATTTATGTCTTTAGTAAGATTTATCAAGAAACAAAATAACCCGGGAGGTTCTGATTTAGAGACCGACCCGCCCAGAAAATCAATCGCATCGTGGACTATAAGGGCAAGAATTGCAGGGAACGATGCAAATGCGGGTTAACAAAACCAAAACCGAAACTGAGCCATTTCGATGAAAATAATATTGGTATATTGAGTTGATGTGTTTTATATATCCGAATTACAATAACATAGAGCAATTTATATAAGACAGATCCGATTCATTCTCACCTTTCATTTTATTTTCACCTCTCCAATATGGTTCCTTTGGTTATCGGGCTGCTATTTATTTGTAGCAGTTGTTCGAACTTTTTGTCTACAAATTAATAAATTACTAAGCAGATATATAACAAATTAATCAACTCTTTGTAAGTAAATTAGCTGATACTATAAATGCCTCCATGTACAGCATACAAAATGTGAAATATCTATTCGTATTCGATATTGATAGTACAGTTTTTCTGTGATTATAGGAAAACAGGTATATTTGACATCTTCCCTAATATCTATTAAACTTGAGTTTGTCGATTTTTCCTTGGAATCGTCAAAATCTTAAATCTCGTGGAAGGACATTCATAGTGTGCAAGAGAAGAAGAAAATCAGTAAACTCGAGCTGGAAAAAAAATATTTTTTATTTCTTAAATTTGTATTTTAAACATATTTTCATGATTTTTATATAAGAGATAATGACATTTTGTTATACTTAACTATAGTGAAATGACACTTTCATACCCTAACTATTTTTTCTCTTTTTTTAGTACCCTAACAAATTTTTTGCGATAATCTATGCTAAAATGACAAAAATACCCCTAATTTAAGAAATCAAAATAAAACTAGTCCAATATGATTTATCAAACCATATTTGAAATGGTTCAAATTTAATTTTATATTTTCGGACATAATTGTATTTGCATTTTAAGTACAAATCAAATTGAACCAGAGATAAAAAATTGAACCAATTCAATTTATAGTTTCTTACACCAAAGGTAGTTTAGGTATTTTAGAGGTAGGTTGTCACAAAAAAAAATTGTTAGGGTATTAAAAAAGAGAGAAAAATAGTTAGGATATGAAAGTGTCATTTCGCTATAATTAAGTGTATCAAAGTGTCATTATCCCTTTATATAATTAAACATTTTTACTTCAATAAATCATATTTTTTGCAGTTTACTCATTTCTTCGATTTTAACAAGATTTCAAGCCTCCACTCCAAAATTTCATCGCTGTGCAAATAGGAAAACCGAGTAAAACTAACATGGAGAAATCACAAATTATATGTATGTGAAAATTCCAATGAAACTGGAAAGGTCAGTTAAATCTGAAAATTTTCTAACAATTAAGTTCAAAATCATAAGCATCCCTAGTTTAGATCGACATTTGATTTAGTTGTGTAAGCACTTTGATCTCAGCTAATTTATTACCCACAGCATCTATGGTTAGTTGAGCATACCAATCAACTACATCAATCCAACTTAATACAATTGGAATTGAATCATACCAATCAAGTAGCGCAATCAAAGTTGACAATACATTAGGTAAATCTAATTTTATATGAACATCACGTAACAACAAATTAATTAATTTATTCAATAATTTTTTATTTAACATTTGAATTTCTGACACCTTTGAAATACCAAACAACTTTAGAACTCCATATTGATATTCTTTCAACTCCTAAGGGTTGGCACAGTCTGGAAACAAACTGAACCAACTAGGAACCAGACTAAACTGAAGTTATCAGTTTTCAATTTTGAGAACAACCCCAAAACATTACATAATGGGTCGGTTTGGTCTTGAATATGTTTCTTCAAATCGATTCCTTAACTGCACCTGTTAGAATAGAAGTTTTTCAACTTTTGCTAATCATGTGGTTTATGGTCTAAATTAGACGATTTTGCACCTGATTCTTAGACAAAAATTTCAAAATACGTAACTATTAAAAGTTCCAACAAACATCAAGTTAGATTATGGAATGTGAATCATATAACCGGTTTATGGTGTGAACTGTGACTCATAAAATCAATTTGGTTTATAGAACTGGGAACCGTCTGGCCACGGTTTCATATTTTACGAATAAGAGACGAACAAAATTTTATGATTATTTCAATTTTAAAACCATAACCAAAATCATTAGTCACAATTTTTAGTTCTTTAATTTTGATTCTGGTTCGGAGTCTAAAGTGCAGAGTGCCCACTCCTGCCCCAATTACATTGGTTTGTCTCGTACAAATTATATTTCCCAAAATACCCTCTACAACAGTTTACCTAGGTGAAGAAGAAACCAACACCTTCCAGGGGCAATAAAGTGATTTGGCGTGTAAAATGCTTTCCCATTCCGCCGCTGACCAACCAACCACTCTAGTCTATAAGAGAGGGAGCAAGAACGAGAAAAGCGCGATTTAATTGGGGAGGAGGGGCACGATGGTAAAATGGAGCTGGAGATCCGCATCGATCGGCGCCGCCTCGGGCGCGGCGGCGACGGCCCTCATCCTGGCGGCGAAGCCCAGGGACCCGACCTTCCACCTGACCTCCATCGCCCTCACCTCCCTCAACCTCAACTTCCCCTTCCTCGACGCCGAGCTCGTCCTCACCGTCCGCGCCACCAACCCCAACGTCGTCGCCGTCGACTACTCCCCCGCCACCATGGCCATCTTCTACGACGGTGCGCTCCTCGGATCCGCCCGGGTCGACGCCGGGTCGCAGCCGCCCCGCTCCAGCCGGACCCTCCGCCTCCCGGCCCGGCTCGACGCGCTCCAGCTGCTGGCCCACCACGCCGGGCGCTTCCTCGCTGACGTGGCCAGGCGGGAGATGGCGCTCGACGCCGCCGTGGAGGTCGGCGGCGCGGCGAGGGTGCTGTGGTGGGACCACAGATTCAAGTTACACGTGGATGGGAATGTCACCGTCGATCCGCTCTGTTTAGGTGTGGTTGATCAGGGAAACAAGTCAGATCTCAAGATTGAGTATTTGTGTTGGTAACTTGTAATTAGGGTGAAATGAATAAAAAAATTGATTCAATAAACAACTTTTTTTATATCATAGAAATGTACTATTGTATCAAAGAAAAATTACAAAATATCCCTGTGATTGTTTGTTTTTGTTAAAACTCTCTCTTCATTTTAGTTTTGCTAAAATTCTACTTAACTCATGTTCATATTTGAACGATTTGTGCGAATCTGTGAAAATTAACGGAAGTGTAACTTAAATGTTAGACGTTTGAGTTAGCACGTTTATGGGTGGGTATGAGATCTAGAACCGAACCGAACATGTCAAAAATTGGACCAGACTAACTCATTAGCTCTCAATTTTAAGAACCATAGCCAAAACAACTACTAGTAATTTTCGATTTTTCGATCCCAGATCCGATTCTGTTCAGATTCGGTCTCCGATTCCATTGCCAAAGTGTCCACCCCTAAGCACGTTTGAATTAAAACTTAAGTGACACTTTCATTAATTTTCATAAATTTGTATAGACTGTGCAAAATTAAATTTAAGTAAGGTAGAGTTTTTTGGAAAAATGAACAATGAGTGAGTGAGAGTTTTTGCAAAAATACATTGAACAAAGAGTTCGTGCAGAAAATCATAATTATAAAAAGACTTTGTGCTATCCGCTCTCTCGAAGATATGGAGGCAAAAAACAGAGTTAAATAAGCTAGTCTAAGCGTCTCTTGTACTTTATGTCTCTCTTATTTGTATCTTTTTTCTCTCTTTTTGTCTTTTTGTCTTCCTTTTGTTGATGTTTACGGCTCTCTCTTGCTTCCCACTTGAAAGCTTTAGTGAGTTTCATTAATAAAATTTTTCCTTTCGCTAAACAAAAAAAAAAGACTTTTTACAATTTTCTCTTTTATCAACGAGTCTTGACTTTGAGACTAATCCGTTAGTTAAGCAAATTGTTGACTTCATAATCTTCTTGAAACTTGAAACTATAATCAGAACAATTATGCAAGTCACTAGTTTAGTTTTGGCTTCGGTAACAAGTTGGCACTTATTGATTTCTAATTTTTAATTTATGTTATTAAATTAGACAAAATTGAATCTAATTTATAGACATAAACTTTAAATATGCTATTGTAAAAAATATTAGTGTTTCTAAGAAATGTTAGGCGCTAATTAGTTAGAGAGGATCTTCTAACCAAATATTAAGATTTAATTATTACAACCAAATTAAAATATAGCAAACAAATAATAATAAGGGACAAATAACATATTCATGGCCTTCATTTTTTAATTTACACAACTACACGAACCAGTCCAATTGTTACCAATTAACTTGTTGTTTTATATTTTTAGGCTTGAATTATCAGTAAGTCACAAGAGTTTCCTCTTTATTGCCAGCAATAGCAACAACTTCCCATGCATTCAAATGCAAAATTCATGCATTGCCATAGGAAAAAACTGAATGTAATGCCCATAAGAAGTAGAAAATGCTATAAGATTATTAAATCATTTACTGTGCTCAAGCTGAATTATCTCTTTTCCAATGCATTTTGAAGTTGCAAGTATAAATTCTGAAATGTCATAACATATCCACTAACGATTGAAATTAAGAAAAACTCAATATTTTTTTTCAAAAATTGCTATCGGCTTAAAAGTTATATTCAACACGATATCAATGTCAATCACACTCGCGATTTCAGGATTTAGAACTTACATAAATTATACCCACGAATAGATGAGAGATGAACACAAAAACGAAAGCTCTCTAGATGTATGGAAAGGGTATTTAGACTATGTCAGTCTTTTCGAAATCAATCGTTATATTGCAGTCAGATAAGATATCATAAAGTTCTTAACATGGAACATTTATGAAACATGTACAGTCAGGTATAGTAAACTGTCATCTTCCCATTCTTTTATAGTCGAGAAGATATATTTTGAAGCTATTGTGAAGAGTTTATTCAATAAACTGTAACATGCAGAGAGTCAATGAATATTATTTATATTACACACCATTGAAAGTTTCCCTAGAAATGCAACCATGTCAAATGAATTCTACTGTTTTCATTATTTCTCTTTACAATCAAATAACTCTAATGCATAGCAATAACAAACTGAAAAATAACCACTCTAATCATGTAGAGTGCTTATTGAGAGCAACAAGAAACAAGAAAACTTGAATGTAGATATTTATTTCAGAAACAGAGGAAAATGGTAACTAACTAACACAGCCTGGATTGTATCCGCCTCCAACCAAGATCATATGTTAAAGTAGCCTTTACGCTTATATAAACTCATACTCTAGTCGTGTTTTTATTTGCCTTTAAGGTACCATCCCAAAGCACCAAGAGCAGCTATACCACCACCCACGACTGCATAATTCATGGACTTGTCCGTTGATCCTCTCTCCGACCCAGAAGTTGATACTTTCCCCGGCCCAGAGTAAGCCGGACCACTGGCTTCTGCACCAAATTCTGCATTCACATTAGATTTTGGACCCTGCAAAAAAAAATTCATCATGATTTGCACTGACTACTGTTTTAACTTTGCAAACTATGATTCTGTCTCTTCAGTAAAAGGCGTAAAAGGCTACCGTACCTTGTGCGCAAGCTTCTCCAACTTCTCCTTCTCAGTTTTCTGGAAACATATACATATTAGTTATTAACATAAGAAGAAAATGCTCCATTCAAATCTTTGATATTCTTCAAAATCAAAACAAATGTCCTGTGCCTCCCCCGATCAAAAGGAGAAGTACCTCGAGTCATCACTCGTGCCCTTCATATCCAAATGATGGTAAAATTACTAGTAGTAATAAGTAACATCCTTGAAATGTACCAATTTTGAAATATCAAATGGAATCGGAGATTACCTTAATGTATATGTTTTCCAATGCCTTCTCCTCCTCGGATAGAACTTTGCCTCCACCAGGCCCGCCGCTAGAGCACCTGCGCGCTAAATATCTCGCAGCTACCCTCATTGCCATTGTAGTCAAATATTATCTACAAGCAAAATTACGGGCAATATGAAACTCTCCACCGCTTGATTAAAGGCGCAAAATCTACACATTTTAATTATCTATGGTACTACTTTTACATATATCCGACTTCTCATTTCTACATGAACTACACTCCACGATACGAGATTGAATCTAGGCTTATGAATACAATCAAATCAAATCATTAAGCAGAGCAGCAATGTTGATATCAGAAGCAAAAACAACATGATTGTTGACAACACAATCACAGGTCACCAAATCAGTATTAAATCATTTAACAACTCCAACAAATTTTCTATGGAAGATACATCAACATGTAATAGAATATATTCTTATATACGATTCCTCTTTGCCAGATTTTCCTTCAAAATGAGATAAAATTCCCCTATGGAGTCGCAATGTGTTTAATCTGAACGATTTAAGGAATCAAGAAGCAAAAATCAGATGAAATTACAATGCCGAGCAAAGCTCTTTCTTTGTGATCATTCTTTAATATATTTTAAAAAAATCTGCACCCAAATCGTTAAGAAAAATGCAATGACAAAGAGTTACCGGACGATTTCAGCGACGGAGAAGAGAGAGTTGAGAGCCATTACCATAGGCTCTTGAAGATATGTATAAGGTGCCGATTTGACCGGAAACAAATTTTACTAAATCCAAATCAATCCCTGTACGCGGGTGTATCATAATAGACTAGACCTCACCTTTTTTTTCCATGCACACTAACAGAATTTTGGACCGAAATGGTCATTGTGACTTACGTGACGTTAATTTTGGAGGTAATCAACTGACATTTTCCCTACTAATTACAAAGTATAGTAATGTATTCAGCTTGTTAAAGACTTCTATGAGCCCGACAAGTCCCCAAGTCCATATGGGGTTGATGATGCTAATTTGATGGGTATATAGGGAAGCATTACAGTAAAGAATCATTAGAGGCGCTAAAACCATAAAAACGAATATGCGGGGTGTCACGTGGCATGGTAGGTTCAATACTATAACCTAAAAAACTATGTCAAAAGAGTGATGTTACGAGAGAATTGTGAGATTAGAAAAAAAAATTAATTTTTTTCAACAGTCACGCCCACGTGTCCTCGACCCGAAAAAACATTTGCACGCCTTTGTTACTTTCTGTGATGCTTACGTTGGGCTTCCAACCTGAAACGTATGACATATAAAGGTCACAAACTAAAGTCTGATAACATGTCACGATCAATAAAAAATTTCCATACACACACGTGAGCCATGATTGAGGCCTTTTTGTTCGATATTCAATCTAGGATCAGTACCTCCAATTGTCAAACTCATAAGCCTTAATCTTTTTCTTTCCTTGCTCTATTATTGTGCATTGCCATTTAAGGGCCACGGGATGATTCGTATTTGATAATTTTCTCTCATTTATATTAAAAGTTTCTTATTGATGAAAGAAATTATTATTGTTATTTAGTTGTTGAGGCTATATATATATATATATATATATATAGTACTAGCTAGTGGGTATATTTTATCCACTTCTAATAATATGCAGTCAATGTTGAGCTAATGTACGTTGATTTTATAATCACATACTATATATTATATTGTTGATAAATAATTATGAAAAAAAATGTGATTGTTTAGAGCATTTCTAATAGAATGTTATATTTAACATACATATTTTGTTGTATGCTATTTTCTAACATCAGTATACTATTCCATTATAATCACATATGATACATACTATATGCTATACGTCGTTTTAATATTGGGAAAAAATGTATTTTTGTGCACCTAAATATATACTTTTGACACTTTCATACCTTTTTTTTTTCCAGTACCATGAATTTCATTTTGGGACAATAATTCCAAACTACCCATGAATTAAACCAAAATTCAGGGTACTTTCGGTCCATTTTCTCAAAATATCCATGAATTAAACCAAAATTCAATGCCATTTTTAGCAAAAAAAAATGGGCAGTTGTCCCAAAATGAAATTCAGGGTACTGAAAAAAAAGTAGGGTATGAAAGTGTCAAAAGTGTATATTTAGGTGCACAAAAGTGTTTTTTTTCCTTAATATTTTAATAATAAATAAATAAAATATGTTATTTTATTGTATCATTACGATTATTTTATTTGATTAGTTGATAAAAGTAACATTTGGATGATAAAAGTAGTAATAAAATAATATTTTGTTTGAAAAGATAAATGACATATATGCTACATTTTCATGCCAAAAATGTCATGAAAATATAGCATATGCTGAAATAGTATATTTTTGTAGTTGATATAGCATATTTTGTATTAAAAAGACAAATAAAACATGAGTTGAAGATGGTCTTATTATCGAGGTGGGTATTTTATCAACCAAATGGAACCGATGTTGGACTGGCGTTTCCATCAACTTGCAGTGGGATGGGCATTTCTTTTTCAAAAAAAAAGTGTTGTTAGTTTAATGAATTTAATTAGGGTGGTGATGAGGAGGATCTTATGATACGTTCTGCTAATCAGTTAGAAATTATTATGTCTAGTCAACTTTATGGTAGTATACTGTTTCTCTAACTATAAGGACGACGTGGATACAAATTTAGTGATTTATCATATCGGGAGTATCATATTACGTCGAGTTCCACATAAAAAAATTTTGTTGTCATTTGTCTTTTGACAAACTCTTTCTTTTTTAGGGTAATAATATGCCGAAGACATAATAGGGCGTGCAAATATGATAACCCATGTATTTTCCAACACTTTGTTAGAGGTCAAGTTGAGTCGATATTGACTCAACTTGATTGTAAGGTCTCTCAATGTTGATTCCTCGCAGGGAAGGATCCCTTCATAGCATGACCTTTATGACTAGGACGACGACAAACATGTTATTTTAATTGAGGATTTAATGTCGAGTAGAGTTTGCTGGAATCAAGAATAATGTGTCTTGAAATTTGTCGTCAAGACACACATGCGCTCAAATAAAGGCTGCATTATACTTCATACGCCAAATAAAGGCTGAATTATCCACCAAACTGGAGTTAATGGTCTCTGAGATAGCATATGTAAGGCTGTCTAAAAACTATCAAACTGACTTGAAAAAAAATCGAACTAAAAATAACCGAATTGGTTAAGTTCGGTTATGAACAAAACTAATCCTATTGGTTTGATTTCGATTCAGAAAATTAAAACCAATAAAAAAATTTGAACCAAATCAAAAACCGATCAGTTTAGAAACATGGCTCACTTTAAATCACCGATCTTTAGCACATGAGACTAAAAATACTGGGCCAACAAATAATAAGTCAAAACCAGCTTAAATTGTGCGAATTTCATGAAATTTTGTTTAAGGAAAACTGAACCATACCAAAAACCGGTAAAATTATAAGTCATAATCAGTTCAAAATGTGAGAATTTCATGAAAATTGTGTTCAACTGAAAATTGACCCGTTAAACAACAAAATAAATAATCAAAACAAATGTTCTATCATAATCTGCTTAAGATGATCAAACTTTTAGATGCAGATTGGAATTCATAATGCAAAATTATTTGAAGTTTTAAGTGAATCAAACTTTCAAGCTATTTATCACGTCCCGAATACTTTCTCCTAAGATATTGTACCTGAGTAATAATGAATTCGGGATGATTAGGGTAAAATTTTGAACTAATTAAACTCTAGAACTATTTGTTACCCCCAAATGCTTTCACCTAAGATATTCTCTCAATCCGTTACACAAATTACTTACCTGAGTGTTTGAAGAAGATGAAATGATGAATTCGGGAAGAAGAAGATTGCCCCGAACGGTATGAACAACTCCGATGTTGGAAACAGGGGAGCCGTCCGAGTAGAAGAGATTGTAGTTCATCTCCGACGCCGGCCCGAGATTCAAAGCGCAAAAACAAAAATGTCTGACGGAACATCGGGCCTCGCCGGAGTCCCCTCCCCTGCTCAATCCTCCTCAACAAGTTCCGGTTTTAAACCCCGACATATTGAGACTGTCTCTGAGATCCGAACCTCCGCATCCTTAACCCGAGCCCCTGTATCGCCGCCTCGATCTCAGCGTAGAGCATGTTATCGTACCTCAGGCATGTCGCTGGGTCTAACATCCTGGAGATATCCGATCTGGATCTGTCTTGTAGGAAAAGTTAGAATAGGCACTGACGAGAAATGGCGATCCGACACATAAAAGTATTGAATGGGTTATACTTTTCACCGTAGTGAATATAAATTACCCCTATTATTATTATTATTATAAAGGGAATATGTACGTGGATAATGGACAAGTAGATGTAGATATGGTTTTCGATTCATTTGACTGATGATGCTTCGTTTATTTTTTTTTGTCAAACAAAGGATCATTCATTTCGTATTTGCTGAACTGCACTCCAATTTTTTATTTCATTTTTCATCTTTTGTGGGAAGTGGAGAATGAAGCTTTTGAAAAAACATGGACTCTCCAAATTCTGAAATTGAAGTCGATGGTTTATGTTGATTAGCTTATATTTCGCAATCACGAGCACTGTTTAATAGAAGAAAACAAATGATACTGCTAGTAGCTGACTTTCAACAAGAAACTGAGAAAAATGAGCTAATTCTCTTTGCCATCTACTTTTTGCTCACTCAGTGACAGGTCAAACCAGATTCCAGTAAATATGAGATAATAACATTCACTTCCACAAGTACAACAATGACTAGAAATCAGAAGCAAAGTTTCTGGGTCTTGAATTCAGGACAGTTCTAAATAAGACAGACTTATGAGAGCACAAATACAGACTAGAGAGCCCTACCTCATTTCCGATCGAACAAATGATCAAAATGCTCAATAAAGATCGCCTTCCTTGTGGGTGTGAATCACGCAGTCTGCAGTTGGGTAAGAAACACAAGTGAGAAGATAACCATCCTCCATTTGGTTTTCGTCGAGGAAGGAACCGTCGGATTGGTCGACAGAACCAGCCACCAGCTTTCCGGCGCAGGTAGAGCAAGCTCCGGCCCTGCAGGAATAGGGCAGCTCGACTCCTGCACTCTCTGCCGAATCTAGGATGTAGGCATCATCGGGTGCATCAAACTCGCTTTCTGCACCGTCAGGTCCGATCAGCTTAACCTTGTAAGTTGCCATGCAAGTTATTCTAGAAGTGAAGGGTGATCTCAGGCTGACAGATTTGGAGTTGGAGATGCTCTTAACTGAGCCATGGAATGATGGGCTCTTCACAAATGAGCCGGTTGGCCGAGTCTGAGGAGCAATTCCGAGGATGCACTGGGTGGAAAGCCCTACTGACGACATTTTATCCCTGCATAGCGAATGTTGGTACGGTTAACTTTAAGGTTACTATTACGAATGAAACCTGAAGGCTTGTAACTTCAACATTGACAACGAGATGTAAGATGTAAGATGCTAGACCCACAACTTTGTGTCTAGGTCAAGGATATCATTCATGAATTTATTTGAAGTGACCTTCAATAGGAGGTTGATCATAATTTTAACAGGGATGCAATCATAGATGTGCACCAAGTAACAGGGAAGCATCAAATAGACCATATTGTCGTATCTTTTCCCGCATGTTTATTGTTTTTGCCTTTATTTATAGTAGTTTTTATGCCTTTTTGCCACACAGTGCCTTCACGGGTATGTTTGGGTCTTTCTTGCAGATTACAGGTTAATTTTGTGCAAAAAGAGGCATTTTGCAGTAGAGCAACAGCCAGACCGTTCAAGGGCAACGGCCATGGTAGCCTAGAAGACTTGGCGGTGAGCTGCACCAAAGGAGCATCACTTCAGCGCCTGAGCAACAACCAGGCTGTCGGTGCCCAATGTGGCTGTTGCCCAACAACGACCATGGTCATTTCCGTTTTCCCAAAACAATTTGTAGGCTTTTTAGGAAACCTATTTAAGCACTCTCTCTTCCTATCAGAGACCATTCATTCTTGCACAAAATTTTGGATTTAGAGAGCTTTCCTACACCATTTTGTAGAGCTTGAAGGCCTAGAATATTGCATCACAATCAACGATCATGAAGGGAGCTATAGGAGCTTGCTTAGGATTCATCTACACATCTAGCTTAGGAGATTCTTCAGGTTTAAGACCCTTGGATTTTTAATTCTTAATTTCGACCTATACATTCTTGCATTAGATGATTTCCTCATTGTTTTGAAATAGATTGTGGGCTAGCCTCCATAATCACGGGTCTTGAGTTATAAAACCTAATTTGTCCAATTGATGTACACTCATTGCCAATTTGTTGTGTGATTACTCAATTTATCATTTCTTCCGTTAATTGCTTCAGTGTGGCCAACTTAGAGAGATAGCCTAAGATCGTTTGGATTTCCGATAGGAATTAATCATGGGACACTAAGTAAATTAGGGGGTTACCAATAACCCCTACAGTCGGGGTTTCTAACAATCAATTCAAGGTGAATGATACAAATAGGTAGACTTCATGACACCGAGAACTAGTTTTAAACTCAGTCCTGAACTCGATTTTAACGAGTTCAGTTCTCAGGAGCTTTAAAACACTGCTTGACACGAAGAAGAATATTTGGCAAAATGTTGACCTATAACAGAAATTATTGTGCCTAAACTTCAATTGGCCTGAATACATGTACATTTACACACACAACAGTTGAGATTCATGTAGAGCACCTCTAATAAGAGCAAGCACGCACTCAAAAAAGCATGGCAGTGACAGGATAATAAGTATATACGGGTTTCTGGACAATAAAGAGCAAAAAAATGTCTTGTAGCAAATCAACGACAGAAAGGTGCAAATTAAAGAAAACTCAACCAAATCCGTAGATCAGAGATGTAAGTAAAGTAACCGAAAGAGAGGAAATGGAAGAAGAGGCTCACAGTCACGGCGGCGATGGCGGTGGCAGTGGCGATGTTGACGAGGGTGGTGGATTCACTTGCCTCTCATTCTCATATATAGAAATCACGAGACTCGCTGGGTTTTGTTGGATTTAATTACTATTTTGCCACTACCCAACCTCTGTCTCTCTCTGGCGCCCACAGAGAAGAAGCTACTGGAACATCATTTATTGCGTTGTATTGGATACTGCAAAATCTATCATATTCTCTGAAAAAGTGCACATGTTCATCGTCCACGTGTTAGGTGTACGCACTGGACTTGATTATTATTAGTTAGTTGTACACAACTAATTATGTACGGGGACGTCTGCGATTGGAGGATTTACAGTGGGGTTCGTGGTGGTCTCACAGAGGTTCGTGGATGTTTGCGGCTGAGTTTCACGGAGGGCCGCAGCTGGTATGTGTTGAGTTCTCGGGGAGAACAAGGAGACTGGGGATTTGAGCGGGACGCGTTGGCAAGGGCAGCGGGATAAATGGAGCAGATAGACGACTGTATGCAAGTTTGGACATATTCAGATCCTTGTCTGGATAGATCGATTGGTTTGTTTTCCTAGTGTTTGATCGCTGCTTGATGGCTCTATATTGAGAGGGATAGGAGATTCTTTAGCGTCGATGGGCTGATCCTGGTGAACACGAATAACTTGGAGGACTTGGACTGTTAAAGATTCGTGATTTCATTAGAGATGCCGATTGTCATCTACGGAAGAAGAGTATTGATCAAAGTATTGATAAAGAAAGCTTGTTCAATACGTTATGTGGCGGGATCACGGGGTTTCTACACTCAATCGAAGTGGATTCATGTTTAAAGCATTCTGCAACGAGGTCACTGGGTTTCTCCATCCATAAGAGATGGAGGTCGTGGCTCTGCGTGATGTTAAACGGGTCGAGTCTGGGACATGTGTTTCTTTTTCTTTTGTTTGTCGCTCTTGTAATTCTGTGGCTCGTGAATTAGCCAAATATGCTTTAACTAACAGTAGTTGTAGTTACGGTGCAGGGTCTGTACCACCATATGTTGCTTCTGTTGTCTGGTGTAATTCCAGGTTAGTTACTTAATAACGTTCTGTAGGAACTTTGAGGCTACCAAGAACACCATAGCAACGGAAGCAACAATATATAAAACCCAAAATCTGTTCAAGATCATTAAACCATTAAATCCCAAGACAAAACCGAAATCACAAGTTTTACCTTCAGTTTGTTCGAATCGTATCTTGAAGAGCGCTGTGGATCTTCAACTCTAAACAAGTCTACACGGATAGGATGATCACACTTGATCCTGCACTCTTCTACCTACTAGAATAGAAGAGAGAGCAAGAGAGAAGAGTGGGGAGGAAGGTTCGGCCGAGAGCCCTAGATGAGGGAGAGAGAGCCACCAACACTTATGATATTTTTGTGTGTAGTTGTGTTATGTGGTTAAGTGTATTATGAAATGATATGTATTGGGTTAAGGGAAATGATGATGGTGATTGGGTGGCCACCAATTGATCACACTTACCCATGGAAGATTATGATAAACACATCCAGTCATCATCCACTTAACCAAATTTAGTGGAGAAAGGGGCCCACCATTTGCTCCACTATTGGGCCCTTGTTGGGCCGGCCACTTAGGGCCTCGTGGCACGAAATCCAATGCTTTGGCTATGAGGTTCCGTGCCGCGTTCAACTAACCCCCGAACTTATCGCACAAAGTTCGACGTGTCATCGACAAAAGATTTAGTGCTTCTTGATTCGCGTGTCATATTCAATTACACATATCCATGGCTCAAAACACCCAGTTTTGCTCATGCCTCTCTCTCGAGTATCGTCGACCTTTCCTTGTCTACGTCAGCGAATCGACGTAAAATTCCATTTTACTTGATCCATCATAAGTGGTCTCTAGTAAGACATTATGATTACCCGACGTGCATGATGATCGATGATTCGATTCAACCTCATGTAGTACATATCGCTATCCATTTATCGCCCATTATCTAGATTGATCATAAGGCATAGAGACTTCACCGTTATTTAATCAATCTCTGTTTCTCGATCTGTGAGATTACTGAATACTGATAACCCGTATCGTTGGCATAGCCATGCTCTCCCTTCAGTTAATCTCTATCGAGTGGTCTAAACAGATACCTATCTCATACCGTAGTATGTGTGATAAATCTCTTAACCGCCTTTCGTATCACTCATATAGTCCGTCCCCGTGTCAATCATGTCCGTTATAGTTGTCTTGTTACGAACAACGTTAGGAACAAGTCAAATGCGGTTCTTTACTGTATAGCGATCACAAATACTCCTTGGTCTAAGGATACAACGACAAGCTACCACAATTGAATGTGTTAATAATTGTATCTATGCAACATCATTTAGAGCGGGTCGTCCAATATCACTCACCCGAGTGATATCTATGATCTGATTCCGGGAACCCTTTCCAATGGCAAATAGAACTATACCATAAAGAGTCGTCCTCATACTTGGTCACTTTTGAAGCATATTTGACTAGGGACCCGTTAAGTGTGATCCGTACAAATATATGATTATACTACTTTGGTGGACATATATCGTATCATACTTAACCTATTACTTCAACACATAAGTAATATAATGCCGATTTTATATGTTGCAAATGATGATTAATATATACAGACATTTAAAGACTAATACAATTGGACTAGAGCACAAAAATGCTTACACATTCGCGTTTCTCCCTTAAAAAAGTTATGTACGAGAATAAATCACGTAGTGTTACTCTTGTTTCACTTTAATTTCCTTTAGTTTTTAAGTTACAAAATTTGCGTCTTCTAAATAAATTTACAAAATACATATATTTTGTTAAAAATTACAAAAACAAAAAAATTAAAAGTGGCTTATAATAAAAACTATAGCGAGGGATGACGTCTTTCCGGCAAAATCATAGTACACGCGAAGATTTTTCACTTGGGTATCAAAGAAAATAGATAATATCACTTACTTTCCCTTACGTATGTGAAATTCACACTTTAACCGCTCGAAAGATGAATGTGATTTGTGAAGTTATTTAACTTACCAAACATCTTAATTTACTCAACTTCGTTATTTTTTTTTGAAAATGATGAAATTACCTTTGTATTTAAAAAAAATTAACTTGTTTTTTTTCTGAAATAGACAATAAAAACTTATTTTCATATTATTATATTTTTAAAATAAAAAATAAAAAACGATATATAAAAATCGTTTTTCAAATTTAATATTTAAAAAGACTTTAAAAATATATATTATTATTAAAATCAGTTTTTTTTTGTTTTTTTATTTCATCAACAAATTTTTTCGTGTTTGAAATACAAGTGTATTTTATCTCCGAGTGGACACTGCAACAGTTTGAGTCTCACACAATTAGTGGAGAGGTTTATGTTTCAAACCATGTTGTGATCAGGGTGAGGAAGGGTAAATGGTAAATTTAGGATATGATATAATTAAAAAAAAAATACTGAGTGTATTTTTGTCAAAAGATTGAGGTTGGTACTTTAATCTTACCAGTCACATTCATATTTCAGCGAATTTAAATGAGAATTTTGCATACGTAGGGAAGGTAAATAGAATTATTTTTGAAAAGAAATTAAAATTACATTTCACTCACCTGATATCAGAATGTGATTAACAAGATATAGTTTACTGTGATTTTGTGCAACTTTCTCTAATGTGTTAAAGTGTATTCGCATTCATTTGATTCATAAGAAATTTTGTTATCTATCCCACATCTTAGTCCACGCCCACACAATGACATATGAAAGCATATATTTAATCTTACATATATATTTAACTAACCACGGTAAACACAGCGTTGAAATATGAAAGAATACAAATTATTTGACCAATATAAACATCTCGTGGATTTAAATAAATGAAACTTTCACATGCGAATATAAATGTATGTATGACTTTTCTATTCAGTATTTACTCGCCCAATGCTAAGTTGTTAACATTTGAAATGCGAACTTATTGACTATCCGATAACATTATTAAAACATTTAATGGGACTCTCTAATGGTTTCAGAACCCAGGTAAGTAAATGAAGCTTTAACGAAAATGTCAAATGAATACAATAACTTAAAAAGTGACATTAATGTTCTTCGAGTTCACATAACATGAACCAAAAGTGAAGATTACAGGTCTAAAATCCTGGAGAGCAATTTATATACGTAGTCATCTATAATTACTACTTTCAAAATCTGAACACACTAAATAGCAACAATCATAATAGATCATTTGAACAAAATGTGGCCAGCCACAAAAAGAGATCAAATTGTGTTCATCAATACACCTTAAATGTGCATTAAACATCAGACATGAAAGAAGCAAACTAAGGAAATGACTATTTGGAGAAAACATAGTTCAGGTAAAATCTCAACAAGAATTCTTCCCTACAGTTGCAAAAAAACACTCTAAAAGATGCGGTACACTGTTCCCATTGTACTCTTCAGGTACAAGCACCTCACCTATTGCAAATACAAAATACAAAACCAATATTAGACAAAACCAATCACAACAATCCAAGACATCAGTTGAAAAACACGTGCTAATTATACAGTGATTGAGAAAAAAACAAACATTTTCAGGTATGTGAACTTTTTTTTTGAAAAGTTATATTAGAGCAATAACCATGTTTATATTCTTAAGCCAACATTGAAAAGGCGTCAGCAGACTTACATTCTGCCAGTTTTTCTTCAACAAAGAGACGAGGAAGTTGACACTCATTTGCACATTTTGGAAGATCTGTTTCTCTTCCATGCCAAGGTTACCCACAGCAACACCCATGCACAGCACCTTCTTCAATTGAAACTTCACCATAGCCTTGGTCTCATTAACTTTAGACTCAAGGGTTTCCTGGTGGGTGACGAGAGTAGGAAACTTACCTGGCAATATATCGAGCAAGAAAAGTTTAGAAACAAACTATGAAGTAAACAATTGGAAACAATCAATAATGAGTTCTACGGATGCAAATATTTGGATGATCACTTCAAAAATACATCTAATAAAATGAAATTAGTCTGCAAATATCATACTCTTAATCAAGCAAGAGTTAGAAACTCTAGAAGAAATGAAATCGTGTTCGATAAAAAATCAAAACATATAGATGAAACTTACTGAAAATATTATCAATTTTTTTGTTTTTAATTGTTCCAACAAACATTTTGCTGGCTTATACTTCACTCTTAAACACAAAGAAAGCTGCAAGAGATTTTAGGTGATCATTTAATACACTTGCCTGCCTTGTTCAGACCAGGGCCCAAAAGACGAGGGATCTGCTTGATAACAGCCTCAGATGCCAAAAAGGCATGGTATTTCTTTGCAAGTTTCTTGACTAATTTCTTGTTCTTGTTCAGCTTCTTCAATCCTTCAACATCCATGTAAGGCAAGCCAATTCTCTCTGCCTGAAATTTAAAAAATCAACACATTGTTGGTTAATCCACAGAAATTGATGTTACATCGGTATACTTCCACAACCAAAAAGAAGGCTAGCATCAATCTGAATAAAATACAAAACTACAACAATATGTGTACAAAAGAAAGCAGCTGAGGTAAATAATGGGTCCAAACAATACAGTAAGAGTCACAACAGATCTATTGAATTAAAGAGTTAAAAGGATCACATATCTTGAAGACTAATTGCAAAAAATGGCAAGCTAATTGACAGTTACTAATGTCATGCATATCACGCAAAACATAGGAGAACACTCGGCTATGGTTAGACGCAATTATTATCTTTTATCAGACAATGACAAGGCCAAATATGATTGTAACCAAAATACAATACAAGTAGATGTTATATACACCCACAAAATACATAATGAGTAGGTAAAGATCACAAAGTTATTGCCAGACTCCATGGCTCATGCATACTATGAAAATAAAGAATTTCATACTCGCAAAACAGTGGTCTATTACCTCTTCCACGTGCTGGGCATCACCAAGCATGCAGACCTTCATCTTAGGTCGAGGAATATGAGGCAACTTCACAGAACCACTGAAACGCTTGTCCTTTTGGGGATCATAGTTCTTCAGACCAATCTGAAGCTCTATGGTCTCCACAAACTTTCGTGGCTTCTTCTCCTTGGAATCAACCACTATACTCGCAATGGCCTCTCTAACAGCTTCACTTTGAAGCTTACTATAGGCAACAGATATGTAAAAAGTAAGTACACAAAATAACATAAATCAACATTCTTGTTAATCAAGTACCATGTACATTGTATTAACACGCCATCAACCGCAAGCTATTAACGATATTAGTTACAGAGCATGTGCACTGATTTAATTCATCATAAATTCTTGATTAATCCTCTGTAAACATCCAACTAATTCTTTAAACTAATAAATTTTTGAATAATCCTCTGCTACAGCCTTGCATTTTCTAAAAGATCGCTTCCAACTATAATTTGAAACCAAACTATATGTAATTTCCCAACATGTAATTGAACTCAACAAAGGCACCATATTGATGTAAGAGTCCAAATTCATTATTGTCAAGTCAAAAACATGAAGCCTACTACTTATTATACATATACATCTATCAAACTTTTTGACAAAACTAAATACAGAACATCAACAAGACATCCAATTTTATCTATCCTCTAAGACATCTAAATTTCACAACAAAACATACAGAAAATGAAACATCAAATCCACGGAATGTGATAAAAAAGCACCTCATTTTCGAATGCTTCTACAGACCCTCTGAGAGCTCTAATCCTGCAAACACAAGCACAAGCACACGATAAATCAAACAGAATAAATATTCGGAGGAAAAATGAGTGGTAAGCTAAATTATAGCGAAGAAAACATGGCTACAGAAACCAAAACGCCGGATCCCATTTTTTGGTGACAGGATTTTCTATTTTAATTTCATAAAATTTTCTCGGCGACCAAACAGATTGTTAGGGATCGAAGTAGAAAATTTACCAGAAGAGAGAGCAGCGGCTAGTGATTGAGGCGCCTTCAGAGGCATTTATACGAGCGAATGTGAAAGTGATAAACCCTACCTTCAAATGATTCGTGTCGGGCCTTTCCGTGGGCTTTCTGGGCCGACGTATATTGATAAGTCCAAGACCAAGCCCAATCATATTTCTAAGGAACAATTTGATAGGGTAGGGATGGGACTTCTTACCCAAAATCGAGTTTGAACCAAAATCGAGTTTGAATCAGGATCCGAATGGCATCTTAATCGAAGAATCGAGAATTTTGGTTATTGGGTCTTATTTGGGTCCGAAAATAAAAAGCAAATAGATTTAGTTCGGATTCAGTTCTGAGAGTGTTGAACCCTGATTAACCAGTTCATAAAGTTGTAATTGTATTTTTGATTTAAAGTTTTTTCCTAAAAACGGGTTAAATCGTGTACAATATCACCCATAAGACGAAAATCACATTCATTGGGTCTAATGAGGCAAAAGTAGGAAATCGAACTGGCGAACCGAACCTTAAATCTCTCAAATAATCATTCAATTGAGTAGAATCGAAGAACCGGACAGTTTTCTAAATATTGGATTAGGATTTGATTTTCTAAATTGAAGAACTAATTGTTTCAGTCTGGTCTGATTCTAAAACCCTTGTCCAGCCCTAATCTCATATACGATTTATAATGCACGTGTATAATTGTTCCCAACATTTTTAACTTTCAATTGTTATTACTTAAGTTAATTCGAACGAGGAGTACCAATTTCTTGGTCGTGTGCAAGTCTTGTGGTACCCTATTTTATAAAATACCTGCTATCGATTCAAGCAATAAAGGACTCTTTTTTCACACTCATTTTCACTTAGCGTTACTCCATGTTCGTCTTTGTGGGTTGGTTTTCAAATCCATTATACCAAGATCATCAAATATGAATCAACCGTTATAGATAGATTTGAAATTACTCAACACACTTTACACTTATAGTAATGTATAAATGTTAGTTAAACTTGGGATTGCTCGATTGTATGACTTTGACATAGTTTCTATTCTTCACAAGGATTGATCGGATCGAAGTTATGAAATACAGACATATTGTTATAAGGTAAATTTTACTTTATTTAACACAGTTTCAACATAATAATATATAAAATTTCGTTCAAATTGGTAACTGAATTTGACGACCGACAAATTTGTACCTTGCACAAAAAGTAAATAGACCAAGATTATTAAATGAATATGTCGTCATGGGATAAACTCGAGTTAAACTTGAAAGTACTCAACTATCAACTTTTACACAACATGTATCAGACACGATGGTATGGGCTTAATTTAAACTTGTGCTATAAAGTAAATGCTCTTACCCTCTACTATATCACTACAACTACATTTCATGCAGAAACAAAAGGGAAAGAGAGAGAGAAATGGATTCTATAGGAGAAATTGTGAAGCATGGTAGTAGCAAGCCTCACGTGGTTTGTGCACCATGGCCTACACAAGGACACATCAACCCAATGATGAAGCTAGCGATGCTCCTTCACCACAAAGGTTGTCACGTTACCTTTGTCAACACAGACATCAACCACAATCGACTTCTCCAGTCGTGGGGGGCCGAATCTCTCAATGGCATCCCTTCCTTTCAGTTCATGTCAATTCGTGACCCCACGCCCAATGTAGATTCGACTCTAAATGATGAAGACGTGTTTAATTTTGTCGCCGCAGATGGCTTGGTTTCTTTACGAAACCTTATTCTAAAATTAAATGATGATATTACTAATCCCCCTGTTACTTGTATTGTGTCTGATGTCGTTTTAACTTACGCTCACGACGTGGCTCGAGAGCTTGGAATCCCTAACGTTCTGCTATGGACGGCGAGTGTTTGTGCTTGCATGGCCTACTCACACTATCCTCAGTTGCTTCACAAGGGACTCATACCCTTAGAAGGTAACACTCATACCCTCTAGTTTCCGACTACATTAATAAATGGTGCATAGACATAAAAGTTTGGCATGTGTATAAATGACGAAATTATCCTTAATAATAAAAATTATTTTTTAATGAAATAAATACTTTTTTTACATCTGAAAATATCTCTTTATTAAAATTTGTTTGATAAAAATTGTAATTTAATTTTTTAGTTAGAAATATTTTCTATTTTTTTAGTTAATGTTATATATCAATGTTTATTTGATCAATTGGTTAAACATTTGAACTTGGGTTCACGCTGAGGTATATACATATCCTATTTTTATCTCTCAACTTCTATTGGGCCTTCTCTCTCGATGGGAGTCAAGTGACAGAATCGCAATGTGATAATATAGGGCACACTTTTTGCCATTTTCCCTTAATTAAATTCAATCATCTTAGTTCTAAATGGATTGATTGTGTCAATCAGATATTGATTGCGTCGCAAATGGGTATCTGGATACCGTCGTTGAGGGGATACCTGGTATGGAAGGTATACGACTGAAAGATTTTCCGTCGTTCATAAGAACTACGAATGGAGATAATTTTGACATTCGTATATGCATCAAACACATCGCGAATGCTCGGAACGCCTCAGCTATCATCTTCAATACATTTGACGACTTAGAGGAGCAAGAATTGATATTTACACTATCGACATTCCTTCCCCCAATTTATGCCATTGGTCCTCTTCACCAACTTGTCGATAAACTCTGCAGAAACTCTTTGAGTTTTTCAAAACTCAATTTGTTGAAGGAAGATCTAACGTGTCTCGAGTGGCTCGACTCCAAAGATCCCAACTCTGTAATTTATGTCAATTTCGGGAGCGTCGTTGTGATGACGACTCAACAACTGGTGGAGTTCGCATGGGGCCTCGCTAATAGTAACAAGAACTTCTTGTGGATCATTAGACCCGATCTATTCGAAGATGAGAGCACAATTGTTCCTCCAGAATTTGTGACGGAGACTAAAGAAAGAGGCTTGATAGCGAGTTGGTGCCCCCAAGAACAGGTTTTGAGCCATCCCTCGATAGCGGGTTTTCTGACGCACTGCGGATGGAACTCGACGTTAGAAAGTATCAACGCGAGAGTGCCGATGATATGTTGGCCGGTTTTCGCGGATCAACAAACTAATTGTTGGTATTGTTGTAATAAATGGGGGATTGGTATGGAGATGGATCTTGATGTTTCGAGAGATAAAATTAAGAAGCTCGTGTTAGAGTTGATGGACAATAACGTGGGAAAGGAAATGAAAATGAAGGCCATGGAATTGAAAATGTTGGCAGAAGAAGCTGTTGGTACTAATGGATCTTCTCAAGTTAATTTAGACAAACTGATTAAGGAGATATTTTTCAATAATTAGACTTTTCAAAATTGTATTATTATTTGTGTTGTTTATGTATGTTATTGGAGATGAAATAAAGTTGCCAACTTCCATTACTTGTTGTTTATTTCCTCTAATCATCTTTTTTTTATGGATGATTAATCATCTATTGAGATATTCACTCCAAAACTATTCTCATTTGTTATAAAAATACAATGATCAGTGACTAACTTAATTGTGTGAACAAAAGATTTGTGTGATTCCACGATTTGCTTACTTGCTTACGTTTACAATTGCACTACTATCTTATTATTTCTCCTTCAACTTATGCATTATTTGGGGTTATAATTCCATGTATTTATATTAAAAGAAAAAAATTATAATTCTTTGTACAATAGTAAAGATGTCCTAAATTCTTATACAATATGAAATCATTTCTTAATTCACTAGTCTCTCTACAATCCAACAATCTCTCACTTAAAAATTAGAGATTGTACTAGAGGCAGATTTGGAGAGGATTTAGCAATCTGACTCCATCTCCATTACAAACAATGTGAGAATTCCCCTATTTTAACGGGACGGGGAATTCTCCGACGAGACAAGAACTCCCGTTTCTCCATTTCAAACTCAAAATAGTGTTTAAAATAATTTTTTGGTAAAATTTGTATTTAAAAATAATATTCATTAAATATATATTACAAAGAATTTATTTTAATAAAAATCTATTTGAAGATATTTTTTTTCATTAAATATGCATTTCAAATTTAAAAAATATTTTTTACTATATCGGGGAAAGGAAGGGCGGCGATACCTCGCTCCGCCCCGCCCAGATAAGGGGATTCGTTGCCCCGCCACAAAGGGGCGGGCATCGGGTCTCCGTTGGGAATGAAAATTTTATTTGTAACCACCTCGATTAACATACTTACACGATTTTTTGACTTAAGGACTTTCTTCATGTACCATTCCTTTGATGCTCGTAACATATTACACAAGCTATTTTCAACCTTGGAAACCATGTCTTTTTAGTTTTTTTTTAACCGATTTTTTCATACTACACAAGCTATTACCCAGTTTGCACACCCAATCTTCATTTTCAACTAATAGTTTGAGACCGTACAAGTTATTTCTCAACTAGTATTTCAGGTCTCCATTCTCAAGAAATTTATTCTTTTCGTTCTTAATTGAGTCATTCAGATGTTAAAGTGTAATTCAATTGTAAATTAAATTGAACTGTATTTCATTCAATTAAATTGATTGAATCGCTCAACTTAACAAAGTAGTTCATTTTCATTCATATGTATTTTTCTTACTTTTAGAATTTAGGTTTCCATAACCATAACAAAAGAGGGAAAAATCCTACCACCTGTCTGTCGAATTACGCTTATGCACTAACCCACATCTAACAAACAACCTCGACTGCAACAACTAAATCCGAACCTTTCTCTCTTGAGGATCATTATAACATTGAACAATATATAGACATTTTCCTAGCAATCACTTGTGTGAAATTTACTAGTTGGGGTTGGACATTAGAATACGAGTAACTAGCAAACACAACAGATAATCTAAGATCTAACTTCAACAATATATAAGCAAATTCAATATCCCAACATTAAAACTCATGATAAGTCATTAATCATCATCATTGCAATTAGATACTCAACAAGCATATGAACTATGTATATATTCAACACTTTCCTCCTATCCTCAATGAATGAGAATTGGAAGCAGATAATTGTGGCTGTGAAATGAGGGCTTTTCGAGCCGAAGCGATCCCATTGGGAGCCAAGAGGGCGTTGAAGGAGGAAAAGTCCATCCAGTCCTTGAGCATCTCCTCCTGACTCCACTTGTCAGGTATCGCCACCCGCCCTGCCACCTCTTCTCTGTGTCTCTTCAGCCTCTCTCGCCCCGACCCCGACTCCTGATCATCAAAACTGCTTCTCTTGCGTGGAGCACCGTTAATCGGTTGTTGTCGATCGTGGCTCGTGCTAGTAGTCATGGTTTGGCTCAATAGGGGTCTCACAGGTTGATTATATAAGGAGGAACAGTAACTGTGGGAAGGTGCAAGTTGAGAAGAAGAAGAAGTATAAAATATCATAGGAATGGTTTTTGTATGGCACTTGGAGAGTCTACGTCTGTGTGGTTTGGTGGTGAACGTAGACCCACACATCACTCCTTCTTCTACTTGTACTGTAAGGTGGACATTCATTTGTTGAGATATTAGGGTATTAATTTATTAATCCACTTCACCGTTTTCCTATAAACACCTTTAACTCTTCATTTTCAGGACCTTGATTCTTTATGTGAGTTAATCAATATGATAATATGGTATTATGCCCACTAATATATATATATATATATATATATATATATATATATATATATATACCCCGTATAAACCGGCAGAACATTCAAACTTCTACTAACTGTTGGATCGTTGAAGATTTGTGCGCACGACATGTGACAGCAAAGTTAATTCAAAGTTCTATCGGGTTCATAACACTATACCATTTCATACTAACATTCAACTGATGTATTCCTCCGTTAATATGAATATGCGTTGAAATATTAATAATGAGGACACGCACACCAGTGTATATTCATGTAATATCTCAAATTCTTCAGGTGTAGCCTACCACAATTATTCTTAAATACAAAGCCCTATTTTAGTCAGCTAAATGTTCATTTGCACTTGATCTAAATGCTTTATATATGGGTCATTGCCTTCAATACATATACTTTTTCAGACAAGAAATGGTACATAAATCAAGGAATCGAATTTCTGACAAACTCGGAATGAGTGAGAAATAAATTAGGATAAACATCACATTGGAGATTCATAACTCAGAATAAATAAAGAATAGGGTAAACTCAGGACAACACAT
Organism: Geranium rotundifolium; assembly: GCA_963920655.1. Classification (NCBI taxonomy): domain Eukaryota; kingdom Viridiplantae; phylum Streptophyta; class Magnoliopsida; order Geraniales; family Geraniaceae; genus Geranium; species Geranium rotundifolium. Next base: position 24,086,771 of record OY987321.1, read on the forward strand.
AACTTTTATAGCAAGTTATGGAACTTAAACCGTGACTTGAGTATGAATGACAATTTATCATAATATGAAATCTATTAATAAACATATAATAATACAACTAAAAAATAAGTAAAAGCTCACAAGTCGAAAATTTTCAGAACGCTACGAATAAAAAGGTAATTCTAAAGGTAGGGATTGAGGAGACTATACATTGGAGGAATAGATTTTCAGAACGATGACGAGGCGATTCTATAGGTAAGGATTGGGGCAACGGCTAGGTTCAAAAGGCACATACATAGGTGGAAGAGCATATCGACAAGTTGGGCAAGTATTATTCTGGTAGAACCATGGGGCGATGCAGACGGTGTGATAGTAGTGATAGCAAGGCATGCCCGTAACAAACTCTCCTGATTTGAACCCCTCCAGACAAATCGAGCAGTCTTGTCCTTTCTTGATCGCGTAGTACGAGAGCGTCTTCCCCAGTATCTCGTCAACCTTTTCGGGGTTTGCAGGGCACACCCCCGCCTTCAGCATCTCGACCATCCTCCTCCTGCACTCGCCTTCCTCCTCCCGCATTTCAATCTCCCGCGCGTGGTACCGCGTTCCCACCACCCCTACCCGCTTCACGTCCAAGGTGAACTGCCTTCGGCTGTGAGCATAACCGTGATCAATGTTCTTAGGGCTGGCCGCCAGGAGACGGTCAACTAACGAGCTCAACTGTCTCGTGCAATTCTCCAGATCTAGGGGCGAGAGGCCGTGCCCGATGTACTTCTCGAATAAACGCATCGCCGATCCTGGCACTATCTCGCGCCTGGTGATGTGCCGGTGCACCCCGACGACCTGGTGATTGTGATTCTCGTCGGGATTCCTTACATCGAAAAATACCAACCTGGCAAAAATAAAAGGGGACAGGACGCCGCGTTCGAATACTACCCTGTCCGGGACGTCTAGCTCCTGTTCTTCGTCTTCCCTACCCGAGAATTCGAACCACATTCCACCTTCCATCTCTACTCTTATCCTACTTTCATCCATCATCCGGACTGGCCGAGAGAAATTTATGGATATTGTTGGTGTGAATTACAATAAAACAGACCCCTTTATGTAGGTACATATATGCCTAATCTAATTAGGATTACTTCTAAGTAATAGGAAATAACACCAAACCAGAACAGGCAACATAATACAAATACAAAATATCAACTAGAAAACTTCTGATTTTACCCCTAATAACAAAAACGATTATAATCCCTTAAGAATCCATTTCAGTGATTATAGATGAGCTCATATCTCAACTTGAATATGAGAAATATATATTTGGGAATTTGAAAAACAAAAATTAACTTGGTTATTTCGTGAAGCAAAATACTGGACAAACCTCGAATTGATCGATCTTGGTGCTTGGATTGGTAGTATTTTCAGGAATGGAATTGAATGGAGAGAGGAAGATGGCGAAGAGAGCTCTTTTAGGGTTCGAGATTTGGGGGAATTTTTAAGTTGGGCCAAACCCAACTTTGCGGCCCATTTAGCTTTGGCCTAAAATCCAAAATGAAAATTACTTGCCACAAATAAATAATCAAACAAAATCCTAAAATAATAAGGAACCACAAAGAAATAAAAAACAATAACTAAGACGAAATACGAAAACCAACTTGATTCCTATATGATGGTCATTTTTTAATTTAAAAAAATTACCGATATAATTAACAGTGAAATAAATTAGTTTAATTAGTTTAAGACGAAATACGAAACCAACTTGAATAGGTTGTGGTATGTATCCTTCGCCCGTGACGATTTGGGTTGTTCGTCGAAAATCGACTATATCTCACGGCGGTACAGCTCTGCCTGTGAGGGTTTCTAGTACGGCGACGATTTCGGGTCTTGCAGTGGTATCTGCGACGGCAGTTGATGGTGAAAGAGGCAGATCTAAGGGGAGGGCAGGAACGGGGTCGAGGACAGTGCGGTTGAGGTTGAAGTTGAGGACAGAATTCCAGGTGGGGCGAGCTTGGGTTGCAACGGTAGATCGGTACTGGGAAGGAACTTGAGTTATATGGCGTCGGTAGGCAGACTCATGCAAGTATATCAAATTAGGGGGTATCGGCTTGCTTAAACTTCAATACATGGGAATCGGCGGTTTTGGTTGGTTGGTTGGTTGGTAGGTCGGTACTGGGAGGGAACCAGAGTTATCTGGCGCCGGTGGGTAGACTCAAGCAAGCATACCGAACTAGGGGGTCTCGGCTTACTTAATACGTCACTTGGGTGTCCTATTGGGATTGGTACTGGAAGGAAACGGGGGGGGGGGGGGGGTCCCTAGTGTCGATGGGTTGATCCGGTTGAACCCAATGAGCTGGGAGAATTTGAATTTCGTGATGCCCATATTGATCGCAGGGTTGATCAATGAAGCTGGTTTAAGGCGGTCTACATTAAGATCACAAAGTTTCTCCATCCGCGTGAGTTTGAGGCCGTGACTCCGCATGAAGCTAACTGGTTCGAGTCGATTGGTTTCCGGGGTTATCATGGATGCCTGTGTAAAGCACTATGCAGCAAGATCACGGGGTTTCTCCATCCGTATGAGTTGGAGGTCGTGGCTCTACATGATGTTAAACGGGTCGAGCTGAACAACTTTGGAAGAATCATTAGTGAACAGTGTTGCGTACTACCCACTATCGGAACATATGGTCTTTTTTTTTGCTTGTAATCAAATGGTTCACGAATTGCCATGTTTGATTTAACTAACCGTAGCTGTGATTATGGTGAATGGTCTGTCCCACCAACTGTAGCTTCAGTTGTCCGGCTTGATACCGGGTTAGTTACTATTTAATTAATAAAATTTGTTTTTGCCTTCAAAAAAACAAATTGAATATGATGGTCATTTTTTTAATTTTAAAAAATTGCCGATATAAGTAACAGTGAGATAAATTAGTTTTAGTTTACATGCAAAATCTATTTTTAAAAGTGGCCATATGATATATACTTATCTCTTATTATCCCTAAATTATATTCTAAAACTATGTATATAACAAGTAATTGATAATTAATAAATATATATGAAAAATTAAAAGGAAAGCACCTCGAATTAATTATATTAACCGTTTGGTTCCTTAGAGTATAAAGGCAAATCGAAAAAAGTGAGGGTTAGTTGTTTTTTTTGAAATAAAATATGTATTTATTTAATTAATGGGAAACTAACCTGACATCTAGCCGGACAGCTGAGGTTACGGTTGGTGGGACAAACCCCGCACCATAATCCCAATTATTGTTAATTAAAGCATACAGCTCATGAGCCACCGAGTTACAAGACCTAGATATATAAGAAATTGAAACCCCTGCCCCTAACATGGAAAGAATCTGGCAACAGTCATAGATGATACTGCCAACCCTGTTCCCCTCTCGACTTTCCCGTCGTATATTGTTTACAACTTGTAGGCAGTCTGATTCAATCTCCACTGTTGCTAGATGTCCCCCTTTCGCCCATGAAAGTGCTTCTCTAACACTCACGGCATCCACCTCTTCTGGGAGGAGATGTCCGGTGAAGCGTCTGCAGAGTCCCCCTACTAGCCGGCCTTCAGAGTCCCTGCATGCGAGCCCTACACTCCAAAATCCTTTCTATGTGTCCATACCTCTATCTACATTTATCTTCATAGCTCCCTCTGTGGGAGGACACCAATGTGTGTTGGCTCTCTTTGCCCTTGCCCTATAATGATTGCCCATGGTCTAGACACTGTCCATAGTCTACGATATGCTTTCGCCCTTGCAGCTACCCTTGATAGGTGGAACTCCTCCCCCTTCCAAATGCATTGATTTCTCGCTCCCCAAATGGCCCAGAAGCATAGTGCCATTAGGCTGGTTTCGTCTTCACCTTCCCCCCATGTTGTCTAGTCTGCCACCTTTGGACTTATCCCCATTCTGCTTTTGACTCCGGTCAGCAACCTATCCTCCCACATTGGTTTCACCACTCGACATTCCAAGAACAAATGGTCCCCCGTTTCCTCTCCTTCTCCGCACAATGGGCATTGTGTAATAATCGGGACTCCCTTTTGAGACAGAGAGACTCTTGTCAGAAGGAGATTCGATATGGCTCTCCAGAAGCATACATTGACCTTCGGTGGTACCTTTAACTTCCAAACCCTTCTCCAATCTGGGGCAGCTGTCGATGAGATCCACAGGTTTCCTGACGAGCAGAGAACCCTGTATGCACTTCTCACTGTGTATTGCGGAGAAAATGAAGAAAATTGACAAGTTGATCTTGATGTGTGTATTTTTGTTATTAGTTGTTTGATTTCTCAGAAAATAAAGAGAAATTGAAATATTGAGCTTGATGTGTGTATCTATGTCATTAGATTTGGTTTCTCGAAAAATGAATCGAAAAATGAAGAGAAATTGAAAATTTGAGCTTGATGTGTGGGTTTTTTATTAGCTATTTGGAGGCCATAAAATGAAGGAAGGTTAATTTTTTTAAAAGATATTAATGCGTTTGTATGTGTTATTTAGCTGTATGGTTGCACAAAAAATGAAGAAAATTAAAAAAATTGAGCTTGATTAGTGTATATGTGTTATTAGATGTTAGTGTTGGGAAGAACAGAGAAACCAATATAAACATTAAAGCCCACCCCTCAGCCAAAAGACTAGTCTGGTGGGTCTTGGTCTTATGTGTATATAAACTTTCCTTATAACTCATACTCTTCCGATGTGGGACATGGACTTACATGTGGAAGCTTAACAATCTCCCCTTACACATTGAGCGTTATCACATTGGGTTGCTCCCCCTAAGCTCAAATCGCCTTGCACTCTAACCCGTAGGCCCATCTGGAAATCCTGGTCTGATCAATCATGGTTCTCTAGATCCTTCTAGCCTACATGACTCGATCCACCATGAGATCCACTGGCCTGCCAGCCCAATGAGATTTGTGCAAACCAATCTCTGATACTAGTTGTTGAGGGTATATAACACCGTGGAAATTCTCTAGAACACTAACCAAGTTAACTAAAGTTTGTATGTGATTTTAACAAAATCACATAAAAACTTTAGTTCACTTGGTTATTGTTCTAGAGAATTGTTCACGTTGTTATATATAAATATATATAGGGGCTGGATCAGGTGAGAACTAAACTCTTTTATGAGAACGTGAGAACTGAGTTTGTCCATTGAAAATAAGTTAATGTCCATCGGAAATAAGTGAATGTCTAATAAAAATTGTGATATCCAATGAAAGTGAATGTCCAACGGAAATATGTGAATGTCCAACGGAAACACTTTGTCCATTCAAAATAAATGAATATTCAACGGAAATAAGGGAATGTCCAATGGTTCTCATGTTCTCACGACACATTTTGTTCTCAGCCGAACCCTTCCATGTATATAAGTGAACTATGTCCAACACAAAATACAAAATGTTCTCAAAATTAATAAAAATCAAAATATGGTCCCGTCGTTATTGTTACGAGTACTAATATTGTCCGACCCGAATTGAACTATGTCCATAACAGACCATGCATGTCCTAACAAAGATTATGGAAAATAAGGTTCATACTTACCACTAAAGTTGTTAATATTGTCCGTCCAGAAGTAAACTATGTCCACATGAGAACATGTATATCCTACCACAAATTATGTGAAAACATGAGCATTCATGTCCGATTACTATAAATGTCTGTTTGTAAGTGAATTATGTCTATGCTAGAACGAAGTTTGTCCACCAGAAGATAATGGAACACACCAGGACATGTATGTACATAGCAGAACATGTATTGTCTTAAAAAATATTTAAAAAAATAGGGTTCATGCTTATCACTCAAGTCTTTAATATTGTCCTTCGAGAAGTGAACTATGTCTACACCTAAACATGTATGTCCTACTACAAATTATGTGAAAAATAAAAATATAGTCATACATGTCTGATTATTATAATTGTCCATTTGTGAGTGAACTATGTCTATATCACAAAAAAGTTTTTCCATATATTATTCAACAGAAACTAAAAGAGATAAGGGAAAAAGTAAAAAAATGAAAGTTATTAATGTATATTATTCTGCATAAACAAAAAAGATAAGGAAAAAATAAAAAAAGAAGTAATTAATGTATATTATTCTGCAGGTAAAAAAGGTAAGTAATGAATCAAGATATATTATATATGTCAACTATGTATACTTGTTGGGTCGAAAAGTGTCGTGCGAAACGTTACTTCCCGGTTCCCCGTGCAAGTATACATGAACGACAAGTAATACAAATTATAAGAGTCGGTAAGCTACCAAGTCGGTCCACATGGATTAGTTAGGGTTTTCGATTGTTAAGTCTAATGATCTAGAATTACGAGACTACTATATTTGGTAATTTTACGTTTGGTTGACGAAATAAGAATATAATGGTTTAAAGGCCTAGGGTGCTAAACATACATTTTGGTGAAAAGGGTCACGAGCAATGATTCAATTGATACTAAGTCTTATGTTGAGCCTATGTCTTAAATACCAATCTCGCCTCTCGATATTGAGATTAACCTAGTCTCGAGTCACCTCTTGCCCTCTCGGGTTCGTGATCGACTCGAGACCGCAATGGCCCGACAATGAAAGGCTAAGGGTCGAGTTGAGGTGTCAAGACCCGGTCTCGAGCCTCCATCCCTCGGTAAGTGCTAGTTCCGAGACTATCCGTCCCTCTCAGGCTCGACTTAGTCTCCTAATTATGATTCCTAAGTAGCTAAGTCAGGACACAAGCATTATTTCAAGCATCTTACACAACAAATCCATAACATCTAGAATCAATTACGTTTTTAACCTTAAATCACTTCATACAATGTCTAATACCCAAGGCTAAGGGTTTTAGCCCTCAACCATGGTGCTCAATCCAAAAATCATCATACAAACTAGACATAATCAATAATATAAATGGAGATTTAGAATTTAGAAAATGCTCTAGGAAGTAAGAGAAGTCTTGTGTTTGGTTGAATGCCTTTTCTTGATGATTGAATGGTGGAAATGTCTTCAACTCTTTTTTCCCCAACTCAAACTTGGAGGATAATGGTGAAATCTTCCTCTTCAAGCTTGGAAAATGAGTAGAGAAGATGAAGAACACCAAAATGTGTTGAAGAAGATGATGTGACTCTGCTGGAGAATGTGGTATGTGAAAAGTGTGGATCCCTCAAATCCCTAGGTCAAAAGACCTTTTATATGTGTCTGAAAATGGCCTTGTCACGATCGTGTCATTGGGTGTCACGATCGTGACACAGAGTGTGTCACGGTCTTGACACTATCGTGACACTATGTGGGGGCCAATTCTGGTCTTGGTCTTTGGCACGGTCTTGTCGTTGCTTGACACGATCATGTCTCATCTTCTAAATTATGTCACGATCGTTGCACCTCCGTCTTGATCGTCGTCAATGCTCACTGTCTTCGCAATGAAGAAGAAACCAGATTTTTGCTTTTATATCTCGTCTGTCACGATCGTGTCACGATATGTCATGATCGTGACACAGTCTGTGTCATGATCGTTACACAAACCGTGATAGGATCGTCAGAGCTCTCTGTCCCGAATATTTCTTTTATCCCTAGTGGTGTCACGATCGTGACAAGTTCCTTTTTATCGTGCTCGTCACGTGGAGTCGTCAAGATCGTGTCAAAACCTGACGATCGTGACACAGTTAGTGACACGATCGTCTCGTCTCTGTTTCAGTCTACGTCTATGCTCTCGGGTTTCCTCAATATATTTAGAAATTAATTGTCACGACCATGTCACGACCGTGACATGACTGCCCCTAATTCTCTTCTTTGCCAACCTTCTCCTTTTTGTGCCCGAGCCCCCGATTTCCCTATCTCACCTGAGCATAAATTGAATAAAACAATTAAAAGACTTGATTGTGGTGTGTGGGTATTCACACACACACCACACATAGGGTTGCATCAAACCCATGACTCAATAAACTCAATGGTGGTGTGTACGAGGTATACACCACACTTAAGACTTTACTTGATCTTAATTATATTAAAAACATTCAAATGACCAAGTGTGGTGTGTATGGGGATACACACCACACTTTGAGGCTCAACAAGCCTTAACTAGCCAAAGTTCCCACAAGCATGGTAATCACTAATTTAATCTCATCAACCCACATAAAGGGGGAAATTTCTCAAGGTCACAAGGCAATCACAAACCCTCATCAAAACAGTATTTACCATTAAGTTCAAGGAGAGAGTACATGTTACCTCTCTCGGACGAATGAGATTGTTTTCGCTTGATAGTCTGGCCAAAGTTGATGAAGTGGTCATCTTGTAAGGTGAGGGTTTACGCCATTCTTTTCTTTCCTTCTCCTATCCATATAGGTGTCGTGATAGAACCCTCCCCTTCAAACACACAATTAAACCACATTAGACAATTACCACGAAAAAGACTCAAATGATGAATTTGCACAATTGGGTTTAGAATTTGGGGTGCCTCCCAAAAAGTGCATTTGTTTATCGTCGTTAGCTCGATGGTAAAGTGGTGGGGCTCAAACTTCCTTTTCCATGTCGCTTTCTTCCAGCGACTCCTTGCTAATCTCAATAAAGCATTTCACTTCTACCGTCGTGTCCGGTTCTATCTCTCCTCATCTACCCCATGATAGTGTTTCAAGTGGAGAACGTTTGCAAAAAAGGTGGTCTTGTCTTTGATGTTCATAATCTTCATCACCCCATGACTAAAACATGTTATGATCTCGAACGGCCCGGTCCACTTAGACTTCAACTTCCCGGCATGGAGTTTGAGTTTTGCGTTATATAGTAAGACAAGTTGTCCGGGTTCAAAGCTCCTCTTTAAAATTTGCTTGTCATGCCACCGTTTCGTCTTCTCCTTATAAATGGAATTGCTCTCATAAGCCTCCCTCATCTATTCTTCCAACTCCTCAATGTGTAGCAACCTTTTTGCTCCCGCTCGACCCAAGTCCAAGTTGCATCTCACGATCGCCCATCTCGCCATATACTCAATCTCCACCGGCAAGTTGCACGCTTTTCATACACCATCCGGTAAGGGGACATGTTGAGCGGGGTTTTGTATGTGATACGATACGCCCAAAGAGCTTCATCAAGGGGCTTGTTGCGGGTCCTATGTGACCTTGCAATTACACTTCTGCCCCGCAATTGAGCACCAAATTTTCCTCGTTTCGGCTTTTAAGAGACACTATTTTGTACTTTTTGATATTTTGTGGAATTTTGACATTTTGTAGGTGAAAGGCACAATTGTAGCATAATTGGAGCTGAAAATCGGTTAAGAAAATTCTGCACAATAGCCGAAACTTTCCGGTGGTGTAGATTTCTCATCCGATGTCCGTTTGGGGCCCAAAATTTGTCGATTTGAATGGATTGTGAAGATCTAACACATTAAAGAGGTTTTAAAGGAGTCACGATTGTGACTAGACAAGTTATGATCGTTCCTAATTGAATTTTTGGCAAAACAACCCGTGGTGAGGCATGATTTCAGTCATGGAGCGCACACGATAGTCAAGATTGTGCCTAAGCGCCATAACTGCGTTTTAAAGTGTAGAAAACCCTAAAATTTGACATCCAACACTCACTTTTCAGCCCCCACACTTAGTTTTGAGAGGGTTTTCGACCTACCAAGGGTTCCTAGAGGAAAATGGCTCTTAGAACCTCCCTTTGAGGACATTTTGGGTGCTCCAAGAGAGGGTTTCCACCACCACCACCATGGGAAGAAGAAGATGAGGCAAGAGGATGCAAGAAGGAGCTAGATTGGAGAGTTTTGAGTTTCCAAACACCCATGTCTTTGGGTTTGGGTTTGTAGTTTTCTTTCCTTGTCTTGAATCTAACTATTTCTTGTATGTGAATACTTGAGCACCATGATTTATGGCTAGAAACCCTAGGTCATGTGAGCTAGACTTTTGTATGAATTGGTTTTGATTGATATTGAGGTATTAACTCTATGTTGTAGATTATGATGTGTGTTTGCATTATTTGAATGCTTGTATCTTGACTTAGCTACTTATGATATATGTTTAGGTGACTAAGCCGAGCCCGAGAGGGACTGATAGTCAGAGATATAGGCATCACAAAGTGTTAGGGGCTTGAAGCCGTGCAGAGACGCCCCATATTAGCACTTAGCCTAACATTGTCGGGCAAATGCAGTTTTGACGTTGGTTCAAACCCAAGAGGATAAGAATTGACTCGGAATTAGGCCAATCTCAATGCCGAGAGGCGAGGTTGGTATTTATGGCATAGGTTCTTCACTTGACTCACCAAAAGAACTAATATTTTGATGATATTGTATAATGACCATGCATGTCTTGTAATTGATTCGGTTTTGATATGTTGTGTGCATGTTTGTTGAGTCTACTATGTTAGACTCGAGAGGTCGGATGCCTAGCCCTCACTTCTCGGTTCAAAGATTGTTGGTATTAATGCGGTTAGCTTAGGGTCTTCGGTTTACGGGGTGAACACACATTTGCATTGAGTGACATTGTGTAAGTATGGTAACCCCCATAAGTGCGCAAGACTCGTGTTAATTAGGCTGTTCCCAATGTCGAGAGACGTGTTCGGTATTTAAAACATAGGCCAATGACATGCATGCTTGTTATCGATGTCTCGTTTGGTTTCTTGATTGCCTTGATCATAATGTCTAGTTCCTTAGGTTCTCGAATCCTCGACTTCTAACCAACCATCTACCATCCGCCTCCCCCATTTAATTTCTTGCATTAATTGTAGTGTAGTTGTAGTTGTGTGCTAAGTGTAGTTTAATATCTCTTCTTGTGCAATTTATTTTATCGATTCGTGTCGGCAAAAAGAGCACGGAATGTCCAATTGAGAGACCCCATTTTGGTCCATATGGATTCGACCTGGACTTAGCCCGGAATAAAAATGTACTTGTTCGACCGCGTGTTGTTGTGTGTGTGGGGAAAGGCGTGAGGCGAACAGTACCCGCTCTAGAAGGGTGTGCCGCGCGAGCCACTCTTTTCCCCCAATAGCGCTTGGACCAATCCTTTCTCTTAAGTCCCACCATTTTCTTTAGAATTCCTTTTATCTCTTTGTTGGTGCTCTCGGCTTGCCCGTTGCATTGAGGATGGTAGGCTAACGACATCTTATATTTCATGCCAAACTTCTTGGCTAGCGCTTTGAAGAGCTTGTTTCAAAAGTGGGCTCCACGATCACTTTTAATCGCCCCGGGGGGTTCCGAATCTAGCAATGATGTTTCGCTTCACAAATTTGGTAACTGTTTTGGCGTCCGCGGCTACAAAAGCCTCCGCCTCTACCCACTTTGACACATAGTCTACCGCGACTATTATATATAACTTCTCATAAGATGACGGAAAATGGCCCATGAAGTCCATACCCCAAACATTAAACACTTCAACCTCCATGATACTATTGAGGGGCATTTCGTGCATCCGAGAGATATTCCCCACCCTTTGGCACCTATCACATTGTTTGACGTGGTCGTGTGAATCTTTGAAGAGGGTAGGCCAATAGAACCCCGATTGCAATACTTTACGGGCCGTTCGATCACCTCCAATGTGACCTCCATAAGGGGAGTTATGGCACACTTCGAGGATACCGGGAATTTCACTTTCAAAGACACACCGACAAAATATTTGATCATGCCCTTGCTTGAATAAATAGGCCTCGTCCCAGTAATACATCTTACACGAGTGTATGAATCTTTTTTTGTTGGGCATTCAACTCCAACGGAAGAATGCCACACGAGTAAGAATTTGCGATATCCGCATACCATGGGATCAAGCTTTCTATTGCTAATATATGCTCGTCGGGAAAGAATCCCAAATCTCCTCATGACACTTTCCTTGCTCATTCTCTACTCGGGAGAGGTGGTGGGCCACTTGGTTCTTTGCTCCCTTTCGATCTACTATTTCAAGCTCGAATTCTTGCAATAAAAGAACTCATCGTATCAATCAAGCATTCGCCTCTTTCTTAGTCAATAAATATTTCAAAGCTTAGTGGTCGGTCTGCACTAAAGTCCTTGTCCCTATCACATAAGGTCAAAACTTCTCAAATGCAAAAATCACCGCCAAAAATTTCTTCTCCGTGACGGTGTAGTTTTCTTGAGCCCCATTCAAAGTTTTACTTGCATAACAGATGACGGGAAATATCCTTTCATGTTTTTGACCAAGAACCGCTCCTAGAGCATAGTCGCTTGCATCACACATGATCTCGAAGGGTCGCTCCCAATCTGGAGCCACCACTATTGGGGCTTGATAGCATTTTGTGCCCTAGTCCAATTGCTAGTAGCCTGTAAAAATCTATGTACATTATCATCGTTTGTAATATATATATAAAACGGCTTTGTATTACTTATGTGTTGAAGTAATATGTTAAGCATGATCTGATTTATGACCACTAAGGTAGTAGAACCATAAATCTGTACGGATCACACTTAACGAGTCCCTGGTCAAAATATGCTTCCATAGAAGCGACCAATATGAGGATGGTTCTTAATGACGTAGTTCTACTTGTCATAGGGATGAGGGATCCCGGAATCATATTATAGATATCATGAGGTGATTGATATCGGACGACCCGCTTTGAATAGTGTTTTCATAGATTAAGCCATGAACATATTCAAATGCGATAGCTTGTCACGATATCCTTAGACCGAGGAGTCATTCTGATCACTATGCAATGTACGTGCGGCTTTAACTTGCGCCTAACGCTTTCTGTAACAGGATTGCAATAACGGGCATGATTGGGTGGCAGAACGGGTTGCATGAGTGACACGAAAGACGACTATGTGATTTATCCCTCATACTACGGTATGGGAAAGATATCCGTTAAAGGCCTCTTGATCGAGACTGACTTAGAGTAAGAGCATGGCCATGCCGGTGATACGGGTTATCAGTTCTCAGCCATCTCACATATCAAGTAACAATGATTGATTAAACAAGGGTGACGACTCTATGCGTTGTGATGAATCGGGATATCTAGAGATAATAGGATAGTGACTTGTACGCACAAGGTTAAGTCGAATTATCGATCTTCATGCACATTGGGTAATCATAACGTCTTACTAGAGGCACCTTATGATGGATCGGGCAAGAGCGATCTTTTGCGCCGATCTGCCAACGGTGGCATGAGCCTGAAGGGTCACACTCATTCAAGACGGATAACTTGAGACAAGGAAACCTTAACGTTTCTTGAGGAGCAATACATGGACAAAACTGGAGGTTTTGTGCCATGGGTTCGGTTTGAGAGAATAATTAGCGAATCGAGAAAACTGAGTTTTTCGTCGATATCGCGTCGGACTTTGTTTGATAAGTAATGACAAAAAGGGTCGGGCGACTTTTGGACACGGCACGAAACCACATGGGCGAGCCCATTGGGCTCGGCCCATGAGGTCTCATGGCCGGCCCAACAAGGGCCCATTATGGGCCCAATAAGCCCTATATGGCCGGCCCACATGGTGGGTCCATGAGTGGGGGCCACACAACACCATGCTTAGTTGGTGATTGTGGATTAAGAGGTGAGTGATTTAAGGGGTATGGGTTAAAGCACCTTTAAGCCCATACCAATCACTTTTGACCCATGCTTATGAGTTGGATGATGAATTGAAATATCTAACATTCATTCATTAATCAAATAATCACACAACTCACAAATCCCTCTCTCTCTCTTGCTTGGCCGGCCACATACCCTCTCTCCTCTATCTTGCTATCTTGTTCTTCATTTAATTGTTCTAGTAGGCAATTAAGTGAAGGATCTTCAAGATCATCCCCTTGGTGTGGACTTGCTTTAGAGAAGAAGATGTGAAAGTTCTTCTTTATCGATTCAACAAAGACTTAAAGGTAAACATCTTGTGGAATAGATTTTGCCTTGTGATTTAACGGTTTATGTTCTTGGACAAGGTTTGGAGTAGATTTTATTAAACGCTTCCGCTATCTCGATGATCTAGAACGCTCCAAAACCCTACAATGGTATCAGAGGGTGGTTACCCTCTTAATCTTTGTCTTGTTGAATTTGTTTCGGTTTTATAATTATTTGCATGCCAAAATTGTTGATAACATGATATTAATGCTTTTTGGGATAATTGCATGAAATATTTTATTTTTGAAAATATATTGAATTTGGAATTTTTCGGAAATTATTGGATTTGTCGGCTCCGAGAAGAGACTCTCGGGGAGCCGGATCGGGGGTACCGGATGGAGGTCACCGGAGGCCGGCGGTGACCGGAACCGTCCCCACTCTTGGCCGAGGCCGAGAGTGGAGGCAAGCTCGACTTGGGCCTTCCAAGGCCCAAACCGAGCCGTAACATGTTGGGCTCGGCCCAATGGGCTTTCGGCCCATTGGCTTGCCCCGACTTGGTTCGTGCACGGTGTTTGATCCGTGGCACGAATCCGTGATCCAATATTTCGAAAACTTTCAAAATTTAATCGGTTTCGATAAATCTTTTTTCGAAAAGGTCTAGTTTCGATATACCCGACCAAGCAACTTGGCAAAATTAAAACCGGAATAATTGCATATTATTTGATAACATGTTTGTGTGATAACATGTTGGATGATGTGATGAGATGTATGATGCATTTGTAGCCCATTAGATTTTATCGCTGTCACGGTTTGCATACCGTTAGTGTTGGCGTGTAATTATTCTTTCATTCGAGCCCATAAAGTGTAATTATTTTTTATCCGGTTAACGAACCGAGTATTAATTGTAATTACTACTCAAAGACGAGAAGGATGGAAAATCGAGCACAATGACGGTCTTGGAGGAAGTCCAAGAGCTAGTGGGAGCCCAAATGGAAAAGACGAGAAGATGTTGTGACTCGTAGAATCCTAAGATTAGGATGGGCTATAAAATGCATATTTAACGCTTTATGTTTGCTTGCTTGTATCATTTAAATAATAACATGCTTGCATGCTTAGCTTATAAGTTTATAAGCCATCACCTCACATGCAAAGATTAAAATCGATTTTAATTGTTTGTATGTTTAAGCGTTGTGAACCATCATCGCACGGGTTGTGATGGATGAGTTCAAATTAGAAACGTGTTTGCACGGGTTGCAAATGACGGGTTCAAATGAAGATAGTATGTGATACAATTAGAAACGTCACAACACGGGTTGTTGATGACGGGTTCGTAATTGTGCCAAATACTTTCGAATTATTAAACACAACCAAATTACAACATAATTTGAGTCAAGTGAGATGCTACCCAAATTCACACCCATGTAGAAACATTTTATCGGTGTCGTGCGCCTTAGCGGAGCATCGATCGAATGGGTTCTATATGGGAATGGTAAACTTTGTGAGATGCCGTGCGCCTTAGTGGAGCATCTGCACAAAGTTAACTCGTTAGTGAAGGTTGGTTGACTCAACCACGATTCTTGGCCTGAGGTCGAGCTGGGGCATCGGAAGAGTAAGCCGTGTGTTTTGTTTTATGCACATACCCTGACCAAGAGTTAAACGGGTTGTAATTGGACGGACGTCCTACCTAAATAAGTCAATTGGAGCGGTGCGCCTTAGCGTACTTCAAATGACGAATAAGGGATCTTGGTTTAAAGGTTCTAAACCTTAGAATTGGATGGTTGGTGTTTAATTCGGATCTTCGTAAATTTATTCAACTTTTCTGATTAAATTTACTTTCTTCGTGTAGAAATGGCTAGTAATTCAACAAACTCTTCTAATTTGTCGTTGAGGACTATACTCAAAAAGTGTAAACTCAACGAGACAAATTATCTGGACTGGGACAGGAATTTACGACTTGTGTTAAAGTTGGAACGCAGGGAGTACGTCCTTGATAAGGCTATCCCGGTGGAGCCAGCTGCCAACGCAACGAGGGTCGTTAAGGATGCGTACCAGAAACACCTTAGCGACTCTATCGACGTTGCGTGTGTCATGCTGGGCTGCATGGAGGCGGACCTCCAGAAGCAGTTTATGGAGCTATCCCATGATCTGTTTGCAATGTTTGCACAGATCAAGGATATGTTCAAAGAGAAAGTACGTATTGAAAAATACACTGTTCTCCGAGAACTCATTGCCTGCAAGATGTCAGCAGACAGCTCCGTAGGTCCACACGTCCTACGTATGAAGGGGCTTTTCGACCATATGACTAGTATCTGTATGTCTATGGAAAAGGAAATGACTGCGGATTTTATTCTACAATCCCTTCCTCATGCATATGGTGGGTTCGTCATGAACTATCACATGCATGACATGGACAAGACCGTGTCGGAGTTGCACAACATGCTAGTAAATGCCGAGAAGAGCATAAGGGTCAGTTCGCCCAAAAGTGTTCTTATGGTCAAGAAGGGATCCAGCTTCAAAGCTGGTGGTGGAAAGGGTAAAGCCCCTATGCACCTGGTGGGAAAGATCAGACGACCATTTGTTCCTAAACCTTCCATGCTCGTAAAAGGCAAGGGGAAGGCAAAGGAGTCGGTCTGTTTCTACTGTCAAAAACCTGGTCATTGGAAGAAAGACTGTTAGCAGCTGAAGGAGGATCAGAAGAAGGGCGGTGGGGTCACTGCTTCATCAGGTATTCCATTAGAGCTATATCTCTCTACGATAAATACTTGGGTACTAGACACTAGAGCTGAGTCTCATGTCTGTGCGGATGTGCAGGTGTTGCATAGTGGAAGAGATATGGGGGAAAACGAGGTGGACCTAAGAGTTGGGAACAACGTGAGAGTTACCGCAACTGCTGTGGGTTCTGTGAACCTTGTTTTGCCCAGTGGGCTTGTAATTGAACTTTCAGATGTGTTTTGCGTACCTGCTTTCAGCAGGAATATTGTATCAATTTCTCTTCTTGAAAAAGAAGGTTATTATTTTGATATTAAGAACGGGATTTTTAATATTATGCGCAACAACATGTGAAATTTTGATCAATCTAGTCGGGCAAGATGCCACACACAATGTTACGTAAGAAGCTATAACATTGTGTCTGACTTCTTGTGTAGATAATGCAGGACAGTAAATATAAAGCTATAAACTATGACACAGCAGATTGTTTACCCGGTTCGGTGCAACGTCACCTACGTCTGGGGGCTCTCAGCCTAGTGGAAAGATTTCACTTATCAGTAATTCGTCAGAACATACAAGTACCTGTGATCATCCCTAGATCTATACTTTATGATATGTCTTACAGTGCAATCTATCTCAGGGTCTCCACATGAATCCAAGACTCCGTCTTGATTCCACTCTTCGAGCAATCGCCTTGCTCTGTCAGTTCAAGTCTTCGTACAACTTGGTGGTTGCGTGCAGTCTTCACTCACGCAATCAGTAAACCCTCAATCACCTAACTCTCAATAGTTATGTGATGCACAATATCCTAAGCTCAATCTGCAATTTCTCAGCCCGCAAACCTTCACGTCTAAGAACCTTGCAAATTATTGCTAGGAAACAAATAAAGAACCACACGATTGCTAAGGGGGTAGCCTAAGCTTTTATAGCAATCGAGGATGAGTACTAACCCTAATGGGTTTCCTCTTAAGCACCGTCTTTCTTCTTTCCAGAATTGGAGTCGTTCTGGAATTTCCTAATCGTCTTCTTGCTTTTCTGCCGAAACTGCACTTTCCTGATTTCTGTCGATCAGGATGTTTGCCGAGATGCCGTCAACAATGTTACACAAGATGTCGCAAAAGATGGTTCGACATTCTTTGTAACATGTTCTTCAGTTCCTTTAAAAATTAGCCAATCTCTAAAACGGTCGTAACTACAATCTCCCCCTTTGGCTATTTTTAAGGACAACATTCTTCTTCGCATTCTGCGTCGCATTTGTCGTCGATGCACACGATCGGCAGTTATCAAGTCTTTGTTTGCGTTTCACGTCTCGTAACGTCTTTTGTGCATAATGTGTGTCACCGCGCGTATCATCGTGTCTTCGCGTATCATCGTGTCTTCGCGTCGTCTCTATCTTTCTTGTATCATCTTGATCGCGCGTATCTATCTTACTCCCCCTTGCTGGCTCAAAAAGACCCAAAACTTAAACAAATATTTGTAACAAAGCAAGGTAATAAAAAAAAAATCCAAACGTAACTCACACTTACTCCCAATCAGCAGTCGAGAGTAAATGTGAAACAGTGTTCAACAAAAAATTACAAAATAAAGTTGTTCAGTTGTTCGGTAATCAGAAAGTTTATGAAATTAAACAGAGCTGCTGCTGGAACTCGCAGTCTCTTCTTCAGTCGCTTTAGTGGAGGCATCTTGAGTAGATTCTTCTGGATCATTTGGCAGAGAGGTGGTGTCATCATCTTCGGAGCCTGGAGGGGACATGGATTTTAGCAGGTTGGCACAGTGTGTTCGTCTCTGGGAGAGATGTTTCAGAGCTATCTTCAGATTGACAATGTCCTTGTCAAGCACGGCTATCTCTCTTTCAAGCATAACTGCATCCCTGCTGGTGGTCTTGGTTGGAGGGGCGGCACTTGTGGCTCGACTGGTCGTTGCCTTGGCTTCTGGCCTGACAAGATCAGGAGCATGCTTGCCCTCAAACAGCTTGTGGCTCACCACAATCAGTCCTCCTCGTTTGCCAACCTTATCTGTTGTCTTCAACACTTCGGGGTGTTGATGTACAAGCAGCTCAGAGATAAGGGATGGAAAGACAATAGGTATTTTTACAGCAAGTGATCTGGCATGTCGGATAAGATGATCAATAACAAATTGCCCAAAATCAAGTGTAGACCCAGTACCTATTTGGAAGATGAGTATCGCCAGCTCTGGTTTGATAGAGGATGGGTGTGTGGAGGGAGCCCAATTAGCTACTCCGCTGCGAAAGAGAATGGAGTACTTGGATGTAAGGTCCGATGCTGCCACAATGCCTTTGGTCGGCCACTTTCTGCTTTTGTCTCCGGTAATCTCACGGAGTACCTTGTTCAGGTCAGGTGGAGGCATAGATCGAACACGTTTTCTCCCCAGGAAGTCATTTATGATGTCAGAGGAGATGTTGAAGCGGATGCCTCTGACATACACTTTCTCAAAATCCGGATCATCCGGAGTACCAAACCCAGTAGGCAAGTTGGCGATGAATTCTTTGACCAAGAGGGGATAGTGGTTACCAATGTTCATGACGGTCTTCATAAGCTCTACCTGCTCCAGAAGTTGGACAATGGCTTCTAGTCCCATCAGTTCTGATGACAGGGTCTTCTCGGGATACGCCGTTCTCTGAAACACGAATTCCCATCTTTTCGCACCGTCTGCTGAGTGAAACGACACATTGTCGTAAGGAACACTTGACGTGTTCTTGACCGTCTTTAGGCTCTTTCCCTTCTTTGCTTCTTTTGCAGTAACCTCCTCTACATCTTCATATGTCGCTTCATCTATCAATCTCCTTTTGGAGACAACTTTCTTCCCTTTTCCCTTGACGGACATCTTCTTCCTCTTGGTGCTGGGGCCTCCAGCATCTTTAACCTCATTTCTCTTCTTGGTTTCTTTGAGCTTTTCAACCATCACAGCTAGACTCTCATTTTCTTCTAGTACCTTCTTCTTCAGGGATGACAACACTGTGTGTGCCGTCTCAGCAGCTTCTTCCGTCGCATCTTCTTTGGCATCCAGAGGGGTTTCTTCTGTATTATTAGTGACGACATTTTTGTCTTTCTCAACTTCTTCCAGATCGGTATCTCCGTCTCTGGTTTCTTCTTTCTCAACTCCTTCCGAGTCAGCGACTTCTTCTTCAACCACAGCCTCCTTTGTGGCTTCAGGAATGACATCTGTTGTACGTTCTTCCTCTCCTTCTCCTTCAGCAATACGCTCCAACCCATGACTGACCGGGGTCAAATCTTTCTCTTCTCCTCCAGGATTAATCAGTTCCTCCACCACACCTTCTTGAGGTGGTTCTTGGTTTTCCAGTAGCGACTCCAACAAGTCACTATTTCTGGAGGTATCGGTGTTTGAGATAAAGGAAGAGTCGATACCTGGGACATTTGTTGGTACTGGAACAGGAACAATCTGCATGGACGCTTCTCGGCTTCCTTGGCCAAGATCAGTCTCCCTTTCTGGCCCTGTTAGGTCTGTCATGGAGAATGCAGAGCTTCCGGTTCGAGACCGTTTGGGAACTCGAGAAAAGATTGGCATTGGTGCTTCCTCCGCATGGGTTTCTTTGGGAGATTCCTCAGCTTTATGCACTTTTGGTCCTTTGATTCGGACTCCATGTTTGTTGGTTTTAGCTTTGCTGCTCTTGGAGCTCTTTGCTTCTTCCCTCTTTGGTACTATCGTGCTTCGAGTTTTCACCATGTCTGTGTAGGTAGTGAGATTTTTGGTGCAGAATGTGAGAGGTGAGGGAGATGAGAGCGAACACGAGAAGGGGCAGACTAGGTTTAGATTTTGAAAACAGGTTGATTCAAATCAAATCTGTTGAAATCCAATCGTATCTTTCGTGACCTTTCCTTCCTTTATATGGGCTTTTGGTATGCTTGGCCCAATGGCATGTGTTGGGATTTTGGACCGGTTCATGAAGAGGCACCAACTACCAACTAACTCCTCTTAACCGTTTCTGCAACTTTTATTGCTCATTGATGGTGCACAGACCGAGTGATGATCTGAGGTACTCAAATCTGCTCGCGTCTAATGCCTTTGTGAAAATATCAGCAAGTTGCTTCTCTGTAGGAATGTGCTCTAGAATGATCTTCTTATCTTCGACCAGTTCTCGAATGAAGTGGTGTCTAATGTCAATGTGTTTGGTTTTGCTGTGTTGGACATGATTTTTGGAGATGTTGATGGCACTGACTGTCACGCCCCAAATTCGGTAGAGACCGAGCCCGGAACGCGAACGAGGAATCAGTGTCCGAAACAACTGAAACAATAATAGTAACCAAATAAAAAGAACACAAATACAATGAACCGCGAATTTTATAACTGCTCAAAAGAATATACAACACGAGTCAGAGACTCAAAGTATGATCAAGAAACAACAAAACGTCGACACTAAATTGTACGTCAACTAACACGCCCAAAACAACCCGGACTCTCCAGCTCCTCCAGCTTCGAGATGTCCTCCTATCCACAATCACGATCCTCACCTGTCTGCAGGAAGAGTAGCAGGGGGTGAGCATTTACGCTCACCGCAACGGATACCCGACTGACAACGGCATACAAGTAATTGACAGGGTGATACATAAGCACAGTTCGAAAAAGATCAATAGTAAAACTCAACCATTATCCAAACATTTCGTCTCATTCTCAATACTCAAATCATCACACAATCAACCAAGCAACATCAATCAAACAAACCTTTCACTCAAGGAAAGGCAACAATCCGGGTACTTCGTCGAGTCCATCTTGCCAAACACGCACGGTGTTGGACAAGGTCTACACGACCAGGTGATGCAACCTATAACACGCCAGTTTACAGTCGCAAGCTGTCTGGGCCTGGTCTGCCTCCCACTTTTCGATAGCTAGTCGTAGGCGTGAAACCTCTTCGCGGCCGCCAGTTTACAGTGGCTAGCTGTCTGGGCCTGGTCTGCCCCCCACTTCTTCGATTGCTAATCGAAAGGCGTGGACGCCTCTTCGCGGCATGGATGGAGAAGCGCGGTAAGAGCGCAAATCTACCCCACCCGAACGGAGATCACGGACGTATCTTTCCCACCTGGGCGTCAACCAGCAACAAACACAAACCACCACGCACACTGGGCTCCCGCCCGTAACCAACATCCACACACACTGGGCTCCCGCCCGTAACCATCATCCACAAAACATTTCAACCACAGGAGAGAAATAATCAACTCAAGTCATTTCGATTTACATGTTAAGGCACAACATCTTCAAACACATCAAATCGCATTTACCATTTACTCACAATACAGTTCAACCATAGTGAAGAATATACTCAACTCAAATCATTTCAATTTACATGTTAAGGCACGACATCTTCAAACACGTCATATCACAATTTACCATTACTCACAATTGAACAAGCATAACACATTCAAACCAAACGCAATGAGTAAAGCGGTAACACCCCCAATAAAGCATACAGCGGAATGGCACGTCGCTGTAGTATAATCAACCTATAGACACAACCGGTGCCCACATGCAATTCTACACATACATATACTAAGAACACAAAAGGTGCCCACATGCAATTACTAGTAACTTTCCCAAGTCATGTACGGATATACGGCTACTTTTCCCTACCTCGATAATTATCCAACGTTAGCTCCAAGTCTCTCGCGACACCACGTCTAAATCCTTCCCTTTCCACGAGCGATGGAAGAATCTAATAACGACAAACGCACAAACTTTAGCAATTGATCGAAGTCCGATTCTAACGAAACTAACGCCCAAGTACACCCCAATGAGTCCCGATCACTCCAATACTTCCTAATTACACCGAGTTGCCAAAAAGGACCCGGAACGGCCCAATTCGCACACTTTCCCGAATCTGCCCGGAAACGCTAAAATGACCTCGGGACCCCGAAAAATTCCGTTTTCGCATCAACAAATCATAATTATATTCAAGGGGTCCAACGCAATCGACGGAACCAAATTCCGACGCCCGAGCGACTCAATCCCGTCATTAAGGTTCCTCAAATAATAAATAATCTTTTCCCACAATTCAATTCCAACAATTCTCAAATTTATTCTACGCGCATAATTAAATTTGAGATCACCAATAAAATTGACGGAATTACGTTCCGACCTCCGGGGGATTTAATCTCGACTTTAAAGTTTAGCGAAACAAACACATTTTAGCCAAATTAATTCCAATTTCTTCCAAAGTCACGAATTAGTGTTCTAGGGATTTTCCGGGATTGCATAACACGTAAAAACCCGAACTCCGGGCACGCGGGCCCCACCTCCGGTGACCGGCCGGAGCTCCGGCGAGCTCCCGGTCACCGGACAAACCTCCCGTTTGTCTCAAAACGCTCCAAACTACCCCCTTAACACTAATCCAACCTCAATCAATCCATATTCCACAACTCCATAAATCCAAACTCAAGGAAATGAGAATCCAAAACATACCTCTTGTAGCCCACGACGAGGAGAACCCGAATACGCAAAAATCAAGACGTTTGGACGGTCGGAACGTCGGGAAATCGCCACAATCTTTTCTCTTCTTCTTCCTTCTTTCTTCTTTCTCTTTCTCTTTCTCTTTCTCTTTCTTCTTCCTTGTGTTCTGCCGAGAATCAACCCCTCCCCCCTTCTTATAACTTAAATATAATTATTTAAACATTAAACTAATAAAATAAACCTATTTTCCATTTTCTTTTAAATCTAAATTAAAACAATTAATTTTTTAATCACTCAAAAGTCTCCCCCCCCTCTAGATACATGACAAGTGTAAAGTAGAGGGGTCCCGCAAGCCACTTTTGTCATTTCGGACCCGAAATCGTCCGAAACGGACACGTTTTTCGAAACCGTCGGAACCGTGATGTTTCGCTAAATTTTAGCTTTCATATGAACCTAATATCCATAGTATTACAATTCCAACTTAAAATGGCTCAAATAGTAGTCCTCGGTGACTCTCGGGTCAAAATTTGGTCAAATCGCGAATTATTAAATTTTCATCCATTTTTCACAAAATTGACCCAAATTGACCCAAATTGACCGGGAGCGGTCCTTACAACCTTCCCTCCTTAAAGAATTTCGTCCGCGAAATTAAAATGTACCTCAAGAGTTGAATAGGTCTGGGTACTTCGTGCGAATCTCGTCCTCGCGTTCCCATGTCGACTCAGCTCCGTGATGCTGCCAAAGTACACGTACTAGCCGGATAGTCTTGCCACGCAAGACTTGCTCCCGTGAATCTACAATCAGCACCGGCTTCTCCTCGTATGAGACATCATCAGCAACCTCAACATCCGCCCACTCAATGACGTGAGAGGGGTCTGCGTGATACTTCCGCAGTTGGGAAACGTGGAAGACGTTATGCACATTTCCAAGCTGCGGTGGCAGAGCCAGACGGTAAGCAACTGCTCCGACTCTGCCTAACACCTCGAATGGCCCAATGTAGCGCGGGGCTAGCTTGCCTCCGCCGCGGCTAAACCGTATCAGTCCCTTCTTCGGACTCACCCTGAGAAATACGTGGTCACCAACTGCGAACTCAAGAGGTCGGCGCCGTCTGTCAGCATAACTCTTCTGCCGACTTTGTGCGGTCTTCAACCGCTCACGTATCAGTGCGACCTTCTCAGTCGTCTCTCGAACAAGTTCGGGACCGATCAAACTCTTGTCCCCCACTTCTGCCCAACACACGGGCGATCTACACGGCCTCCCATACAATGCTTCAAAAGGCGCCATCCCAATACTGGACTGGAAGCTATTGTTGTAGGCGAACTCGACCAACGGTAGATGGTCTTCCCACGAGCCTCTGAAATCTAATACGCATGCACGCAGCATGTCCTCCAAAATCTGGATAGTGCGCTCTGACTGGCCGTCTGTCTGAGGGTGGTATGCTGTACTCAGTAGGACCTCAGTACCCAAAGCCGTCTGAAGACTCGGCCAGAACCTGGAAGTGAATCGAGGATCCCTATCAGACACTATCGATACGGGAACTCCGTGGAGACGGACGATCTCACGGATGTATAGGGTGCTCAACACGTCGACTGAGTCAGTCATCCTCATGGGCAGGAAATGGGCCGACTTCGTCAACCGATCGACCACTACCCATACTGCATCACGCCCCTTCGGCGATCTCGGTAAACCACTCACGAAATCCATCGTGACGTGCTCCCACTTCCACTGAGCAATGGGCAGGGGCTGCAACAAACCAGAGGGACGCTGATGCTCGGCCTTCACCTGCTGACAGGTAAGGCATCTCGATACGTACTCCGCGACCGCTCTCCGCATTCCGCTCCACCAGAAATAACGTCTGATGTCGCGGTACATCTTAGTGCCACCAGGGTGCACCGTAAGACGCGAATGATGTGACTCTCGTAGCACGTCGTCTCTACAGCTACGTGGCACAAACAACCCTCCTCGGTACCGCAAACCCCAATCTGCGCTCTGCTCCCAACCCTCTGCGTCAATTCCGTCAGCAACCCTCGCCCGGATCGCCGTTGCTTCGGCATCCTCACACTGCGCCTCCAAAACTCGGGCAAGTAGTGTGGGCCGCGCCACCAACGAGCACATAGATACCCGATCTGTTACCTCCTCTAGCTCAAGCCCAAACGTGCCAAGCTCTCCCATCATGTCCCACTCCCGGACTGCTATGCTAGCAAGGCAATGGATCGACTTCCTACTCAGGGCGTCGGCGACCACGTTCGCCTTGCCCGGGTGATAGAGTAGCTCAAAGTCGTAATCATCAAGTAGCTCCATCCATCGCCGCTGGCGCATATTCAGGTCTTTCTGGGTAAAGATATATCTGAGACTCTTATGGTCCGAGAAAACCTGAAATCCCTCACCGTACAGATAATAGCGCCAGATCTTCAGTGCGAACACGACTGCTGCCAACTCCAAGTCGTGTGTAGGATAGTTGCGCTCGTGCGTCTTCAGCTGCCTGGAGCCATAAGCAACTACCCTACCTGTCTGCATCAATACACAGCCTAGTCCCTCACCGGACGCGTCGCAATAAATCTCATAGCCAATTCCGCGTTCTGGCACTATCAACACTGGAGCGGTAGTCAGGCGAGCCTTCAGCTCTGTAAATGAACGCTCACAGTCCTCAGTCCACGCAAACTTGACTCCCTTGCGCGTAAGGAAAGTCAAAGGCGCGGCTAGGCGCGCAAAGTCCTGTACGAACCGTCGATAATAACCCGCCAAACCCAAGAAGCTACGAATCTCGAAGACGTTCGTGGGCTGCGCCCACTTCGAGACCGCGTCGACCTTCGCCGGATCGACCAGTATGCCGTCGGCCGAAACGACATGTCCGAGGAACTTCACCTCGGCGAGCCAAAACTCGCACTTCTCCAGGTTGGCATACAACTGATGCGTGCGCAGTAAAGTCAAGACAGCCCTCAAATGCACCACGTGCGCTTCCTCACTCTGAGAGTAGACCAGGATGTCGTCTACGAAAACCACTACAAACTGATCTAAGAACGGCCGGAATATGCGGTTCATCAGATCCATGAACGCTGCAGGCGCGTTTGTCAACCCGAAGGGCATTACTAGGAACTCGTAATGCCCATACCGCGTCCGAAACGCGGTCTTTGCGACGTCCTCCTCCCGGACTCGCAACTGGTGGTATCCCGAACGTAGATCGATCTTCGAAAAGCACGTCGACCCTCTCAACTGGTCGAATAGATCGTCGATTCTCGGCATCGGGTACCGGTTCTTCACCGTGACCCGGTTCAGTTTCCGGTAATCTATGCACATCCTCAGCGCTCCACCCTTCTTCTTCACGAAGAGTGCTGGCGCTCCCCACGGTGATGTGCTCGGACGTATAAACCCCTTTTCTCGGAGTTCTTCGAGCTGAGTCTTCAGCTCGGTCAGTTCTGCTGGCGCGAATCTGTAAGGCGCTACTGATATCGGCGCCGTCCCCGGCATCAGGTCGATCCTGAATTCTACCTCGCGAACTGGCGGCAACCCACTCAACTCCTCGGGAAAGACCTCTGGAAACTCGCATACTACTCGCGGTAACTCTCGGCTCTGCACGATCGACACCTCATCAACGGTGTATAATGCCGATAGGAGAATTCCGCTCTTGCTGCCCAGCGAACACGAAACGGTCGTGCTGCCTGCTGACACTGTCACCCGTCGCCGATAACATTCGATGTACGCACGGTACCTCGCAAGCCAATCCATGCCTAAGATCACGTCGAAGGCAGTCATACCCAGCACGATTAGGTCACAAAGGAAAGAAAGGTCTGCTACTCTAACTTCGCAGGCTCGGCACACTCTAGTCAACACAACCTCACCTCCGACTGGTGTGTCAAGGCACAGAGGTGGACTCAACGGCTCACTGCTTAGCCCCAGCATCTCAGCACAAGCAGCAGAAATAAAGGAATGCGATGCGCCCGTATCGAACAGAAATGACGCCCAAGAGTTATACAACAGTAACGTACCGTGAGCGACCGAAGGGTCTAGGGACGGTCCTGCAGCACGTGAGTCGCCGACAGCATACACTCTGCCTTGCGGCGCCTGCGCTCCCTGTCTCGGAGCTGACGCGCCAGACGCCGGCTGTGCGGACCTCAACTGCTGCCTCGGAACTGGTGCGCTCGTAGATGGCTGCGAAAATCTCAACGGCTGGCCCTGACGCTGGCGAGCCTGCGGCGACTGTGCCGTGTGCGACTGCTGCGGTCGCTGCACTGACGTTCCCCCACCCTGACCGGGGCATTCCCTAGCTATGTGTCCTGTCTGGCCACATAGGTAGCACCTAACCTCGCTGCCGCTCGGTCGACTCCCCTGACTGAACCGACTACTCGTCGCCGGTAGTGCTGTGGGTCCTCTATTGCGCGGGCAATCGCGCCTCATATGGCCTGGCTGCTGGCAGAGAAAACATACTGGCCTCTGGTCTGCAACGACGGGCCCCACTGATGCCACTGAACCCGACTGTCTCGGTCCGCTAAACTGAGACTGTGGTCTGAAAGACCCCACGATCCTCTGCCTCCTCGAGTCTCGGGACTCGGACAGACCTGCGACGCTGCTCGGTCGCGGTCTACTCTCACGGGCTCTCGCGGCCTCCCTAATACCTCGCTCTACGGCCACTGCCGTGTCGACCATCTCAGAGTACACTCGAATCCTCAGGGCGAGGACTCGATCCAGAATCGAGGTCCTAAGTCCCCTCTCAAACCTCCTGCATCGGTGAGCCTCAGTCACCACCATCTCTGGTGCAAAGCGAGACAACGTCGTAAACCTAGCCTCGTACTCTGCCACCGACAACCCATCCTGTCGCAGTTCCAGGAACTGCTGCTGTCGCTCCTCCCTGGCAGACTCCGGAAAGTACTGCTCCAGGAAGACCGTCTCGAATACTCGGTAGTCACCCCCGACTCGGTCCTGCACGCGCCTCCACCAATGGTAGGCGTTGTCCTTCAGCTGATGAGCTGCAAAGGACACCCTGGTGTGCTCGTCCATGATCCCGGACGTATCCAGGTTCCGCGTAATCTGATCCAGCCATCGCTCCGCCATATCAGGGTCTGGCTCCCCGTAGAATGAGGGTGTATCCAACCTCAGAAAATCCCTCAGCGCATGTGCCGTATGGCCCTCGGCCTGAACGGACCTCGCTGGAATAGTAGTAGCAGTAGTCGGCGGAGTCTGCGGGGCTGGCGATGCAGACTCTCTCTGCGCAATGATTGCCACTAAACTCTGCACTGTGCGGGTCAGCTCTCCTAGAATGGCCGCAGTAGGTGGGTCCGCAACTGGCGGAACGTTGGGCGGAACCATCGATGGTCCCGTGTCGTTCCTCCGATCCTCCCCAGCGGGAGCTGCCGGTCCACCCGTCGCCTCAACTGGCTCGACGGTGGGCGGTTGCGTCGGCAATCCGGCCGACCTACCTCTCCTAGGTCTAGGTGCCATGTCGTATGTATCTACTGCACAAATACACGTACACACTCAGTTCCAGAACTCACAACACAACGAGCACGCTCATTATACGGGCGTTCATATACTCTGGACACACATGTCTACAAACAACGTATTATCATACATATTTCACATGCTCGCAATCAACATATGCTCACACAATCACCACACATGGCATCACACAACCTACCACAGTCACAATCACCCCGCATACTTAGCTACATCTCGCATTTTAAAACTTATTCAACATGTAAGATTTTTTTTTTTGAACATGACTAGTAAGGTCAACATCAATTTCGAACTTGCCCATATTTTCAACAATTTCCCTTTTCAATCACAAAACCCCATTTTGATATCACGTCGTCACAACCCGGTCCAGGCGTCCCCGAACTAAGAGGTAACGATCGGACATCACTACCGTCACGTTCGACCCAGGGGCGCCCCTGAGTCAAGTCGCGACGGTGAAAATATCTCACGGAAAAATCACGCACGATTTCTGACCTTGCACAACCAACACACGACAGGAGCCTAATGGACTAACTCTACCCACCTAGTTGACGTACGGCCAGAGGTGTTAAACCTAACCTCTGATACCAAACTGTCACGCCCCAAATTCGGTAGAGACCGAGCCCGGAACGCGAACGAGGAATCAGTGTCCGAAACAACTGAAACAATAATAGTAACCAAATAAAAAGAACACAAATACAATGAACCGCGAATTTTATAACTGCTCAAAAGAATATACAACACGAGTCAGAGACTCAAAGTATGATCAAGAAACAACAAAACGTCGACACTAAATTGTACGTCAACTAACACGCCCAAAACAACCCGGACTCTCCAGCTCCTCCAGCTTCGAGATGTCCTCCTATCCACAATCACGATCCTCACCTGTCTGCAGGAAGAGTAGCAGGGGGTGAGCATTTACGCTCACCGCAACGGATACCCGACTGACAACGGCATACAAGTAATTGACAGGGTGATACATAAGCACAGTTCGAAAAAGATCAATAGTAAAACTCAACCATTATCCAAACATTTCGTCTCATTCTCAATACTCAAATCATCACACAATCAACCAAGCAACATCAATCAAACAAACCTTTCACTCAAGGAAAGGCAACAATCCGGGTACTTCGTCGAGTCCATCTTGCCAAACACGCACGGTGTTGGACAAGGTCTACACGACCAGGTGATGCAACCTATAACACGCCAGTTTACAGTCGCAAGCTGTCTGGGCCTGGTCTGCCTCCCACTTTTCGATAGCTAGTCGTAGGCGTGAAACCTCTTCGCGGCCGCCAGTTTACAGTGGCTAGCTGTCTGGGCCTGGTCTGCCCCCCACTTCTTCGATTGCTAATCGAAAGGCGTGGACGCCTCTTCGCGGCATGGATGGAGAAGCGCGGTAAGAGCGCAAATCTACCCCACCCGAACGGAGATCACGGACGTATCTTTCCCACCTGGGCGTCAACCAGCAACAAACACAAACCACCACGCACACTGGGCTCCCGCCCGTAACCAACATCCACACACACTGGGCTCCCGCCCGTAACCATCATCCACAAAACATTTCAACCACAGGAGAGAAATAATCAACTCAAGTCATTTCGATTTACATGTTAAGGCACAACATCTTCAAACACATCAAATCGCATTTACCATTTACTCACAATACAGTTCAACCATAGTGAAGAATATACTCAACTCAAATCATTTCAATTTACATGTTAAGGCACGACATCTTCAAACACGTCATATCACAATTTACCATTACTCACAATTGAACAAGCATAACACATTCAAACCAAACGCAATGAGTAAAGCGGTAACACCCCCAATAAAGCATACAGCGGAATGGCACGTCGCTGTAGTATAATCAACCTATAGACACAACCGGTGCCCACATGCAATTCTACACATACATATACTAAGAACACAAAAGGTGCCCACATGCAATTACTAGTAACTTTCCCAAGTCATGTACGGATATACGGCTACTTTTCCCTACCTCGATAATTATCCAACGTTAGCTCCAAGTCTCTCGCGACACCACGTCTAAATCCTTCCCTTTCCACGAGCGATGGAAGAATCTAATAACGACAAACGCACAAACTTTAGCAATTGATCGAAGTCCGATTCTAACGAAACTAACGCCCAAGTACACCCCAATGAGTCCCGATCACTCCAATACTTCCTAATTACACCGAGTTGCCAAAAAGGACCCGGAACGGCCCAATTCGCACACTTTCCCGAATCTGCCCGGAAACGCTAAAATGACCTCGGGACCCCGAAAAATTCCGTTTTCGCATCAACAAATCATAATTATATTCAAGGGGTCCAACGCAATCGACGGAACCAAATTCCGACGCCCGAGCGACTCAATCCCGTCATTAAGGTTCCTCAAATAATAAATAATCTTTTCCCACAATTCAATTCCAACAATTCTCAAATTTATTCTACGCGCATAATTAAATTTGAGATCACCAATAAAATTGACGGAATTACGTTCCGACCTCCGGGGGATTTAATCTCGACTTTAAAGTTTAGCGAAACAAACACATTTTAGCCAAATTAATTCCAATTTCTTCCAAAGTCACGAATTAGTGTTCTAGGGATTTTCCGGGATTGCATAACACGTAAAAACCCGAACTCCGGGCACGCGGGCCCCACCTCCGGTGACCGGCCGGAGCTCCGGCGAGCTCCCGGTCACCGGACAAACCTCCCGTTTGTCTCAAAACGCTCCAAACTACCCCCTTAACACTAATCCAACCTCAATCAATCCATATTCCACAACTCCATAAATCCAAACTCAAGGAAATGAGAATCCAAAACATACCTCTTGTAGCCCATGACGAGGAGAACCCGAATACGCAAAAATCAAGACGTTTGGACGGTCGGAACGTCGGGAAATCGCCACAATCTTTTCTCTTCTTCTTCCTTCTTTCTTCTTTCTCTTTCTCTTTCTCTTTCTCTTTCTTCTTCCTTGTGTTCTGCCGAGAATCAACCCCTCCCCCCTTCTTATAACTTAAATATAATTATTTAAACATTAAACTAATAAAATAAACCTATTTTCCATTTTCTTTTAAATCTAAATTAAAACAATTAATTTTTTAATCACTCAAAAGTCTCCCCCCCTCTAGATACATGACAAGTGTAAAGTAGAGGGGTCCCGCAAGCCACTTTTGTCATTTCGGACCCGAAATCGTCCGAAACGGACACGTTTTTCGAAACCGTCGGAACCGTGATGTTTCGCTAAATTTTAGCTTTCATATGAACCTAATATCCATAGTATTACAATTCCAACTTAAAATGGCTCAAATAGTAGTCCTCGGTGACTCTCGGGTCAAAATTTGGTCAAATCGCGAATTATTAAATTTTCATCCATTTTTCACAAAATTGACCCAAATTGACCCAAATTGACCGGGAGCGGTCCTTACACTGACATTATCACAATATAAAGTCATGGCTTCATGTCTGACATTGTATTCGACTAACATCTGCTTCATCCATAGTAGTTGTGTGCAGCTACTCCCAGCAGCAATATACTCTGATTCAGCAGTGGAAAGGGCAACACAGTTTTGCTTTTTACTAAACCATGATATGAGGTTGTTGCCAAGGAAAAAGCATCCACCAGATGTGCTTTTCCTATTCGCTGTGTTTCCAGCCCAATCGGCATCACAATACCCCACTAGGGTAGAGGATGTTTCGAATGAGTATAATAAACCCAAGTCTGTAGTCCCAGAGATATATCTTATAATTCTTTTAGCTTGGGAGAGATGACTAACCTTGGGATTAGCTTGATATCGTGCACATACTCCTACAGAGTAGGCAATATCTGGTCGATTTGCAGTAAGGTAGAGAAGACTACCGATAATGCTTCTGTATAGGTGTTGGTCGACAGCTTCTCCTGGATCATCTTTAGTTAGCTTGATATGTGTAGCTGCAGGTGTCCTTTTATGTGAATACTCATTTTCCAATGATTCGAGCTCGAATCCCATCTCCAAAAGTAACATGGCAGTTTGTATATAATTTGAGATTGGAAAGAAACTCTGGAGTACCTGTCATGTGTCGAGAACATCCACTGTCGAGATACCAGTATTTGTTTGTTGATGCACTTAAGGATGTATATGCAACATTAGCTCGATATACTAGGTTCTTAGGTCTCCATTCAAGGCGGGATGTTTTCTGAGTAGTTGAGAGATGCCTTTGATGTCTCTTTTGTGGTAGCTGAGCTTGCTTCCTCCGAATAAGTTGAAAACAAAAAGGTCTGATGTGACCTTGTTGACCACAGTAATGACATATCCATTGATATTGATAAGCTGATCTTCTGTAGTATTGTTGTATGCGTGGAGGATGCCTTCTGACAGTTGCTTGACACGAACATGTTGTAGAAGATGTCATGACATTTGTTGTAGGTCGTCCTGTAGGATATGTTGGGGCATCCAGTGGTTTCTTGTCAACCATGGCTTGTTGTGGGAAAAACTTCGTTACTGCTGTTGAGGGGATATCGTGTGAGTACCCTAGTCCCGTCGTATCATTGGACTGCTTTCCTACTGATAGGATCTTGTCAAGGCTTTCCGTGCTAGGATTCATCATCTTTACCGATTTAGTCATAAGACTAATTTCTCCATTAAGTCTGGTGATTTCGCGTTTTAGCTCCACGATCGTCTCCAGAAATCTAGACATGTCGTTGGTAAGACTGATAATCCGTTCACCTTGTTGATCAAGTATTAGAGTTTACTTGATCCATCTGGTATGTAAGCCTTTGTATGCCTAGACTAGTTGCTCTTTAGTCCAATTCTCATTCGGAGTTGGATGGTGGTGATCATTATTGATATTGGCAGAATTATCAATGTTACATACATGAGTAGTAGTAGTGAATGCAACAAAATTGCTTACCTCTTCAGATCCACTGTCTTCATTGTCATAATCTGATAGAGTGGCATTGTAACCTCGTTTTTGTTGTTTGAGGAAATTTGGACATTCTCTACGGAGGTGGCCGAACCCTTCACATTCATGACATTGAAGTCCTTTGTTTTTGTTGTTTTCTTCCCCGCTCCTGTTTGGTCTGTCAAGACTTCCTCCTGTTTGAGCTTTTTGTGGTGCTTTGTTTCTTGCATTTGTTGTGACATTCCGTCCACCCATTCGACTGAATCTTCTCATGACTTTGTTGTAATTTTTCGTGATAAGGGCCATTGTAGCATCGATGTCTTCGTCAGAATCAGAATCCTAAGGATCTGGTTGCTTGTGTGTTGAGCTTTTGAAAGCAACTCCGATGTTAGGTAGAGACAATTCATAGGTCATTAGAGACCCCATCAGCTCATCAAATTTCAAGATCTTGAGGTCATGAACTTCCTCAATTGCAGTGATCTTCATCTTAAACCTAGGGCTAAGAGCACGCAGGGTTTTTCTTACTAATTTTTCATCAGACATTGGTTCTCCAAGAGAATAGGATTCATTGGCTAGATCACGTATACGAACATTGAATTCGGCAATTGATTCGTCCTCTTTCATGACAAGGGCTTCGAAGTTGGTTGTTAAGTATTGCAGTTTTTGTTCTCTAACCTTGGTTGTTCCTTCATATGCAACTGCAAGGATGTCCCATGCGGATTTGGTAGTTGTGCATGTGTTGATTAGTCTGAATACGTTCTTGTCAACGCCGTTGAAGATAACATTCAGAGCTCGTGAGTTTCTCAGTGATTCTTCGTCTTCATCATAAGTCCAATCTTTTTCTGGTTTTGGACCGATAGGATTACCATCGTTGTCACTGAGTTGTGGGGCATTCCAACCATTGATCACAGCTTTTCATGTTTTGTTGTCAAGTGACTTCATGAAGGCACACATTCGAGCCTTCCAATAGCCGTAGTTACTTCCATCTAGAACAGGTGGTCGATTTACGGATCCTCCTTCTCTGGTATTTTCCATCTTGATCAAAATATTTGTTTTAGGAAGTCACCTAAAGCTGTAGGTGCCTCCTCTGATACCAATTGAAATTTTGATCAATCTAGTCGGGCAAGATGCCACACACAATGTTACGTAAGAAGGTAATACATTGTGTCTGACTTCTTGTGTAGATAATGCAGGATAGTAAATATAAAGGTATAAACTATGACACAGCAGATTGTTTACCCAGTTCGGTGCAACGTCACCTACGTCTGGGGGCTCTCAGCCTAGTGGAAAGATTTCACTTATCAGTAATTCGTCAGAACATACAAGTACTTGTGATCATCCCTAGATCTATACTTTATGCTACGTCTTACAGTGCAATCTATCTCAAGGTCTCCCCCTGAATCCAAGACTCCGTCTTGATTCCACTCTTCGAGCAATCGCCTTGCTCTGTCAGTTCAAGTCATCGTACAACTTGGTGGTTGCGTGTAGTCTTCACTCACGCGATTAGTAAATCCTCAATCACCTAACTCTCAATAGTTATGAGATGCACAATATCCTAAGCTCAATCTGCAATTTCTCAGCCCGCAAACCTTCACGTCTAAGAACCTTGCAAATTATTGCTAGGAAACAAATAAAGAACCACACGATTGCTAAGGGGGGTAGCCTAAGCTTTTATAGCAATCGAGGATGAGTACTAACCCTAATGGGTTTCCTCTTAAGCACCGTCTTTCTTCTTTCCAGAATCAGAGTCGTTCTGGAATTTCCTAATCGTCTTCTTGCTTTTCTGCCGAAACTGCACTTTCCTGATTTCTGTCGATCAGGATGTTTGCCGAGACGCCGTCAACAATGTTACACAAGATGTCGCAGAAGATGGTTCGACATTCTTTGTAACATGTTCTTCAGTTCCTTAAAAAATCAGCCAATCTCTAAAACCGTCGTAACTACAACATGTATTATGGAAATGCTCACACGGTTGGAGGTTTATAATATTGAATATGCAAAACTCGAGATCCAACATGCTCTATAACATAAATGCTAAGAGGTTTAAAGCTAATGATTTAGACCAAACTCTAATCTGGCATTGTCGTCTAGGTCACATAAATGAGAAACGCATCTCAGCGCTTCATAAGCGCGGACTTCTAAGTCAATTCGAATTCCAAACGATTGATAGATGCGAAGCTTGTTTAATGGGCAAGATGACTAAAGCTCCCTTCACTGGTTTAGGTGAGAGGGCAGGTGATCTATTGGGTCTAATACATTCAGACGTATGTGGACCAATGAGTACACCAGCCAGAGGTGGTTTAGGCTACTTTATCACATTTACTGACGATTTCAGTAGATATGGTTATGTCTATCTCATGAGACATAAGTCCGAAGCCTTTGATAAATTCAAGGAGTTTAGGACTGAAGTAGAGAACCAACTCGGAAAGAGTATCAAGGCACTCCGTTCTGATCGGGGTGGAGAATACTTATCCGAGGAGTTTCTTAGTCATCTTACTGAAGGTGGAATACTATCTCAGTGGACTCCGCCAGGAACACCGCAACTCAATGGTGTGTCCGAGTGGAGGAATCGGACATTGTTGGATATGGTTCGATCGATGTTAAGTCTCACTGATCTCCCGATCTCCTTCTGGGGTTATGCTTTGCAAATGGCCGCATTCATAATAAACAGGGCTCCGTCGAAAGCAGTGGAAGGGACATCATTCGAGAAATGGTACGGGAAGGAACCCGTTTTGTCCTTCCTAAAAATCTGGGGTTGTGAGGCTTATGTAAAACGGTTGCTTGCAACCAAGCTCGAACCGAGATCAGATAAGTGCACTTTCCTCGGATATCCAAAAGAAACAAAAGGATACTACTTCTACAAACCGAGCGAAAACAAAGTTTTTGTCGCTCGAGGTGGGACATTCTTGGAAAAAGGAATTTATTTTCAAGACAGTCAGTGGGAGGGCTGTTCATCTTGATGAAGTTCTAGATGAGATGGTCACTCAGGAACCACTAGACGACCCACTAGAAGAAGTAGAGCCAGAAGTGGCCGTTGAGCAAGAACCAATAGCTACAGTTAATGAGGACGGTCCGAGGCGGTCTGAAAGGATAAGTCATGCACTTGTCAGATACGGTTTCCTAGTAACTGGAGGTGATGATTTAGTATTAGTGGACAATGATCCAGCTACCTTTCGAGAGGCCTTGGATAGAACCGACTCTGAGAAATGGCTGGAAGCCATGAGGGAAGAAATGTAATCCATGTCAGATAATCAAGTGTGGGACTTGGTGGAACAAACCCCTGACGTAAAAGTCATTGGGTGTAAATGGATTTTTAAAATAAAGATAGACATGGATGGCAAACCTCAGACCTATAAAGCAAGACTGGTAGCAAAAGGTTATAGGCAAATCCACGGAATTGACTATGAAGAGACCTTTTCTCCAGTAGCTATGATCAAATCTATCCGCATTCTACTTGCCATAGCAGCGTATCATAACTATGAGATATGGCAAATAGACGTCAAAACCGCCTTCCTCAACGGGAGGTTAGCTGAGGACGTTTATATGTCCCAGCCTAAGGGTTTTGAGGATCCAAAGAATAAGGGAAAGATTTGCAAGTTGCTCAAATCAATCTATGGTTTGAAGCAAACATCTTGGAGTTGGAATCAGCGTTTTGATGAAGTTGTGAAACAGTTTGGCTTCATATAGAACGATGATGAACCTTGCGTATATAAGAAGGCAGATGGGAGCAAAGTAGTCTTCTTGGTGCTTTATGTTGATGACATACTACTCATTGGAAACGACGTCCCTACCTTGCTCTTAACAAAGACTTGGTTAGGTGAGTGTTTCGCAATGAAGGACTTAGGCGAAGCCTCTTACATCTTGGGGATCAAGATATATAGAGACCGTGCCAAGCGGGTCTTGGGCTTAAGTCAAAGCACCTACATAGACAAAGTGTTGAGACGATTCTCAATGCAAGATTCAAAGAAAGGATTGCTGCCCATGCGTCATGGCATGAAGCTTAGTAAGAAGCAGTGTGCTAAGACACCTGCAGAGCTAGCAAGAATGAATGAGATCCCATATGTTTCGGCTATAGGGTCCATAGTGTATGCCTTGATATGTACGAGACCGGATGTCTCGTTTGCCCTAAGCTGTACCAGTAGACATCAATCCAAATCCGGTGAGGCACACTGGATTGCCGTCAAGGCGATTCTCAAATATTTGAGAAAAACCAAAGACGCTTTTCTTGTATACGGGGGAAGAAATGATGATCTAGTCGTCAAAGGATATGTTGACGCTAGTTTCCAGACAGACCCCGATGACTTTAAGAGTCAGTTGGGATATGTGTTTACGTTGAACGGTGGAGCATTCAGCTGGAAAAGCAAGAAGCAGGACACCATTGCCGACTCTACGACCGAAGCTGAGTACATTGCTGCATCAGAAGCGGCAAAAGAGGCTGTATGGATCAAGAGTTTCATGGCTGGGTTAGGTGTAATTCAAAACCCATCTAACCCAGTAGACTTATATTGTGACTACACCGGGGCCATTGCGCAAGCTAAGGAACCCAGGGCACATGAAAGATCCAAACATGTACTCAAAAAGTATCACATCATCCGCGACATTGTTGCTAGAGGTGACGTGAAGATCCACTACGTTGCAACTGATGATAACACAGCCGACCCCTTGACCAAGGCTCTTTCTCAAGCAAAACATGATAAACATGTTAGGTCAATGGGTATAGACTGGGACTTAAATTGGAACTAGGGGCAAGTGGGAGATTGATAGCATTTTGTGCCCTAGTCCAATTGCTAGTAGCCTGTAAACGTCTATGTACATTATCATCGTTTGTAATATATATAAAACGGCTTTGTATTACTTATGTGTTGAAGTAATATGTTAAGCATGATCTGATTTATGACCACTAAAGTAGTAGAACCATAAATCTGTACGGATCACACTTAACGAGTCCCCGGTCAAAATATGCTTCCATAGAAGCGACCAATATGAGGATGGTTCTTAATGACGTAGTTCTACTTGTCATAGGGATGAGGGATCCCGGAATCATATCATAGATATCATGAGGTGATTGATATCTGACGACCCGCTTTGAATAGTGTTTTCATAGATTAAGCCATGAACATATTCAAATGCGATAGCTTGTCACGATATCCTTAGACCGAGGAGTCTTTCTGATCACTATGCAATGTACGTGCGGCTTTAACTTGCGCCTAACGCTTTCTGTAACAGGATTGCAATAACGGGCATGATTGGGTGGCAGAACGGGTTGCATGAGTGACACGAAAGACGACTATGGGATTTATCCCTCATACTACGGTATGGGAAAGATATCCGTTAAAGGCCTCTTGATCGAGACTGACTTAGAGTAAGAGCATGGCCATGCCGGTGATACGGGTTATCAGTTCTCAGCCATCTCACATATCAAGTAACAATGATTGATTAAACAAGGGTGACGACTCTATGCGTTGTGATGAATCGGGATATCTAGAGATAATAGGATAGTGACTTGTACGCACAAGGTTAAGTCGAATTATCGATCTTCATGCACCTTGGGTAATCATAACGTCTTACTAGTGGCACCTTATGATGGATCGGGCAAGAGCGATCTTTTGCGCCGATCTGCCAACGGTGGCATGAGCAGCCCTCCCACTGACTGTCTTGGAAATAAATTCCTTTTCCAAGAATGTCCCACCTCGATTATGAATGCGGCCGTTTGCAGAGCGTAACCCCAGAAGGAGATCGGGAGATCAGTGAGACTTAACATCGATCGAACCATATCAAACAATGTCCGATTCCTTCGCTCGGACACACCATTGAGTTGCGGTGTTCCTGGCGGAGTCCACTGAGATAGTATTCCACTTTCTGTAAGAAACTCTTCGGATAAGTATTCTCCACCCCGATCAGAACGGAGTGCCTTGATACTTTTTCCGAGTTGGTTTTCTACTTCAGTCCTAGACTCCTTGAATTTATCAAAGGCTTTGGACTTATGTCTTATGAGATAGACATAATCATATCTACTGAAATCATCAGTAAACGTGATAAAGTAGCCTAAACCACATCTGGCTGGTGTACTCATTTGGTCCACATACGTTTGTATGTATTAGACCTAATAGTTCACCTGCCCTCTCACCTAAACCAGTGAAGAGAGCTTTAGTCATCTTGCCCATTAAACAAGCTTCGCATCTATCAATCGTTTGGTATTCGAATTGACTTAGAAGTCCGCGCTTATGAAGCGCTGAGATGCGTTTCTCATTTATGTGACCTAGACGACAATGCCAGATTAGAGTTTGGTCTAAATCATTAGCTTTAAACCTCTTAGCATTTATATTATAGAGCATGTTGGATCTCGAGTTTTGCATATTCAATATGTATAAACCTCCAACAGTGTGAGCATTGCCTTAAAACATGTTGTTGTGCATAATATTAAAAAACCCGTTCTTAATATTAATATAATAACCTTCCTTTTCAAGAAGAGATATTGAAATAATATTCCTGATGAAAACAGGTACGCAAAACACATCAAAAGGTTCAATTACAAGCCCACTGGGCAAAACAAGGTTAACAGAACCCATGGCAGTTGCGGCAACTCTCACGTTGTTCCCAACTTTTAGGTCCACCTCGCTTTTCCTCATATCTTTTCTACTATTCAACACTTGTATATCCGCACAGACATGAGACTCAGCTCTAGTGTCTAGTACCCAAGCATTTATAGTAGAAAGATTTAGCTCTAATGGAATACCTGACGAAGTAGCGGCCCCACCGCCCTTCCTCTGATCATCCTTTAGCTGCTGACAGTCTTTCTTCCAGTGACCAGGCTTTTGGCAGTAGAAACAGACCGACTCCTTTGCCTTCCCCTTGCCTTTTACGGGCATGGAAGGTTTAGGAACAAATGGTCTGATCTTCCTTTCTAGGTGCATTGGGCCTTTACCCTTGCCAGCACCAGCTTTGAAGCTGGATCCCTTCATACGTAGGACGTGTGGACCTACGGAGCTGCCTACTGACATCTTGCAGGCAATGAGTTCTCGGAGAACAGTGTATTTTTCAATACGTACTTTCTCTTTGAACATATCCTTGATCTGCGCAAACATTGCAAACGGATCATGGGATAGCTCCATAAACTGCTTCTGGAGGTCCGCCTCCATGCAGCCCAGCATGACACACGCAACGTCGATAGAGTCGTTAAGGTGTTTCTGGTACGCATCTTTAACGAACCTCGTTGCGTTGGCACCTGGCTCCACCGGGATAGCCTTATCAAGGACGTACTCCCTGCGTTCCAACTTTAACACAAGTCGTAAATTTCTGTCCCAGTCCAGATAATTTGTCCCGTTGAGTTTACACTTTTCGAGTA
This sequence comes from Geranium rotundifolium, assembly GCA_963920655.1. Classification (NCBI taxonomy): domain Eukaryota; kingdom Viridiplantae; phylum Streptophyta; class Magnoliopsida; order Geraniales; family Geraniaceae; genus Geranium; species Geranium rotundifolium. Next base: position 24,127,278 of record OY987321.1, read on the forward strand.
TAGTCCTCAACGACAAATTAGACGAGTTTGTTGAATTACTAGCCATTTCTACACGAAGAAAGTAAATTTAATCAGAATAGTTGAATAAATTTACGAAGATCCGAATTAAACATCAACCAGAAGATTCTAAGGTTTAGAATCTTAAACCAAGATCCCTTATTCATCATTTGAAGTACGCTAAGGCGCACCGCTCCAATTGACTTATTTAGGTAGGACGTCCATCCAATTACAACCCGTGTAACTCTTAGTCAGGGTATGTGCAAAAACACACGGCTTACCCTTCCGATGCCCCAGCTCGACCTCAGACCAAGAATCGTGGTCGAGTCAACCAACCTTCACTAACGAGTTAACTTTGTGCAGATGCTCCGCTAAGGCGCACGACATCCCACAAAGTTTACCATTCCCATCTAGAACCCATTCGATCGATGCTCCGCTAAGGCGCACGACACCGATAAAATGTTTCTACATGGGTGTGAATTTGGGTGGCATCTCACTTGACTCAAATTAGCTTGTAAATTGGTTGTGCTTAATAATTCGAAAGTATTTGACACAATTACGAATCCGTCATCAACAACCCGTGTTGTGATGTTTCTAATTGTATCATATACTATCTTCATTTGAATCCGTCATTTGCAACCCGTGCAAACACGTTTCAAATTTGAACTCATCCATCATAACCCGTGCGATGATAGTTCACAACGCTTTAAACATGCAAACAATCAAAGTTGATTTTAATCTTTGCATGTGAGGTGATGGCTTATAAACTTATAAGCTAATCATGCAAGCATGTTATTAATTAAACAATTCAAGCAAGCATTCATAAAGTGTTAAATATGCATTTTATAGCCCATCCTAAACTTAGGATTCTACGAGTCTTCACATATTCTCGTCTTTCTCATTCGGGCTCCCACTAGCTCTTGGACTTCCTCCAAGACCGTCATTGTGCTCGATTTTCCATCCTTCTCGTCTTTGAGTAATAATTACAATTAATACTCGGTTCTTAGACCGGATAAAAAATAATTACACTTTATAGGCTCGAATAAAAGAATAATTACACGCTAACACTAACGGTATGCAAACCGTGAAAGCGATAAAATCTAATGGGCTACTAATGCATCATACATCTCATCACATCATCCAACATGTTATCACACAAACATGTTATCAAATAATATGCAATAATTCCGGTTTTAATTTTGCCAATTTGGTTGGTCGGGTTTATCGAAACTAGACCTTTTCGAAAAACGGTTTATCGAAACCGATTAAATTTTGAAAGTTTTCGAAATATTGGATCGCGGGTTCGTGACACGGATCAAACACCACGCACGAACCAATTCGGGCCAAGCCAATGGGCCGAAAGCCCATTGGGCCGAGCCCAACTAAACACGGCCCGGTTTTGGGCCTTGGAAGGTCTAAACCGGCCTTGCCGCCACTCTCAGCCTCACCCGAGAGTGGGGACGGGCTCGGTCACCGCCGGCCTCCCCGGCCTCCGGTGACCTCCGTCCGGTACCTCCGATCCGGCTCCCCGAGAGTCTCTTCTCGGACCCGACAAATCCAATAATTTCCGAAAAATTCCAAATTCAATATATTTTTCAAAAATAACATATTTCATGCAATTATCCCAAAAAGCATTAAAATCATGTTATTAACAATTATGACATTTGTATCATTACAAAACCGAAATAACAAACAAGGATCTCGGAGTGGTAGACCGCCTCTGATACCACTGTTGGGTTCCGGGGCATCCTAATTACGTTCATGGCAGCGGAAGAAACCTATAAACCGCCCCTAACCTGCGCAAGATCGACTACCAAGTTAGATCCTTAGGAAATCGAGTTTTCGGGTTTTACCAGAATCTGCCCGGCAGAAAACCGAAACTTTGAAGCTCTATATCTCGAGCTGCAGATCTCCAATTGCTTCGGTTCTTTATGTAGATTAAATCTCAGCCAATTCCCTACATCTTTTGTGTTTTGCTCCGAACCCATTTCGGACGAGAAGACCTCTGTCTGGAGCAAAACATTTTTCCCGTCTCGCTGGACAGACTCTGCGGACCAGTATGCTTCTCGGCCTTATATCTCCCAAACCAGCGCTCTTTTGGAAAATCAGTATTTCACAAAAGTTTTAGCCCTTGGACTTATCTTTCAAACGCCGCCCGTTTGAGGTCAATCGGAGCTCGGACAAAGCGGCTATGGCTCACGCATTATCGGTCGCCGGAACTGGACAATCTGGACAGTTTCTCCATTTTGCATTTAGTGTTCGTTGAATCGATAAAGAAGAACTTTCGGATCTTCTTCTCTAGAGCAAGTCCACACCAAGGGGATGATCTTGAAGATCCTTCACTTAATTGCCTACTAGAACAATTAAATGAAGAACAAGAGAGCAAAGAGAGGAGAGAGAGAGAGAGTTATAGGATTGATGAGAGTGTCTTGAATCCCATTTGATATTTCTCTACTTCATCAATCTCATGAGCATGGGTCAAAAGGTGATTGGTATGGGCTTAAAGGTGCTTTAACCCATACCCCTTAAATCACTCACCTCTTAATCCACAATCACCAACTAAGCATGGTGTTGTGTGGCCCCCACACATGGACCCACCATGTGTGCCGGCCAAGTGGGCTTATTGGGCCCTTGTTTGGGCCGGCCATGAGACCTCATGGGCCGAGCCCAAAGGGCTCACCCGTGTGGTCTCGCGCCGTGTCCAAAAGTCCCCCGACCCTTTTTGTCGTTACTTATCAAACAAAGTCCGACGCGACATCGACAAAAAAACTCAATTTTCTCGATTCGCTAATTATTCTCTCAAACCGAACCCATGGCACAAAACCTCCAGTTTTGTCCATGTATTGCTCCTCAAGAAATGTTAAGGTTTCCTTGTCTCAAGTTATCCGTCTTGAATGTGTGTGACCCTCTAGGCTCATGCCACCGTTGGCAGATCGGCGCAAAAGATCGCTCTTGCCCGATCCATCATAAGTGGTCTCTAGTAAGACATTATGATTACCCAAGGTGCATGACGATCGATGATTCGACTTAACCTTGTGCGTACAAGTCACTATCCTATTATCTCTAGATATCCCGATTGATCACAAGGCATAGAGTCGTCACCCTTGTTTAATCAATCATTGTTACTTGATATGCGAGATGGCTGAGAACTGATAACCCTTATCATCGGCATGGCCATGCTCTTACTCTCAGTCAGTCTCCATCAAGAGGCCTTTTAACGGATATCTTTCCCATACCGTAGTATAAGGGATAAATCCCTTAGCCGTCTTTCGTGTCACTCATGCAATCCGTTCCGCCACCCAATCATGCCCTTTATTGCAATCCTGTCACAGAAAGCGTTAGGCGCAAGTTAAAGCCGCACGTTTATTGCATAGTGATCACAAAGACTCCTTGGTCTAAGGATGTCGTGACAAGCTATCGCATTTGAATATGTTCATGGCTTAATCTATGAAAACACTATTCAAAGTGGGTCGTCCGATATCAATCACCTCATGATATCTATGGTATGATTCCGGGATCCCTCATCCCTATGACAAGTAGGACTACGTCATTAAGAACCATCCTCATACTGGTCGCTTCTAAGGAAGCATGTTTTGACCAGGGACTCGTTAAGTGTGATCCGTACAGATTTATGGTTCTACTACTTTAGTGGTCATAAATCAGATCATGCTTAACATATTACTTCAACACATAAGTAATACAAATCCGTTTTATATATATGTTACAAACGATGATAATGTACATAGACGTTTACAGGCTAATAGCAATTGGACTAGGGCACAAATGCTATCACGGCCCACATGGTGGGTCCATGAGTGGGGGCCACACAACACCATGCTTAGTTGGTGATTGTGGATTAAGAGGTGAGTGATTTAAGGGGTATGGGTTAAAGCACCTTTAAGCCCATACCAATCACTTTTGATCCATGCTTATGAGTTGAATGATGAATTGAAATATCTAACATTCATTCATTAATCAAATAATCACACAACTCACAAATCCCTCTCTCTCTCTAGCTTGGCCGGCCACGTACCCTCTCTCCTCTATCTTGCTCTCTTGTTCTTCATTTAATTGTTCTAGTAGGCAATTAAGTGAAGGATCTTCAAGATCATCCCCTTGGTGTGGACTTGCTTTAGAGAAGAAGATGCGAAAGTTCTTCTTTATCGATTCAACAAAGACTTAAAGGTAAACATCTTGTGGAATAGATTTTGCCTTGGGATTTAACGGTTTATGTTCTTGGACAAGGTTTGGAGTAGATTTTATTAAACGCTTCCGCTATCTCGATGATCTAGAACGCTCCAAAACCCTACAGGGTCTCACCAACCTTTTCCTTAATTTGTCAAAGGCCACTTCGCATTCCCTTGTAAAGTCAAACTTCACATCCTTCTCAAGCAACTTACACAACGGCTTGACGATTTTAGAGAAGTCTTGATGAAGCGTCGGTAGAAACCCGCATGGCCAACTTTAGTAGCATACAGTGAAATTTTTTTTCTTCTCATTTTCAGTACAAAAAATATCAAAATGCACCTCTTTAACTTTCAAACCCATGCCACTTTCTTCATTTAATCTCCCTTCAAAAAATACAGTTAAGTGTTTTTCTTATTTTATGTATGAAAAAGACCAAAATGCCCCTCTTCAACTTTCAAATTTTCATTTTCATGCTATTTTTTAAATTTCACCTGCATTAAAAACGGTTGAATTTCACAGACTTAGAGAATTCGGATGATTTTAGAGTATTCATAAGAAATGTAGCTGATATGCATACCTTTCTAAACTACTAATTTTCGCGAAATTTGGAGGTCGTTGTTAAGTCAAAATTGGGTTCAAACTTTTTATTGAAAACATGAAAATTCCAAACAAGCATATTTCAAGCAAAAACTATTGGCGCACTTTTAACTTACTAAACGGCCTCCAAATTTCGTGTATCTTAACATTTCAGAAAGGTATGAATGTCAGTTACATTTCTTATGAAGACTCTAAAATCATTCGAGATCTCTAAGTGTGTGAAAATCAACCCTTTTAAAGGAGGTGAAATGAAAAAAAATTGGCATGAGTTTTAAAATATCAAAGTTCAAGAGGGGTATTTAGTCTTGTGGTCTCAATATGATATCCATTACTGCGGATATCCTTAAAGCTTAGTAGATTTCTTCTGGATCTGCTAGCATATAAAGCATTATGGATTTCTAATCGAGTATCATTTCGCAACAATATAGAAGCTCTTCCGGAGCCTTCTATAATATTTGCTGAAAAGGAGTGGGGAGTGAGGGAAATACCTTGTTCCGGTGATTGGAGGCAAGAAACGGCGAGTTCTGGCGATTTTCCGGCGAAAAACGGCGGCGGCGGCGGCGTGCTGAAAGTCTAGGGTTCGCGAAAAGTGAAGAAGAAAAGGGTCTGAAGTCCTTTTACACGTGCAGAGGCACGATCGTGCCTGATGAGGCACGATCGTGACTCTCCAAAAATTCTTGGGTCACGATCGTGACTCCCCCGTGACTGAGATCGGGGGAGCCCACGGTAAGTTGGAATTAATTCGAATATTTTCAGACACGATCGTCCCTAGGGAGGGCACGATCGTGACTCGACTTCTTTCCCAGGTCACGATCGTCCCTGGAAGGGGCACGATCGTGCCTTAGCACGTTTTCCCAACCCACGATCGTGCCTCCATGGTCACGATCGTGCCTAGACCCATTTCTTGCCCTTTTTCACTCTTTTCTTCTTCTTCTTCTTCTTCCCACGTAGATCTCTCGAACCCATACCTGCACTTGGACTTGTTTTGAAACTTGTTAAATGACTCGATTGTGGTGTGTGAGACACACACCACACTTAACTCCGAACACGGGGTTACGACATACAAAAGACTCCATAAACTGAAACTACACACATATGTACAAACACTTGGTGTTACCTTCTCCCTTCTTACCTGGCCGCTGGCGGCCTCATAGTTCTTCTGTGCAATGTCGCAGCCAAGTTGCTAATCATTTCCATGATGTCCGTCAACTGCTGTTGCACGTCCTCCTTAAAGTCCTTGATATCTTCTCTCACCGTCATGATGTCCACGATGATCTCCTCAAACCGGCTCTCAATATGGATCATAGGATCCTCCGACGGGGTGGGACTATCTTCGGATACCGGCGAGTTCACCGGCCACCTTGGCGCCGGCGAGTTTCCCTCATCGTCATCCGATGATGATGAGGCATTGAGGCCAATTTCCCACTGATTCATGTTGGCTTAGAGAAATATGAAGTTGGTTCTCGGAGGATTCTTTAACTTGCAAGAATTCTAAAACAATGACAATGAGAGAAAGAGAAAGAGAAAGGGGTCCTTTTATTGACCAAAGGGTGATGGGTGGGACCCTTGCTTTTTCCCCCAAACTCTCCCGTGACTCTCCTCTCAAGTCTTGTTTTGTACATCTTTTTCATAATGAAGGCACATCCAATCACCTGCACTAAAAGTAACACACACAAACTCTACAAATCCTAGACTCAATAGTGGTGTGTGGGACACACACCACACTTAGGGTATTACTATACCCAAATTTAACTAAACCCGACAGTGGTGTGTATGGGGTACACACCACACTTAAGACTCAACTGCGCCTAACTTTCACGGCGACAACCTTATATAAAATAAACCCGACAATACTACTAATCAAAGCACAACAACCCACATAGAGGGGCAAACCATTCAAGGTTACAAGGCGATCACAAGCCTTAAGCAAGATCAACTCCACTAAATACTCATAGGAGAAAGTACATACTACCTTTCTCGAAATAAAATGGTTGACTTGGCGTGATGGTTTGTCCCGGGTGTTAACTTGTTCGTTATGCGAAGGAGAGGTGTACGCTATAGGCGTCGTGATTGCACCGGTTCCTTCATGCGATAAACAAACAATAATTAGTGCATTGCTATTACCCAAATAAACTTAATTGCGGGAATTTACACAAATGGGGTTAGAAACTTGGGCTGCCTCCCAATAGCGCATTTGTTTAACGTCGTTAGCCCGACGAGCCGGCGGTTTCTAAACCGCTCTTCCAATCTCGGGCTCTGTGCAATCCGGTGGCTTCCACCAGTTCCACTGTGGGTCCTTTGCCCTCCGCACCGTCACTTTGGTGCTCTCCACATAAAGCTGGTCTACCCAACTCTTAGGTATCCAAACCGTCTTTATTGCTTTTGGCGTCACCACGCCTTTCCTCTTCTTCTTACTCCTCTTCTTCCGGTTCCGATGAGACTGCTTCTTTCCTGGAGCATCAGCTCCCAACTTCTCGTGCGTCTCTACCACGAATATTTCTTGTACGGCTCTTGCTTCTTTTTCGGCCTTAGCCTCATCCTCGAGTTCATCAAACAAAAACTTCTCGAACTCAACTTCTTCGAGTTCCTCAACCACAGATATGGCCTTTACTTCATAACTCATGGATCTTGGCCTAACTTCTCGTCTTTCTTGTCTCGGGTCTACTTCTACTTTGGAAGCTTTTGGCCCTTTCACTACCTTCTTGGGAACCACAACCGCCCCTTTCTCCTTCTTTCTAGGGCTTGACCTTTCATCGGATGTCGGGTTCTTGAAGGTAATTGATTCACCTCCAATGTACATTGTTAGCACTCCGCTTCTGACCTTGATGCAAGTTTCTATGGTTGCTAGAAACGGTCTTCCCAAAATGAGGTCCACATCCTGGCTTGCTTTGTAGTCATGAACAACGAAGTCTGTAGGCACCTGATGCTTTCCTATCTTCACCAATAGGTTCTGAACAACTCCCACTGGGGTAACCACCGAATGATCGGCAAGTTGCAACACCACCTTCGTCTCCTCCATGCTTGACAACCCGAGCTTCTTATACAAGGTAAGAGGCATCATACTCACTCGGGTACCTACATCACAATGTGCCATCAGTTGAGACGAGCCTATCCCGACAGGCACTACAAAGTTTCCGGGGTCCTTCATCTTCTGAGGTTGGGACTTAGACAAGGAGCTCACCTCTGTACCAACATAGATGGCATTGACATGCCTCTTCCCATTGTCCCGCGGACACTCGGTGTTACTTGGAAGAGTTCCCGCTGGTCTTTGAGCATTACGTTGCTCCCATCGTGCCTCACTGTCCCTCTGGTTTCTTCTTAGCTCGTCGGTCACCGCCGTTTGGCTTTTTATGAAGGCCTCTAACACATCTCTGAGCGACTCATCGCCCTTGGAGTTGGAGTGTTGACCCTTGTTGTAGGTTGACAGACGGTTATTTTGGCCATTGTTGCCACCTTGGGGACGATCCGGATACACTCTGTCGTAGCTACTAGCATTGGCCTGTGGTCTCGCTTGGTAGTTGTTTCCATATCCTTGGGGGTGGTTCTGCACCGGACGATCTTGGTATCCCCGTGCATTTCCCGGTCCCCCGAAGTTGCCCTTGTTGTTGTTGTTGTATTCCATGCGGTTTACTCCCGCTTGAGGCTGCAAATTCCTTCCTTGATCTCCTTGCGCCATGTTAAGAAACCTGTTCATCTTGTCTGAGAGACTTTTCATTGTCTCTTGTTCTTCTCCTTTTCGTGCGACGGATGATCCTTGGTTATTCTGGACCACTTCGGCTTCATTGTACTCATAACTTTGGAGCGCAACTTGCTCCACCACATCAAACACTGCGCCCGGGGCTATTGAGAGAAGTGACCCTCCCGAACCGGCATTCACCGCCATTTGAGACGCTTGATTCAGACCCCAGTAGAACGTCTTGTTCAAGACCTCATCACAGATTTGGTGGTCCGGACACTTCCTCAGCAACTGCTTAAATCTCTCCCACGTCTCTCCAAGAGTTTCCCCCCGGAATTGGGTGTAGTTGTTGATGTCCTTCCGAAGCAAACCCTCCTTTCGAGGTGGCACATATTTCGACAAGAATGCTTTCTCGAGACTCACCCAATCTCGCTTCTCACGAAGTGGTAGCGTCATGTACCATGCTTTTGCCGCCCCTCCCAAAGAGATGGGAAGTAGCTTGGTCTTGACTAGATCCTCAGGATAACCACTGGCCGTAGTCTCCACGACGTCTTCTAGAAGCTTGAGATGATTGTGGGCATCGGTGTTGTTGCCCATAAACTGCGGATTTGTCCTCAGTAGACTCAGCATTACTGATGTGAGCTCGAAGTCCGGAGCTTGGTGGTTATTGTCTACCCGTCTTCTATGTCTTGGTTGACGAAACCTCGGACTTCCTCTCCCCCGCCTCCCTCGCGATCCTCTAGGGGGAAGCGGAGATAATTGAGGCATGTCGTCATCCTCGGCATCATAGTCTTCGTGATCCTCGGATTCAAAGTACGACCTTTCATTATTATTTACCTCCACGGGAACTTCTTCCCGATCTCTCCCCAGAATGGGAGGTCTTTGTTCCACCCTAGCGGGAGTCTCATCCATACTTCTTGATTGAGCCATACTTCCACCAATACGCTTCCTCAAAGCGTTGTTTTTCCGGCACAAAGCTTCAATTTCTGGGTTGCAATTAAACTCTGGCACTCCCGAGCTTCGGGTCATGTACCAAATAAGTACCTTCAATTAAACTAAACAATATCAATATCACAACAACACATACACAAGCATTTACCAATCGTAGACCGATTAATCCCCGGCAACGGCGCCAAAAACTTGTTGGGCCAAAATGTGACGTGATAACGTCGCACAATGGTTTCCACGTGCAAGTGCACACGGGTCACAAGTAATAATATTTTTATGATTCGGTAAGATACCGAGTCGGTCCACAGGGATTAATATGGGGTTTACGACGAGTTAATAAACGTGTTTGCAATTATGACAATGATACTAGCGCGCGGTATGGATAACGTATGGATTCAAACGCCTAGGGTGCTAAACAATCATCAAGTGAACAAGTTCGAGAGATAAGCAAGCTATCGATTAAACGGTTGGTCGAGCCTATGTCTTAAATGCCGACCTCGCCTTTCGGTAATGAGGTTGGCCTAATCCCGAGTGTTCCCGTGCCCTTTCGGTATTGAGAAAACTCGAGATCACATACAATCGACAATAAACGGGTAAGGGTTAAGAGAAGGTGCCAAGACACGGTCTTGAGCCTTCAACCCTCGGTGGTTGCTAAGTCCGGGTTCTAATCCTTCCCTTTCGGTATCGGATAGAACACCTCAATCATACATTGTAAAAACGTCACTTAAACAACACATGCATTCAAACAACAATCCACACAACACATTTGTTCATCAATAAATCGCTAATCTCATCAAACGTTACATTCACTTTATATATTGTCTAGCACCCATGGCTAAGGGGTTTAGCCCATAACCATGGTGCTCAAGCTTAGCATCAACATGGTGGTTACACTAATACAAATGAAGAACATGAAGAACATAAAATAAAAGGATAGGAAATGCTCTTGGAATCCCGAGCAAGGTGTGTCTTCAATGTGCGATGAAGACCGGTGGAACTATCGATGCCTTTGGTGTCGAGGAAGATGAAGAACGCTCGAGAAACCACGAAAAACACTCAAGAACGCTTGAAGAAATGGCTCAAAAGCTCCTTGGTTCGTTTTCTCTCTCTATATTTCTTCCTGCTCTTCAAAAAGTGTCTCTACCCCATTTATACTTTTCTGATTCTAAGGGAAGGCACGATCGTGGGCAGAAAGGCACGATCGTGACTATGTCTGGGTCACTATCGTGTCTTTGTCGCGGCACGATCGTGACTTGGTCATGGTGGCGATCGTGACTCCTTCAGGCACGATCGTGGCTGGGGTAGGTAAGATATTTTGAATCTCCTCGATCCTGTCCCCGTGTAAAGCCACGATCGTGGGTCTTCGAGGGGCGATCGTGCCTCCCTAAGGCACGATCGTGACTCCCCCGTGACTGAGATCGGGGGAGTCCACTATAAGTTGAATATAACTCGGCAATATACTTCATAGGGGGGCCACGATCGTGACTGGCTGAGTCACGATCGTGACTAACGCTCTCTGCCCGGCTGTTTGGTCAACGCCCTTTGACTTTTTGCTCGGTGCCTCGTTTTTGGCCCTTTTTCCTCCCGAACCTGCGTACGCACCTCAAAACACCAAAAAGCATAAAATATGCACTCCCGAGCCTTACTCGGCCATTAACGGACGCAATTGCACCGAATTGTGAGGTTAAACGGTCTTGAAACGAGACCTTTTGACCCCACAACAAATGCCCTTTGTAACTTTATTGAATATAGGTTCCTTGGACTATTTTTAATTGCTTCCGGCAATTTAACTCCTTCAGGGAGTCTCATATAAATATCTGTGTCCAACGTACCACATAAATAGGCAGTAACAACGTCCATCAGATATATATCAAGTCCTTCAAAGACTGTTAAACTGATCAAGTATCTGAAAGTAATCATATCCATTACAGGTGAATATGTTTCATCAAAATCGATGCCAGGTCGTTGAGAAAAACCTTGTGCTACAAGTCTAGCTTTATATCGAACAGTTTCATTTTTCTCATTTCTTTTCTTTGTGAACACCCATTTGTATCCAATTGGTCGAACGTCTTCTGGTGTTCGAAGTATGGGTCCAAGGACTTGTCGTTTTGCCAATGAAGTCAATTCTGCTTGAATTGCTTCTTCCCACTTTGGCCAATCATGTCTTTCACGACATTCATCAATAGTACGTGGCTCAAAATCAAAATCATTCATTATCTCACATGCCACTGTGAATGCAAAGATTTCATCTACATTAATAAATTTTCGATCCAAGTATTCATTAGTGTAGGAATGATTCATGTGTATTTCCTCACTTCTTTGTTCTTGCAATTCTTCAGGAATTTTAGAACTTTCATTTTCTTTTGGAATCGACGGTTTTACGGGAACCAATGGTTCTTCAGGAACCGATAGTTCCGCTGGAACTATTTGTCTATTCATTTGATTTTTTCGTTTACGGGGATTGATATCTTTTTCCCCTAATGGCCTCCCACGCTTCTGGCGTGTACTAGAGGAATCGACCGTTACTTTCGAATTGTCATCATTAACTTTAATTTTCTCAGGTGTGTTGATAGCATCTATGTATGACCTTGTCACTTTTGATGTATCTGCAAATGCATCAGGCATTTGGTTTGCAACATTTTGCAAATGTATTATCTTTTGTACTTCTTTATCACATTGTGATGTACGTGGATCTAGATGAGACATGGAATTTACTTTCCATTCAATTTCACGCCTAACTTCAGGAGGCTTTCTATTTCCACCCAAATGTGGGAACGTCCTCTCATCAAAATGACAATCTGCATGTCGTGCAGTAAATAGGTCACCCGTCAAGGGCTCAAGATACCTGATAATAGATGGTGAATCAAAACCTACATAAATCACCAATCGACGTTGGGGTCCCATTTTTGTGCGTTGAGGGGGTGCAATAGGTACTTGCACAACACAACCAAAATTACGTAAATGAGATATATCAGGTTGATGTCCATACACAAGCTGCATAGGAGAATATTGATGATATGCACTAGGCCTTAACCGAATTAAAGAAGCAGCATGTAATACAGCATGTCCCCAAGCAGAAACTGATAATTTTGATTGCATTAACAATGTTCGTGCAATTATCTGTATACGTTTAATGAAAGATTCTGCTAAGCCATTTTGAGTATGCACATGCGGAACGGGATGCTCAGTATCAATACCCAATGACATGCAATAATCATCAAATGTCTTAGATGTGAATTCACCAGCATTATCAAGACGAATAGACTTTATCGGATAATCAGAAAAATGTGCCCTTAACTTAATGATTTGTGCTAACAATTTTGCAAATGCAACATTACGAGTTGACAGTAAGCACACATTTGACCATCTGCTGGATGCGTCAATCAGAACCATGAAATAATTAAATGGTCCACTAGATGGGTGAATTGGGCCACATATATCTCCATGGATTCTTTGCAAAAATGATGGAGATTCAACATTAACCTTTGTCTTTGATGGCCGGACCACTAATTTTCCTTGTGAACAAGCGGTACAAATTATTTCATGTGACGGAAAAATCTTCTGGTTTTTCAACGAATGTCCACATGAATTTTCAATGATCCTACACATCATCGTTGATCCTGGATGACCAAGACGATTATGCCAAAGCATAAAATCATTTGGATTAAAGAACTTCTAGTTCAATACCGCGTAGACTTCAACTGTTCTTATAGTTGTATAATACAAACCAGATGATAGAACATGTAATTTTTCTAATACACGCTTTTCACCACAATCTTTTAATGTGATACAAAGAAACTCCGTTTCATTTTCACTTGTGGTCTCAATATGATATCCATTACTACGGATATCCTTAAAGCTTAGTAGATTTCTTCTGGATCTACTAGCATATAAAGAATTATGGATTTCTAATCGAGTATCATTTCGCAACAATATAGAAGCTCTTCCGGAGCCTTCTATAATATTTGCTGAACCCATAATAGTATTAACATTTGCCTTAACCAAGGTTAGACATGAAAAATATTTTTTTTCTTTAAAGATTGTATGTGTAGTGGCAGAATCAACAATACACACATCATTGCTATTTTTGTCAACTGGGGATTCATTTCCGAAATCCATATCCTTTCATAAAAGAAAAAAAACATAGCATTAGATTACAAACATTTGAAAGGATTACATAATACAAAAGCATAATATATTACAATATATTACAACATCATGATTAGTTAACAAAGGTTCATGCTATGTCATCGGAAGTCAAATTTCCTATATTTCCGCCGTCATCTGCAAAGAAGTCGGAGACATTAAAATTAGTCAGATCTACAGGATCCGAGTTATCCATAAAGTTTGTCTCTACGACTTTCTCTTTTCCCTTAATCGATGCTTGATACAAGACCACCAAATTCTTGGGTGTACGACAGGTACGTGCCCAATGCCCTTTTACACCACACCTAAAACATTCATGTTCACTGCTTTTGGGAGTCTGAATTTGTGGGCCTTTTCCTTTATCGCGCCTCTCAAATTTATTCCACTTCTGGTGGAGCATTTTGTCATTTCTCCCACGAGGGTGAAAATTATTGCGCCCACAGCCACGACCGCGACCTCGACCACGATTAGGGCCTTGGACTCTCCCAAAAGAAGGATAACCATCATAATTTGTCACATTCACTTCAGGGAATGGTGAACTGCCAACGGGGCGAATTTGATGGTTTTTCATCAACAACTCATTATTTTGTTCAGCAATCAATAAGCATGCAATTAAGTCAGTGAATTTTTCAAATTTTCGCTCCCGATATTGTTGCTGCAGGAGCATATTAGATGGGTGAAATGTGGAGAACGTTTTCTCAAGCATCATAGCATCAGTTCTGTTGTCTCCACACATACGGAGCATGGATACAATTCTAAATACAGCAGAATTGTATTCATTAATGGTCTTGAAATCTTGTAGTCTAAGATTAGCCCACTCATGTGATGCTTGAGGTAAGGCAATAGACTTCATGTGCTCAAATCTTTCTTTCAGTCTCTTCCACAGATCAAGTGGATCTTGAATATCTAAATATTCAGCTCGCAGACCAGAATCAATATGATGACGTATAAAAATAATGGCCTTTGCTTTGTTCTGCACAGACTCTTCATTATCGTCTACAATAACTTCTCCAAGATTCATCGATCTTAGGTGGAGAGTAGTTTCCAAAGCCCATTCAAAATAATTTTTCCCATTGAGACCGAGGGCAACATATTGGCATTTCACCAGGTTCGACATTCTAAAAAAATTTAACCGCAATAACACAATTAAAATATGTCCAAAATATTTATTCAAAAATATGACATATTTTGTGGATATTTAGAACTGCTGGTTCTAACTTTTAAGACTTCAAGTTTTAGTCTCTGTATCTCATGATATAGTTCGTGAATTATACATTGATTTGGAACTTCGGGTTCCGCAAATTTTAGAAATTCGTAAACTTCTGGTTTACATGAACATCATGTTTAACAACCTTTTTTTTTCCGGCAATTTTAGAATTTCGGGTTCATAATGCTTTGGGTTTTGTAAACTTCGGGTTACAAAACATTATACATAAATATATAACAAGTATAATAATAGCAGATACATTTCTGATGTGAAAGATCCAATTCTAAATTGGCGATCACAGAGCATACTTATAAATATATAATAAGCAACGTAAATTTACGAAATAAACATAAATTCAAGAACTAAATTTAATTTAGCTAGAAATATAAAATTACGATAACCGAGCTACTCGTGCTGATAACGTGTTGTAAAATAATAACAAGATGTTGAAACAAAGTGCAATTAAAGAAACCAAATCAAAACAAGCTTTTAGTGAAAAACCAAACTAAATAGCACAAGAAAAGAGAGAGAGGAGAAAGGCTCTACAAGTGAAAATGGAAGAGTGAAAATGCTCTCGGATGATCAATCTTTTGTATGTCCATTCTACACTCCCTCTTCACCTATTTATATACAAATATGTGATGATGGGGCATTAAATGCAAAATGAAAACTACACACAATTATCCCCTAAAATATGGAACAATTATGACATAAGAGGGTAGAGGAATGGTGATATAGGGGAGTAGAGGTATGGTGGTGGTCATCCTTTTACAACAAAAACCAACTTGAATATTGATGACCATTTTTTAATTTAAAAAAATTACCGATATAATTCCTTTGATGCTTGTAACAGACTACACAAGTTATTTCCAATCTTGTAAACCATGTTTTTTTTCCTAACTGATTTCGTTATACCACACAAGTTATTACCACACCAAATCTTCATTTTCAACTGATTGTTTGAGACCGTACGAGTTATTTCCCAACTTGTATTCAAGGTCTCCCTTCTGAAGAGATTTACTGTAATTCAATTGTAAATTAAATTAATTAATCGTTCAACTTAACCAGGTCGTCATCCTCTACAACTCGAAGTGTTCTAAGACCTTTTTCCTTTTATAATTTGGGTTTTCATTCCCCGTAAAAGGAACAATCACCGTATCCATAAAAAAGAGGGAAAACACCTACCCGCTTCTCTGTCGAAATTCTTCCTCTTTGGTGATATTTCTACGAACGGTTCAAGTCTGTTCGATATTTTTCGTTATATTCTAGGAGACCGGTGTCCATACGATGAAGTAATGTCTTAAAGAAACTGAATTACGGAGCCTTGACAGAACCGTTTTCCTATGGTCAACTATTCCATTTTTAGCTCCAGGTTTATTTATATTTTGTATATGTGATTACCCGTATTGGCATGTTACATTGATAAAATTGATTACTGTGCATATGTATACTCCATTTTACTGTATCCATGTTAGTTCAGTATCTTCCTAATTACGCTTATGCACTAACCCACGTCTATCAGCGGCGGAGACCCTTCTCTCTCAAGTTATTGAACTAAAGACGTTTTTTACCCAACTTGTTTAAAATTTACAAGTTATTACCAACGCTAATACACACGTGTGCTTGCAATTGGGGTTGGACATTAGAATACGAGTAACTAGCAAACACAACAGATAATCTAAGATCTAACTTCAACAATATATAAGCAAATTCAATATCCCAACATTAAAACTCATGATAAGTCATTAATCATCATCATTGCAATTAGATACTCAACAAGCATATGAACTATGTATATATTCAACACTTTCCTCCTATCCTCAATGAATGAGAATTGGAAGCAGATAATTGTGGCTGTGAAATGAGGGCTTTTCGAGCCGAAGCGATCCCATTGGGAGCCAAGAGGGCGTTGAAGGAGGAAAAGTCCATCCAGTCCTTGAGCATCTCCTCCTGACTCCACTTGTCAGGTATCGCCACCCGCCCTGCCACCTCTTCTCTGTGTCTCTTCAGCCTCTCTCGCCCCGACCCCGACTCCTGATCATCAAAACTGCTTCTCTTGCGTGGAGCACCGTTAATCGGTTGTTGTCGATCGTGGCTCGTGCTAGTAGTCATGGTTTGGCTCAATAGGGGTCTCACAGGTTGATTATATAAGGAGGAACAGTAACTGTGGGAAGGTGCAAGTTGAGAAGAAGAAGAAGTATAAAATATCATAGGAATGGTTTTTGTATGGCACTTGGAGAGTCTACGTCTGTGTGGTTTGGTGGTGAACGTAGACCCACACATCACTCCTTCTTCTACTTGTACTGTAAGGTGGACATTCATTTGTTGAGATATTAGGGTATTAATTTATTAATCCACTTCACCGTTTTCCTATAAACACCTTTAACTCTTCATTTTCAGGACCTTGATTCTTTATGTGAGTTAATCAATATGATAATATGGTATTATGCCCACTAATATATATATATATATATATATATATATATATATATATATATATATATATATATATATATATATATATATATATACCCCGTATAAACCGGCAGAACATTCAAACTTCTACTAACTGTTGGATCGTTGAAGATTTGTGCGCACGACATGTGACAGCAAAGTTAATTCAAAGTTCTATCGGGTTCATAACACTATACCATTTCATACTAACATTCAACTGATGTATTCCTCCGTTAATATGAATATGCGTTGAAATATTAATAATGAGGACACGCACACCAGTGTATATTCATGTAATATCTCAAATTCTTCAGGTGTACCCTACCACAATTATTCTTAAATACAAAGCCCTATTTTAGTCAGCTAAATGTTCATTTGCACTTGATCTAAATGCTTTATATATGGGTCATTGCCTTCAATACATATACTTTTTCAGACAAGAAATGGTACATAAATCAAGGAATCGAATTTCTGACAAACTCGGAATGAGTGAGAAATAAATTAGGATAAACATCACATTGGAGATTCATAACTCAGAATAAATAAAGAATAGGGTAAACTCAGGACAACACATAACTTTTATAGCAAGTTATGGAACTTAAACCGTGACTTGAGTATGAATGACAATTTATCATAATATGAAATCTATTAATAAACATATAATAATACAACTAAAAAATAAGTAAAAGCTCACAAGTCGAAAATTTTCAGAACGCTACGAATAAAAAGGTAATTCTAAAGGTAGGGATTGAGGAGACTATACATTGGAGGAATAGATTTTCAGAACGATGACGAGGCGATTCTATAGGTAAGGATTGGGGCAACGGCTAGGTTCAAAAGGCACATACATAGGTGGAAGAGCATATCGACAAGTTGGGCAAGTATTATTCTGGTAGAACCATGGGGCGATGCAGACGGTGTGATAGTAGTGATAGCAAGGCATGCCCGTAACAAACTCTCCTGATTTGAACCCCTCCAGACAAATCGAGCAGTCTTGTCCTTTCTTGATCGCGTAGTACGAGAGCGTCTTCCCCAGTATCTCGTCAACCTTTTCGGGGTTTGCAGGGCACACCCCCGCCTTCAGCATCTCGACCATCCTCCTCCTGCACTCGCCTTCCTCCTCCCGCATTTCAATCTCCCGCGCGTGGTACCGCGTTCCCACCACCCCTACCCGCTTCACGTCCAAGGTGAACTGCCTTCGGCTGTGAGCATAACCGTGATCAATGTTCTTAGGGCTGGCCG
This sequence comes from Geranium rotundifolium, assembly GCA_963920655.1. Classification (NCBI taxonomy): domain Eukaryota; kingdom Viridiplantae; phylum Streptophyta; class Magnoliopsida; order Geraniales; family Geraniaceae; genus Geranium; species Geranium rotundifolium. The sequence continues at coordinate 24,145,733 of OY987321.1, forward strand.
CCAGGAGACGGTCAACTAACGAGCTCAACTGTCTCGTGCAATTCTCCAGATCTAGGGGCGAGAGGCCGTGCCCGATGTACTTCTCGAATAAACGCATCGCCGATCCTGGCACTATCTCGCGCCTGGTGATGTGCCGGTGCACCCCGACGACCTGGTGATTGTGATTCTCGTCGGGATTCCTTACATCGAAAAATACCAACCTGGCAAAAATAAAAGGGGACAGGACGCCGCGTTCGAATACTACCCTGTCCGGGACGTCTAGCTCCTGTTCTTCGTCTTCCCTACCCGAGAATTCGAACCACATTCCACCTTCCATCTCTACTCTTATCCTACTTTCATCCATCATCCGGACTGGCCGAGAGAAATTTATGGATATTGTTGGTGTGAATTACAATAAAACAGACCCCTTTATGTAGGTACATATATGCCTAATCTAATTAGGATTACTTCTAAGTAATAGGAAATAACACCAAACCAGAACAGGCAACATAATACAAATACAAAATATCAACTAGAAAACTTCTGATTTTACCCCTAATAACAAAAACGATTATAATCCCTTAAGAATCCATTTCAGTGATTATAGATGAGCTCATATCTCAACTTGAATATGAGAAATATATATTTGGGAATTTGAAAAACAAAAATTAACTTGGTTATTTCGTGAAGCAAAATACTGGACAAACCTCGAATTGATCGATCTTGGTGCTTGGATTGGTAGTATTTTCAGGAATGGAATTGAATGGAGAGAGGAAGATGGCGAAGAGAGCTCTTTTAGGGTTCGAGATTTGGGGGAATTTTTAAGTTGGGCCAAACCCAACTTTGCGGCCCATTTAGCTTTGGCCTAAAATCCAAAATGAAAATTACTTGCCACAAATAAATAATCAAACAAAATCCTAAAATAATAAGGAACCACAAAGAAATAAAAAACAATAACTAAGACGAAATACGAAAACCAACTTGATTCCTATATGATGGTCATTTTTTAATTTAAAAAAATTACCGATATAATTAACAGTGAAATAAATTAGTTTAATTAGTTTAAGACGAAATACGAAACCAACTTGAATAGGTTGTGGTATGTATCCTTCGCCCGTGACGATTTGGGTTGTTCGTCGAAAATCGACTATATCTCACGGCGGTACAGCTCTGCCTGTGAGGGTTTCTAGTACGGCGACGATTTCGGGTCTTGCAGTGGTATCTGCGACGGCAGTTGATGGTGAAAGAGGCAGATCTAAGGGGAGGGCAGGAACGGGGTCGAGGACAGTGCGGTTGAGGTTGAAGTTGAGGACAGAATTCCAGGTGGGGCGAGCTTGGGTTGCAACGGTAGATCGGTACTGGGAAGGAACTTGAGTTATATGGCGTCGGTAGGCAGACTCATGCAAGTATATCAAATTAGGGGGTATCGGCTTGCTTAAACTTCAATACATGGGAATCGGCGGTTTTGGTTGGTTGGTTGGTTGGTAGGTCGGTACTGGGAGGGAACCAGAGTTATCTGGCGCCGGTGGGTAGACTCAAGCAAGCATACCGAACTAGGGGGTCTCGGCTTACTTAATACGTCACTTGGGTGTCCTATTGGGATTGGTACTGGAAGGAAACGGGGGGGGGGGGGGGGGTCCCTAGTGTCGATGGGTTGATCCGGTTGAACCCAATGAGCTGGGAGAATTTGAATTTCGTGATGCCCATATTGATCGCAGGGTTGATCAATGAAGCTGGTTTAAGGCGGTCTACATTAAGATCACAAAGTTTCTCCATCCGCGTGAGTTTGAGGCCGTGACTCCGCATGAAGCTAACTGGTTCGAGTCGATTGGTTTCCGGGGTTATCATGGATGCCTGTGTAAAGCACTATGCAACAAGATCACGGGGTTTCTCCATCCGTATGAGTTGGAGGTCGTGGCTCTACATGATGTTAAACGGGTCGAGCTGAACAACTTTGGAAGAATCATTAGTGAACAGTGTTGCGTACTACCCACTATCGGAACATATGGTCTTTTTTTTTGCTTGTAATCAAATGGTTCACGAATTGCCATGTTTGATTTAACTAACCGTAGCTGTGATTATGGTGAATGGTCTGTCCCACCAACTGTAGCTTCAGTTGTCCGGCTTGATACCGGGTTAGTTACTATTTAATTAATAAAATTTGTTTTTGCCTTCAAAAAAACAAATTGAATATGATGGTCATTTTTTTAATTTTAAAAAATTGCCGATATAAGTAACAGTGAGATAAATTAGTTTTAGTTTACATGCAAAATCTATTTTTAAAAGTGGCCATATGATATATACTTATCTCTTATTATCCCTAAATTATATTCTAAAACTATGTATATAACAAGTAATTGATAATTAATAAATATATATGAAAAATTAAAAGGAAAGCACCTCGAATTAATTATATTAACCGTTTGGTTCCTTAGAGTATAAAGGCAAATCGAAAAAAGTGAGGGTTAGTTGTTTTTTTTGAAATAAAATATGTATTTATTTAATTAATGGGAAACTAACCTGACATCTAGCCGGACAGCTGAGGTTACGGTTGGTGGGACAAACCCCGCACCATAATCCCAATTATTGTTAATTAAAGCATACAGCTCATGAGCCACCGAGTTACAAGACCTAGATATATAAGAAATTGAAACCCCTGCCCCTAACATGGAAAGAATCTGGCAACAGTCATAGATGATACTGCCAACCCTGTTCCCCTCTCGACTTTCCCGTCGTATATTGTTTACAACTTGTAGGCAGTCTGATTCAATCTCCACTGTTGCTAGATGTCCCCCTTTCGCCCATGAAAGTGCTTCTCTAACACTCACGGCATCCACCTCTTCTGGGAGGAGATGTCCGGTGAAGCGTCTGCAGAGTCCCCCTACTAGCCGGCCTTCAGAGTCCCTGCATGCGAGCCCTACACTCCAAAATCCTTTCTATGTGTCCATACCTCTATCTACATTTATCTTCATAGCTCCCTCTGTGGGAGGACACCAATGTGTGTTGGCTCTCTTTGCCCTTGCCCTATAATGATTGCCCATGGTCTAGACACTGTCCATAGTCTACGATATGCTTTCGCCCTTGCAGCTACCCTTGATAGGTGGAACTCCTCCCCCTTCCAAATGCATTGATTTCTCGCTCCCCAAATGGCCCAGAAGCATAGTGCCATTAGGCTGGTTTCGTCTTCACCTTCCCCCCATGTTGTCTAGTCTGCCACCTTTGGACTTATCCCCATTCTGCTTTTGACTCCGGTCAGCAACCTATCCTCCCACATTGGTTTCACCACTCGACATTCCAAGAACAAATGGTCCCCCGTTTCCTCTCCTTCTCCGCACAATGGGCATTGTGTAATAATCGGGACTCCCTTTTGAGACAGAGAGACTCTTGTCAGAAGGAGATTCGATATGGCTCTCCAGAAGCATACCTTGACCTTCGGTGGTACCTTTAACTTCCAAACCCTTCTCCAATCTGGGGCAGCTGTCGATGAGATCCACAGGTTTCCTGACGAGCAGAGAACCCTGTATGCACTTCTCACTGTGTATTGCGGAGAAAATGAAGAAAATTGACAAGTTGATCTTGATGTGTGTATTTTTGTTATTAGTTGTTTGATTTCTCAGAAAATAAAGAGAAATTGAAATATTGAGCTTGATGTGTGTATCTATGTCATTAGATTTGGTTTCTCGAAAAATGAATCGAAAAATGAAGAGAAATTGAAAATTTGAGCTTGATGTGTGGGTTTTTTATTAGCTATTTGGAGGCCATAAAATGAAGGAAGGTTAATTTTTTTAAAAGATATTAATGCGTTTGTATGTGTTATTTAGCTGTATGGTTGCACAAAAAATGAAGAAAATTAAAAAAATTGAGCTTGATTAGTGTATATGTGTTATTAGATGTTAGTGTTGGGAAGAACAGAGAAACCAATATAAACATTAAAGCCCACCCCTCAGCCAAAAGACTAGTCTGGTGGGTCTTGGTCTTATGTGTATATAAACTTTCCTTATAACTCATACTCTTCCGATGTGGGACATGGACTTACATGTGGAAGCTTAACAATCTCCCCTTACACATTGAGCGTTATCACATTGGGTTGCTCCCCCTAAGCTCAAATCGCCTTGCACTCTAACCCGTAGGCCCATCTGGAAATCCTGGTCTGATCAATCATGGTTCTCTAGATCCTTCTAGCCTACATGACTCGATCCACCATGAGATCCACTGGCCTGCCAGCCCAATGAGATTTGTGCAAACCAATCTCTGATACTAGTTGTTGAGGGTATATAACACCGTGGAAATTCTCTAGAACACTAACCAAGTTAACTAAAGTTTGTATGTGATTTTAACAAAATCACATAAAAACTTTAGTTCACTTGGTTACTGTTCTAGAGAATTGTTCACGTTGTTATATATAAATATATATAGGGGCTGGATCAGGTGAGAACTAAACTCTTTTATGAGAACGTGAGAACTGAGTTTGTCCATTGAAAATAAGTTAATGTCCATCGGAAATAAGTGAATGTCTAATAAAAATTGTGATATCCAATGAAAGTGAATGTCCAACGGAAATATGTGAATGTCCAACGGAAACACTTTGTCCATTCAAAATAAATGAATATTCAACGGAAATAAGGGAATGTCCAATGGTTCTCATGTTCTCACGACACATTTTGTTCTCAGCCGAACCCTTCCATGTATATAAGTGAACTATGTCCAACACAAAATACAAAATGTTCTCAAAATTAATAAAAATCAAAATATGGTCCCGTCGTTATTGTTACGAGTACTAATATTGTCCGACCCGAATTGAACTATGTCCATAACAGACCATGCATGTCCTAACAAAGATTATGGAAAATAAGGTTCATACTTACCACTAAAGTTGTTAATATTGTCCGTCCAGAAGTAAACTATGTCCACATGAGAACATGTATATCCTACCACAAATTATGTGAAAACATGAGCATTCATGTCCGATTACTATAAATGTCTGTTTGTAAGTGAATTATGTCTATGCTAGAACGAAGTTTGTCCACCAGAAGATAATGGAACACACCAGGACATGTATGTACATAGCAGAACATGTATGTCTTAAAAAATATTTAAAAAAATAGGGTTCATGCTTATCACTCAAGTCTTTAATATTGTCCTTCGAGAAGTGAACTATGTCTACACCTAAACATGTATGTCCTACTACAAATTATGTGAAAAATAAAAATATAGTCATACATGTCTGATTATTATAATTGTCCCTTTGTGAGTGAACTATGTCTATATCACAAAAAAGTTTTTCCATATATTATTCAACAGAAACTAAAAGAGATAAGGGAAAAAGTAAAAAAATGAAAGTTATTAATGTATATTATTCTGCATAAACAAAAAAGATAAGGAAAAAATAAAAAAAGAAGTAATTAATGTATATTATTCTGCAGGTAAAAAAGGTAAGTAATGAATCAAGATATATTATATATGTCAACTATGTATACTTGTTGGGTCGAAAAGTGTCGTGCGAAACGTTACTTCCCGGTTCCCCGTGCAAGTATACACGAACGACAAGTAATACAAATTATAAGAGTCGGTAAGCTACCAAGTCGGTCCACATGGATTAGTTAGGGTTTTCGATTGTTAAGTCTAATGATCTAGAATTACGAGACTACTATATTTGGTAATTTTACGTTTGGTTGACGAAATAAGAATATAATGGTTTAAAGGCCTAGGGTGCTAAACATACATTTTGGTGAAAAGGGTCACGAGCAATGATTCAATTGATACTAAGTCTTATGTTGAGCCTATGTCTTAAATACCAATCTCGCCTCTCGATATTGAGATTAACCTAGTCTCGAGTCACCTCTTGCCCTCTCGGGTTCGTGATCGACTCGAGACCGCAATGGCCCGACAATGAAAGGCTAAGGGTCGAGTTGAGGTGTCAAGACCCGGTCTCGAGCCTCCATCCCTCGGTAAGTGCTAGTTCCGAGACTATCCGTCCCTCTCAGGCTCGACTTAGTCTCCTAATTATGATTCCTAAGTAGCTAAGTCAAGACACAAGCATTATTTCAAGCATCTTACACAACAAATCCATAACATCTAGAATCAATTACGTTTTTAACCTTAAATCACTTCATACAATGTCTAATACCCAAGGCTAAGGGTTTTAGCCCTCAACCATGGTGCTCAATCCAAAAATCATCATACAAACTAGACATAATCAATAATATAAATGGAGATTTAGAATTTAGAAAATGCTCTAGGAAGTAAGAGAAGTCTTGTGTTTGGTTGAATGCCTTTTCTTGATGATTGAATGGTGGAAATGTCTTCAACTCTTTTTTCCCCAACTCAAACTTGGAGGATAATGGTGAAATCTTCCTCTTCAAGCTTGGAAAATGAGTAGAGAAGATGAAGAACACCAAAATGTGTTGAAGAAGATGATGTGACTCTGCTGGAGAATGTGGTATGTGAAAAGTGTGGATCCCTCAAATCCCTAGGTCAAAAGACCTTTTATATGTGTCTGAAAATGGCCTTGTCACGATCGTGTCATTGGGTGTCACGATCGTGACACAGAGTGTGTCACGGTCTTGACACTATCGTGACACTATGTGGGGGCCAATTCTGGTCTTGGTCTTTGGCACGGTCTTGTCGTTGCTTGACACGATCATGTCTCATCTTCTAAATTATGTCACGATCGTTGCACCTCCGTCTTGATCGTCGTCAATGCTCACTGTCTTCGCAATGAAGAAGAAACCAGATTTTTGCTTTTATATCTCGTCTGTCACGATCGTGTCACGATATGTCATGATCGTGACACAGTCTGTGTCATGATCGTTACACAAACCGTGATAGGATCGTCAGAGCTCTCTGTCCCGAATATTTCTTTTATCCCTAGTGGTGTCACGATCGTGACAAGTTCCTTTTTATCGTGCTCGTCACGTGGAGTCGTCAAGATCGTGTCAAAACCTGACGATCGTGACACAGTTAGTGACACGATCGTCTCGTCTCCGTTTCAGTCTACGTCTATGCTCTCGGGTTTCCTCAATATATTTAGAAATTAATTGTCACGACCATGTCACGACCGTGACATGACTGCCCCTAATTCTCTTCTTTGCCAACCTTCTCCTTTTTGTGCCCGAGCCCCCGATTTCCCTATCTCACCTGAGCATAAATTGAATAAAACAATTAAAAGACTTGATTGTGGTGTGTGGGTATTCACACACACACCACACATAGGGTTGCATCAAACCCATGACTCAATAAACTCAATGGTGGTGTGTACGAGGTATACACCACACTTAAGACTTTACTTGATCTTAATTATATTAAAAACATTCAAATGACCAAGTGTGGTGTGTATGGGGATACACACCACACTTTGAGGCTCAACAAGCCTTAACTAGCCAAAGTTCCCACAAGCATGGTAATCACTAATTTAATCTCATCAACCCACATAAAGGGGGAAATTTCTCAAGGTCACAAGGCAATCACAAACCCTCATCAAAACAGTATTTACCATTAAGTTCAAGGAGAGAGTACATGTTACCTCTCTCGGACGAATGAGATTGTTTTCGCTTGATAGTCTGGCCAAAGTTGATGAAGTGGTCATCTTGTAAGGTGAGGGTTTACGCCATTCTTTTCTTTCCTTCTCCTATCCATATAGGTGTCGTGATAGAACCCTCCCCTTCAAACACACAATTAAACCACATTAGACAATTACCACGAAAAAGACTCAAATGATGAATTTGCACAATTGGGTTTAGAATTTGGGGTGCCTCCCAAAAAGTGCATTTGTTTATCGTCGTTAGCTCGATGGTAAAGTGGTGGGGCTCAAACTTCCTTTTCCATGTCGCTTTCTTCCAGCGACTCCTTGCTAATCTCAATAAAGCATTTCACTTCTACCGTCGTGTCCGGTTCTATCTCTCCTCATCTACCCCATGATAGTGTTTCAAGTGGAGAACGTTTGCAAAAAAGGTGGTCTTGTCTTTGATGTTCATAATCTTCATCACCCCATGACTAAAACATGTTATGATCTCGAACGGCCCGGTCCACTTAGACTTCAACTTCCCGGCATGGAGTTTGAGTTTTGCGTTATATAGTAAGACAAGTTGTCCGGGTTCAAAGCTCCTCTTTAAAATTTGCTTGTCATGCCACCGTTTCGTCTTCTCCTTATAAATGGAATTGCTCTCATAAGCCTCCCTCATCTATTCTTCCAACTCCTCAATGTGTAGCAACCTTTTTGCTCCCGCTCGACCCAAGTCCAAGTTGCATCTCACGATCGCCCATCTCGCCATATACTCAATCTCCACCGGCAAGTTGCACGCTTTTCATACACCATCCGGTAAGGGGACATGTTGAGCGGGGTTTTGTATGTGATACGATACGCCCAAAGAGCTTCATCAAGGGGCTTGTTGCGGGTCCTATGTGACCTTGCAATTACACTTCTGCCCCGCAATTGAGCACCAAATTTTCCTCGTTTCGGCTTTTAAGAGACACTATTTTGTACTTTTTGATATTTTGTGGAATTTTGACATTTTGTAGGTGAAAGGCACAATTGTAGCATAATTGGAGCTGAAAATCGGTTAAGAAAATTCTGCACAATAGCCGAAACTTTCCGGTGGTGTAGATTTCTCATCCGATGTCCGTTTGGGGCCCAAAATTTGTCGATTTGAATGGATTGTGAAGATCTAACACAATAAAGAGGTTTTAAAGGAGTCACGATTGTGACTAGACAAGTTATGATCGTTCCTAATTGAATTTTTGGCAAAACAACCCGTGGTGAGGCATGATTTCAGTCATGGAGCGCACACGATAGTCAAGATTGTGCCTAAGCGCCATAACTGCGTTTTAAAGTGTAGAAAACCCTAAAATTTGACATCCAACACTCACTTTTCAGCCCCCACACTTAGTTTTGAGAGGGTTTTCGACCTACCAAGGGTTCCTAGAGGAAAATGGCTCTTAGAACCTCCCTTTGAGGACATTTTGGGTGCTCCAAGAGAGGGTTTCCACCACCACCACCATGGGAAGAAGAAGATGAGGCAAGAGGATGCAAGAAGGAGCTAGATTGGAGAGTTTTGAGTTTCCAAACACCCATGTCTTTGGGTTTGGGTTTGTAGTTTTCTTTCCTTGTCTTGAATCTAACTATTTCTTGTATGTGAATACTTGAGCACCATGATTTATGGCTAGAAACCCTAGGTCATGTGAGCTAGACTTTTGTATGAATTGGTTTTGATTGATATTGAGGTATTAACTCTATGTTGTAGATTATGATGTGTGTTTGCATTATTTGAATGCTTGTATCTTGACTTAGCTACTTATGATATATGTTTAGGTGACTAAGCCGAGCCCGAGAGGGACTGATAGTCAGAGATATAGGCATCACAAAGTGTTAGGGGCTTGAAGCCGTGCAGAGACGCCCCATATTAGCACTTAGCCTAACATTGTCGGGCAAATGCAGTTTTGACGTTGGTTCAAACCCAAGAGGATAAGAATTGACTCGGAATTAGGCCAATCTCAATGCCGAGAGGCGAGGTTGGTATTTATGGCATAGGTTCTTCACTTGACTCACCAAAAGAACTAATATTTTGATGATATTGTATAATGACCATGCATGTCTTGTAATTGATTCGGTTTTGATATGTTGTGTGCATGTTTGTTGAGTCTACTATGTTAGACTCGAGAGGTCGGATGCCTAGCCCTCACTTCTCGGTTCAAAGATTGTTGGTATTAATGCGGTTAGCTTAGGGTCTTCGGTTTACGGGGTGAACACACATTTGCATTGAGTGACATTGTGTAAGTATGGTAACCCCCATAAGTGCGCAAGACTCGTGTTAATTAGGCTGTTCCCAATGTCGAGAGACGTGTTCGGTATTTAAAACATAGGCCAATGACATGCATGCTTGTTATCGATGTCTCGTTTGGTTTCTTGATTGCCTTGATCATAATGTCTAGTTCCTTAGGTTCTCGAATCCTCGACTTCTAACCAACCATCTACCATCCGCCTCCCCCATTTAATTTCTTGCATTAATTGTAGTGTAGTTGTAGTTGTGTGCTAAGTGTAGTTTAATATCTCTTCTTGTGCAATTTATTTTATCGATTCGTGTCGGCAAAAAGAGCACGGAATGTCCAATTGAGAGACCCCATTTTGGTCCATATGGATTCGACCTGGACTTAGCCCGGAATAAAAATGTACTTGTTCGACCGCGTGTTGTTGTGTGTGTGGGGAAAGGCGTGAGGCGAACAGTACCCGCTCTAGAAGGGTGTGCCGCGCGAGCCACTCTTTTCCCCCAATAGCGCTTGGACCAATCCTTTCTCTTAAGTCCCACCATTTTCTTTAGAATTCCTTTTATCTCTTTGTTGGTGCTCTCGGCTTGCCCGTTGCATTGAGGATGGTAGGCTAACGACATCTTATATTTCATGCCAAACTTCTTGGCTAGCGCTTTGAAGAGCTTGTTTCAAAAGTGGGCTCCACGATCACTTTTAATCGCCCCGGGGGGTTCCGAATCTAGCAATGATGTTTCGCTTCACAAATTTGGTAACTGTTTTGGCGTCCGCGGCTACAAAAGCCTCCGCCTCTACCCACTTTGACACATAGTCTACCGCGACTATTATATATAACTTCTCATAAGATGACGGAAAATGGCCCATGAAGTCCATACCCCAAACATTAAACACTTCAACCTCCATGATACTATTGAGGGGCATTTCGTGCATCCGAGAGATATTCCCCACCCTTTGGCACCTATCAGATTGTTTGACGTGGTCGTGTGAATCTTTGAAGAGGGTAGGCCAATAGAACCCCGATTGCAATACTTTACGGGCCGTTCGATCACCTCCAATGTGACCTCCATAAGGGGAGTTATGGCACACTTCGAGGATACCGGGAATTTCACTTTCAAAGACACACCGACAAAATATTTGATCATGCCCTTGCTTGAATAAATAGGCCTCGTCCCAGTAATACATCTTACACGAGTGTATGAATCTTTTTTTGTTGGGCATTCAACTCCAACGGAAGAATGCCACACGAGACAGAATTTGCGATATCCGCATACCATGGGATCAAGCTTTCTATTGCTAATATATGCTCGTCGGGAAAGAATCCCAAATCTCCTCATGACACTTTCCTTGCTCATTCTCTACTTGGGAGAGGTGGTGGGCCACTTGGTTCTTTGCTCCCTTTCGATCTACTATTTCAAGCTCGAATTCTTGCAATAAAAGAACTCATCGTATCAATCAAGCATTCGCCTCTTTCTTAGTCAATAAATATTTCAAAGCTTAGTGGTCGGTCTGCACTAAAGTCCTTGTCCCTATCACATAAGGTCAAAACTTCTCAAATGCAAAAATCACCGCCAAAAATTTCTTCTCCGTGACGGTGTAGTTTTCTTGAGCCCCATTCAAAGTTTTACTTGCATAACAGATGACGGGAAATATCCTTTCATGTTTTTGACCAAGAACCGCTCCTAGAGCATAGTCGCTTGCATCACACATGATCTCGAAGGGTCGCTCCCAATCTGGAGCCACCACTATTGGGGCTTGATAGCATTTTGTGCCCTAGTCCAATTGCTAGTAGCCTGTAAAAATCTATGTACATTATCATCGTTTGTAATATATATATAAAACGGCTTTGTATTACTTATGTGTTGAAGTAATATGTTAAGCATGATCTGATTTATGACCACTAAGGTAGTAGAACCATAAATCTGTACGGATCACACTTAACGAGTCCCTGGTCAAAATATGCTTCCATAGAAGCGACCAATATGAGGATGGTTCTTAATGACGTAGTTCTACTTGTCATAGGGATGAGGGATCCCGGAATCATATTATAGATATCATGAGGTGATTGATATCGGACGACCCGCTTTGAATAGTGTTTTCATAGATTAAGCCATGAACATATTCAAATGCGATAGCTTGTCACGATATCCTTAGACCGAGGAGTCATTCTGATCACTATGCAATGTACGTGCGACTTTAACTTGCGCCTAACGCTTTCTGTAACAGGATTGCAATAACGGGCATGATTGGGTGGCAGAACGGGTTGCATGAGTGACACGAAAGACGACTATGTGATTTATCCCTCATACTACGGTATGGGAAAGATATCCGTTAAAGGCCTCTTGATTGAGACTGACTTAGAGTAAGAGCATGGCCATGCCGGTGATACGGGTTATCAGTTCTCAGCCATCTCACATATCAAGTAACAATGATTGATTAAACAAGGGTGACGACTCTATGCGTTGTGATGAATCGGGATATCTAGAGATAATAGGATAGTGACTTGTACGCACAAGGTTAAGTCGAATTATCGATCTTCATGCACATTGGGTAATCATAACGTCTTACTAGAGGCACCTTATGATGGATCGGGCAAGAGCGATCTTTTGCGCCGATCTGCCAACGGTGGCATGAGCCTGAAGGGTCACACTCATTCAAGACGGATAACTTGAGACAAGGAAACCTTAACGTTTCTTGAGGAGCAATACATGGACAAAACTGGAGGTTTTGTGCCATGGGTTCGGTTTGAGAGAATAATTAGCGAATCGAGAAAACTGAGTTTTTCGTCGATATCGCGTCGGACTTTGTTTGATAAGTAATGACAAAAAGGGTCGGGCGACTTTTGGACACGGCACGAAACCACATGGGCGAGCCCATTGGGCTCGGCCCATGAGGTCTCATGGCCGGCCCAACAAGGGCCCATTATGGGCCCAATAAGCCCTATATGGCCGGCCCACATGGTGGGTCCATGAGTGGGGGCCACACAACACCATGCTTAGTTGGTGATTGTGGATTAAGAGGTGAGTGATTTAAGGGGTATGGGTTAAAGCACCTTTAAGCCCATACCAATCACTTTTGACCCATGCTTATGAGTTGGATGATGAATTGAAATATCTAACATTCATTCATTAATCAAATAATCACACAACTCACAAATCCCTCTCTCTCTCTTGCTTGGCCGGCCACATACCCTCTCTCCTCTATCTTGCTATCTTGTTCTTCATTTAATTGTTCTAGTAGGCAATTAAGTGAAGGATCTTCAAGATCATCCCCTTGGTGTGGACTTGCTTTAGAGAAGAAGATGTGAAAGTTCTTCTTTATCGATTCAACAAAGACTTAAAGGTAAACATCTTGTGGAATAGATTTTGCCTTGTGATTTAACGGTTTATGTTCTTGGACAAGGTTTGGAGTAGATTTTATTAAACGCTTCCGCTATCTCGATGATCTAGAACGCTCCAAAACCCTACAATGGTATCAGAGGGTGGTTACCCTCTTAATCTTTGTCTTGTTGAATTTGTTTCGGTTTTATAATTATTTGCATGCCAAAATTGTTGATAACATGATATTAATGCTTTTTGGGATAATTGCATGAAATATTTTATTTTTGAAAATATATTGAATTTGGAATTTTTCGGAAATTATTGGATTTGTCGGCTCCGAGAAGAGACTCTCGGGGAGCCGGATCGGGGGTACCGGATGGAGGTCACCGGAGGCCGGCGGTGACCGGAACCGTCCCCACTCTTGGCCGAGGCCGAGAGTGGAGGCAAGCTCGACTTGGGCCTTCCAAGGCCCAAACCGAGCCGTAACATGTTGGGCTCGGCCCAATGGGCTTTCGGCCCATTGGCTTGCCCCGACTTGGTTCGTGCACGGTGTTTGATCCGTGGCACGAATCCGTGATCCAATATTTCGAAAACTTTCAAAATTTAATCGGTTTCGATAAATCGTTTTTCGAAAAGGTCTAGTTTCGATATACCCGACCAAGCAACTTGGCAAAATTAAAACCGGAATAATTGCATATTATTTGATAACATGTTTGTGTGATAACATGTTGGATGATGTGATGAGATGTATGATGCATTTGTAGCCCATTAGATTTTATCGCTGTCACGGTTTGCATACCGTTAGTGTTGGCGTGTAATTATTCTTTCATTCGAGCCCATAAAGTGTAATTATTTTTTATCCGGTTAACGAACCGAGTATTAATTGTAATTACTACTCAAAGACGAGAAGGATGGAAAATCGAGCACAATGACGGTCTTGGAGGAAGTCCAAGAGCTAGTGGGAGCCCAAATGGAAAAGACGAGAAGATGTTGTGACTCGTAGAATCCTAAGATTAGGATGGGCTATAAAATGCATATTTAACGCTTTATGTTTGCTTGCTTGTATCATTTAAATAATAACATGCTTGCATGCTTAGCTTATAAGTTTATAAGCCATCACCTCACATGCAAAGATTAAAATCGATTTTAATTGTTTGTATGTTTAAGCGTTGTGAACCATCATCGCACGGGTTGTGATGGATGAGTTCAAATTAGAAACGTGTTTGCACGGGTTGCAAATGACGGGTTCAAATGAAGATAGTATGTGATACAATTAGAAACGTCACAACACGGGTTGTTGATGACGGGTTCGTAATTGTGCCAAATACTTTCGAATTATTAAACACAACCAAATTACAACATAATTTGAGTCAAGTGAGATGCTACCCAAATTCACACCCATGTAGAAACATTTTATCGGTGTCGTGCGCCTTAGCGGAGCATCGATCGAATGGGTTCTATATGGGAATGGTAAACTTTGTGAGATGCCGTGCGCCTTAGTGGAGCATCTGCACAAAGTTAACTCGTTAGTGAAGGTTGGTTGACTCAACCACGATTCTTGGCCTGAGGTCGAGCTGGGGCATCGGAAGAGTAAGCCGTGTGTTTTGTTTTATGCACATACCCTGACCAAGAGTTAAACGGGTTGTAATTGGACGGACGTCCTACCTAAATAAGTCAATTGGAGCGGTGCGCCTTAGCGTACTTCAAATGACGAATAAGGGATCTTGGTTTAAAGGTTCTAAACCTTAGAATTGGATGGTTGGTGTTTAATTCGGATCTTCGTAAATTTATTCAACTTTTCTGATTAAATTTACTTTCTTCGTGTAGAAATGGCTAGTAATTCAACAAACTCTTCTAATTTGTCGTTGAGGACTATACTCAAAAAGTGTAAACTCAACGAGACAAATTATCTGGACTGGGACAGGAATTTACGACTTGTGTTAAAGTTGGAACGCAGGGAGTACATCCTTGATAAGGCTATCCCGGTGGAGCCAGCTGCCAACGCAACGAGGGTCGTTAAGGATGCGTACCAGAAACACCTTAGCGACTCTATCGACGTTGCGTGTGTCATGCTGGGCTGCATGGAGGCGGACCTCCAGAAGCAGTTTATGGAGCTATCCCATGATCTGTTTGCAATGTTTGCACAGATCAAGGATATGTTCAAAGAGAAAGTACGTATTGAAAAATACACTGTTCTCCGAGAACTCATTGCCTGCAAGATGTCAGCAGACAGCTCCGTAGGTCCACACGTCCTACGTATGAAGGGGCTTTTCGACCATATGACTAGTATCTGTATGTCTATGGAAAAGGAAATGACTGCGGATTTTATTCTACAATCCCTTCCTCATGCATATGGTGGGTTCGTCATGAACTATCACATGCATGACATGGACAAGACCGTGTCGGAGTTGCACAACATGCTAGTAAATGCCGAGAAGAGCATAAGGGTCAGTTCGCCCAAAAGTGTTCTTATGGTCAAGAAGGGATCCAGCTTCAAAGCTGGTGGTGGAAAGGGTAAAGCCCCTATGCACCTGGTGGGAAAGATCAGACAACCATTTGTTCCTAAACCTTCCATGCTCGTAAAAGGCAAGGGGAAGGCAAAGGAGTCGGTCTGTTTCTACTGTCAAAAACCTGGTCATTGGAAGAAAGACTGTTAGCAGCTGAAGGAGGATCAGAAGAAGGGCGGTGGGGTCACTGCTTCATCAGGTATTCCATTAGAGCTATATCTCTCTACGATAAATACTTGGGTACTAGACACTGGAGCTGAGTCTCATGTCTGTGCGGATGTGCAGGTGTTGCATAGTGGAAGAGATATGGGGGAAAACGAGGTGGACCTAAGAGTTGGGAACAACGTGAGAGTTACCGCAACTGCTGTGGGTTCTGTGAACCTTGTTTTGCCCAGTGGGCTTGTAATTGAACTTTCAGATGTGTTTTGCGTACCTGCTTTCAGCAGGAATATTGTATCAATTTCTCTTCTTGAAAAAGAAGGTTATTATTTTGATATTAAGAACGGGATTTTTAATATTATGCGCAACAACATGTGAAATTTTGATCAATCTAGTCGGGCAAGATGCCACACACAATGTTACGTAAGAAGCTATAACATTGTGTCTGACTTCTTGTGTAGATAATGCAGGACAGTAAATATAAAGCTATAAACTATGACACAGCAGATTGTTTACCCGGTTCGGTGCAACGTCACCTACGTCTGGGGGCTCTCAGCCTAGTGGAAAGATTTCACTTATCAGTAATTCGTCAGAACATACAAGTACCTGTGATCATCCCTAGATCTATACTTTATGATATGTCTTACAGTGCAATCTATCTCAGGGTCTCCACATGAATCCAAGACTCCGTCTTGATTCCACTCTTCGAGCAATCGCCTTGCTCTGTCAGTTCAAGTCTTCGTACAACTTGGTGGTTGCGTGCAGTCTTCACTCACGCAATCAGTAAACCCTCAATCACCTAACTCTCAATAGTTATGTGATGCACAATATCCTAAGCTCAATCTGCAATTTCTCAGCCCGCAAACCTTCACGTCTAAGAACCTTGCAAATTATTGCTAGGAAACAAATAAAGAACCACACGATTGCTAAGGGGGTAGCCTAAGCTTTTATAGCAATCGAGGATGAGTACTAACCCTAATGGGTTTCCTCTTAAGCACCGTCTTTCTTCTTTCCAGAATCGGAGTCGTTCTGGAATTTCCTAATCGTCTTCTTACTTTTCTGCCGAAACTGCACTTTCCTGATTTCTGTCGATCAGGATGTTTGCCGAGATGCCGTCAACAATGTTACACAAGATGTCGCAAAAGATGGTTCGACATTCTTTGTAACATGTTCTTCAGTTCCTTTAAAAATTAGCCAATCTCTAAAACGGTCGTAACTACAATCTCCCCCTTTGGCTATTTTTAAGGACAACATTCTTCTTCGCATTCTGCGTCGCATTTGTCGTCGATGCACACGATCGGCAGTTATCAAGTCTTTGTTTGCGTTTCACGTCTCGTAACGTCTTTTGTGCATAATGTGTGTCACCGCGCGTATCATCGTGTCTTCGCGTATCATCGTGTCTTCGCGTCGTCTCTATCTTTCTTGTATCATCTTGATCGCGCGTATCTATCTTACTCCCCCTTGCTGGCTCAAAAAGACCCAAAACTTAAACAAATATTTGTAACAAAGCAAGGTAGTAAAAAAAAAATCCAAACGTAACTCACACTTACTCCCAATCAGCAGTCGAGAGTAAATGTGAAACAGTGTTCAACAAAAAATTACAAAATAAAGTTGTTCAGTTGTTCGGTAATCAGAAAGTTTATGAAATTAAACAGAGCTGCTGCTGGAACTCGCAGTCTCTTCTTCAGTCGCTTTAGTGGAGGCATCTTGAGTAGATTCTTCTGGATCATTTGGCAGAGAGGTGGTGTCATCATCTTCGGAGCCTGGAGGGGACATGGATTTTAGCAGGTTGGCACAGTGTGTTCGTCTCTGGGAGAGATGTTTCAGAGCTATCTTCAGATTGACAATGTCCTTGTCAAGCACGGCTATCTCTCTTTCAAGCATAACTGCATCCCTGCTGGTGGTCTTGGTTGGAGGGGCGGCACTTGTGGCTCGACTGGTCGTTGCCTTGGCTTCTGGCCTGACAAGATCAGGAGCATGCTTGCCCTCAAACAACTTGTGGCTCACCACAATCAGTCCTCCTCGTTTGCCAACCTTATCTGTTGTCTTCAACACTTCGGGGTGTTGATGTACAAGCAGCTCAGAGATAAGGGATGGAAAGACAATAGGTATTTTTACAGCAAGTGATCTGGCATGTCGGATAAGATGATCAATAACAAATTGCCCAAAATCAAGTGTAGACCCAGTACCTATTTGGAAGATGAGTATCGCCAGCTCTGGTTTGATAGAGGATGGGTGTGTGGAGGGAGCCCAATTAGCTACTCCGCTGCGAAAGAGAATGGAGTACTTGGATGTAAGGTCCGATGCTGCCACAATGCCTTTGGTCGGCCACTTTCTGCTTTTGTCTCCGGTAATCTCACGGAGTACCTTGTTCAGGTCAGGTGGAGGCATAGATCGAACACGTTTTCTCCCCAGGAAGTCATTTATGATGTCAGAGGAGATGTTGAAGCGGATGCCTCTGACATACACTTTCTCAAAATCCGGATCATCCGGAGTACCAAACCCAGTAGGCAAGTTGGCGATGAATTCTTTGACCAAGAGGGGATAGTGGTTACCAATGTTCATGACGGTCTTCATAAGCTCTACCTGCTCCAGAAGTTGGACAATGGCTTCTAGTCCCATCAGTTCTGATGACAGGGTCTTCTCGGGATACGCCGTTCTCTGAAACACGAATTCCCATCTTTTCGCACCGTCTGCTGAGTGAAACGACACATTGTCGTAAGGAACACTTGACGTGTTCTTGACCGTCTTTAGGCTCTTTCCCTTCTTTGCTTCTTTTGCAGTAACCTCCTCTACATCTTCATATGTCGCTTCATCTATCAATCTCCTTTTGGAGACAACTTTCTTCCCTTTTCCCTTGACGGACATCTTCTTCCTCTTGGTGCTGGGGCCTCCAGCATCTTTAACCTCATTTCTCTTCTTGGTTTCTTTGAGCTTTTCAACCATCACAGCTAGACTCTCATTTCCTTCTAGTACCTTCTTCTTCAGGGATGGCAACACTGTGTGTGCCGTCTCAGCAGCTTCTTCCGTCGCATCTTCTTTGGCATCCAGAGGGGTTTCTTCTGTATTATTAGTGACGACATTTTTGTCTTTCTCAACTTCTTCCAGATCGGTATCTCCGTCTCTGGTTTCTTCTTTCTCAACTCCTTCCGAGTTAGCGACTTCTTCTTCAACCACAGCCTCCTTTGTGGCTTCAGGAATGACATCTGTTGTACGTTCTTCCTCTCCTTCTCCTTCAGCAATACGCTCCAACCCATGACTGACCGGGGTCAAATCTTTCTCTTCTCCTCCAGGATTAATCAGTTCCTCCACCACACCTTCTTGAGGTGGTTCTTGGTTTTCCAGTAGCGACTCCAACAAGTCACTATTTCTGGAGGTATCGGTGTTTGAGATAAAGGAAGAGTCGATACCTGGGACATTTGTTGGTACTGGAACAGGAACAATCTGCATGGACGCTTCTCGGCTTCCTTGGCCAAGATCAGTCTCCCTTTCTGGCCCTGTTAGGTCTGTCATGGAGAATGCAGAGCTTCCGGTTCGAGACCGTTTGGGAACTCGAGAAAAGATTGGCATTGGTGCTTCCTCCGCATGGGTTTCTTTGGGAGATTCCTCAGCTTTATGCACTTTTGGTCCTTTGATTCGGACTCCATGTTTGTTGGTTTTAGCTTTGCTGCTCTTGGAGCTCTTTGCTTCTTCCCTCTTTGGTACTATCGTGCTTCGAGTTTTCACCATGTCTGTGTAGGTAGTGAGATTTTTGGTGCAGAATGTGAGAGGTGAGGGAGATGAGAGCGAACACGAGAAGGGGCAGACTAGGTTTAGATTTTGAAAACAGGTTGATTCAAATCAAATCTGTTGAAATCCAATCGTATCTTTCGTGACCTTTCCTTCCTTTTATATGGGCTTTTGGTATGCTTGGCCCAATGGCATGTGTTGGGATTTTGGACCGGTTCATGAAGAGGCACCAACTACCAACTAACTCCTCTTAACCGTTTCTGCAACTTTTATTGCTCATTGATGGTGCACAGACCGAGTGATGATCTGAGGTACTCAAATCTGCTCGCGTCTAATGCCTTTGTGAAAATATCAGCAAGTTGCTTCTCTGTAGGAATGTGCTCTAGAATGATCTTCTTATCTTCGACCAGTTCTCGAATGAAGTGGTGTCTAATGTCAATGTGTTTGGTTTTACTGTGTTGGACATGATTTTTGGAGATGTTGATGGCACTGACATTATCACAATATAAAGTCATGGCTTCATGTCTGACATTGTATTCGACTAACATCTGCTTCATCCATAGTAGTTGTGTGCAGCTACTCCCAGCAGCAATATACTCTGATTCAGCAGTGGAAAGGGCAACACAGTTTTGCTTTTTACTAAACCATGATATGAGGTTGTTGCCAAGGAAAAAGCATCCACCAGATGTGCTTTTCCTATTCGCTGTGTTTCCAGCCCAATCGGCATCACAATACCCCACTAGGGTAGAGGATGTTTCGAATGAGTATAATAAACCCAAGTCTGTAGTCCCAGAGATATATCTTATAATTCTTTTAGCTTGGGAGAGATGACTAACCTTGGGATTAGCTTGATATCGTGCACATACTCCTACAGAGTAGGCAATATCTGGTCGATTTGCAGTAAGGTAGAGAAGACTACCGATAATGCTTCTGTATAGGTGTTGGTCGACAGCTTCTCCTGGATCATCTTTAGTTAGCTTGATATGTGTAGCTGCAGGTTTCCTTTTATGTGAGTACTCATTTTCCAATGATTCGAGCTCGAATCCCATCTCCAAAAGTAACATGGCAGTTTGTATATAATTTGAGATTGGAAAGAAACTCTGGAGTACCTGTCATGTGTCGAGAACATCCACTGTCGAGATACCAGTATTTGTTTGTTGATGCACTTAAGGATGTATATGCAACATTAGCTCGATATACTAGGTTCTTAGGTCTCCATTCAAGGCGGGATGTTTTCTGAGTAGTTGAGAGATGCCTTTGATGTCTCTTTTGTGGTAGCTGAGCTTGCTTCCTCCGAATAAGTTGAAAACAAAAAGGTCTGATGTGACCTTGTTGACCACAGTAATGACATATCCATTGATATTGATAAGCTGATCTTCTGTAGTATTGTTGTATGCGTGGAGGATGCCTTCTGACAGTTGCTTGACACGAACATGTTGTAGAAGATGTCATGACATTTGTTGTAGGTCGTCCTGTAGGATATGTTGGGGCATCCAGTGGTTTCTTGTCAACCATGGCTTGTTGTGGGAAAAACTTCGTTACTGCTGTTGAGGGGATATCGTGTGAGTACCCTAGTCCCGTCGTATCATTGGACTGCTTTCCTACTGATAGGATCTTGTCAAGGCTTTCCGTGCTAGGATTCATCATCTTTACCGATTTAGTCATAAGACTAATTTCTCCATTAAGTCTGGTGATTTCGCGTTTTAGCTCCACGATCGTCTCCAGAAATCTAGACTTGTCGTTGGTAAGACTGATAATCCGTTCACCTTGTTGATCAAGTATTAGAGTTTACTTGATCCATCTGGTATGTAAGCCTTTGTATGCCTCGACTAGTTGCTCTTTAGTCCAATTCTCATTCGGAGTTGGATGGTGGTGATCATTATTGATATTGGCAGAATTATCAATGTTACATACATGAGTAGTAGTAGTGAATGCAACAAAATTGCTTACCTCTTCAGATCCACTGTCTTCATTGTCATAATCTGATAGAGTGGCATTGTAACCTCGTTTTTGTTGTTTGAGGAAATTTGGACATTCTCTACGGAGGTGGCCGAATCCTTCACATTCATGACATTGAAGTCCTTTGTTTTTGTTGTTTTCTTCCCCGCTCCTGTTTGGTCTGTCAAGACTTCCTCCTGTTTGAGCTTTTTGTGGTGCTTTGTTTCTTGCATTTGTTGTGACATTCCGTCCACCCATTCGACTGAATCTTCTCATGACTTTGTTGTAATTTTTCGTGAGAAGGGCCATTGTAGCATCGATGTCTTCGTCAGAATCAGAATCCTAAGGATCTGGTTGCTTGTGTGTTGAGCTTTTGAAAGCAACTCCGATGTTAGGTAGAGACAATTCATAGGTCATTAGAGACCCCATCAGCTCATCAAATTTCAAGATCTTGAGGTCATGAACTTCCTCAATTGCAGTGATCTTCATCTTAAACCTAGGGCTAAGAGCACGCAGGGTTTTTCTTACTAATTTTTCATCAGACATTGGTTCTCCAAGAGAATAGGATTCATTGGCTAGATCACGTATACGAACATTGAATTCGGCAATTGATTCGTCCTCTTTCATGACAAGGGCTTCGAAGTTGGTTGTTAAGTATTGCAGTTTTTGTTCTCTAACCTTGGTTGTTCCTTCATATGCAACTGCAAGGATGTCCCATGCGGATTTGGTAGTTGTGCATGTGTTGATTAGTCTGAATACGTTCTTGTCAACGCCGTTGAAGATAACATTCAGAGCTCGTGAGTTTCTCAGTGATTCTTCGTCTTCATCATAAGTCCAATCTTTTTCTGGTTTTGGACCGATAGGATTACCATCGTTGTCACTGAGTTGTGGGGCATTCCAACCATTGATCACAGCTTTTCATGTTTTGTTGTCAAGTGACTTCATGAAGGCACACATTCGAGCCTTCCAATAGCCGTAGTTACTTCCATCTAGAACAGGTGGTCGATTTACGGATCCTCCTTCTCTGGTATTTTCCATCTTGATCAAAATATTTGTTTTAGGAACTCACCTAAAGCTGTAGGTGCCTCCTCTGATACCAATTGAAATTTTGATCAATCTAGTCGGGCAAGATGCCACACACAATGTTACGTAAGAAGGTAATACATTGTGTCTGACTTCTTGTGTAGATAATGCAGGATAGTAAATATAAAGGTATAAACTATGACACAGCAGATTGTTTACCCAGTTCGGTGCAACGTCACCTACGTCTGGGGGCTCTCAGCCTAGTGGAAAGATTTCACTTATCAGTAATTCGTCAGAACATACAAGTACTTGTGATCATCCCTAGATCTATACTTTATGCTACGTCTTACAGTGCAATCTATCTCAGGGTCTCCCCCTGAATCCAAGACTCCGTCTTGATTCCACTCTTCGAGCAATCGCCTTGCTCTGTCAGTTCAAGTCATCGTACAACTTGGTGGTTGCGTGTAGTCTTCACTCACGCGATTAGTAAATCCTCAATCACCTAACTCTCAATAGTTATGAGATGCACAATATCCTAAGCTCAATCTGCAATTTCTCAGCCCGCAAACCTTCACGTCTAAGAACCTTGCAAATTATTGCTAGGAAACAAATAAAGAACCACACGATTGCTAAGGGGGGTAGCCTAAGCTTTTATAGCAATCGAGGATGAGTACTAACCCTAATGGGTTTCCTCTTAAGCACCGTCTTTCTTCTTTCCAGAATCAGAGTCGTTCTGGAATTTCCTAATCGTCTTCTTGCTTTTCTGCCGAAACTGCACTTTCCTGATTTCTGTCGATCAGGATGTTTGCCGAGACGCCGTCAACAATGTTACACAAGATGTCGCAGAAGATGGTTCGACATTCTTTGTAACATGTTCTTCAGTTCCTTAAAAAATCAGCCAATCTCTAAAACCGTCGTAACTACAACATGTATTATGGAAATGCTCACACGGTTGGAGGTTTATAATATTGAATATGCAAAACTCGAGATCCAACATGCTCTATAACATAAATGCTAAGAGGTTTAAAGCTAATGATTTAGACCAAACTCTAATCTGGCATTGTCGTCTAGGTCACATAAATGAGAAACGCATCTCAGCGCTTCATAAGCGCGGACTTCTAAGTCAATTCGAATTCCAAACGATTGATAGATGCGAAGCTTGTTTAATGGGCAAGATGACTAAAGCTCCCTTCACTGGTTTAGGTGAGAGGGCAGGTGATCTATTGGGTCTAATACATTCAGACGTATGTGGACCAATGAGTACACCAGCCAGAGGTGGTTTAGGCTACTTTATCACATTTACTGACGATTTCAGTAGATATGGTTATGTCTATCTCATGAGACATAAGTCCGAAGCCTTTGATAAATTCAAGGAGTTTAGGACTGAAGTAGAGAACCAACTCGGAAAGAGTATCAAGGCACTCCGTTCTGATCGGGGTGGAGAATACTTATCCGAGGAGTTTCTTAGTCATCTTACTGAAGGTGGAATACTATCTCAGTGGACTCCGCCAGGAACACCGCAACTCAATGGTGTGTCCGAGTGGAGGAATCGGACATTGTTGGATATGGTTCGATCGATGTTAAGTCTCACTGATCTCCCGATCTCCTTCTGGGGTTATGCTTTGCAAATGGCCGCATTCATAATAAACAGGGCTCCGTCGAAAGCAGTGGAAGGGACATCATTCGAGAAATGGTACGGGAAGGAACCCGTTTTGTCCTTCCTAAAAATCTGGGGTTGTGAGGCTTATGTAAAACGGTTGCTTGCAACCAAGCTCGAACCGAGATCAGATAAGTGCACTTTCCTCGGATATCCAAAAGAAACAAAAGGATACTACTTCTACAAACCGAGCGAAAACAAAGTTTTTGTCGCTCGAGGTGGGACATTCTTGGAAAAAGGAATTTATTTTCAAGACAGTCAGTGGGAGGGCTGTTCATCTTGATGAAGTTCTAGATGAGATGGTCACTCAGGAACCACTAGACGACCCACTAGAAGAAGTAGAGCCAGAAGTGGCCGTTGAGCAAGAACCAATAGCTACAGTTAATGAGGACGGTCCGAGGCGGTCTGAAAGGATAAGTCATGCACTTGTCAGATACGGTTTCCTAGTAACTGGAGGTGATGATTTAGTATTAGTGGACAATGATCCAGCTACCTTTCGAGAGGCCTTGGATAGAACCGACTCTGAGAAATGGCTGGAAGCCATGAGGGAAGAAATGTAATCCATGTCAGATAATCAAGTGTGGGACTTGGTGGAACAAACCCCTGACGTAAAAGTCATTGGGTGTAAATGGATTTTTAAAATAAAGATAGACATGGATGGCAAACCTCAGACCTATAAAGCAAGACTGGTAGCAAAAGGTTATAGGCAAATCCACGGAATTGACTATGAAGAGACCTTTTCTCCAGTAGCTATGATCAAATCTATCCGCATTCTACTTGCCATAGCAGCGTATCATAACTATGAGATATGGCAAATAGACGTCAAAACCGCCTTCCTCAACGGGAGGTTAGCTGAGGACGTTTATATGTCCCAGCCTAAGGGTTTTGAGGATCCAAAGAATAAGGGAAAGATTTGCAAGTTGCTCAAATCAATCTATGGTTTGAAGCAAACATCTTGGAGTTGGAATCAGCGTTTTGATGAAGTTGTGAAACAGTTTGGCTTCATATAGAACGATGATGAACCTTGCGTATATAAGAAGGCAGATGGGAGCAAAGTAGTCTTCTTGGTGCTTTATGTTGATGACATACTACTCATTGGAAACGACGTCCCTACCTTGCTCTTAACAAAGACTTGGTTAGGTGAGTGTTTCGCAATGAAGGACTTAGGCGAAGCCTCTTACATCTTGGGGATCAAGATATATAGAGACCGTGCCAAGCGGGTCTTGGGCTTAAGTCAAAGCACCTACATAGACAAAGTGTTGAGACGATTCTCAATGCAAGATTCAAAGAAAGGATTGCTGCCCATGCGTCATGGCATGAAGCTTAGTAAGAAGCAGTGTGCTAAGACACCTGCAGAGCTAGCAAGAATGAATGAGATCCCATATGTTTCGGCTATAGGGTCCATAGTGTATGCCTTGATATGTACGAGACCGGATGTCTCGTTTGCCCTAAGCTGTACCAGTAGACATCAATCCAAATCCGGTGAGGCACACTGGATTGCCGTCAAGGCGATTCTCAAATATTTGAGAAAAACCAAAGACGCTTTTCTTGTATACGGGGGAAGAAATGATGATCTAGTCGTCAAAGGATATGTTGACGCTAGTTTCCAGACAGACCCCGATGACTTTAAGAGTCAGTTGGGATATGTGTTTACGTTGAACGGTGGAGCATTCAGCTGGAAAAGCAAGAAGCAGGACACCATTGCCGACTCTACGACCGAAGCTGAGTACATTGCTGCATCAGAAGCGGCAAAAGAGGCTGTATGGATCAAGAGTTTCATGGCTGGGTTAGGTGTAATTCAAAACCCATCTAACCCAGTAGACTTATATTGTGACTACACCGGGGCCATTGCGCAAGCTAAGGAACCCAGGGCACATGAAAGATCCAAACATGTACTCAAAAAGTATCACATCATCCGCGACATTGTTGCTAGAGGTGACGTGAAGATCCACTACGTTGCAACTGATGATAACACAGCCGACCCCTTGACCAAGGCTCTTTCTCAAGCAAAACATGATAAACATGTTAGGTCAATGGGTATAGACTGGGACTTAAATTGGAACTAGGGGCAAGTGGGAGATTGATAGCATTTTGTGCCCTAGTCCAATTGCTAGTAGCCTGTAAACGTCTATGTACATTATCATCGTTTGTAATATATATAAAACGGCTTTGTATTACTTATGTGTTGAAGTAATATGTTAAGCATGATCTGATTTATGACCACTAAAGTAGTAGAACCATAAATCTGTACGGATCACACTTAACGAGTCCCCGGTCAAAATATGCTTCCATAGAAGCGACCAATATGAGGATGGTTCTTAATGACGTAGTTCTACTTGTCATAGGGATGAGGGATCCCGGAATCATATCATAGATATCATGAGGTGATTGATATCTGACGACCCGCTTTGAATAGTGTTTTCATAGATTAAGCCATGAACATATTCAAATGCGATAGCTTGTCACGATATCCTTAGACCGAGGAGTCTTTCTGATCACTATGCAATGTACGTGCGGCTTTAACTTGCGCCTAACGCTTTCTGTAACAGGATTGCAATAACGGGCATGATTGGGTGGCAGAACGGGTTGCATGAGTGACACGAAAGACGACTATGGGATTTATCCCTCATACTACGGTATGGGAAAGATATCCGTTAAAGGCCTCTTGATCGAGACTGACTTAGAGTAAGAGCATGGCCATGCCGGTGATACGGGTTATCAGTTCTCAGCCATCTCACATATCAAGTAACAATGATTGATTAAACAAGGGTGACGACTCTATGCGTTGTGATGAATCGGGATATCTAGAGATAATAGGATAGTGACTTGTACGCACAAGGTTAAGTCGAATTATCGATCTTCATGCACCTTGGGTAATCATAACGTCTTACTAGTGGCACCTTATGATGGATCGGGCAAGAGCGATCTTTTGCGCCGATCTGCCAGCGGTGGCATGAGCAGCCCTCCCACTGACTGTCTTGGAAATAAATTCCTTTTCCAAGAATGTCCCACCTCGATTATGAATGCGGCCGTTTGCAGAGCGTAACCCCAGAAGGAGATCGGGAGATCAGTGAGACTTAACATCGATCGAACCATATCAAACAATGTCCGATTCCTTCGCTCGGACACACCATTGAGTTGCGGTGTTCCTGGCGGAGTCCACTGAGATAGTATTCCACTTTCTGTAAGAAACTCTTCGGATAAGTATTCTCCACCCCGATCAGAACGGAGTGCCTTGATACTTTTTCCGAGTTGGTTTTCTACTTCAGTCCTAGACTCCTTGAATTTATCAAAGGCTTTGGACTTATGTCTTATGAGATAGACATAATCATATCTACTGAAATCATCAGTAAACGTGATAAAGTAGCCTAAACCACATCTGGCTGGTGTACTCATTTGGTCCACATACGTTTGTATGTATTAGACCTAATAGTTCACCTGCCCTCTCACCTAAACCAGTGAAGAGAGCTTTAGTCATCTTGCCCATTAAACAAGCTTCGCATCTATCAATCGTTTGGTATTCGAATTGACTTAGAAGTCCGCGCTTATGAAGCGCTGAGATGCGTTTCTCATTTATGTGACCTAGACGACAATGCCAGATTAGAGTTTGGTCTAAATCATTAGCTTTAAACATCTTAGCATTTATATTATAGAGCATGTTGGATCTCGAGTTTTGCATATTCAATATGTATAAACCTCCAACAGTGTGAGCATTGCCTTAAAACATGTTGTTGTGCATAATATTAAAAAACCCGTTCTTAATATTAATATAATAACCTTCCTTTTCAAGAAGAGATATTGAAATAATATTCCTGATGAAAACAGGTACGCAAAACACATCAAAAGGTTCAATTACAAGCCCACTGGGCAAAACAAGGTTAACAGAACCCATGGCAGTTGCGGCAACTCTCACGTTGTTCCCAACTTTTAGGTCCACCTCGCTTTTCCTCATATCTTTTCTACTATTCAACACTTGTATATCCGCACAGACATGAGACTCAGCTCTAGTGTCTAGTACCCAAGCATTTATAGTAGAAAGATTTAGCTCTAATGGAATACCTGACGAAGTAGCGGCCCCACCGCCCTTCCTCTGATCATCCTTTAGCTGCTGACAGTCTTTCTTCCAGTGACCAGGCTTTTGGCAGTAGAAACAGACCGACTCCTTTGCCTTCCCCTTGCCTTTTACGGGCATGGAAGGTTTAGGAACAAATGGTCTGATCTTCCTTTCTAGGTGCATTGGGCCTTTACCCTTGCCAGCACCAGCTTTGAAGCTGGATCCCTTCATACGTAGGACGTGTGGACCTACGGAGCTGCCTACTGACATCTTGCAGGCAATGAGTTCTCGGAGAACAGTGTATTTTTCAATACGTACTTTCTCTTTGAACATATCCTTGATCTGCGCAAACATTGCAAACGGATCATGGGATAGCTCCATAATCTGCTTCTGGAGGTCCGCCTCCATGCAGCCCAGCATGACACACGCAACGTCGATAGAGTCGTTAAGGTGTTTCTGGTACGCATCTTTAACGAACCTCGTTGCGTTGGCAGCTGGCTCCACCGGGATAGCCTTATCAAGGACGTACTCCCTGCGTTCCAACTTTAACACAAGTCGTAAATTTCTGTCCCAGTCCAGATAATTTGTCCCGTTGAGTTTACACTTTTCGAGTATAGTCCTCAACGACAAATTAGACGAGTTTGTTGAATTACTAGCCATTTCTACACGAAGAAAGTAAATTTAATCAGAATAGTTGAATAAATTTACGAAGATCCGAATTAAACATCAACCAGAAGATTCTAAGGTTTAGAATCTTAAACCAAGATCCCTTATTCATCATTTGAAGTACGCTAAGGCGCACCGCTCCAATTGACTTATTTAGGTAGGACGTCCATCCAATTACAACCCGTGTAACTCTTAGTCAGGGTATGTGCAAAAACACACGGCTTACCCTTCCGATGCCCCAGCTCGACCTCAGACCAAGAATCGTGGTCGAGTCAACCAACCTTCACTAACGAGTTAACTTTGTGCAGATGCTCCGCTAAGGCGCACGACATCCCACAAAGTTTACCATTCCCATCTAGAACCCATTCGATCGATGCTCCGCTAAGGCGCACGACACCGATAAAATGTTTCTACATGGGTGTGAATTTGGGTGGCATCTCACTTGACTCAAATTAGCTTGTAAATTGGTTGTGCTTAATAATTCGAAAGTATTTGACACAATTACGAATCCGTCATCAACAACCCGTGTTGTGATGTTTCTAATTGTATCATATACTATCTTCATTTGAATCCGTCATTTGCAACCCGTGCAAACACGTTTCAAATTTGAACTCATCCATCATAACCCGTGCGATGATAGTTCACAACGCTTTAAACATGCAAACAATCAAAGTTGATTTTAATCTTTGCATGTGAGGTGATGGCTTATAAACTTATAAGCTAATCATGCAAGCATGTTATTAATTAAACAATTCAAGCAAGCATTCATAAAGTGTTAAATATGCATTTTATAGCCCATCCTAAACTTAGGATTCTACGAGTCTTCACATATTCTCGTCTTTCTCATTCGGGCTCCCACTAGCTCTTGGACTTCCTCCAAGACCGTCATTGTGCTCGATTTTCCATCCTTCTCGTCTTTGAGTAATAATTACAATTAATACTCGGTTCTTAGACCGGATAAAAAATAATTACACTTTATAGGCTCGAATAAAAGAATAATTACACGCTAACACTAACGGTATGCAAACCGTGAAAGCGATAAAATCTAATGGGCTACTAATGCATCATACATCTCATCACATCATCCAACATGTTATCATACAAACATGTTATCAAATAATATGCAATAATTCCGGTTTTAATTTTGCCAATTTGGTTGGTCGGGTTTATCGAAACTAGACCTTTTCGAAAAACGGTTTATCGAAACCGATTAAATTTTGAAAGTTTTCGAAATATTGGATCGCGGGTTCGTGACACGGATCAAACACCACGCACGAACCAAGTCGGGCCAAGCCAATGGGCCGAAAGCCCATTGGGCCGAGCCCAACTAAACACGGCCCGGTTTTGGGCCTTGGAAGGTCTAAACCGGCCTTGCCGCCACTCTCAGCCTCACCCGAGAGTGGGGACGGGCTCGGTCACCGCCGGCCTCCCCGGCCTCCGGTGACCTCCGTCCGGTACCTCCGATCCGGCTCCCCGAGAGTCTCTTCTCGGACCCGACAAATCCAATAATTTCCGAAAAATTCCAAATTCAATATATTTTTCAAAAATAACATATTTCATGCAATTATCCCAAAAAGCATTAAAATCATGTTATTAACAATTATGACATTTGTATCATTACAAAACCGAAATAACAAACAAGGATCTCGGAGTGGTAGAACGCCTCTGATACCACTGTTGGGTTCCGGGGCATCCTAATTACGTTCATGGCAGCGGAAGAAACCTATAAACCGCCCCTAACCTGCGCAAGATCGACTACCAAGTTAGATCCTTAGGAAATCGAGTTTTCGGGTTTTACCAGAATCTGCCCGGCAGAAAACCGAAACTTTGAAGCTCTATATCTCGAGCTGCAGATCTCCAATTGCTTCGGTTCTTTATGTAGATTAAATCTCAGCCAATTCCCTACATCTTTTGTGTTTTGCTCCGAACCCATTTCGGACGAGAAGACCTCTGTCTGGAGCAAAACATTTTTCCCGTCTCGCTGGACAGACTCTGCGGACCAGTCTGCTTCTCGGCCTTATATCTCCCAAACCAGCGCTCTTTTGGAAAATCAGTATTTCACAAAAGTTTTAGCCCTTGGACTTATCTGTCAAACGCCGCCCGTTTGAGGTCAATCGGAGCTCGGACAAAGCGGCTATGGCTCACGCATTATCGGTCGCCGGAACTGGACAATCTGGACAGTTTCTCCATTTTGCATTTAGTGTTCGTTGAATCGATAAAGAAGAACTTTCGGATCTTCTTCTCTAGAGCAAGTCCACACCAAGGGGATGATCTTGAAGATCCTTCACTTAATTGCCTACTAGAACAATTAAATGAAGAACAAGAGAGCAAAGAGAGGAGAGAGAGAGAGAGTTATAGGATTGATGAGAGTGTCTTGAATCCCATTTGATATTTCTCTACTTCATCAATCTCATGAGCATGGGTCAAAAGGTGATTGGTATGGGCTTAAAGTTGCTTTAACCCATACCCCTTAAATCACTCACCTCTTAATCCACAATCACCAACTAAGCATGGTGTTGTGTGGCCCCCACACATGGACCCACCATGTGTGCCGGCCAAGTGGGCTTATTGGGCCCTTAATGGGCCGGCCATGAGACCTCATGGGCCGAGCCCAAAGGGCTCACCCGTGTGGTCTCGCGCCGTGTCCAAAAGTCCCCCGACCCTTTTTGTCGTTACTTATCAAACAAAGTCCGACGCGACATCGACAAAAAAACTCAATTTTCTCGATTCGCTAATTATTCTCTCAAACCGAACCCATGGCACAAAACCTCCAGTTTTGTACATGTATTGCTCCTCAAGAAACGTTAAGGTTTCCTTGTCTCAAGTTATCCGTCTTGAATGTGTGTGACCCTCTAGGCTCATGCCACCGTTGGCAGATCGGCGCAAAAGATCGCTCTTGCCCGATCCATCATAAGTGGTCTCTAGTAAGACATTATGATTACCCAAGGTGCATGACGATCGATGATTCGACTTAACCTTGTGCGTACAAGTCACTATCCTATTATCTCTAGATATCCCGATTGATCACAAGGCATAGAGTCGTCACCCTTGTTTAATCAATCATTGTTACTTGATATGCGAGATGGCTGAGAACTGATAACCCGTATCATCGGCATGGCCATGCTCTTACTCTCAGTCAGTCTCCATCAAGAGGCCTTTTAACGGATATCTTTCCCATACCGTAGTATAAGGGATAAATCCCTTAGCCGTCTTTCGTGTCACTCATGCAACCCGTTCCGCCACCCAATCATGCCCTTTATTGCAATCCTGTCACAGAAAGCGTTAGGCGCAAGTTAAAGCCGCACGTTTATTGCATAGTGATCACAAAGACTCCTTGGTCTAAGGATGTCGTGACAAGCTATCGCATTTGAATATGTTCATGGCTTAATCTATGAAAACACTATTCAAAGTGGGTCGTCCGATATCAATCACCTCATGATATCTATGGTATGATTCCGGGATCCCTCATCCCTATGACAAGTAGGACTACGTCATTAAGAACCATCCTCATACTGGTCGCTTCTAAGGAAGCATGTTTTGACCAGGGACTCGTTAAGTGTGATCCGTACAGATTTATGGTTCTACTACTTTAGTGGTCATAAATCAGATCATGCTTAACATATTACTTCAACACATAAGTAATACAAATCCGTTTTATATATATGTTACAAACGATGATAATGTACATAGACGTTTACAGGCTAATAGCAATTGGACTAGGGCACAAATGCTATCACGGCCCACATGGTGGGTCCATGAGTGGGGGCCACACAACACCATGCTTAGTTGGTGATTGTGGATTAAGAGGTGAGTGATTTAAGGGGTATGGGTTAAAGCACCTTTAAGCCCATACCAATCACTTTTGATCCATGCTTATGAGTTGAATGATGAATTGAAATATCTAACATTCATTCATTAATCAAATAATCACACAACTCACAAATCCCTCTCTCTCTCTAGCTTGGCCGGCCACGTACCCTCTCTCCTCTATCTTGCTCTCTTGTTCTTCATTTAATTGTTCTAGTAGGCAATTAAGTGAAGGATCTTCAAGATCATCCCCTTGGTGTGGACTTGCTTTAGAGAAGAAGATGCGAAAGTTCTTCTTTATCGATTCAACAAAGACTTAAAGGTAAACATCTTGTGGAATAGATTTTGCCTTGGGATTTAACGGTTTATGTTCTTGGACAAGGTTTGGAGTAGATTTTATTAAACGCTTCCGCTATCTCGATGATCTAGAACGCTCCAAAACCCTACAGGGTCTCACCAACCTTTTCCTTAATTTGTCAAAGGCCACTTCGCATTCCCTTGTAAAGTCAAACTTCACATCCTTCTCAAGCAACTTACACAACGGCTTGACGATTTTAGAGAAGTCTTGATGAAGCGTCGGTAGAAACCCGCATGGCCAACTTTAGTAGCATACAGTGAAATTTTTTTTTCTTCTCATTTTCAGTACAAAAAATATCAAAATGCACCTCTTTAACTTTCAAACCCATGCCACTTTCTTCATTTAATCTCCCTTCAAAAAATACAGTTAAGTGCTTTTCTTATTTTATGTATGAAAAAGACCAAAATGCCCCTCTTCAACTTTCAAATTTTCATTTTCATGCTATTTTTTAAATTTCACCTGCATTAAAAACGGTTGAATTTCACAGACTTAGAGAATTCGGATGATTTTAGAGTATTCATAAGAAATGTAGCTGATATGCATACCTTTCTAAACTACTAATTTTCGCGAAATTTGGAGGTCGTTGTTAAGTCAAAATTGGGTTCAAACTTTTTATTGAAAACATGAAAATTCCAAACAAGCATATTTCAAGCAAAAACTATTGGCGCACTTTTAACTTACTAAACGGCCTCCAAATTTCGTGTATCTTAACATTTCAGAAAGGTATGAATGTCAGTTACATTTATTATGAAGACTCTAAAATCATTCGAGATCTCTAAGTGTGTGAAAATCAACCCTTTTAAAGGAGGTGAAATGAAAAAAAATTGGCATGAGTTTTAAAATATCAAAGTTCAAGAGGGGTATTTAGTCTTGTGGTCTCAATATGATATCCATTACTGCGGATATCCTTAAAGCTTAGTAGATTTCTTCTGGATCTGCTAGCATATAAAGCATTATGGATTTCTAATCGAGTATCATTTCGCAACAATATAGAAGCTCTTCCGGAGCCTTCTATAATATTTGCTGAAAAGGAGTGGGGAGTGAGGGAAATACCTTGTTCCGGTGATTGGAGGCAAGAAACGGCGAGTTCTGGCGATTTTCCGGCGAAAAACGGCGGCGGCGGCGGCGTGCTGAAAGTCTAGGGTTCGCGAAAAGTGAAGAAGAAAAGGGTCTGAAGTCCTTTTACACGTGCAGAGGCACGATCGTGCCTGATGAGGCACGATCGTGACTCTCCAAAAATTCTTGGGTCACGATCGTGACTCCCCCGTGACTGAGATCGGGGGAGCCCACGGTAAGTTGGAATTAATTCGAATATTTTCAAACACAATCGTCCCTAGGGAGGGCACGATCGTGACTCGACTTCTTTCCCAGGTCACGATCGTCCCTGGAAGGGGCACGATCGTGCCTTAGCACGTTTTCCCAACCCACGATCGTGCCTCCATGGTCACGATCGTGCCTAGACCCATTTCTTGCCCTTTTTCACTCTTTTCTTCTTCTTCTTCTTCTTCTTCCCACGTAGATCTCTCGAACCCATACCTGCACTTGGACTTGTTTTGAAACTTGTTAAATGACTCGATTGTGGTGTGTGAGACACACACCACACTTAACTCCGAACACGGGGTTACGACATACAAAAGACTCCATAAACTGAAACTACACACATATGTACAAACACTTGGTGTTACCTTCTCCCTTCTTACCTGGCCGCTGGCGGCCTCATAGTTCTTCTGTGCAATGTCGCAGCCAAGTTGCTAATCATTTCCATGATGTCCGTCAACTGCTGTTGCACGTTCTCCTTAAAGTCTTTGATATCTTCTCTCACCGTCATGATGTCCACGATGATCTCCTCAAACCGGCTCTCAATATGGATCATAGGATCCTCCGACGGGGTGGGACTATCTTCGGATACCGGCGAGTTCACCGGCCACCTTGGCGCCGGCGAGTTTCCCTCATCGTCATCCGATGATGATGAGGCATTGAGGCCAATTTCCCACTGATTCATGTTGGCTTAGAGAAATATGAAGTTGGTTCTCGGAGGATTCTTTAACTTGCAAGAATTCTAAAACAATGACAATGAGAGAAAGAGAAAGAGAAAGGGGTCCTTTTATTGACCAAAGGGTGATGGGTGGGACCCTTGCTTTTTCCCCCAAACTCTCCCGTGACTCTCCTCTCAAGTCTTGTTTTGTACATCTTTTTCATAATGAAGGCACATCCAATCACCTGCACTAAAAGTAACACACACAAACTCTACAAATCCTAGACTCAATAGTGGTGTGTGGGACACACACCACACTTAGGGTATTACTATACCCAAATTTAACTAAACCCGACAGTGGTGTGTATGGGGTACACACCACACTTAAGACTCAACTGCGCCTAACTTTCACGGCGACACCCTTATATAAAATAAACCCGACAATACTACTAATCAAAGCACAACAACCCACATAGAGGGGCAAACCATTCAAGGTTACAAGGCGATCACAAGCCTTAAGCAAGATCAACTCCACTAAATACTCATAGGAGAAAGTACATACTACCTTTCTCGAAATAAAATGGTTGACTTGGCGTGATGGTTTGTCCCGGGTGTTAACTTGTTCGTTATGCGAAGGAGAGGTGTACGCCATAGGCGTCGTGATTGCACCGGTTCCTTCATGCGATAAACAAACAATAATTAGTGCATTGCTATTACCCAAATAAACTTAATTGCGGGAATTTACACAAATGGGGTTAGAAACTTGGGCTGCCTCCCAATAGCGCATTTGTTTAACGTCGTTAGCCCGACGAGCCGGCGGTTTCTAAACCGCTCTTCCAATCTCGGGCTCTGTGCAATCCGGTGGCTTCCACCAGTTCCACTGTGGGTCCTTTGCCCTCCGCACCGTCACTTTGGTGCTCTCCACATACAGCTGGTCTACCCAACTCTTAGGTATCCAAACCGTCTTTATTGCTTTTGGCGTCACCACGCCTTTCCTCTTCTTCTTACTCCTCTTCTTCCGGTTCCGAGGAGACTGTTTCTTTCCTGGAGCATCAGCTCCCAACTTCTCGTGCGTCTCTACCACGAATATTTCTTGTACGGCTCTTGCTTCTTTTTCGGCCTTAGCCTCATCCTCGAGTTCATCAAACAAAAACTTCTCGAACTCAACTTCTTCGAGTTCCTCAACCACAGATATGGCCTTTACTTCATAACTCATGGATCTTGGCCTAACTTCTCGTCCTTCTTGTCTCGGGTCTACTTCTACTTTGGAAGCTTTTGGCCCTTTCACTACCTTCTTGGGAACCACAACCGCCCCTTTCTCCTTCTTTCTAGGGCTTGACCTTTCATCGGATGTCGGGTTCTTGAAGGTAATTGATTCACCTCCAATGTACATTGTTAGCACTCCGCTTCTGACCTTGATGCAAGTTTCTATGGTTGCTAGAAACGGTCTTCCCAAAATGAGGTCCACATCCTGGCTTGCTTTGTAGTCATGAACAACGAAGTCTGTAGGCACCTGATGCTTTCCTATCTTCACCAATAGGTTCTGAACAACTCCCACTGGGGTAACCACCGAATGATCGGCAAGTTGCAACACCACCTTCGTCTCCTCCATGCTTGACAACCCGAGCTTCTTATACAAGGTAAGAGGCATCATACTCACTCGGGTACCTACATCACAATGTGCCATCAGTTGAGACGAGCCTATCCCGACAGGCACTACAAAGTTTCCGGGGTCCTTCATCTTCTGAGGTTGGGACTTAGACAAGGAGCTCACCTCTGTACCAACATAGATGGCATTGACATGCCTCTTCCCATTGTCCCGCGGACACTCGGTGTTACTTGGAAGAGTTCCCGCTGGTCTTTGAGCATTACGTTGCTCCCATCGTGCCTCACTGTCCCTCTGGTTTCTTCTTAGCTCGTCGGTCACCGCCGTTTGGCTTTTTATGAAGGCCTCTAACACATCTCTGAGCGACTCATCGCCCTTGGAGTTGGAGTGTTGACCCTTGTTGTAGGTTGACAGACGGTTATTTTGGCCATTGTTGCCACCTTGGGGACGATCCGGATACACTCTGCCGTAGCTACTAGCATTGGCCTGTGGTCTCGCTTGGTAGTTGTTTCCATATCCTTGGGGGTGGTTCTGCACCGGACGATCTTGGTATCCCCGTGCATTTCCCGGTCCCCCGAAGTTGCCCTTGTTGTTGTTGTTGTATTCCATGCGGTTTACTCCCGCTTGAGGCTGCAAATTCCTTCCTTGATCTCCTTGCGCCATGTTAAGAAACCTGTTCATCTTGTCTGAGAGACTTTTCATTGTCTCTTGTTCTTCTCCTTTTCGTGCGACGGATGATCCTTGGTTATTCTGGACCACTTCGGCTTCATTGTACTCATAACTTTCGAGCGCAACTTGCTCCACCACATCAAACACTGCGCCCGGGGCTATTGAGAGAAGTGACCCTCCCGAACCGGCATTCACCGCCATTTGAGACGCTTGATTCAGACCCCAGTAGAACGTCTTGTTCAAGACCTCATCACAGATTTGGTGGTCCGGACACTTCCTCAGCAACTGCTTAAATCTCTCCCACGTCTCTCCAAGAGTTTCCCCCCGGAATTGGGTGTAGTTGTTGATGTCCTTCCGAAGCAAACCCTCCTTTCGAGGTGGCACATATTTCGACAAGAATGCTTTCTCGAGACTCACCCAATCTCGCTTCTCACGAAGTGGTAGCGTCATGTACCATGCTTTTGCCGCCCCTCCCAAAGAGATGGGAAGTAGCTTGGTCTTGACTAGATCCTCAGGATAACCACTGGCCGTAGTCTCCACGACGTCTTCTAGAAGCTTGAGATGATTGTGGGCATCGGTGTTGTTGCCCATAAACTGCGGATTTGTCCTCAGTAGACTCAGCATTACTGATGTGAGCTCGAAGTCCGGAGCTTGGTGGTAATTGTCTACCCGTCTTCTATGTCTTGGTTGACGAAACCTCGGACTTCCTCTCCCCCGCCTCCCTCGCGATCCTCTAGGGGGAAGCGGAGATAATTGAGGCATGTCGTCATCCTCGGCATCATAGTCTTCGTGATCCTCGGATCCAAAGTACGACCTTTCATTATTATTTACCTCCACGGGAACTTCTTCCCGATCTCTCCCCAGAATGGGAGGTCTTTGTTCCACCCTAGCGGGAGTCTCATCCATACTTCTTGATTGAGCCATACTTCCACCAATACGCTTCCTCAAAGCGTTGTTTTTCCGGCACAAAGCTTCAATTTCTGGGTTGCAATTAAACTCTGGCACTCCCGAGCTTCGGGTCATGTACCAAATAAGTACCTTCAATTAAACTAAACAATATCAATATCACAACAACACATACACAAGCATTTACCAATCGTAGACCGATTAATCCCCGGCAACGGCGCCAAAAACTTGTTGGGCCAAAATGTGACGTGATAACGTCGCACAATGGTTTCCACGTGCAAGTGCACACGGGTCACAAGTAATAATATTTTTATGATTCGGTAAGATACCGAGTCGGTCCACAGGGATTAATATGGGGTTTACGACGAGTTAATAAACGTGTTTGCAATTATGACAATGATACTAGCGCGCGGTATGGATAACGTATGGATTCAAACGCCTAGGGTGCTAAACAATCATCAAGTGAACAAGTTCGAGAGATAAGCAAGCTATCGATTAAACGGTTGGTCGAGCCTATGTCTTAAATGCCGACCTCGCCTTTCGGTAATGAGGTTGGCCTAATCCCGAGTGTTCCCGTGCCCTTTCGGTATTGAGAAAACTCGAGATCACATACAATCGACAATAAACGGGTAAGGGTTAAGAGAAGGTGCCAAGACACGGTCTTGAGCCTTCAACCCTCGGTGGTTGCTAAGTCCGGGTTCTAATCCTTCCCTTTCGGTATCGGATAGAACACCTCAATCATACATTGTAAAAACGTCACTTAAACAACACATGCATTCAAACAACAATCCACACAACACATTTGTTCATCAATAAATCGCTAATCTCATCAAACGTTACATTCACTTTATATATTGTCTAGCACCCATGGCTAAGGGGTTTAGCCCATAACCATGGTGCTCAAGCTTAGCATCAACATGGTGGTTACACTAATACAAATGAAGAACATGAAGAACATAAAATAAAAGGATAGGAAATGCTCTTGGAATCCCGAGCAAGGTGTGTCTTCAATGTGCGATGAAGACCGGTGGAACTATCGATGCCTTTGGTGTCGAGGAAGATGAAGAACGCTCGAGAAACCACGAAAAACACTCAAGAACGCTTGAAGAAATGGCTCAAAAGCTCCTTGGTTCGTTTTCTCTCTCTATATTTCTTCCTGCTCTTCAAAAAGTGTCTCTACCCCATTTATACTTTTCTGATTCTAAGGGAAGGCACGATCGTGGGCAGAAAGGCACGATCGTGACTATGTCTGGGTCACTATCGTGTCTTTGTCGCGGCACGATCGTGACTTGGTCATGGTGGCGATCGTGACTCCTTCAGGCACGATCGTGGCTGGGGTAGGTAAGATATTTTGAATCTCCTCGATCCTGTCCCCGTGTAAAGCCACGATCGTGGGTCTTCGAGGGGCGATCGTGCCTCCCTAAGGCACGATCGTGACTCCCCCGTGACTGAGATCGGGGGAGTCCACTATAAGTTGAATATAACTCGGCAATATACTTCATAGGGGGGCCACGATCGTGACTGGCTGAGTCACGATCGTGACTAACGCTCTCTGCCCGGCTGTTTGGTCAACGCCCTTTGACTTTTTGCTCGGTGCCTCGTTTTTGGCCCTTTTTCCTCCCGAACCTGCGTACGCACCTCAAAACACCAAAAAGCATAAAATATGCACTCCCGAGCCTTACTCGGCCATTAACGGACGCAATTGCACCGAATTGTGAGGTTAAACGGTCTTGAAACGAGACCTTTTGACCCCACAACAAATGCCCTTTGTAACTTTATTGAATATAGGTTCCTTGGACTATTTTTAATTGCTTCCGGCAATTTAACTCCTTCAGGGAGTCTCATATAAATATCTGTGTCCAACGTACCACATAAATAGGCAGTAACAACGTCCATCAGATATATATCAAGTCCTTCAAAGACTGTTAAACTGATCAAGTATCTGAAAGTAATCATATCCATTACAGGTGAATATGTTTCATCAAAATCGATGCCAGGTCGTTGAGAAAAACCTTGTGCTACAAGTCTAGCTTTATATCGAACAGTTTCATTTTTCTCATTTCTTTTCTTTGTGAACACCCATTTGTATCCAATTGGTCGAACGTCTTCTGGTGTTCGAAGTATGGGTCCAAGGACTTGTCGTTTTGCCAATGAAGTCAATTCTGCTTGAATTGCTTCTTCCCACTTTGGCCAATCATGTCTTTCACGACATTCATCAATAGTACGTGGCTCAAAATCAAAATCATTCATTATCTCACATGCTACTGTGAATGCAAAGATTTCATCTACATTAATAAATTTTCGATCCAAGTATTCATTAGTGTAGGAATGATTCATGTGTATTTCCTCACTTCTTTGTTCTTGCAATTCTTCAGGAATTTTAGAACTTTCATTTTCTTTTGGAATCGACGGTTTTACGGGAACCAATGGTTCTTCAGGAACCGATAGTTCCGCTGGAACTATTTGTCTATTCATTTGATTTTTTCGTTTACGGGGATTGATATCTTTTTCCCCTAATGGCCTCCCACGCTTCTGGCGTGTACTAGAGGAATCGACCGTTACTTTCGAATTGTCATCATTAACTTTAATTTTCTCAGGTGTGTTGATAGCATCTATGTATGACCTTGTCACTTTTGATGTATCTGCAAATGCATC
The DNA here is from genome assembly GCA_963920655.1 of Geranium rotundifolium. Classification (NCBI taxonomy): domain Eukaryota; kingdom Viridiplantae; phylum Streptophyta; class Magnoliopsida; order Geraniales; family Geraniaceae; genus Geranium; species Geranium rotundifolium. The sequence continues at coordinate 24,186,497 of OY987321.1, forward strand.
AGGCATTTGGTTTGCAACATTTTGCAAATGTATTATCTTTTGTACTTCTTTATCACATTGTGATGTACGTGGATCTAGATGAGACATGGAATTTACTTTCCATTCAATTTCACGCCTAACTTCAGGAGGCTTTCTATTTCCACCCAAATGTGGGAACGTCCTCTCATCAAAATGACAATCTGCATGTCGTGCAGTAAATAGGTCACCCGTCAAGGGCTCAAGATACCTGATAATAGATGGTGAATCAAAACCTACATAAATCACCAATCGACGTTGGGGTCCCATTTTTGTGCGTTGAGGGGGTGCAATAGGTACTTGCACAACACAACCAAAATTACGTAAATGAGATATATCAGGTTGATGTCCATACACAAGCTGCATAGGAGAATATTGATGATATGCACTAGGCCTTAACCGAATTAAAGAAGCAGCATGTAATACAGCATGTCCCCAAGCAGAAACTGATAATTTTGATTGCATTAACAATGTTCGTGCAATTATCTGTATACGTTTAATGAAAGATTCTGCTAAGCCATTTTGAGTATGCACATGCGGAACGGGATGCTCAGTATCAATACCCAATGACATGCAATAATCATCAAATGTCTTAGATGTGAATTCACCAGCATTATCAAGACGAATAGACTTTATCGGATAATCAGAAAAATGTGCCCTTAACTTAATGATTTGTGCTAACAATTTTGCAAATGCAACATTACGAGTTGACAGTAAGCACACATTTGACCATCTGCTGGATGCGTCAATCAGAACCATGAAATAATTAAATGGTCCACTAGATGGGTGAATTGGGCCACATATATCTCCATGGATTCTTTGCAAAAATGATGGAGATTCAACATTAACCTTTGTCTTTGATGGCCGGACCACTAATTTTCCTTGTGAACAAGCGGTACAAATTATTTCATGTGACGGAAAAATCTTCTGGTTTTTCAACGAATGTCCACATGAATTTTCAATGATCCTACACATCATCGTTGATCCTGGATGACCAAGACGATTATGCCAAAGCATAAAATCATTTGGATTAAAGAACTTCTAGTTCAATACCGCGTAGACTTCAACTGTTCTTATAGTTGTATAATACAAACCAGATGATAGAACATGTAATTTTTCTAATACACGCTTTTCACCACAATCTTTTAATGTGATACAAAGAAACTCCGTTTCATTTTCACTTGTGGTCTCAATATGATATCCATTACTACGGATATCCTTAAAGCTTAGTAGATTTCTTCTGGATCTACTAGCATATAAAGAATTATGGATTTCTAATCGAGTATCATTTCGCAACAATATAGAAGCTCTTCCGGAGCCTTCTATAATATTTGCTGAACCCATAATAGTATTAACATTTGCCTTAACCAAGGTTAGACATGAAAAATATTTTTTTTCTTTAAAGATTGTATGTGTAGTGGCAGAATCAACAATACACACATCATTGCTATTTTTGTCAACTGGGGATTCATTTCCGAAATCCATATCCTTTCATAAAAGAAAAAAAACATAGCATTAGATTACAAACATTTGAAAGGATTACATAATACAAAAGCATAATATATTACAATATATTACAACATCATGATTAGTTAACAAAGGTTCATGCTATGTCATCGGAAGTCAAATTTCCTATATTTCCGCCGTCATCTGCAAAGAAGTCGGAGACATTAAAATTAGTCAGATCTACAGGATCCGAGTTATCCATAAAGTTTGTCTCTACGACTTTCTCTTTTCCCTTAATCGATGCTTGATACAAGACCACCAAATTCTTGGGTGTACGACAGGTACGTGCCCAATGCCCTTTTACACCACACCTAAAACATTCATGTTCACTGCTTTTGGGAGTCTGAATTTGTGGGCCTTTTCCTTTATCGCGCCTCTCAAATTTATTCCACTTCTGGTGGAGCATTTTGTCATTTCTCCCACGAGGGTGAAAATTATTGCGCCCACAGCCACGACCGCGACCTCGACCACGATTAGGGCCTTGGACTCTCCCAAAAGAAGGATAACCATCATAATTTGTCACATTCACTTCAGGGAATGGTGAACTGCCAACGGGGCGAATTTGATGGTTTTTCATCAACAACTCATTATTTTGTTCAGCAATCAATAAGCATGCAATTAAGTCAGTGAATTTTTCAAATTTTCGCTCCCGATATTGTTGCTGCAGGAGCATATTAGATGGGTGAAATGTGGAGAACGTTTTCTCAAGCATCATAGCATCAGTTCTGTTGTCTCCACACATACGGAGCATGGATACAATTCTAAATACAGCAGAATTGTATTCATTAATGGTCTTGAAATCTTGTAGTCTAAGATTAGCCCACTCATGTGATGCTTGAGGTAAGGCAATAGACTTCATGTGCTCAAATCTTTCTTTCAGTCTCTTCCACAGATCAAGTGGATCTTGAATATCTAAATATTCAGCTCGCAGACCAGAATCAATATGATGACGTATAAAAATAATGGCCTTTGCTTTGTTCTGCACAGACTCTTCATTATCGTCTACAATAACTTCTCCAAGATTCATCGATCTTAGGTGGAGAGTAGTTTCCAAAGCCCATTCAAAATAATTTTTCCCATTGAGACCGAGGGCAACATATTGGCATTTCACCAGGTTCGACATTCTAAAAAAATTTAACCGCAATAACACAATTAAAATATGTCCAAAATATTTATTCAAAAATATGACATATTTTGTGGATATTTAGAACTGCTGGTTCTAACTTTTAAGACTTCAAGTTTTAGTCTCTGTATCTCATGATATAGTTCGTGAATTATACATTGATTTGGAACTTCGGGTTCCGCAAATTTTAGAAATTCGTAAACTTCTGGTTTACATGAACATCATGTTTAACAACCTTTTTTTTTCCGGCAATTTTAGAACTTCGGGTTCATAATGCTTTGGGTTTTGTAAACTTCGGGTTACAAAACATTATACATAAATATATAACAAGTATAATAATAGCAGATACATTTCTGATGTGAAAGATCCAATTCTAAATTGGCGATCACAGAGCATACTTATAAATATATAATAAGCAACGTAAATTTACGAAATAAACATAAATTCAAGAACTAAATTTAATTTAGCTAGAAATATAAAATTACGATAACCGAGCTACTCGTGCTGATAACGTGTTGTAAAATAATAACAAGATGTTGAAACAAAGTGCAATTAAAGAAACCAAATCAAAACAAGCTTTTAGTGAAAAACCAAACTAAATAGCACAAGAAAAGAGAGAGAGGAGAAAGGCTCTACAAGTGAAAATGGAAGAGTGAAAATGCTCTCGGATGATCAATCTTTTGTATGTCCATTCTACACTCCCTCTTCACCTATTTATATACAAATATGTGATGATGGGGCATTAAATGCAAAATGAAAACTACACACAATTATCCCCTAAAATATGGAACAATTATGACATAAGAGGGTAGAGGAATGGTGATATAGGGGAGTAGAGGTATGGTGGTGGTCATCCTTTTACAACAAAAACCAACTTGAATATTGATGACCATTTTTTAATTTAAAAAAATTACCGATATAATTCCTTTGATGCTTGTAACAGACTACACAAGTTATTTCCAATCTTGTAAACCATGTTTTTTTTCCTAACTGATTTCGTTATACCACACAAGTTATTACCACACCAAATCTTCATTTTCAACTGATTGTTTGAGACCGTACGAGTTATTTCCCAACTTGTATTCAAGGTCTCCCTTCTGAAGAGATTTACTGTAATTCAATTGTAAATTAAATTAATTAATCGTTCAACTTAACCAGGTCGTCATCCTCTACAACTCGAAGTGTTCTAAGACCTTTTTCCTTTTATAATTTGGGTTTTCATTCCCCGTAAAAGGAACAATCACCGTATCCATAAAAAAGAGGGAAAACACCTACCCGCTTCTCTGTCGAAATTCTTCCTCTTTGGTGATATTTCTACGAACGGTTCAAGTCTGTTCGATATTTTTCGTTATATTCTAGGAGACCGGTGTCCATACGATGAAGTAATGTCTTAAAGAAACTGAATTACGGAGCCTTGACAGAACCGTTTTCCTATGGTCAACTATTCCATTTTTAGCTCCAGGTTTATTTATATTTTGTATATGTGATTACCCGTATTGGCATGTTACATTGATAAAATTGATTACTGTGCATATGTATACTCCATTTTACTGTATCCATGTTAGTTCAGTATCTTCCTAATTACGCTTATGCACTAACCCACGTCTATCAGCGGCGGAGACCCTTCTCTCTCAAGTTATTGAACTAAAGACGTTTTTTACCCAACTTGTTTAAAATTTACAAGTTATTACCAACGCTAATACACGCGTGTGCTTGCAATTGGGGTTGGACATTAGAATACGAGTAACTAGCAAACACAACAGATAATCTAAGATCTAACTTCAACAATATATAAGCAAATTCAATATCCCAACATTAAAACTCATGATAAGTCATTAATCATCATCATTGCAATTAGATACTCAACAAGCATATGAACTATGTATATATTCAACACTTTCCTCCTATCCTCAATGAATGAGAATTGGAAGCAGATAATTGTGGCTGTGAAATGAGGGCTTTTCGAGCCGAAGCGATCCCATTGGGAGCCAAGAGGGCGTTGAAGGAGGAAAAGTCCATCCAGTCCTTGAGCATCTCCTCCTGACTCCACTTGTCAGGTATCGCCACCCGCCCTGCCACCTCTTCTCTGTGTCTCTTCAGCCTCTCTCGCCCCGACCCCGACTCCTGATCATCAAAACTGCTTCTCTTGCGTGGAGCACCGTTGATCGGTTGTTGTCGATCGTGGCTCGTGCTAGTAGTCATGGTTTGGCTCAATAGGGGTCTCACAGGTTGATTATATAAGGAGGAACAGTAACTGTGGGAAGGTGCAAGTTGAGAAGAAGAAGAAGTATAAAATATCATAGGAATGGTTTTTGTATGGCACTTGGAGAGTCTACGTCTGTGTGGTTTGGTGGTGAACGTAGACCCACACATCACTCCTTCTTCTACTTGTAGTGTAAGGTGGACATTCATTTGTTGAGATATTAGGGTATTAATTTATTAATCCACTTCACCGTTTTCCTATAAACACCTTTAACTCTTCATTTTCAGGACCTTGATTCTTTATGTGAGTTAATCAATATGATAATATGGTATTATGCCCACTAATATATATATATATATATATATATATATATATATATATATATACCCTGTATAAACCGGCAGAACATTCAAACTTCTACTAACTGTTGGATCGTTGAAGATTTGTGCGCACGACATGTGACAGCAAAGTTAATTCAAAGTTCTATCGGGTTCATAACACTATACCATTTCATACTAACATTCAACTGGTGTATTCCTCCGTTAATATGAATATGCGTTGAAATATTAATAATGAGGACACGCACACCAGTGTATATTCATGTAATATCTCAAATTCTTCAAGTGTACCCTACCACAATTATTCTTAAATACAAAGCCCTATTTTAGTCAGCTAAATGTTCATTTGCACTTGATCTAAATGCTTTATATATGGGTCATTGCCTTCAATACATATACTTTTTCAGACAAGAAATGGTACATAAATCAAGGAATCGAATTTCTGACAAACTCGGAATGAGTGAGAAATAAATTAGGATAAACATCACATTGGAGATTCATAACTCAGAATAAATAAAGAATAGGATAAACTCAGGACAACACATAACTTTTATAGCAAGTTATGGAACTTAAACCGTGACTTGAGTATGAATGACAATTTATCATAATATGAAATCTATTAATAAACATATAATAATACAACTAAAAAATAAGTAAAAGCTCACAAGTCGAAAATTTTCAGAACGCTACGAATAAAAAGGTAATTCTAAAGGTAGGGATTGAGGAGACTATACATTGGAGGAATAGATTTTCAGAACGATGACGAGGCGATTCTATAGGTAAGGATTGGGGCAACGGCTAGGTTCAAAAGGCACATACATAGGTGGAAGAGCATATCGACAAGTTGGGCAAGTATTATTCTGGTAGAACCATGGGGCGATGCAGACGGTGTGATAGTAGTGATAGCAAGGCATGCCCGTAACAAACTCTCCTGATTTGAACCCCTCCAGACAAATCGAGCAGTCTTGTCCTTTCTTGATCGCGTAGTACGAGAGCGTCTTCCCCAGTATCTCGTCAACCTTTTCGGGGTTTGCAGGGCACACCCCCGCCTTCAGCATCTCGACCATCCTCCTCCTGCACTCGCCTTCCTCCTCCCGCATTTCAATCTCCCGCGCGTGGTACCGCGTTCCCACCACCCCTACCCGCTTCACGTCCAAGGTGAACTGCCTTCGGCTGTGAGCATAACCGTGATCAATGTTCTTAGGGCTGGCCGCCAGGAGACGGTCAACTAACGAGCTCAACTGTCTCGTGCAATTCTCCAGATCTAGGGGCGAGAGGCCGTGCCCGATGTACTTCTCGAATAAACGCATCGCCGATCCTGGCACTATCTCGCGCCTGGTGATGTGCCGGTGCACCCCGACGACCTGGTGATTGTGATTCTCGTCGGGATTCCTTACATCGAAAAATACCAACCTGGCAAAAATAAAAGGGGACAGGACGCCGCGTTCGAATACTACCCTGTCCGGGACGTCTAGCTCCTGTTCTTCGTCTTCCCTACCCGAGAATTCGAACCACATTCCACCTTCCATCTCTACTCTTATCCTACTTTCATCCATCATCCGGACTGGCCGAGAGAAATTTATGGATATTGTTGGTGTGAATTACAATAAAACAGACCCCTTTATGTAGGTACATATATGCCTAATCTAATTAGGATTACTTCTAAGTAATAGGAAATAACACCAAACCAGAACAGGCAACATAATACAAATACAAAATATCAACTAGAAAACTTCTGATTTTACCCCTAATAACAAAAACGATTATAATCCCTTAAGAATCCATTTCAGTGATTATAGATGAGCTCATATCTCAACTTGAATATGAGAAATATATATTTGGGAATTTGAAAAACAAAAATTAACTTGGTTATTTCGTGAAGCAAAATACTGGACAAACCTCGAATTGATCGATCTTGGTGCTTGGATTGGTAGTATTTTCAGGAATGGAATTGAATGGAGAGAGGAAGATGGCGAAGAGAGCTCTTTTAGGGTTCGAGATTTGGGGGAATTTTTAAGTTGGGCCAAACCCAACTTTGCGGCCCATTTAGCTTTGGCCTAAAATCCAAAATGAAAATTACTTGCCACAAATAAATAATCAAACAAAATCCTAAAATAATAAGGAACCACAAAGAAATAAAAAACAATAACTAAGACGAAATACGAAAACCAACTTGATTCCTATATGATGGTCATTTTTTAATTTAAAAAAATTACCGATATAATTAACAGTGAAATAAATTAGTTTAATTAGTTTAAGACGAAATACGAAACCAACTTGAATAGGTTGTGGTATGTATCCTTCGCCCGTGACGATTTGGGTTGTTCGTCGAAAATCGACTATATCTCACGGCGGTACAGCTCTGCCTGTGAGGGTTTCTAGTACGGCGACGATTTCGGGTCTTGCAGTGGTATCTGCGACGGCAGTTGATGGTGAAAGAGGCAGATCTAAGGGGAGGGCAGGAACGGGGTCGAGGACAGTGCGGTTGAGGTTGAAGTTGAGGACAGAATTCCAGGTGGGGCGAGCTTGGGTTGCAACGGTAGATCGGTACTGGGAAGGAACTTGAGTTATATGGCGTCGGTAGGCAGACTCATGCAAGTATATCAAATTAGGGGGTATCGGCTTGCTTAAACTTCAATACATGGGAATCGGCGGTTTTGGTTGGTTGGTTGGTTGGTAGGTCGGTACTGGGAGGGAACCAGAGTTATCTGGCGCCGGTGGGTAGACTCAAGCAAGCATACCGAACTAGGGGGTCTCGGCTTACTTAATACGTCACTTGGGTGTCCTATTGGGATTGGTACTGGAAGGAAACGGGGGGGGGGGGGGGGGGTCCCTAGTGTCGATGGGTTGATCCGGTTGAACCCAATGAGCTGGGAGAATTTGAATTTCGTGATGCCCATATTGATCGCAGGGTTGATCAATGAAGCTGGTTTAAGGCGGTCTACATTAAGATCACAAAGTTTCTCCATCCGCGTGAGTTTGAGGCCGTGACTCCGCATGAAGCTAACTGGTTCGAGTCGATTGGTTTCCGGGGTTATCATGGATGCCTGTGTAAAGCACTATGCAGCAAGATCACGGGGTTTCTCCATCCGTATGAGTTGGAGGTCGTGGCTCTACATGATGTTAAACGGGTCGAGCTGAACAACTTTGGAAGAATCATTAGTGAACAGTGTTGCGTACTACCCACTATCGGAACATATGGTCTTTTTTTTTGCTTGTAATCAAATGGTTCACGAATTGCCATGTTTGATTTAACTAACCGTAGCTGTGATTATGGTGAATGGTCTGTCCCACCAACTGTAGCTTCAGTTGTCCGGCTTGATACCGGGTTAGTTACTATTTAATTAATAAAATTTGTTTTTGCCTTCAAAAAAACAAATTGAATATGATGGTCATTTTTTTAATTTTAAAAAATTGCCGATATAAGTAACAGTGAGATAAATTAGTTTTAGTTTACATGCAAAATCTATTTTTAAAAGTGGCCATATGATATATACTTATCTCTTATTATCCCTAAATTATATTCTAAAACTATGTATATAACAAGTAATTGATAATTAATAAATATATATGAAAAATTAAAAGGAAAGCACCTCGAATTAATTATATTAACCGTTTGGTTCCTTAGAGTATAAAGGCAAATCGAAAAAAGTGAGGGTTAGTTGTTTTTTTTGAAATAAAATATGTATTTATTTAATTAATGGGAAACTAACCTGACATCTAGCCGGACAGCTGAGGTTACGGTTGGTGGGACAAACCCCGCACCATAATCCCAATTATTGTTAATTAAAGCATACAGCTCATGAGCCACCGAGTTACAAGACCTAGATATATAAGAAATTGAAACCCCTGCCCCTAACATGGAAAGAATCTGGCAACAGTCATAGATGATACTGCCAACCCTGTTCCCCTCTCGACTTTCCCGTCGTATATTGTTTACAACTTGTAGGCAGTCTGATTCAATCTCCACTGTTGCTAGATGTCCCCCTTTCGCCCATGAAAGTGCTTCTCTAACACTCACGGCATCCACCTCTTCTGGGAGGAGATGTCCGGTGAAGCGTCTGCAGAGTCCCCCTACTAGCCGGCCTTCAGAGTCCCTGCATGCGAGCCCTACACTCCAAAATCCTTTCTATGTGTCCATACCTCTATCTACATTTATCTTCATAGCTCCCTCTGTGGGAGGACACCAATGTGTGTTGGCTCTCTTTGCCCTTGCCCTATAATGATTGCCCATGGTCTAGACACTGTCCATAGTCTACGATATGCTTTCGCCCTTGCAGCTACCCTTGATAGGTGGAACTCCTCCCCCTTCCAAATGCATTGATTTCTCGCTCCCCAAATGGCCCAGAAGCATAGTGCCATTAGGCTGGTTTCGTCTTCACCTTCCCCCCATGTTGTCTAGTCTGCCACCTTTGGACTTATCCCCATTCTGCTTTTGACTCCAGTCAGCAACCTATCCTCCCACATTGGTTTCACCACTCGACATTCCAAGAACAAATGGTCCCCCGTTTCCTCTCCTTCTCCGCACAATGGGCATTGTGTAATAATCGGGACTCCCTTTTGAGACAGAGAGACTCTTGTCAGAAGGAGATTCGATATGGCTCTCCAGAAGCATACCTTGACCTTCGGTGGTACCTTTAACTTCCAAACCCTTCTCCAATCTGGGGCAGCTGTCGATGAGATCCACAGGTTTCCTGACGAGCAGAGAACCCTGTATGCACTTCTCACTGTGTATTGCGGAGAAAATGAAGAAAATTGACAAGTTGATCTTGATGTGTGTATTTTTGTTATTAGTTGTTTGATTTCTCAGAAAATAAAGAGAAATTGAAATATTGAGCTTGATGTGTGTATCTATGTCATTAGATTTGGTTTCTCGAAAAATGAATCGAAAAATGAAGAGAAATTGAAAATTTGAGCTTGATGTGTGGGTTTTTTATTAGCTATTTGGAGGCCATAAAATGAAGGAAGGTTAATTTTTTTAAAAGATATTAATGCGTTTGTATGTGTTATTTAGCTGTATGGTTGCACAAAAAATGAAGAAAATTAAAAAAATTGAGCTTGATTAGTGTATATGTGTTATTAGATGTTAGTGTTGGGAAGAACAGAGAAACCAATATAAACATTAAAGCCCACCCCTCAGCCAAAAGACTAGTCTGGTGGGTCTTGGTCTTATGTGTATATAAACTTTCCTTATAACTCATACTCTTCCGATGTGGGACATGGACTTACATGTGGAAGCTTAACAATCTCCCCTTACACATTGAGCGTTATCACATTGGGTTGCTCCCCCTAAGCTCAAATCGCCTTGCACTCTAACCCGTAGGCCCATCTGGAAATCCTGGTCTGATCAATCATGGTTCTCTAGATCCTTCTAGCCTACATGACTCGATCCACCATGAGATCCACTGGTCTGCCAGCCCAATGAGATTTGTGCAAACCAATCTCTGATACTAGTTGTTGAGGGTATATAACACCGTGGAAATTCTCTAGAACACTAACCAAGTTAACTAAAGTTTGTATGTGATTTTAACAAAATCACATAAAAACTTTAGTTCACTTGGTTATTGTTCTAGAGAATTGTTCACGTTGTTATATATAAATATATATAGGGGCTGGATCAGGTGAGAACTAAACTCTTTTATGAGAACGTGAGAACTGAGTTTGTCCATTGAAAATAAGTTAATGTCCATCGGAAATAAGTGAATGTCTAATAAAAATTGTGATATCCAATGAAAGTGAATGTCCAACGGAAATATGTGAATGTCCAACGGAAACACTTTGTCCATTCAAAATAAATGAATATTCAACGGAAATAAGGGAATGTCCAATGGTTCTCATGTTCTCACGACACATTTTGTTCTCAGCCGAACCCTTCCATGTATATAAGTGAACTATGTCCAACACAAAATACAAAATGTTCTCAAAATTAATAAAAATCAAAATATGGTCCCGTCGTTATTGTTACGAGTACTAATATTGTCCGACCCGAATTGAACTATGTCCATAACAGACCATGCATGTCCTAACAAAGATTATGGAAAATAAGGTTCATACTTACCACTAAAGTTGTTAATATTGTCCGTCCAGAAGTAAACTATGTCCACATGAGAACATGTATATCCTACCACAAATTATGTGAAAACATGAGCATTCATGTCCGATTACTATAAATGTCTGTTTGTAAGTGAATTATGTCTATGCTAGAACGAAGTTTGTCCACCAGAAGATAATGGAACACACCAGGACATGTATGTACATAGCAGAACATGTATTGTCTTAAAAAATATTTAAAAAAATAGGGTTCATGCTTATCACTCAAGTCTTTAATATTGTCCTTCGAGAAGTGAACTATGTCTACACCTAAACATGTATGTCCTACTACAAATTATGTGAAAAATAAAAATATAGTCATACATGTCTGATTATTATAATTGTCCATTTGTGAGTGAACTATGTCTATATCACAAAAAAGTTTTTCCATATATTATTCAACAGAAACTAAAAGAGATAAGGGAAAAAGTAAAAAAATGAAAGTTATTAATGTATATTATTCTGCATAAACAAAAAAGATAAGGAAAAAATAAAAAAAGAAGTAATTAATGTATATTATTCTGCAGGTAAAAAAGGTAAGTAATGAATCAAGATATATTATATATGTCAACTATGTATACTTGTTGGGTCGAAAAGTGTCGTGCGAAACGTTACTTCCCGGTTCCCCGTGCAAGTATACATGAACGACAAGTAATACAAATTATAAGAGTCGGTAAGCTACCAAGTCGGTCCACATGGATTAGTTAGGGTTTTCGATTGTTAAGTCTAATGATCTAGAATTACGAGACTACTATATTTGGTAATTTTACGTTTGGTTGACGAAATAAGAATATAATGGTTTAAAGGCCTAGGGTGCTAAACATACATTTTGGTGAAAAGGGTCACGAGCAATGATTCAATTGATACTAAGTCTTATGTTGAGCCTATGTCTTAAATACCAATCTCGCCTCTCGATATTGAGATTAACCTAGTCTCGAGTCACCTCTTGCCCTCTCGGGTTCGTGATCGACTCGAGACCGCAATGGCCCGACAATGAAAGGCTAAGGGTCGAGTTGAGGTGTCAAGACCCGGTCTCGAGCCTCCATCCCTCGGTAAGTGCTAGTTCCGAGACTATCCGTCCCTCTCAGGCTCGACTTAGTCTCCTAATTATGATTCCTAAGTAGCTAAGTCAGGACACAAGCATTATTTCAAGCATCTTACACAACAAATCCATAACATCTAGAATCAATTACGTTTTTAACCTTAAATCACTTCATACAATGTCTAATACCCAAGGCTAAGGGTTTTAGCCCTCAACCATGGTGCTCAATCCAAAAATCATCATACAAACTAGACATAATCAATAATATAAATGGAGATTTAGAATTTAGAAAATGCTCTAGGAAGTAAGAGAAGTCTTGTGTTTGGTTGAATGCCTTTTCTTGATGATTGAATGGTGGAAATGTCTTCAACTCTTTTTTCCCCAACTCAAACTTGGAGGATAATGGTGAAATCTTCCTCTTCAAGCTTGGAAAATGAGTAGAGAAGATGAAGAACACCAAAATGTGTTGAAGAAGATGATGTGACTCTGCTGGAGAATGTGGTATGTGAAAAGTGTGGATCCCTCAAATCCCTAGGTCAAAAGACCTTTTATATGTGTCTGAAAATGGCCTTGTCACGATCGTGTCATTGGGTGTCACGATCGTGACACAGAGTGTGTCACGGTCTTGACACTATCGTGACACTATGTGGGGGCCAATTCTGGTCTTGGTCTTTGGCACGGTCTTGTCGTTGCTTGACACGATCATGTCTCATCTTCTAAATTATGTCACGATCGTTGCACCTCCGTCTTGATCGTCGTCAATGCTCACTGTCTTCGCAATGAAGAAGAAACCAGATTTTTGCTTTTATATCTCGTCTGTCACGATCGTGTCACGATATGTCATGATCGTGACACAGTCTGTGTCATGATCGTTACACAAACCGTGATAGGATCGTCAGAGCTCTCTGTCCCGAATATTTCTTTTATCCCTAGTGGTGTCACGATCGTGACAAGTTCCTTTTTATCGTGCTCGTCACGTGGAGTCGTCAAGATCGTGTCAAAACCTGACGATCGTGACACAGTTAGTGACACGATCGTCTCGTCTCCGTTTCAGTCTACGTCTATGCTCTCGGGTTTCCTCAATATATTTAGAAATTAATTGTCACGACCATGTCACGACCGTGACATGACTGCCCCTAATTCTCTTCTTTGCCAACCTTCTCCTTTTTGTGCCCGAGCCCCCGATTTCCCTATCTCACCTGAGCATAAATTGAATAAAACAATTAAAAGACTTGATTGTGGTGTGTGGGTATTCACACACACACCACACATAGGGTTGCATCAAACCCATGACTCAATAAACTCAATGGTGGTGTGTACGAGGTATACACCACACTTAAGACTTTACTTGATCTTAATTATATTAAAAACATTCAAATGACCAAGTGTGGTGTGTATGGGGATACACACCACACTTTGAGGCTCAACAAGCCTTAACTAGCCAAAGTTCCCACAAGCATGGTAATCACTAATTTAATCTCATCAACCCACATAAAGGGGGAAATTTCTCAAGGTCACAAGGCAATCACAAACCCTCATCAAAACAGTATTTACCATTAAGTTCAAGGAGAGAGTACATGTTACCTCTCTCGGACGAATGAGATTGTTTTCGCTTGATAGTCTGGCCAAAGTTGATGAAGTGGTCATCTTGTAAGGTGAGGGTTTACGCCATTCTTTTCTTTCCTTCTCCTATCCATATAGGTGTCGTGATAGAACCCTCCCCTTCAAACACACAATTAAACCACATTAGACAATTACCACGAAAAAGACTCAAATGATGAATTTGCACAATTGGGTTTAGAATTTGGGGTGCCTCCCAAAAAGTGCATTTGTTTATCGTCGTTAGCTCGATGGTAAAGTGGTGGGGCTCAAACTTCCTTTTCCATGTCGCTTTCTTCCAGCGACTCCTTGCTAATCTCAATAAAGCATTTCACTTCTACCGTCGTGTCCGGTTCTATCTCTCCTCATCTACCCCATGATAGTGTTTCAAGTGGAGAACGTTTGCAAAAAAGGTGGTCTTGTCTTTGATGTTCATAATCTTCATCACCCCATGACTAAAACATGTTATGATCTCGAACGGCCCGGTCCACTTAGACTTCAACTTCCCGGCATGGAGTTTGAGTTTTGCGTTATATAGTAAGACAAGTTGTCCGGGTTCAAAGCTCCTCTTTAAAATTTGCTTGTCATGCCACCGTTTCGTCTTCTCCTTATAAATGGAATTGCTCTCATAAGCCTCCCTCATCTATTCTTCCAACTCCTCAATGTGTAGCAACCTTTTTGCTCCCGCTCGACCCAAGTCCAAGTTGCATCTCACGATCGCCCATCTCGCCATATACTCAATCTCCACCGGCAAGTTGCACGCTTTTCATACACCATCCGGTAAGGGGACATGTTGAGCGGGGTTTTGTATGTGATACGATACGCCCAAAGAGCTTCATCAAGGGGCTTGTTGCGGGTCCTATGTGACCTTGCAATTACACTTCTGCCCCGCAATTGAGCACCAAATTTTCCTCGTTTCGGCTTTTAAGAGACACTATTTTGTACTTTTTGATATTTTGTGGAATTTTGACATTTTGTAGGTGAAAGGCACAATTGTAGCATAATTGGAGCTGAAAATCGGTTAAGAAAATTCTGCACAATAGCCGAAACTTTCCGGTGGTGTAGATTTCTCATCCGATGTCCGTTTGGGGCCCAAAATTTGTCGATTTGAATGGATTGTGAAGATCTAACACATTAAAGAGGTTTTAAAGGAGTCACGATTGTGACTAGACAAGTTATGATCGTTCCTAATTGAATTTTTGGCAAAACAACCCGTGGTGAGGCGTGATTTCAGTCATGGAGCGCACACGATAGTCAAGATTGTGCCTAAGCGCCATAACTGCGTTTTAAAGTGTAGAAAACCCTAAAATTTGACATCCAACACTCACTTTTCAGCCCCCACACTTAGTTTTGAGAGGGTTTTCGACCTACCAAGGGTTCCTAGAGGAAAATGGCTCTTAGAACCTCCCTTTGAGGACATTTTGGGTGCTCCAAGAGAGGGTTTCCACCACCACCACCATGGGAAGAAGAAGATGAGGCAAGAGGATGCAAGAAGGAGCTAGATTGGAGAGTTTTGAGTTTCCAAACACCCATGTCTTTGGGTTTGGGTTTGTAGTTTTCTTTCCTTGTCTTGAATCTAACTATTTCTTGTATGTGAATACTTGAGCACCATGATTTATGGCTAGAAACCCTAGGTCATGTGAGCTAGACTTTTGTATGAATTGGTTTTGATTGATATTGAGGTATTAACTCTATGTTGTAGATTATGATGTGTGTTTGCATTATTTGAATGCTTGTATCTTGACTTAGCTACTTATGATATATGTTTAGGTGACTAAGCCGAGCCCGAGAGGGACTGATAGTCAGAGATATAGGCATCACAAAGTGTTAGGGGCTTGAAGCCGTGCAGAGACGCCCCATATTAGCACTTAGCCTAACATTGTCGGGCAAATGCAGTTTTGACGTTGGTTCAAACCCAAGAGGATAAGAATTGACTCGGAATTAGGCCAATCTCAATGCCGAGAGGCGAGGTTGGTATTTATGGCATAGGTTCTTCACTTGACTCACCAAAAGAACTAATATTTTGATGATATTGTATAATGACCATGCATGTCTTGTAATTGATTCGGTTTTGATATGTTGTGTGCATGTTTGTTGAGTCTACTATGTTAGACTCGAGAGGTCGGATGCCTAGCCCTCACTTCTCGGTTCAAAGATTGTTGGTATTAATGCGGTTAGCTTAGGGTCTTCGGTTTACGGGGTGAACACACATTTGCATTGAGTGACATTGTGTAAGTATGGTAACCCCCATAAGTGCGCAAGACTCGTGTTAATTAGGCTGTTCCCAATGTCGAGAGACGTGTTCGGTATTTAAAACATAGGCCAATGACATGCATGCTTGTTATCGATGTCTCGTTTGGTTTCTTGATTGCCTTGATCATAATGTCTAGTTCCTTAGGTTCTCGAATCCTCGACTTCTAACCAACCATCTACCATCCGCCTCCCCCATTTAATTTCTTGCATTAATTGTAGTGTAGTTGTAGTTGTGTGCTAAGTGTAGTTTAATATCTCTTCTTGTGCAATTTATTTTATCGATTCGTGTCGGCAAAAAGAGCACGGAATGTCCAATTGAGAGACCCCATTTTGGTCCATATGGATTCGACCTGGACTTAGCCCGGAATAAAAATGTACTTGTTCGACCGCGTGTTGTTGTGTGTGTGGGGAAAGGCGTGAGGCGAACAGTACCCGCTCTAGAAGGGTGTGCCGCGCGAGCCACTCTTTTCCCCCAATAGCGCTTGGACCAATCCTTTCTCTTAAGTCCCACCATTTTCTTTAGAATTCCTTTTATCTCTTTGTTGGTGCTCTCGGCTTGCCCGTTGCATTGAGGATGGTAGGCTAACGACATCTTATATTTCATGCCAAACTTCTTGGCTAGCGCTTTGAAGAGCTTGTTTCAAAAGTGGGCTCCACGATCACTTTTAATCGCCCCGGGGGGTTCCGAATCTAGCAATGATGTTTCGCTTCACAAATTTGGTAACTGTTTTGGCGTCCGCGGCTACAAAAGCCTCCGCCTCTACCCACTTTGACACATAGTCTACCGCGACTATTATATATAACTTCTCATAAGATGACGGAAAATGGCCCATGAAGTCCATACCCCAAACATTAAACACTTCAACCTCCATGATACTATTGAGGGGCATTTCGTGCATCCGAGAGATATTCCCCACCCTTTGGCACCTATCACATTGTTTGACGTGGTCGTGTGAATCTTTGAAGAGGGTAGGCCAATAGAACCCCGATTGCAATACTTTACGGGCCGTTCGATCACCTCCAATGTGACCTCCATAAGGGGAGTTATGGCACACTTCGAGGATACCGGGAATTTCACTTTCAAAGACACACCGACAAAATATTTGATCATGCCCTTGCTTGAATAAATAGGCCTCGTCCCAGTAATACATCTTACACGAGTGTATGAATCTTTTTTTGTTGGGCATTCAACTCCAACGGAAGAATGCCACACGAGACAGAATTTGCGATATCCGCATACCATGGGATCAAGCTTTCTATTGCTAATATATGCTCGTCGGGAAAGAATCCCAAATCTCCTCATGACACTTTCCTTGCTCATTCTCTACTCGGGAGAGGTGGTGGGCCACTTGGTTCTTTGCTCCCTTTCGATCTACTATTTCAAGCTCGAATTCTTGCAATAAAAGAACTCATCGTATCAATCAAGCATTCGCCTCTTTCTTAGTCAATAAATATTTCAAAGCTTAGTGGTCGGTCTGCACTAAAGTCCTTGTCCCTATCACATAAGGTCAAAACTTCTCAAATGCAAAAATCACCGCCAAAAATTTCTTCTCCGTGACGGTGTAGTTTTCTTGAGCCCCATTCAAAGTTTTACTTGCATAACAGATGACGGGAAATATCCTTTCATGTTTTTGACCAAGAACCGCTCCTAGAGCATAGTCGCTTGCATCACACATGATCTCGAAGGGTCGCTCCCAATCTGGAGCCACCACTATTGGGGCTTGATAGCATTTTGTGCCCTAGTCCAATTGCTAGTAGCCTGTAAAAATCTATGTACATTATCATCGTTTGTAATATATATATAAAACGGCTTTGTATTACTTATGTGTTGAAGTAATATGTTAAGCATGATCTGATTTATGACCACTAAGGTAGTAGAACCATAAATCTGTACGGATCACACTTAACGAGTCCCTGGTCAAAATATGCTTCCATAGAAGCGACCAATATGAGGATGGTTCTTAATGACGTAGTTCTACTTGTCATAGGGATGAGGGATCCCGGAATCATATTATAGATATCATGAGGTGATTGATATCGGACGACCCGCTTTGAATAGTGTTTTCATAGATTAAGCCATGAACATATTCAAATGCGATAGCTTGTCACGATATCCTTAGACCGAGGAGTCATTCTGATCACTATGCAATGTACGTGCGGCTTTAACTTGCGCCTAACGCTTTCTGTAACAGGATTGCAATAACGGGCATGATTGGGTGGCAGAACGGGTTGCATGAGTGACACGAAAGACGACTATGTGATTTATCCCTCATACTACGGTATGGGAAAGATATCCGTTAAAGGCCTCTTGATCGAGACTGACTTAGAGTAAGAGCATGGCCATGCCGGTGATACGGGTTATCAGTTCTCAGCCATCTCACATATCAAGTAACAATGATTGATTAAACAAGGGTGACGACTCTATGCGTTGTGATGAATCGGGATATCTAGAGATAATAGGATAGTGACTTGTACGCACAAGGTTAAGTCGAATTATCGATCTTCATGCACATTGGGTAATCATAACGTCTTACTAGAGGCACCTTATGATGGATCGGGCAAGAGCGATCTTTTGCGCCGATCTGCCAACGGTGGCATGAGCCTGAAGGGTCACACTCATTCAAGACGGATAACTTGAGACAAGGAAACCTTAACGTTTCTTGAGGAGCAATACATGGACAAAACTGGAGGTTTTGTGCCATGGGTTCGGTTTGAGAGAATAATTAGCGAATCGAGAAAA
This sequence comes from Geranium rotundifolium, assembly GCA_963920655.1. Lineage (NCBI taxonomy): Eukaryota > Viridiplantae > Streptophyta > Magnoliopsida > Geraniales > Geraniaceae > Geranium > Geranium rotundifolium. The sequence continues at coordinate 24,205,406 of OY987321.1, forward strand.
CTGAGTTTTTCGTCGATATCGCGTCGGACTTTGTTTGATAAGTAATGACAAAAAGGGTCGGGCGACTTTTGGACACGGCACGAAACCACATGGGCGAGCCCATTGGGCTCGGCCCATGAGGTCTCATGGCCGGCCCAACAAGGGCCCATTATGGGCCCAATAAGCCCTATATGGCCGGCCCACATGGTGGGTCCATGAGTGGGGGCCACACAACACCATGCTTAGTTGGTGATTGTGGATTAAGAGGTGAGTGATTTAAGGGGTATGGGTTAAAGCACCTTTAAGCCCATACCAATCACTTTTGACCCATGCTTATGAGTTGGATGATGAATTGAAATATCTAACATTCATTCATTAATCAAATAATCACACAACTCACAAATCCCTCTCTCTCTCTTGCTTGGCCGGCCACATACCCTCTCTCCTCTATCTTGCTATCTTGTTCTTCATTTAATTGTTCTAGTAGGCAATTAAGTGAAGGATCTTCAAGATCATCCCCTTGGTGTGGACTTGCTTTAGAGAAGAAGATGTGAAACTTCTTCTTTATCGATTCAACAAAGACTTAAAGGTAAACATCTTGTGGAATAGATTTTGCCTTGTGATTTAACGGTTTATGTTCTTGGACAAGGTTTGGAGTAGATTTTATTAAACGCTTCCGCTATCTCGATGATCTAGAACGCTCCAAAACCCTACAATGGTATCAGAGGGTGGTTACCCTCTTAATCTTTGTCTTGTTGAATTTGTTTCGGTTTTATAATTATTTGCATGCCAAAATTGTTGATAACATGATATTAATGCTTTTTGGGATAATTGCATGAAATATTTTATTTTTGAAAATATATTGAATTTGGAATTTTTCGGAAATTATTGGATTTGTCGGCTCCGAGAAGAGACTCTCGGGGAGCCGGATCGGGGGTACCGGATGGAGGTCACCGGAGGCCGGCGGTGACCGGAACCGTCCCCACTCTTGGCCGAGGCCGAGAGTGGAGGCAAGCTCGACTTGGGCCTTCCAAGGCCCAAACCGAGCCGTAACATGTTGGGCTCGGCCCAATGGGCTTTCGGCCCATTGGCTTGCCCCGACTTGGTTCGTGCACGGTGTTTGATCCGTGGCACGAATCCGTGATCCAATATTTCGAAAACTTTCAAAATTTAATCGGTTTCGATAAATCGTTTTTCGAAAAGGTCTAGTTTCGATATACCCGACCAAGCAACTTGGCAAAATTAAAACCGGAATAATTGCATATTATTTGATAACATGTTTGTGTGATAACATGTTGGATGATGTGATGAGATGTATGATGCATTTGTAGCCCATTAGATTTTATCGCTGTCACGGTTTGCATACCGTTAGTGTTGGCGTGTAATTATTCTTTCATTCGAGCCCATAAAGTGTAATTATTTTTTATCCGGTTAACGAACCGAGTATTAATTGTAATTACTACTCAAAGACGAGAAGGATGGAAAATCGAGCACAATGACGGTCTTGGAGGAAGTCCAAGAGCTAGTGGGAGCCCAAATGGAAAAGACGAGAAGATGTTGTGACTCGTAGAATCCTAAGATTAGGATGGGCTATAAAATGCATATTTAACGCTTTATGTTTGCTTGCTTGTATCATTTAAATAATAACATGCTTGCATGCTTAGCTTATAAGTTTATAAGCCATCACCTCACATGCAAAGATTAAAATCGATTTTAATTGTTTGTATGTTTAAGCGTTGTGAACCATCATCGCACGGGTTGTGATGGATGAGTTCAAATTAGAAACGTGTTTGCACGGGTTGCAAATGACGGGTTCAAATGAAGATAGTATGTGATACAATTAGAAACGTCACAACACGGGTTGTTGATGACGGGTTCGTAATTGTGCCAAATACTTTCGAATTATTAAACACAACCAAATTACAACATAATTTGAGTCAAGTGAGATGCTACCCAAATTCACACCCATGTAGAAACATTTTATCGGTGTCGTGCGCCTTAGCGGAGCATCGATCGAATGGGTTCTATATGGGAATGGTAAACTTTGTGAGATGCCGTGCGCCTTAGTGGAGCATCTGCACAAAGTTAACTCGTTAGTGAAGGTTGGTTGACTCAACCACGATTCTTGGCCTGAGGTCGAGCTGGGGCATCGGAAGAGTAAGCCGTGTGTTTTGTTTTATGCACATACCCTGACCAAGAGTTAAACGGGTTGTAATTGGACGGACGTCCTACCTAAATAAGTCAATTGGAGCGGTGCGCCTTAGCGTACTTCAAATGACGAATAAGGGATCTTGGTTTAAAGGTTCTAAACCTTAGAATTGGATGGTTGGTGTTTAATTCGGATCTTCGTAAATTTATTCAACTTTTCTGATTAAATTTACTTTCTTCGTGTAGAAATGGCTAGTAATTCAACAAACTCTTCTAATTTGTCGTTGAGGACTATACTCAAAAAGTGTAAACTCAACGAGACAAATTATCTGGACTGGGACAGGAATTTACGACTTGTGTTAAAGTTGGAACGCAGGGAGTACGTCCTTGATAAGGCTATCCCGGTGGAGCCAGCTGCCAACGCAACGAGGGTCGTTAAGGATGCGTACCAGAAACACCTTAGCGACTCTATCGACGTTGCGTGTGTCATGCTGGGCTGCATGGAGGCGGACCTCCAGAAGCAGTTTATGGAGCTATCCCATGATCTGTTTGCAATGTTTGCACAGATCAAGGATATGTTCAAAGAGAAAGTACGTATTGAAAAATACACTGTTCTCCGAGAACTCATTGCCTGCAAGATGTCAGCAGACAGCTCCGTAGGTCCACACGTCCTACGTATGAAGGGGCTTTTCGACCATATGACTAGTATCTGTATGTCTATGGAAAAGGAAATGACTGCGGATTTTATTCTACAATCCCTTCCTCATGCATATGGTGGGTTCGTCATGAACTATCACATGCATGACATGGACAAGACCGTGTCGGAGTTGCACAACATGCTAGTAAATGCCGAGAAGAGCATAAGGGTCAGTTCGCCCAAAAGTGTTCTTATGGTCAAGAAGGGATCCAGCTTCAAAGCTGGTGGTGGAAAGGGTAAAGCCCCTATGCACCTGGTGGGAAAGATCAGACGACCATTTGTTCCTAAACCTTCCATGCTCGTAAAAGGCAAGGGGAAGGCAAAGGAGTCGGTCTGTTTCTACTGTCAAAAACCTGGTCATTGGAAGAAAGACTGTTAGCAGCTGAAGGAGGATCAGAAGAAGGGCGGTGGGGTCACTGCTTCATCAGGTATTCCATTAGAGCTATATCTCTCTACGATAAATACTTGGGTACTAGACACTAGAGCTGAGTCTCATGTCTGTGCGGATGTGCAGGTGTTGCATAGTGGAAGAGATATGGGGGAAAACGAGGTGGACCTAAGAGTTGGGAACAACGTGAGAGTTACCGCAACTGCTGTGGGTTCTGTGAACCTTGTTTTGCCCAGTGGGCTTGTAATTGAACTTTCAGATGTGTTTTGCGTACCTGCTTTCAGCAGGAATATTGTATCAATTTCTCTTCTTGAAAAAGAAGGTTATTATTTTGATATTAAGAACGGGATTTTTAATATTATGCGCAACAACATGTGAAATTTTGATCAATCTAGTCGGGCAAGATGCCACACACAATGTTACGTAAGAAGCTATAACATTGTGTCTGACTTCTTGTGTAGATAATGCAGGACAGTAAATATAAAGCTATAAACTATGACACAGCAGATTGTTTACCCGGTTCGGTGCAACGTCACCTACGTCTGGGGGCTCTCAGCCTAGTGGAAAGATTTCACTTATCAGTAATTCGTCAGAACATACAAGTACCTGTGATCATCCCTAGATCTATACTTTATGATATGTCTTACAGTGCAATCTATCTCAGGGTCTCCACATGAATCCAAGACTCCGTCTTGATTCCACTCTTCGAGCAATCGCCTTGCTCTGTCAGTTCAAGTCTTCGTACAACTTGGTGGTTGCGTGCAGTCTTCACTCACGCAATCAGTAAACCCTCAATCACCTAACTCTCAATAGTTATGTGATGCACAATATCCTAAGCTCAATCTGCAATTTCTCAGCCCGCAAACCTTCACGTCTAAGAACCTTGCAAATTATTGCTAGGAAACAAATAAAGAACCACACGATTGCTAAGGGGGTAGCCTAAGCTTTTATAGCAATCGAGGATGAGTACTAACCCTAATGGGTTTCCTCTTAAGCACCGTCTTTCTTCTTTCCAGAATTGGAGTCGTTCTGGAATTTCCTAATCGTCTTCTTGCTTTTCTGCCGAAACTGCACTTTCCTGATTTCTGTCGATCAGGATGTTTGCCGAGATGCCGTCAACAATGTTACACAAGATGTCGCAAAAGATGGTTCGACATTCTTTGTAACATGTTCTTCAGTTCCTTTAAAAATTAGCCAATCTCTAAAACGGTCGTAACTACAATCTCCCCCTTTGGCTATTTTTAAGGACAACATTCTTCTTCGCATTCTGCGTCGCATTTGTCGTCGATGCACACGATCGGCAGTTATCAAGTCTTTGTTTGCGTTTCACGTCTCGTAACGTCTTTTGTGCATAATGTGTGTCACCGCGCGTATCATCGTGTCTTCGCGTATCATCGTGTCTTCGCGTCGTCTCTATCTTTCTTGTATCATCTTGATCGCGCGTATCTATCTTACTCCCCCTTGCTGGCTCAAAAAGACCCAAAACTTAAACAAATATTTGTAACAAAGCAAGGTAATAAAAAAAAAATCCAAACGTAACTCACACTTACTCCCAATCAGCAGTCGAGAGTAAATGTGAAACAGTGTTCAACAAAAAATTACAAAATAAAGTTGTTCAGTTGTTCGGTAATCAGAAAGTTTATGAAATTAAATAGAGCTGCTGCTGGAACTCGCAGTCTCTTCTTCAGTCGCTTTAGTGGAGGCATCTTGAGTAGATTCTTCTGGATCATTTGGCAGAGAGGTGGTGTCATCATCTTCGGAGCCTGGAGGGGACATGGATTTTAGCAGGTTGGCACAGTGTGTTCGTCTCTGGGAGAGATGTTTCAGAGCTATCTTCAGATTGACAATGTCCTTGTCAAGCACGGCTATCTCTCTTTCAAGCATAACTGCATCCCTGCTGGTGGTCTTGGTTGGAGGGGCGGCACTTGTGGCTCGACTGGTCGTTGCCTTGGCTTCTGGCCTGACAAGATCAGGAGCATGCTTGCCCTCAAACAGCTTGTGGCTCACCACAATCAGTCCTCCTCGTTTGCCAACCTTATCTGTTGTCTTCAACACTTCGGGGTGTTGATGTACAAGCAGCTCAGAGATAAGGGATGGAAAGACAATAGGTATTTTTACAGCAAGTGATCTGGCATGTCGGATAAGATGATCAATAACAAATTGCCCAAAATCAAGTGTAGACCCAGTACCTATTTGGAAGATGAGTATCGCCAGCTCTGGTTTGATAGAGGATGGGTGTGTGGAGGGAGCCCAATTAGCTACTCCGCTGCGAAAGAGAATGGAGTACTTGGATGTAAGGTCCGATGCTGCCACAATGCCTTTGGTCGGCCACTTTCTGCTTTTGTCTCCGGTAATCTCACGGAGTACCTTGTTCAGGTCAGGTGGAGGCATAGATCGAACACGTTTTCTCCCCAGGAAGTCATTTATGATGTCAGAGGAGATGTTGAAGCGGATGCCTCTGACATACACTTTCTCAAAATCCGGATCATCCGGAGTACCAAACCCAGTAGGCAAGTTGGCGATGAATTCTTTGACCAAGAGGGGATAGTGGTTACCAATGTTCATGACGGTCTTCATAAGCTCTACCTGCTCCAGAAGTTGGACAATGGCTTCTAGTCCCATCAGTTCTGATGACAGGGTCTTCTCGGGATACGCCGTTCTCTGAAACACGAATTCCCATCTTTTCGCACCGTCTGCTGAGTGAAACGACACATTGTCGTAAGGAACACTTGACGTGTTCTTGACCGTCTTTAGGCTCTTTCCCTTCTTTGCTTCTTTTGCAGTAACCTCCTCTACATCTTCATATGTCGCTTCATCTATCAATCTCCTTTTGGAGACAACTTTCTTCCCTTTTCCCTTGACGGACATCTTCTTCCTCTTGGTGCTGGGGCCTCCAGCATCTTTAACCTCATTTCTCTTCTTGGTTTCTTTGAGCTTTTCAACCATCACAGCTAGACTCTCATTTTCTTCTAGTACCTTCTTCTTCAGGGATGACAACACTGTGTGTGCCGTCTCAGCAGCTTCTTCCGTCGCATCTTCTTTGGCATCCAGAGGGGTTTCTTCTGTATTATTAGTGACGACATTTTTGTCTTTCTCAACTTCTTCCAGATCGGTATCTCCGTCTCTGGTTTCTTCTTTCTCAACTCCTTCCGAGTCAGCGACTTCTTCTTCAACCACAGCCTCCTTTGTGGCTTCAGGAATGACATCTGTTGTACGTTCTTCCTCTCCTTCTCCTTCAGCAATACGCTCCAACCCATGACTGACCGGGGTCAAATCTTTCTCTTCTCCTCCAGGATTAATCAGTTCCTCCACCACACCTTCTTGAGGTGGTTCTTGGTTTTCCAGTAGCGACTCCAACAAGTCACTATTTCTGGAGGTATCGGTGTTTGAGATAAAGGAAGAGTCGATACCTGGGACATTTGTTGGTACTGGAACAGGAACAATCTGCATGGACGCTTCTCGGCTTCCTTGGCCAAGATCAGTCTCCCTTTCTGGCCCTGTTAGGTCTGTCATGGAGAATGCAGAGCTTCCGGTTCGAGACCGTTTGGGAACTCGAGAAAAGATTGGCATTGGTGCTTCCTCCGCATGGGTTTCTTTGGGAGATTCCTCAGCTTTATGCACTTTTGGTCCTTTGATTCGGACTCCATGTTTGTTGGTTTTAGCTTTGCTGCTCTTGGAGCTCTTTGCTTCTTCCCTCTTTGGTACTATCGTGCTTCGAGTTTTCACCATGTCTGTGTAGGTAGTGAGATTTTTGGTGCAGAATGTGAGAGGTGAGGGAGATGAGAGCGAACACGAGAAGGGGCAGACTAGGTTTAGATTTTGAAAACAGGTTGATTCAAATCAAATCTGTTGAAATCCAATCGTATCTTTCGTGACCTTTCCTTCCTTTATATGGGCTTTTGGTATGCTTGGCCCAATGGCATGTGTTGGGATTTTGGACCGGTTCATGAAGAGGCACCAACTACCAACTAACTCCTCTTAACCGTTTCTGCAACTTTTATTGCTCATTGATGGTGCACAGACCGAGTGATGATCTGAGGTACTCAAATCTGCTCGCGTCTAATGCCTTTGTGAAAATATCAGCAAGTTGCTTCTCTGTAGGAATGTGCTCTAGAATGATCTTCTTATCTTCGACCAGTTCTCGAATGAAGTGGTGTCTAATGTCAATGTGTTTGGTTTTGCTGTGTTGGACATGATTTTTGGAGATGTTGATGGCACTGACTGTCACGCCCCAAATTCGGTAGAGACCGAGCCCGGAACGCGAACGAGGAATCAGTGTCCGAAACAACTGAAACAATAATAGTAACCAAATAAAAAGAACACAAATACAATGAACCGCGAATTTTATAACTGCTCAAAAGAATATACAACACGAGTCAGAGACTCAAAGTATGATCAAGAAACAACAAAACGTCGACACTAAATTGTACGTCAACTAACACGCCCAAAACAACCCGGACTCTCCAGCTCCTCCAGCTTCGAGATGTCCTCCTATCCACAATCACGATCCTCACCTGTCTGCAGGAAGAGTAGCAGGGGGTGAGCATTTACGCTCACCGCAACGGATACCCGACTGACAACGGCATACAAGTAATTGACAGGGTGATACATAAGCACAGTTCGAAAAAGATCAATAGTAAAACTCAACCATTATCCAAACATTTCGTCTCATTCTCAATACTCAAATCATCACACAATCAACCAAGCAACATCAATCAAACAAACCTTTCACTCAAGGAAAGGCAACAATCCGGGTACTTCGTCGAGTCCATCTTGCCAAACACGCACGGTGTTGGACAAGGTCTACACGACCAGGTGATGCAACCTATAACACGCCAGTTTACAGTCGCAAGCTGTCTGGGCCTGGTCTGCCTCCCACTTTTCGATAGCTAGTCGTAGGCGTGAAACCTCTTCGCGGCCGCCAGTTTACAGTGGCTAGCTGTCTGGGCCTGGTCTGCCCCCCACTTCTTCGATTGCTAATCGAAAGGCGTGGACGCCTCTTCGCGGCATGGATGGAGAAGCGCGGTAAGAGCGCAAATCTACCCCACCCGAACGGAGATCACGGACGTATCTTTCCCACCTGGGCGTCAACCAGCAACAAACACAAACCACCACGCACACTGGGCTCCCGCCCGTAACCAACATCCACACACACTGGGCTCCCGCCCGTAACCATCATCCACAAAACATTTCAACCACAGGAGAGAAATAATCAACTCAAGTCATTTCGATTTACATGTTAAGGCACAACATCTTCAAACACATCAAATCGCATTTACCATTTACTCACAATACAGTTCAACCATAGTGAAGAATATACTCAACTCAAATCATTTCAATTTACATGTTAAGGCACGACATCTTCAAACACGTCATATCACAATTTACCATTACTCACAATTGAACAAGCATAACACATTCAAACCAAACGCAATGAGTAAAGCGGTAACACCCCCAATAAAGCATACAGCGGAATGGCACGTCGCTGTAGTATAATCAACCTATAGACACAACCGGTGCCCACATGCAATTCTACACATACATATACTAAGAACACAAAAGGTGCCCACATGCAATTACTAGTAACTTTCCCAAGTCATGTACGGATATACGGCTACTTTTCCCTACCTCGATAATTATCCAACGTTAGCTCCAAGTCTCTCGCGACACCACGTCTAAATCCTTCCCTTTCCACGAGCGATGGAAGAATCTAATAACGACAAACGCACAAACTTTAGCAATTGATCGAAGTCCGATTCTAACGAAACTAACGCCCAAGTACACCCCAATGAGTCCCGATCACTCCAATACTTCCTAATTACACCGAGTTGCCAAAAAGGACCCGGAACGGCCCAATTCGCACACTTTCCCGAATCTGCCCGGAAACGCTAAAATGACCTCGGGACCCCGAAAAATTCCGTTTTCGCATCAACAAATCATAATTATATTCAAGGGGTCCAACGCAATCGACGGAACCAAATTCCGACGCCCGAGCGACTCAATCCCGTCATTAAGGTTCCTCAAATAATAAATAATCTTTTCCCACAATTCAATTCCAACAATTCTCAAATTTATTCTACGCGCATAATTAAATTTGAGATCACCAATAAAATTGACGGAATTACGTTCCGACCTCCGGGGGATTTAATCTCGACTTTAAAGTTTAGCGAAACAAACACATTTTAGCCAAATTAATTCCAATTTCTTCCAAAGTCACGAATTAGTGTTCTAGGGATTTTCCGGGATTGCATAACACGTAAAAACCCGAACTCCGGGCACGCGGGCCCCACCTCCGGTGACCGGCCGGAGCTCCGGCGAGCTCCCGGTCACCGGACAAACCTCCCGTTTGTCTCAAAACGCTCCAAACTACCCCCTTAACACTAATCCAACCTCAATCAATCCATATTCCACAACTCCATAAATCCAAACTCAAGGAAATGAGAATCCAAAACATACCTCTTGTAGCCCACGACGAGGAGAACCCGAATACGCAAAAATCAAGACGTTTGGACGGTCGGAACGTCGGGAAATCGCCACAATCTTTTCTCTTCTTCTTCCTTCTTTCTTCTTTCTCTTTCTCTTTCTCTTTCTCTTTCTTCTTCCTTGTGTTCTGCCGAGAATCAACCCCTCCCCCCTTCTTATAACTTAAATATAATTATTTAAACATTAAACTAATAAAATAAACCTATTTTCCATTTTCTTTTAAATCTAAATTAAAACAATTAATTTTTTAATCACTCAAAAGTCTCCCCCCCCTCTAGATACATGACAAGTGTAAAGTAGAGGGGTCCCGCAAGCCACTTTTGTCATTTCGGACCCGAAATCGTCCGAAACGGACACGTTTTTCGAAACCGTCGGAACCGTGATGTTTCGCTAAATTTTAGCTTTCATATGAACCTAATATCCATAGTATTACAATTCCAACTTAAAATGGCTCAAATAGTAGTCCTCGGTGACTCTCGGGTCAAAATTTGGTCAAATCGCGAATTATTAAATTTTCATCCATTTTTCACAAAATTGACCCAAATTGACCCAAATTGACCGGGAGCGGTCCTTACAACCTTCCCTCCTTAAAGAATTTCGTCCGCGAAATTAAAATGTACCTCAAGAGTTGAATAGGTCTGGGTACTTCGTGCGAATCTCGTCCTCGCGTTCCCATGTCGACTCAGCTCCGTGATGCTGCCAAAGTACACGTACTAGCCGGATAGTCTTGCCACGCAAGACTTGCTCCCGTGAATCTACAATCAGCACCGGCTTCTCCTCGTATGAGACATCATCAGCAACCTCAACATCCGCCCACTCAATGACGTGAGAGGGGTCTGCGTGATACTTCCGCAGTTGGGAAACGTGGAAGACGTTATGCACATTTCCAAGCTGCGGTGGCAGAGCCAGACGGTAAGCAACTGCTCCGACTCTGCCTAACACCTCGAATGGCCCAATGTAGCGCGGGGCTAGCTTGCCTCCGCCGCGGCTAAACCGTATCAGTCCCTTCTTCGGACTCACCCTGAGAAATACGTGGTCACCAACTGCGAACTCAAGAGGTCGGCGCCGTCTGTCAGCATAACTCTTCTGCCGACTTTGTGCGGTCTTCAACCGCTCACGTATCAGTGCGACCTTCTCAGTCGTCTCTCGAACAAGTTCGGGACCGATCAAACTCTTGTCCCCCACTTCTGCCCAACACACGGGCGATCTACACGGCCTCCCATACAATGCTTCAAAAGGCGCCATCCCAATACTGGACTGGAAGCTATTGTTGTAGGCGAACTCGACCAACGGTAGATGGTCTTCCCACGAGCCTCTGAAATCTAATACGCATGCACGCAGCATGTCCTCCAAAATCTGGATAGTGCGCTCTGACTGGCCGTCTGTCTGAGGGTGGTATGCTGTACTCAGTAGGACCTCAGTACCCAAAGCCGTCTGAAGACTCGGCCAGAACCTGGAAGTGAATCGAGGATCCCTATCAGACACTATCGATACGGGAACTCCGTGGAGACGGACGATCTCACGGATGTATAGGGTGCTCAACACGTCGACTGAGTCAGTCATCCTCATGGGCAGGAAATGGGCCGACTTCGTCAACCGATCGACCACTACCCATACTGCATCACGCCCCTTCGGCGATCTCGGTAAACCACTCACGAAATCCATCGTGACGTGCTCCCACTTCCACTGAGCAATGGGCAGGGGCTGCAACAAACCAGAGGGACGCTGATGCTCGGCCTTCACCTGCTGACAGGTAAGGCATCTCGATACGTACTCCGCGACCGCTCTCCGCATTCCGCTCCACCAGAAATAACGTCTGATGTCGCGGTACATCTTAGTGCCACCAGGGTGCACCGTAAGACGCGAATGATGTGACTCTCGTAGCACGTCGTCTCTACAGCTACGTGGCACAAACAACCCTCCTCGGTACCGCAAACCCCAATCTGCGCTCTGCTCCCAACCCTCTGCGTCAATTCCGTCAGCAACCCTCGCCCGGATCGCCGTTGCTTCGGCATCCTCACACTGCGCCTCCAAAACTCGGGCAAGTAGTGTGGGCCGCGCCACCAACGAGCACATAGATACCCGATCTGTTACCTCCTCTAGCTCAAGCCCAAACGTGCCAAGCTCTCCCATCATGTCCCACTCCCGGACTGCTATGCTAGCAAGGCAATGGATCGACTTCCTACTCAGGGCGTCGGCGACCACGTTCGCCTTGCCCGGGTGATAGAGTAGCTCAAAGTCGTAATCATCAAGTAGCTCCATCCATCGCCGCTGGCGCATATTCAGGTCTTTCTGGGTAAAGATATATCTGAGACTCTTATGGTCCGAGAAAACCTGAAATCCCTCACCGTACAGATAATAGCGCCAGATCTTCAGTGCGAACACGACTGCTGCCAACTCCAAGTCGTGTGTAGGATAGTTGCGCTCGTGCGTCTTCAGCTGCCTGGAGCCATAAGCAACTACCCTACCTGTCTGCATCAATACACAGCCTAGTCCCTCACCGGACGCGTCGCAATAAATCTCATAGCCAATTCCGCGTTCTGGCACTATCAACACTGGAGCGGTAGTCAGGCGAGCCTTCAGCTCTGTAAATGAACGCTCACAGTCCTCAGTCCACGCAAACTTGACTCCCTTGCGCGTAAGGAAAGTCAAAGGCGCGGCTAGGCGCGCAAAGTCCTGTACGAACCGTCGATAATAACCCGCCAAACCCAAGAAGCTACGAATCTCGAAGACGTTCGTGGGCTGCGCCCACTTCGAGACCGCGTCGACCTTCGCCGGATCGACCAGTATGCCGTCGGCCGAAACGACATGTCCGAGGAACTTCACCTCGGCGAGCCAAAACTCGCACTTCTCCAGGTTGGCATACAACTGATGCGTGCGCAGTAAAGTCAAGACAGCCCTCAAATGCACCACGTGCGCTTCCTCACTCTGAGAGTAGACCAGGATGTCGTCTACGAAAACCACTACAAACTGATCTAAGAACGGCCGGAATATGCGGTTCATCAGATCCATGAACGCTGCAGGCGCGTTTGTCAACCCGAAGGGCATTACTAGGAACTCGTAATGCCCATACCGCGTCCGAAACGCGGTCTTTGCGACGTCCTCCTCCCGGACTCGCAACTGGTGGTATCCCGAACGTAGATCGATCTTCGAAAAGCACGTCGACCCTCTCAACTGGTCGAATAGATCGTCGATTCTCGGCATCGGGTACCGGTTCTTCACCGTGACCCGGTTCAGTTTCCGGTAATCTATGCACATCCTCAGCGCTCCACCCTTCTTCTTCACGAAGAGTGCTGGCGCTCCCCACGGTGATGTGCTCGGACGTATAAACCCCTTTTCTCGGAGTTCTTCGAGCTGAGTCTTCAGCTCGGTCAGTTCTGCTGGCGCGAATCTGTAAGGCGCTACTGATATCGGCGCCGTCCCCGGCATCAGGTCGATCCTGAATTCTACCTCGCGAACTGGCGGCAACCCACTCAACTCCTCGGGAAAGACCTCTGGAAACTCGCATACTACTCGCGGTAACTCTCGGCTCTGCACGATCGACACCTCATCAACGGTGTATAATGCCGATAGGAGAATTCCGCTCTTGCTGCCCAGCGAACACGAAACGGTCGTGCTGCCTGCTGACACTGTCACCCGTCGCCGATAACATTCGATGTACGCACGGTACCTCGCAAGCCAATCCATGCCTAAGATCACGTCGAAGGCAGTCATACCCAGCACGATTAGGTCACAAAGGAAAGAAAGGTCTGCTACTCTAACTTCGCAGGCTCGGCACACTCTAGTCAACACAACCTCACCTCCGACTGGTGTGTCAAGGCACAGAGGTGGACTCAACGGCTCACTGCTTAGCCCCAGCATCTCAGCACAAGCAGCAGAAATAAAGGAATGCGATGCGCCCGTATCGAACAGAAATGACGCCCAAGAGTTATACAACAGTAACGTACCGTGAGCGACCGAAGGGTCTAGGGACGGTCCTGCAGCACGTGAGTCGCCGACAGCATACACTCTGCCTTGCGGCGCCTGCGCTCCCTGTCTCGGAGCTGACGCGCCAGACGCCGGCTGTGCGGACCTCAACTGCTGCCTCGGAACTGGTGCGCTCGTAGATGGCTGCGAAAATCTCAACGGCTGGCCCTGACGCTGGCGAGCCTGCGGCGACTGTGCCGTGTGCGACTGCTGCGGTCGCTGCACTGACGTTCCCCCACCCTGACCGGGGCATTCCCTAGCTATGTGTCCTGTCTGGCCACATAGGTAGCACCTAACCTCGCTGCCGCTCGGTCGACTCCCCTGACTGAACCGACTACTCGTCGCCGGTAGTGCTGTGGGTCCTCTATTGCGCGGGCAATCGCGCCTCATATGGCCTGGCTGCTGGCAGAGAAAACATACTGGCCTCTGGTCTGCAACGACGGGCCCCACTGATGCCACTGAACCCGACTGTCTCGGTCCGCTAAACTGAGACTGTGGTCTGAAAGACCCCACGATCCTCTGCCTCCTCGAGTCTCGGGACTCGGACAGACCTGCGACGCTGCTCGGTCGCGGTCTACTCTCACGGGCTCTCGCGGCCTCCCTAATACCTCGCTCTACGGCCACTGCCGTGTCGACCAGCTCAGAGTACACTCGAATCCTCAGGGCGAGGACTCGATCCAGAATCGAGGTCCTAAGTCCCCTCTCAAACCTCCTGCATCGGTGAGCCTCAGTCACCACCATCTCTGGTGCAAAGCGAGACAACGTCGTAAACCTAGCCTCGTACTCTGCCACCGACAACCCATCCTGTCGCAGTTCCAGGAACTGCTGCTGTCGCTCCTCCCTGGCAGACTCCGGAAAGTACTGCTCCAGGAAGACCGTCTCGAATACTCGGTAGTCACCCCCGACTCGGTCCTGCACGCGCCTCCACCAATGGTAGGCGTTGTCCTTCAGCTGATGAGCTGCAAAGGACACCCTGGTGTGCTCGTCCATGATCCCGGACGTATCCAGGTTCCGCGTAATCTGATCCAGCCATCGCTCCGCCATATCAGGGTCTGGCTCCCCGTAGAATGAGGGTGTATCCAACCTCAGAAAATCCCTCAGCGCATGTGCCGTATGGCCCTCGGCCTGAACGGACCTCGCTGGAATAGTAGTAGCAGTAGTCGGCGGAGTCTGCGGGGCTGGCGATGCAGACTCTCTCTGCGCAATGATTGCCACTAAACTCTGCACTGTGCGGGTCAGCTCTCCTAGAATGGCCGCAGTAGGTGGGTCCGCAACTGGCGGAACGTTGGGCGGAACCATCGATGGTCCCGTGTCGTTCCTCCGATCCTCCCCAGCGGGAGCTGCCGGTCCACCCGTCGCCTCAACTGGCTCGACGGTGGGCGGTTGCGTCGGCAATCCGGCCGACCTACCTCTCCTAGGTCTAGGTGCCATGTCGTATGTATCTACTGCACAAATACACGTACACACTCAGTTCCAGAACTCACAACACAACGAGCACGCTCATTATACGGGCGTTCATATACTCTGGACACACATGTCTACAAACAACGTATTATCATACATATTTCACATGCTCGCAATCAACATATGCTCACACAATCACCACACATGGCATCACACAACCTACCACAGTCACAATCACCCCGCATACTTAGCTACATCTCGCATTTTAAAACTTATTCAACATGTAAGATTTTTTTTTTTGAACATGACTAGTAAGGTCAACATCAATTTCGAACTTGCCCATATTTTCAACAATTTCCCTTTTCAATCACAAAACCCCATTTTGATATCACGTCGTCACAACCCGGTCCAGGCGTCCCCGAACTAAGAGGTAACGATCGGACATCACTACCGTCACGTTCGACCCAGGGGCGCCCCTGAGTCAAGTCGCGACGGTGAAAATATCTCACGGAAAAATCACGCACGATTTCTGACCTTGCACAACCAACACACGACAGGAGCCTAATGGACTAACTCTACCCACCTAGTTGACGTACGGCCAGAGGTGTTAAACCTAACCTCTGATACCAAACTGTCACGCCCCAAATTCGGTAGAGACCGAGCCCGGAACGCGAACGAGGAATCAGTGTCCGAAACAACTGAAACAATAATAGTAACCAAATAAAAAGAACACAAATACAATGAACCGCGAATTTTATAACTGCTCAAAAGAATATACAACACGAGTCAGAGACTCAAAGTATGATCAAGAAACAACAAAACGTCGACACTAAATTGTACGTCAACTAACACGCCCAAAACAACCCGGACTCTCCAGCTCCTCCAGCTTCGAGATGTCCTCCTATCCACAATCACGATCCTCACCTGTCTGCAGGAAGAGTAGCAGGGGGTGAGCATTTACGCTCACCGCAACGGATACCCGACTGACAACGGCATACAAGTAATTGACAGGGTGATACATAAGCACAGTTCGAAAAAGATCAATAGTAAAACTCAACCATTATCCAAACATTTCGTCTCATTCTCAATACTCAAATCATCACACAATCAACCAAGCAACATCAATCAAACAAACCTTTCACTCAAGGAAAGGCAACAATCCGGGTACTTCGTCGAGTCCATCTTGCCAAACACGCACGGTGTTGGACAAGGTCTACACGACCAGGTGATGCAACCTATAACACGCCAGTTTACAGTCGCAAGCTGTCTGGGCCTGGTCTGCCTCCCACTTTTCGATAGCTAGTCGTAGGCGTGAAACCTCTTCGCGGCCGCCAGTTTACAGTGGCTAGCTGTCTGGGCCTGGTCTGCCCCCCACTTCTTCGATTGCTAATCGAAAGGCGTGGACGCCTCTTCGCGGCATGGATGGAGAAGCGCGGTAAGAGCGCAAATCTACCCCACCCGAACGGAGATCACGGACGTATCTTTCCCACCTGGGCGTCAACCAGCAACAAACACAAACCACCACGCACACTGGGCTCCCGCCCGTAACCAACATCCACACACACTGGGCTCCCGCCCGTAACCATCATCCACAAAACATTTCAACCACAGGAGAGAAATAATCAACTCAAGTCATTTCGATTTACATGTTAAGGCACAACATCTTCAAACACATCAAATCGCATTTACCATTTACTCACAATACAGTTCAACCATAGTGAAGAATATACTCAACTCAAATCATTTCAATTTACATGTTAAGGCACGACATCTTCAAACACGTCATATCACAATTTACCATTACTCACAATTGAACAAGCATAACACATTCAAACCAAACGCAATGAGTAAAGCGGTAACACCCCCAATAAAGCATACAGCGGAATGGCACGTCGCTGTAGTATAATCAACCTATAGACACAACCGGTGCCCACATGCAATTCTACACATACATATACTAAGAACACAAAAGGTGCCCACATGCAATTACTAGTAACTTTCCCAAGTCATGTACGGATATACGGCTACTTTTCCCTACCTCGATAATTATCCAACGTTAGCTCCAAGTCTCTCGCGACACCACGTCTAAATCCTTCCCTTTCCACGAGCGATGGAAGAATCTAATAACGACAAACGCACAAACTTTAGCAATTGATCGAAGTCCGATTCTAACGAAACTAACGCCCAAGTACACCCCAATGAGTCCCGATCACTCCAATACTTCCTAATTACACCGAGTTGCCAAAAAGGACCCGGAACGGCCCAATTCGCACACTTTCCCGAATCTGCCCGGAAACGCTAAAATGACCTCGGGACCCCGAAAAATTCCGTTTTCGCATCAACAAATCATAATTATATTCAAGGGGTCCAACGCAATCGACGGAACCAAATTCCGACGCCCGAGCGACTCAATCCCGTCATTAAGGTTCCTCAAATAATAAATAATCTTTTCCCACAATTCAATTCCAACAATTCTCAAATTTATTCTACGCGCATAATTAAATTTGAGATCACCAATAAAATTGACGGAATTACGTTCCGACCTCCGGGGGATTTAATCTCGACTTTAAAGTTTAGCGAAACAAACACATTTTAGCCAAATTAATTCCAATTTCTTCCAAAGTCACGAATTAGTGTTCTAGGGATTTTCCGGGATTGCATAACACGTAAAAACCCGAACTCCGGGCACGCGGGCCCCACCTCCGGTGACCGGCCGGAGCTCCGGCGAGCTCCCGGTCACCGGACAAACCTCCCGTTTGTCTCAAAACGCTCCAAACTACCCCCTTAACACTAATCCAACCTCAATCAATCCATATTCCACAACTCCATAAATCCAAACTCAAGGAAATGAGAATCCAAAACATACCTCTTGTAGCCCACGACGAGGAGAACCCGAATACGCAAAAATCAAGACGTTTGGACGGTCGGAACGTCGGGAAATCGCCACAATCTTTTCTCTTCTTCTTCCTTCTTTCTTCTTTCTCTTTCTCTTTCTCTTTCTCTTTCTTCTTCCTTGTGTTCTGCCGAGAATCAACCCCTCCCCCCTTCTTATAACTTAAATATAATTATTTAAACATTAAACTAATAAAATAAACCTATTTTCCATTTTCTTTTAAATCTAAATTAAAACAATTAATTTTTTAATCACTCAAAAGTCTCCCCCCCTCTAGATACATGACAAGTGTAAAGTAGAGGGGTCCCGCAAGCCACTTTTGTCATTTCGGACCCGAAATCGTCCGAAACGGACACGTTTTTCGAAACTGTCGGAACCGTGATGTTTCGCTAAATTTTAGCTTTCATATGAACCTAATATCCATAGTATTACAATTCCAACTTAAAATGGCTCAAATAGTAGTCCTCGGTGACTCTCGGGTCAAAATTTGGTCAAATCGCGAATTATTAAATTTTCATCCATTTTTCACAAAATTGACCCAAATTGACCCAAATTGACCGGGAGCGGTCCTTACACTGACATTATCACAATATAAAGTCATGGCTTCATGTCTGACATTGTATTCGACTAACATCTGCTTCATCCATAGTAGTTGTGTGCAGCTACTCCCAGCAGCAATATACTCTGATTCAGCAGTGGAAAGGGCAACACAGTTTTGCTTTTTACTAAACCATGATATGAGGTTGTTGCCAAGGAAAAAGCATCCACCAGATGTGCTTTTCCTATTCGCTGTGTTTCCAGCCCAATCGGCATCACAATACCCCACTAGGGTAGAGGATGTTTCGAATGAGTATAATAAACCCAAGTCTGTAGTCCCAGAGATATATCTTATAATTCTTTTAGCTTGGGAGAGATGACTAACCTTGGGATTAGCTTGATATCGTGCACATACTCCTACAGAGTAGGCAATATCTGGTCGATTTGCAGTAAGGTAGAGAAGACTACCGATAATGCTTCTGTATAGGTGTTGGTCGACAGCTTCTCCTGGATCATCTTTAGTTAGCTTGATATGTGTAGCTGCAGGTGTCCTTTTATGTGAATACTCATTTTCCAATGATTCGAGCTCGAATCCCATCTCCAAAAGTAACATGGCAGTTTGTATATAATTTGAGATTGGAAAGAAACTCTGGAGTACCTGTCATGTGTCGAGAACATCCACTGTCGAGATACCAGTATTTGTTTGTTGATGCACTTAAGGATGTATATGCAACATTAGCTCGATATACTAGGTTCTTAGGTCTCCATTCAAGGCGGGATGTTTTCTGAGTAGTTGAGAGATGCCTTTGATGTCTCTTTTGTGGTAGCTGAGCTTGCTTCCTCCGAATAAGTTGAAAACAAAAAGGTCTGATGTGACCTTGTTGACCACAGTAATGACATATCCATTGATATTGATAAGCTGATCTTCTGTAGTATTGTTGTATGCGTGGAGGATGCCTTCTGACAGTTGCTTGACACGAACATGTTGTAGAAGATGTCATGACATTTGTTGTAGGTCGTCCTGTAGGATATGTTGGGGCATCCAGTGGTTTCTTGTCAACCATGGCTTGTTGTGGGAAAAACTTCGTTACTGCTGTTGAGGGGATATCGTGTGAGTACCCTAGTCCCGTCGTATCATTGGACTGCTTTCCTACTGATAGGATCTTGTCAAGGCTTTCCGTGCTAGGATTCATCATCTTTACCGATTTAGTCATAAGACTAATTTCTCCATTAAGTCTGGTGATTTCGCGTTTTAGCTCCACGATCGTCTCCAGAAATCTAGACATGTCGTTGGTAAGACTGATAATCCGTTCACCTTGTTGATCAAGTATTAGAGTTTACTTGATCCATCTGGTATGTAAGCCTTTGTATGCCTAGACTAGTTGCTCTTTAGTCCAATTCTCATTCGGAGTTGGATGGTGGTGATCATTATTGATATTGGCAGAATTATCAATGTTACATACATGAGTAGTAGTAGTGAATGCAACAAAATTGCTTACCTCTTCAGATCCACTGTCTTCATTGTCATAATCTGATAGAGTGGCATTGTAACCTCGTTTTTGTTGTTTGAGGAAATTTGGACATTCTCTACGGAGGTGGCCGAACCCTTCACATTCATGACATTGAAGTCCTTTGTTTTTGTTGTTTTCTTCCCCGCTCCTGTTTGGTCTGTCAAGACTTCCTCCTGTTTGAGCTTTTTGTGGTGCTTTGTTTCTTGCATTTGTTGTGACATTCCGTCCACCCATTCGACTGAATCTTCTCATGACTTTGTTGTAATTTTTCGTGATAAGGGCCATTGTAGCATCGATGTCTTCGTCAGAATCAGAATCCTAAGGATCTGGTTGCTTGTGTGTTGAGCTTTTGAAAGCAACTCCGATGTTAGGTAGAGACAATTCATAGGTCATTAGAGACCCCATCAGCTCATCAAATTTCAAGATCTTGAGGTCATGAACTTCCTCAATTGCAGTGATCTTCATCTTAAACCTAGGGCTAAGAGCACGCAGGGTTTTTCTTACTAATTTTTCATCAGACATTGGTTCTCCAAGAGAATAGGATTCATTGGCTAGATCACGTATACGAACATTGAATTCGGCAATTGATTCGTCCTCTTTCATGACAAGGGCTTCGAAGTTGGTTGTTAAGTATTGCAGTTTTTGTTCTCTAACCTTGGTTGTTCCTTCATATGCAACTGCAAGGATGTCCCATGCGGATTTGGTAGTTGTGCATGTGTTGATTAGTCTGAATACGTTCTTGTCAACGCCGTTGAAGATAACATTCAGAGCTCGTGAGTTTCTCAGTGATTCTTCGTCTTCATCATAAGTCCAATCTTTTTCTGGTTTTGGACCGATAGGATTACCATCGTTGTCACTGAGTTGTGGGGCATTCCAACCATTGATCACAGCTTTTCATGTTTTGTTGTCAAGTGACTTCATGAAGGCACACATTCGAGCCTTCCAATAGCCGTAGTTACTTCCATCTAGAACAGGTGGTCGATTTACGGATCCTCCTTCTCTGGTATTTTCCATCTTGATCAAAATATTTGTTTTAGGAAGTCACCTAAAGCTGTAGGTGCCTCCTCTGATACCAATTGAAATTTTGATCAATCTAGTCGGGCAAGATGCCACACACAATGTTACGTAAGAAGGTAATACATTGTGTCTGACTTCTTGTGTAGATAATGCAGGATAGTAAATATAAAGGTATAAACTATGACACAGCAGATTGTTTACCCAGTTCGGTGCAACGTCACCTACGTCTGGGGGCTCTCAGCCTAGTGGAAAGATTTCACTTATCAGTAATTCGTCAGAACATACAAGTACTTGTGATCATCCCTAGATCTATACTTTATGCTACGTCTTACAGTGCAATCTATCTCAAGGTCTCCCCCTGAATCCAAGACTCCGTCTTGATTCCACTCTTCGAGCAATCGCCTTGCTCTGTCAGTTCAAGTCATCGTACAACTTGGTGGTTGCGTGTAGTCTTCACTCACGCGATTAGTAAATCCTCAATCACCTAACTCTCAATAGTTATGAGATGCACAATATCCTAAGCTCAATCTGCAATTTCTCAGCCCGCAAACCTTCACGTCTAAGAACCTTGCAAATTATTGCTAGGAAACAAATAAAGAACCACACGATTGCTAAGGGGGGTAGCCTAAGCTTTTATAGCAATCGAGGATGAGTACTAACCCTAATGGGTTTCCTCTTAAGCACCGTCTTTCTTCTTTCCAGAATCAGAGTCGTTCTGGAATTTCCTAATCGTCTTCTTGCTTTTCTGCCGAAACTGCACTTTCCTGATTTCTGTCGATCAGGATGTTTGCCGAGACGCCGTCAACAATGTTACACAAGATGTCGCAGAAGATGGTTCGACATTCTTTGTAACATGTTCTTCAGTTCCTTAAAAAATCAGCCAATCTCTAAAACCGTCGTAACTACAACATGTATTATGGAAATGCTCACACGGTTGGAGGTTTATAATATTGAATATGCAAAACTCGAGATCCAACATGCTCTATAACATAAATGCTAAGAGGTTTAAAGCTAATGATTTAGACCAAACTCTAATCTGGCATTGTCGTCTAGGTCACATAAATGAGAAACGCATCTCAGCGCTTCATAAGCGCGGACTTCTAAGTCAATTCGAATTCCAAACGATTGATAGATGCGAAGCTTGTTTAATGGGCAAGATGACTAAAGCTCCCTTCACTGGTTTAGGTGAGAGGGCAGGTGATCTATTGGGTCTAATACATTCAGACGTATGTGGACCAATGAGTACACCAGCCAGAGGTGGTTTAGGCTACTTTATCACATTTACTGACGATTTCAGTAGATATGGTTATGTCTATCTCATGAGACATAAGTCCGAAGCCTTTGATAAATTCAAGGAGTTTAGGACTGAAGTAGAGAACCAACTCGGAAAGAGTATCAAGGCACTCCGTTCTGATCGGGGTGGAGAATACTTATCCGAGGAGTTTCTTAGTCATCTTACTGAAGGTGGAATACTATCTCAGTGGACTCCGCCAGGAACACCGCAACTCAATGGTGTGTCCGAGTGGAGGAATCGGACATTGTTGGATATGGTTCGATCGATGTTAAGTCTCACTGATCTCCCGATCTCCTTCTGGGGTTATGCTTTGCAAATGGCCGCATTCATAATAAACAGGGCTCCGTCGAAAGCAGTGGAAGGGACATCATTCGAGAAATGGTACGGGAAGGAACCCGTTTTGTCCTTCCTAAAAATCTGGGGTTGTGAGGCTTATGTAAAACGGTTGCTTGCAACCAAGCTCGAACCGAGATCAGATAAGTGCACTTTCCTCGGATATCCAAAAGAAACAAAAGGATACTACTTCTACAAACCGAGCGAAAACAAAGTTTTTGTCGCTCGAGGTGGGACATTCTTGGAAAAAGGAATTTATTTTCAAGACAGTCAGTGGGAGGGCTGTTCATCTTGATGAAGTTCTAGATGAGATGGTCACTCAGGAACCACTAGACGACCCACTAGAAGAAGTAGAGCCAGAAGTGGCCGTTGAGCAAGAACCAATAGCTACAGTTAATGAGGACGGTCCGAGGCGGTCTGAAAGGATAAGTCATGCACTTGTCAGATACGGTTTCCTAGTAACTGGAGGTGATGATTTAGTATTAGTGGACAATGATCCAGCTACCTTTCGAGAGGCCTTGGATAGAACCGACTCTGAGAAATGGCTGGAAGCCATGAGGGAAGAAATGTAATCCATGTCAGATAATCAAGTGTGGGACTTGGTGGAACAAACCCCTGACGTAAAAGTCATTGGGTGTAAATGGATTTTTAAAATAAAGATAGACATGGATGGCAAACCTCAGACCTATAAAGCAAGACTGGTAGCAAAAGGTTATAGGCAAATCCACGGAATTGACTATGAAGAGACCTTTTCTCCAGTAGCTATGATCAAATCTATCCGCATTCTACTTGCCATAGCAGCGTATCATAACTATGAGATATGGCAAATAGACGTCAAAACCGCCTTCCTCAACGGGAGGTTAGCTGAGGACGTTTATATGTCCCAGCCTAAGGGTTTTGAGGATCCAAAGAATAAGGGAAAGATTTGCAAGTTGCTCAAATCAATCTATGGTTTGAAGCAAACATCTTGGAGTTGGAATCAGCGTTTTGATGAAGTTGTGAAACAGTTTGGCTTCATATAGAACGATGATGAACCTTGCGTATATAAGAAGGCAGATGGGAGCAAAGTAGTCTTCTTGGTGCTTTATGTTGATGACATACTACTCATTGGAAACGACGTCCCTACCTTGCTCTTAACAAAGACTTGGTTAGGTGAGTGTTTCGCAATGAAGGACTTAGGCGAAGCCTCTTACATCTTGGGGATCAAGATATATAGAGACCGTGCCAAGCGGGTCTTGGGCTTAAGTCAAAGCACCTACATAGACAAAGTGTTGAGACGATTCTCAATGCAAGATTCAAAGAAAGGATTGCTGCCCATGCGTCATGGCATGAAGCTTAGTAAGAAGCAGTGTGCTAAGACACCTGCAGAGCTAGCAAGAATGAATGAGATCCCATATGTTTCGGCTATAGGGTCCATAGTGTATGCCTTGATATGTACGAGACCGGATGTCTCGTTTGCCCTAAGCTGTACCAGTAGACATCAATCCAAATCCGGTGAGGCACACTGGATTGCCGTCAAGGCGATTCTCAAATATTTGAGAAAAACCAAAGACGCTTTTCTTGTATACGGGGGAAGAAATGATGATCTAGTCGTCAAAGGATATGTTGACGCTAGTTTCCAGACAGACCCCGATGACTTTAAGAGTCAGTTGGGATATGTGTTTACGTTGAACGGTGGAGCATTCAGCTGGAAAAGCAAGAAGCAGGACACCATTGCCGACTCTACGACCGAAGCTGAGTACATTGCTGCATCAGAAGCGGCAAAAGAGGCTGTATGGATCAAGAGTTTCATGGCTGGGTTAGGTGTAATTCAAAACCCATCTAACCCAGTAGACTTATATTGTGACTACACCGGGGCCATTGCGCAAGCTAAGGAACCCAGGGCACATGAAAGATCCAAACATGTACTCAAAAAGTATCACATCATCCGCGACATTGTTGCTAGAGGTGACGTGAAGATCCACTACGTTGCAACTGATGATAACACAGCCGACCCCTTGACCAAGGCTCTTTCTCAAGCAAAACATGATAAACATGTTAGGTCAATGGGTATAGACTGGGACTTAAATTGGAACTAGGGGCAAGTGGGAGATTGATAGCATTTTGTGCCCTAGTCCAATTGCTAGTAGCCTGTAAACGTCTATGTACATTATCATCGTTTGTAATATATATAAAACGGCTTTGTATTACTTATGTGTTGAAGTAATATGTTAAGCATGATCTGATTTATGACCACTAAAGTAGTAGAACCATAAATCTGTACGGATCACACTTAACGAGTCCCCGGTCAAAATATGCTTCCATAGAAGCGACCAATATGAGGATGGTTCTTAATGACGTAGTTCTACTTGTCATAGGGATGAGGGATCCCGGAATCATATCATAGATATCATGAGGTGATTGATATCTGACGACCCGCTTTGAATAGTGTTTTCATAGATTAAGCCATGAACATATTCAAATGCGATAGCTTGTCACGATATCCTTAGACCGAGGAGTCTTTCTGATCACTATGCAATGTACGTGCGGCTTTAACTTGCGCCTAACGCTTTCTGTAACAGGATTGCAATAACGGGCATGATTGGGTGGCAGAACGGGTTGCATGAGTGACACGAAAGACGACTATGGGATTTATCCCTCATACTACGGTATGGGAAAGATATCCGTTAAAGGCCTCTTGATCGAGACTGACTTAGAGTAAGAGCATGGCCATGCCGGTGATACGGGTTATCAGTTCTCAGCCATCTCACATATCAAGTAACAATGATTGATTAAACAAGGGTGACGACTCTATGCGTTGTGATGAATCGGGATATCTAGAGATAATAGGATAGTGACTTGTACGCACAAGGTTAAGTCGAATTATCGATCTTCATGCACCTTGGGTAATCATAACGTCTTACTAGTGGCACCTTATGATGGATCGGGCAAGAGCGATCTTTTGCGCCGATCTGCCAACGGTGGCATGAGCAGCCCTCCCACTGACTGTCTTGGAAATAAATTCCTTTTCCAAGAATGTCCCACCTCGATTATGAATGCGGCCGTTTGCAGAGCGTAACCCCAGAAGGAGATCGGGAGATCAGTGAGACTTAACATCGATCGAACCATATCAAACAATGTCCGATTCCTTCGCTCGGACACACCATTGAGTTGCGGTGTTCCTGGCGGAGTCCACTGAGATAGTATTCCACTTTCTGTAAGAAACTCTTCGGATAAGTATTCTCCACCCCGATCAGAACGGAGTGCCTTGATACTTTTTCCGAGTTGGTTTTCTACTTCAGTCCTAGACTCCTTGAATTTATCAAAGGCTTTGGACTTATGTCTTATGAGATAGACATAATCATATCTACTGAAATCATCAGTAAACGTGATAAAGTAGCCTAAACCACATCTGGCTGGTGTACTCATTTGGTCCACATACGTTTGTATGTATTAGACCTAATAGTTCACCTGCCCTCTCACCTAAACCAGTGAAGAGAGCTTTAGTCATCTTGCCCATTAAACAAGCTTCGCATCTATCAATCGTTTGGTATTCGAATTGACTTAGAAGTCCGCGCTTATGAAGCGCTGAGATGCGTTTCTCATTTATGTGACCTAGACGACAATGCCAGATTAGAGTTTGGTCTAAATCATTAGCTTTAAACCTCTTAGCATTTATATTATAGAGCATGTTGGATCTCGAGTTTTGCATATTCAATATGTATAAACCTCCAACAGTGTGAGCATTGCCTTAAAACATGTTGTTGTGCATAATATTAAAAAACCCGTTCTTAATATTAATATAATAACCTTCCTTTTCAAGAAGAGATATTGAAATAATATTCCTGATGAAAACAGGTACGCAAAACACATCAAAAGGTTCAATTACAAGCCCACTGGGCAAAACAAGGTTAACAGAACCCATGGCAGTTGCGGCAACTCTCACGTTGTTCCCAACTTTTAGGTCCACCTCGCTTTTCCTCATATCTTTTCTACTATTCAACACTTGTATATCCGCACAGACATGAGACTCAGCTCTAGTGTCTAGTACCCAAGCATTTATAGTAGAAAGATTTAGCTCTAATGGAATACCTGACGAAGTAGCGGCCCCACCGCCCTTCCTCTGATCATCCTTTAGCTGCTGACAGTCTTTCTTCCAGTGACCAGGCTTTTGGCAGTAGAAACAGACCGACTCCTTTGCCTTCCCCTTGCCTTTTACGGGCATGGAAGGTTTAGGAACAAATGGTCTGATCTTCCTTTCTAGGTGCATTGGGCCTTTACCCTTGCCAGCACCAGCTTTGAAGCTGGATCCCTTCATACGTAGGACGTGTGGACCTACGGAGCTGCCTACTGACATCTTGCAGGCAATGAGTTCTCGGAGAACAGTGTATTTTTCAATACGTACTTTCTCTTTGAACATATCCTTGATCTGCGCAAACATTGCAAACGGATCATGGGATAGCTCCATAAACTGCTTCTGGAGGTCCGCCTCCATGCAGCCCAGCATGACACACGCAACGTCGATAGAGTCGTTAAGGTGTTTCTGGTACGCATCTTTAACGAACCTCGTTGCGTTGGCACCTGGCTCCACCGGGATAGCCTTATCAAGGACGTACTCCCTGCGTTCCAACTTTAACACAAGTCGTAAATTTCTGTCCCAGTCCAGATAATTTGTCCCGTTGAGTTTACACTTTTCGAGTATAGTCCTCAACGACAAATTAGACGAGTTTGTTGAATTACTAGCCATTTCTACACGAAGAAAGTAAATTTAATCAGAATAGTTGAATAAATTTACGAAGATCCGAATTAAACATCAACCAGAAGATTCTAAGGTTTAGAATCTTAAACCAAGATCCCTTATTCATCATTTGAAGTACGCTAAGGCGCACCGCTCCAATTGACTTATTTAGGTAGGACGTCCATCCAATTACAACCCGTGTAACTCTTAGTCAGGGTATGTGCAAAAACACACGGCTTACCCTTCCGATGCCCCAGCTCGACCTCAGACCAAGAATCGTGGTCGAGTCAACCAACCTTCACTAACGAGTTAACTTTGTGCAGATGCTCCGCTAAGGCGCACGACATCCCACAAAGTTTACCATTCCCATCTAGAACCCATTCGATCGATGCTCCGCTAAGGCGCACGACACCGATAAAATGTTTCTACATGGGTGTGAATTTGGGTGGCATCTCACTTGACTCAAATTAGCTTGTAAATTGGTTGTGCTTAATAATTCGAAAGTATTTGACACAATTACGAATCCGTCATCAACAACCAGTGTTGTGATGTTTCTAATTGTATCATATACTATCTTCATTTGAATCCGTCATTTGCAACCCGTGCAAACACGTTTCAAATTTGAACTCATCCATCATAACCCGTGCGATGATAGTTCACAACGCTTTAAACATGCAAACAATCAAAGTTGATTTTAATCTTTGCATGTGAGGTGATGGCTTATAAACTTATAAGCTAATCATGCAAGCATGTTATTAATTAAACAATTCAAGCAAGCATTCATAAAGTGTTAAATATGCATTTTATAGCCCATCCTAAACTTAGGATTCTACGAGTCTTCACATATTCTCGTCTTTCTCATTCGGGCTCCCACTAGCTCTTGGACTTCCTCCAAGACCGTCATTGTGCTCGATTTTCCATCCTTCTCGTCTTTGAGTAATAATTACAATTAATACTCGGTTCTTAGACCGGATAAAAAATAATTACACTTTATAGGCTCGAATAAAAGAATAATTACACGCTAACACTAACGGTATGCAAACCGTGAAAGCGATAAAATCTAATGGGCTACTAATGCATCATACATCTCATCACATCATCCAACATGTTATCACACAAACATGTTATCAAATAATATGCAATAATTCCGGTTTTAATTTTGCCAATTTGGTTGGTCGGGTTTATCGAAACTAGACCTTTTCGAAAAACGGTTTATCGAAACCGATTAAATTTTGAAAGTTTTCGAAATATTGGATCGCGGGTTCGTGACACGGATCAAACACCACGCACGAACCAATTCGGGCCAAGCCAATGGGCCGAAAGCCCATTGGGCCGAGCCCAACTAAACACGGCCCGGTTTTGGGCCTTGGAAGGTCTAAACCGGCCTTGCCGCCACTCTCAGCCTCACCCGAGAGTGGGGACGGGCTCGGTCACCGCCGGCCTCCCCGGCCTCCGGTGACCTCCGTCCGGTACCTCCGATCCGGCTCCCCGAGAGTCTCTTCTCGGACCCGACAAATCCAATAATTTCCGAAAAATTCCAAATTCAATATATTTTTCAAAAATAACATATTTCATGCAATTATCCCAAAAAGCATTAAAATCATGTTATTAACAATTATGACATTTGTATCATTACAAAACCGAAATAACAAACAAGGATCTTGGAGTGGTAGACCGCCTCTGATACCACTGTTGGGTTCCGGGGCATCCTAATTACGTTCATGGCAGCGGAAGAAACCTATAAACCGCCCCTAACCTGCGCAAGATCGACTACCAAGTTAGATCCTTAGGAAATCGAGTTTTCGGGTTTTACCAGAATCTGCCCGGCAGAAAACCGAAACTTTGAAGCTCTATATCTCGAGCTGCAGATCTCCAATTGCTTCGGTTCTTTATGTAGATTAAATCTCAGCCAATTCCCTACATCTTTTGTGTTTTGCTCCGAACCCATTTCGGACGAGAAGACCTCTGTCTGGAGCAAAACATTTTTCCCGTCTCGCTGGACAGACTCTGCGGACCAGTATGCTTCTCGGCCTTATATCTCCCAAACCAGCGCTCTTTTGGAAAATCAGTATTTCACAAAAGTTTTAGCCCTTGGACTTATCTTTCAAACGCCGCCCGTTTGAGGTCAATCGGAGCTCGGACAAAGCGGCTATGGCTCACGCATTATCGGTCGCCGGAACTGGACAATCTGGACAGTTTCTCCATTTTGCATTTAGTGTTCGTTGAATCGATAAAGAAGAACTTTCGGATCTTCTTCTCTAGAGCAAGTCCACACCAAGGGGATGATCTTGAAGATCCTTCACTTAATTGCCTACTAGAACAATTAAATGAAGAACAAGAGAGCAAAGAGAGGAGAGAGAGAGAGAGTTATAGGATTGATGAGAGTGTCTTGAATCCCATTTGATATTTCTCTACTTCATCAATCTCATGAGCATGGGTCAAAAGGTGATTGGTATGGGCTTAAAGGTGCTTTAACCCATACCCCTTAAATCACTCACCTCTTAATCCACAATCACCAACTAAGCATGGTGTTGTGTGGCCCCCACACATGGACCCACCATGTGTGCCGGCCAAGTGGGCTTATTGGGCCCTTGTTTGGGCCGGCCATGAGACCTCATGGGCCGAGCCCAAAGGGCTCACCCGTGTGGTCTCGCGCCGTGTCCAAAAGTCCCCCGACCCTTTTTGTCGTTACTTATCAAACAAAGTCCGACGCGACATCGACAAAAAAACTCAATTTTCTCGATTCGCTAATTATTCTCTCAAACCGAACCCATGGCACAAAACCTCCAGTTTTGTCCATGTATTGCTCCTCAAGAAATGTTAAGGTTTCCTTGTCTCAAGTTATCCGTCTTGAATGTGTGTGACCCTCTAGGCTCATGCCACCGTTGGCAGATCGGCGCAAAAGATCGCTCTTGCCCGATCCATCATAAGTGGTCTCTAGTAAGACATTATGATTACCCAAGGTGCATGACGATCGATGATTCGACTTAACCTTGTGCGTACAAGTCACTATCCTATTATCTCTAGATATCCCGATTGATCACAAGGCATAGAGTCGTCACCCTTGTTTAATCAATCATTGTTACTTGATATGCGAGATGGCTGAGAACTGATAACCCTTATCATCGGCATGGCCATGCTCTTACTCTCAGTCAGTCTCCATCAAGAGGCCTTTTAACGGATATCTTTCCCATACCGTAGTATAAGGGATAAATCCCTTAGCCGTCTTTCGTGTCACTCATGCAATCCGTTCCGCCACCCAATCATGCCCTTTATTGCAATCCTGTCACAGAAAGCGTTAGGCGCAAGTTAAAGCCGCACGTTTATTGCATAGTGATCACAAAGACTCCTTGGTCTAAGGATGTCGTGACAAGCTATCGCATTTGAATATGTTCATGGCTTAATCTATGAAAACACTATTCAAAGTGGGTCGTCCGATATCAATCACCTCATGATATCTATGGTATGATTCCGGGATCCCTCATCCCTATGACAAGTAGGACTACGTCATTAAGAACCATCCTCATACTGGTCGCTTCTAAGGAAGCATGTTTTGACCAGGGACTCGTTAAGTGTGATCCGTACAGATTTATGGTTCTACTACTTTAGTGGTCATAAATCAGATCATGCTTAACATATTACTTCAACACATAAGTAATACAAATCCGTTTTATATATATGTTACAAACGATGATAATGTACATAGACGTTTACAGGCTAATAGCAATTGGACTAGGGCACAAATGCTATCACGGCCCACATGGTGGGTCCATGAGTGGGGGCCACACAACACCATGCTTAGTTGGTGATTGTGGATTAAGAGGTGAGTGATTTAAGGGGTATGGGTTAAAGCACCTTTAAGCCCATACCAATCACTTTTGATCCATGCTTATGAGTTGAATGATGAATTGAAATATCTAACATTCATTCATTAATCAAATAATCACACAACTCACAAATCCCTCTCTCTCTCTAGCTTGGCCGGCCACGTACCCTCTCTCCTCTATCTTGCTCTCTTGTTCTTCATTTAATTGTTCTAGTAGGCAATTAAGTGAAGGATCTTCAAGATCATCCCCTTGGTGTGGACTTGCTTTAGAGAAGAAGATGCGAAAGTTCTTCTTTATCGATTCAACAAAGACTTAAAGGTAAACATCTTGTGGAATAGATTTTGCCTTGGGATTTAACGGTTTATGTTCTTGGACAAGGTTTGGAGTAGATTTTATTAAACGCTTCCGCTATCTCGATGATCTAGAACGCTCCAAAACCCTACAGGGTCTCACCAACCTTTTCCTTAATTTGTCAAAGGCCACTTCGCATTCCCTTGTAAAGTCAAACTTCACATCCTTCTCAAGCAACTTACACAACGGCTTGACGATTTTAGAGAAGTCTTGATGAAGCGTCGGTAGAAACCCGCATGGCCAACTTTAGTAGCATACAGTGAAATTTTTTTTCTTCTCATTTTCAGTACAAAAAATATCAAAATGCACCTCTTTAACTTTCAAACCCATGCCACTTTCTTCATTTAATCTCCCTTCAAAAAATACAGTTAAGTGTTTTTCTTATTTTATGTATGAAAAAGACCAAAATGCCCCTCTTCAACTTTCAAATTTTCATTTTCATGCTATTTTTTAAATTTCACCTGCATTAAAAACGGTTGAATTTCACAGACTTAGAGAATTCGGATGATTTTAGAGTATTCATAAGAAATGTAGCTGATATGCATACCTTTCTAAACTACTAATTTTCGCGAAATTTGGAGGTCGTTGTTAAGTCAAAATTGGGTTCAAACTTTTTATTGAAAACATGAAAATTCCAAACAAGCATATTTCAAGCAAAAACTATTGGCGCACTTTTAACTTACTAAACGGCCTCCAAATTTCGTGTATCTTAACATTTCAGAAAGGTATGAATGTCAGTTACATTTCTTATGAAGACTCTAAAATCATTCGAGATCTCTAAGTGTGTGAAAATCAACCCTTTTAAAGGAGGTGAAATGAAAAAAAATTGGCATGAGTTTTAAAATATCAAAGTTCAAGAGGGGTATTTAGTCTTGTGGTCTCAATATGATATCCATTACTGCGGATATCCTTAAAGCTTAGTAGATTTCTTCTGGATCTGCTAGCATATAAAGCATTATGGATTTCTAATCGAGTATCATTTCGCAACAATATAGAAGCTCTTCCGGAGCCTTCTATAATATTTGCTGAAAAGGAGTGGGGAGTGAGGGAAATACCTTGTTCCGGTGATTGGAGGCAAGAAACGGCGAGTTCTGGCGATTTTCCGGCGAAAAACGGCGGCGGCGGCGGCGTGCTGAAAGTCTAGGGTTCGCGAAAAGTGAAGAAGAAAAGGGTCTGAAGTCCTTTTACACGTGCAGAGGCACGATCGTGCCTGATGAGGCACGATCGTGACTCTCCAAAAATTCTTGGGTCACGATCGTGACTCCCCCGTGACTGAGATCGGGGGAGCCCACGGTAAGTTGGAATTAATTCGAATATTTTCAGACACGATCGTCCCTAGGGAGGGCACGATCGTGACTCGACTTCTTTCCCAGGTCACGATCGTCCCTGGAAGGGGCACGATCGTGCCTTAGCACGTTTTCCCAACCCACGATCGTGCCTCCATGGTCACGATCGTGCCTAGACCCATTTCTTGCCCTTTTTCACTCTTTTCTTCTTCTTCTTCTTCTTCCCACGTAGATCTCTCGAACCCATACCTGCACTTGGACTTGTTTTGAAACTTGTTAAATGACTCGATTGTGGTGTGTGAGACACACACCACACTTAACTCCGAACACGGGGTTACGACATACAAAAGACTCCATAAACTGAAACTACACACATATGTACAAACACTTGGTGTTACCTTCTCCCTTCTTACCTGGCCGCTGGCGGCCTCATAGTTCTTCTGTGCAATGTCGCAGCCAAGTTGCTAATCATTTCCATGATGTCCGTCAACTGCTGTTGCACGTCCTCCTTAAAGTCCTTGATATCTTCTCTCACCGTCATGATGTCCACGATGATCTCCTCAAACCGGCTCTCAATATGGATCATAGGATCCTCCGACGGGGTGGGACTATCTTCGGATACCGGCGAGTTCACCGGCCACCTTGGCGCCGGCGAGTTTCCCTCATCGTCATCCGATGATGATGAGGCATTGAGGCCAATTTCCCACTGATTCATGTTGGCTTAGAGAAATATGAAGTTGGTTCTCGGAGGATTCTTTAACTTGCAAGAATTCTAAAACAATGACAATGAGAGAAAGAGAAAGAGAAAGGGGTCCTTTTATTGACCAAAGGGTGATGGGTGGGACCCTTGCTTTTTCCCCCAAACTCTCCCGTGACTCTCCTCTCAAGTCTTGTTTTGTACATCTTTTTCATAATGAAGGCACATCCAATCACCTGCACTAAAAGTAACACACACAAACTCTACAAATCCTAGACTCAATAGTGGTGTGTGGGACACACACCACACTTAGGGTATTACTATACCCAAATTTAACTAAACCCGACAGTGGTGTGTATGGGGTACACACCACACTTAAGACTCAACTGCGCCTAACTTTCACGGCGACAACCTTATATAAAATAAACCCGACAATACTACTAATCAAAGCACAACAACCCACATAGAGGGGCAAACCATTCAAGGTTACAAGGCGATCACAAGCCTTAAGCAAGATCAACTCCACTAAATACTCATAGGAGAAAGTACATACTACCTTTCTCGAAATAAAATGGTTGACTTGGCGTGATGGTTTGTCCCGGGTGTTAACTTGTTCGTTATGCGAAGGAGAGGTGTACGCCATAGGCGTCGTGATTGCACCGGTTCCTTCATGCGATAAACAAACAATAATTAGTGCATTGCTATTACCCAAATAAACTTAATTGCGGGAATTTACACAAATGGGGTTAGAAACTTGGGCTGCCTCCCAATAGCGCATTTGTTTAACGTCGTTAGCCCGACGAGCCGGCGGTTTCTAAACCGCTCTTCCAATCTCGGGCTCTGTGCAATCCGGTGGCTTCCACCAGTTCCACTGTGGGTCCTTTGCCCTCCGCACCGTCACTTTGGTGCTCTCCACATACAGCTGGTCTACCCAACTCTTAGGTATCCAAACCGTCTTTATTGCTTTTGGCGTCACCACGCCTTTCCTCTTCTTCTTACTCCTCTTCTTCCGGTTCCGATGAGACTGCTTCTTTCCTGGAGCATCAGCTCCCAACTTCTCGTGCGTCTCTACCACGAATATTTCTTGTACGGCTCTTGCTTCTTTTTCGGCCTTAGCCTCATCCTCGAGTTCATCAAACAAAAACTTCTCGAACTCAACTTCTTCGAGTTCCTCAACCACAGATATGGCCTTTACTTCATAACTCATGGATCTTGGCCTAACTTCTCGTCTTTCTTGTCTCGGGTCTACTTCTACTTTGGAAGCTTTTGGCCCTTTCACTACCTTCTTGGGAACCACAACCGCCCCTTTCTCCTTCTTTCTAGGGCTTGACCTTTCATCGGATGTCGGGTTCTTGAAGGTAATTGATTCACCTCCAATGTACATTGTTAGCACTCCGCTTCTGACCTTGATGCAAGTTTCTATGGTTGCTAGAAACGGTCTTCCCAAAATGAGGTCCACATCCTGGCTTGCTTTGTAGTCATGAACAACGAAGTCTGTAGGCACCTGATGCTTTCCTATCTTCACCAATAGGTTCTGAACAACTCCCACTGGGGTAACCACCGAATGATCGGCAAGTTGCAACACCACCTTCGTCTCCTCCATGCTTGACAACCCGAGCTTCTTATACAAGGTAAGAGGCATCATACTCACTCGGGTACCTACATCACAATGTGCCATCAGTTGAGACGAGCCTATCCCGACAGGCACTACAAAGTTTCCGGGGTCCTTCATCTTCTGAGGTTGGGACTTAGACAAGGAGCTCACCTCTGTACCAACATAGATGGCATTGACATGCCTCTTCCCATTGTCCCGCGGACACTCGGTGTTACTTGGAAGAGTTCCCGCTGGTCTTTGAGCATTACGTTGCTCCCATCGTGCCTCACTGTCCCTCTGGTTTCTTCTTAGCTCGTCGGTCACCGCCGTTTGGCTTTTTATGAAGGCCTCTAACACATCTCTGAGCGACTCATCGCCCTTGGAGTTGGAGTGTTGACCCTTGTTGTAGGTTGACAGACGGTTATTTTGGCCATTGTTGCCACCTTGGGGACGATCCGGATACACTCTGTCGTAGCTACTAGCATTGGCCTGTGGTCTCGCTTGGTAGTTGTTTCCATATCCTTGGGGGTGGTTCTGCACCGGACGATCTTGGTATCCCCGTGCATTTCCCGGTCCCCCGAAGTTGCCCTTGTTGTTGTTGTTGTATTCCATGCGGTTTACTCCCGCTTGAGGCTGCAAATTCCTTCCTTGATCTCCTTGCGCCATGTTAAGAAACCTGTTCATCTTGTCTGAGAGACTTTTCATTGTCTCTTGTTCTTCTCCTTTTCGTGCGACGGATGATCCTTGGTTATTCTGGACCACTTCGGCTTCATTGTACTCATAACTTTGGAGCGCAACTTGCTCCACCACATCAAACACTGCGCCCGGGGCTATTGAGAGAAGTGACCCTCCCGAACCGGCATTCACCGCCATTTGAGACGCTTGATTCAGACCCCAGTAGAACGTCTTGTTCAAGACCTCATCACAGATTTGGTGGTCCGGACACTTCCTCAGCAACTGCTTAAATCTCTCCCACGTCTCTCCAAGAGTTTCCCCCCGGAATTGGGTGTAGTTGTTGATGTCCTTCCGAAGCAAACCCTCCTTTCGAGGTGGCACATATTTCGACAAGAATGCTTTCTCGAGACTCACCCAATCTCGCTTCTCACGAAGTGGTAGCGTCATGTACCATGCTTTTGCCGCCCCTCCCAAAGAGATGGGAAGTAGCTTGGTCTTGACTAGATCCTCAGGATAACCACTGGCCGTAGTCTCCACGACGTCTTCTAGAAGCTTGAGATGATTGTGGGCATCGGTGTTGTTGCCCATAAACTGCGGATTTGTCCTCAGTAGACTCAGCATTACTGATGTGAGCTCGAAGTCCGGAGCTTGGTGGTTATTGTCTACCCGTCTTCTATGTCTTGGTTGACGAAACCTCGGACTTCCTCTCCCCCGCCTCCCTCGCGATCCTCTAGGGGGAAGCGGAGATAATTGAGGCATGTCGTCATCCTCGGCATCATAGTCTTCGTGATCCTCGGATTCAAAGTACGACCTTTCATTATTATTTACCTCCACGGGAACTTCTTCCCGATCTCTCCCCAGAATGGGAGGTCTTTGTTCCACCCTAGCGGGAGTCTCATCCATACTTCTTGATTGAGCCATACTTCCACCAATACGCTTCCTCAAAGCGTTGTTTTTCCGGCACAAAGCTTCAATTTCTGGGTTGCAATTAAACTCTGGCACTCCCGAGCTTCGGGTCATGTACCAAATAAGTACCTTCAATTAAACTAAACAATATCAATATCACAACAACACATACACAAGCATTTACCAATCGTAGACCGATTAATCCCCGGCAACGGCGCCAAAAACTTGTTGGGCCAAAATGTGACGTGATAACGTCGCACAATGGTTTCCACGTGCAAGTGCACACGGGTCACAAGTAATAATATTTTTATGATTCGGTAAGATACCGAGTCGGTCCACAGGGATTAATATGGGGTTTACGACGAGTTAATAAACGTGTTTGCAATTATGACAATGATACTAGCGCGCGGTATGGATAACGTATGGATTCAAACGCCTAGGGTGCTAAACAATCATCAAGTGAACAAGTTCGAGAGATAAGCAAGCTATCGATTAAACGGTTGGTCGAGCCTATGTCTTAAATGCCGACCTCGCCTTTCGGTAATGAGGTTGGCCTAATCCCGAGTGTTCCCGTGCCCTTTCGGTATTGAGAAAACTCGAGATCACATACAATCGACAATAAACGGGTAAGGGTTAAGAGAAGGTGCCAAGACACGGTCTTGAGCCTTCAACCCTCGGTGGTTGCTAAGTCCGGGTTCTAATCCTTCCCTTTCGGTATCGGATAGAACACCTCAATCATACATTGTAAAAACGTCACTTAAACAACACATGCATTCAAACAACAATCCACACAACACATTTGTTCATCAATAAATCGCTAATCTCATCAAACGTTACATTCACTTTATATATTGTCTAGCACCCATGGCTAAGGGGTTTAGCCCATAACCATGGTGCTCAAGCTTAGCATCAACATGGTGGTTACACTAATACAAATGAAGAACATGAAGAACATAAAATAAAAGGATAGGAAATGCTCTTGGAATCCCGAGCAAGGTGTGTCTTCAATGTGCGATGAAGACCGGTGGAACTATCGATGCCTTTGGTGTCGAGGAAGATGAAGAACGCTCGAGAAACCACGAAAAACACTCAAGAACGCTTGAAGAAATGGCTCAAAAGCTCCTTGGTTCGTTTTCTCTCTCTATATTTCTTCCTGCTCTTCAAAAAGTGTCTCTACCCCATTTATACTTTTCTGATTCTAAGGGAAGGCACGATCGTGGGCAGAAAGGCACGATCGTGACTATGTCTGGGTCACTATCGTGTCTTTGTCGCGGCACGATCGTGACTTGGTCATGGTGGCGATCGTGACTCCTTCAGGCACGATCGTGGCTGGGGTAGGTAAGATATTTTGAATCTCCTCGATCCTGTCCCCGTGTAAAGCCACGATCGTGGGTCTTCGAGGGGCGATCGTGCCTCCCTAAGGCACGATCGTGACTCCCCCGTGACTGAGATCGGGGGAGTCCACTATAAGTTGAATATAACTCGGCAATATACTTCATAGGGGGGCCACGATCGTGACTGGCTGAGTCACGATCGTGACTAACGCTCTCTGCCCGGCTGTTTGGTCAACGCCCTTTGACTTTTTGCTCGGTGCCTCGTTTTTGGCCCTTTTTCCTCCCGAACCTGCGTACGCACCTCAAAACACCAAAAAGCATAAAATATGCACTCCCGAGCCTTACTCGGCCATTAACGGACGCAATTGCACCGAATTGTGAGGTTAAACGGTCTTGAAACGAGACCTTTTGACCCCACAACAAATGCCCTTTGTAACTTTATTGAATATAGGTTCCTTGGACTATTTTTAATTGCTTCCGGCAATTTAACTCCTTCAGGGAGTCTCATATAAATATCTGTGTCCAACGTACCACATAAATAGGCAGTAACAACGTCCATCAGATATATATCAAGTCCTTCAAAGACTGTTAAACTGATCAAGTATCTGAAAGTAATCATATCCATTACAGGTGAATATGTTTCATCAAAATCGATGCCAGGTCGTTGAGAAAAACCTTGTGCTACAAGTCTAGCTTTATATCGAACAGTTTCATTTTTCTCATTTCTTTTCTTTGTGAACACCCATTTGTATCCAATTGGTCGAACGTCTTCTGGTGTTCGAAGTATGGGTCCAAGGACTTGTCGTTTTGCCAATGAAGTCAATTCTGCTTGAATTGCTTCTTCCCACTTTGGCCAATCATGTCTTTCACGACATTCATCAATAGTACGTGGCTCAAAATCAAAATCATTCATTATCTCACATGCTACTGTGAATGCAAAGATTTCATCTACATTAATAAATTTTCGATCCAAGTATTCATTAGTGTAGGAATGATTCATGTGTATTTCCTCACTTCTTTGTTCTTGCAATTCTTCAGGAATTTTAGAACTTTCATTTTCTTTTGGAATCGACGGTTTTACGGGAACCAATGGTTCTTCAGGAACCGATAGTTCCGCTGGAACTATTTGTCTATTCATTTGATTTTTTCGTTTACGGGGATTGATATCTTTTTCCCCTAATGGCCTCCCACGCTTCTGGCGTGTACTAGAGGAATCGACCGTTACTTTCGAATTGTCATCATTAACTTTAATTTTCTCAGGTGTGTTGATAGCATCTATGTATGACCTTGTCACTTTTGATGTATCTGCAAATGCATCAGGCATTTGGTTTGCAACATTTTGCAAATGTATTATCTTTTGTACTTCTTTATCACATTGTGATGTACGTGGATCTAGATGAGACATGGAATTTACTTTCCATTCAATTTCACGCCTAACTTCAGGAGGCTTTCTATTTCCACCCAAATGTGGGAACGTCCTCTCATCAAAATGACAATCTGCATGTCGTGCAGTAAATAGGTCACCCGTCAAGGGCTCAAGATACCTGATAATAGATGGTGAATCAAAACCTACATAAATCACCAATCGACGTTGGGGTCCCATTTTTGTGCGTTGAGGGGGTGCAATAGGTACTTGCACAACACAACCAAAATTACGTAAATGAGATATATCAGGTTGATGTCCATACACAAGCTGCATAGGAGAATATTGATGATATGCACTAGGCCTTAACCGAATTAAAGAAGCAGCATGTAATACAGCATGTCCCCAAGCAGAAACTGATAATTTTGATTGCATTAACAATGTTCGTGCAATTATCTGTATACGTTTAATGAAAGATTCTGCTAAGCCATTTTGAGTATGCACATGCGGAACGGGATGCTCAGTATCAATACCCAATGACATGCAATAATCATCAAATGTCTTAGATGTGAATTCACCAGCATTATCAAGACGAATAGACTTTATCGGATAATCAGAAAAATGTGCCCTTAACTTAATGATTTGTGCTAACAATTTTGCAAATGCAACATTACGAGTTGACAGTAAGCACACATTTGACCATCTGCTGGATGCGTCAATCAGAACCATGAAATAATTAAATGGTCCACTAGATGGGTGAATTGGGCCACATATATCTCCATGGATTCTTTGCAAAAATGATGGAGATTCAACATTAACCTTTGTCTTTGATGGCCGGACCACTAATTTTCCTTGTGAACAAGCGGTACAAATTATTTCATGTGACGGAAAAATCTTCTGGTTTTTCAACGAATGTCCACATGAATTTTCAATGATCCTACACATCATCGTTGATCCTGGATGACCAAGACGATTATGCCAAAGCATAAAATCATTTGGATTAAAGAACTTCTGGTTCAATACCGCGTAGACTTCAACTGTTCTTATAGTTGTATAATACAAACCAGATGATAGAACATGTAATTTTTCTAATACACGCTTTTCACCACAATCTTTTAATGTGATACAAAGAAACTCCGTTTCATTTTCACTTGTGGTCTCAATATGATATCCATTACTACGGATATCCTTAAAGCTTAGTAGATTTCTTCTGGATCTACTAGCATATAAAGAATTATGGATTTCTAATCGAGTATCATTTCGCAACAATATAGAAGCTCTTCCGGAGCCTTCTATAATATTTGCTGAACCCA
This sequence comes from Geranium rotundifolium, assembly GCA_963920655.1. Taxonomy (NCBI): domain Eukaryota; kingdom Viridiplantae; phylum Streptophyta; class Magnoliopsida; order Geraniales; family Geraniaceae; genus Geranium; species Geranium rotundifolium. Next base: position 24,246,119 of record OY987321.1, read on the forward strand.
TAATAGTATTAACATTTGCCTTAACCAAGGTTAGACATGAAAAATATTTTTTTTCTTTAAAGATTGTATGTGTAGTGGCAGAATCAACAATACACACATCATTGCTATTTTTGTCAACTGGGGATTCATTTCCGAAATCCATATCCTTTCATAAAAGAAAAAAAACATAGCATTAGATTACAAACATTTGAAAGGATTACATAATACAAAAGCATAATATATTACAATATATTACAACATCATGATTAGTTAACAAAGGTTCATGCTATGTCATCGGAAGTCAAATTTCCTATATTTCCGCCGTCATCTGCAAAGAAGTCGGAGACATTAAAATTAGTCAGATCTACAGGATCCGAGTTATCCATAAAGTTTGTCTCTACGACTTTCTCTTTTCCCTTAATCGATGCTTGATACAAGACCACCAAATTCTTGGGTGTACGACAGGTACGTGCCCAATGCCCTTTTACACCACACCTAAAACATTCATGTTCACTGCTTTTGGGAGTCTGAATTTGTGGGCCTTTTCCTTTATCGCGCCTCTCAAATTTATTCCACTTCTGGTGGAGCATTTTGTCATTTCTCCCACGAGGGTGAAAATTATTGCGCCCACAGCCACGACCGCGACCTCGACCACGATTAGGGCCTTGGACTCTCCCAAAAGAAGGATAACCATCATAATTTGTCACATTCACTTCAGGGAATGGTGAACTGCCAACGGGGCGAATTTGATGGTTTTTCATCAACAACTCATTATTTTGTTCAGCAATCAATAAGCATGCAATTAAGTCAGTGAATTTTTCAAATTTTCGCTCCCGATATTGTTGCTGCAGGAGCATATTAGATGGGTGAAATGTGGAGAACGTTTTCTCAAGCATCATAGCATCAGTTCTGTTGTCTCCACACATACGGAGCATGGATACAATTCTAAATACAGCAGAATTGTATTCATTAATGGTCTTGAAATCTTGTAGTCTAAGATTAGCCCACTCATGTGATGCTTGAGGTAAGGCAATAGACTTCATGTGCTCAAATCTTTCTTTCAGTCTCTTCCACAGATCAAGTGGATCTTGAATATCTAAATATTCAGCTCGCAGACCAGAATCAATATGATGACGTATAAAAATAATGGCCTTTGCTTTGTTCTGCACAGACTCTTCATTATCGTCTACAATAACTTCTCCAAGATTCATCGATCTTAGGTGGAGAGTAGTTTCCAAAGCCCATTCAAAATAATTTTTCCCATTGAGACCGAGGGCAACATATTGGCATTTCACCAGGTTCGACATTCTAAAAAAATTTAACCGCAATAACACAATTAAAATATGTCCAAAATATTTATTCAAAAATATGACATATTTTGTGGATATTTAGAACTGCTGGTTCTAACTTTTAAGACTTCAAGTTTTAGTCTCTGTATCTCATGATATAGTTCGTGAATTATACATTGATTTGGAACTTCGGGTTCCGCAAATTTTAGAAATTCGTAAACTTCTGGTTTACATGAACATCATGTTTAACAACCTTTTTTTTTCCGGCAATTTTAGAACTTCGGGTTCATAATGCTTTGGGTTTTGTAAACTTCGGGTTACAAAACATTATACATAAATATATAACAAGTATAATAATAGCAGATACATTTCTGATGTGAAAGATCCAATTCTAAATTGGCGATCACAGAGCATACTTATAAATATATAATAAGCAACGTAAATTTACGAAATAAACATAAATTCAAGAACTAAATTTAATTTAGCTAGAAATATAAAATTACGATAACCGAGCTACTCGTGCTGATAACGTGTTGTAAAATAATAACAAGATGTTGAAACAAAGTGCAATTAAAGAAACCAAATCAAAACAAGCTTTTAGTGAAAAACCAAACTAAATAGCACAAGAAAAGAGAGAGAGGAGAAAGGCTCTACAAGTGAAAATGGAAGAGTGAAAATGCTCTCGGATGATCAATCTTTTGTATGTCCATTCTACACTCCCTCTTCACCTATTTATATACAAATATGTGATGATGGGGCATTAAATGCAAAATGAAAACTACACACAATTATCCCCTAAAATATGGAACAATTATGACATAAGAGGGTAGAGGAATGGTGATATAGGGGAGTAGAGGTATGGTGGTGGTCATCCTTTTACAACAAAAACCAACTTGAATATTGATGACCATTTTTTAATTTAAAAAAATTACCGATATAATTCCTTTGATGCTTGTAACAGACTACACAAGTTATTTCCAATCTTGTAAACCATGTTTTTTTTCCTAACTGATTTCGTTATACCACACAAGTTATTACCACACCAAATCTTCATTTTCAACTGATTGTTTGAGACCGTACGAGTTATTTCCCAACTTGTATTCAAGGTCTCCCTTCTGAAGAGATTTACTGTAATTCAATTGTAAATTAAATTAATTAATCGTTCAACTTAACCAGGTCGTCATCCTCTACAACTCGAAGTGTTCTAAGACCTTTTTCCTTTTATAATTTGGGTTTTCATTCCCCGTAAAAGGAACAATCACCGTATCCATAAAAAAGAGGGAAAACACCTACCCGCTTCTCTGTCGAAATTCTTCCTCTTTGGTGATATTTCTACGAACGGTTCAAGTCTGTTCGATATTTTTCGTTATATTCTAGGAGACCGGTGTCCATACGATGAAGTAATGTCTTAAAGAAACTGAATTACGGAGCCTTGACAGAACCGTTTTCCTATGGTCAACTATTCCATTTTTAGCTCCAGGTTTATTTATATTTTGTATATGTGATTACCCGTATTGGCATGTTACATTGATAAAATTGATTACTGTGCATATGTATACTCCATTTTACTGTATCCATGTTAGTTCAGTATCTTCCTAATTACGCTTATGCACTAACCCACGTCTATCAGCGGCGGAGACCCTTCTCTCTCAAGTTATTGAACTAAAGACGTTTTTTACCCAACTTGTTTAAAATTTACAAGTTATTACCAACGCTAATACACACGTGTGCTTGCAATTGGGGTTGGACATTAGAATACGAGTAACTAGCAAACACAACAGATAATCTAAGATCTAACTTCAACAATATATAAGCAAATTCAATATCCCAACATTAAAACTCATGATAAGTCATTAATCATCATCATTGCAATTAGATACTCAACAAGCATATGAACTATGTATATATTCAACACTTTCCTCCTATCCTCAATGAATGAGAATTGGAAGCAGATAATTGTGGCTGTGAAATGAGGGCTTTTCGAGCCGAAGCGATCCCATTGGGAGCCAAGAGGGCGTTGAAGGAGGAAAAGTCCATCCAGTCCTTGAGCATCTCCTCCTGACTCCACTTGTCAGGTATCGCCACCCGCCCTGCCACCTCTTCTCTGTGTCTCTTCAGCCTCTCTCGCCCCGACCCCGACTCCTGATCATCAAAACTGCTTCTCTTGCGTGGAGCACCGTTAATCGGTTGTTGTCGATCGTGGCTCGTGCTAGTAGTCATGGTTTGGCTCAATAGGGGTCTCACAGGTTGATTATATAAGGAGGAACAGTAACTGTGGGAAGGTGCAAGTTGAGAAGAAGAAGAAGTATAAAATATCATAGGAATGGTTTTTGTATGGCACTTGGAGAGTCTACGTCTGTGTGGTTTGGTGGTGAACGTAGACCCACACATCACTCCTTCTTCTACTTGTACTGTAAGGTGGACATTCATTTGTTGAGATATTAGGGTATTAATTTATTAATCCACTTCACCGTTTTCCTATAAACACCTTTAACTCTTCATTTTCAGGACCTTGATTCTTTATGTGAGTTAATCAATATGATAATATGGTATTATGCCCACTAATATATATATATACCCCGTATAAACCGGCAGAACATTCAAACTTCTACTAACTGTTGGATCGTTGAAGATTTGTGCGCACGACATGTGACAGCAAAGTTAATTCAAAGTTCTATCGGGTTCATAACACTATACCATTTCATACTAACATTCAACTGATGTATTCCTCCGTTAATATGAATATGCGTTGAAATATTAATAATGAGGACACGCACACCAGTGTATATTCATGTAATATCTCAAATTCTTCAGGTGTACCCTACCACAATTATTCTTAAATACAAAGCCCTATTTTAGTCAGCTAAATGTTCATTTGCACTTGATCTAAATGCTTTATATATGGGTCATTGCCTTCAATACATATACTTTTTCAGACAAGAAATGGTACATAAATCAAGGAATCGAATTTCTGACAAACTCGGAATGAGTGAGAAATAAATTAGGATAAACATCACATTGGAGATTCATAACTCAGAATAAATAAAGAATAGGGTAAACTCAGGACAACACATAACTTTTATAGCAAGTTATGGAACTTAAACCGTGACTTGAGTATGAATGACAATTTATCATAATATGAAATCTATTAATAAACATATAATAATACAACTAAAAAATAAGTAAAAGCTCACAAGTCGAAAATTTTCAGAACGCTACGAATAAAAAGGTAATTCTAAAGGTAGGGATTGAGGAGACTATACATTGGAGGAATAGATTTTCAGAACGATGACGAGGCGATTCTATAGGTAAGGATTGGGGCAACGGCTAGGTTCAAAAGGCACATACATAGGTGGAAGAGCATATCGACAAGTTGGGCAAGTATTATTCTGGTAGAACCATGGGGCGATGCAGACGGTGTGATAGTAGTGATAGCAAGGCATGCCCGTAACAAACTCTCCTGATTTGAACCCCTCCAGACAAATCGAGCAGTCTTGTCCTTTCTTGATCGCGTAGTACGAGAGCGTCTTCCCCAGTATCTCGTCAACCTTTTCGGGGTTTGCAGGGCACACCCCCGCCTTCAGCATCTCGACCATCCTCCTCCTGCACTCGCCTTCCTCCTCCCGCATTTCAATCTCCCGCGCGTGGTACCGCGTTCCCACCACCCCTACCCGCTTCACGTCCAAGGTGAACTGCCTTCGGCTGTGAGCATAACCGTGATCAATGTTCTTAGGGCTGGCCGCCAGGAGACGGTCAACTAACGAGCTCAACTGTCTCGTGCAATTCTCCAGATCTAGGGGCGAGAGGCCGTGCCCGATGTACTTCTCGAATAAACGCATCGCCGATCCTGGCACTATCTCGCGCCTGGTGATGTGCCGGTGCACCCCGACGACCTGGTGATTGTGATTCTCGTCGGGATTCCTTACATCGAAAAATACCAACCTGGCAAAAATAAAAGGGGACAGGACGCCGCGTTCGAATACTACCCTGTCCGGGACGTCTAGCTCCTGTTCTTCGTCTTCCCTACCCGAGAATTCGAACCACATTCCACCTTCCATCTCTACTCTTATCCTACTTTCATCCATCATCCGGACTGGCCGAGAGAAATTTATGGATATTGTTGGTGTGAATTACAATAAAACAGACCCCTTTATGTAGGTACATATATGCCTAATCTAATTAGGATTACTTCTAAGTAATAGGAAATAACACCAAACCAGAACAGGCAACATAATACAAATACAAAATATCAACTAGAAAACTTCTGATTTTACCCCTAATAACAAAAACGATTATAATCCCTTAAGAATCCATTTCAGTGATTATAGATGAGCTCATATCTCAACTTGAATATGAGAAATATATATTTGGGAATTTGAAAAACAAAAATTAACTTGGTTATTTCGTGAAGCAAAATACTGGACAAACCTCGAATTGATCGATCTTGGTGCTTGGATTGGTAGTATTTTCAGGAATGGAATTGAATGGAGAGAGGAAGATGGCGAAGAGAGCTCTTTTAGGGTTCGAGATTTGGGGGAATTTTTAAGTTGGGCCAAACCCAACTTTGCGGCCCATTTAGCTTTGGCCTAAAATCCAAAATGAAAATTACTTGCCACAAATAAATAATCAAACAAAATCCTAAAATAATAAGGAACCACAAAGAAATAAAAAACAATAACTAAGACGAAATACGAAAACCAACTTGATTCCTATATGATGGTCATTTTTTAATTTAAAAAAATTACCGATATAATTAACAGTGAAATAAATTAGTTTAATTAGTTTAAGACGAAATACGAAACCAACTTGAATAGGTTGTGGTATGTATCCTTCGCCCGTGACGATTTGGGTTGTTCGTCGAAAATCGACTATATCTCACGGCGGTACAGCTCTGCCTGTGAGGGTTTCTAGTACGGCGACGATTTCGGGTCTTGCAGTGGTATCTGCGACGGCAGTTGATGGTGAAAGAGGCAGATCTAAGGGGAGGGCAGGAACGGGGTCGAGGACAGTGCGGTTGAGGTTGAAGTTGAGGACAGAATTCCAGGTGGGGCGAGCTTGGGTTGCAACGGTAGATCGGTACTGGGAAGGAACTTGAGTTATATGGCGTCGGTAGGCAGACTCATGCAAGTATATCAAATTAGGGGGTATCGGCTTGCTTAAACTTCAATACATGGGAATCGGCGGTTTTGGTTGGTTGGTTGGTTGGTAGGTCGGTACTGGGAGGGAACCAGAGTTATCTGGCGCCGGTGGGTAGACTCAAGCAAGCATACCGAACTAGGGGGTCTCGGCTTACTTAATACGTCACTTGGGTGTCCTATTGGGATTGGTACTGGAAGGAAACGGGGGGGGGGGGGGGGGGGGTCCCTAGTGTCGATGGGTTGATCCGGTTGAACCCAATGAGCTGGGAGAATTTGAATTTCGTGATGCCCATATTGATCGCAGGGTTGATCAATGAAGCTGGTTTAAGGCGGTCTACATTAAGATCACAAAGTTTCTCCATCCGCGTGAGTTTGAGGCCGTGACTCCGCATGAAGCTAACTGGTTCGAGTCGATTGGTTTCCGGGGTTATCATGGATGCCTGTGTAAAGCACTATGCAGCAAGATCACGGGGTTTCTCCATCCGTATGAGTTGGAGGTCGTGGCTCTACATGATGTTAAACGGGTCGAGCTGAACAACTTTGGAAGAATCATTAGTGAACAGTGTTGCGTACTACCCACTATCGGAACATATGGTCTTTTTTTTTGCTTGTAATCAAATGGTTCACGAATTGCCATGTTTGATTTAACTAACCGTAGCTGTGATTATGGTGAATGGTCTGTCCCACCAACTGTAGCTTCAGTTGTCCGGCTTGATACCGGGTTAGTTACTATTTAATTAATAAAATTTGTTTTTGCCTTCAAAAAAACAAATTGAATATGATGGTCATTTTTTTAATTTTAAAAAATTGCCGATATAAGTAACAGTGAGATAAATTAGTTTTAGTTTACATGCAAAATCTATTTTTAAAAGTGGCCATATGATATATACTTATCTCTTATTATCCCTAAATTATATTCTAAAACTATGTATATAACAAGTAATTGATAATTAATAAATATATATGAAAAATTAAAAGGAAAGCACCTCGAATTAATTATATTAACCGTTTGGTTCCTTAGAGTATAAAGGCAAATCGAAAAAAGTGAGGGTTAGTTGTTTTTTTTGAAATAAAATATGTATTTATTTAATTAATGGGAAACTAACCTGACATCTAGCCGGACAGCTGAGGTTACGGTTGGTGGGACAAACCCCGCACCATAATCCCAATTATTGTTAATTAAAGCATACAGCTCATGAGCCACCGAGTTACAAGACCTAGATATATAAGAAATTGAAACCCCTGCCCCTAACATGGAAAGAATCTGGCAACAGTCATAGATGATACTGCCAACCCTGTTCCCCTCTCGACTTTCCCGTCGTATATTGTTTACAACTTGTAGGCAGTCTGATTCAATCTCCACTGTTGCTAGATGTCCCCCTTTCGCCCATGAAAGTGCTTCTCTAACACTCACGGCATCCACCTCTTCTGGGAGGAGATGTCCGGTGAAGCGTCTGCAGAGTCCCCCTACTAGCCGGCCTTCAGAGTCCCTGCATGCGAGCCCTACACTCCAAAATCCTTTCTATGTGTCCATACCTCTATCTACATTTATCTTCATAGCTCCCTCTGTGGGAGGACACCAATGTGTGTTGGCTCTCTTTGCCCTTGCCCTATAATGATTGCCCATGGTCTAGACACTGTCCATAGTCTACGATATGCTTTCGCCCTTGCAGCTACCCTTGATAGGTGGAACTCCTCCCCCTTCCAAATGCATTGATTTCTCGCTCCCCAAATGGCCCAGAAGCATAGTGCCATTAGGCTGGTTTCGTCTTCACCTTCCCCCCATGTTGTCTAGTCTGCCACCTTTGGACTTATCCCCATTCTGCTTTTGACTCCGGTCAGCAACCTATCCTCCCACATTGGTTTCACCACTCGACATTCCAAGAACAAATGGTCCCCCGTTTCCTCTCCTTCTCCGCACAATGGGCATTGTGTAATAATCGGGACTCCCTTTTGAGACAGAGAGACTCTTGTCAGAAGGAGATTCGATATGGCTCTCCAGAAGCATACCTTGACCTTCGGTGGTACCTTTAACTTCCAAACCCTTCTCCAATCTGGGGCAGCTGTCGATGAGATCCACAGGTTTCCTGACGAGCAGAGAACCCTGTATGCACTTCTCACTGTGTATTGCGGAGAAAATGAAGAAAATTGACAAGTTGATCTTGATGTGTGTATTTTTGTTATTAGTTGTTTGATTTCTCAGAAAATAAAGAGAAATTGAAATATTGAGCTTGATGTGTGTATCTATGTCATTAGATTTGGTTTCTCGAAAAATGAATCGAAAAATGAAGAGAAATTGAAAATTTGAGCTTGATGTGTGGGTTTTTTATTAGCTATTTGGAGGCCATAAAATGAAGGAAGGTTAATTTTTTTAAAAGATATTAATGCGTTTGTATGTGTTATTTAGCTGTATGGTTGCACAAAAAATGAAGAAAATTAAAAAAATTGAGCTTGATTAGTGTATATGTGTTATTAGATGTTAGTGTTGGGAAGAACAGAGAAACCAATATAAACATTAAAGCCCACCCCTCAGCCAAAAGACTAGTCTGGTGGGTCTTGGTCTTATGTGTATATAAACTTTCCTTATAACTCATACTCTTCCGATGTGGGACATGGACTTACATGTGGAAGCTTAACAATCTCCCCTTACACATTGAGCGTTATCACATTGGGTTGCTCCCCCTAAGCTCAAATCGCCTTGCACTCTAACCCGTAGGCCCATCTGGAAATCCTGGTCTGATCAATCATGGTTCTCTAGATCCTTCTAGCCTACATGACTCGATCCACCATGAGATCCACTGGCCTGCCAGCCCAATGAGATTTGTGCAAACCAATCTCTGATACTAGTTGTTGAGGGTATATAACACCGTGGAAATTCTCTAGAACACTAACCAAGTTAACTAAAGTTTGTATGTGATTTTAACAAAATCACATAAAAACTTTAGTTCACTTGGTTACTGTTCTAGAGAATTGTTCACGTTGTTATATATAAATATATATAGGGGCTGGATCAGGTGAGAACTAAACTCTTTTATGAGAACGTGAGAACTGAGTTTGTCCATTGAAAATAAGTTAATGTCCATCGGAAATAAGTGAATGTCTAATAAAAATTGTGATATCCAATGAAAGTGAATGTCCAACGGAAATATGTGAATGTCCAACGGAAACACTTTGTCCATTCAAAATAAATGAATATTCAACGGAAATAAGGGAATGTCCAATGGTTCTCATGTTCTCACGACACATTTTGTTCTCAGCCGAACCCTTCCATGTATATAAGTGAACTATGTCCAACACAAAATACAAAATGTTCTCAAAATTAATAAAAATCAAAATATGGTCCCGTCGTTATTGTTACGAGTACTAATATTGTCCGACCCGAATTGAACTATGTCCATAACAGACCATGCATGTCCTAACAAAGATTATGGAAAATAAGGTTCATACTTACCACTAAAGTTGTTAATATTGTCCGTCCAGAAGTAAACTATGTCCACATGAGAACATGTATATCCTACCACAAATTATGTGAAAACATGAGCATTCATGTCCGATTACTATAAATGTCTGTTTGTAAGTGAATTATGTCTATGCTAGAACGAAGTTTGTCCACCAGAAGATAATGGAACACACCAGGACATGTATGTACATAGCAGAACATGTATGTCTTAAAAAATATTTAAAAAAATAGGGTTCATGCTTATCACTCAAGTCTTTAATATTGTCCTTCGAGAAGTGAACTATGTCTACACCTAAACATGTATGTCCTACTACAAATTATGTGAAAAATAAAAATATAGTCATACATGTCTGATTATTATAATTGTCCCTTTGTGAGTGAACTATGTCTATATCACAAAAAAGTTTTTCCATATATTATTCAACAGAAACTAAAAGAGATAAGGGAAAAAGTAAAAAAATGAAAGTTATTAATGTATATTATTCTGCATAAACAAAAAAGATAAGGAAAAAATAAAAAAAGAAGTAATTAATGTATATTATTCTGCAGGTAAAAAAGGTAAGTAATGAATCAAGATATATTATATATGTCAACTATGTATACTTGTTGGGTCGAAAAGTGTCGTGCGAAACGTTACTTCCCGGTTCCCCGTGCAAGTATACACGAACGACAAGTAATACAAATTATAAGAGTCGGTAAGCTACCAAGTCGGTCCACATGGATTAGTTAGGGTTTTCGATTGTTAAGTCTAATGATCTAGAATTACGAGACTACTATATTTGGTAATTTTACGTTTGGTTGACGAAATAAGAATATAATGGTTTAAAGGCCTAGGGTGCTAAACATACATTTTGGTGAAAAGGGTCACGAGCAATGATTCAATTGATACTAAGTCTTATGTTGAGCCTATGTCTTAAATACCAATCTCGCCTCTCGATATTGAGATTAACCTAGTCTCGAGTCACCTCTTGCCCTCTCGGGTTCGTGATCGACTCGAGACCGCAATGGCCCGACAATGAAAGGCTAAGGGTCGAGTTGAGGTGTCAAGACCCGGTCTCGAGCCTCCATCCCTCGGTAAGTGCTAGTTCCGAGACTATCCGTCCCTCTCAGGCTCGACTTAGTCTCCTAATTATGATTCCTAAGTAGCTAAGTCAGGACACAAGCATTATTTCAAGCATCTTACACAACAAATCCATAACATCTAGAATCAATTACGTTTTTAACCTTAAATCACTTCATACAATGTCTAATACCCAAGGCTAAGGGTTTTAGCCCTCAACCATGGTGCTCAATCCAAAAATCATCATACAAACTAGACATAATCAATAATATAAATGGAGATTTAGAATTTAGAAAATGCTCTAGGAAGTAAGAGAAGTCTTGTGTTTGGTTGAATGCCTTTTCTTGATGATTGAATGGTGGAAATGTCTTCAACTCTTTTTTCCCCAACTCAAACTTGGAGGATAATGGTGAAATCTTCCTCTTCAAGCTTGGAAAATGAGTAGAGAAGATGAAGAACACCAAAATGTGTTGAAGAAGATGATGTGACTCTGCTGGAGAATGTGGTATGTGAAAAGTGTGGATCCCTCAAATCCCTAGGTCAAAAGACCTTTTATATGTGTCTGAAAATGGCCTTGTCACGATCGTGTCATTGGGTGTCACGATCGTGACACAGAGTGTGTCACGGTCTTGACACTATCGTGACACTATGTGGGGGCCAATTCTGGTCTTGGTCTTTGGCACGGTCTTGTCGTTGCTTGACACGATCATGTCTCATCTTCTAAATTATGTCACGATCGTTGCACCTCCGTCTTGATCGTCGTCAATGCTCACTGTCTTCGCAATGAAGAAGAAACCAGATTTTTGCTTTTATATCTCGTCTGTCACGATCGTGTCACGATATGTCATGATCGTGACACAGTCTGTGTCATGATCGTTACACAAACCGTGATAGGATCGTCAGAGCTCTCTGTCCCGAATATTTCTTTTATCCCTAGTGGTGTCACGATCGTGACAAGTTCCTTTTTATCGTGCTCGTCACGTGGAGTCGTCAAGATCGTGTCAAAACCTGACGATCGTGACACAGTTAGTGACACGATCGTCTCGTCTCCGTTTCAGTCTACGTCTATGCTCTCGGGTTTCCTCAATATATTTAGAAATTAATTGTCACGACCATGTCACGACCGTGACATGACTGCCCCTAATTCTCTTCTTTGCCAACCTTCTCCTTTTTGTGCCCGAGCCCCCGATTTCCCTATCTCACCTGAGCATAAATTGAATAAAACAATTAAAAGACTTGATTGTGGTGTGTGGGTATTCACACACACACCACACATAGGGTTGCATCAAACCCATGACTCAATAAACTCAATGGTGGTGTGTACGAGGTATACACCACACTTAAGACTTTACTTGATCTTAATTATATTAAAAACATTCAAATGACCAAGTGTGGTGTGTATGGGGATACACACCACACTTTGAGGCTCAACAAGCCTTAACTAGCCAAAGTTCCCACAAGCATGGTAATCACTAATTTAATCTCATCAACCCACATAAAGGGGGAAATTTCTCAAGGTCACAAGGCAATCACAAACCCTCATCAAAACAGTATTTACCATTAAGTTCAAGGAGAGAGTACATGTTACCTCTCTCGGACGAATGAGATTGTTTTCGCTTGATAGTCTGGCCAAAGTTGATGAAGTGGTCATCTTGTAAGGTGAGGGTTTACGCCATTCTTTTCTTTCCTTCTCCTATCCATATAGGTGTCGTGATAGAACCCTCCCCTTCAAACACACAATTAAACCACATTAGACAATTACCACGAAAAAGACTCAAATGATGAATTTGCACAATTGGGTTTAGAATTTGGGGTGCCTCCCAAAAAGTGCATTTGTTTATCGTCGTTAGCTCGATGGTAAAGTGGTGGGGCTCAAACTTCCTTTTCCATGTCGCTTTCTTCCAGCGACTCCTTGCTAATCTCAATAAAGCATTTCACTTCTACCGTCGTGTCCGGTTCTATCTCTCCTCATCTACCCCATGATAGTGTTTCAAGTGGAGAACGTTTGCAAAAAAGGTGGTCTTGTCTTTGATGTTCATAATCTTCATCACCCCATGACTAAAACATGTTATGATCTCGAACGGCCCGGTCCACTTAGACTTCAACTTCCCGGCATGGAGTTTGAGTTTTGCGTTATATAGTAAGACAAGTTGTCCGGGTTCAAAGCTCCTCTTTAAAATTTGCTTGTCATGCCACCGTTTCGTCTTCTCCTTATAAATGGAATTGCTCTCATAAGCCTCCCTCATCTATTCTTCCAACTCCTCAATGTGTAGCAACCTTTTTGCTCCCGCTCGACCCAAGTCCAAGTTGCATCTCACGATCGCCCATCTCGCCATATACTCAATCTCCACCGGCAAGTTGCACGCTTTTCATACACCATCCGGTAAGGGGACATGTTGAGCGGGGTTTTGTATGTGATACGATACGCCCAAAGAGCTTCATCAAGGGGCTTGTTGCGGGTCCTATGTGACCTTGCAATTACACTTCTGCCCCGCAATTGAGCACCAAATTTTCCTCGTTTCGGCTTTTAAGAGACACTATTTTGTACTTTTTGATATTTTGTGGAATTTTGACATTTTGTAGGTGAAAGGCACAATTGTAGCATAATTGGAGCTGAAAATCGGTTAAGAAAATTCTGCACAATAGCCGAAACTTTCCGGTGGTGTAGATTTCTCATCCGATGTCCGTTTGGGGCCCAAAATTTGTCGATTTGAATGGATTGTGAAGATCTAACACAATAAAGAGGTTTTAAAGGAGTCACGATTGTGACTAGACAAGTTATGATCGTTCCTAATTGAATTTTTGGCAAAACAACCCGTGGTGAGGCATGATTTCAGTCATGGAGCGCACACGATAGTCAAGATTGTGCCTAAGCGCCATAACTGCGTTTTAAAGTGTAGAAAACCCTAAAATTTGACATCCAACACTCACTTTTCAGCCCCCACACTTAGTTTTGAGAGGGTTTTCGACCTACCAAGGGTTCCTAGAGGAAAATGGCTCTTAGAACCTCCCTTTGAGGACATTTTGGGTGCTCCAAGAGAGGGTTTCCACCACCACCACCATGGGAAGAAGAAGATGAGGCAAGAGGATGCAAGAAGGAGCTAGATTGGAGAGTTTTGAGTTTCCAAACACCCATGTCTTTGGGTTTGGGTTTGTAGTTTTCTTTCCTTGTCTTGAATCTAACTATTTCTTGTATGTGAATACTTGAGCACCATGATTTATGGCTAGAAACCCTAGGTCATGTGAGCTAGACTTTTGTATGAATTGGTTTTGATTGATATTGAGGTATTAACTCTATGTTGTAGATTATGATGTGTGTTTGCATTATTTGAATGCTTGTATCTTGACTTAGCTACTTATGATATATGTTTAGGTGACTAAGCCGAGCCCGAGAGGGACTGATAGTCAGAGATATAGGCATCACAAAGTGTTAGGGGCTTGAAGCCGTGCAGAGACGCCCCATATTAGCACTTAGCCTAACATTGTCGGGCAAATGCAGTTTTGACGTTGGTTCAAACCCAAGAGGATAAGAATTGACTCGGAATTAGGCCAATCTCAATGCCGAGAGGCGAGGTTGGTATTTATGGCATAGGTTCTTCACTTGACTCACCAAAAGAACTAATATTTTGATGATATTGTATAATGACCATGCATGTCTTGTAATTGATTCGGTTTTGATATGTTGTGTGCATGTTTGTTGAGTCTACTATGTTAGACTCGAGAGGTCGGATGCCTAGCCCTCACTTCTCGATTCAAAGATTGTTGGTATTAATGCGGTTAGCTTAGGGTCTTCGGTTTACGGGGTGAACACACATTTGCATTGAGTGACATTGTGTAAGTATGGTAACCCCCATAAGTGCGCAAGACTCGTGTTAATTAGGCTGTTCCCAATGTCGAGAGACGTGTTCGGTATTTAAAACATAGGCCAATGACATGCATGCTTGTTATCGATGTCTCGTTTGGTTTCTTGATTGCCTTGATCATAATGTCTAGTTCCTTAGGTTCTCGAATCCTCGACTTCTAACCAACCATCTACCATCCGCCTCCCCCATTTAATTTCTTGCATTAATTGTAGTGTAGTTGTAGTTGTGTGCTAAGTGTAGTTTAATATCTCTTCTTGTGCAATTTATTTTATCGATTCGTGTCGGCAAAAAGAGCACGGAATGTCCAATTGAGAGACCCCATTTTGGTCCATATGGATTCGACCTGGACTTAGCCCGGAATAAAAATGTACTTGTTCGACCGCGTGTTGTTGTGTGTGTGGGGAAAGGCGTGAGGCGAACAGTACCCGCTCTAGAAGGGTGTGCCGCGCGAGCCACTCTTTTCCCCCAATAGCGCTTGGACCAATCCTTTCTCTTAAGTCCCACCATTTTCTTTAGAATTCCTTTTATCTCTTTGTTGGTGCTCTCGGCTTGCCCGTTGCATTGAGGATGGTAGGCTAACGACATCTTATATTTCATGCCAAACTTCTTGGCTAGCGCTTTGAAGAGCTTGTTTCAAAAGTGGGCTCCACGATCACTTTTAATCGCCCCGGGGGGTTCCGAATCTAGCAATGATGTTTCGCTTCACAAATTTGGTAACTGTTTTGGCGTCCGCGGCTACAAAAGCCTCCGCCTCTACCCACTTTGACACATAGTCTACCGCGACTATTATATATAACTTCTCATAAGATGACGGAAAATGGCCCATGAAGTCCATACCCCAAACATTAAACACTTCAACCTCCATGATACTATTGAGGGGCATTTCGTGCATCCGAGAGATATTCCCCACCCTTTGGCACCTATCAGATTGTTTGACGTGGTCGTGTGAATCTTTGAAGAGGGTAGGCCAATAGAACCCCGATTGCAATACTTTACGGGCCGTTCGATCACCTCCAATGTGACCTCCATAAGGGGAGTTATGGCACACTTCGAGGATACCGGGAATTTCACTTTCAAAGACACACCGACAAAATATTTGATCATGCCCTTGCTTGAATAAATAGGCCTCGTCCCAGTAATACATCTTACACGAGTGTATGAATCTTTTTTTGTTGGGCATTCAACTCCAACGGAAGAATGCCACACGAGACAGAATTTGCGATATCCGCATACCATGGGATCAAGCTTTCTATTGCTAATATATGCTCGTCGGGAAAGAATCCCAAATCTCCTCATGACACTTTCCTTGCTCATTCTCTACTTGGGAGAGGTGGTGGGCCACTTGGTTCTTTGCTCCCTTTCGATCTACTATTTCAAGCTCGAATTCTTGCAATAAAAGAACTCATCGTATCAATCAAGCATTCGCCTCTTTCTTAGTCAATAAATATTTCAAAGCTTAGTGGTCGGTCTGCACTAAAGTCCTTGTCCCTATCACATAAGGTCAAAACTTCTCAAATGCAAAAATCACCGCCAAAAATTTCTTCTCCGTGACGGTGTAGTTTTCTTGAGCCCCATTCAAAGTTTTACTTGCATAACAGATGACGGGAAATATCCTTTCATGTTTTTGACCAAGAACCGCTCCTAGAGCATAGTCGCTTGCATCACACATGATCTCGAAGGGTCGCTCCCAATCTGGAGCCACCACTATTGGGGCTTGATAGCATTTTGTGCCCTAGTCCAATTGCTAGTAGCCTGTAAAAATCTATGTACATTATCATCGTTTGTAATATATATATAAAACGGCTTTGTATTACTTATGTGTTGAAGTAATATGTTAAGCATGATCTGATTTATGACCACTAAGGTAGTAGAACCATAAATCTGTACGGATCACACTTAACGAGTCCCTGGTCAAAATATGCTTCCATAGAAGCGACCAATATGAGGATGGTTCTTAATGACGTAGTTCTACTTGTCATAGGGATGAGGGATCCCGGAATCATATTATAGATATCATGAGGTGATTGATATCGGACGACCCGCTTTGAATAGTGTTTTCATAGATTAAGCCATGAACATATTCAAATGCGATAGCTTGTCACGATATCCTTAGACCGAGGAGTCATTCTGATCACTATGCAATGTACGTGCGACTTTAACTTGCGCCTAACGCTTTCTGTAACAGGATTGCAATAACGGGCATGATTGGGTGGCAGAACGGGTTGCATGAGTGACACGAAAGACGACTATGTGATTTATCCCTCATACTACGGTATGGGAAAGATATCCGTTAAAGGCCTCTTGATTGAGACTGACTTAGAGTAAGAGCATGGCCATGCCGGTGATACGGGTTATCAGTTCTCAGCCATCTCACATATCAAGTAACAATGATTGATTAAACAAGGGTGACGACTCTATGCGTTGTGATGAATCGGGATATCTAGAGATAATAGGATAGTGACTTGTACGCACAAGGTTAAGTCGAATTATCGATCTTCATGCACATTGGGTAATCATAACGTCTTACTAGAGGCACCTTATGATGGATCGGGCAAGAGCGATCTTTTGCGCCGATCTGCCAACGGTGGCATGAGCCTGAAGGGTCACACTCATTCAAGACGGATAACTTGAGACAAGGAAACCTTAACGTTTCTTGAGGAGCAATACATGGACAAAACTGGAGGTTTTGTGCCATGGGTTCGGTTTGAGAGAATAATTAGCGAATCGAGAAAACTGAGTTTTTCGTCGATATCGCGTCGGACTTTGTTTGATAAGTAATGACAAAAAGGGTCGGGCGACTTTTGGACACGGCACGAAACCACATGGGCGAGCCCATTGGGCTCGGCCCATGAGGTCTCATGGCCGGCCCAACAAGGGCCCATTATGGGCCCAATAAGCCCTATATGGCCGGCCCACATGGTGGGTCCATGAGTGGGGGCCACACAACACCATGCTTAGTTGGTGATTGTGGATTAAGAGGTGAGTGATTTAAGGGGTATGGGTTAAAGCACCTTTAAGCCCATACCAATCACTTTTGACCCATGCTTATGAGTTGGATGATGAATTGAAATATCTAACATTCATTCATTAATCAAATAATCACACAACTCACAAATCCCTCTCTCTCTCTTGCTTGGCCGGCCACATACCCTCTCTCCTCTATCTTGCTATCTTGTTCTTCATTTAATTGTTCTAGTAGGCAATTAAGTGAAGGATCTTCAAGATCATCCCCTTGGTGTGGACTTGCTTTAGAGAAGAAGATGTGAAAGTTCTTCTTTATCGATTCAACAAAGACTTAAAGGTAAACATCTTGTGGAATAGATTTTGCCTTGTGATTTAACGGTTTATGTTCTTGGACAAGGTTTGGAGTAGATTTTATTAAACGCTTCCGCTATCTCGATGATCTAGAACGCTCCAAAACCCTACAATGGTATCAGAGGGTGGTTACCCTCTTAATCTTTGTCTTGTTGAATTTGTTTCGGTTTTATAATTATTTGCATGCCAAAATTGTTGATAACATGATATTAATGCTTTTTGGGATAATTGCATGAAATATTTTATTTTTGAAAATATATTGAATTTGGAATTTTTCGGAAATTATTGGATTTGTCGGCTCCGAGAAGAGACTCTCGGGGAGCCGGATCGGGGGTACCGGATGGAGGTCACCGGAGGCCGGCGGTGACCGGAACCGTCCCCACTCTTGGCCGAGGCCGAGAGTGGAGGCAAGCTCGACTTGGGCCTTCCAAGGCCCAAACCGAGCCGTAACATGTTGGGCTCGGCCCAATGGGCTTTCGGCCCATTGGCTTGCCCCGACTTGGTTCGTGCACGGTGTTTGATCCGTGGCACGAATCCGTGATCCAATATTTCGAAAACTTTCAAAATTTAATCGGTTTCGATAAATCGTTTTTCGAAAAGGTCTAGTTTCGATATACCCGACCAAGCAACTTGGCAAAATTAAAACCGGAATAATTGCATATTATTTGATAACATGTTTGTGTGATAACATGTTGGATGATGTGATGAGATGTATGATGCATTTGTAGCCCATTAGATTTTATCGCTGTCACGGTTTGCATACCGTTAGTGTTGGCGTGTAATTATTCTTTCATTCGAGCCCATAAAGTGTAATTATTTTTTATCCGGTTAACGAACCGAGTATTAATTGTAATTACTACTCAAAGACGAGAAGGATGGAAAATCGAGCACAATGACGGTCTTGGAGGAAGTCCAAGAGCTAGTGGGAGCCCAAATGGAAAAGACGAGAAGATGTTGTGACTCGTAGAATCCTAAGATTAGGATGGGCTATAAAATGCATATTTAACGCTTTATGTTTGCTTGCTTGTATCATTTAAATAATAACATGCTTGCATGCTTAGCTTATAAGTTTATAAGCCATCACCTCACATGCAAAGATTAAAATCGATTTTAATTGTTTGTATGTTTAAGCGTTGTGAACCATCATCGCACGGGTTGTGATGGATGAGTTCAAATTAGAAACGTGTTTGCACGGGTTGCAAATGACGGGTTCAAATGAAGATAGTATGTGATACAATTAGAAACGTCACAACACGGGTTGTTGATGACGGGTTCGTAATTGTGCCAAATACTTTCGAATTATTAAACACAACCAAATTACAACATAATTTGAGTCAAGTGAGATGCTACCCAAATTCACACCCATGTAGAAACATTTTATCGGTGTCGTGCGCCTTAGCGGAGCATCGATCGAATGGGTTCTATATGGGAATGGTAAACTTTGTGAGATGCCGTGCGCCTTAGTGGAGCATCTGCACAAAGTTAACTCGTTAGTGAAGGTTGGTTGACTCAACCACGATTCTTGGCCTGAGGTCGAGCTGGGGCATCGGAAGAGTAAGCCGTGTGTTTTGTTTTATGCACATACCCTGACCAAGAGTTAAACGGGTTGTAATTGGACGGACGTCCTACCTAAATAAGTCAATTGGAGCGGTGCGCCTTAGCGTACTTCAAATGACGAATAAGGGATCTTGGTTTAAAGGTTCTAAACCTTAGAATTGGATGGTTGGTGTTTAATTCGGATCTTCGTAAATTTATTCAACTTTTCTGATTAAATTTACTTTCTTCGTGTAGAAATGGCTAGTAATTCAACAAACTCTTCTAATTTGTCGTTGAGGACTATACTCAAAAAGTGTAAACTCAACGAGACAAATTATCTGGACTGGGACAGGAATTTACGACTTGTGTTAAAGTTGGAACGCAGGGAGTACATCCTTGATAAGGCTATCCCGGTGGAGCCAGCTGCCAACGCAACGAGGGTCGTTAAGGATGCGTACCAGAAACACCTTAGCGACTCTATCGACGTTGCGTGTGTCATGCTGGGCTGCATGGAGGCGGACCTCCAGAAGCAGTTTATGGAGCTATCCCATGATCTGTTTGCAATGTTTGCACAGATCAAGGATATGTTCAAAGAGAAAGTACGTATTGAAAAATACACTGTTCTCCGAGAACTCATTGCCTGCAAGATGTCAGCAGACAGCTCCGTAGGTCCACACGTCCTACGTATGAAGGGGCTTTTCGACCATATGACTAGTATCTGTATGTCTATGGAAAAGGAAATGACTGCGGATTTTATTCTACAATCCCTTCCTCATGCATATGGTGGGTTCGTCATGAACTATCACATGCATGACATGGACAAGACCGTGTCGGAGTTGCACAACATGCTAGTAAATGCCGAGAAGAGCATAAGGGTCAGTTCGCCCAAAAGTGTTCTTATGGTCAAGAAGGGATCCAGCTTCAAAGCTGTTGGTGGAAAGGGTAAAGCCCCTATGCACCTGGTGGGAAAGATCAGACGACCATTTGTTCCTAAACCTTCCATGCTCGTAAAAGGCAAGGGGAAGGCAAAGGAGTCGGTCTGTTTCTACTGTCAAAAACCTGGTCATTGGAAGAAAGACTGTTAGCAGCTGAAGGAGGATCAGAAGAAGGGCGGTGGGGTCACTGCTTCATCAGGTATTCCATTAGAGCTATATCTCTCTACGATAAATACTTGGGTACTAGACACTGGAGCTGAGTCTCATGTCTGTGCGGATGTGCAGGTGTTGCATAGTGGAAGAGATATGGGGGAAAACGAGGTGGACCTAAGAGTTGGGAACAACGTGAGAGTTACCACAACTGCTGTGGGTTCTGTGAACCTTGTTTTGCCCAGTGGGCTTGTAATTGAACTTTCAGATGTGTTTTGCGTACCTGCTTTCAGCAGGAATATTGTATCAATTTCTCTTCTTGAAAAAGAAGGTTATTATTTTGATATTAAGAACGGGATTTTTAATATTATGCGCAACAACATGTGAAATTTTGATCAATCTAGTCGGGCAAGATGCCACACACAATGTTACGTAAGAAGCTATAACATTGTGTCTGACTTCTTGTGTAGATAATGCAGGACAGTAAATATAAAGCTATAAACTATGACACAGCAGATTGTTTACCCGGTTCGGTGCAACGTCACCTACGTCTGGGGGCTCTCAGCCTAGTGGAAAGATTTCACTTATCAGTAATTCGTCAGAACATACAAGTACCTGTGATCATCCCTAGATCTATACTTTATGATATGTCTTACAGTGCAATCTATCTCAGGGTCTCCACATGAATCCAAGACTCCGTCTTGATTCCACTCTTCGAGCAATCGCCTTGCTCTGTCAGTTCAAGTCTTCGTACAACTTGGTGGTTGCGTGCAGTCTTCACTCACGCAATCAGTAAACCCTCAATCACCTAACTCTCAATAGTTATGTGATGCACAATATCCTAAGCTCAATCTGCAATTTCTCAGCCCGCAAACCTTCACGTCTAAGAACCTTGCAAATTATTGCTAGGAAACAAATAAAGAACCACACGATTGCTAAGGGGGTAGCCTAAGCTTTTATAGCAATCGAGGATGAGTACTAACCCTAATGGGTTTCCTCTTAAGCACCGTCTTTCTTCTTTCCAGAATCGGAGTCGTTCTGGAATTTCCTAATCGTCTTCTTACTTTTCTGCCGAAACTGCACTTTCCTGATTTCTGTCGATCAGGATGTTTGCCGAGATGCCGTCAACAATGTTACACAAGATGTCGCAAAAGATGGTTCGACATTCTTTGTAACATGTTCTTCAGTTCCTTTAAAAATTAGCCAATCTCTAAAACGGTCGTAACTACAATCTCCCCCTTTGGCTATTTTTAAGGACAACATTCTTCTTCGCATTCTGCGTCGCATTTGTCGTCGATGCACACGATCGGCAGTTATCAAGTCTTTGTTTGCGTTTCACGTCTCGTAACGTCTTTTGTGCATAATGTGTGTCACCGCGCGTATCATCGTGTCTTCGCGTATCATCGTGTCTTCGCGTCGTCTCTATCTTTCTTGTATCATCTTGATCGCGCGTATCTATCTTACTCCCCCTTGCTGGCTCAAAAAGACCCAAAACTTAAACAAATATTTGTAACAAAGCAAGGTAATAAAAAAAAAATCCAAACGTAACTCACACTTACTCCCAATCAGCAGTCGAGAGTAAATGTGAAACAGTGTTCAACAAAAAATTACAAAATAAAGTTGTTCAGTTGTTCGGTAATCAGAAAGTTTATGAAATTAAACAGAGCTGCTGCTGGAACTCGCAGTCTCTTCTTCAGTCGCTTTAGTGGAGGCATCTTGAGTAGATTCTTCTGGATCATTTGGCAGAGAGGTGGTGTCATCATCTTCGGAGCCTGGAGGGGACATGGATTTTAGCAGGTTGGCACAGTGTGTTCGTCTCTGGGAGAGATGTTTCAGAGCTATCTTCAGATTGACAATGTCCTTGTCAAGCACGGCTATCTCTCTTTCAAGCATAACTGCATCCCTGCTGGTGGTCTTGGTTGGAGGGGCGGCACTTGTGGCTCGACTGGTCGTTGCCTTGGCTTCTGGCCTGACAAGATCAGGAGCATGCTTGCCCTCAAACAACTTGTGGCTCACCACAATCAGTCCTCCTCGTTTGCCAACCTTATCTGTTGTCTTCAACACTTCGGGGTGTTGATGTACAAGCAGCTCAGAGATAAGGGATGGAAAGACAATAGGTATTTTTACAGCAAGTGATCTGGCATGTCGGATAAGATGATCAATAACAAATTGCCCAAAATCAAGTGTAGACCCAGTACCTATTTGGAAGATGAGTATCGCCAGCTCTGGTTTGATAGAGGATGGGTGTGTGGAGGGAGCCCAATTAGCTACTCCGCTGCGAAAGAGAATGGAGTACTTGGATGTAAGGTCCGATGCTGCCACAATGCCTTTGGTCGGCCACTTTCTGCTTTTGTCTCCGGTAATCTCACGGAGTACCTTGTTCAGGTCAGGTGGAGGCATAGATCGAACACGTTTTCTCCCCAGGAAGTCATTTATGATGTCAGAGGAGATGTTGAAGCGGATGCCTCTGACATACACTTTCTCAAAATCCGGATCATCCGGAGTACCAAACCCAGTAGGCAAGTTGGCGATGAATTCTTTGACCAAGAGGGGATAGTGGTTACCAATGTTCATGACGGTCTTCATAAGCTCTACCTGCTCCAGAAGTTGGACAATGGCTTCTAGTCCCATCAGTTCTGATGACAGGGTCTTCTCGGGATACGCCGTTCTCTGAAACACGAATTCCCATCTTTTCGCACCGTCTGCTGAGTGAAACGACACATTGTCGTAAGGAACACTTGACGTGTTCTTGACCGTCTTTAGGCTCTTTCCCTTCTTTGCTTCTTTTGCAGTAACCTCCTCTACATCTTCATATGTCGCTTCATCTATCAATCTCCTTTTGGAGACAACTTTCTTCCCTTTTCCCTTGACGGACATCTTCTTCCTCTTGGTGCTGGGGCCTCCAGCATCTTTAACCTCATTTCTCTTCTTGGTTTCTTTGAGCTTTTCAACCATCACAGCTAGACTCTCATTTTCTTCTAGTACCTTCTTCTTCAGGGATGGCAACACTGTGTGTGCCGTCTCAGCAGCTTCTTCCGTCGCATCTTCTTTGGCATCCAGAGGGGTTTCTTCTGTATTATTAGTGACGACATTTTTGTCTTTCTCAACTTCTTCCAGATCGGTATCTCCGTCTCTGGTTTCTTCTTTCTCAACTCCTTCCGAGTTAGCGACTTCTTCTTCAACCACAGCCTCCTTTGTGGCTTCAGGAATGACATCTGTTGTACGTTCTTCCTCTCCTTCTCCTTCAGCAATACGCTCCAACCCATGACTGACCGGGGTCAAATCTTTCTCTTCTCCTCCAGGATTAATCAGTTCCTCCACCACACCTTCTTGAGGTGGTTCTTGGTTTTCCAGTAGCGACTCCAACAAGTCACTATTTCTGGAGGTATCGGTGTTTGAGATAAAGGAAGAGTCGATACCTGGGACATTTGTTGGTACTGGAACAGGAACAATCTGCATGGACGCTTCTCGGCTTCCTTGGCCAAGATCAGTCTCCCTTTCTGGCCCTGTTAGGTCTGTCATGGAGAATGCAGAGCTTCCGGTTCGAGACCGTTTGGGAACTCGAGAAAAGATTGGCATTGGTGCTTCCTCCGCATGGGTTTCTTTGGGAGATTCCTCAGCTTTATGCACTTTTGGTCCTTTGATTCGGACTCCATGTTTGTTGGTTTTAGCTTTGCTGCTCTTGGAGCTCTTTGCTTCTTCCCTCTTTGGTACTATCGTGCTTCGAGTTTTCACCATGTCTGTGTAGGTAGTGAGATTTTTGGTGCAGAATGTGAGAGGTGAGGGAGATGAGAGCGAACACGAGAAGGGGCAGACTAGGTTTAGATTTTGAAAACAGGTTGATTCAAATCAAATCTGTTGAAATCCAATCGTATCTTTCGTGACCTTTCCTTCCTTTTATATGGGCTTTTGGTATGCTTGGCCCAATGGCATGTGTTGGGATTTTGGACCGGTTCATGAAGAGGCACCAACTACCAACTAACTCCTCTTAACCGTTTCTGCAACTTTTATTGCTCATTGATGGTGCACAGACCGAGTGATGATCTGAGGTACTCAAATCTGCTCGCGTCTAATGCCTTTGTGAAAATATCAGCAAGTTGCTTCTCTGTAGGAATGTGCTCTAGAATGATCTTCTTATCTTCGACCAGTTCTCGAATGAAGTGGTGTCTAATGTCAATGTGTTTGGTTTTACTGTGTTGGACATGATTTTTGGAGATGTTGATGGCACTGACATTATCACAATATAAAGTCATGGCTTCATGTCTGACATTGTATTCGACTAACATCTGCTTCATCCATAGTAGTTGTGTGCAGCTACTCCCAGCAGCAATATACTCTGATTCAGCAGTGGAAAGGGCAACACAGTTTTGCTTTTTACTAAACCATGATATGAGGTTGTTGCCAAGGAAAAAGCATCCACCAGATGTGCTTTTCCTATTCGCTGTGTTTCCAGCCCAATCGGCATCACAATACCCCACTAGGGTAGAGGATGTTTCGAATGAGTATAATAAACCCAAGTCTGTAGTCCCAGAGATATATCTTATAATTCTTTTAGCTTGGGAGAGATGACTAACCTTGGGATTAGCTTGATATCGTGCACATACTCCTACAGAGTAGGCAATATCTGGTCGATTTGCAGTAAGGTAGAGAAGACTACCGATAATGCTTCTGTATAGGTGTTGGTCGACAGCTTCTCCTGGATCATCTTTAGTTAGCTTGATATGTGTAGCTGCAGGTTTCCTTTTATGTGAGTACTCATTTTCCAATGATTCGAGCTCGAATCCCATCTCCAAAAGTAACATGGCAGTTTGTATATAATTTGAGATTGGAAAGAAACTCTGGAGTACCTGTCATGTGTCGAGAACATCCACTGTCGAGATACCAGTATTTGTTTGTTGATGCACTTAAGGATGTATATGCAACATTAGCTCGATATACTAGGTTCTTAGGTCTCCATTCAAGGCGGGATGTTTTCTGAGTAGTTGAGAGATGCCTTTGATGTCTCTTTTGTGGTAGCTGAGCTTGCTTCCTCCGAATAAGTTGAAAACAAAAAGGTCTGATGTGACCTTGTTGACCACAGTAATGACATATCCATTGATATTGATAAGCTGATCTTCTGTAGTATTGTTGTATGCGTGGAGGATGCCTTCTGACAGTTGCTTGACACGAACATGTTGTAGAAGATGTCATGACATTTGTTGTAGGTCGTCCTGTAGGATATGTTGGGGCATCCAGTGGTTTCTTGTCAACCATGGCTTGTTGTGGGAAAAACTTCGTTACTGCTGTTGAGGGGATATCGTGTGAGTACCCTAGTCCCGTCGTATCATTGGACTGCTTTCCTACTGATAGGATCTTGTCAAGGCTTTCCGTGCTAGGATTCATCATCTTTACCGATTTAGTCATAAGACTAATTTCTCCATTAAGTCTGGTGATTTCGCGTTTTAGCTCCACGATCGTCTCCAGAAATCTAGACTTGTCGTTGGTAAGACTGATAATCCGTTCACCTTGTTGATCAAGTATTAGAGTTTACTTGATCCATCTGGTATGTAAGCCTTTGTATGCCTCGACTAGTTGCTCTTTAGTCCAATTCTCATTCGGAGTTGGATGGTGGTGATCATTATTGATATTGGCAGAATTATCAATGTTACATACATGAGTAGTAGTAGTGAATGCAACAAAATTGCTTACCTCTTCAGATCCACTGTCTTCATTGTCATAATCTGATAGAGTGGCATTGTAACCTCGTTTTTGTTGTTTGAGGAAATTTGGACATTCTCTACGGAGGTGGCCGAATCCTTCACATTCATGACATTGAAGTCCTTTGTTTTTGTTGTTTTCTTCCCCGCTCCTGTTTGGTCTGTCAAGACTTCCTCCTGTTTGAGCTTTTTGTGGTGCTTTGTTTCTTGCATTTGTTGTGACATTCCGTCCACCCATTCGACTGAATCTTCTCATGACTTTGTTGTAATTTTTCGTGAGAAGGGCCATTGTAGCATCGATGTCTTCGTCAGAATCAGAATCCTAAGGATCTGGTTGCTTGTGTGTTGAGCTTTTGAAAGCAACTCCGATGTTAGGTAGAGACAATTCATAGGTCATTAGAGACCCCATCAGCTCATCAAATTTCAAGATCTTGAGGTCATGAACTTCCTCAATTGCAGTGATCTTCATCTTAAACCTAGGGCTAAGAGCACGCAGGGTTTTTCTTACTAATTTTTCATCAGACATTGGTTCTCCAAGAGAATAGGATTCATTGGCTAGATCACGTATACGAACATTGAATTCGGCAATTGATTCGTCCTCTTTCATGACAAGGGCTTCGAAGTTGGTTGTTAAGTATTGCAGTTTTTGTTCTCTAACCTTGGTTGTTCCTTCATATGCAACTGCAAGGATGTCCCATGCGGATTTGGTAGTTGTGCATGTGTTGATTAGTCTGAATACGTTCTTGTCAACGCCGTTGAAGATAACATTCAGAGCTCGTGAGTTTCTCAGTGATTCTTCGTCTTCATCATAAGTCCAATCTTTTTCTGGTTTTGGACCGATAGGATTACCATCGTTGTCACTGAGTTGTGGGGCATTCCAACCATTGATCACAGCTTTTCATGTTTTGTTGTCAAGTGACTTCATGAAGGCACACATTCGAGCCTTCCAATAGCCGTAGTTACTTCCATCTAGAACAGGTGGTCGATTTACGGATCCTCCTTCTCTGGTATTTTCCATCTTGATCAAAATATTTGTTTTAGGAACTCACCTAAAGCTGTAGGTGCCTCCTCTGATACCAATTGAAATTTTGATCAATCTAGTCGGGCAAGATGCCACACACAATGTTACGTAAGAAGGTAATACATTGTGTCTGACTTCTTGTGTAGATAATGCAGGATAGTAAATATAAAGGTATAAACTATGACACAGCAGATTGTTTACCCAGTTCGGTGCAACGTCACCTACGTCTGGGGGCTCTCAGCCTAGTGGAAAGATTTCACTTATCAGTAATTCGTCAGAACATACAAGTACTTGTGATCATCCCTAGATCTATACTTTATGCTACGTCTTACAGTGCAATCTATCTCAGGGTCTCCCCCTGAATCCAAGACTCCGTCTTGATTCCACTCTTCGAGCAATCGCCTTGCTCTGTCAGTTCAAGTCATCGTACAACTTGGTGGTTGCGTGTAGTCTTCACTCACGCGATTAGTAAATCCTCAATCACCTAACTCTCAATAGTTATGAGATGCACAATATCCTAAGCTCAATCTGCAATTTCTCAGCCCGCAAACCTTCACGTCTAAGAACCTTGCAAATTATTGCTAGGAAACAAATAAAGAACCACACGATTGCTAAGGGGGGTAGCCTAAGCTTTTATAGCAATCGAGGATGAGTACTAACCCTAATGGGTTTCCTCTTAAGCACCGTCTTTCTTCTTTCCAGAATCAGAGTCGTTCTGGAATTTCCTAATCGTCTTCTTGCTTTTCTGCCGAAACTGCACTTTCCTGATTTCTGTCGATCAGGATGTTTGCCGAGACGCCGTCAACAATGTTACACAAGATGTCGCAGAAGATGGTTCGACATTCTTTGTAACATGTTCTTCAGTTCCTTAAAAAATCAGCCAATCTCTAAAACCGTCGTAACTACAACATGTATTATGGAAATGCTCACACGGTTGGAGGTTTATAATATTGAATATGCAAAACTCGAGATCCAACATGCTCTATAACATAAATGCTAAGAGGTTTAAAGCTAATGATTTAGACCAAACTCTAATCTGGCATTGTCGTCTAGGTCACATAAATGAGAAACGCATCTCAGCGCTTCATAAGCGCGGACTTCTAAGTCAATTCGAATTCCAAACGATTGATAGATGCGAAGCTTGTTTAATGGGCAAGATGACTAAAGCTCCCTTCACTGGTTTAGGTGAGAGGGCAGGTGATCTATTGGGTCTAATACATTCAGACGTATGTGGACCAATGAGTACACCAGCCAGAGGTGGTTTAGGCTACTTTATCACATTTACTGACGATTTCAGTAGATATGGTTATGTCTATCTCATGAGACATAAGTCCGAAGCCTTTGATAAATTCAAGGAGTTTAGGACTGAAGTAGAGAACCAACTCGGAAAGAGTATCAAGGCACTCCGTTCTGATCGGGGTGGAGAATACTTATCCGAGGAGTTTCTTAGTCATCTTACTGAAGGTGGAATACTATCTCAGTGGACTCCGCCAGGAACACCGCAACTCAATGGTGTGTCCGAGTGGAGGAATCGGACATTGTTGGATATGGTTCGATCGATGTTAAGTCTCACTGATCTCCCGATCTCCTTCTGGGGTTATGCTTTGCAAATGGCCGCATTCATAATAAACAGGGCTCCGTCGATAGCAGTGGAAGGGACATCATTCGAGAAATGGTACGGGAAGGAACCCGTTTTGTCCTTCCTAAAAATCTGGGGTTGTGAGGCTTATGTAAAACGGTTGCTTGCAACCAAGCTCGAACCGAGATCAGATAAGTGCACTTTCCTCGGATATCCAAAAGAAACAAAAGGATACTACTTCTACAAACCGAGCGAAAACAAAGTTTTTGTCGCTCGAGGTGGGACATTCTTGGAAAAAGGAATTTATTTTCAAGACAGTCAGTGGGAGGGCTGTTCATCTTGATGAAGTTCTAGATGAGATGGTCACTCAGGAACCACTAGACGACCCACTAGAAGAAGTAGAGCCAGAAGTGGCCGTTGAGCAAGAACCAATAGCTACAGTTAATGAGGACGGTCCGAGGCGGTCTGAAAGGATAAGTCATGCACTTGTCAGATACGGTTTCCTAGTAACTGGAGGTGATGATTTAGTATTAGTGGACAATGATCCAGCTACCTTTCGAGAGGCCTTGGATAGAACCGACTCTGAGAAATGGCTGGAAGCCATGAGGGAAGAAATGTAATCCATGTCAGATAATCAAGTGTGGGACTTGGTGGAACAAACCCCTGACGTAAAAGTCATTGGGTGTAAATGGATTTTTAAAATAAAGATAGACATGGATGGCAAACCTCAGACCTATAAAGCAAGACTGGTAGCAAAAGGTTATAGGCAAATCCACGGAATTGACTATGAAGAGACCTTTTCTCCAGTAGCTATGATCAAATCTATCCGCATTCTACTTGCCATAGCAGCGTATCATAACTATGAGATATGGCAAATAGACGTCAAAACCGCCTTCCTCAACGGGAGGTTAGCTGAGGACGTTTATATGTCCCAGCCTAAGGGTTTTGAGGATCCAAAGAATAAGGGAAAGATTTGCAAGTTGCTCAAATCAATCTATGGTTTGAAGCAAACATCTTGGAGTTGGAATCAGCGTTTTGATGAAGTTGTGAAACAGTTTGGCTTCATATAGAACGATGATGAACCTTGCGTATATAAGAAGGCAGATGGGAGCAAAGTAGTCTTCTTGGTGCTTTATGTTGATGACATACTACTCATTGGAAACGACGTCCCTACCTTGCTCTTAACAAAGACTTGGTTAGGTGAGTGTTTCGCAATGAAGGACTTAGGCGAAGCCTCTTACATCTTGGGGATCAAGATATATAGAGACCGTGCCAAGCGGGTCTTGGGCTTAAGTCAAAGCACCTACATAGACAAAGTGTTGAGACGATTCTCAATGCAAGATTCAAAGAAAGGATTGCTGCCCATGCGTCATGGCATGAAGCTTAGTAAGAAGCAGTGTGCTAAGACACCTGCAGAGCTAGCAAGAATGAATGAGATCCCATATGTTTCGGCTATAGGGTCCATAGTGTATGCCTTGATATGTACGAGACCGGATGTCTCGTTTGCCCTAAGCTGTACCAGTAGACATCAATCCAAATCCGGTGAGGCACACTGGATTGCCGTCAAGGCGATTCTCAAATATTTGAGAAAAACCAAAGACGCTTTTCTTGTATACGGGGGAAGAAATGATGATCTAGTCGTCAAAGGATATGTTGACGCTAGTTTCCAGACAGACCCCGATGACTTTAAGAGTCAGTTGGGATATGTGTTTACGTTGAACGGTGGAGCATTCAGCTGGAAAAGCAAGAAGCAGGACACCATTGCCGACTCTACGACCGAAGCTGAGTACATTGCTGCATCAGAAGCGGCAAAAGAGGCTGTATGGATCAAGAGTTTCATGGCTGGGTTAGGTGTAATTCAAAACCCATCTAACCCAGTAGACTTATATTGTGACTACACCGGGGCCATTGCGCAAGCTAAGGAACCCAGGGCACATGAAAGATCCAAACATGTACTCAAAAAGTATCACATCATCCGCGACATTGTTGCTAGAGGTGACGTGAAGATCCACTACGTTGCAACTGATGATAACACAGCCGACCCCTTGACCAAGGCTCTTTCTCAAGCAAAACATGATAAACATGTTAGGTCAATGGGTATAGACTGGGACTTAAATTGGAACTAGGGGCAAGTGGGAGATTGATAGCATTTTGTGCCCTAGTCCAATTGCTAGTAGCCTGTAAACGTCTATGTACATTATCATCGTTTGTAATATATATAAAACGGCTTTGTATTACTTATGTGTTGAAGTAATATGTTAAGCATGATCTGATTTATGACCACTAAAGTAGTAGAACCATAAATCTGTACGGATCACACTTAACGAGTCCCCGGTCAAAATATGCTTCCATAGAAGCGACCAATATGAGGATGGTTCTTAATGACGTAGTTCTACTTGTCATAGGGATGAGGGATCCCGGAATCATATCATAGATATCATGAGGTGATTGATATCTGACGACCCGCTTTGAATAGTGTTTTCATAGATTAAGCCATGAACATATTCAAATGCGATAGCTTGTCACGATATCCTTAGACCGAGGAGTCTTTCTGATCACTATGCAATGTACGTGCGGCTTTAACTTGCGCCTAACGCTTTCTGTAACAGGATTGCAATAACGGGCATGATTGGGTGGCAGAACGGGTTGCATGAGTGACACGAAAGACGACTATGGGATTTATCCCTCATACTACGGTATGGGAAAGATATCCGTTAAAGGCCTCTTGATCGAGACTGACTTAGAGTAAGAGCATGGCCATGCCGGTGATACGGGTTATCAGTTCTCAGCCATCTCACATATCAAGTAACAATGATTGATTAAACAAGGGTGACGACTCTATGCGTTGTGATGAATCGGGATATCTAGAGATAATAGGATAGTGACTTGTACGCACAAGGTTAAGTCGAATTATCGATCTTCATGCACCTTGGGTAATCATAACGTCTTACTAGTGGCACCTTATGATGGATCGGGCAAGAGCGATCTTTTGCGCCGATCTGCCAGCGGTGGCATGAGCAGCCCTCCCACTGACTGTCTTGGAAATAAATTCCTTTTCCAAGAATGTCCCACCTCGATTATGAATGCGGCCGTTTGCAGAGCGTAACCCCAGAAGGAGATCGGGAGATCAGTGAGACTTAACATCGATCGAACCATATCAAACAATGTCCGATTCCTTCGCTCGGACACACCATTGAGTTGCGGTGTTCCTGGCGGAGTCCACTGAGATAGTATTCCACTTTCTGTAAGAAACTCTTCGGATAAGTATTCTCCACCCCGATCAGAACGGAGTGCCTTGATACTTTTTCCGAGTTGGTTTTCTACTTCAGTCCTAGACTCCTTGAATTTATCAAAGGCTTTGGACTTATGTCTTATGAGATAGACATAATCATATCTACTGAAATCATCAGTAAACGTGATAAAGTAGCCTAAACCACATCTGGCTGGTGTACTCATTTGGTCCACATACGTTTGTATGTATTAGACCTAATAGTTCACCTGCCCTCTCACCTAAACTAGTGAAGAGAGCTTTAGTCATCTTGCCCATTAAACAAGCTTCGCATCTATCAATCGTTTGGTATTCGAATTGACTTAGAAGTCCGCGCTTATGAAGCGCTGAGATGCGTTTCTCATTTATGTGACCTAGACGACAATGCCAGATTAGAGTTTGGTCTAAATCATTAGCTTTAAACATCTTAGCATTTATATTATAGAGCATGTTGGATCTCGAGTTTTGCATATTCAATATGTATAAACCTCCAACAGTGTGAGCATTGCCTTAAAACATGTTGTTGTGCATAATATTAAAAAACCCGTTCTTAATATTAATATAATAACCTTCCTTT
This sequence comes from Geranium rotundifolium, assembly GCA_963920655.1. Classification (NCBI taxonomy): domain Eukaryota; kingdom Viridiplantae; phylum Streptophyta; class Magnoliopsida; order Geraniales; family Geraniaceae; genus Geranium; species Geranium rotundifolium. The sequence goes on from OY987321.1 coordinate 24,278,985, forward strand.
TCAAGAAGAGATATTGAAATAATATTCCTGATGAAAACAGGTACGCAAAACACATCAAAAGGTTCAATTACAAGCCCACTGGGCAAAACAAGGTTAACAGAACCCATGGCAGTTGCGGCAACTCTCACGTTGTTCCCAACTTTTAGGTCCACCTCGCTTTTCCTCATATCTTTTCTACTATTCAACACTTGTATATCCGCACAGACATGAGACTCAGCTCTAGTGTCTAGTACCCAAGCATTTATAGTAGAAAGATTTAGCTCTAATGGAATACCTGACGAAGTAGCGGCCCCACCGCCCTTCCTCTGATCATCCTTTAGCTGCTGACAGTCTTTCTTCCAGTGACCAGGCTTTTGGCAGTAGAAACAGACCGACTCCTTTGCCTTCCCCTTGCCTTTTACGGGCATGGAAGGTTTAGGAACAAATGGTCTGATCTTCCTTTCTAGGTGCATTGGGCCTTTACCCTTGCCAGCACCAGCTTTGAAGCTGGATCCCTTCATACGTAGGACGTGTGGACCTACGGAGCTGCCTACTGACATCTTGCAGGCAATGAGTTCTCGGAGAACAGTGTATTTTTCAATACGTACTTTCTCTTTGAACATATCCTTGATCTGCGCAAACATTGCAAACGGATCATGGGATAGCTCCATAATCTGCTTCTGGAGGTCCGCCTCCATGCAGCCCAGCATGACACACGCAACGTCGATAGAGTCGTTAAGGTGTTTCTGGTACGCATCTTTAACGAACCTCGTTGCGTTGGCAGCTGGCTCCACCGGGATAGCCTTATCAAGGACGTACTCCCTGCGTTCCAACTTTAACACAAGTCGTAAATTTCTGTCCCAGTCCAGATAATTTGTCCCGTTGAGTTTACACTTTTCGAGTATAGTCCTCAACGACAAATTAGACGAGTTTGTTGAATTACTAGCCATTTCTACACGAAGAAAGTAAATTTAATCAGAATAGTTGAATAAATTTACGAAGATCCGAATTAAACATCAACCAGAAGATTCTAAGGTTTAGAATCTTAAACCAAGATCCCTTATTCATCATTTGAAGTACGCTAAGGCGCACCGCTCCAATTGACTTATTTAGGTAGGACGTCCATCCAATTACAACCCGTGTAACTCTTAGTCAGGGTATGTGCAAAAACACACGGCTTACCCTTCCGATGCCCCAGCTCGACCTCAGACCAAGAATCGTGGTCGAGTCAACCAACCTTCACTAACGAGTTAACTTTGTGCAGATGCTCCGCTAAGGCGCACGACATCCCACAAAGTTTACCATTCCCATCTAGAACCCATTCGATCGATGCTCCGCTAAGGCGCACGACACCGATAAAATGTTTCTACATGGGTGTGAATTTGGGTGGCATCTCACTTGACTCAAATTAGCTTGTAAATTGGTTGTGCTTAATAATTCGAAAGTATTTGACACAATTACGAATCCGTCATCAACAACCCGTGTTGTGATGTTTCTAATTGTATCATATACTATCTTCATTTGAATCCGTCATTTGCAACCCGTGCAAACACGTTTCAAATTTGAACTCATCCATCATAACCCGTGCGATGATAGTTCACAACGCTTTAAACATGCAAACAATCAAAGTTGATTTTAATCTTTGCATGTGAGGTGATGGCTTATAAACTTATAAGCTAATCATGCAAGCATGTTATTAATTAAACAATTCAAGCAAGCATTCATAAAGTGTTAAATATGCATTTTATAGCCCATCCTAAACTTAGGATTCTACGAGTCTTCACATATTCTCGTCTTTCTCATTCGGGCTCCCACTAGCTCTTGGACTTCCTCCAAGACCGTCATTGTGCTCGATTTTCCATCCTTCTCGTCTTTGAGTAATAATTACAATTAATACTCGGTTCTTAGACCGGATAAAAAATAATTACACTTTATAGGCTCGAATAAAAGAATAATTACACGCTAACACTAACGGTATGCAAACCGTGAAAGCGATAAAATCTAATGGGCTACTAATGCATCATACATCTCATCACATCATCCAACATGTTATCATACAAACATGTTATCAAATAATATGCAATAATTCCGGTTTTAATTTTGCCAATTTGGTTGGTCGGGTTTATCGAAACTAGACCTTTTCGAAAAACGGTTTATCGAAACCGATTAAATTTTGAAAGTTTTCGAAATATTGGATCGCGGGTTCGTGACACGGATCAAACACCACGCACGAACCAAGTCGGGCCAAGCCAATGGGCCGAAAGCCCATTGGGCCGAGCCCAACTAAACACGGCCCGGTTTTGGGCCTTGGAAGGTCTAAACCGGCCTTGCCGCCACTCTCAGCCTCACCCGAGAGTGGGGACGGGCTCGGTCACCGCCGGCCTCCCCGGCCTCCGGTGACCTCCGTCCGGTACCTCCGATCCGGCTCCCCGAGAGTCTCTTCTCGGACCCGACAAATCCAATAATTTCCGAAAAATTCCAAATTCAATATATTTTTCAAAAATAACATATTTCATGCAATTATCCCAAAAAGCATTAAAATCATGTTATTAACAATTATGACATTTGTATCATTACAAAACCGAAATAACAAACAAGGATCTCGGAGTGGTAGAACGCCTCTGATACCACTGTTGGGTTCCGGGGCATCCTAATTACGTTCATGGCAGCGGAAGAAACCTATAAACCGCCCCTAACCTGCGCAAGATCGACTACCAAGTTAGATCCTTAGGAAATCGAGTTTTCGGGTTTTACCAGAATCTGCCCGGCAGAAAACCGAAACTTTGAAGCTCTATATCTCGAGCTGCAGATCTCCAATTGCTTCGGTTCTTTATGTAGATTAAATCTCAGCCAATTCCCTACATCTTTTGTGTTTTGCTCCGAACCCATTTCGGACGAGAAGACCTCTGTCTGGAGCAAAACATTTTTCCCGTCTCGCTGGACAGACTCTGCGGACCAGTCTGCTTCTCGGCCTTATATCTCCCAAACCAGCGCTCTTTTGGAAAATCAGTATTTCACAAAAGTTTTAGCCCTTGGACTTATCTGTCAAACGCCGCCCGTTTGAGGTCAATCGGAGCTCGGACAAAGCGGCTATGGCTCACGCATTATCGGTCGCCGGAACTGGACAATCTGGACAGTTTCTCCATTTTGCATTTAGTGTTCGTTGAATCGATAAAGAAGAACTTTCGGATCTTCTTCTCTAGAGCAAGTCCACACCAAGGGGATGATCTTGAAGATCCTTCACTTAATTGCCTACTAGAACAATTAAATGAAGAACAAGAGAGCAAAGAGAGGAGAGAGAGAGAGAGTTATAGGATTGATGAGAGTGTCTTGAATCCCATTTGATATTTCTCTACTTCATCAATCTCATGAGCATGGGTCAAAAGGTGATTGGTATGGGCTTAAAGGTGCTTTAACCCATACCCCTTAAATCACTCACCTCTTAATCCACAATCACCAACTAAGCATGGTGTTGTGTGGCCCCCACACATGGACCCACCATGTGTGCCGGCCAAGTGGGCTTATTGGGCCCTTAATGGGCCGGCCATGAGACCTCATGGGCCGAGCCCAAAGGGCTCACCCGTGTGGTCTCGCGCCGTGTCCAAAAGTCCCCCGACCCTTTTTGTCGTTACTTATCAAACAAAGTCCGACGCGACATCGACAAAAAAACTCAATTTTCTCGATTCGCTAATTATTCTCTCAAACCGAACCCATGGCACAAAACCTCCAGTTTTGTACATGTATTGCTCCTCAAGAAACGTTAAGGTTTCCTTGTCTCAAGTTATCCGTCTTGAATGTGTGTGACCCTCTAGGCTCATGCCACCGTTGGCAGATCGGCGCAAAAGATCGCTCTTGCCCGATCCATCATAAGTGGTCTCTAGTAAGACATTATGATTACCCAAGGTGCATGACGATCGATGATTCGACTTAACCTTGTGCGTACAAGTCACTATCCTATTATCTCTAGATATCCCGATTGATCACAAGGCATAGAGTCGTCACCCTTGTTTAATCAATCATTGTTACTTGATATGCGAGATGGCTGAGAACTGATAACCCGTATCATCGGCATGGCCATGCTCTTACTCTCAGTCAGTCTCCATCAAGAGGCCTTTTAACGGATATCTTTCCCATACCGTAGTATAAGGGATAAATCCCTTAGCCGTCTTTCGTGTCACTCATGCAACCCGTTCCGCCACCCAATCATGCCCTTTATTGCAATCCTGTCACAGAAAGCGTTAGGCGCAAGTTAAAGCCGCACGTTTATTGCATAGTGATCACAAAGACTCCTTGGTCTAAGGATGTCGTGACAAGCTATCGCATTTGAATATGTTCATGGCTTAATCTATGAAAACACTATTCAAAGTGGGTCGTCCGATATCAATCACCTCATGATATCTATGGTATGATTCCGGGATCCCTCATCCCTATGACAAGTAGGACTACGTCATTAAGAACCATCCTCATACTGGTCGCTTCTAAGGAAGCATGTTTTGACCAGGGACTCGTTAAGTGTGATCCGTACAGATTTATGGTTCTACTACTTTAGTGGTCATAAATCAGATCATGCTTAACATATTACTTCAACACATAAGTAATACAAATCCGTTTTATATATATGTTACAAACGATGATAATGTACATAGACGTTTACAGGCTAATAGCAATTGGACTAGGGCACAAATGCTATCACGGCCCACATGGTGGGTCCATGAGTGGGGGCCACACAACACCATGCTTAGTTGGTGATTGTGGATTAAGAGGTGAGTGATTTAAGGGGTATGGGTTAAAGCACCTTTAAGCCCATACCAATCACTTTTGATCCATGCTTATGAGTTGAATGATGAATTGAAATATCTAACATTCATTCATTAATCAAATAATCACACAACTCACAAATCCCTCTCTCTCTCTAGCTTGGCCGGCCACGTACCCTCTCTCCTCTATCTTGCTCTCTTGTTCTTCATTTAATTGTTCTAGTAGGCAATTAAGTGAAGGATCTTCAAGATCATCCCCTTGGTGTGGACTTGCTTTAGAGAAGAAGATGCGAAAGTTCTTCTTTATCGATTCAACAAAGACTTAAAGGTAAACATCTTGTGGAATAGATTTTGCCTTGGGATTTAACGGTTTATGTTCTTGGACAAGGTTTGGAGTAGATTTTATTAAACGCTTCCGCTATCTCGATGATCTAGAACGCTCCAAAACCCTACAGGGTCTCACCAACCTTTTCCTTAATTTGTCAAAGGCCACTTCGCATTCCCTTGTAAAGTCAAACTTCACATCCTTCTCAAGCAACTTACACAACGGCTTGACGATTTTAGAGAAGTCTTGATGAAGCGTCGGTAGAAACCCGCATGGCCAACTTTAGTAGCATACAGTGAAATTTTTTTTTCTTCTCATTTTCAGTACAAAAAATATCAAAATGCACCTCTTTAACTTTCAAACCCATGCCACTTTCTTCATTTAATCTCCCTTCAAAAAATACAGTTAAGTGCTTTTCTTATTTTATGTATGAAAAAGACCAAAATGCCCCTCTTCAACTTTCAAATTTTCATTTTCATGCTATTTTTTAAATTTCACCTGCATTAAAAACGGTTGAATTTCACAGACTTAGAGAATTCGGATGATTTTAGAGTATTCATAAGAAATGTAGCTGATATGCATACCTTTCTAAACTACTAATTTTCGCGAAATTTGGAGGTCGTTGTTAAGTCAAAATTGGGTTCAAACTTTTTATTGAAAACATGAAAATTCCAAACAAGCATATTTCAAGCAAAAACTATTGGCGCACTTTTAACTTACTAAACGGCCTCCAAATTTCGTGTATCTTAACATTTCAGAAAGGTATGAATGTCAGTTACATTTATTATGAAGACTCTAAAATCATTCGAGATCTCTAAGTGTGTGAAAATCAACCCTTTTAAAGGAGGTGAAATGAAAAAAAATTGGCATGAGTTTTAAAATATCAAAGTTCAAGAGGGGTATTTAGTCTTGTGGTCTCAATATGATATCCATTACTGCGGATATCCTTAAAGCTTAGTAGATTTCTTCTGGATCTGCTAGCATATAAAGCATTATGGATTTCTAATCGAGTATCATTTCGCAACAATATAGAAGCTCTTCCGGAGCCTTCTATAATATTTGCTGAAAAGGAGTGGGGAGTGAGGGAAATACCTTGTTCCGGTGATTGGAGGCAAGAAACGGCGAGTTCTGGCGATTTTCCGGCGAAAAACGGCGGCGGCGGCGGCGTGCTGAAAGTCTAGGGTTCGCGAAAAGTGAAGAAGAAAAGGGTCTGAAGTCCTTTTACACGTGCAGAGGCACGATCGTGCCTGATGAGGCACGATCGTGACTCTCCAAAAATTCTTGGGTCACGATCGTGACTCCCCCGTGACTGAGATCGGGGGAGCCCACGGTAAGTTGGAATTAATTCGAATATTTTCAAACACAATCGTCCCTAGGGAGGGCACGATCGTGACTCGACTTCTTTCCCAGGTCACGATCGTCCCTGGAAGGGGCACGATCGTGCCTTAGCACGTTTTCCCAACCCACGATCGTGCCTCCATGGTCACGATCGTGCCTAGACCCATTTCTTGCCCTTTTTCACTCTTTTCTTCTTCTTCTTCTTCTTCTTCCCACGTAGATCTCTCGAACCCATACCTGCACTTGGACTTGTTTTGAAACTTGTTAAATGACTCGATTGTGGTGTGTGAGACACACACCACACTTAACTCCGAACACGGGGTTACGACATACAAAAGACTCCATAAACTGAAACTACACACATATGTACAAACACTTGGTGTTACCTTCTCCCTTCTTACCTGGCCGCTGGCGGCCTCATAGTTCTTCTGTGCAATGTCGCAGCCAAGTTGCTAATCATTTCCATGATGTCCGTCAACTGCTGTTGCACGTTCTCCTTAAAGTCTTTGATATCTTCTCTCACCGTCATGATGTCCACGATGATCTCCTCAAACCGGCTCTCAATATGGATCATAGGATCCTCCGACGGGGTGGGACTATCTTCGGATACCGGCGAGTTCACCGGCCACCTTGGCGCCGGCGAGTTTCCCTCATCGTCATCCGATGATGATGAGGCATTGAGGCCAATTTCCCACTGATTCATGTTGGCTTAGAGAAATATGAAGTTGGTTCTCGGAGGATTCTTTAACTTGCAAGAATTCTAAAACAATGACAATGAGAGAAAGAGAAAGAGAAAGGGGTCCTTTTATTGACCAAAGGGTGATGGGTGGGACCCTTGCTTTTTCCCCCAAACTCTCCCGTGACTCTCCTCTCAAGTCTTGTTTTGTACATCTTTTTCATAATGAAGGCACATCCAATCACCTGCACTAAAAGTAACACACACAAACTCTACAAATCCTAGACTCAATAGTGGTGTGTGGGACACACACCACACTTAGGGTATTACTATACCCAAATTTAACTAAACCCGACAGTGGTGTGTATGGGGTACACACCACACTTAAGACTCAACTGCGCCTAACTTTCACGGCGACACCCTTATATAAAATAAACCCGACAATACTACTAATCAAAGCACAACAACCCACATAGAGGGGCAAACCATTCAAGGTTACAAGGCGATCACAAGCCTTAAGCAAGATCAACTCCACTAAATACTCATAGGAGAAAGTACATACTACCTTTCTCGAAATAAAATGGTTGACTTGGCGTGATGGTTTGTCCCGGGTGTTAACTTGTTCGTTATGCGAAGGAGAGGTGTACGCCATAGGCGTCGTGATTGCACCGGTTCCTTCATGCGATAAACAAACAATAATTAGTGCATTGCTATTACCCAAATAAACTTAATTGCGGGAATTTACACAAATGGGGTTAGAAACTTGGGCTGCCTCCCAATAGCGCATTTGTTTAACGTCGTTAGCCCGACGAGCCGGCGGTTTCTAAACCGCTCTTCCAATCTCGGGCTCTGTGCAATCCGGTGGCTTCCACCAGTTCCACTGTGGGTCCTTTGCCCTCCGCACCGTCACTTTGGTGCTCTCCACATACAGCTGGTCTACCCAACTCTTAGGTATCCAAACCGTCTTTATTGCTTTTGGCGTCACCACGCCTTTCCTCTTCTTCTTACTCCTCTTCTTCCGGTTCCGAGGAGACTGCTTCTTTCCTGGAGCATCAGCTCCCAACTTCTCGTGCGTCTCTACCACGAATATTTCTTGTACGGCTCTTGCTTCTTTTTCGGCCTTAGCCTCATCCTCGAGTTCATCAAACAAAAACTTCTCGAACTCAACTTCTTCGAGTTCCTCAACCACAGATATGGCCTTTACTTCATAACTCATGGATCTTGGCCTAACTTCTCGTCCTTCTTGTCTCGGGTCTACTTCTACTTTGGAAGCTTTTGGCCCTTTCACTACCTTCTTGGGAACCACAACCGCCCCTTTCTCCTTCTTTCTAGGGCTTGACCTTTCATCGGATGTCGGGTTCTTGAAGGTAATTGATTCACCTCCAATGTACATTGTTAGCACTCCGCTTCTGACCTTGATGCAAGTTTCTATGGTTGCTAGAAACGGTCTTCCCAAAATGAGGTCCACATCCTGGCTTGCTTTGTAGTCATGAACAACGAAGTCTGTAGGCACCTGATGCTTTCCTATCTTCACCAATAGGTTCTGAACAACTCCCACTGGGGTAACCACCGAATGATCGGCAAGTTGCAACACCACCTTCGTCTCCTCCATGCTTGACAACCCGAGCTTCTTATACAAGGTAAGAGGCATCATACTCACTCGGGTACCTACATCACAATGTGCCATCAGTTGAGACGAGCCTATCCCGACAGGCACTACAAAGTTTCCGGGGTCCTTCATCTTCTGAGGTTGGGACTTAGACAAGGAGCTCACCTCTGTACCAACATAGATGGCATTGACATGCCTCTTCCCATTGTCCCGCGGACACTCGGTGTTACTTGGAAGAGTTCCCGCTGGTCTTTGAGCATTACGTTGCTCCCATCGTGCCTCACTGTCCCTCTGGTTTCTTCTTAGCTCGTCGGTCACCGCCGTTTGGCTTTTTATGAAGGCCTCTAACACATCTCTGAGCGACTCATCGCCCTTGGAGTTGGAGTGTTGACCCTTGTTGTAGGTTGACAGACGGTTATTTTGGCCATTGTTGCCACCTTGGGGACGATCCGGATACACTCTGCCGTAGCTACTAGCATTGGCCTGTGGTCTCGCTTGGTAGTTGTTTCCATATCCTTGGGGGTGGTTCTGCACCGGACGATCTTGGTATCCCCGTGCATTTCCCGGTCCCCCGAAGTTGCCCTTGTTGTTGTTGTTGTATTCCATGCGGTTTACTCCCGCTTGAGGCTGCAAATTCCTTCCTTGATCTCCTTGCGCCATGTTAAGAAACCTGTTCATCTTGTCTGAGAGACTTTTCATTGTCTCTTGTTCTTCTCCTTTTCGTGCGACGGATGATCCTTGGTTATTCTGGACCACTTCGGCTTCATTGTACTCATAACTTTGGAGCGCAACTTGCTCCACCACATCAAACACTGCGCCCGGGGCTATTGAGAGAAGTGACCCTCCCGAACCGGCATTCACCGCCATTTGAGACGCTTGATTCAGACCCCAGTAGAACGTCTTGTTCAAGACCTCATCACAGATTTGGTGGTCCGGACACTTCCTCAGCAACTGCTTAAATCTCTCCCACGTCTCTCCAAGAGTTTCCCCCCGGAATTGGGTGTAGTTGTTGATGTCCTTCCGAAGCAAACCCTCCTTTCGAGGTGGCACATATTTCGACAAGAATGCTTTCTCGAGACTCACCCAATCTCGCTTCTCACGAAGTGGTAGCGTCATGTACCATGCTTTTGCCGCCCCTCCCAAAGAGATGGGAAGTAGCTTGGTCTTGACTAGATCCTCAGGATAACCACTGGCCGTAGTCTCCACGACGTCTTCTAGAAGCTTGAGATGATTGTGGGCATCGGTGTTGTTGCCCATAAACTGCGGATTTGTCCTCAGTAGACTCAGCATTACTGATGTGAGCTCGAAGTCCGGAGCTTGGTGGTAATTGTCTACCCGTCTTCTATGTCTTGGTTGACGAAACCTCGGACTTCCTCTCCCCCGCCTCCCTCGCGATCCTCTAGGGGGAAGCGGAGATAATTGAGGCATGTCGTCATCCTCGGCATCATAGTCTTCGTGATCCTCGGATCCAAAGTACGACCTTTCATTATTATTTACCTCCACGGGAACTTCTTCCCGATCTCTCCCCAGAATGGGAGGTCTTTGTTCCACCCTAGCGGGAGTCTCATCCATACTTCTTGATTGAGCCATACTTCCACCAATACGCTTCCTCAAAGCGTTGTTTTTCCGGCACAAAGCTTCAATTTCTGGGTTGCAATTAAACTCTGGCACTCCCGAGCTTCGGGTCATGTACCAAATAAGTACCTTCAATTAAACTAAACAATATCAATATCACAACAACACATACACAAGCATTTACCAATCGTAGACCGATTAATCCCCGGCAACGGCGCCAAAAACTTGTTGGGCCAAAATGTGACGTGATAACGTCGCACAATGGTTTCCACGTGCAAGTGCACACGGGTCACAAGTAATAATATTTTTATGATTCGGTAAGATACCGAGTCGGTCCACAGGGATTAATATGGGGTTTACGACGAGTTAATAAACGTGTTTGCAATTATGACAATGATACTAGCGCGCGGTATGGATAACGTATGGATTCAAACGCCTAGGGTGCTAAACAATCATCAAGTGAACAAGTTCGAGAGATAAGCAAGCTATCGATTAAACGGTTGGTCGAGCCTATGTCTTAAATGCCGACCTCGCCTTTCGGTAATGAGGTTGGCCTAATCCCGAGTGTTCCCGTGCCCTTTCGGTATTGAGAAAACTCGAGATCACATACAATCGACAATAAACGGGTAAGGGTTAAGAGAAGGTGCCAAGACACGGTCTTGAGCCTTCAACCCTCGGTGGTTGCTAAGTCCGGGTTCTAATCCTTCCCTTTCGGTATCGGATAGAACACCTCAATCATACATTGTAAAAACGTCACTTAAACAACACATGCATTCAAACAACAATCCACACAACACATTTGTTCATCAATAAATCGCTAATCTCATCAAACGTTACATTCACTTTATATATTGTCTAGCACCCATGGCTAAGGGGTTTAGCCCATAACCATGGTGCTCAAGCTTAGCATCAACATGGTGGTTACACTAATACAAATGAAGAACATGAAGAACATAAAATAAAAGGATAGGAAATGCTCTTGGAATCCCGAGCAAGGTGTGTCTTCAATGTGCGATGAAGACCGGTGGAACTATCGATGCCTTTGGTGTCGAGGAAGATGAAGAACGCTCGAGAAACCACGAAAAACACTCAAGAACGCTTGAAGAAATGGCTCAAAAGCTCCTTGGTTCGTTTTCTCTCTCTATATTTCTTCCTGCTCTTCAAAAAGTGTCTCTACCCCATTTATACTTTTCTGATTCTAAGGGAAGGCACGATCGTGGGCAGAAAGGCACGATCGTGACTATGTCTGGGTCACTATCGTGTCTTTGTCGCGGCACGATCGTGACTTGGTCATGGTGGCGATCGTGACTCCTTCAGGCACGATCGTGGCTGGGGTAGGTAAGATATTTTGAATCTCCTCGATCCTGTCCCCGTGTAAAGCCACGATCGTGGGTCTTCGAGGGGCGATCGTGCCTCCCTAAGGCACGATCGTGACTCCCCCGTGACTGAGATCGGGGGAGTCCACTATAAGTTGAATATAACTCGGCAATATACTTCATAGGGGGGCCACGATCGTGACTGGCTGAGTCACGATCGTGACTAACGCTCTCTGCCCGGCTGTTTGGTCAACGCCCTTTGACTTTTTGCTCGGTGCCTCGTTTTTGGCCCTTTTTCCTCCCGAACCTGCGTACGCACCTCAAAACACCAAAAAGCATAAAATATGCACTCCCGAGCCTTACTCGGCCATTAACGGACACAATTGCACCGAATTGTGAGGTTAAACGGTCTTGAAACGAGACCTTTTGACCCCACAACAAATGCCCTTTGTAACTTTATTGAATATAGGTTCCTTGGACTATTTTTAATTGCTTCCGGCAATTTAACTCCTTCAGGGAGTCTCATATAAATATCTGTGTCCAACGTACCACATAAATAGGCAGTAACAACGTCCATCAGATATATATCAAGTCCTTCAAAGACTGTTAAACTGATCAAGTATCTGAAAGTAATCATATCCATTACAGGTGAATATGTTTCATCAAAATCGATGCCAGGTCGTTGAGAAAAACCTTGTGCTACAAGTCTAGCTTTATATCGAACAGTTTCATTTTTCTCATTTCTTTTCTTTGTGAACACCCATTTGTATCCAATTGGTCGAACGTCTTCTGGTGTTCGAAGTATGGGTCCAAGGACTTGTCGTTTTGCCAATGAAGTCAATTCTGCTTGAATTGCTTCTTCCCACTTTGGCCAATCATGTCTTTCACGACATTCATCAATAGTACGTGGCTCAAAATCAAAATCATTCATTATCTCACATGCTACTGTGAATGCAAAGATTTCATCTACATTAATAAATTTTCGATCCAAGTATTCATTAGTGTAGGAATGATTCATGTGTATTTCCTCACTTCTTTGTTCTTGCAATTCTTCAGGAATTTTAGAACTTTCATTTTCTTTTGGAATCGACGGTTTTACGGGAACCAATGGTTCTTCAGGAACCGATAGTTCCGCTGGAACTATTTGTCTATTCATTTGATTTTTTCGTTTACGGGGATTGATATCTTTTTCCCCTAATGGCCTCCCACGCTTCTGGCGTGTACTAGAGGAATCGACCGTTACTTTCGAATTGTCATCATTAACTTTAATTTTCTCAGGTGTGTTGATAGCATCTATGTATGACCTTGTCACTTTTGATGTATCTGCAAATGCATCAGGCATTTGGTTTGCAACATTTTGCAAATGTATTATCTTTTGTACTTCTTTATCACATTGTGATGTACGTGGATCTAGATGAGACATGGAATTTACTTTCCATTCAATTTCACGCCTAACTTCAGGAGGCTTTCTATTTCCACCCAAATGTGGGAACGTCCTCTCATCAAAATGACAATCTGCATGTCGTGCAGTAAATAGGTCACCCGTCAAGGGCTCAAGATACCTGATAATAGATGGTGAATCAAAACCTACATAAATCACCAATCGACGTTGGGGTCCCATTTTTGTGCGTTGAGGGGGTGCAATAGGTACTTGCACAACACAACCAAAATTACGTAAATGAGATATATCAGGTTGATGTCCATACACAAGCTGCATAGGAGAATATTGATGATATGCACTAGGCCTTAACCGAATTAAAGAAGCAGCATGTAATACAGCATGTCCCCAAGCAGAAACTGATAATTTTGATTGCATTAACAATGTTCGTGCAATTATCTGTATACGTTTAATGAAAGATTCTGCTAAGCCATTTTGAGTATGCACATGCGGAACGGGATGCTCAGTATCAATACCCAATGACATGCAATAATCATCAAATGTCTTAGATGTGAATTCACCAGCATTATCAAGACGAATAGACTTTATCGGATAATCAGAAAAATGTGCCCTTAACTTAATGATTTGTGCTAACAATTTTGCAAATGCAACATTACGAGTTGACAGTAAGCACACATTTGACCATCTGCTGGATGCGTCAATCAGAACCATGAAATAATTAAATGGTCCACTAGATGGGTGAATTGGGCCACATATATCTCCATGGATTCTTTGCAAAAATGATGGAGATTCAACATTAACCTTTGTCTTTGATGGCCGGACCACTAATTTTCCTTGTGAACAAGCGGTACAAATTATTTCATGTGACGGAAAAATCTTCTGGTTTTTCAACGAATGTCCACATGAATTTTCAATGATCCTACACATCATCGTTGATCCTGGATGACCAAGACGATTATGCCAAAGCATAAAATCATTTGGATTAAAGAACTTCTGGTTCAATACCGCGTAGACTTCAACTGTTCTTATAGTTGTATAATACAAACCAGATGATAGAACATGTAATTTTTCTAATACACGCTTTTCACCACAATCTTTTAATGTGATACAAAGAAACTCCGTTTCATTTTCACTTGTGGTCTCAATATGATATCCATTACTACGGATATCCTTAAAGCTTAGTAGATTTCTTCTGGATCTACTAGCATATAAAGAATTATGGATTTCTAATCGAGTATCATTTCGCAACAATATAGAAGCTCTTCCGGAGCCTTCTATAATATTTGCTGAACCCATAATAGTATTAACATTTGCCTTAACCAAGGTTAGACATGAAAAATATTTTTTTTCTTTAAAGATTGTATGTGTAGTGGCAGAATCAACAATACACACATCATTGCTATTTTTGTCAACTGGGGATTCATTTCCGAAATCCATATCCTTTCATAAAAGAAAAAAAACATAGCATTAGATTACAAACATTTGAAAGGATTACATAATACAAAAGCATAATATATTACAATATATTACAACATCATGATTAGTTAACAAAGGTTCATGCTATGTCATCGGAAGTCAAATTTCCTATATTTCCGCCGTCATCTGCAAAGAAGTCGGAGACATTAAAATTAGTCAGATCTACAGGATCCGAGTTATCCATAAAGTTTGTCTCTACGACTTTCTCTTTTCCCTTAATCGATGCTTGATACAAGACCACCAAATGCTTGGGTGTACGACAGGTACGTGCCCAATGCCCTTTTACACCACACCTAAAACATTCATGTTCACTGCTTTTGGGAGTCTGGATTTGTGGGCCTTTTCCTTTATCGCGCCTCTCAAATTTATTCCACTTCTGGTGGAGCATTTTGTCATTTCTCCCACGAGGGTGAAAATTATTGCGCCCACAGCCACGACCGCGACCTCGACCACGATTAGGGCCTTGGACTCTCCCAAAAGAAGGATAACCATCATAATTTGTCACATTCACTTCAGGGAATGGTGAACTGCCAACGGGGCGAATTTGATGGTTTTTCATCAACAACTCATTATTTTGTTCAGCAATCAATAAGCATGCAATTAAGTCAGTGAATTTTTCAAATTTTCGCTCCCGATATTGTTGCTGCAGGAGCATATTAGATGGGTGAAATGTGGAGAACGTTTTCTCAAGCATCATAGCATCAGTTCTGTTGTCTCCACACATACGGAGCATGGATACAATTCTAAATACAGCAGAATTGTATTCATTAATGGTCTTGAAATCTTGTAGTCTAAGATTAGCCCACTCATGTGATGCTTGAGGTTAGGCAATAGACTTCATGTGCTCAAATCTTTCTTTCAGTCTCTTTCACAGATCAAGTGGATCTTGAATATCTAAATATTCAGCTCGCAGACCAGAATCAATATGATGACGTATAAAAATAATGGCCTTTGCTTTGTTCTGCACAGACTCTTCATTATCGTCTACAATAACTTCTCCAAGATTCATCGATCTTAGGTGGAGAGTAGTTTCCAAAGCCCATTCAAAATAATTTTTCCCATTGAGACCGAGGGCAACATATTGGCATTTCACCAGGTTCGACATTCTAAAAAATTTAACCGCAATAACACAATTAAAATATGTCCAAAATATTTATTCAAAAATATGACATATTTTGTGGATATTTAGAACTGCTGGTTCTAACTTTTAAGACTTCAAGTTTTAGTCTCTGTATCTCATGATATAGTTCGTGAATTATACATTGATTTGGAACTTCGGGTTCCGCAAATTTTAGAAATTCGTAAACTTCTGGTTTACATGAACATCATGTTTAACAACCTTTTTTTTTCCGGCAATTTTAGAACTTCGGGTTCATAATGCTTTGGGTTTTGTAAACTTCGGGTTACAAAACATTATACATAAATATATAACAAGTATAATAATAGCAGATACATTTCTGATGTGAAAGATCCAATTCTAAATTGGCGATCACAGAGCATACTTATAAATATATAATAAGCAACGTAAATTTACGAAATAAACATAAATTCAAGAACTAAATTTAATTTAGCTAGAAATATAAAATTACGATAACCGAGCTACTCGTGCTGATAACGTGTTGTAAAATAATAACAAGATGTTGAAACAAAGTGCAATTAAAGAAACCAAATCAAAACAAGCTTTTAGTGAAAAACCAAACTAAATAGCACAAGAAAAGAGAGAGAGGAGAAAGGCTCTACAAGTGAAAATGGAAGAGTGAAAATGCTCTCGGATGATCAATCTTTTGTATGTCCATTCTACACTCCCTCTTCACCTATTTATATACAAATATGTGATGATGGGGCATTAAATGCAAAATGAAAACTACACACAATTATCCCCTAAAATATGGAACAATTATGACATAAGAGGGTAGAGGAATGGTGATATAGGGGAGTAGAGGTATGGTGGTGGTCATCCTTTTACAACAAAAACCAACTTGAATATTGATGGCCATTTTTTAATTTAAAAAAATTACCGATATAATTCCTTTGATGCTTGTAACAGACTACACAAGTTATTTCCAATCTTGTAAACCATGTTTTTTTTCCTAACTGATTTCGTTATACCACACAAGTTATTACCACACCAAATCTTCATTTTCAACTGATTGTTTGAGACCGTACGAGTTATTTCCCAACTTGTATTCAAGGTCTCCCTTCTGAAGAGATTTACTGTAATTCAATTGTAAATTAAATTAATTAATCGTTCAACTTAACCAGGTCGTCATCCTCTACAACTCGAAGTGTTCTAAGACCTTTTTCCTTTTATAATTTGGGTTTTCATTCCCCGTAAAAGGAACAATCACCGTATCCATAAAAAAGAGGGAAAACACCTACCCGCTTCTCTGTCGAAATTCTTCCTCTTTGGTGATATTTCTACGAACGGTTCAAGTCTGTTCGATATTTTTCGTTATATTCTAGGAGACCGGTGTCCATACGATGAAGTAATGTCTTAAAGAAACTGAATTACGGAGCCTTGACAGAACCGTTTTCCTATGGTCAACTATTCCATTTTTAGCTCCAGGTTTATTTATATTTTGTATATGTGATTACCCGTATTGGCATGTTACATTGATAAAATTGATTACTGTGCATATGTATACTCCATTTTACTGTATCCATGTTAGTTCAGTATCTTCCTAATTACGCTTATGCACTAACCCACGTCTATCAGCGGCGGAGACCCTTCTCTCTCAAGTTATTGAACTAAAGACGTTTTTTACCCAACTTGTTTAAAATTTACAAGTTATTACCAACGCTAATACACGCGTGTGCTTGCAATTGGGGTTGGACATTAGAATACGAGTAACTAGCAAACACAACAGATAATCTAAGATCTAACTTCAACAATATATAAGCAAATTCAATATCCCAACATTAAAACTCATGATAAGTCATTAATCATCATCATTGCAATTAGATACTCAACAAGCATATGAACTATGTATATATTCAACACTTTCCTCCTATCCTCAATGAATGAGAATTGGAAGCAGATAATTGTGGCTGTGAAATGAGGGCTTTTCGAGCCGAAGCGATCCCATTGGGAGCCAAGAGGGCGTTGAAGGAGGAAAAGTCCATCCAGTCCTTGAGCATCTCCTCCTGACTCCACTTGTCAGGTATCGCCACCCGCCCTGCCACCTCTTCTCTGTGTCTCTTCAGCCTCTCTCGCCCCGACCCCGACTCCTGATCATCAAAACTGCTTCTCTTGCGTGGAGCACCGTTGATCGGTTGTTGTCGATCGTGGCTCGTGCTAGTAGTCATGGTTTGGCTCAATAGGGGTCTCACAGGTTGATTATATAAGGAGGAACAGTAACTGTGGGAAGGTGCAAGTTGAGAAGAAGAAGAAGTATAAAATATCATAGGAATGGTTTTTGTATGGCACTTGGAGAGTCTACGTCTGTGTGGTTTGGTGGTGAACGTAGACCCACACATCACTCCTTCTTCTACTTGTAGTGTAAGGTGGACATTCATTTGTTGAGATATTAGGGTATTAATTTATTAATCCACTTCACCGTTTTCCTATAAACACCTTTAACTCTTCATTTTCAGGACCTTGATTCTTTATGTGAGTTAATCAATATGATAATATGGTATTATGCCCACTAATATATATATATATATATATATATATATATATACCCCGTATAAACCGGCAGAACATTCAAACTTCTACTAACTGTTGGATCGTTGAAGATTTGTGCGCACGACATGTGACAGCAAAGTTAATTCAAAGTTCTATCGGGTTCATAACACTATACTATTTCATACTAACATTCAACTGGTGTATTCCTCCGTTAATATGAATATGCGTTGAAATATTAATAATGAGGACACGCACACCAGTGTATATTCATGTAATATCTCAAATTCTTCAAGTGTACCCTACCACAATTATTCTTAAATACAAAGCCCTATTTTAGTCAGCTAAATGTTCATTTGCACTTGATCTAAATGCTTTATATATGGGTCATTGCCTTCAATACATATACTTTTTCAGACAAGAAATGGTACATAAATCAAGGAATCGAATTTCTGACAAACTCGGAATGAGTGAGAAATAAATTAGGATAAACATCACATTGGAGATTCATAACTCAGAATAAATAAAGAATAGGATAAACTCAGGACAACACATAACTTTTATAGCAAGTTATGGAACTTAAACCGTGACTTGAGTATGAATGACAATTTATCATAATATGAAATCTATTAATAAACATATAATAATACAACTAAAAAATAAGTAAAAGCTCACAAGTCGAAAATTTTCAGAACGCTACGAATAAAAAGGTAATTCTAAAGGTAGGGATTGAGGAGACTATACATTGGAGGAATAGATTTTCAGAACGATGACGAGGCGATTCTATAGGTAAGGATTGGGGCAACGGCTAGGTTCAAAAGGCACATACATAGGTGGAAGAGCATATCGACAAGTTGGGCAAGTATTATTCTGGTAGAACCATGGGGCGATGCAGACGGTGTGATAGTAGTGATAGCAAGGCATGCCCGTAACAAACTCTCCTGATTTGAACCCCTCCAGACAAATCGAGCAGTCTTGTCCTTTCTTGATCGCGTAGTACGAGAGCGTCTTCCCCAGTATCTCGTCAACCTTTTCGGGGTTTGCAGGGCACACCCCCGCCTTCAGCATCTCGACCATCCTCCTCCTGCACTCGCCTTCCTCCTCCCGCATTTCAATCTCCCGCGCGTGGTACCGCGTTCCCACCACCCCTACCCGCTTCACGTCCAAGGTGAACTGCCTTCGGCTGTGAGCATAACCGTGATCAATGTTCTTAGGGCTGGCCGCCAGGAGACGGTCAACTAACGAGCTCAACTGTCTCGTGCAATTCTCCAGATCTAGGGGCGAGAGGCCGTGCCCGATGTACTTCTCGAATAAACGCATCGCCGATCCTGGCACTATCTCGCGCCTGGTGATGTGCCGGTGCACCCCGACGACCTGGTGATTGTGATTCTCGTCGGGATTCCTTACATCGAAAAATACCAACCTGGCAAAAATAAAAGGGGACAGGACGCCGCGTTCGAATACTACCCTGTCCGGGACGTCTAGCTCCTGTTCTTCGTCTTCCCTACCCGAGAATTCGAACCACATTCCACCTTCCATCTCTACTCTTATCCTACTTTCATCCATCATCCGGACTGGCCGAGAGAAATTTATGGATATTGTTGGTGTGAATTACAATAAAACAGACCCCTTTATGTAGGTACATATATGCCTAATCTAATTAGGATTACTTCTAAGTAATAGGAAATAACACCAAACCAGAACAGGCAACATAATACAAATACAAAATATCAACTAGAAAACTTCTGATTTTACCCCTAATAACAAAAACGATTATAATCCCTTAAGAATCCATTTCAGTGATTATAGATGAGCTCATATCTCAACTTGAATATGAGAAATATATATTTGGGAATTTGAAAAACAAAAATTAACTTGGTTATTTCGTGAAGCAAAATACTGGACAAACCTCGAATTGATCGATCTTGGTGCTTGGATTGGTAGTATTTTCAGGAATGGAATTGAATGGAGAGAGGAAGATGGCGAAGAGAGCTCTTTTAGGGTTCGAGATTTGGGGGAATTTTTAAGTTGGGCCAAACCCAACTTTGCGGCCCATTTAGCTTTGGCCTAAAATCCAAAATGAAAATTACTTGCCACAAATAAATAATCAAACAAAATCCTAAAATAATAAGGAACCACAAAGAAATAAAAAACAATAACTAAGACGAAATACGAAAACCAACTTGATTCCTTGAATATGATGGTCATTTTTTAATTTAAAAAAATTACCGATATAATTAACAGTGAAATAAATTAGTTTTAGTTTACATTCAAAATGAAGTTAATTTGTTAAAAAAGATCTTAATGCGCGTGCATGTGTTATTCAGTTGTTTGGTTGCAAAGAAAATGAAGGGGAACTAAGAAATTGAGCTTGATGAGTGCATATATGCTATTAGATGTTAGTGTTGTGGAGAATCGGGCTTTACCAAGAAGTAGCACACATACATATTAATACCCACTTCTAACTCAAAAGACTAGCATGATAGGTCTTGGTTTTATGTGTTTTAAACTCTCCTTATACTCCATATTCTTCTGATGTGGGACCTGAATTCACATGCGGAAGCCTAACAATCTACCCCTCCACATTGAGCCCTATCATATCGGGTTGCTCCCTCTAAGCCCAAATCGCCTTGCACTCTCATCTGCTGGCCTATCTGTCAATCCTGGTCTGATCAATCATGGTTCTCTGGATCCTTCTTGCCTACATGGCTCGATCCACTAGCCTGCCGACCCGATGAGATCTTTCCAAACCAGACTTTGATACAAGTTGTTAGGGATATATAACAACGTGGAACAATTCTCTAGCAAAAGTAACCAAGAGAACTAAAGAACAATCACACAAGAACACAATGATTTACGTGGTTCGGCAATTTGCCTACGTCCATGGCCACACTACTATCTTATTATTGCTCTCAAATTATGAATTAATTTTGGGTTACAAGTAAATATATTTATAGTGAAAGACTAGGGGAAATAGGAAATACCCTAAATTTCCTAATTCCTTGCACATTAGGAAACATATCCTAAATCCTTGTAATATAGAAAAGCATTCCTAATTCATTTTCTTAACCTAATTAGGAAAGTTGTAACTTCCCTAAATAAATACGAAAGTCTCCACAAACCAACAATTTCCCACTTTGAGACTGTACACAAATGTCTTCACTCTCAGTAATGTAGCTCCAATAACACTCCCAACGGTCTACTCAATAAACTTTAGAGGTAGTGTGGCGCCTTCTCTTCCCTAACTGTGAAGGCCATCTGAAGCTATGCAAAGCTTCAGCTTCTCAGTTGTAACCACCTTGGTCAATTTATCTGCACAATTCTCTAATGCAAGTACTTTCTTATCAGTTGTAGCCACCTTGATCAATACATCTTCATGATTTCATGATCCAATGACTTTCTTCAAGTACCAGTCCCTTGGCGCTTGCTTCAGAACATCTAAGCTATTTCCCAGCTTGCAAACCATGTCTTTCTTCCCTACTGATTTCTTTAGACCACACAAGTTCTTTTCAACCTTGCACACTGAAATTCTGATTCGTAGCCAAGGCAAGAAGTCAACCACAAAGTCGTAACTTTTGTGTTGACAACTTTCCTAAAACGCAATCCGTAGTTTAAGCAATAAACAGGTAATAATAACGACATCAGAGATGATTACCCAGTTCGGTGACTCTGCACCTACGTCTGGGGACACTTTGCCAATGGAAAGGTTTTCACTATATGGTAGTTAATAGTACAACTTCAAGCACCAACTAGCTATCACACAAGCTATTGTCCTAAGCTACTATAGATCTCACCGTGAACAACCTCGACCAGGGTCCTCTCCCCCTGTCTTTGAGATCCTCTCAATTCCACCCTTCGAGCAAGCGCCTATGCTCGGTGTCGTAGTCTTCTTTGACGGTTTTGTGAATCTTCAATCACAAACAAAAGAACCCTAACCGATCAAGCACTCAATCTTCGCGACTTGATGTTTGATCGGAGCAAAGCCGTTCTAGCAAACTTAATCAGTCTCTCAACACGCCAATGGTGCACGGTTAAGAGCTCTGAAAGATTTAGCTAATTCAGAACGTGAACGGACGAGCTGCTAATGGGAAGCTTAAGGATTTTTATAGCAGCTTCACATTCATAATCTTTCTCGGATTAGGAATAGGAAGTCTCAGACTTCCTGAATAAATTAGGAAAGCAGAGTTGCCGCCTTTGCTGACGTGTTCATGACAGCTGGAAGTCGCCTGACTTGTTGACGTCATTCTCTTACGCTCCAAGTCCTTCTTCTTTTCGCTCCAAGCAACGCTAAATAGGAAAGCTTCATACCTTTCCTAATCTGAGGCGTAATCAGTCGCTCCACATGTCGTGTAACATGTTGTACTGACTTCTTACTTTTGCGCTAAAAAGTTATGCCAACACTAAACGTAGCAACAATCTCCCCCTTTGGCAATTTTTTAGGCAAACATATTTTAAAGCATATCGTCATCTTGTGGCAGTTACGCACAGCAAGTGAGTCATCTTGTGTCAGTTACGCACAACAAGTGATGTGACTTAAAACACATTTTTAGGCACATCGTCACCTTGAGGCAGTTATGCACAACAGGTGATGTGACTTATGATGCGACTTCTTGTGCGGCTTCTGGCTTATCTTTTGTAGCGGCGACTTTTGTGCTCTACTTCTGGTGCGACTTCTGGCGTAACTTGTCGTCTTCTTTGCGCAACTTTAGCTTATATCTCCCCCTGTTTGTCTAATAATATTGCCAAAGGCAACCATACAACGATATTCGAATAATAGCAGGGTATAAACTAGCTCAAACCATGAGCAAATATCCCAAAAACAAATGTCACAAAGTGCAGCAATGTAACTCGGACAGTCCCCGAGGATTTAAGAAGTGTGTTTGAGACAAGTTATCATAATAAATCAGAGAAACGTTTAAAATGAGGTGGAGTCATCGACATCATCATCATCTTCAGCAGGAGCAGTGCGGAGGTCATGAAGTAGGGCTTCACAGGTAGTCTTTCGGGTAGATAGTACAGCAATCGTCTTCTCCAGATCATTGATCATGTCTACCAGCTCTTCCTCCATTCTGGTGCCGAGAGGTCCTTAAGGGCGTGAGCTGGAACCAGCTTCTGATGCTTTGGCCATGGGAGGAGCGAGATCCCTCATATGCTCGCCCTCAAAGTTTTTGAGACTTATCGTGAGGGGCAGTGGCTTCTTTCCAGGAACATCCGTCTCTCGAACAATGTGAGGACATTGTTGGAGGAGAAGTCCGGTGATCAATGATGGAAACCCAATAGGCAGCTTGACAGCACATGATTTGGCATGTATGACAAGATGTTCAATGACATATGAGCCGAAATCTAGAGGGGATTGCGTACCTATTTGGTAGATGAGCTTTGCTAGTTAAGTTTTGATGCTAGACCCATGAGTGGAGGGCACCCAGTTTGCCGAGCCAATGCAGTACATAATTGAATATTTGGCAGTGAGCTCTGCAGCCGCAATGGTGTCCTTGAAGGGCCAGACCTTCTTCCTTCCTCCAGTGATCTCAAAAGTCACTTTGTTCAAGTGCGGGACTTCTGGAGTGACTTCTGGGTCCTCTCTGCCTAGATAAGCATTGATTGTCGTGGTAGATATCTCAAAGCATTCTCCCCGAACAAAGACTTTCCTGTACTCCGCGTCTTCTGGGTCATTAAACTCACTTGAGAGATTGACAATGAACTCTTTGACCAGCGTTGGGTAGAACGGCCCGATGTTGATGACCGTGTTGGTCAGTCCTGAGCCACGGAGGAGCTCTACAATTGCATTGATTCCTTGGGCTTTGGTAGATAGCTCTCTCTCCGGGTAGATGTTGCGCTGGTACACATATTGCCATTTGACAGCGTTGTCTACTGAGTGAAATGAGACATTGTCTGTTGGAGCCTTTGGAACATTTTTTGGGAGTTTCAGACCTCCCATTGACTTCTTGACCCGTGGAAGTATAACACGAGTTTCTTCTTCTTCTGACTCCTCTTCTCCTGGGGCAGAGGTTGTTACTGAGGTCAACGACTTCCTTCTAGACTTCTTCAGTGGTTTAGGAGCAGATGCTCCTGCTTTCTCTGTGGTTTTTCTTTTTGGGGTTAATCTTCTTGGTACTGGTGGTTCTTCTTCTTCATCAATCAGCTTTCTTGTTGGTTGTTTCCTTCGCTTAAGCCCTTTGGGCACAAATTCTTCTAGAGGTGTTCTGTCTTCTTGAATAGCTTCTTCTTCCATAGTCTCTACCATATCTGTTTCTTCTATAATACCAAGATTGTCTACAGGTTGAGGGACTTCTGGTATAACTTCCGTCTCTTCATTCATCCCTGGATCACTGTCCGGAGCGACAAGTGGACTGTTGGCTTTCTGAGTGACTTCGTTTAGTGGAGACTTCTCTGGTGCTTGTGTTGATTTTGGGGGGCTGGGTCGATCCTCACATCTAGCACCGTGAGTCTCAGGAACAGGGGTTCCTAGAGCTTCTTCAGACATATTTTTGTCTACAGGGTCTACTTCAGAAGGGGCAGTAGGATTACCTTGTAGAGGCGTCTGCGAAGAGTGAAAGCCTTCCTCTTCTAGGTTAGCAGATTTGGATAAACTGTTGTTCTTCTCTTCAGTGGGGGTTGCCTCCATTGGTGCTTCCTGCGGTCTTGCCGAACCTTCCCCCGAGAGATCTCTTCCTCGAATCTTTACTCCATATCTATTCATTGTTGATTTTGAGGCCGATAACTTCTTGGCAATCACCTTTGCCCTCATCTTTGCTCGTAGTTTCTTGGAGGCAGATGGTGCGCGTCCACCTCTAGTACCGAGCATTTGACAGAGGGCTTGATCGGAGTTGTTTTGGAGAGAAAGAACAACTGCTATAGTTGCAGAGTTGATTTTGGTTTTCGTGGTGCCCTAGCGGTTTTGGGAAGGTGGAGGGTGTGCAGAGCCTTTTCTGTGCGGAAGTTGAATGGATTGAGAGCTGATTGGTTCGTCGTCAGATAGCAATCATTCCCTTTTGAATTTCAAAAATAATTTCAACTGGGCTTTTGACAAAGGAATTTGGGCCTAGCTTGATTTTGTGGACCCTTGTTGGTCCTGATAGAGAGAGAGAGAAATCAACTAAAAGCTCCCTCTCTTCTGTCTTGACTTCTGGTTACTCCAGACAGCAAAGTCCAAGGGATGACCTTAGACTTTCAAACCTGTTAGCATCTAATGCCTTTGTAAAGATGTCAGAGACTTTTTTTTGAATATCCACTTTGTTCCGATAATATTGACATTGTTTGGCTTGGGTACAAGTTCCCAGACTTCATTCCTTGCAAATTGAACCAATTCTTCTTGCATAGCGCAGACCCAGTATTCATCATTGATGGCTTCTTGTATATTCTTTGGCTCAATTTTGGAAATAAAGCAAATGTTACCTATCATCTCTTTGTAGTCTATAGATGCCTTTTGTCGAGTCCGCACTCCTTCATTGATGTCTCCTATCACATCCTGCGGTGGATGATTCTTCTTGATGGAGCTCTCTGTTCTATGACGGGGGGTGCCTCTTTGTCAGAGATGTTATGGCTTTCTGTTTCAGATTATTTGTTGTGATCTTCGATTCTGACTTCTGATCTGACTTCTCCTGAGACATTTAGGATTTCTTCCTCGTCGTCACTAGGTTGCTCATAACTGTCATCAATCATGACATTGATGGATTCCATGATAGACCGGGTGCGTTTGTTGAATACACGAAAGGCCCGACTATTTCTGGAGTATCCAAGGAAGATGCCTTCATCGCTTTTAGGATCAAGTTTGCGTCGAGGTTTCCTATCTGCAAGTATGTAGCAGGTTGATCCAAAGACATGGAAATATTTGACATTAGGCTTCCTCCCCCTCCATATTTCATAAAGAGTGAGCGATGTTCCAGGACGGAGGGTCACTCTATTATGAATATGACAAGCCGTATTCAAAGCTTCGGCCCAGAAGTGCTGCGGGATGTCTTTGGCTATCATCATGACTCTTGCCATTTCTTGAAGAGTACGATTTTTCCTTTCTTCGATTCCGTTCTGTTGAGGAGTGATGGGAGCAGAGAATTCGTGTGCTATTCCTTCAGCATCACAAAAATTTGCAAAGCTGATGTTTTCAAACTCCTTTCCATGATCACTTCTGAGTTGGACGACTTTGCCAATGACTTCTCCCTTTTCTCGTTGAACTCTCCGACACGGGGTTTCAAAGACTGAGAAGGTGTCTGACTTTTCTCTAATAAAGTCTACCCAGGTGTACCTTGAGAAGTCGTCTACACAGACAAATATGTACTTCTTCCCTCCTAGACTTTCTACTTGCACAGGTCCCATACGGTCAACATGAAGAAGTTCTAGAACACGAGAAGTAGTAAGAAGTTGTACCTTCTTGTGTGACGTCTTAACTTGTTTTCCAATCTGGCATTCTCCACAAATTTTTCCTTCAATGATCTTGAGGTTAGGAACTCCAATTATCGCCTTTTTAGAGAGAATATTTTGCATACTCCTCAAATTGATGTGACCGAGTTTTTGGTGCCATAGCTTCGTCTCTTGTGCTTTTGTTATAAAGCACTTGGTTGGCAAGGTTGTGACTGTTGGAGACCATAGATAACAGTTATCAAGAGACATGTGGCCTGTCATGACTTCCTTCTACTGTTCGTCTTTGACCGTGCACTTGTCACGAGTGAAGTTGACATCCAGATTCAGATCGCATATTTGACTGATGCTGATGAGGTTGGCTGTCAGACCTTTTACCAGTAGAGCCTCTTTCAGGCATGGTGAGTTAGGAAGGTTGAGTTTTCCCTTCCCGAGTACTCTAGCTTTTACTCCGTCACCAAAAGTGACAAAGCTATTAGTGCAAGGTATTAAAGTGACCAAGAATGAGCTATTACCAGTCATATGTCGAGAGGATCCACTATCAAAATACCAATCATTGCTGGTTGAGGCTTTTAGAGCGGTGTAAGCAATATTTGCTCGATAGTTTACTTCCTTGACTCGCCATTCCTTTCGTGGTTGGGCTTTCTTGATGGTGGTCCTTTGCTTGACGAAGTTCCTTCCATATAGATGATAGCAGAAAGGTCGAATGTGACCTCTTCGTCCACAGTGGTGATATACCCAGTTATGTCTTTTGTTCTTTGTCCCAGAAGCGACTAGCGTATGAGAGTTTTTGGTCGCTTGGTTAGGAGAGAAGTTAGTAGACATCTGCCGGGGCTTCTGGGTGACAACCTTCTGAGGGACGAAGACGGTGTGCGATGATGAGGCTTCTTTCGAATATCTAAGATCTTCCATATTTCTAGCTGGTTTTCCGATCGAGAGAATTTGGTCTAGAGTGTCAGTGCTTGGATTCATCATCTTTACAGACTTGGTGACTTGTTCTAACTCGTTTTTTAGTCGAGCCACTTCTCTTTTGAGATCAATAGTCGTTTCGAGAAGTCTTGACTTGTCTTCATTAAGAGAAAGAATGAGAGCATTCTGTTTTTCGATTACCTGAGAGTCTTCAAGCCACTTGACATACCATTCGTTGTAAGCGTTGTTGAGGGTCTCATCGGATAACTCATCATCAGAGTCATACTTCTTTGAACTTTCGGATGGTTGATATATTGTGGAGGAAGTAAAAGCAACATAATTACTTGTATGCTCAAAGTCACTATCTTCCTCATCTTCATCGTCAGTTAGAGAGGTATTGAATCCCTTCTTTTGTTTCTTTAAGAAGTTAGGACATTCTTTCTGCATGTGCCCATACCCCTCACATTCAAAGCACTGAACTCCTTTTTCTTTTCTTGATCGCTCTCCTCGTCTACCATCGCTATTTGTGCTTTCGAGCTTCTGAAACTTGTGCTGCGGCTTGTCTCTGACTTCTCGGGTGACATTCCTTCCTGTCATCTGGTTGAATCTTTTCATGACTTTATTGTAATTTTTGGCCAGCATAGCGATAGTCTCTTCAATGTCACTATCTGAATCAGAGTATGTCAAGTTTTTCTACTTTTGGGTAGAACTCTTGAAAGCCACACCTTTATGTTTCTTCTCGATAAGAGGTAGGGAGAGCTCAAAGGTCATTAGGGATCCCATGAGTTCATCAAACTTCAGCGTCTTCAAGTCATGAACTTCTTTTATGGCGGTAATCTTCATCTTGAATCTGGGACTTAGGGCTCTCAGCATTTTTTCTGACCAAATCTTCATCGGTCATAGGCTTGCCAAGTGAATATGATTCATTGGCTAGATCCTTGATGCGCACATTAAACTCAGCTATAGTTTCGTCTTCATTCATGGTAAGGGCCTCAAAGTTGGTCATGAGGTACTGTAACTTTTGCTCTCTGACTTTGGATGTACCCTCATAAGCAACAACAAGAGTGTCCCAAGCAATTTTGGCACTTGTGCACGTGTTGATGAGTCGAAACACATTCTTGTCTACTCCATTAAAAATAGCATTGAGTGCATGAGAATTACCTAGGGCGGCTTCATCTTCTTCCGCGCTCCACTCTTTTTCTGGTTTAATGCTAGTTTGATTTCCACGAGCATCAGCATAGTGAGGTTCCTCCCATCCATTGATGACAGCTTTCCAGGTTTTGCTGTCGAGAGACTTCAAAAAGGCACACATCCGTGCTTTCCAGTACCCATTGTTTGTTCCGTCGAGCACTGGTGGTCGATTGACAGATCTTCCTTCCTTTGAGTCTATATTGGCTATTTAGAAAATTTTTTTGCAGGAAAATCACCTAAGAGATAAGGTGCCTCCTCTGATACCAATTGAAATTCTGATTCGTAGCCAAGGCAAGAAGTCAACCACAAAGTCGTAACTTTTGTGTTGACAACTTTCCTAAAACGCAATCCGTAGTTTAAGCAATAAACAGGTAATAATAACGACACCAGAGATGATTACCCAGTTCGGTGACTTCGCACCTACGTCTGGGGGTACTTTTCCAGTGGAAAGGTTTTCACTATATGGTAGTCAATAGTACAACTTCAAGCACCAACTAGCTATCACACAAACTATTGTCCTAAGCTACTATAGATCTCACCGTGAACAACCTCGACCAGGGTCCTCTCCCCCTGTCTTTGAGATCCTCTCAATTCCACCCTTCGAGCAAGCGCCTATGCTCGGTGTCGTAGTCTTCTTTGACGGTTTTGTGAATCTTCAATCACAAACGAAAGAACCCTAACCGATCAAGAACTCAATCTTCGCGACTTGATGTTTGATCAGAGCAAAGCCGTTCTAGCAAACTTAATCAGTCTCTCAACACGCCAATGGTGCACGGTTAAGAGCTCTGAAAGATTTAGCTAATTTAGAACGTGAACGGACGAGCTGCTAATGGGAAGCCCAAGGCTTTTTATAGCAGCTTCACATTCCTAATCTTTCTCGGATTAGGAATAGGAAGTCTCAGACTTCCTGAATAAATTAGGCAAGCAGAGTTGCCGCCTTTGCTGACGTGTTCATGACAGCTGGAAGTCGCCTGGCTTGTTGACGTCATTCTCTTGCGCTCCAAGTCCTTCTTCTTTTCGCTCCAGGCAACGCTAAATAGGAAAGCTTCACACCTTTCCTAATCTGAGGCGTAATCAGTCGCTCCACATGTCGTGTAACATGTTGTACTGACTTCTTACTTTTGTGCTAAAAAATTATGCCAACACTAAACGTAGCAACACACACCATGTCTTTGTACTCAACTGATTTTTTCATACCATACAAGTTATTTCCCAACTTGCATTCAAGGTCTTTATTCTCAAGAGATTGCTTCTTTTTATTCTTGGTTGACTCCCACTTAAATGATTCGTCCATCTGAACTACCTTTGTGTAACAATAAGATTCGTTACTCTATGTCCACAACAAGTAATTTGGTGATGAAGAGAATCGTTCAGGTGGTCTTGAACCTTTCTTCAATCTCTTTACTTCACCTCTTCTTGTCGAATAAACCTTTGTAGGTTTATGTACATCCGGATCCACCGTATCTAGCTTCCCACCCTTCGAAGACTTCCCTAACTCCGTGAAGCTTACATGTTTCTGTTTTTCGAATACACATCTTTTTCCAAACTAGCACCTTAATTCTTTTCTCCTTCTTATGCCCAAGTCTTTGGTGTCATAGAGTTGAGTGATCAGACCCATTAGTAATTGCATTAACCCTCTCCACTAGAATCTCCACCATGTACAAAGTTCCTCTCTTCCAACCACGAGCAATAACTAAATTCCCCTTTGATACATTCCATTTTCCGTCTCTAAAGGTTGTCTTGTATCCCAAACTGTCTAACTGACTTACCGAGATCAACATTCTCTTTACGGTGGGGGATATACCTGACATCTTTCAACGTTCAAATCGTACCCATGGAAGTCTTGAGATTCATATCTTCGATGCTCGCAATTTCTTCCGTTTCATCATTCGTTAGATGAACTACACCTTTCATAGGTCTGAAGTTCACTATCACATTCTTACAAGGGGTAGTGTGAGAAGAAGCACACGAATCCAGGGTCTATGATTCAACCGGACTCGCTACACAACAAATCAAAACATCATCTACAAATTACTCTGTTGTATTCACTGAGTTGTCCTGCTTGCTTTGCTACTTTTGGTTTGGGAACTGATACTTGAAGTGACCAGTTTGTTGGCAATTCGAACAAGTAGCGTATGTTCCTCGTTGTCTAGAGTTCGATCTCCCTCGCCCATTACTATTTCCCATTTCAGACATCCTACATCTCTCTTCCATGTTCAACATAGAGACTGGCAATTCTCCTCGATTCCTTTTCTGGATATCTTCCCCGAGAATCAAGTCCCTTACTCATTCGAACGATAACTTAGTAGTTCCAGTTGAACTACTATCTGCTGTAACGGTTCCTGACCAACTTTCAAGCAATGAAGATAACAACAATAGAGGTTGTATCTCATCATCGAATTTAATATCCACTGACACTAACCTCGATAGTATCATATTAAATTCGCTCACATCATCAGTAACACCAGTGTACTCCCTCATCTTCGTATTAACCAATTGACGAATCAAATATACCTCATTTGATGTTGACGGCTTTTCACACATATTTGATAGCGCCTTAAAGAGTTTGTAGGTAGTTGTCTCCTTCTTGACGTTGTATGCAACATTCTTCGCCAATGTCAATCTCACTGCACCCAAAGCCTACCGATCTAGCAATGCCCATTCGCTCAGACTTATCTTCTCCGGTTTGTTCTCTAATAAAGGTTCATGTAGCCTTTTCTGGTACAAATAGTCCTTTATTTTCATCATCCATAATCCAAAATATGATTTGTCGAACTTGTCGATTCGAACTTTCCCTTATTCTTTCATTGCTCCCACTTGTCATGAACCAGCCTCTGATACCACTTGTTGGGGAGAACCGAGGCTTATCAAGGATGAGCACACCACAAGGAAAGTTCACATACATATTAAAGCCCACCTCTAACCAAAAGACCAGCCAGGTGGGGCTTGTTCTTATGTGTGACACCTGTGACTCGGTTGGTGTCCACAATCGAGCCTTATAAGAGAGGACATGATTTTGTTATTCGTCAAGAATTGTAACCGGCTAATATCTGGGTCAATTCCACAGAGATCAAATGATGGTTCGTACTCAAGTAATTTATATTTGAACTGAATGCAATGTAAATTGGGACAAAGTCCAATAGGTGGTGATTTGTGTGAAGTACCACTCGAAGCAAACAATAGCAATGATTAACATAAGAAACAATTAATTAAAAGGTGATAAGATCAGATTAACTAGCAACCACGGGTGCTAGACTGGCGGCTCAATGCTAATTCAAGTTCAAATAATTAATCGATAGCAAATTTGGGAGAAATGACATATTCTATGAATATGTCAACCGTCTCTCTACATTAGTTGACATCTAATATTTGACCGATCACCCTCTCGAGATTTCATACTCGGTCCACTAGAGCATTAGGATCAACAATTTTGGAGCCAAACGATCGACTTCATGAGACTGATCCCTCGGTTCTAATTAATTTCAACTTTCCGCTATCCCTCTCGAGATTAGCTTCAAGTTTGAATTACAACTATGAGGTAGATAAACTCACAATCATACATAAGCACAAGTAGAATCAAATCTCATCAAACATGCATCAATTAATGTCAGAACTAGTCTCAAACAATGATTATCATACGTCTAACACCCATGATTTAGGGTTTTAGCCCCTCATCATGGTGCAAAATACACAAAGCATAATATGAAAGTAAAGATTAAAGGAGAAGAAATCGGGCAAACTATGGATTATCCCTAGATCTATACTTTATGCTACTAAAGGTGTAGGTGTCTCCTCTGATACCAATTGAAATTTTGATCAGGTAGTTGTGCAAGATGCCACACACAATGTTATGTGTAAAACTATAACACCGTGTATGACTTCTTGTGTAGATAACGTAGGACAGTAAATATAAAGTGTAATAAACAATGACACAATAGATTGTTTACCCAGTTCGGTGCAACGCCACCTACGTTTGGGGGCTCTCAGCCTAGTGAAAAGGTTTCACTTATCAGTAATTCGTCAGAACATACAAGTACCTATGATCATTCATAGATCTATACTTTATGCTACTTATTACAGTGCAACCTATCTCAAGGTCTCCCCTTGAATCCAAGACTCCGTCTTGATTCCACTCTTCGAGCAATCGCCTTGCTCTGTCGGTTCAAGTCGTCGTTGAACGTTGTGGTTGCGTGCAGTCTTCACTCACGCGATCAGTAAACCCTCAATCACCTAACTCTCAATATTTATGGTGATACACAATATCCTTAGCACAATCTACAACCTCTCAGCCCGCAACCCTTCACGTCTAAGAGTTTTGTAAATTATTGTTAGGAAACAATAAAAGAACCACACCATTGCTAAGGGGTAGCCTAACCTTTTTATAGCAATCGAGCATGAGTACTAACCCTAATGGGTTTCCTCTTAATCACCGTCTTTCTTCTTTCCAGAATCGGAGACATTATGGAACTTCTCATATTTCCTAAACGTATTCGTACTTTCTGCAGAACCTGGACTTTCCTGATTTCCGTCGATCAGGATGTTTGCCGAGATGTCGTCAACAATGTCACACAGGATGTCGCATATGATGCTTCGACATTCTTTATGACATTTTCTCTAGTTCCTTAAAAATAAGCCAATCACCAAAAACATCGTAACTACAATCTCACCCTTTGGCTATTTTTAAGGTTAGCATTCTTCGTCGCATTCGTCGTCATCTTTTGCTTGCAATGGTCGGCAGTCGTCAAGTCTTTGTTCGAGCGTGGATCATCGCATTGCGTACGTGCGTCTTACGTCTTACTCCCCCTTGCTGACTCAAAAAGAGCCAAACTCAAACAAATATTTCGAACAATAGGGTAAGAAGAAAACACAAACTTAACTCACACATATTCCCGGTCAGCAGTCGCGAATATGTATGAAACAGTGTTCAAAACAAATACAAATTAAAAGTTGTTCAGTTTGTAGCGAATCTAGAAAGTACTTAGAATCAAATAGAACTGCTGCTGGAACTAGCAGTATCTTCTTCTGTAGCGTCGGCAGAGGCATCTTGAGTAGTGTCTTTAGTAGTATTAGGTAGAGAGGAGTAATCATCGTTGTCCGAGTCTGGAGGAGGCATTGACTCCAGCAGGTTGGTACAGTGAGATCTACGCTGGGAGAGATGCTTCAGCGCCATCTTCAGGAGGACGATGTCCCCGTCAAGTACAATTATCTCTCTCTCGAGCATGATGGCATCTCTGCTGGTCGTCTCTGTTGGAGGGGCAGCACCGGTAGCTCGACTGGTTGTCGCCTTGGTTGGTTTGACTTCTGTCCTGACAAGATCAGGAGCATGCTTGCCCTCGAACAGTTTATGGCTCACCACAATCATCCCTCCACGCTTTCCTGCCTTATCGGTTGTCTTCAACACACCAGGGTGTTGGTGCACTAGTAACTCAAAGATAAGGGAGGGAAAAGCAATAGGTATCTTCACAGCTTGTGATATGGCATGTCTAATAAGATGATCAATAACAAACTGGCCAAAGTCAAGTGTGGAACCAATACCTATTTGGAATATGAGTATTGCCAGCTCTGGTTTGATGGAGGATGCATGTGTGGAGGGAGCCCAGTTCGCTACTCCGATACGGAATAGAATGGAGTACTTTGACGTGAGGTCCGAGGCAGCCACGGTGCCCTTGGTAGGCCACATTATGCTTTTATCACCAGTAATCTCCTTAAGGACCTTGTTCAGGTCAGGTGGAGGCACAGAACGGACACACTTCCTCCCCAGGAAGGCATTAATGATGTCAGAGGAAATGTTGAAGCGTAGGCCTCTGACATACACCTTCTCACAATCCGGATCATCCGGAGTACCAAATCCAGCAGGCAAGTTTGCAATAAATTCTTTGACCAACAAAGGATAGTGGTTACCTATGTCAGTGACGGTCTTCATGAGTTCTACCTATTCCAGGAGCTTGACAATGGCTTTCAGTCCCAGGATCTCCGAAGACAGGGTCTTCTCGGGATATGTCATCCTCTGGAACACAAATTCCCATCGTTTTGCACTGGCATCAGAATGAAATGACACATTGTTATACGGAACACTTGGGTGTTCTTGACCGGCTTCTGGCTTCCTGCCTTCTTTTTTTCCTTTACTGTAACTTCCTCTGCATCGTCATCAGTTTCTTTATCAACCAATCTCCTTTGGAGACAACTATCTTTCCTTTATCTTTTGGCAGACACCTTCATTTTCTTGTTGGGGCCTCCAGCATCCTTTACTTCCTTCATTTTCTTGGTTTCTCTCAACTTTCCTACCATTACTGTGAGCATTTATTTTCCTCTAACACTTTCTTTTTCAAAGATGAAAGCACTGTGTGTGCTGTTTCTGCGGCATTTTCTGTAACATCTCCTCTAACATATAGAGGCGCTTCTTCTGTGCCATTAGCTGCAGCACTGTTTTCCTTCTCTATTCCTTCCAGATCGGTATCCCCGTCTCTGGTCTCTTCTTTCTCAGATTCTTCCTCGACTTCTTCCGAGTCAGCAACTTCTTCTTCTCCTACCACAGCCTCATCTGTGGGTTCAGGAGCGACATCTTTCATACCTTCTTCTTCACCCTCTCCTTCTTCAATCCGTTCTAATCCATGACCGACTGGGGTCAAGTCATTCTTTTCCCTTTCAGGATTTATGAGATCCTCAACCACCCCTTCTTGAGGGGGGTCCTGATTTTCCAGTAGTGACTCTAACAAGTCACTATTTCTAGATGTATCAGTATTTGATACAATGGAAGAATCGATACCTGAGAAGTTGGCTGAGACTGGAGCAAGGACGATTTGCATGGAGGTTTCTTTGTTCCCTTGGTCAATCCCAGTATCTCGCTGAGGGCCTGTAAGTTCCGTCATCGAGAAAGTAGAGCTTCCAGTTCAGGTCCTTTTCGGAACTCGGGAAAAGATGGGTATTGGTGCTTCTGCCGGTGGGATTTCTCTGGAGGATCCCTCGGCATTCTTCTGTGGCTTCAGTCCTTTGATTCGGACTCCATGTTTGTTGGTGCTGGGATTGCTGTTTTTTGGGGTTCTTTGCCTCGGCCTTCTTGGGTTTGGTTTGTCGACTGTCAGTGGCTTTCTTTGGCGCAAGAGTGCTCCTTGTTCTCACCATTGTTGTGTGAGTGGTGGAGTTTTTGTCACAGGGTTTGAGAGGTGTGGGAGATGAGAGCGAAAGCAAAAATGAGGCAGACTAGGTTTTGTTTTTGAAAAATCAATTCAAATCAAATCTGTAGGTAACATAGCGTATCTCGCGACCCTTCCTTTTTTTTATATGGGCTTTTGGCATGCTTGGCCCAATGGCATGTGTTGGGATTTTGGACCGGTTCATGAAGAGGTACCAACTAACTACTCTCAACCGTTTTGCAACTTCGATTACTTGTTGATGGTGCAGAGACCGAGTGACGTCCTGAGTTACTCGAATATGCTTGCATCTAATGCCTTAGTAAAAATGTCATCAAGTTGCTTCTCTGTATGGATGTGCTCTAGGATGATATTCTTGTCTTCGACCAGCTCGCAACCAGATTTTTTGAGATATTGATTGCACTGACATTATCACAATACAAAGTCATGGCTTCTTGTCTGACATTGTATTCGACTAACATTTGCTTCATCCATAGTAATTGTGTGCAGCTACTCCCAGCAGCGATATACTCAGATTCAGCAGTGGACAAGGCAACACAATTTTGCTTTTTACTAAACCATGATATGAGGTTATTGCCAAGGAAGAAGCAACCTCCAGGGTAGAGGATGTGTCGAATGAGTATAGTAAACCCAAGTCTGTAGTCCCCGAGATATATCTTATAATTCTTTTAGCTTGGGATAGATGACTAACCTTAGGATTAGCTTGATAACGTGCACATACTCCCACAGAGTAGGCAATGTCAGGTCGACTGACAGTAAGGTAGAGAAGACTACCAATAATGCTTCTATACATGTGTTGGTCGACGGCTTCTCCTGGATCATCTTTAGTTAGCTTGATGTGTGTAGCTGCTAGTGTCCGTTTATGTGAAGCTTTCTCTGAAAGAGATCACCACGGGTTCCAAACGATGAATATCATGCAGCGGACTTTATGTAACCGTGGTGATCGAAACTAGCTTAGATCTTAATGTCATTTGAACATGTTATAAACATAAATATAAATCTGATATTTATCTCTTGTAATCGACAAAAACACAAGTGCCGTGTTCTCTCTATCAAGTCCACACAAGCACCACAACCGAAATGATTTTTCACTCACAAATTTGCTAGAATTTTTGAGAGAAAACAAGACAACAATGGTGGAAGAGAGAGGGACCTCCTTGGTCTTGCCCTTGAGGTTCTTTTCAGCGGTCTCAAGCATCCCATGAAGCTCTGTTAAGGACTTGTCCATGTCATGCATATTGTAATTTACTATGATATCACTATATGTATCTGGAAGTGACTGCAACATAAAATCTGCAGGCGTTTTCACCTGATCATCAAAACCGAGTCTGGTTAGATGCTCCTGAAGACATTAAATCTTCATGAAATGGGGACTAACAGGGCTCCAGCCTTAATTTTGCAGGAGTTAAGTTCTATGAAAGTATCATATCTTTCGACACGAGCTTTCTCTTTGAACATTTCCTTGACCTCTGCCTTACAGGTATGAGGGTTATCTGAAACGTTCCTGAACTGCTTTGATAATGCATGGCACGTCGATTTGGTTACTAAGGAACTTTGATAAGTATCCTTAGTGCCCTAGCGGCGTTCAGCGGTGGCTCAGCAGGAGGTTCCTTGGTAAGGATATACTACTTGTGTTCATACTTGAGTACAAGCCTCAAGTTTCTATTCCAATCTGAGTAATTCACACTATTGAGTCTGTCCTCAATCTGGACTCTCAGTGCGCTATTACTCTTTTGCGTTGTGTTTGCCTTTTAGTTCTACATGGTAAAATTTAATTAAAATTCAAATTGGAGATTTAGTTATAAAACACTAGTCTGATTCCAACATTAGAATCTGAACCAGGATCCTATCATACCCTCAATTGAAATGAATGGAGGCTCACTGCTCCAATTGAGAGCATAAAGGTAGGAATACATCCATTTACAAAACCATGTAATTCCTGGCTAGGGTCTATACTAAAAGTACACGGCATACCCTATACTGATACCCTAGGTCAGCCCTAGCTGACAATCGTAGACAAGTCTACCAAGCTTGAACTATGGATAGAACTAATGTGACTACTACGCGGAGGCGCACGCACCCACAATCTCATCCAGACCTTTTCTCTATGAATGTTACGCGGAGGCGTACCGACATCCATAGGGTCAAAGCCCTTTTGAGTGCCCAAACTTGGATGGTATCACGCTTGACTTGTAATTATTTGCGTTTAAATGAATTATAAAAGTCTGATTGTATATCGATACAATCTTGATCTGGAATCATCAATTGCAAATTCATGCAAAGATGATCCCTTAGCAGGTTACATGCGAGTGATTAAATTCTGATTTTAATCTTTGCATGTGAGTGATAGCAAATCATACATAAACTTGTATATTTAAACTATCATACGTTCATACATTCAAACATACAAATGTAACGATAAAATATGCATAGCTAAGCCCATCTTAAGTTCCTAAGAATCTAGCAAAACCGATCCTAAAGACATGGTCTTCAAGATCCAAACTTGCTCCATTCTTTTGAACTCCCACTGGCTTCGAGCCTCCTCCAATCCGAGTCTCCCTCTTGACTTGATTCTTGTGTCGGTCTTCGTGATTACATATTAAAATAAATTAAATAAAATACAAATCACGACACGCAGGCCGTATTTACTACAACCCAAAATTAAGCAACACGCAGGTTGCAAAACCGAAATTAAAATGCAAATCTAATGGGCTTAGCTAGCATCATGCGGAAAAGATCATGTGATCAAAGATCATATTATCAATCAATATGCTGATCAAACAAATAATTTTTCCAAATTTTATCTTTCTTAAGCGTGGAAAAATTCCGTTTTATCGAAACCGGACGGTTTAATCGATTAATTGAATTTTGGACCGGTTCTCGCTGGTTTATCGAAACCGAACCAAATCTAAAAATTAAATTTTAGGGTTTCCATATATCTTCGCGAACCAACCGGTTCAGCTCGAATCTGGTCGAGCCGAACCGGCTCAACCGAGGTCGCCCGCGGAGGCAACTATGGTGGCCCGTGAGGGCTGCCGAGGTCGCCCGCGGAGCTGACCGTGGTCGTCCATGTGAACGACCATGGTAGCCCGCGAGGGCAGCCATGGTCGCCCCTAGGGCAGACCCTGGTCGCCCGCGAGGTAGCCATGGTGGCCCTCACGGGCTGCCATGGTCGCCCGCATGGGCAGACCGTGGTCGCCCGCGGCAGCGACCATGGTCGCCCGCGAGGGCTGCCAGGGTCGCCCGTTGGCGACCCTCGTTGGCCCATGGTGCTGACCATGGTCTGCCCTAGGGTATTCCATGGTCCACCAAGGGACTCGACCTGGTCGGCCATGGCTAAGCCATGGCTAACCCGAAACACCCCAAAAAAAATTATTTTCCAATTTCCAAAATCAATCAAATCTGAAAAAAAATTTCGATTTACATGCATGCTAAGGTGATGAACACATATAAAGATAAAAAAATATCAGATTTAAACATGTAGAAATAAACATAACAACCATGCCTCTGATACCACTGAAAGAGATCACCGCGAGTTCCAAACGATGAATATCATGCAGCGGACTTTATGTAACCGTGGTGATCGAAACTAGCTTAGATCTTAATGCCATTTGAACATGTTATAAACATAAATATAAATATGATATTTACCTCTTGTAATCGACAAAAACACAAGTGCAGTGTTCTCTCTATCAAGTCCACACAAGCACCACAATCGAAATGATTTTTCACTCACAAATTTGCTAGAATTTTTAAGAGAAAACAAGACAACAATGGTGGAAGAGAGAGGGAGAGTTTTTGGCAATGAGGGAGAGAGAAAGGAGGGGAAAGTTGCTGAAAAAATCAAGGATAATGAGAAGATATTATGTGATTTTAATTTGAAATTAAATTGAATTTCAAAATTAAAATTGCATTATCTATCCCTTTATTCTTTCTTATTTGCATTTGTTCCCTCTCTTATCTTAAATCCCTAAATGGGCTTTAAGCCCGTTTAACTAAAACCCAAATTAAACCCATTAACTTGAGTTCTAATTTCGGTTTAGACAAAACGGCTCAATTTCCTCGAATTGATTTCTTCAACCGTCTGGTTAAAACCTTAGGCCAGAAAACTACTGAATTGTTCTCAATTCTCATCCATAATTGTTGTCATTTATCGTGCTTAATGCGTGTGACCCTCTAGGCTCACGAATAATTGGCAGACTGGTAAAATTACTATTTTACCCTTTCCATCATAAGTGGCCTCTAGCAAGACATTATGATTATCCAATATTCGTGATTATCGATTATTCGACTTAACCTGTTATCGTACATGTCACTGTCCTTTTATCAAACCGATATCCAAATTGATCAATAGGCATAGAATGGTCATTCCAATTTATCAATCACTGTTTCTTGATATTTGAGATGACTGAAAACTGATACTAAGGTATCACCTGCATGGCCATGCTCTTTCTTCAGTCATACTCATCAAGTGGCCTAAACGGATATCTTTCTCATACCGAAGTATGAGTGATAAATCCCTCAGACGCCTTTCGAGTTCACTAGTGTAATAAATGCAGAGCCAATCGAAGCCGTTATAGTTACCCTTTTACAGATAACGTTAGACTAGGTCAAACTTAGGTATTCGTTACATAGTGTCCACAAAGACTCCTTGGTCTTAGGATATAATGACAAGTTACGATATGTGAGTATCTCAAGACTGGATCTATGCAGCATACTCACAATCGGGTTGTCCGATATCATCGACCTGATGATATCTATGATATAACTCCGGCACATACTTTGCCATGATTTGTAGAGCGTGATCACAAGGAGTTAGTCTCATACTGATCGTTTCAGAAGAAGTTTAGCTGATCAGGGACATTATCGAATGTAATTCTTTCTGAACTATAGATTTACTATTAGTGATTACACACATAATGACATAGATAAAATTACATTCGATATATTACTACAACACATTAGTAATATATGTCGATTTATTTATTCGGAAAGATGATAAAACATTACATCTGTAGATCACTTATATATTGGACTGGGGCATAACTCTAACAATCTCCCACTTGCCTCTAATTCCAATTTAAGTTCTGATCTACTCCCATAGACCCTGCATGTTACTCATGCCTAGGCTGCGGCTGAGCCTTTGTCAAGGGATCGGCCATATTATCATCAGTCGAATAGTGTTTAATCTCCACATCACCTCTATATGTGATAACTCTCACGAGGTGATTCCTGCTGAGTATATGTTTGGATCTGTTGTGGAATCTGGCGTTTGAGCAATAGCTACGGCACCTGTGTTGTCCCACAACAAGCTTATCGGATCAGACGCTCGCGGCGTTGCATCTAATCCGATCAGAAAGCTTCTAATCCATACGGCCTCTTTAGCTGCTTTTGTTGCAGCTATATACTCAGCCTTCATTGTAGAGTTGGCAATTTTAGCTTGCTTAAAGCTTATCCAGCTGAAAGCGCCACCACTCAACACAAAATATATCCTGACTGAATTTTGAAGTCATCTGGATATGTCTGAAAACTAGCATCGACTTGTCCTTTGACTGCTAGTTCTCTATCTTCAACCCCATTCACCAAAATGCATCCTCGATCCTCCTCAAATATTTGAGGATGGCCTTTGACAGCAATCAAGTTTAATAGTTCGGGGTTAGATTGGAATCTGCTGGTACAGCTTAGTGCAAACGAGACTTCCAGTCTCGTGCACATCCTGGCATACATGATGGATCCCACAGCCGAAGCATAAGGGATCTTACTCATCCTGCTTAGCTTATCAGGAGTACTAGGACTTTGTAGCTTGTTGAGCTTAATGCCATGATGCATGGGTATGATCCTTTCTTAGAATCAAGCATTGAGATCTTCTCAACACTTTACCTATGTACATGTTCTGACTTAGCAACATGTTCTTACTTAGGCCCAAAATCCTTTTGGAATGATCTGTAGAGATCCTGATGCCTACATTAAATGTAGCATCACCTAAGTCCTTCATCGATAAGTACTTCCCTAACCAAGCTTTGGTGGCAAGGTTGGGATGTCATTACCTATGAATAAATATCAAGAATACAATATTACTCCCACTCGCTTTCTTATGTACGCAAGGCTCACTTTTGTTTTTGATGAAGCCGAGTTCCCTTACAGCTTTCATCAAAACGAATGTTCCAACTCCGTGAACCTTGCTTTAATCCATAAATAGATCTTTGCAGCTTACATATCTTTCCGGGATTCTTTGGATCTACAAAACCCACAGGTCGTGTGATATACACGCCCTCTAGTAAGTTCCTGCTAAGGTGTCATAGTTATGGCTAAGAATAATCCGGATCAATCTAACCATTGCTACTGGTGAAAAGGTGTCATCATAATACATGCATTGAATCTGACGATAACCTTTTACAACCATCCTAGCCTTATTGGTCTGAGGATTTCCATCCATGTCGGTCTTGATCCCATAGACCCACTCAGAACCGATGGGTTTTATCCCAGAAATTTGATCCACCAAGCACCAGACTTGGTTGTCTTACATGGATTTCATTTCCTCATTCATGGCGTTCTGCCATTTTTCGGAGTCTAGACTGGTCAAAGCTTGTCTGAAGGTTTCTGGATCATCCTGATCCACAATCATCAAGTCATTTCCCTCAGTGGATGTGAAGCCATATCTGTCTGGAACATGACGAGATTTTTGGGACATCCTTGGACCATCTGGAATTTCTGTAGGGATTGATTCTTCATCGGCGACCATCTGAGGCTCCAGTACTTCTACATCTTGCATAGCAGGCTCCTGAATTGC
The DNA here is from genome assembly GCA_963920655.1 of Geranium rotundifolium. Lineage (NCBI taxonomy): Eukaryota > Viridiplantae > Streptophyta > Magnoliopsida > Geraniales > Geraniaceae > Geranium > Geranium rotundifolium. The sequence goes on from OY987321.1 coordinate 24,321,456, forward strand.
TTCAGGCTATTCCGTATCCTCTCGAATTTCTTCGAGATGCTCGGGACTCCCACTAGCTATTTTGGAAATAAAATATTTCTCCAAAAATACCCATCCTCGAGCAACAAAAACTTTGTACTCGCTGGGTATGTAGAAGTTGTATCTCTTAGTTTCTTAAGGATACCTTACGAAGACACATTTGTCAGATTTGGATGCTTGCATCTCTGCTACCCAAATCTTTTAGGGAAAACATACTAGGATGTTTTCCACACCATATATGACTATGGCCCATTTCTTATTTGGCTACTACGCGAAGGTGCACGCATCCAAATAGAACTGACCATCTCATCCCGCTCCCATCCCAATGAATACTACGCGGAGGCGCACGCATCCACAGTAACGGGAGACGTAATGAGTGTCATGTGGTGTACCTTCTATGACTCTGGTCCAGCTCTTATTTGGCTACTACGCGGAGGCGCACACATCCAAATAGAACTGATTACCTTATTCAGCTCGCATCCCAATGAATGCTACGCGAAGGCGCACACATCCACAATAATGGGAGACAGAATGACTGTCACAAGGTGTACTATCGTTGTCTTCATCGGAGCCCGATTCAAAATGAATGCGGCCGTTTCCAGAGTCAAGTATTAGTTCAACTCTCTTCTGGCCTGAGTACTCATAGGTCCACATACGTCGGAATGTATTAGACTTAATAAGTCACTAGCCTTTCACATAAACCTGTGAAAGGTGCCTTTGTCATTTTGCCCATTAGGCGAGACTTGCATCTTTCAGTTTGAGTGAATTCAAACGGACTTAAAAAGTCCACACTTGTGAAGTGTTGAAATGCGTTTCTCGCTCATTAGGCAAGACTTGCATCTTTCAGTTTGAGTGAATTCAAACGGACTTAAAGTCCACACTTGTGAAGTGTTTAAATGCATTTCTCGCCTATGTGCCTTAAATGACAATGCCAGATTATAACTTGGTTTAAATCATTAGATTTAAGCCTTTTCTTATTTACGTTATAGCGATTAAGCTTACCAACGTAAATATCTGATCTTGAAGACGTGGATACCCACTCTTCTTCACTTGATCCTTGTATTGCTTACAATCCCTTATTCCCGTGTCCTGGCTCATTGCAGTGATAGCAGATCTCCTCCAATTTGTCCTTAGAATTCACAGCAGTTTTGGGAGCGGCTTGAATCTTTGGACGCTTGAGGTGTCTGATCTGCCTTGCAAGGTGCCCAGGAGCCTTACCCTTACCCAGATCAGCTTTCTTGAAGTTGACCTTCTTGTTGACCATAAGGACCTCCTTGGTCTTGCCCTTGAGGTTCTTTTCAGCGGTCTCAAGCATCCCATGAAGCTCTGTTAAGGACTTGTCCATGTCATGCATATTGTAATTTACTATGATATCACTATATGTATCTGGAAGTGACTGCAACATAAAATCTGCAGGCGTTTTCACCTGATCATCAAAACCGAGTCTGGTTAGATGCTCCTGAAGACATTAAATCTTCATGAAATGGGGACTAACAGGGCTCCAGCCTTAAGTTTGCAGGAGTTAAGTTCTATGAAAGTATCATATCTTTCGACACAAGCTTTCTCTTTGAACATTTCCTTGACCTCGGCCTTACAGGTATGAGGGTTATCTGAAACGTTCCTGAACTGCTTCTATAACTCTGGCATCCTACTGCCCTCCATAATGCATGGCACGTCGATTTTATTACTAAGGAACTTTGATAAGTATCCTTAGTGCCCTAGCGACGTTCAGCGGTGGCTCAGCAGGAGGTTCCTTGGTAAGGATATACTACTTGCGTTCATACTTGACTACAAGCCTCAAGTTTCTATTCCAATCTGAGTAATTCACACTATTGAGTCTGTCCTCAATCTGGACTCTCAGTGCGCTATTACTCCTTTATGTTGTGTTTGCCTTTTAGTTCTACATGGTAAAATTTAATTAAAATTCAAATTGGAGATTTAGTTATAAAACACTAGTCTGATTCCAACATTAGAATCTGAACCAGGATCCTATCATACCCTCGATTGAAATGAACGAAGGCTCACTGCTCCAATTGAGAGCATAAAGGTAGGAATACATCCATTTACAAAACCATGTAATTCCTGGCTAGGGTCTATACTAAAAGTACACGGCATACCCTATACTGATACCCTAGGTCAGCCCTAGCTGACAATCGTAGACAAGTCTACCAAGCTTGAACTATGGATAGAACTAATGTGACTACTACGCGGAAGCGCACACACCCACACAGAACTACCCATCTCATCCAGACCTTTTCTCTATGAATGTTACGCGGAGGCGTACCGATATCCATAGGGTCAAAGCCCTTTTGAGTGCCCAAACTTGGATGGTATCACGCTTGACTTGTAATTATTTGCGTTTAAGTGAATTATAAAAGTCTGATTGTATATCGATACAATCTTAATCTGAAATCATCAATTGCAAATTCATGCAAAGATGATCCCTTAGCAGGTTACATGCGAGTGATTAAATTCTGATTTTAATCTTTACATGTGGGTGATAGCAAATCATACATAAACTTGTATATTTAAACTATCATACGTTCATACATTCAAACATACAAATGTAACGATAAAATATGCATAGCTAAGCCAATCTTAAGTTCCTAAGAATCTAGCAAAACCGATCCTAAAGACATGGTCTTCAAGATCCAAACTTGCTCCATTCTTTTGAACTCCCACTGGCTTCGAGCCTCCTCCAATCCGAGTCTCCCTCTTGACTTGATTCTTGTGTCGGTCTTCGTGATTACATATTAAAATAAATTAAATAAAATACAAATCAAGACACGCATGCCGTATTTACTACAACCCAAAATTAAGCAACACGCAGGTTGCAAAACCGAAATTAAAATGCAAATCTAATGGGCTTAGCTAGCATCATGTGGAAAAGATCATGTGATCAAAGATCATATTATAAATCAATATGCTGATCAAACAAATAATTTTTCCAAATTTTATCTTTCTTAAGTGTGGAAAAATTCCGGTTTATCGAAACCGGACTGTTTAATCGATTAATTCAATTTTGGACCGGTTCTCGCTGGTTTATCGAAACCGAACCAAATCTGAAAATTAAATTTTTGGGGTTTCCAAATATCCTCGCGAACCAACCGGTTCAGCTCGAATTTGGTCGAGCCGAACCGGCTCAACCGAGGTCGCCCGCTGAGGCAACCACGGTGGCCCGTGAGGGCTGCCGAGGTCGCCCGCGGGGCTGACCGTGCAATAAATCCCTCAGACGCCTTTCGAGTTCACTAGTGCAATAAATGCCAAAGCCAATCGAAGTCGTTATAGTTACCCTTTTACAGATAACGTTAAACTAGGTCAAACTTAGGTATTTGTTACATAGTGTACACAAAGACTCCTTGGTCTTAGGATATAATGATAAGTTACGATATGTGAGTATCTCATGACTGGATCTATGCAGCATACTCACAATCGGGTTGTCCGATATCATCGACCTGATGATATCTATGATATAACTCCGGCACATACTTTGTCATGATCAGTAGAGCGTGATCACAAGGAGTTAGTCTCATACTGATCGCTTCAGAAGAAGTTTAGCTGATCAGGGACATTATCGAATGTAATTCTTTCTTAACTATAGATCTACTATTAGTGATTACACACATAATGACATAGATCAAATTACATTCGATATATTACTACAACACATTAGTAATATATGCCGATTTATTTATTCGGAAAAATGATAAAACATTACATCTGTAGATCACTTATATATTGGACTGGGGCATAACTCTAACATTCTCTAGCCCAAATTTCTTGACAATATTCTTCGCATATTTGTTTTGAGAGATGAAGATGCTATCTTTTAGCTGTTTGATTTGGAAGCCTAGAAAATAGGTAAGCTCTCCCACCATGCTCATCTCGAATTCTGATTGCATTTGTTGGATAAATTGCTCTACCATCTTTCTTGACATCCCTCCAAAGACAATGTCATCGACATATATTTGGGCTATCATCAAATTTCCGTCCTCATTCTTCACAAATAGAGTCTTGTCGACTCCCCCTCTAGTGTAGCCGCTTTGAATCAAAAATTTTGTGAGCCTTTCATACCAAGCCCTTGGTGCTTGTTTCAATCCTTAGAGGGCCTTCTTGAGTTTATACATATGATCAGGGGAGTGAGGATCAACAAATCCTTTAGGTTGTGACACATACACTTCTTCGTTGAGATCTCCATTTAGGAAATCACTTTTGACATCCATCTGGTAAAGCTTAATCTGTAGATGGCATGATATCCCTAGTAGGAGTCTGATTGCTTCAAGTCTTGCTACAGGAGCAAAGGTCTCATCTAAGTCTACTCCCTCAATTTGAGTGTACCCTTGAGCTACTAACCTTGATTTATTGCGAGTGATGTTACCAAGCTCATCGGACTTATTTTTGAAGATCTATTTTGTGCCAATAATATTTTCTTCACTTGGCTTGGGCACCAGTTCCCATACCTGGTTCTTCTCAAATTGAATTAGTTCCTCTTGCATAGCATTGACCCAATACTCATCATTGATGACTTCATTGATATTTTTGGGTTCAATTTTTGAAACGAAGCATATATTACCTATCATCTCGTTGTAGTTCACCGGAGTTTTTGTCCGAGTCTGTATGCCTTCATTTAGGTCTCCAATTACTCCAGACATAGGATGATTAGCCTGGATTCTTCGTGAGGGGTTCTTGTTGATGGCTTCAAGAACTGTCTCATTGTTATTGACACTTGGACTAGCATCATTGTCTTCTGACTTGTTGCTAGCATCTTCACTGGCATCAGCAATAGCATCCTTCCTTACATTGTTTGGATAAGCTCTTTCTTCGTCTATCGCATCTTCTGGGACATCTTCACAGTCATCATCAACAACAACATTGATTGATTCCATCATAGTCTTGGTCAGTTTGTTGAAGACCCGGAACGCGCGACTATTCCTTGAGTACCCAAGGAAGATGCCTTTATCACTCTTTGGATCAAGTTTTCGACGAGGTTCTCTATCAACCAGAATATAACAAGTGGATCCAAAGATATGGAAGTACTTAACATTGGGCTTTCTCCCCCTCCATATTTCATAATGAGTTACTGACATACCCGGTCGGAGAGTGACTCGATTGTGGATATGGCAAGCAGTGTTAAGTGCTTCTGCCCAGAAGTGAGTTGGTATGTCCTTGGCTAGCATCATGACTCTAGCCATCTCCTGTAGACTCCTGTTTTTACACTCGACAATGCCATTCTGTTGGGGAGTGATCGGTGCTGAGAACTCATGGGCTATCCCTTCTGAGTTGCAGAATTCTGCAAATTTGCTGTTTTCAAACTCTCGACCATGATCACTGCGAAGACGAATTATTTTGCCAATTGTCTCCCCTTTTTCTCGTTGGACCTGGATGCATAGATTCTTAAAGATCGAAAAGGTATCCAATTTGTCACGAGGGAAATCAACCCATGTGTATCGTGAGTAATCATCTACACACACAAAGACATAGCATTTTCCTCCAAGACTTTCAACTTGCATTGGCCCCATGAGGTCATCGTGTATTAGCTCTAGCACTCGAGAGGTGGTGATATGCTGCAGCTTCTTGTGTGACATCTTAGTTTGCTTTCCAATCTGACATTCTCCGCAGATTTTTCCTTCCAAGATTTTCAGGTTTGGAATTCTAGTGATGGCCTGTTTTGAGATTGCCTTTTGTATACTTCTAAGATTTAGATGTTCAAGCTTTCTATGCCAAAGTTTGGTTTCTTCTGCTTTGGAGACAAGACACTTTGCCGCTTCGATATGTGATTCGGGCGACCAGATGTAACAATTATCCATTGAGCGGATTCCATGTAGAATAGTGACTTGATCGAAATTTTTTACTATACATGCTTCTTTAGTAAATTTCACTTCTGAACCCAGATCACAGATCTGGCTGATGCTAATCAGATTTGCCTTAAATCCTTCTACAAGTAATGCTTCAGTTAGGCAAGAAGCTCCTGGATGCTTGAGTAGTCTTTTTCCAATGATTCGAGCTTGAATCCCATCTCCAAAAGTAACATAGCAGTTTGTATATAATTTGAGATTGGAAAGAAACTCTGGAGTACTTGTCATTTGTCGAGAACATCCACTATCGAGATACCAGTCTTTGTTGGTTGAAGCACCTTAAGGAGGTATATGCCACATTAGCTCGATAGACTAGATTCTTTGGTCTCCATTCAAGGCAGGATGTTTTCTGAGGAGTTGAGAGATGACCTTGATATCTCCTTTGTTTTTGTGGTAGCTGAGCTTGCTTCTTCCCATGGAGTTGAAAGCATAATGGTCTGATGTGACCCCTTCGACCACAGTAATAACATATCCACTTATATTGATAAGCTGGTTTGCTGGAATATTGATGTATGCGTAGAGGATGTCTTTTGGTAGTTGATTGACAGGAGCATGTTATAGAAGATGTCATGAAATTTGTTGTAGGTCGTCCTGTAGGATGTGTCGTGTCATCCTATAGTTTCTTGTCAACCATGACTTGTTGTGGGACAAACTTCGTGACTGCTGATGAGGGGATATTATGTGTGTACCCTAGTCCCGTCATATCTTTGGACTGCTTTCCTACTGATAGGAGTTTGTCAAGGCTTTATGTGCTAGGATTCTTCATCTTTACTGATTTAGTCATAAGACTAATTTCTCCATTAAGTCTGGTGATTTCGCGTTTTAGCTCCACAATCGTCTCTAGGAATCTAGATTTGTCATTGGTAAGAATGATGATCCGTTCTCCTTGTTGATCAAGGATCAGAGTAACCTTGACCCATCTGGTATGTAAGCTTTTGTATGCCTCGACTAGTTGCTTTTTAGTCCAATTTTTGTTTGGAGTTGGATGATGGAGATCATCATTGGTATTGGTAGAGTTATCAATGTTACATACAGAAGTAGTAGTAGTGAATGCAACAAAGTTGCTTACCTCCTCAGAGTCACTATCTTCATTGTCATCATCTGATAAGGTAGCATTATATCCTCATTTTTGTTGTTTGAGGAAATTTGGACATTCTCTGCGAAGATGACCGAATCCTTCACATTCATGACACTGAGGTCTTTTGTTCCTGCTTGTTGCTACGTTTAGTGTTGGCATAATTTTTTAGTGCAAAAGTAAGAAGTCTGTGCAACATGTTACAAGACATGTGAAGCGACTCATTACGCTCCAGATTAGGAAAGGCCTGAAGCTTTCCTATTTAGAGTCGCTTGGAACGAAAGGAGAATGACGTCAACAAACTCATGCGACTTCCAGCTATCATTAACACGTCAGCAAAGGCGGCAACTTCTTGCCTAACTTGTTTAGGAAGTCTGAGACTTCCTATTCCTAATCCGAGCCAGATTAGGAATGTGGGGCTGCTATAAAAAGCTTGTGCTTCCCCATTAGCAGCATGTCCGTTCTTGTTCTTTATTTGCTAAATTTCTCAGAGCTCTTAACCGTGCACCATTAGCGTGTTGAGAGGCTGATTAGTTTTCTAGAACGGCTTTGCTTCGATTAAACATCAATTCACGAAGAGTGAGTGTTTGATCGATTAGGGTTCTTGTGTTCGTGATTGAAGATTCACAAATCTGTCAAAGAAGACTACGACACCGAGCATAGTCGCTTGCTCGAAGGGTGGAATTGAGAGGATCTCAAAGACAGGGGGAGAGTACCCTGGTCGAGGTTGTTCACGGTGAGATCTATAGTAGCTTAGGACAATAGCTTGCGTGATAGCTAGTTGGTGCTTGAAGTTGTACTATTGACTACCATATAGTGAAATCCTTTCCACTGGCAAAGTGTCTCCAGATGTAGGTGACGTTGCACCGAACTGGGTAATCATCTCTGGTGTCGTTATTATTACTTGTTTATTGCTTAAACTACGGTTTGCATTTTAGGAAAGTTGTCGACAAAAAAGTTACGACTTTGTGTTCAACTTCTTGACTTGGCTACGAATCAGATTTTCAATTGGTATAAGAGGGGGCACCTTATCTCTTAGGTTATTTTCCTACAAAGATTCTGATTAGCCAATATGGACTAAAAGGAAGGAGGATCTGTCAATCGACCACCAGTGCTCGACGGAACTAACTATGGGTACTGGAAAGCACGGATGTGTGCCTTTTTGAAGTCTCTCGACGGCAAAACCTAGAAGGCTGCCATCAATGGGTGGAAGGAACCTCACTATACTGATGCTCAAGGAAATCAAACTAGCATTAAGCCAGAAAAAGAGTTGAGTGCGGAAGAAGATGAAGCCGCCCTAGGTAATTCTCGTGCACTAAATGCCATATTTAATGGAGTAGACAAGAATGTTTTCCGACTTATCAACACCTGCACAAGTGCCAAAATTTCTTGGGACACTCTTGCTGTTGCTTATGAGGGTACATCCAAAGTCAGAGAGCAAAAGTTACAGTACCTTACGACCAACTTTGAAGCCCTTACCATGAATGAAGACGAAACTATAGCTGAGTTTAATGTTCGTATCAAGGATCTATACAATGAATCATATTCACTTGGCAGGCCTATGACCGATGAAGATTTAGTTAAAAAAACGCTGAGAGCCCTAAGTCCCAGATTCAAGATGAAGATCACGGCCATAGAAGAAGTTCATGACTTAAAGACGCTGAAGTTCGACGAGCTCATGGGTTCCCTTATGACCTTCGAGCTCTCCCTACCGGTTATCGAGAAGAAGCATAAAGGTGTAGCATTCAAAAGCTCTACCCAAAAGCAGAAAAAATTGGCTTACTCTGATTCGGATAATGAAATCGACGAGACTATCGCTATGGTGGCCAAAAAATACAATAAAGTCATGAAGAGATTTAACCAGATGACAGGAAAGAATGTCACCCGAGAAGTCAAAGACAAGCCCCAGCACAAGTTCCAGAAGTTTGAGAGCACTAATAACGATGGTAGACGTGGTGAACGATCAGGAAAAGATAAAGGAGTCCAGTGCTTTGAATGTGAGGGGTATGGGCATATGCAGAAAGAATGTCCTAACTTCTTAAAGAAACAGAAGAAGGGATTCAATGCCTCTCTAACAGACGATAAAGAAGAAGAAGACAGTGACTCTGAGCATACAAGTAACTATGTTGCCTTTACTGTTTCCACAATAGATCAACCATGCGAGATTTCAAAGAAGTATGACTCTGATGATGAGCTATCCGATGAGACTCTCAACAACGCATACAACGAATGGTATGTCAAGTGGCTTGAAGACTCTTAGGAAATCGAAAAACAGAATGCTCTCATTCTTTCCCTTAATGAAGACAAGTCAGGACTCCTTGAAACTACTGTTGATCTCAACAAGGAAGTAGCTCGATTAAAAAGCAAGTTAGACCAAGTCACCAAGTCTATAAAGATGATGAATCCAAGCACTGGCACTCTAGATCAAATTCCCTCGATCGGAAAACCAGCTAAAAATATGGAAGGCCTTGAATATTCGAAAGAAGCTTCATCATCACACACCATCTTCGTTCCTCAGAAGGTTGTCACCTATAAGCCCCGTCAGATGTCTCCGACCTTCACACCTGATCAAGCGACAATAAAGCCTCATACCCTGGTCGCTCCTGGAACAAAAAACAAGAGACATAACTGGGTATGTCACCACTATGGACGAAGAGGTCACATTCGACCTTTCTGCTATCATCTATATGGAAGGACCTTCGTCAAACAAAAGATCAACATCAAGAAAGCCCAACCACGAAAGGAATGGCGAGTTAAGGAGGTAAACTATCGAGCAAATATCGCTTACACCGCTCTAAAAGCTTCAACTAGCAATGATTGATACTTTGATAGTGGATCCTCTCGACATATGACTGGTAATAGCTCATTTTTGGTCACATTAATACCTTGCACTAATAGCTTTGTCACTTTTGGTGACGGGGTAAAAGCTAGAGTACTTGGAAAGGGAAAGCTCAACCTTCCTAACTCACCATGCTTGAAAGAGGCTCTACTGGTAGAAGGTCTTACAACCAACCTCATTAGCATCAGTCAAATATGTGATCTGAATCTAGATGTAAACTTCACTCGTGACAAGTGCACTGTTAAAGACGAACACCAGAAGGAAGTCATGACAGGTCACAGGTCTCTTGATAACTGTTATCTATGGTCTCCAACAGTCACAACCTTGCCAACCAAGTGCTTTTTATCCAAAGCACAAGAGACGAAGCTATGGTATCAAAAACTTGGTCACATCAATTTAAGGAGCACGCAGAAGATTCTCTCTGAAAAGGCGATCATTGGAGTTCCCAACCTCAAGATTGTTGAAGGAAAAATTTGTGGAGAATGCCAGATTGGCAAACAAGTTAAGACGTCACACAAGAAGGTACAACATCTTACTACTTCTCGTGTTCTAGAACTTCTACATGTTGACCTTATGGGGCCTATGCAAGTAGAAAGTCCTGGAGGTATGAAGTACATATTTGTCTGTGTCGACAACTTCTCAAGGTACACCTGGGTTGACTTTATTAGAGAAAAGTCAGACACTTTCTCAGTCTTTGAAGCCCTATGTCGGAGAGTTCAACGGGAAAAAGGAGAAGCCGTTGGCAAAGTCGTCCGACTCAGAAGTGATCATGGAAAAGAGTTTGAAAACATCAGCTTCGCAAACTTCTGTGATGCTGAAGAAATAGCTCATGAGTTCTCTGCCCCCATCACTCCTCAGCAGAACGGGATCGTGGAAAGGAAAAATCGCACTCTTCAAGAAATGGCCAGAGTCATGATTCTAGCCAAAGACATCCCGCGGCACTTCTGGGCTGAGGCTCTGAATACGGCTTGTCATATTCATAATAGAGTGACCCTCCGCCCTGGAACATCGCTCACTCTTTATGAAATATGGAGGGGGAGGAAGCCTAATGTCAAATATTTCCATATCTTTGGATCGATATGCTACATACTTGCAGATAGGGAACCTCGACGCAAACTTGATCCTAATAGCGATGAAGGCATCTTCCTTGGCTATTCAAGAAATAGTCGAGCATTTAGTGTGTTCAACAAACGCACCCAGTCTATCATGGAATCCATCAATGTCGTGATTGACGACAGTTATGAGCAACCAAGTGACGATGAGGAAGATGTTCTAAATCTCTCAGGAGAAGTCAGGCCAGAAGTCAGCACCAACGATCGCAACGAAGAATCTGAAGCCGAAAGCCAAAACATCTCTGACAAAGAGGAACCCCTCATCATAGAACAGAGAGCTTCGTCCAGAAGAATTCAGAAGAATCACCCATCCCATGATGTGATAGGAGACATCAATGAAGGAGTGTGGACTCAACAGAAGGCACCTATAAACTACAAAGAGATGATAGGTAACATTTGCTTTATTTCTAAAGTTGAACCAAAGAATATACAAGAAGCCATCAATGTTGAATACTGGGTCTGCGCCATGTAAGAAGAATTGGTTCAATTTACAAGAAATGAAGTCTGGGAACTAGTACCCAAGCTAGACAATGTCAATATTATTGGAACAAAGTGGAAATTTAAAAACAAGACTGACGAGCAAGGAAATATCACTCGAAACAAAGCAAGACTAGTGGCACAGGGGTACACACAAGTAGAAGGAGTTGACTTCAAAGAAACTTTTGCTCCAGCAGCCAGACTGGAAGCCATCCGACTTCTTCTCGGAATAGCATGCCATCTACGTTTCAAACTCTATCAGATGGATGTAAAGAGTGTCTTCCTCAATGGAAATCTCAACGAAGAATTCTATGTTACTCAACCAAAGGGATTTGAAGATCATGACTCTTCTCATCTTGTCTACAAACTAAAGAAAGCTCTATATGGCCTCAAACAAGCACCACGAGCATGGTATGAACGTCTTACCCAATTCCTAGTACAGAATGGCTATATTCGAGGGGGAGTAGACAAAATTCTCTTTGTGAAAAAAGAATGAAGTGACATCATGATTGCCCAAATATATGTCGATGATATCGTATTTGGAGGGATGTCAGACAAGATGGTGGAACGTTTCGTACAACATATGCAGTCTGAATTTGAGATGAGTATGGTTGGAGAGCTCACATACTTCCTAGGCTTTCAGATCAAACAAATGAAAGATGGAATATTTATCTCCCAAAGCAAATATGCAAAGAATATTGTGAAGAAATTCGGGTTGGAAAAAGCTTCACACAAAAGAACCCCCATTGCCACTCCTGTCAAATGCACAAAGGACGATCTTGGAGAACCAGTTGATTAAAGCCTCTATCGAAGCATTATTGGAAGTCTTCTCTATCTCACAGCAAGTCGACCCGACATTGCTTTCTCAGTGGGAGTCTGTGCTCAATATCAAGCCAATCCAAAAGCTAGTCACTTAACTCATGCCAAGAGGATAATAAGGTACATCTCGGGAACCTCTGAATTGGGTTTGCTATACTCTTTTGATACCTCTCCTACTCTTGTTGGATACTGTGATGCTGACTGGGCGGGAAGCACACAAGATCGAAGAAGTACCTCTGGAGGTTGTTTCTATCTTGGGAACAATCTTGTGTCTTGGTTCAGCAAAAAGCAAAATTGTATTGCTCTGTCTACAGCTGAGTCCGAGTATATTGCGGATGGAAGTAGTTGTACTCAGCTTCTTTGGATGAAACAAATGTTGGCAGAGTATGGGGTCAAACAAGAAGTCATGACTTTGTTCTGTGACAACATTAGTGCAATCAATATCTCGAAGAATCTGGTTCAACACAGCAAAACCAAGCATATTGATATCAGGCATCATTTCATTCGAGAGCTTGTAGAAGACAAGAAGATAAAAATCGAATACCTACCTACTGAGAAACAAATCGCTGACATCTTCACAAAGGCGTTAGATGCTAACAGGTTTGAAAGTCTAAGGTCATCCCTTAGACTTTGCTGCCTTGAGTAACCAGAAGTCAAGAAAGAAGAGAGGAAGCTTTTAGTTGATTTTACTCTCTCTCTCTCTATCAGGACCAACAAGGGTCCACAAAATCAAACTGGGCCCAATTCCTTTATCATAGCCCAGTTGAAATCTGTTTGGTGTTAAAAAATTCAAAAGGGGGGAAAACGGAATGATTACAATCTGACAATCAACTAATAACCACTAAACCCTTTCGACTTCCGCGCAGAAAAACTCTGCACATTTTCTCAAAATCGTTTTTACTTCCCAAAACAATTAGGGCACCACAAAATCAAAATCACTTTGCGCCTGTAGCAGCTTCTTCTTCCCTTCAAAGACAACTCCAATCAAGCCCCCATAAATGGTCGGAACCAGAAGCGGACTCCAAGAAACTGCGAACCAAGATGAGGGTGAAGATGATCGCTAGAAAGCTATTTGCATCAAAAAACTCAACAAATAAACATGGAGTAAAGATTCGAGGAGGAAATTCCCCAGGAGAGGGCTCTGAAAACCCTAAAGGCGCAACAGCTTCGTCTCCGACTATCGCATCTGTGAAGGACAACATCTTACCCGAGGCTGCTGACTTTGAAGATGAGGGCTCTCATTCTACTCAGACGCCTCTAAATGGTAATTCTACCATCTCTCCGATAGGGAAACCAGTAGAAAAGGACCAGACCAAAGAAAGTTTAGGGACCTCTATCCCTAAAATTCCTGTCACTTGTTGCGAGAATCCATCTGTTCCTCCAAAACCAATGCTTGAAATAGAGAAGTCTCTGGTAGACGAAACCATGCATGTAGCAGATAGTCCCCCTGTCGCTCCTAACAGTAGTACGGAGCTGAATGAAGAAACAAATGACACTCAAGAAGCCCCCCAACCTCTGGTAAATCTTGAGAACAACAAGGAAGTAGACAAAACCAAAACGACTGTGGAAGAAGAAGCTCCAAGGGAGAGCAGACCACCTCTGAGAAAGTCTGTGCCTGAAGGGCAGAAGAAAAGAAATCAATCGAAAAGAAAGAGTACAGAGAAAGGAGGAGCATGTGCTCCTAAGCCAGTAAAGAAGTTAAGAAAGAAGTCATCCACTTCAGTAACAACCCCTACTCCAGAAGAAGAAGAGTCCGAAGAAGAGGAGGAAACTCGTGTCTTACCCCCACGGGTCAAGAAGTCTATGGGAGGTCTGAAACTCCCCAAAAACGTTCCAAAAGCACCAACAGACAATGTCTCCTTTCATTCGGTAGATAATGCTTTCAAGTGGCAATATGTGTACCAGCGCAATATCTACCCGGAGAGGGAGCTCTCTACAGAAGCTCAAGGAATGAACACAGTTGTGGAACTCCTCCGTGGCTCAGGCCTAACCAACACGGTCATCAACATTGGACCATTCTACCCCTCTCTGGTCAAGGAGTTCATCGTCAATCTCTCGGGTGAGTTTAATGATCCAGAAGACGCTGAGTATAGGAAGGTCTTTGTTCGAGGAGAGTGTTTTGACATATCTGCCTCCACAATCAACGCTTATCTAGGCAGAACGGCTCCAGAAGTCACTCCAAACGTCCCTCACTTGAACAGAGTTGCATTTGAGATCACTGGAGGAAGGAAAAAGGTTTGGCCCTTCAAAGATACCATTGCAGCTGCAGAACTAACAGTCAAATACTCCATTCTATACCGAATTGGTTTGGCAAACTGGGCACCCTCCACTCACGGGTCTAGCATCAAAACAGAGCTAGCAAAGCTCATCTATCAAATAGGTACTCAATCCCTTCTTGACTTTGGTACATATGTTATTGAGCATCTTGTCAAACATGCCAAGTCATGTGCTGTCAAATTACCTATCGGTTTTCCATCATTGATCACTGGAATTCTCCTCCAACAATGTCCTCACATTGTTCCAGATTCTGATGTACCTGGAAAGAAGCCTCTGCCTCTCACTATAAGTCTCAAAAACTTTGAGGGCTAGCATATGAGAGATCTCGCTCCTCCCTTGGCCAAAACATATCAAGCTGGTTCCACCTCACGTCCTTCCGGACCTCTCGGCACCAGGATGGAGGAAGAGCTGGTGGACATGGTCAATGACCTGGAGAAGACAATTGTTGCTCTGACAAACCGAAAAATTGGCTGTGAAGTCCTCTTACGTGATCCACGCACCGCTCCTGCTGAGGACCAAGATATCGATGATTCCGCCTCTTTTTAGACAATATTTCATTTACTTGCCTCTAGACTGATAACTTTTTTAACAATTTCTTAAATCCTCGGGGACTGTCCGAGTTAATTTCTGCACTTTGTGACTTTTTGGATATTTGCTCGTGTTTTGTGCTGGTTTATACCCTGTTGTTTTAAGTTTATCATTGTATGATTACCTTTGGAAATTTTGTTAGACAATCAGGGGGAGAGATAAGGTAACGTTATAAACGTTACGCTCGCTGCCAAAAGTCGCGCTAGACACACATTACAGAAGTCGCGCCAGACGCTCCAAGGATGTTGTTTGCACCAGACGCTTTTAACCTCTACTCTGACATCTCTTACTGTGCGTAACTGCTGCAAGATGACGATGTGCTTAACAATGATTTTGCCTAAAAAATTGCCAAAGGGGGAGATTGTTGCTACGTTTAGTGTTATCATAATTTTTTAGTGCAAAAGTAAGAAGTCTGTGCAACATGTTACAAGACATGTGAAGCGACTCATTAGGCTCCAGATTAGGAAAGGCCTGAAGCTTTCCTATTTAGAGTCGCTTGGAACGAAAGGAGAATGACGTCAACAAACCCAGGCGACTTCCAGCTGTCATTAACACGTCAGCAAAGGCGGCAACTGCTTGACTAACTTGTTTAGGAAGTTTGAGACTTCCTATTCCTAATCCGAGCCAGATTAGGAATGTGGGGCTGCTATAAAAAGCTTGTGCTTCCCCATTAGCACCCTGTTCGTTCTTGTTCTTTATTTGCTAAATTTCTCAGAGCTCTTAACCGTGCACCATTGGCGTGTTGAGAGGCTGATTAGTTTGCTAGAACGGATTTACTTCGATTAAACATCAATTCGCGACGAGTGAGTGTTTGATCGATTAGGGTTCTTGTGTTCGTGATTGAAGATTCACAAATCTGTCAAAGAAGACTACGACACCGAGCATAGGCGCTTGCTTGAAGGGTGGAATTGAGAGGATCTCAAAGGCATGGGGAGAGGACCCTGGTCGAGGTTGTTCACGATGAGATCTATAGTAGCTTAGGACAATAGCTTGTGTAATAGCTAGTTGGTGCTTGAAGTTGTACTATTGACTACCATATAGTGAAAACCTTTCCACTGGCAAAGTGCCTCCAGATGTAGGTGACGTTGCACCGAACTGGGTAATCATCTCTGGTGTCGTTATTATTACTTGTTTATTGCTTAAAAGTTACGACTTTGTGTTCGAATTCTTGACTTGGCTAGGAATCAGATTTTCACTGTTGTTTTCCTCTCCACTTCTGTTTGGTTTGTCAAGACTTTCTCATGTTTGAGCTTTTTGTGGAACTTTGTTTCTGGCATTCGTTGTGACATTTCGTCCGCCCATTCGACTGAATCTTCTCATGACTTTGTTGTAATTTTTTGTGAGAAGGGCCAGTGTAGTATCGATGTCTTCTTCAGAGTCAGAATCCTCAGATTCTGGTTGCTTGTGTATTGAGCTTTTGAAAGCAACTCCTTTATTCCTTTTGTCGATATTGGGCAGAGATAACTCATAGGTTATTAGAGATCCCATCAATTCATCGAATTTTAAGATCTTGAGGTCATGAACTTCCTCAATTGCGGTGATCTTCATCTTAAATCTAGGGCTAAGAGCACGCAAGGTTTTTCTAACCAGTTTTTCATCAGACATTGGTTCGCCCAGAGAATAGGATTCATTGGCTAGATCACGAATACGAACATTGAATTCAACGATTGATTCGTCCTCTTTCATGACAAGAGCTTCGAAGTTGGTTGTCAAGTATTGTAGCTTTTGTTCTCGAACCTTGGTTGTTCCTTCATATGCAACAGCCAGGATATCGCATGCGGATTTGGCAGTTGTGCATGTGTTGATTAGTCTGAAAACGTTCTTATCAACACCATTGAAGATAGCATTCAGAACTCGAGAGTTTCCCAGTGATTCCTCGTCTTCGTTATCAGTCCATTCTTTTTCTGGTTTTGGTCCGATAGGGTTACCATCATTGTCACTGAGTTGTGGGGCATTCCAACCATTGATCACAGCCTTTCATGTTTTGTTGTCAAGGGACTTCCAATAGCCGTAGCTACTTCCATCTAGAACAGGTGGTCGATTGATGGATCCTCCTTCTCTGGTATTGTCCATCTTGATCAAAATATTTGTTTAGAAACTCACCTAAAGCTGTAGGTGCCTCCTCTGATACCAATTGAAATTTTGATCAGGTAGTCGTGCAAGATGCCACACACAATGTTATGTGTAAAGTTATAACACCGTGTATGACTTCTTGTGTAGATAACGTAGGACAGTAAATATAAAGTTTAATAAACGATGACACAACAGATTGTTTACCCAGTTCAGTGCAACGTCACCTACGTCTGGGGGCTCTCAGCCTAGTGGAAAGGTTTCACTTATCAGTAATTCGTCAGAACATACAAGTACCTATAATCATTCCTAGATATATACTTTATGCCACTTATTACAATGCAACCTATCTCTAGGTCTCCCCCTGAATCCAAGACTCCGTCTTGATTCCACTCTTCGAGCAATCGCCTTGCTCTGTCGGTTCAAGTCGTCGTTGAACGTTGTGGTTGCGTGCAGTCTTCACTCACGCAATCAGTAAACCCTCAATCACCTAACTCTCAATAGTTATGGTGATACACAATATCCTTAGCACAATCTATAACCTCTCAGCCTGCAACCCTTCACGTCTAAGAGCTTTGTAAATTATTGCTAGGAAACAATAAAAGAACCACATCATTGCTAAGGGGGTAGTCTAAGCTTTTGTAGCAATCGAGCATGAGTACTAACCCTAATGGGTTTCCTCTTAATCACCGTCTTTCTTCTTTTCAGAATCGAAGACGTTCTGGAACTTCTCATATTTCCTAAACGTATTCGTACTTTCTGCAGAACCTGGACTTTCCTGATTTCCGTCGATCAGGATGTTTGCCGAGATGTCGTCAACAATGCCACACAGGATGTCGCATATGATGCTTCGACATTCTTTATGACATTTTCTCTAGTTCCTTAAAAATAAGCCAATTACCAAAAACATCGTAACTACATTCTTAATTGTGTTAGACCAAATAAAAAAATAACCTACTGTGAAAATGACATCTATTAGAAAAGAAAAGAAAAAGGCTACTGTGCAAATGGCATCTTTTAGAAAATTTGAAAGACAACAGAGGGTATTTTGGCCTTTTTATGAAAAAACTAACTTCGTCAGAGACTTAGGTGTACCAAAAGTTAGAAACCGAATTTATTGGGTGTATCATTATGTCATTTCCCCTAAATATTTTTGTGAAACTCCCATTATGCAAGAACAGTGACATGTCCTCACATATAATATAATAGATTGAATCCCAGGAGAGCAACTAGTGTTGGGTAATGCAGGATCTTATACACGCAGCAGAAGCAATATTGTTAAATAATTAACTACGTTCCCTAGCAAGGATCTTACTGCATGTTCAAGACTAATTGACGAGAGGGATAGAACATTGGTTTACCTCTTGTAGATCCAGCTTTACAATGCCTTTGAGAGTGCACATGCTCTTCACGAAACAATTGAAAACATCTCCTTCGGGATGCGTTCTCTACCGGTATCCATACGAGCAAGCCTTGATCGAAACTTTAACGAAGAACACTCTACTAGATCTGGAATTTTTAAGGTGAGAGCTAATGCTGCGAATATTGTATTAGGTTTACAACAAACCGGTGCAACATATACATAGGCTTAGGGTTAGGATCTTGTTTCCAATAAATCCTACCATTTTTCAGAGTTTCCAATCTCAGAAAATTACACAAAGTTCGTGCTCGCAGCTGTCCTATTCCTATACGGTTTCAGATTTTCAAAATCCAAACCAAAACAGGAAATTGCAATCTGTCCGGAGAATGTAACGATCGTTACATGGAGTGTGTCGATCGTTACACCACTTGTGACCATTAGATTCTAAACATAAAATCTTAATCAAGATCCATGATTCACTCGATTTGAAGTGAACAGAGGCTCACCGCTCTAATTCGAGTTATGTAGATAGGAAACCTACCCAATTACATCTAATGTAATTCTCAGCTAGAATATGAATATTGAATATACACAACATATTCTATCTGATACCCTAGGTCAGACATGTCTGACAATCGTAGCAACCAAATCCAACTGTGGCCAGTTCTTATTTGGCTAATACGTGAAGGTGCACACATTCAAATAAAACTGGCCACCCCTTCTAGCTCTCATGTCTCTAGATACTACGCGAAGGCGCACACATCCATAGTTTCATGGGAGACTAGTATAAGTGTCGAATACGATAGAAGATATCTCACATGACTTAATATTAGGTGATTGGTCGTGTTTGTTTTGAGCATTGTATCCAACACAAACTCTTTAAACAATCAATTATATCTAATACAAAGATTTGTTCTAAATTCCTTTTAACATGCATATTATTTAACCGAGTTATTAATCCTGCATTCCATGCATATAAACTTAAACATTCATTCTCATGCATATCTAATTAAGTATAAAGTAAACGTGCATAGCATATCCCATGACTAAGTTGATCTTTATAGGGCCGGTCTATAAAGATCATTGGTCAATCCTAAGGGTGAAGAACATGAGGCGCTTGAAGATCCTTCTTCCTTGAGTGCCACCATCGAGTCTCCAACCTCCAAGATTTCTACATCGTTGCTAGACTTCCTTAACCACCATCAAGACCACCATTCTCGAATCTTCTCTTTGTGTTGCTCCAAGTAATGTAACGAATTTAAATAGTTACAATAAAAGAAACGACGTGCATGCCATATTTAAATTATATTCCAAAAACTTTATAACATCAACACGCATGTCGCAAATTAATTACATTCCCAATGAAATTAAACAAAGCGATAAATCATTCACACACGTCTTAATGGACTATGTTTTGCACCATGCAATTACATTCATCACACAATAACATGTTATCACACAATCATGTTATCACAACGAATAATATCATATTTTTCTTTTAATAATTAATTATTTTACTGCTATGTTCGGGAATCATCACAGGTCATGTAACGATCATGACATCTAAGTGACGATAGTCACGCCCTATGTAACGATCGTCACACCCAATATGACGATTGTCACACACCATGTAATGACATTCACATATATTGTGACGATCAGTTTTCCAGAATCTGCTCCAAGCAGATTTGGTAACTTTCCGACACAATTCGATTTTCAAAATTCGAATTCATCAAAACCTAACTCACATAAACCCTAACTGAACTCTTATTCAATTAAATCAATCAATCAAGCATGCATACAATCATCCAGTATCATCATGCATATTTCGATTAATCTTAAGTTGCAGCCAGACTCTGATACCACTGTTGGGTAGCGCAGGATCTCACACACGCAGCGGAAGCAATATTATCAAATAATTAACTACGTTCCCTAGCAAGGATCTTACTACATGTTCAAGACTAATCGATGAGTGGGATAGAACATTGGTTTACCTCTTGTAGATCCGGCTTTACAATGGGTTTGAGAATGGATAGGCTTTTCACGAATCAATGGAAAACGTCTTCTTCGAGATGTGTTCTCTATCGGTATCCACGTGATCAAGCCTTGATCGAAGCTTTGACGAAAAACAATCTACTAGAACTGTTCTTCTCAAATTAAATCTAATTCGATGTGAACCATATCTAGATTTTTTAAGTTGAGAGATAATGTTGCGAATATCGCATTAGGTTTACAATAAACCGGTGCAACATATATATAGGCTTAGGGTTAGAATCTTGTTTCCAATAAATCCTACAATTTTTCAGAGTTTTCAATCTATGAAAATTACCCAAAATTTGTGCTCACAGCTGTCCTATTCCTATACGGTTTCAGATTTCCAAAATCTAAACCGAAAAAGGAAATTGTAATCTGTCTGGAGCATGTAATGATCGTTACATGAAGTGTTACAATCGTTACACCACTTATGACGATCGTCACATCCAATGTAATGGTCGTTACCTCCTATGGGTGGCGATTTTGCTCTCTTAATGTTCTTTCGGGCTTCTAAAGTCTGTTTTGCTTCATATCTTGCTCTTTTGTGTGTGACCATGTAGGCTTGATGCGAGCCCGATGTGACCTTGCATTTGAACTTCTGTCCCGCATTTTAGCACCGATTTATTCTCGTTTCGGCTTTTTAGAGCCAATATTTTGATAGTTTTTATCCATGGTGAAATTTTGAATTTTGTTGGTAATGGAGACAAATTAGAGCATTTTTGGAGGAAGCAAAGAGTGTCGCGATCGTGAAAAATTAAATTGAAAAACTCGTGGCTCGATAGGACGGATGGCACGGAGGCGAAGCGATCGTGACAAAGGCGTCATTATGACGACAATTGAAAGGGTTGTCACGATTGTGAGGCCCCATGTCACGACCATGACACGCTTCATTGAGCTTCTAATTATAGAGAAGAAACCCTAATTTCAGCATACATAGTCAGATTTTCATCACCCACACTTTGAGTTGAGAGGGTTTTGAAATTTCAATGGTTCCCAAAGAGAGAGAGCTCCAAAACCCTCATTTGGATGCCATTTTTTGTGCTCCAATGGAGAGGTTCCACCATTACCACCATGAAAAGAGGAAGAGGAGGCAAGAGGCTACAAGGACAAGCTAGATTGGACCATTTAAGTTAGAGGTGATATTTTTTTTTATATAATGAAGAATCATCCAGAACCCTAGATTTTCTCAAAAATGTGGAAACATTGGGACGAGTATATTAAGTGGGCATCCTTGAATTTGGGTAGGATGTGTGTGAACAGATGAGTGTATTTTTGATAGGGGAGTTTTAGTGAAATGATAGTGTATGCTTCTCCTCAAGATTTGGTATTTGTGCGATTTCCCGAACTCATATGTCTTCTTATACACAGTTGAGCATTTGTATTGATAGTTATGAGGCAATTTGATGCCATAAGTGCTCGAGAAAACTTTATAAATTAAACTTGCAATGCAATGAAAGTCTCCTTGAGTCTTTATTTTATGTCTTTTCAGGCTGGGGGCTCTTTCCTACAAAATTCTCGGGAGAAGACCGAGCTACCCCTATAAAGTTAACTGCAGGGTTTGCACCTCGGTGCACACTCGGTCCATTCTACACTCGGTCCATTTTGCTTTAGAGAACGCATACCCTTTGCGATTCCAAATTCGATTCCTCAAGGTAGTAAATATATTTATGTTAATTTTATGCTGAAAATAATATGCATTAAGATCTAGTTTTATTTCGGAATCCATGGTTAATTTTGTATCCGCTGCATGAAATTAATTGTCTTGGAACCCATGGAATTTCTTCAGTAACTACAAAGACTCATAGGTACTTGTATGTTCTGACGAATTACTGATAAGTGAAACCTTTCCACTAGGCTGAGAGCCCCCAGACGTAGGTGACGTTGCACCGAACTGTGTAAACAATCTGTTGTATCATTGTTTATTACACTTTATATTTACTGTTCTACGTTATCTACACAAGAAGTCATACACGGTGTTATAGCTTTACACATAACATTGTGTCTGGCATCTTGCACGACTACCTGATCAAAATTTCAAAGAACATTGTGGATTTCCAAACCTAAACACTTGTCGAATAATCAAAACCCGCTAGAACTAAAAGAGAGACACAAACAATCTTGGACTCAATGGTCTTCGATACATTTGGCTCAGGCGGAGGAAGCTTCTAGACCGTCAACTACGACGGCAGGAGCGATAGGTCCCGCAACACCGCACCGATGCGCCTCCATAACCATCGATATCTAGTTGAGATTTGTGTTTTTTAGTAGTTTAATATTTGGCTTTAACTTTGATATTAACGTGTAAACAGTTAAATTCCTAACATTTTGGTTTTGAAATAAATAAATTTAGAGTCCTATGTGATAAAGTTCACATGAGATGGAGGTTGAAAAAAGGTAAAACGGTGACGTTTTAATTCTTTTCAGTCAGTTGATCTAGAATATATATTAGAGAAATTGTCACTTATATTAGAGAAATTGTCACGTCTATATATGAGTTCTTGGATCCCCCACATGAATGAAATTGAGCGACGCTAACAAAAACGACATAGAAAAAGGGCACGAGTAGACTCAACACGATATGGTGATAGATTCTCCAGTCGATACCTGTATAGGATAGGTAGGGGGTACCTTTGAACCTTCCCTTGTGAAAACATGTCGACTTTACTGGATGACCAATAGACGTGATGTCTTTGAATTGTTCTGCCATTTGTGTAAATGATAACATGCCTCACGCAGGTATCTTCCTGACCCAAGTTCGGTTCTCATGGTTATGTTCATTTTGGTCGTGAACATCGTCCTGGTTCTGCAAGAGTTTCTAAAGGATTTAACCCCTCAATCCTCCTTTGAAGCGACCCCACTTCTCTTTCACATAGGTGATTTCTTATTTAAGAGTAACCCGTTTTACTCCGCTCGAAACCTCAATATTTTCGACGCATAAGAATCATTAAAAGCTCAACCGCTTAACCTTTCCATACGGGTGTCACTGTTTGCATCATAGAAATAGGACTAGGGGAAACCCCCACAGTGACCTTACCAGTCTTAACAATTAGGTTGTCCCATTGAACCATGATCTTGGGATCTCCAGTCAACATGGTTGGGTTTTCTTTGTCTTGACTATACAATTTCATGGGCTTAAGTCCCATTTCTTTAGATGCCTTCTCAACTTGATCTTCATTTAACTAGTTAATCACTAGTTCCGCGGTATTTTCTTTAGACCTTATGTAGTCAATCCTCATTGAACCATAGTTGAGAAGTTGGTTAACAACATTATGTCTTCGACATATATGTCTAGACTTGTTGTTATTTCTTACCCTTGATAATATCCTTCCACAAATATTTAGACTTTCATAGTTGTTTATTCTTTTCATAAACTCATATTCCATTGTGAATCTAGTTATCAAAATTTGTTGGAAGGATTTACCTATCATGGCAAAATCTATCCACCAAATGGATATAAGATATTCAACTTGTTTACATGTATTCTCTTACACCTCTTGAATATCTATTATAATGTAGACCATAATCAAGGTTCAATCATGGATACATTAATATTCTCATGGTAACAATATAATATCCAAATATTTTTGGATCATTCACGTATCTTGTTGGTCTATGTAAGATAGATGCAACATCCCCATATACATGTCATTAAGTACATGATATTGCATATCACTTTTGTATACTCATTTTAAGAATACTTTCATTTTTATTCTTTCACAAGTGTTAGCTTAAATCAATAGATTTTATAGCTAAACACCATCACATCGTGTGACCGATAAGTTTGCTTTTCTTGCAACATTGATTCCCATATTCTTTTCACATATATGAGTTATATAACATTTTTGTTAGTGTCATATAACCTTCTAACATATAAGTTAGAAATTCATTAAGTGAATTTATCACCTTGCCCTTTGGCTAATTCTTGACTCTTCTAGTCCATAACTCTTTTTAGAATTTTATCACAATTCTCAAGAATTCATTTAGATGATCTCAATTCATCTCGTTTGTCTGAATATTCTAATTCTAGACTTTAATATAATATTCTTGTGTGTATCGAGATTTTTTCAAATCATACACATGAACTCTATATGCACTACTATTGCACGTTCAATGTAGGCACATTCAACAATTTTGTTCATATCCTTATTTTCATTGGAATCGAAGTTAAAGCTTTTACTAATCACCCCCACACTTCCAATTAGCCGTAAGAAATCTTGCTTCCTCTTACCAACTCACTAAGAGTTTTCTCAACGTCCATTTATGTTACCTTATTTTAAAGGCAATTTGCTGAAAAATCATTGTCTCCCACATGTATTGTGATGACCCAAAACTTATAATTATCACATACTTCTCTCATAAAGTGTGATATTTTCTTTTCAGCAACATCATTGAATTGATATTGTTACAATATGAATATTTCGGGTTGGATACTCATGTATCAACCTTTTCACATATTCATCTTAAAGTCATTTTGTCCCATGAACATGACTATTGACGTTATCCTCGTTATTGTTTTTAAGCAAATATATACAACAATATTTTGTACTATCAAATTGAAAGTCACAAAATATTTATTCTCATCTCTTATTCGAGCAAATCGTCAATCACAATCTCAATGTGAATTTGCTCAAGAGGTTCAACTTTTCTTTCAACAATTTGAAGGACATTCTAATTACACAAAATTCATATTTGTGTTTGCTTACCAATCTTGAAAGATGGTAGATGGTTCAAGTGAATTAATCTACATATAAATTATAATTCACTTGACCAAGTCTATCATACCATTATATGATTCAATCATATAAATGAATGACTCTTCTTTGCATCAATCCACATAATGACATTTTCATTCATGTTCATCATGACATCGGTTATATAACCTTTGTCCACATACATTGTATTTGGAACAATCAATTTTTTTTTTAAGGAATCAATTATAATTGAATTCATCAATAACAAGTAATATCTCAAATGAGATTATCATCAATTGCATTCTTTGTCATGCCGCACACACAACTTATTTGATCATTGTCAATGACATATTTCAAAACAATATTTTGAGGTGACATAAGCGCATATGTGCACACTCTCCAATCATCAATAATCTTTAGATTATAATTTTCAATAAATATGACTTCAAACAAACATGTCAAGCCAACCCTTTTTGGGATTTGATAGCCCAAAGTTTATTTAGAGATTACAACATAACTAGATCATCACTTATATCTATTATGGTGATCTCATAACTTTGTTGATATGATCTCAAATTAACCATTATCAACTCAAGAATGAAAACATTATTTCATTCAACTTATTCATATTCATATTGATATGATTTATCTATTAATGAATCAAAACAATTAATCATATTTAAGTATGATTTTCAACACATGAATAACATCGTTTTCTTTAGATCCAGGATTCATCAATTCATGAATGACACAACCAATTTTCATTGAGTTGATCATGCCCAACTCATATTTATGAGTTCGTGAATAAGATCGTTACATCATTCAACTTATATGATTCATCAATTCATGATGATCTATTCAAAATAAGAATCATTCAAATCAATAATATATTTATGATTTTCAACCCATGAATGAATTCAATACTCATTACTCATATTAATATGATTCATCATTACATGAATAAACTCATTATTTTATTCATGTTAATCAATTCATATGATTTAACAAATCATATTTTTCTTATGATTCTCCACCATTATTTTATTCACTTGTACAATGATCATTTACAAAGAACATTAAACTATTCAATACATAGTTTAAGTACAAGAGAATCGTCTTCTCTTTCAGTTTTGAGGTTCTTCATGTACCATACATGGTGAATCCATTATGACCACCATCTTTTGTCGACCTTTCAACGATGAATCCAACAAATTATTCAAGTCATTCGACATATTATATCGAAACAAAATTCGATAAATTTGTGGTAGACACTCGTGTCTTAAACCCACTTGGAATTTGACCCAAATGGTACATTCCCGGCCTCAGCCATATTGACATATTGTCCACAATATTCCATAAGATGAATTAGGCAAGCAAGCTTGTTGCTCCCATCACCAAGTTCTTGCTTTTAATAATTTCTTCAAAATTAGACCGATAACAAACCTTGTTGTTTGTATTCAAAAAGTTTCATGTTTTCCAACTTTCATATCTACAAAATGAAATTCAAATCATTAGTCTATGTAAGATTTAATATTCATAAAATTGAAAATTTAACCTTCTTGATTTTTGCAACCTGTTAAAACTTAAGAGAACGATACACTTTAAGATTGTTAGGTATTATACAATAATATTAACAAATTGCGAAAATTAAATAATTATAAATAATAATGAATTATGACAACAACAAAGATACATGAACCTTTACAAAATATTTGATACAAACTCGGGAATAGTCGAAGCGTGTTGGACACTTTCCTTAAAGTGTATTCGCTCTCCCTCGGGTGTTGGAATCAATGAGCGTACACCTCCCAGGATACAACGACTTCGAACTAGCACCGTACACCAAAGGTCTAGTTCCGGCGAACTTGAACTTGTGACTTTCTCTATCACCATAATTACGAAGAATATTTGAGACCAAAGAAAGAGATGAAGAACCAAGAACTCATGTTCTTGGTGTTGAGATAAGTGAAATGAAAAGAGAGGTGACCATCTATTTATAGTCTCCAACTCTTCAACCAAAAGACTCCTTAAATCAATGCAAATTAATTTGAAAAAATGAAAGGTTTAGCCATAAATTCATGATTTCATAACATATGCATTCAAGATAATGAAATGCATATAATGGATATTAAATCATGAAATAAAAAATAATTTCATTCATATAATTGTTAATATGAATTAATTCATATTTTCCAACATTTTTCACTTACCTCCTTCGCTTGACAAATGTATTTTGAGAGGTCCCAAACTTTCAAAAAATTTCACGGAGGCCCAACCCCTTTAGTGTTTGGTCAAAAGTCAAATATTTTTTGTAAAAATGACAAAAATATCTTTTGGAGATTTCTCACTTACCTCCCTCCGCCGCCGCCGGTGAAGCTCGGCTTCCTCAGCCTCCAAGCCGTGCAACAGCTCCTCCGCTTGACGGCCAGTTGGGACCCGTTGAGAAGTTTCCCCTTGTAGAACACGCCCATGGCGTCGCTGCCCAGAATCTTCGATTCACTGAAGAATCAGGTTACGGTGAAGATCTCAGAGATCGAGAAGCGGCGGGGACAGTTGAGTGAAGAGGGCAATGGTTGATACATATACATACATCAGATTCCAGATCAAAGGAGGAGGATATGGGAGCCGACGGCGAGGTTCAGCCTCCTCTCGTTCTGGGTCTCCAGCCCACCGCCCTCGTCGACCACCTCGCTCGCGTCGATTCTGACCTCCTCAATCGTATTCCCGGCGACCACGGCGGCTCCACTCCGGTACCCCTTTCCCTCAATTTTTCATTTTTACGTACTGGGTCAGAATATTGTGCATGTTCTGATGTTTCTGTTTTCAATTTTGGATTTATTATCATCGATGAAGGTTGTTTGGCTTGGTTTTATGATGGGTCCCTCCGACAATTTGTGCACTGCTAAATCAAATGCATGAGATTTTTCTATTTTTTGTGGCTTGTATATTAGGCATTTAAATTCGTATCTTTTTGTTCTATGTGACTTTTAATGGTATTTTACTTTCTTTTTTCATGTAACTATTGTTAAAGTTTGTGTCTTTTTCTTGCTTCATTGGATATTTGGAAAGATGTTGTAGTGTATGGTCCAAAAGGACTCAACTCTTCAATGAAACCGGGCAGGCTCTGGCTCCGGCAGTTTCTGCGCGGCGGCGGAGGAGCTGGCCGCGGGGAGACGGATGCTCGGAATGTTCGGTGGTGGTGCAAAGGAGGAGGCGCGTCTGGTTCGGAATGTTCTGCTTAAAGAGAAAGGGGCAGAGAAGAGAGGCAATTTGTCTAGCTCAGTGGTAATATGTGTGTGTTGACCTTTAGGTCCCGTGTTCAAGCCCAGTTTTTGCATAGGAAATTATATACTTTTTGAATGTGAACAGCGCCATTTGAAAAATCAGACCCTACCCAACTTGTTTGGTTACTGCAGCATTTGCAATATGTATTTGTTAGATTATATTAGGTTTCCTATATTTATGTTTCCTTTCTCACATATATTAAAGTTTCCTATTCTATTCCTATTACCTCTATAAATAGAGGTCTCTTGTAATTCACAATACACACACCAATAATAAATCCCTCTCTTATTTCTGTCATGGTATCGGAGGCATAACCGATCATTAGTTAAATTTTTACGAATTTATCGCTTTGCCCACTCGTCGATGATTCATGATTCTGACGGGTGGGCGAGACAATTCAATCTCAATCTCTAACCAATCTCGTGCTTCTGCCTATTGCAATCAACTCAAATCTATCACCAATCTCTCAATTCAATCCCAATAATTCAATCTCAATCTCTAACCTCTCGCTTCCGCAAACAATCAATCTGACAATCATTGGGCATCAGGCATCATCTATGTGCCATCAGCCGTTGTCATCTCGCCATCAGGCATCAGGCATCAGGCATTAGGCATCATCTATATGTCATCAGCCGTTGTCATCTCGCCATCAGCCAGCAGGCATCAGACATCATCTATATGCCATCAGCCGTTGTCATCTCGCCATCAGCCAACAGGCATCAGGCATTAGACATCTATATGCCATCAGCCGTTGTCATCTCGTCATCAGCCAACATGCATTATCAAACATCAGACATCAGACATTAAACATCGGAGCGCATCCTCCATCCTCAATCCTCGCCGCATCATCTCGACATCATTCTCAGCAGCCGCAACCCTTGTCGCAACTCAATATTATCTAGTTTCAAACTCAATTCTTATTTCACCGCATTGAATTTGAGGGGGGCTATTAGATTATATTAGGTTTCCTATATTTAGTTTTTCTATATTTATGTTTCCTTTCTCACATATATTAGAGTTTCCTATTCTATTCCTATTACCTCTATAAATAAAGGGCTCTTGTAATTCACAATACACACACCAATAATAAATTCCTCTCTTATTTCTGTCAGTATTAAACATTGTTGACTGAAAATATTGACAAACAGTCGTCGTCCAATGCATCTTCAACCTCCAACGGTTGTCCAATCATTACTCCAATGGTTTTAATTCGAATTCAGTGAATAGGTCCACAACTATGGGAGATTTAATAATCGAAGCTAGATTCCATAATGGAGAGGAAATGTGAGGAGTTATGATTAAGGGAGATAAACATTTGACTAGAGAGTTAAACGAGGGAGGGGTGATTTGTCATTTTGAGAAAGTATTTAGAAAATAAAAATAAATCAAATTTTTAAGGGGAAATTGTTGATCACTACCTTCTACTATGCAACTTTTGCATGTCACTATTCTCTACTTTTATTAGTTGCATGTCACCACTGTAAGGTTTAATTTAGTTGCACCGTCCATCATAGAGTTAAGTTTGACGTAAAATGTCTACAATACCCCTATATTAAAAAAATTAATATATATATATATCTCTTTTGAACTTTTTCTTAAAATATTTTTTATCAAATAAACAATGAAACACTGATTTCAAAATTATTTTTTCAAAAAAAAATGTCTTTTTCAAAATAATATTAAAAATAAAAAATCACTTTTAACAATGTTTATTTATTTTTTATATATTTTTAAAGAATTTTACTTATTTTTTAAATAATAATCAAATCAGTTTTTTATTATTTATTTCAAAAAACAATTTCAAAAAAAATAAGTTAAGCAAATGATTTTTTTTATTTTTTCATTTTTTAAATGTAAGGGTATGCTAGTCATTTAAATATTTCACTTTCAAAATTTATTAAATGACTAAAATACCCTTGTGTTTAAAGAATGAAAAATAGAAAAAAAATCATTTATTTAACTTATTATTTAAAAAAATTTATGGAATAAATAATTAAAACTGATTTGAATATTATTTTTCTTTAAATAATTTTTTTAAATATATATATATATATTAAAATAAAACCATTGTTAAAAGTAGTTTTTTATTTTTAATATTTTTTTGAAAAAACTTTTTTTTAAATAATTTTGAAATCAATATTTTATTATTTATATGATAAAAAGTATTTTTTTTTTTTAAAAGTTCAAAATATATTTTTTTGAATTTTTGAATTTTTTTAATATAGGATCAAAAGATATTTTTTTAATTTTAATATTATTATTAATAATATCTCGTAGCAAAATTATCGGATCATTTAAATAAAAGCGAAAGAATTTGGGTATTACGTAAAATAACGAACCTCGTAATATAAAAAAAATTAGTTCGATAGAGTCTCGTATTAATAACGTGTTATAAAAGAAGAAACGTGAAAATGATGATATAATAAACTCACTAAAACAATAATGGTAATACCAACCGGTAGCTAAAGAAAACAAAGTAAATATGTAATTTGCAAGAATAGTGGACTTCTCATTTCATTCTTTGACGAGTACTGCAATCTATTACATGAGAAATAGCTACTATTTATAGGAGATTCTGAACAGAGAAAGCCACGAGGCCTCTCAGCCAAACCAAGGGATGTCCATTGCATGAATGCCACGAATAAACAAGAGGTGGTGGCCACAGTGATACGTGACAATTTATAGTACTCCCTCTAGACACCGCGTCTAAGCAATTACATTTAACTTTAAAAGGAGAAATCTGATGGGATAAAAATCGAGAAAAGAAGTAATTCAAATGATGTTGGATGTTGTTAGACCCGTAAACAGTTATCAATATGCACCCGATAACGCGCAAGTGCACGCGGTCGTTACAAGTAATAAAACATGTTAAGCACAAGGTCGAATCCACAAGCACAAATAAGAGTTAACTCAATTTAACTAACGCTATCAAGTGAAAATTAGAATAGACAATTTATAAAGAGGTTTGGTGATATATAAATTACAAACGCTTGGGAGAGACTATTCAATAGAGAAAACCATGATGGTAGGCCAAACGGAATCATAATCATGTCGATATTTATGAATGAATTCTCATGCACACACTTGAATTCTATGCAAACAATCATACTGACACCCCATCTCGGTATTGGTGTCAGCCTAGACTCGAGAAGTTCATCATCCACCACGAGTCTACATTACCACAACAATAATGGAATCGGGGTTCCGAAGAATTAAACCCCGGCAAATTAAAGCATGTCTATCACTCACCGACCCTCCCAGACCCGACACGTGACTCAAACAAGCAATCAATATTCGTCAACATCAATCACAAGCATTAAGTACTTTAATTCACCCAAAAGTATGCATAACCAATTCAATTCATAATTATAAAATCATCATAATTCAAGTTCAAGACCTAACATCCATGATCACGGGTATTTAGCCCATGATCATGGTGGTATAACCAAAATCCATAAAGATAAATACACAATTCGAGTTTAAGGAATAAGAACGAACCCTAAAACCCAAAAGGTTGAAGAACATGAATCGTTGAATCTATCTCGATTGTTGATGTGTAGCTTGCTTGATCTTAGCACTTGAATCTCCCTTGAATCGAATTCGAGCTCTTCTCGAAGTCCCCAATTCTCTCATTAGTTGATATGGTGTTCTACTATCTGCTCTCAAACCGTGGTGGCTGGCTCAGTTCAATTTTCGTGTGAAAACTCAAATTTTCGGCCCCCTCGTTCAAAATTCGTGTTTGACTTTTATTTTTTTTTTTCTGCATCTAGGACTTGTAACGATCGTTACATTATGTGTAACGACCATTACACCATCGTTACAGCTCTGTTGCATCATGTTCACCTGTTTTCTGTACAATTGCACCAAACTTATCAGAGGGTGTAAAGTGATACAAAAGACTCTAAATAAACATATAACAAGAAAAATTCGGTACTAAATGTGGATAAAGAGGTGTCGATCTAAGCATCGAACGAACCCAAATCAATTTTTATATTTATTTAAAAATATATTGCCCAAAATAATAAAAATAGAGACTACTAACATGGATAAAATGCAGATATTTACATGAAATGTTTGGTTTAGTTGATAAAGACTAAGAATTAGTGAGAGGGCCCAAGTTAGGGGATCAACTGTAGCATTTAGTTTTGCTACAGTACAAAAGTCAACAAGAAATCTGCTCCTACCACTAGTTGACACTTAGGCACTTTTTAAGACAAAAACCTATTTTTCAAATTATTTCTAACAAAAACCTATTTTCTAAAATAACTATAAGAATTACATTCTTTCCAAGAAAAAATCGACAATGGCGTAACTAATCAAAACCCAAAATCAACTGCTAGCAAAATCAAAAAATCTCACGATTTTCTGATTGAAATCGAAAATAACCACGGTAGTGAATTAAAAATGTGGTATAGTTGACCGTAATGAACAACATATTCTCTGGAAAAAAAAGTCAACTGTAGTTAGGTGAGAAAAATGTCAAGTCAACTGTAATTATATGAGATTATCAACAATTTTGTACTAGTAAGTCCCTCAATGCATTATTCATTTTTATCCACTTACTAGTAACATAAACGTCAAGGTTCTCACTTTATATATGTCATAAAAATAACAATTAGCAATAGGGATAATCTCACTTAACTACAATCGCTTTGACATCATTCTTACCTAATTAGAGCTGACTAATATTTTCGTCTAAGAGGTGCATTGAAAAAAAAATTTCTCACATATCTACACTATGTTAGCTTACTATTAATTTTCAAGTATAAAATGACTAAAGTACCTTTACTTATCATTTAATTTTCAAAAAATATGTCATCTATTTAGTTCTTCTCTCTTATTAATTTTTGTTCCTCTATCTAATTGGTTTCATTTTGCTACTAACATCAACACAATGGAATTAGATAAAAAAATTCAAACAAAATCACAACACATTAATAGAAAATTTTGGTAACTTAAGCAGGACACTCCCAAGATAATCATTTTTATAAATGGAAAAATAAATACGATTTTCCTTTTTACCACACAACATCGAGTTTACAGTTTTGAGGAGCGAGCTTCGTTTTCTTGCATGTTCATCTAGATCTAGAGAAGACATTTCCTAAAAACCTACCT
Organism: Geranium rotundifolium; assembly: GCA_963920655.1. NCBI lineage: Eukaryota > Viridiplantae > Streptophyta > Magnoliopsida > Geraniales > Geraniaceae > Geranium > Geranium rotundifolium. Next base: position 24,355,071 of record OY987321.1, read on the forward strand.
CTTTAGGCAAACGAGCAGCTCTGGTGAAAGAGCGGTGTCGAATCGTGGACAGCCTCTTCACTTACGTCATGCGTAAAGGGCCTCCCAATTCTAAACCTCCATCCTCATCGCCAAAACCCCCAACAAATCAGATAAAACACAAGAAAAAGGAAAGCCTTCTCCGCTATTCCCAGCCGCTCCTTTGTCGGTGCATCTCCTATTGGGAGATGTCCCCTTCTATGCAAATCTCGTAGGAATCTATCAAGTATGGCAAATCAAGCAAGCTAATAAAATATAGTAAACAATAACACAATAGGCAGGCACAATTTTAGCGTGGAAAACCTCCTCAAGGCGAGAGAGGAAAAATCACGGGACCCTCGAGGCCTCTTAATCTTCACTATCAATATAATGGGTACAACGAGTTCTCTCTAAATACAATTAGAGGATCACAATATCTCAAGATCAAACAATCTTGTCTCAAGCCACAATTAAAAGAAAGAGTAGATAAACTTCACCGTATTGGTGGCACACGATCATAAAATTGTATCAAATCACTCGGACCTCCAAATGCAAATTCCAACGGTCAGAACAAGTACCACGACTTCCGAACACCCTGTCCAAAAATCAGCACGAACCAATGGTGGATCGACCTCCGGTCGGACTCGTGAACCTTGCTGGTCGGCCCTGAAAATAGCAGAAAATTCTGCACGAATTTCACTCTATTTCTCTCTTGAATTGTCTTGTTTCCTTCTCTCTATTGCCTCATATTTATAGGCAAGCAATTAGGGTTTCCTTCTCCATGTAAGATACTAACCACATGGGTTTTGGGCCTCCACTTATTTAATAAAGGCCCAACAAATCTCCTCCTTATTCAACTAAGTGGAGGGCATCGCCATCCCGGCGATCTTACGACAAACATCAAGCTTCTCCCTTGGTAAGGCATTCGTGAACATATCAGAACCATTATCATCTGTGTGGAATTTCTCAATCTCAAACAACTTGTCTTCAAGTGCATCTCTAAGCCAATGGTATCTCACATCGATATGTTTTGACTTTGCATTAAACGTAGAATTCTTACTCAAGTGAATCGCGCTTTGGTTATCACAGTAAACCACATAGGGCTGCTGCTTGAAACCGAGCTCCCTGTGAATTGTTGTGATATATTCAGCTTCTGTAGAAGAAAGTGCAACACACTTTTGTAGCCTTGACTGCCAAGAAAATGCTCCACCTGCAAATGTCATTAAATAACCAAAGGTGGATTTTCTATTATCAACATCTTCTGCTATATCTGAATCAGAGTAGCTAACCAACACTGGTTCTCCACTTCCAAAAGTTAGTATGTAATTAGAGGTTCCTCGGAGATATCTCATAATCCATTTGACTGCATCCCAATGCTCTCTACCCGGATTTGACAGAAAACAGCTCACAACACCAACTGCATGAACTATGTCAGGCCTTGTACCCATCATTTTGTACATCAAACTTCCTACTACTAAGGCATACGGAACTCTATCCATGTCGTCCATCTCCTTCTTCGTAGAAGAGCTCTGTCGTGTGCTTAACTTAAAGGGAGTAGCAAGAGGAGAGCTCACCACTTTAGCCTTCTCCATATTGAACATTTGCAAAACCTTTTCAACATATCGCTCTTGTGACATATGCAACTTCTTCGCAACTCTATCGCGAGTAATTCGGATGCCAGGAATAGTCTTCGCAGGACCCAAGTCCTTCATTGAAAAAAATCTGACTAGACTGTTTCTTCAATCTCTCAACTCTGGAGACATTCTAGCCAACAATCAACATATTATCAACATATAGCAATAGTATGATAAAATCATCATCAGATGATTTCTGCACAAAAACACAGTGGTCAGATTTCGTCTTCTGGTAGTCTTGCTCACCCATAACTGACTCAAACTTCTTGTTCCACTGCCTTGGTGCTTGCTTCAAACCATACAGGCTTTTCTGAAGCTTTCCCACATAGTCCTCTTTTCCCTTTACTTTGAAACCCTCTGGCTGCTCCATATAAATCTCCTTATCTAAGTCGCCATGGAGAAATGCAGTCTTCACATCCATCTGCTCAACCTCCAAATCAAGACTAGCTGCTAAAACAAGAACCACCCGAATGGATGACATCTTAACAAGAGGAGAAAATATTTCATCAAAGTCAATACCTTTCCTCTGGCTGAAACCCTTGACCACAAATCTAGCTTTGTATCGGGGACGTGAAGTATTTTCTTCTTTCTTCACTCTGTAAACCCACTTGTTCTTCAAAGCTCTTTTGCCTTTCGGTAACTTAACCAAATCATAAGTATGATTCTCATGCAATGATTTCATCTCATCTTGTATGGCTTCAACCCACTCCTTCTTGTTCTCATCTTCAAGGGCTTCACTATAACTTTCGGGTTCTCCCCCGTCAGATACTAACACATACTCATCAGCTGAGTACCTTGTAGACGATTGTCGATCTCTAGAAGACCTCCTGAGTGGAACAACGGGTGAAACATCTGCTATTGGCAACTGCTCATGGACTTCATTATTGTTAGAGTTATGCCCCAGTCCAATATATAAGTGATCTACAGATGTAATATTTTATCATCTTTCCGAATCAATAAATCGACATATATTACTAATGTGTTGTAGTAATATATCGAATGTAATTTGATCTATGTCATTATGTGTGTAACCACTAATAGTAGATCTATAGATCAGAAAGAATTACATTTGATAAGTCCCTGATCAGCTAAGCTTCTTTAAGAAGCGATCAGTATGAGACCAACTCCTTGTGATCACGCTCTACTGATCATGGCAAAGTATGTGCCGGAGTTATATCATAGATACCATCAGGTCGATGATATCGGACAACCCGATTGTGAGTATGCTGCATAGATCCAGTCATGAGATACTCACATATCGTAACTTGTCATTATATCCTAAGACCAAGGAGTCTTTGTGTACACTATGTAACGAATACCTAAGTTTGACCTAGTCTAACGTTATCTGTAAAAGGGTAACTATAACGGCTTCGATTGGTTTTGATATTGATTGCACTAGTGAACTCGAAAGGCGTCTGAGGGATTTATCACTCATACTTAGGTATGAGAAAGATATCCGTTTAGGCCACTTAAAGTGTATTGAAACTTTGATCGGTTTAATCGTGCAAGATGCCACACACAATGTTACACGGAATGCTGTAACGTTGTGTCTGACTTCTCGCGTAGATAAAGCAGGACAGTAAATAGAAAGCTATAAGTAATGACACAGCAGATTGTTTACCCAGTTCGGTGCAACGTCACCTACGTCTGGGGGCTCTCAGCCTAGTGGAAAGATTTCACTTATCAGTAATCCGCCAGAACATACAAGTACCTGTGATCCCTCCTAGATCTATACTTTATGCTACGTCTTACAGTGCAATCTATCTCAGGGTCTCCCCCTGAATCCAAGAACGTCTTGATTCCACTCTTCGAGCAATCGCCTTGCTCTGTCGTCTTCAAGTCTTCTTCAAGCTTGGTGGTTGCGTGCAGTCTTCAACTCACGACTTTAGTAAACCCTCAATCACCTAACTCTCTATAGTTATGTGATACACAAAGTCCTAAGCACAATCTGCAATTTCTCAGCCCACAAACCTTCACGTCTAAGAACCTTGCAAATTGTTGCTAGGAAACAAATAAAGAACCACACTATTACTAAGGGGGTAGCCTAAGCTTTTATAGCAATCGTGGATGAGTACTAACCCTAAAGGGTTTCCTATTAATCACCGTCTTTCTTCTTTGCAGATTAGGAGTCGTTCTGCACTTGCCTAATCGCTTTCTTGCTGCACTGCCGAGTTTGCACTTTCCTGATTTCTGTCAATCAGGATGCTTGCCGAGATGCCGTCAACAATGTCACACAAAATGTCGTAGCAGATGCTTCGACATTCTTTGTAACATGTTTCTTCAGTTCCTTCAAAATTAGCCAATCTCGAAAAACGTCATAACTACAATCTCCCCCTTTGGCTATTTTTAAGGACAGCATTCTTCGTCGCATTCTTCGTCGCATTCTTCGTCGCATTCTGCGTCGCATTCGTCGTCTCGTCGATCGGCAGTGTCATCGCGCGTATCGTTGCGTCTTGTGTCTTCGCGTCGCGTCGTCTCTATCTTTCTTCCTTGTATCATCGCGCGCGTAATTCTAATTTAAACACTTACTTCCCCTTGTTGGCTCAAAAAGAGCCAAAACTTAACCAAATATTTCAACAAATCCGGGAAATAAGAAAAATAAAACCAAACATAACTCACACTTGCTCTCGATCAGCTATCGAGAGAAAGCATGATACAGTGTTCACAAAATATTACAGACCATAAAAGTTGTTTAGTTGTTCAGGAGTCAGAGAATTTCATAAAACTTTTCAAATAGAGCTGCTGTTGGAACTTGCAGTCTCTGTAGCTTCTGTGGAGGCTTCTTGGGTAGCAGCTTCTGGATCATTTGCGGGATCATCTTCTGAGCCTTGAGGAGACATTGAGTGTAGCAGGTTGGCGCAGTGAGTTCGGCGCTGCGATAGGTGCTTCAGAGCAGTCTTTAGGTTTGCAATGTCCTCATCAAGCACTTCAATTTCTTGTTTGAGCATGACGGCATCCCTGCTAGTAGTCCTTGTGAGAGGGACGGCACTTGTGGCTCTACTGGTCTTTGCCGTGGCTTCTGGCCTGACAAGATCAGGAGCATGCCTTCCTTCAAACAATTTGTGGCTCACCACAATTACTCTTCCTCTTTTCCCCACCTTATCCGTCGTTTTCAACACGCCAGGGTGTTGATGTACGAGTAGTTCAGAGATAAGGGATGGAAAGGCTATGGGAATTTTCACAGCAAGAGATCTAGCATGGCGAACAAGATGATCAATGACAAATTGTCCAAAGTCAAGTTTAGATCTAGTACCTATTTGGTAGATAAGGATTGCTAGCTCAGGTTTGATCGATGATGCGTGAGTTGAGGGCGCCCAGTTTGCAACTCCAATCCGAAAGAGGATGGAGTACTTGGAAGTCAGATCTGAAGCTGCCACTGTCCCTTTGGATGGCCATGTTCTGCTCTTGTCTCTGGTGATTTCTCGGAGGACTTTGCTCAGATCGGGTGGTGGCACTGATCGAACCCTCTTCCTTCCCAGGAATTCATTGATGATGTCGGAGGTGATGTCAAAGCGGATGCCTCTAACATATACCTTATCAAACTCTGGAGCATCTGGGGTACCAAACGTGGTAGGCAGATTTGCAATGAATTCTTTAACCAGAAGGGGATAGTGGTTGCCAATGTCGGAGACGGTTCTCATCAATTCTACCTTCTCCAGAAGCTGGATAATGGCCTTTAGCCCACACAACTCTGTTGACAATGTCTTCTCTGGGTACGCCGTTCTCTGAAAGACGAACTCCCACCTCTTTGCGCCTTCTGCTGAGTGAAACGACACATTGTCGTAAGTTACACTCATGATGGTCTTGGCCGTTTTCAGGACCTTCTTCTTCGTTTCTTCCTCAGCAGGGATTTCTTCAACGTCATCATCAGATGATTCATCTATCAAACTTCTTGTTGCGATCACTTTATTCCCTTTTTCTTTGACATGCGATTTTTTCCTTTTGTTGCTGGGTCCTCCAGCCTCCTTTCCCTCCTTCCTTTTCCTTGTTTCTTTCAATTTTCCAACCATGACAGCCAAACTTTCAGTTTCTTCTAGAACCTTTTTCTTCATGGTCGACAGCACTGTGTGTGCCGTCTCAGCAGCTTCTTCCATGACATCTTCTCTGGCATCCAGAGTGTTTTCTTCTGTGTTGTTGGTGGTGGCATCCTTGTTCTTCCCAGCTCCTTCCAGATCGGTCTCTCCGTTTCTGGCTTCTTCTTTCTCTTCTTCTTCTTCCTCGGCTTCTTCCGAGTCGGCTATTTCTTCCTCTTCTATAACATTTTCTGTGGCTTTTGGTATGACATCTGTTCTTTCTTCTTCTTCCGGACTTATCAGTTCCTCTACCACACCTTCTTTAGGTGGGTCCTGGTTTTCCAGTAAAGATTCTAATAGATCACTGTTTCTAGAAGTATCAGCAGAGAAATCGTTACCTGTTGGTGATGGAACAGCGACGATTTGCATGGAGGCCTCTCGATTTTCCTGGCCAAGATCGTTCTCTCTTTCTGGCCCAGTTAGGTCAGACATCGAGAAGGCAGCACTTCCGGTCCGGGACTTCTTGGGAACTCGAGTAAACACTGGCATTGGGGCTTTCTCTGGTGAAGCCTCTTTGATAATTTCTTCTGACTTTTCCAGGGTTTTTGGCCCTTTGATTCGTACTCTATGCTTGTTTGTCTTTGCTCTACTGCTTTTGGAGCCTTTTGCTTCCGCTTTCTTTGAAGCGGTGGCTTCTTTGGGGGCTACTGTGCTTCTAGTTTTCACCATTGTTGTTTGAGAGATTTGCAGAGAGCGGATGGTGAAGGAGATGAGAGCGAGCACAGAAAAGAGGGGCAGACTAGGTTTTGAAAAACGATTCAAATCTTTTAACGTCTGAGTGTATCTTTCCTTTTCTTTTATATGGGCTTTTGATCTGCTTGGCCCAATGACACTTTGTTGGATTTTAGACCGGTTCTTTGAAGAGGCACCAACTGACTTCTCTTCAACCGTTTCTGCGACCTCTTATTGGTCGTTGATGGAGCACAGACCAAGTGATAATCTGAGATCCTCAAATCTGATTGCGTCTAGTGCCTTTGTGAAGATATCAGCTAGTTGCTTCTCTGTTGGGATGTGTTCTAGGATGATCTTCTTGTCTTCGACCAACTCTCTAATGAAGTGATGTCTAATATCAATGTGTTTGGTCTTGTTGTGTTGGACAGGGTTTTTGGAGATGTTGATAGCGCTGACATTATCACAATATAAAGTCATGGCATCCTGTCTGACATTGTATTCGACTAACATCTGCTTCATCCACAGTAGTTGTGTGCAGCTACTCCCAGCTGCAATATACTCCGATTCGGCAGTGGAAAGGGCAACACAGTTTTGCTTCTTACTAAACCATGATATGAGGTTGTTGCCAAGGAAGAAGCATCCACCAGATGTGCTTTTCCTATCTGATGTGTTCCCAGCCCAATCGGCATCACAATACCCCACCAAGGTAGAGGATGTGTCGAATGAATATAACAAACCCAAGTTTGTAGTTCCAGAGATATATCTAATAATTCTTTTGGCTTGGGACAGATGACTAACCTTAGGATTAGCTTGATATCGTGCACATACTCCGACAGAGTAGGTAATATCTGGTCGACTTGCGGTGAGGTAGAGAAGACTACCGATGATGCTTCTGTATAGGTGTTGGTCGACGGCTTCTCCTGGATCATCTTTAGTTAGCTTGACATGTGTAGCTGCTGGTGTCCTTTTATGTGAGGCTTTCTCTAGCCCAAACTTCTTGACAATATTCTTCGCATACTTGCTCTGAGATACGAAGATGCTATCCTTTTGTTGTTTGATTTGGAAGCCTAGAAAATAAGTAAGCTCTCCCACCATGCTCATCTCGAATTCTGATTGCATCTGTTGAATAAATATCTCTACCATCTTGCTTGACATCCCTCCAAAGGCAATGTCATCGACATAGATTTGAGCTGTCATTAAATTTCCATCTTTATTCTTCACAAATAAGGTCTTGTCGACTCCCTTTCTAGTGTAGCCGCTTCGGATGAGGAATTTAGTGAGCCTTTCATACCAAGCCCTTGGTGCTTATTTCAACCCATAAAGAGCTTTCTTGAGTTTACACACATGATCAGGATAGTGAGGGTCAACAAATCCTTAGGGTTGTGCCACATATACTTCTTCATTGAGATCCCCATTCAAGAACGCACTTTTGACATCCATCTGGTAGAGCTTTATCTGTAGATGACATGATATCCCTAGCAAGAGGCGAATTGCTTCAAGTCTTGCCATAGGAGCAAATGTCTCATCGAAGTCGACGCCCTCAATTTGAGTATACCCTTGAGCAACTAACCTTGCTTTGTTGCGAGTGATGTTGCCAAGCTCATCGGATTTGTTCTTGAAGATCCACTTGGTGCCTATGATGTTTCCTTCACTTGGTTTGGGCACCAGTTCCCATACCTGATTTTTCTCAAATTGAATCAGCTCTTCTTGCATAGCATTGACCCAATACTCATCATTGATGGCTTCATTGATGTTTTTGGGTTCTGTCTTTGAGACGAAGCAAATATTTCCAATCATCTCGTTATAATCTTTAGGAGCTTTTGACCGAGTCCGTACGCCTTCATTCAGGTTTCCAATAACTCCAGAGATAGGGTGGTTAGTCTGGACTCTTCGTGAGGGATTCTTGTTGCTGGCTTCAGGAACTACTTCGTCATTGGCGGCATCATCTTCTATTTTGCTGCTAGCATCTTCTCTGACATTTGGAGTAGCATTCTTCCTGACGTTGTTGGGCGGATAGGCACCGTCTTCGTCCGTCGCATCTTCTGAGGCATCTTCGCAGTCATCGTCAACAACAACATTGATGGATTCCATCATGGTTTTGGTTCGTTTGTTGAAGACTCGGTATGCACGACTATTCCTTGAATAGCCAAGGAAGATGCCTTCATCGCTTTTTGGGTCAAGCTTTTGGTGAGGCTCTCTATCAGCCAGTATATAACAAGTGGAGCCAAAGATATGGAAGTACTTAACATTGGGCTTTCTCCCCCTCCATATTTCATAATGAGTTACTGACATACCTGGTCGGAGAGTGACTCGATTGTGGATATGGCAAGCAGTGTTAAGTGCTTCTGCCCAGAAGTGAGTTGGTATGTCTTTAGCCAGCATCATAACTCTCGCCATCTCCTGTAGAGTCCTGTTCTTGCGTTCAACAATGCCATTCTGTTGAGGAGTGATTGGCGCTGAGAATTCATGTGCTATCCCTTCTAAGTTGCAGAAATCTGCAAACTTGCTGTTTTCGAACTCTCGACCATGATCACTACGAAGGCGGATGATTTTGCCAATTGTCTCTCCTTTTTCTCGTTGGACTTGGATGCATAGATTCTTGAAGATCGAGAAGGTGTCTGATTTGTCACGAGGGAAGTCAACCCAAGTGTATCGTGAGTAATAATCTACACATACAAAGACATATCGTTTTCCTCCAAGGCTTTCAACTTGCATTGGTCCCATGAGGTCAACATGTATCAGCTCAAGTACTCGAGAGGTGGTGATATGCTGAAGCTTCTTGTGTGACATCTTGGTTTGCTTTCCAATTTGACATTCTCCGCAGATTTTGCCTTCAACTATTTTTAGGTTTGGGATTCCGGTGATAGCCTGCTCTGAGATTGCCTTTTGCATACTTCTAAGATTTAGATGTCCAAGCTTTCGATGTCATCGTTTGGTTTCTTCTGCTTTGGAGACAAGGCACTTGGTTGCTTCGGTATGTGTCTCGGGAGACCAGATATAGCAATTGTCTGTCGAGCGAACTCCTTGTAGAATAGTGACCTGATCGATGTTGTTAACTATACAGGCTTCTTTAGTGAATTTCACTACTAAATCCTGATCACAGATCTGACTGATGCTAATCAGGTTTGCTTTAAGTCCTTCTACAAGTAATGCTTCAGTCAGACAGGTGGCTTCTGGATGCTTGAGCACTCCTTTTCCAATGATTCGAGCTCGGATTCCATCTCCAAATGTAACAAAGCAGTTTGTATATAATTTAAGATTGGAGAGAAACTCTGGAGTACCTGTCATGTGTCGAGAGCATCCACTGTCGAGATACCAGTCTTTGTTTGTTGAAGCACTTAATGATGTATATGCAACATTAGCTCGATAGGTCAGGTTCTTAGGTCTCCATTCAAGGTGAGTTGTCTTCGGAGGAGATGAGAGATGCCTTTGATATCTCTGTTGTCGTAGCTGAGCTTGCTTCCTCTTAAGAAGTTGAAAACAGAAAGGTCTGATGTGACCAGGTTGACCACAGTAATGACATATCCATTGATATTGATAAGCTGGTCTTCTGTAGCTTTGTTGTCTTTGTGGAGGATGTCTTCTGACAGTTTCTTGACAAGAACAGGTTGTAGACGATGTTATGGCTTTTGTTGTAGGTCGTCCTGTAGGATGAGTTGGGGCATCCTGTTGTTTCTTGTCAGCCAAGGCTTGTTGTGGGAAAAACTTTGTCCCTGTTGTTGAGGGGAGAGTAAGTATGTACCCTAGTCCCATCGTATCTTTGGACTATTTTCCCACCGATAAAATCTTGTCAAGGCTTTCTGTGCTCGGATTCATCATCTTTACCGATTTAGTCATGAGACTAATTTCTCCATTGAGCCTGGTGATTTCTCGTTTCAGCTCCACGATCGTCTCTAGAAATCTAGATTTGTCGTTGGTAAGACTAATGATCCTTTCGCCTTGTTGATCAAGTATCTGAGTTTCGTTGATCCATCTGGTGTGCAAGCCTTTGTATGCCTCGACTAGTTGTTCCTTAGTCCAATTCTCATTTGGAGTTGGATCATTATTGATGTCGACATCATTATCAACATTACACGTAGGAGTAGTAGTAGTGAATGCAACAAAGTTGCTTACCTCTTCAGATCCACTATCTTCATTGTCATCATCTGAAAGAGTGGCATTATATCCTCGTTTTTGTTGTTTGAGGAAATTTGGACATTCTCTACGGAGGTGGCCGAATCCTTCACATTCATGACACTGAAGTCCTTTGTTTATGTTTTCTTCCCCACTCATGTTTGGTCTGTCAAGACTACCTCCAGCTTGAGCTTTTTATGGAGCATTGTTTCTGGCATTTGCTGTGACATTCCGTCCACCCATTCGACTAAATCTTCTCATGGCTTTGTTGTACCTTTTTGTGAGAAGGGCCATTGTAGCCTCGATGTCTTCATCTGAATCCGAATCCTCAGGATTTGGTTGCTTATGTGTTGAGCTTTTGAAAACAACTCATTTGTTCCTTTTGTCGATGTTGGGTAGAGACAACTCATAGGTCATCAGAGACCCCATCAGCTCATCAAATTTCAAGACCTTGAGGTCATGAACTTCTTCAATTGCTGTGATCTTCATCTTTAACCTAGGACTCAGAGCACGTAGGGTTTTTCTTACCAATTTTTCATCAGACATTGGTTCTCCCAGAGAATAGGATTCATTGGCTAGATCACGAATGCGAACATTGAAGTCTGCAATTGATTCATCTTCCTTCATGACGAGGGCTTCGAAGTTGGTAGTCAGGTATTGCAGTTTCTGTTCTCGAACCTTAGTTGTTCCTTCATATGCTACGACCAAGATGTCCCATGCTGATTTGGCAGTTGTGCATGTGTTGATTAGTCTGAACACGTTCTTGTCAACACCATTGAAGATAGCATTCAGAGCTCGAGAATTTCCCAGTGATTCTTCATCTTCATCATCGGTCCAGTCAGGGGGCTCTCAGCCTAGTGGAAAGATTTCACTTATCAGTAATCCGTCAGAACATACAAGTACCTGTGATCCCTCCTAGATCTATACTTTATGCTACGTCTTACAGTGCAATCTATCTCAGGGTCTCCCCCTGAATCCAAGAACGTCTTGATTCCACTCTTCGAGCAATCGCCTTGCTCTGTCGTCTTCAAGTCTTCTTCAAGCTTGGTGGTTGCGTGCAGTCTTCAACTCACGACTTTAGTAAACCCTCAATCACCTAACTCTCTATAGTTATGTGATACACAAAGTCCTAAGCACAATCTGCAATTTCTCAGCCCGCAAACCTTCACGTCTAAGAACCTTGCAAATTGTTGCTAGGAAACAAATAAAGAACCACACTATTACTAAGGGGGTAGCCTAAGCTTTTATAGCAATCGTGGATGAGTACTAACCCTAAAGGGTTTCCTATTAATCACTGTCTTTCTTCTTTGCAGATTAGGAGTCGTTCTGCACTTGCCTAATCGCTTTCTTGCTGCACTGCCGAGTTTGCACTTTCCTGATTTCTGTCAATCAGGATGCTTGCCGAGATGCCGTCAACAATGTCACACAAGATGTCGTAGCAGATGCTTCGACATTCTTTGTAACATGTTTCTTCAGTTCCTTCAAAATTAGCCAATCTCGAAAAACGTCGTAACTACAAGTATGACTGAAGGAAGAGCACGGCCGTGCAGGTGATACCTTAGTATCAGTTTTCAGTCATCTCAGATATCAAAAAACAGTGATTGATAAATTAGGATGACCATTCTAGGCCTATTGATCAATCTGGATATCAGTTTGATAAAAGGACAGTGAAATGTACGATAACAGGTTAAGTCGAATAATCGATAATCACGAACATTGGATAATCATAATATCTTGCTAGAGACCACTTATTATGGAAAGGGTAAAATAGTAATTTTACCAGTCTGCCAATTGCTCGTGAGCCTAGAGGGTCACACGCATTAAGCACGATACATGACAACAATTATGGATGAAAATTGAGAATGATTCAGTAGTTTTCTGGCCTAAGGTTTTAACCTGGCGGTTGAAGAAATCAATTCGAGGAAATTGAGCTGTTTTGTCTAAACCGAAATTAGAACTCAAGTTAATGGGTTTAATTTGGGTTTTAGCTAAACGGGCTTAAAGCCCATTTAGGGATTTAAGTTATGAATGGGAACAAATGCAAATAAGAGTTTATGAAGGATAGATATGAAATTTTAATTTGAAATTCAATTTTAATTTTCAAATTAAAATCACATAATATCTTCCATTATCTTCTCTAATTTTCAGCAACTAATTCCATCATCCTCTCTCCCTCATTGCTGAATTCTCTCTCCCACTCATCATCCATGGTTGCCAAGCTTCTCTCAAAATTAATACCAAAAATTTGAGTGAAAACCTTCTTCGGTTGTGGTGCTTGTGTGGACCTGATAGAGAAACACTAAGCTTGTGTTTTCATCGATTAGAAGAGGTAACTTTCAGATTTAATATATATATATACATATATATATATAACATGTTGAATTTACATTAAGATCACAGCAAGCATCGATCACCACGGTTACATAACGTCCGCTGCATGATATTTATCGAATGGAACCCGTGGTGATCTCTTTCAACTATCCATCTCTACCTCTATAGGAGCATCTACATCACATGCACCCTACTCGTCATCACGAACTTTATCTTCAACTTGACTTGGCACAACTGTAAGAGTAACTATATCAAAGTCAATCAAGTCAGTTATAAATTGCGGAGCACTTTCTTCAAACTTCGCAATATCTTTGATGTCCTGTTTCTCCATAAATACTACATCACGGCTTATGATAAGTTTCTTCTACACCGGATCATAAAATTTGTACCCAGACTCATCCTCGGCATAACCGATGAAAATGCATGGTCTAGTCTTCATATCAAGCTTAGATCTTTCATCTTTTGGAACATGCACAAATGCCTTGCATCTAAATACTTTCAAGTGATTATAGAAGACATCTTTACCTGTCCAAACTCCATTTGGAACATAAAACTCAAGAGGTACACACGATGTGAGATTCAATACATAAACCATTGTATTTAAAGCCTCACCCCAAAAGCATGTTGGTAACCCTGCCTGTGAAAGTAAACATCTCGTCCTTTCAATAAGCGTTCTATTCATCCTCTCAGCTAACCCATTTAGCTGAGGCTGTTGGGTTTTTGTGCCCAAGCACAATGTATTTTCAATCTAATCATGTAATAAAGATTATTAGTTGAAATAAAATCGACATTTATATTGTGTTGTAGTAATATCTTAAGTATGATTTGATTTGTATCATTGATGTGTCAACACATAATAGTAGATCTACAGATCATATAAAATCTTACTTGAGCAGTCCCCGATCAGAATAGCTTCATAAGAAGCGATCGGTATGAAGCTAACTCTAAATGATCACGCTCTACTGATCATAGCCAGAAGGGGACCAGAGTTAGGTCATAGTATCACCAGTCAGGGGTGATATAGGACGACCCGATCATGAATATGTTACATAGACACAGTCATGAACATACTCATATGTCGGCACATGAAATCACAACCTCAGACAGAAGGACCATTGAGGTCACTGTGTAATGAGTGACGAGTTTAACTCAGTCTAACGTCTCCTGTAAAAGGGTTACAATAACGACTGTGATTGGCTCGATCACGAGTTACATTAGTTGACTCAATGGATCGCTGAAGGATTTATCCCTCATACGGACATGTGAGCAGATATCAGTTTAGGTCACTTGATGAGTACAACTAAAATACAATAGCATGGTCATGTAGTCGATACGTAGTATCAGTTATAATTCAGTTAACTCAGAATCAAGAAACATGACAATGGAACGAGGATGACTTGTCTATGACTCGTGGTTGTCAAAGATATCAAGAGGATAAAAGGATAGATTCATGTACGACAAGGTTAAATCGAAATCTCGATAATCACAAGCGTTGGGTAATCATGATGTCTTGCTAGAGGCCACTCATGATGCAAAGGGTAAAATGGTAATTTTACCAGTCCGCTGACGTGTCGTGAGCCTAGAGGGTCACACACTAAAGGTTGAGTAAAACGGATGGAATCATATGGAGGAATCATGAGAGAGACAAAATTCGGTTTTGGATTAAACCGGATTATACCGATTTCGGTTTAGGACTAAACTGGAAATCAAGAACTGTTTAGCCGGACCAATTAATTATAATCTAATTAAATAGATTTAATTAATTTGGCTAAACAGGGCCTAGCCAGAATATGCTAAGCCAGAATGGGCTTCTCTACATAATTAATTAAAAGCTTTGGGCTTTAATCTCATTAAGGTCTTTAATTAATTATTGCCTAAAAAGGTTTATAAAAGGGAAACTTTCAGATCTGAAAATTAAGGGAATTATATTCCACAAACCCTAGCCGCTCTCCTCTCTCTCTCTCTTAGCCGACCGGCCACCCTCTCTCATCCTCTCTCCGTCCGTTTTGCTTGCTTCGATCTTCTAGTAAGGATCGTTGTGAGTATCCCCGGATTGATCTTCCTGTGTGGACGATCTTTAGAGGTTACTAAATTCAATTTATTAACAAAGAGATTTTAATCAAAGGTATTATTCAAATTTTGATTCTAGCCTAGATCTCATGATCAATTCATGATCATGCAAGATCCTTATTAATTCGGAGATTTGAGGTTAATTTCTTGTATGGGAATGAAATTATTTGATTGGAACCCTCAAATAATTCCTTCAGTGGTATCAGAGCCTTGGTTACGCATGATTTTGTATTCGAGCATGATAGGCTAGATTTGATTTTGCAATTTATTTCGGTATTGTAAATTGAAAAATTGCAAATTCTATGATTTTAATTAATGAATTAATTGCTGGAATTTTTTAAATGTTGCTGAAAAATTAAATTGATCGAGTAAGATCAGGATCGAGACCCGTGGGAGGCCGAGGCTAGCCGAGAGGCTAACCACGGCCGCGCCACGGGCCGATCGGCCGGAACGAGGAAGCCAACCAGATCTGCCCGTGGCAGATCTGGCCGAGCCTCTCAGTTCCGGCCAGAGGAGGGCTTCGGCCCGACCATATCCGGCCAGGCGGCCCGCCTCGGCCAGCCCTCACGCGCTGGCCGGTCACGGCGTGGCCAGCCTTGGCGGCTAGGGTTTTGGCCGAACCCTAATTGGCCCTCAGGTCAATTTTGGTTCGGTCAAACCAAATGGATTTGGGTCAGAACCGACCCAGAAAAATCCAGAATTTTTCAGGAATAATTAATTAAAATTTTAGACTGGTTCGGTTTCGATAAACCAGAGCGTGAACCGATTTAATTTAGAAATTAACCGATTCAAGATAACGGTTTCGATAAACCGTATTTTATGATTTAAATCAAGATAAAATTGGAATTAATATGCTTGCTTAATAACATGCTTGTTTGAAAACATGATTGTTTGATAACACGGTGTTTGCAACATGATTGTTAAGTTAGCCCAGATTTAGAATTTAAATTTTGGAGCCCGAGGAGGCGTGGAGCCAGTGGGAGTCCAGGAGAATGAGGAAAGACAAGACCTAGTATAGGTTTTAGTTTATTCCAATAGGGTTGGCGTGCTAGCTAAAGCAAATTTACATTTATGTTTATGAATGTATGGTGAATGTATGATTTGATTTTCATAAGTTCATGTTAATTAGATCATCACCCACATGTGTAAAGATTAATAATAATAAATTAATTACACACATGTAAACCGAAATTGAAAATATCTCTACATGAATTTGTAGATGATAATTTCAAATTAAGATCAAGTAATGATTAGTGAGAATGGACATTTAAAAGGCAAGTAATTTCAAGTCAAGCTAGATACCGCTCACTTTTCATCACTTCGATTAGTTCTCAGACCAATGGGTGGATACGATTAACGTGGATCCATGGGAATGGGTTCTAATAGAAGATGGAAAATCTTGCATGGGTACGTGCGCATTAGCGTAGTAACCATGCAGATTGGACCGTGCGTTGAAAGATGGTTGACTTGGCTGCGATTCTCAGATGATCTGAAGGGTATCAGATATAGGGCAATGCCATATACATACAATGTATAAGCCCTAGCCAAGAATCACATGGAATTGTGAAAGTACTGGACTGTCCTACTCCATTGTCCAAAACTGGGGCGATGAGATTAACTCACTTCAATTTTGGGTATGCGGAGATCTTGGTTTAGATTCAGACACAAGAATCAGAAATGTTCATAATCAAGTATATCTCACTACAACTTAATTAAGAATCTTATCGAATTTATCTTCATGTATAGATTAATGGCACCGTC
Source organism: Geranium rotundifolium (assembly GCA_963920655.1). Lineage (NCBI taxonomy): Eukaryota > Viridiplantae > Streptophyta > Magnoliopsida > Geraniales > Geraniaceae > Geranium > Geranium rotundifolium. Next base: position 24,371,722 of record OY987321.1, read on the forward strand.
GCAACCCAAATCAACACGTTCTGGCAGTGAAGCCTTAAAGTCTCTTCTGTCGAGTGACAGGCTGACGGGGACCAACTTCCTAGTTTGGGAGAGGAACCTGAAGCTTGCCCTTCAATATGACAGACAGGAGTATATCCTTACAGATAAGCCTTTGAAAGAGCCTGCAGATGATGCCAGTGAGGCCGATAAGAACGCTTATGACAAGTACATAAGCGATCGACAAGATGTTGGCATCCTCATGGTCGGGTCCATGGAAAATGACACCCAAGACCAGTTCATGCATCTCCTGGGAGATCCCCAATAGATGATGGAGGAAATAAAAATATACTACCAGAAGAATGCTCGTGTCGAAAGATACGACACTCTTAGGGAGTTATTTTATAGCAGGATGAATGCTGGTGAGGCAGTGAGCCCACATGTCCTCAAGATGAAGCGGCTCTTTGATCGCTTGGCCAGTCTAGGTTTTAAATTCACAGAGCAGCTGAAATCAGACATAGTCCTGATGTCGCTTCCAAAGGCTTATGGAGATGTGATCACAAATTACAATCTCCATAATATGGAAAAGACTATCAAGGAACTACATGGGATGTTGGTGACAACAGAGAAAAATCTCAAGGGTAAGACCCCTGATGTTCTGATGGTCAATAAGGGTGTCAGCTTCAAAAGAGCTGGCAAACCTACTGGCAAGTCACCAAGACATTCCAACAAGGGCATGGCACCAGCAGTGTCAGGTAAGGGTAAGGCGCCAATGCACCTAGCTGGGCAGATAAGGGCACCTAGAGGTCCGAGGATCCAAGCGGTTCCTAGAACCGAAAGGAGCACTTCGACCTCAGAGGTAGTCTGTTACTACTGCCAGCAGCCAGGTCATTGGAAGAAGAATTGCAGGCAGCACAAGGAATATGTGAAGAGCTTGCAGAAGGGAGGACACCCTTCAGGACCTGAATTAGGTATTTACGTCGTTGAGTATAATCTCAACGTTACTTTCTCAAATACATGGGTAGTTGATACCGGAGCATAAACTCACATTTGTGTTAATCTACAAGATCTGGAAAGTAAGAAGCTCCTTGAGAAAGGCGAGCGGGATCTGAGAGTCGGAGACAAAAGTTCGGTGTCAACGACGGCTGTCGGTTCTGTTAGTCTTAGGATGCCCACAGGGCTTATTTTAGTTATGGACGATGTATTATGTGTACCTACATTTAGTAGGAATATTATTTCAATGTCCAGTTTGGACAAACTTGGTTTTGCATTTGCCATAGACAATGGCTTATTTACTTTATCAAGAAATAATATCGTTTATGGCACTACATCTATGGTTGGTGGATTATATATTTTAAATATTGATAACACTAATTACAGTTCAAACTATAACGTAAATAAGAGGTTGAAGTCGGATGACTTAAACCAGACAGTGATGTGGCACTGTCGTCTAGGCCACATAGACGAGAAATGCGTCTCGACACTTCATAAGTGTGGGCTATTAAGCCCGTTTGAATTCACACCAATCGAGAGATGTGAATCTTGCATTATGGGAAAGATGACAAAGGCGCCTTTTGGCGGCTTAGGTGAAAGGGCGAGTGATCTCCTGGGCCTAATACATTCAGACGTATGTGGGCCCATGAGTACACAAGCCAGGAGAGGTTTTAGATTCTTCATAACCTTTACCGACGATTTCAGTAGGTATGGGTATGTCTATTTAATGAGACATAAGTCAAAATCCTTTGATAAATTCAAGGAATTCCAGAATGAAGCACAGAACCAGCTTGGTAAAAGTATAAAGGCACTTCATTCCGATCGAGGTGGCGAGTACTTAGATCAGGAATTTCTCAGTCACCTAAGGGATAACGGTATACTCTCAGAATTAACTCCGCCAGGAACCCCTCAGCTGAATGGTGTTTCCGAACGGAGGAACAGAACCTTGCTTGACATGGTTCGTTCCATGATGAGTCACGCCGACCTTCCAGTATCGTTCTGGGGCCATGCCCTACAAATGGCCGCATTCATTTTGAATCGGGCACCTACAAAGGCAGTGGAGACCACTCCATTTGAGGTTTGGTAACGGAAAGCTCTCAAGCTGTCTTTCCTCAAGATCTGGGGGTGCGATGTTTACGTCAAGCGGTTGCTTGGTGATAAACTCGAACCCAAGGCAGATAAGTGTGTCTTTGTAGGGTACCCCAAAGGAACCATGGGGTACTACTTCTACAAACCCGAAGAGAACAAATTCTTTGTTGCTCGAGGTGGGATTTTCTTGGAAAGAGAATTCTTATCCAAGAGTCCTAGTGGGAGTTATGTGCTTCTTGAAGAAATTCGAGAAGACACGGAACAGCCTACAGAGGATATAGATGTACCCGATAAAGTAAATGATCCAAGTCCTATTCCAACAGAAACTCATGTGGGACCAGGGAGGTCTGAAAGATCTCGTCAAAACCCAGTCAGATATGGCTTCTTAGCCACAGATGGTAATGACTTGATAGTTGTGGATAAGGATGATCCCGCAACAGTTCAGCAAGCCTTGGCCAGTCCCAACTCAAAAGAATGGCATAATGCCATGGATGAGGAAATGAAATCCATGAAAGACAATCAGGTCTGGAACTTAGTAGACAGCACACCTGGGATAAAACCCATAGGGTGCAAGTGGATATTTAAGTTAAAGACAGATATGAACGGAAAGCCTCAGACTTACAAAGCAAGACTGGTTGCAAAAGGTTATCGTCAAGTCCAAGGCATGGACTATGATGAGACCTTTTCGCCAATAGCGATGATTAAGTCAATTCGGATTATGTTAGCCATTGCAGCATATTTCGATTACGAGATATGGCAAATGGACGTCAAAACCGCTTTCCTTAACGGGAATTTGCAGGAGGATGTCTATATGACCCAGCCAGAAGGTTTTGTCAATCCAGAACATCCCGAAAAGGTGTGTAAGCTGCAACAATCCATTTATGGGTTGAAGCAAACTTTTAGGAGTTGGAACTTACGGTTCGATGAAGCTGTAAAAGAGTTCAGGTTCATCAGAAATCCAGATGAACCCTGTATCTACAAGAAGAGCAGTGGGAGTAACATAGTGTTCCTGGTGTTGTACGTCGACGACATACTGATTATGGGAAACAACGTTCCAATCTTGCTTGAGACCAAAGCTTGGTTAGGGAAATGTTTCTCCATGAAGGACTTAGGAGAGGCCGCTTACATTGTAGGGATCAGGATCTATAGAGATTGATCCAGGAGAATTTTAGGCCTAAGTCAGAGCACCTACATCGATAAAGTGTTTAGAAGATTCTCAATGCTTGACTCTAAGAAAGGGAACCTCCCGGTAAGACATGGCATCAAGCTCAGCAAGAAATAGTGTCCTAAAACACGTGATGAGCTTAAGAAAATGAATGGAATCCCGTATGCTTTGGCAGTGGGATCCATCATGTATGCCATGATTTGTACGAGGCCTGACGTATTGTTTGCCCTCAGCTGTGCCAGCAGATTTCAGTCTAACCTAGGCCAAGATCACTGGACTGCCGTCAAGTGTATCCTCACATATCCGAGGAGAAGAAAGGACGCATTCTTAGTGTATGGCGGGATAGAAGGAGAACTAAGCGTCACTGGATATGTTGATGATAGTTTTCAAACAGACCCATATGACTTTAAGTCTCAAGGTGGGTATGTGTTCATGTTGAACGGGGGAGCTTTCAGTTGGAAAGCTTTAAGGAAGCGACAATAGCCGACTCCACCACGGAGGCGGAATACATAGCCGCGTCAGAAGCAACTAAGGAGGCGGTGTGGGTCAGGAGCTTCTTGAGTGGATTAGATGTACTGCCGCGAACGTCTGATCCCGTAAGCTTAAGGTGTGACCACACGGGGGTCGTAGCACTCGCTAGAGAGCCCAGATTTCACAACAGGACCAAGCACGTCGAGAGAAAGTATCACATCATCAGAGAGATGGTTGATAAAGGCGAAGTAGAGATAAGCTACGTTTCAACGCATGATAATCTAGCTGACCCCTTAACTAAGGCACTACCGCAGCCTAAGCATGAGGAACATGTCAGGGGAATGGGTTTAGATTGGAATACCAATTGGGTCTAGGGCAAGTAGGAGACTGTTTGGTTTTTGTGCCCCAGCACAATGTATTTTCAATCTAATCATGTAATAAAGATTATTAGTTGAAATAAAATCGGCATTTATATTACTAAGTGTTGTAGTAATATCTTAAGTATGATTTAATTTGTATCATTGATGTGTCAACACATAATAGTAGATCTACAGATTAGATAAAATCTTACTTGAGAACTGATCGGTATAAGGCTAACTCTAAATGATCGGTATAAGGCTAACTCTAAATGATCGGTATAAGGCTAACTCTAAATGATCACGCTCTACTGATCATGGCCAGAAGAGGGCCAGAGTTAGGTCATAGTATCACCAGCCAGGGGTGATATAGGACGACCCGATCATGAGTATGTTACATAGACACAATCATGAACATACTCATATGTCGGCACATGAAATCATATCCTCAGATAGAAGGACCATTGAGGTCATTGTGTAATGAGTGACGAGTTTGACTCAGTCTAACGTCTCTTGTAAAAGGGTTACAATAACGACTGTGATTGGCTCGATCACGAGTTACATGAGTTGACTCAATGGATCGCTGAAGGATTTATCCCTCATACGGACGTGTGAGCAGATATCAGTTTAAGCTACTTGATGAGTACAACTGAAATACAATAGCATGGCCATGCAGTCGATACGTAGTATCAGTTATGTAGTTACGACGGTTTTAGATATTGGCTGATTTTTAGAAGAACTGAAGAACATGTTACAAAGAATGTCAAAGCATCTTCTGCGACATCTTGTGTGACATTGTTGACGGCATCTCGGCAAACATCCTGATCGACAGAAATCAGGAAAGTGCAGTTTCGGCAGAAAAGCAAGAAGACGATTAGGAAATTCCAGAACGACTTCAAATCTGGAAAGAAGAAAGACGATGATTAAGAGGAAACCCATTAGGGTTAGTACTCATCCTCAATTTCTATAAAAGCTTAGGCTACCCCCTTAGCAATCGTGTGGTTCTTTATTTGTTTCCTAGCAACAATTTGCAAGGTTCTTAGACGTGAAGGTTTGCGGGCTGAGATACTGCAGATTGAGCTAGGGATATTGTGCATCACATAACTATTGAAAGTTAGGTGATTGAGGGTTTACTGATCGCGTGAGTGAAGACTTCACGCAACCACCAAGTTGTACGAAGACTTGAACTGACAGAGCAAGGCGATTGCTCGAAGAGTGGAATCAAGACGGAGTCTTGGATTCAAGGGGAGACCCTGAGATAGATTGCACTGTAAGACTTAGCATAAAGTATAGATCTAGGGATGATCACAGGTACTTGTATGTTCTGACGAATTACTGATAAGTGAAATCTTTCTACTAGGCTGAGAGCCCCCAGACGTAGGTGACGTTGCACCAAACTGGGTAAACAATCTGCTGTGTCATAGTTTATAGTTTTATATTTACTGTCCTGCATTATCTACACAAGAAGTCAGACACAATGTTATAGCTTCGTACGTAACATTGTGTGTGGCATCTTGCACGACTAGATTGATAAAAATTTCAAGTTATAATTCAGTTAACTCAGAATCAAGAAACAGGACAATGGAACGAGAATGACTTGTCTATGCCTCCTTGTTGTCAAAGATATCAATAGGATAAAAGGATAGATTCATGTACGATAAGGTTAAATCGAAATCTCGATAATCACAAGCGTTGGGTAATCATGATGTCTTGCTAGAGGCCACTCATGATGGAAAGGGTAAAATGGTAATTTTACTAGTCCGTCGGCGTGTCGTGAGCCTAGAGGGTCACACACTAAAGGTTGAGTAAAACAGATGGAATCATATGGAGGAATCATGAGAGAGACAAAATTCGGTTTTGGATTAAACCGGATTAGACCGATTTCGGTTTAGGACTAAACCGAAAATCAAGAACGGTTTAGCCGGACCAATTAATTATAATCTAATTAAATAGATTTAATTAATTTGGTTAAACAGGGCCAAGCCAGAATGGTCTAAGCCAGAATGGGCTTCTCTACATAATTAATTAAAAGTTTTGGGCTTTAAGCCCATTAATGCCTTTAATTAATTATTGCCTAAAAATGTTTATAAAAGGAAAATTTTCAGATCTGAAAATTAAGGGAATTATATTGCACAAACCCTAGCCTCTCTCCTCTCTCTCTCTCTCTCTTAGCCGACCGGCCACCCTCTCTCTTCCTCTCTCCGTCCGTTTTGTTTGCTTTGATCTTCTAGTAAGGATCGTTGTGAGTATCCCCGGATTGCTCTTCATGTGTGGACGATCTTTAGAGGTTACTAAATTCAATTTAGTAACAAAGAGATTTTAATCAAAGGTATTATTCAAGTTTTGATTCTAGCCTAGATCTCATGATCAATTTATGATCATGCAAGATCCTTATTCATTCGGATATTTGAGGTTAATTTCTTTTATGGGCATGAAATTATTTGATTGGAACCCTCAAACAATTTCTTCAGAGGCGTCTTTGGAGGCGTCCTTTAATGTCGAATGTCTTGATCCTTGCAATAATCATCAAAAGAACCACAATACTCACCTCTATTATCGGTTCCCATGCACTTTAACTTCTTCCCAGTTTGTCTCTCAACTAGGGCATGAAACTGCTTGAAGACACCACACACTTGATCTTTAGTCTTCAAGATATAGGCCCACACTTTTCTTGAATGATCATCTATAACAGTCACAAAATAGAGACCACCACCAAGCGTCTTGGATTTCATAGGACCACAAACATTAGAGTATACTAAATCAAGCACATTTGGCTTTCTCAAGGGAGGGGATGATTTGAAAGATACTCTAGTTTGCTTTCCAGCCAAGCAATGCTCACACTTCTCTAACGATTCACCTTTCACTCCCGGCGGGAGATTCTTCTTTCCCAAAACTATCATTCCCTTCTCGCTCATGTGACTAAGTCTCTTGTGCCACAATTCAGTTGTATTCTCTTTCTCAACTGCATTAATATTGTCACCACAAATTCTACCTTCTGTCACGTACAACGAAGCGCACTTTTCACCTCTAGCCACGACCATAACACCTTTAGTGAGCTTCCATGAACCACCACCAAAGGTATGATGAAAACCTTCATCGTCTAGCTTGCTTACTGATATCAAATTCAAACGAATGTCAGAAATATGTTTAACATTTTTCAGAATAAGAATTGTACCATTTTTCGTCTCCAATCGCACGTCTCATATGCCAATAGCTTTTGACATGCCTCGATTTTTCATCTTAACATTGCCATAATCACCAGATGTATAAGATGAAAAGATATCCTTTCGACTTGTAACATGAATGGAGGCACCGCCATCTACTACCCAACTGGTCTCATCACAAGTCAAGTTAACATCTTCATTATTACACAAGAGAAGAAACTCTTCAGTAATAGTAGCAACATCATCGTCACGACTTGCCTTCTTTTCTTTCTCTTTTTCATGTTGGTTGTCTCGCTTGATATTTCGGCAATACTTTTAATATTCCCCTTTAGACCATAGTGATAACACTTTGCATTGGTATACATGTTCTTACTCTTGCTTTTGTCTCTACCCTTTGGACCTCTGCTCTTGCTCCTTCCTCTTTGTTCTGTCACTAAGATTTTTGAGTGCGAAAAGGAACCTTGTGACTTTCTCCTCATCTGTTCATTCATAGTACTCCCCTTAGCCAAATCCATGGTGATAACACCATCTGGAGCTGAGTTAGATAAGGACGTTCAGAACGTCTCCCACGAGTCCGATAATGTACCCATAAGCCACAAACCCTGCACCTCATCATCAAACTTGATACCCAATCCTGGAAGCTGATTAATAATTCCTTGAAAAACAATAACACGATCTGTCAACAAAGCCCCATCATGATACTTCAAACTCATCATCTGCTTTATTAAGAACAACTTATTATTACCAGTCTTTCGAGCATATAACTGCTCAAGCTTGCTCCATAAACTGTGTGCATGTGTCTCTCCACTGACATGATTCAAAACATTATCATCCACAACTGTCTAATATAGCCACATACTTGACGATGTAAAAAATTTCATTCACCATCAGATTTGTTTTCAGGCTTGGCCTCACTAAAAACCGGCAGATAATAATCCTTCACATAAAGAAGATCTTCCATCTTCCCTTTCCAGACATGATAATTTGAACCATTCAAACTAACCATTCTGCTTGTATTAGCTTTCATTATTTAACACAAGATACTGATTAAATAACCAGCCTCTGATACCACTTTGTTGGGAGAAAAAACGAATCTAATAAAATAATTAGATGCAGCGGAATTAAATAATTATCTCATCATGTGCAAATCTCGTAGGAATATATCAAGCAAGCTAATAAAATATAGCAAACAAGAACACAATAGGCACACACAATTTTAGCGTGGAAAACCTCCTCAAGGCGAGAGAGGAAAAACCACGGGATCCTTGAGGCCTCTTAATCTCCACCATCAATATAATGGGTAAAACGAGTTCTCTCTAAATACAATTAGAGGATCACAATATCTCAAGATCAAACAATCTTGGCTCAAACCACAATTACAAGAAAGAGTAGAGAAACTTCACCGTATTGGTGGCACACGATCATAAAATCGTATCAAATCACTCGAACCTCCAAACGCAAATTACAACGGTCATAACGTAGTACCACATCTTCCGAACACCCTGTCCGAAATGCAGCACGATCCAATGGTGGATCGACCTTCGATCGGACTCGTGAACCTTGTCTGGTCGGCCCTGAAAATAGCAGAAAATTTTGCACGAATTTCTCTCTATTTCTCTCCTGAATTGTCTTGTTTCCTTCTCTCTATTGCCTCCTATTTATAGGCAAGCAATTAGGGTTTCCTTTTCCATATAGGATACTAACCACATGGGCTTTGGGCCTCCACTTATTTAATAAAGGCCCAACAACTCCGACTATAGATTTGACGATTTTTGTAGTCTCGGTGACGGCAAGACCGTGGAGTTCATTGTTGGATCTAAAAATAACTCACAGAACAAAAATAGAGAAATATCAATAGAACCGGATAACCAAATACAACTAGAAGAAAATCAAATACTCATACACATAGGAAATAAAGAAAACAAGAAGAAAAAAACTGATATTACGGCATCAAATCTTGCATGCCACCCAAGTTACTTGCCTTGCATGCCAAGTCATCGTTGAGATTATTGGCAACAATCTCCCCCTTAATCTCGAACATATACGTCCCTAATCTTCAACTGTGTTCTTATTTTCAAAACAAGCGGTTTTGTTAAAATATCCGCCATCTGTTCACTCGAGTTGACATGCTCGATCTTGATCACACCTTTCTCAACACATTCTCGTATAAAATGATACCTTGTGTCTATGTCTTTGCTTCGGTCATGAAACAGTGGATTTTTGCTTAAGAACATCACAGACTAGTTATCAACTCTCATTCGCACCACCTCTGGCTCTCGCCCTAGAAGTTCTCCAAAAAGTCTGGCAAGTCACATTACTTGACACGCATCTGAAGTTGCTGCAAATATATTATGCTTCGTACGAGGATAACGCCACCACCTTCTGCTTCTGTGAGTACCGGGATATCAAGTTGTTTCCTAGAAAATAAATGACCCCTATTGTACTCTTCCGATCATCGACGACGCCGGCCAAGTCACTCTCACTATACCCAATTAATTTTGATACGCTATTGCCATAATAAACTCCAAAACTAAGAATTTCTTTCAAATATCTGAGAATCTGTTTAACTGCATCAAAATGTTGAACTCGAGGTTTTTCCATGACCCTGCTAACAATGTCCACTGAGTAAGCCAGATCTAGTCGTGAGTTCACCGGATATCATAGCATTTACAAACTCTCCTCCTTCCTCCTTCCTCAACTTTAACTTAAGTTTTTTAGAACACTCTACAATATGATATGATTCTGCACATAACCCAATTGCTCATGACACTTACCAACCTTCAATTGTTTGTGATACTTATTATATTACAAGTGACTCGGACCGCCTTCTGTTTGTGATGATTGCATGATATTGCTCATTGTATTGTAAGCGACTCACAGACGAGGCACGATGGATGCGTTGGTAGAAGACGACGAGGAGGTGCTGAGTGACATGAAGAAAATGGAGAGGTTTTGTATGGTTTCTATTTGGTGCATCCAGGAAGATCCATCTGTTAGGCCAACCATGAAGAATGTTATGTTGATGCTTGAAGGGTTAGTTCAAGTTTCGGTTCCTCCCTGTCCTTGCCCCTACAATAATAGTGCATACACAGTCGGAGAGTTGTAAATGTAGAAAGTATGTGATCTTATCCCAGATAATTAGATATGTTCAAGAATGGTATGTATCATGATTATCTAAGGCCGAGAATAATAAATGCCATGAATACGTGTATCCAAAAGCAAATAAGGTAAGTATTACTACAAATATTAAGAGTTGTTTGTTGTTACAAATGTCACATGAATTGCGAGGGTCACTTTTTCAAAAGTCGCTTGTAATATAATAAGGGTCACTTAATATTGCACATGTCATTTGTAACAACAGACATGATATAAAGTTGGTAAATAATCACAAACATAATTTTAGTCAAAATATTATGTTTAAGTGCTCGTTTGTAGTCACGGCGTAAATCTGCGCCAGGGTATTATTGACAAATCGCATATATTAGTCGAAAACGATTAAATAAGCATGAAGATTACTTGTGACATGAGATCTCTAAAACTATTCACCTTTGATATAAAATGCATTATTAGAATATAGATGGTCTGTCAACATGTTGTGCCTATAAATAACAAGGCATAACTAACAATACCTATTATTTGAAGACAAAAGTTCAGTATCAAATATATTCTGGTATATAACATATTAGCTAGAAAACAGGCTTTGCAACTATTTGGCAGCAGACAAAGTGAGCTAGAATCATTAAACACTATGAAATACGAGAACATTTATAAGAAAAAGGTTCCATTAATATGGAAGTAGCAACACAAAAACACAATGACAAGTAGCAATGTATTTAGTATTTACTACACTGCTCAATGACAGACGATATCATAGGTCAATGTTCTCAACATAGCTACAATGGTGCTAATGACAGAAAGTGACAATATCATAGGTCAATGTTCTCAACATAGCTACAATGGTGCTAATGACAGAAAGTGACAATATCATAGGTCAATGTTCTCAACATAGTTACAGTGGTACAAATGACAAAAGGAGACAATATCATATGTCAATGTTCTCAACATAGCTAATAACAAAAAGAAAAAATATCAACATCTATGCTGTCCTAGTATTTTCTTTCACCACGGCAATATCTGGCAGTTTCCATTGATATGGAAGTAGCAACACAAAGGATAGGAAGAGATCTATCTCAGTAGGGAGACGAGGGTAGATTAACAGTTTATTTGGCAGCGTCGGTGTCGTCTGCGACAATGCCAAGACTGACAGAAACTTCAGGCACGGAAAGAACGGTAAACTGTAAACAACAAAATTGCAAATGAGATCAAAAAGTGTTTAGCTTATGGGTGTCCAAAAATAACTTAACTGACTGAAAAATGACAGGTTCAAAACCGAACCGAACCAAATTCGGTCGGTTCGGTTTCAATTTTTATTTCCTCATGCAAGTGACTACTAAAATACTAATCCAATTGTTGTTCTGGTTCCAACTAAAAAAACTTAGTAAAAAACTTGGGAAAAGATTTAGCAGTACCTGCTTATGCTTCTTATCCTTGTCAGCATCTACTTCCTTGTGCGCCCCGTGCTCCATCAGCATTTGCACAATTGGAAGGTTTCCGGCCTTCATCGCCACCTGCATCGGCGTCTCACCGAGACTACACTGGTTGACGTCGGCGCCGCACACTAAAAGGATACAGACACAATCCGTATGACCATTTAGAATGGCCAGACAGAGCGGCGTAAAGGACCCTTCAACTGCCTCACCAACATCATTCCCCAAGCTTAAAAGTTGTCTCACACAGTATGTACACCCATTTTCTGCCGCAGTTTGTAATGAAGTATAGCTTGAAATTGCAATTGGATACTCAGGACAAATGCATGTCTTCTCAGCGGCTTTGGGTTGCGTTTTTAGTTCAGCAGAACCTTGATCATGATCTTTAGCAGCACTCTTTGAGTAGGGATAGAACAACATTGCAAATGAAGAGTAGCAAAATTAATCTTTGCATGAAGTTAACGAAAAGGGCTTAAAATTTGGGCTGATTTTACAATCACCAAAAACTAAAATATAAGCCAAATATACCAAACAAAATAAATATTTATTTTGAAAATTTTCAACTAATATATATTAATATTCTGTTCATAAATAATCTCCTATCTTCCTCACGTAGGTCTTAAACCATACTGTGATGCTTAAACTTAATCTTGAAAAAACAAATAAAGCCGTACCTGTAATCGGACAGGTGCCGAGGAGGACAGCATATCACTGTCATAAGCATCTGACATCTCTCTGTTTATGGCAGATACGGCCGCGTTTACAGCAGCACATAAATCGGCAGCGGCGCGTGCGATTCTTGCATTCAAGTCATCCACTGCAAGAGTAACTCTGTCCTTGGCTGCTTCTATGAAGATATCAACAATGGAAGACTCAAAATCCAACACTTCCAGAAACTCGGCTTCAGCTGAGTCGGCTGCGGCGGCTGCAGTTGCGCAAACAGCGAGAGCTGCGGCCGTAAAAGCCTCGGCAGTACCAGGCCGGAGGGTCTCAGGGTGGAAATACCCCAATCCCAATCTGGGGGCAGCTTGCCCTTCTTCAGCTACTTCTGCACTCTGCAAAAATAACTTTTTACTCAAATTAACTGTGTTTATGCGGAATTAATTCAAGGTATTTTTAACTAAAAAAATAAATAAAGTATTACCATTATTCGGGCATAAGCCAAGCAGGAGGCAGCTCTGGCTTCTGCTTCGGAATCCAACCGATCGATGTAGTAAGCAAGGAATACCTCTTCGGCTGCGGCAGATAATGCCGCGAATGCTGCATCGAATGCAGCAGCTGCATCGTCAGCACGAGCGCGGGCGCGGGTAATACGGCCATTTGAGGCCTCTACTCCAAGATTGACTTCCTCATTGGCTGCTTCAAGTGCTTTCCTATGGAGGAGAGGCTTAGCAGCCACCAATTCTTTCAACTCGGCTTTGGCTGCGAGAACGGCTGATGTAAAATCTGCAGAGTTAAGTTCAGAGGGACTTAATTTCAGAGTTACAAGCTATGGTAGTAATCAGAATCATAAAACATGGAACATGAACTCAACAGCAGCATAAACCTCAACCCTAAATCGATAGTAAACATAAACAACAGCATCAACATACATATAGCTCATGTGTTTATCACACTGAATACGTTAATGGAGTACATAGACTAGGCTCTTAAGCAAAACACAATCACATATTTTCAGTAAAAACACAAACAATCATCAAATTATTCTACTAAGGCCAATTTCATCATCATAAAGAATTTATTCATCATCCCTCCCCTTGAACATGGTAAAGGGTTATATTCCCAATTTACAGCATGAAATGACAAAGTATAGACACAAACTGTGCTTTTGAGCACTTATCCCCCAATTTTTCACTGCTAATAAATGACAAGGCGCATTGCTCAAACGTTTCAGAAAATCAAGAACATTGTAACACTATTTAACAGAAATCATGAAACATCACTTACCTTGCATCTCAAAAACCTGAATCCTTGAAGCTACACACCCCTAGCCTGTAAGCATACCCAAGAAATTCCAAGCTACTGTGAACCCTAATTAAATATTTCAAAACAACAAGAAAAGAAAACAAAATGTAGAAGAAACAAACTTTTGGAGATGTAGAGTGCAAGAGGAATCAAAGAAGCAACAGGCCATTAAACCAGAAAAACAAAAACCAATCATGCAAATTATGCATTAGTGAATCAAAGAACATATCACAAAATTGTTCCGACCAGAAATCTCTTAAGCAAAAACTAACAAAAGAATTTCACAAAGAAGTCGTTGCCGAATCGATCGAAACTCAGAAGAAACGCATACCTTCAAATTTCAAATTCAACTTGGCGAGAAAATCGAGAAGTCGTTGCCGAATCGATCGAAACTCAGAAGAGATTAGGACGTCGAATTGGTTCTCTTCGTTCTCTCTGTGTTTTGTGTTCTCTCTCTGTGTTTTGTGTGTATGAGTAGGACTGTTCACTATTTATCCGAACCCAAGATACCGAACCGATCGGTTCGGTTTTCCGATTCAACCGAAATTGGTCCGGTTCGGTTGGCTGTTCAAACTTGTCCAATCAACCATAAATGAACTGAACCGAACAATAATGAATAAGATTTGAAAAACATAATGCACCTGCAGAGATTCGAACCTGAATCTACAATAAGATAAGTGAAGCCCGCAACAACTACACCAACAACTTTTTTGTATTTTGTTATACATATTTGTAGTAATGACAGTTGACTACACCAAACTTCCAGATTTTAATTTGGGATATCCAGATTAAATAAGCGACACATAATCCAACGTCTGTTAAATCTAACTGATTAGGTTTGTCAAAAATTCTAAAATGCTCTCAATGGTTTTGGTCTGTTAAACCAGTCTGATTGATTCATTTGATATGATTTTGAAATGACTATTTTGCCCTTAATTGAATATTCAATTTAACTAATTAATGGAAGGCAAAATTGACTTTTCAATTACAAATATAATAATTATAATTCTTTAATAATTATATATATATATATATATATATATATATATATATATATATATATATATATATATATATATATATATATTATCATTAATTAAAATATTATTAATTATATATTATTATCATTAATTAATTAATAATTATATTAATTAAACCCTAATTAATCTAAATCTTCTTCAACCTAATTACATGCAAGTACCTAAAGTTTGCTTTATTTTCAAATCAGTATCTCAAGTTTAATTAGTTGCAGATAAATATCTAATCTGTAAAATCTAACAGAATTGAGATGTGAAAAAAACAAAATGCTCCTAATGTTAATGATTTGAAATCTGACCAGTTTGACCGGTTCAAATCTAATCAAACAAGTTCAATTTGATGGGTTTAATTATTAATAATTAATGATAATAATAATATAAAAAATTTAGTATTATTATCGATTAATATTATATTAAAACTTTAGAAAGTAACAATTTTCTCATACGACATCCGTTTCGGGCTCATAAACTATCAAATCGAAGAGAATCAGAAGATAAACAATTTTGAAGAATAATTTCAATAATTAAATTAAATTATTAATTAATATTATCTAATTATAAATATTATTTAATTATTATTAATTAATATTATCTAATTATAAATATTATTTAATTATTTTTAATTAATAAATTTTTATTTGATGATTAATATTATTTATCAAAACTGTTTATCTTCCGAATCTCTTCAATTTGATATACTATGGGCCTGAAACGGATATCGTATGAGAGAGTTATTAAATTCAAAATTTTCAATGTAATATTAATTATTATTAATAATTAATTTTTTATATTATCATTATTATTTATTATTTTAATTAATAATAATTATTATTGTTTTAATTATTAATAATTGAATCGGTTTGACTGGATTTGAACCGGTCAGATTTCAAATCATAAGTAGTAGGGGCATTTTGGTCTTTTCACATCCCAAATTCTTTTAGATTTAACAAATTAGGTATTTATCTGCGACTAAATAAAAATAAAATATATAATTCATTAAATATTAAATGGGTAATTATATATCAGTACGCCCGCCGAAACCTCATTTCAAAATCAGTCCCCCAAATTTGAAATTTTCTTCCAGGTCCCCCAAGTTTAAAACGTTAACAATTAGTTCCAAATTCAGTTAAAAATTAACATCAATACTGTTAATATTTTTTAATACCCAAAATACCCTCATGTATAATTTATAAGGCATAACTATTTTATAAATGTGAATTTACCATTTTACCCTCCATGAAATATTATTTTTATTTTATGAGTGAAGGGTACATGTGTATTTTCAAATGAATAAAATTAAAAATTAAAAAACATCATCTAAAATTTATAAAATAACCTCTCATCTTCTCCAAAAAAAACTCTATGATCCACAAGAACATTTTCTGATCCATCTTACTATCTACCCATAATCACAAATATACAAATTTCCTCACAAATTTTCATTTGGATTTAATACATACTCACAATCGTAACCATAATTATAATTAATATATAATCAATTTTTTATTCTAATGAATGATAAAAATAACAAGAATTTAAAAGAAAAATCAATACATATGTTTATTACAGTTCAGGAGCAAGAGAGAGAGGGGCAGAAAAAGAGTGTATTAGAAAGAGGTGGAGGAGGAGATGGTGGCGCGTGAGCGGCACTGCGGGGGAGGCGGCAGTGAGAGAGGCTGAGCAATTATCAGAAAGGCGTCCACGGCGAGCAGGTGGCGGCTGGAGAGCTCGCGGCTCCAAACTCGCCGGAGGAGATCAGGGGCAAGAGAGCTCCAATTTCGCCGGAGAAGATGCGGACACAGACGTGGCGAGTAGGTGGCGGCGGGATGGCTGTCAGGGCTCTCCGTGGTCGCGCCGCCGATTGAGGCCTTGAAGGACGAGATCTGGAGGGGGACGAGCTTTATGTCGGAGAAGAGCTCGTCCACCGGGAGCATCCGCCACCTCATCCACCGCCAGAGCCTTCGAGTTTTGCTTCGCCTTTGCCGCCGCGACCCTTCCCGCCATCGCCTCTCGCTCGTCTCCCTCTTCACATCTGCACTGGCCAAGCTCGCCGTCAACAATTCGTGGGTGAGCAACCAAAGCCGCCGGAGAAGAGATAAACCGCCGCCAGTGAAGACGAGGCGCCGATAAAGATAGATATGCGCCGGTGAAGACGAGGAGCCGCATCTGGAGGCTCTGGGACAAAGACTTCAGATTTGAAGAGAATTAAGTTAAAGAGAGGGTTATAGGTAGTGTTAAAAGAAGGGTACTATTGGGTTTTCATAAGTGATTTAAATTTTTTATTTGTTTACTTGTAAAGACTATCCTGCCCTCAATACATTAGCTAATTTGGTTATTTAATGAGGGACAAAAGGGTTATTTTATAATGTTCCAAAAATCATAAGAGATTGAAAATTATATACCGATGGGTATTTTAGTTTTTACAACCCACATCAGTTAAATCTAACAGAATTGAGTTTAAGTGTAAGATAATAAAACTTGGGGGATCGAGAAATTTTTTTTGAAACTTTGGGAACTGATCCTGAAATGAGGTTTCGACGGGTGTACTGATCTGTAATTACCCCAATATTAAATGAGTCATCTCGTGATTGGCTCGACTCGATTTGGCTCGTCTAATTTCATCATAGATATTCCCCAAAATTTTGAAAATATATATTATTAAAAATATATAATTAATTAAATATTAAACGAGCCGGCTCGCGAGCCTGTCGAAGCTTAAAAGTTCATGCTCAAACTCGGTTTGTTTATTAAACGAGCCTAATCTTGAGCTCGAATTCGGCTCGAGCTCGATTATAACAAGCCCGAACCGAATATTTAACGAGGCGAGCTCGAGCGGCTCGTTTAAATCCCTACTTGCTGAGGTGCATAGGCTCAAATGAGAAGATGTCCCCCCGAGAGTGGTGAAATGGTGGTCTGTTTAATTTTTTTGGGTCTATTTGTTGGTCTAGTGTATTTTGCGATTTTCAGTTCGGGTGTTTAGTTTATCTAGTGGTTGTCAGTGTGTCCGATTTGTTTCTCTTTGTTTAGTATGTTTAGTATAGTGTCTAGAGAGGTAGAGTATTTTAAGAAATACTTTTACTATTTACTTATAAACTGTAATTTGACTGAAAGTTTTTTCTGTCTCGTGATTTCTTGAATGAAAATTTAGTTTTAGTTTGCTTTAAAAACAATAATAAGTTATGTATATCGTGAAGGTATTCATGATATTTTTTAGAAACATAAATTATGTGACCACTATACGACCTTAAAGGTGTATTTCTTTCATCAATTCTCGTCTATTTTAAAGAAATACTTAAAATATATATTAACTACGGTGGCATAATAATATGATAAAATGATAATTGATTTTCCACGTTGACACATAATTTCCCCTATTTATTTGATTATTAAGATTAGCTGAGAATGTATAGTCCAGATAAATAAAAGCCAAGCCCATCAAGTATTAGCTTTTGCTCTCCCAATGAATGGCAACAAGTTTAGGATTGGGTCGGATTTTGTCAAACCCACACCCGCAGACATTGAACAGACAATTCAGACCAGACACAAAAAACTATTTATTTGATCAACTAAATGTAAAATACCATGGACAACCAGTAGATGGACTATAGTTCATATATGACTTGACTAAGTCTGAAAAATGCAGACAGTGACATTATGATAATAATAAGACTTAACTTATTTTGGGCACTACTAGAAGCAATCCATATGCAAAAATCTTCACTTCAAAGGAATGAACCTGGAAGAGTGGGTAGCGCCAATACCTGGCCTTCCGTGCTTGACGGGCTTGTAACTGATTGAAAACTCCGCTAGATAATGTCCGATCATCTCCGGCTTGATTTCAACTTGGTTGAAGGTTTTGCCGTTGTAAACACCTACAATGCTCCCAATCATCTCTGGCACTATGATCATGTTCCGGAGATGTGTCCTCACTGGCTCTGGCTTCTCACCGGGCGGGGCTTCTCGTTTCTGTTTCAAGTGGTCAGCAGTAAAGTTTTAGCACACTACATCATTTTGTTCAGTGCATGATATTGGTACAAGATAATTGAGCTCGTCTAGATGATATGAATACCCAAAAAAACAGTGAGAAGCAAATAACATGCAGTTGCTTAATAGCTACAAGAGATCAGATATCCACAAACCATGCATGTCAGAGTTTAGGAAACGATGCGATGAATACATATCATTTAATTTTCTAAAACTTGTGCGACAGAATAGCTTATAGGTACCACATGCCTTCCCTTTTCATTTAGAGATCTAACATGTACAGTATGCTTAAACTAGTCATTGCATGATTTCTATATCTTATCTTCTAAATAACACAAATCATAGTCTATATATCACATTCCCTATGTGGTTAAGTTTTATTATGGGCCTTCGATATAATAAATATTGCATGTGCAAGAAAGGTATTTGAAGAAAATTTTGATCTTAATTATAGGGGTAAACTCCCTATATTTAGTGAGCGCATAAATAAACCTCTCCACGTAGATGTAGTGCCAAGAGGCAGGACAGTGATAAATTTGAAGAACACTTTTCTACATGGTTCCTCTTATAAAAGTTATGACTGACAAAGAAACTAGGGTTATTTTAAGGGAAACACTATCCAATTTGAGCAAGTGTATTCAAAGGCATTCATTATCATTACTAGCTTAACATAGCCTTTTCAAGAGAAATGTCATCAAAAGACAATACATCCAAAATGTTTCGTGTTAAATATGTCTGATGCAACCTATAATGTACATTTAGGAATTAGGATTGGCTGGGAAATATCACTATCAGTATCTTATATCTACGACTCTTGCCGTCATTGCTGTCACTGCTAACTTATTTCAGCATCTTCTTAGAACAATGTTCTTCTCTTGTTCTATATGAAGCTTCACTTCTTATACTAACTTCGCTGGTGGCAATGATTGCTAGCTACACAACTTGCTCAAATAAGTTATGTCATCGTTCATAATGGTGGAAAGCTTGAAGAATTACAATAAGGATCCATACTTGTATATGAGATTTCCCTCACGACTTCACACACACATGTAGTATTTCGAACATGCCTAAGAAAGTTATGATATCATCCTACTAACAATACGAGTGATGCAGAGAGTAAGGATAGTCTTAGAATCTCCAAATGTGCTGAATCAAATCCCCTCAAACAAGTCTTCCATAACGCACAAAAACAAAACAAGAGCAACAAAATAAAGAACACTACTTGTATCAAAAATCACAAAAATGAGTAAATGTCACACACCGCCTTGCGGAACTTCTTGATCAGAGCCATCGGCTTCCTCTTCAAACCACGCTGAAACCTGAAATCATACACAATCCAATAAAAAATTTAATACTCGTACATATATGGAAAATCATAATGGTGAAACATAGTTGGATCACCTACTGAACTTGACGGGACCATCAGTTGAAGAGCTTGACGGGACCATCAGTTGTCATGTTCAGTAGCGCATCTAAATCGACTCCCCTGAAACTGAACTTCTTAAACGTTCTCTTCTTAGGCTGTGCAGAAACATCTGCCAATGTATCCGCCTAGAAACCATCAACCCGAATAAACATTAGAATTCTATATACTCTACATGTACACAAATCATCACATCCTCTCTTTGTTTCTCAGAATTATGCCCAATGCATGCAATATTACAAATGTGAAATTTCAGTATTAGTTCAGCAACAAATGAAAATGCACATATGAATCTAAACCAGCTTTATGTACATAAATCATCTGTTTGTTTCTTGGGAAAATGTGCAAACAATGCTTGATTACAAATGTAAAATTTCTAGTATCAGTTCAGCGGTAAACAAATGCACATATAGATTGAGAAACAGCTTTCTGTGCATAAATCACCGAATCCTCTATTAGTTTCTCGGGAAAATATGCAATGAATACTCGATTACAAATGCAGAATTTCTAATATCAGTTCATTGGCGAAGGAAAATGCACCTATAAATCCAGAACCAGCTTTCTGTGCATGAAATCATCGAATCATCTGTTTGTTTCTCGAGAAAATGTGAGTAATGCTCGATGGCAAATGCAAAATTTCTACAGTTAGTTCATCCGCAAACGAAAATGCGCATTTAAACACAGAACCAGCTTTCTGTGCATTAATAATCCAATCTTTTGTTTGTATCTCTGGAAAATGTGCCAGAATGCTTGATTACACATGCAAAATTTCTAATATCAATTCAACAGCAAACAAAAATGCACATAAAAATCCAGAACTGGCCTTCTGTTCGTAAATAATCGAATCATCTGTTTGTTTCTAGGGAAAGTGTGCAATCAATGCTCGATTACAAATGCAAGCACGCATATAGATCCAGAACCAGCTTTCTGTACATAAATCATCGAAGCATGTTTATTTCTCGGGAAAATGTGCCAGAATGCTCGATTACAAATGCAAATATTCTAATATCAATTCAGCGGCAAATAAAAATGCACATTTAAATCCAGAACAATCCTTCGGTGCGTAAATAATAGAATCATCTGTTCTGTTTGTTTCTAGGGAAAATGTGCAATCAATGCTCGATTCCAAATGCAAAATTTCTAATATCAGTTCAGCGGCAAATTAAAATGTACAATCATATCCAGAAATCTTCGAGCTCTCACCATGATTGAAGATGGAGAGATTAGATTTCAGACGATCCGATTCTCTGGAGTTCGTCGGCAAGTCTTAGGGTTCTGAAGATCACGAGTGTGAATTTATAGAACTGCGAAGTTAGCAATTGCTTGGTTGGATCGGACTAATCTCTTCTACATCGAGAACCGCTAGTTACGAACTATACACAAAATAACTACGATATTTTCGCTTAATACGTAAAAAAACTAAAATACCCTTAAAAGTTAAATAGACTATTTTTAAAATTAAGTGAAATGATACTAATGCTCTTAACTATTTATTTAATTTTCAAAACATTACTTATCTTCTATCACCTCTCTCTTTCTTTGGTTCTATCTCTCTCACACCATCTCCCTTCTCTTCTCTCTCTCCTCTTCATCTTCAAATTGCTTGTTGTCAAATCAAAGCACAAAATCCAGTTGAAGCTTCGAAATAAATATTGTGATTGTTATGTAAATCAATGTTAAAATGAGATTGTTAATAAAGGTGGTCGCATTCGACGGTGGAGCTCCGACGATAAATTAGGAATGATAATGAGGGACGACGAGTCCGCCCAACTCGCCCAAAGGCCTTCATGGTTTGGCGCAGCTCCTTTACGCGGAACAGGTCTCTACGAGGGGAGCGTGACGAAAGGACGACTCTATAGTTCAAGGTCGTTCTGGCGCCACTCATCCCCGTCGTTGGACATGGGAGAGATGTCGGTGAGGGAGGCGGTGTAAGAAGCAGCAGAAGCGGAAAATAAGGAGACATTGGAACAATCCTCACAATCACTGATTGATCTGGGCAAAATCGAGCCAAGTTCCTCTCTTAAAATGGAGCCCAGAATCAGGGTCAATTGTGTTTGTTATGGTTAGGGTTTGTGTGGGGGGCATGAAGGGGATTCTCCGAGGGTTATACTGGAATTTGTGTTTAAGGGAAGAGAAGATACAAAGGGGAGAGAGGGCGGTGAAGAGGAGATTGGGCAGAGGGGCGGTGGATTATTCACGGCGGCGATTTTGAGTGGTTTTAACGGCGGTGGCTGAGATGGCATGTCAACGGTGGGTGGTTTTTTAAGTCACATCAACAATACCAATTGAGATTTAAATTTGGATCTGTAGACAATTGTTCCAACGTTGAAGAAAAATATAAAAGAGGTTTTAAATGATTGGATTGATAGAGTATGAGTGTTTATAGACTGTTCATTTACAATATCAATCTCCCTACAATGTATGTATATATAGGAATGCACTCCACTACAAACTCCACCAAAACGTCCAAACGTTCAAACCCTCATTTGCCCATCCATTTTTTCGCGAGCGACGATTAAACGACACGTGGCAGAGCGATTCACTAACCCCGTTAGTCACAAACAGACGGAGAGCTGAGGGCACGCTCGTCATTCCAATATCAGATTTGATGTATAACCTTCTGTGTTGGATTGTATAAAATCATATTGTGTGTGCTGATCGCGCATTTAAAACGCAATCATTCAGCGATTCGCACTAAAAGTAGGCGCATTTAAAGCGGGATCGCGCATTTAAATTGAGATCGTGCATATAAACCGCGATCATTCAGCGATTCACGCTAAAATAGGCTAGATCCAGAGAGTGATTGTTCATCGATATAGTATATAACAACATGTTATATATGGTACATTGACATGTTATAGATCAACAGTAAGACAATCATACACAAATCTTTGAAAGTGGATAATCGTCTTATGTGCTATTGAACATCATCTAACTATATTAGTTATACAATATATAACATCGTGTTATACATGGTACACCAACATCAACTATTTGTTACCAAAATTATTGATGATTAATTGAATATTTATTTCCAAATTAAATGAGCATTTACTGCAGATATTTAAGTAGAACATAAATTACAAGTCAACAATCAACTACTCGTTATCGAAATTATTGATGATTAATTGAAGATTTATTTCCAAATTAAATGAGCATTAACCGCAGATATTTAAGTGGGACATTAATTACAAGTCAACCAATCTAATAGACGATTATGATCTCAATAATATGAATCAGCTTTAACATAAGTGATACAGTACAAACCGGCATGTTATACAATACAATCTGACATGTTATACAGAGTGTCTCGACATGTTATACATAAACATAAAGACATATGTAAACTTGATAAATATAAAGTTTGTCTCGAAAGTGAATCGTTTACTAAAGTATTAAAAATACAGAAAAATGAGTAAAAAAATATTTAGCGACGGTGCTCAATCCTCGTCGTCATCGTCTTTTGCACCTCAAATTTGCTGTAGATAAAAGAAAAACCCTAGATCATATCGAAACCGGCTAAAATAAAAAATAAAAAATCGGAAATCACAACACACACAATCAACTGCAGATCTATCATCAAATCGCACTACTTACCGATAATTCTCAACCAAATCGATGACAGCAAATCACTCTTCTCGCCGTCTCTAAGACGAAGTCAAAATCGCTCTGATCGCATTGTTTTGAGAAGCCAAACCAAACGCACGATGATCTGGGAATAAAAACCAACGAAAAGGCAAATATAACTGCTACACGATAAGACAAAAATACCCCCCAATTTTCGTGTGACACCGTTAACTTAACCCACATCCATTCCGTGCCACGTGTCACAATTAGGAAGCGCGCACAAAAATCTGACGGTTGCGACAATGCTTGGACGTTTGGACATTTTCCCCTAATTTGTATTTGATACCTACTCTCTCTCTCTCTCTCTCTCTCTCTCTCTCTCTCTCTCTCTCTCTCTCTCTCTCTCTCTCTCTCTCTCTCTCTCTCTCTCTCTCTCTCTCTCTCTATATATATATATATATATTTATATATATATATATATATATATATATATATATATATGGGAAAAGTACATGTAGCTACATTCATATTAAGCCAAAAGACACATAACTACAATCATTTTCATAACTGGACACCTAGTTTGGGTATAGTCTAGATGTCGGCCGGCTCGACCCGAGTCTCAGGAGGCTCCGGCGCGATTCTGGAGAGTTTGGGCGAGCTCCAGCGACTTCGGCCGCACTCGTCTCCGACCCCCCAAGCTCCGACGACTTCGACGAGTTTGTTGATGCACACAAGTTCCATATTTGACTGAACAAATGAGAATTCAAAAGGCAAACATATTATCATATTTCTACAATAATTATTAATTAAGAATTTGAATGTTCTAAATAATTTCGGTCACTTGAGCATCTCTGACGATGTTTTCGGCGAGCCTCTAGTTAGTAACTAGAAGGCAAGGACGACCGAAAAAGTCGGTCAGAGGTCAGAGGCGAGGTTGGCAAAGTTGAGCCATGGTCATCAGAGAAACAACCAAAGTGGTCACAATGGTATGGTTTTGAAAATTTGAAATCTGACCAAGGGCGTTTTTGTCTTTTTACTTCAAATTTTAACAGAAAATCTAATTGTGGGTGCAAACTGTCAATTTTCGATCGCTGGATGTAGTTAGGTGTCCACTTTTCAATATATATATATATATATATATATATAGAGAGAGAGAGAGAGAGAGAGAGAGAGAGAGACGTCTTCCTCTACAAACCTAAGCTAATCTCTAAACCCATGCCAATCGTCCGATCCAATGAAGCGTGAATGGAAGGAAAGAAGAAAATAACGTCGTCAGTTAATGTCGTCGGGGTAATTTAGGAATTTTACGAAAAGCGAAAATGATGATGAATTTTAGGGACGATACGTTTTCAAATAATAATCAATCTATTAAATGTCGATACATTTTCAAAAATAAATCAATCTATTAAATGTCGATACGTGGCCAAAAATAATTAATCTAATAAATGCGCAAATTCGGTGTAATTATTTCTTCAAAAATAATTAATCCAACATTAGCATCAAATATTTGCATTAAATGAGAACATATATTATTTCTTCACATAATTTTTACCTCGCAAAGTATTGATGTATTTTGCCTTATTACAAAAGTTCCACTTACACATACAAATGTAATTTTTTCAATGTGAATGTGTTCCACGCATCATGTAAATTAATGTCTAAAGAATATAATTTTCAATTCGGTGTAATTATTTCTTTAATACTAGTTAGAGAAATAGATGAACAATTTGACTAAATATACCATCAAATATTTGCATTAAATGAGAAGATATGAAATCAAACATTTGCACCAATCTTTGCATTAAATGAGAAGATATTTGTCCTATTCACATGATATTTACATTAAATGAGAAGAATATAGAGGAATCAATAGATAATTCGACACATAATATAAATTATTTCTTCACGCGATTGTTCTCTCGCAATGTAATGGGCGTATTTTGCTTTATTGCCAAAAGTTTCACTTACATATACAAATGCTCCATTTTCATGTGGATGTGGTCCACACAAGATATAAATAAAATGTCTAGTAAAAATAGTTTTCAATTCGTGTAATTATTTCTCCAACACTAATTAGAGAAATAGATGAACGATTTGACTGAATATATTATAAAATATTTGCATTAAATGAGGAGATATAAATATTTGCGATAAATGATGAGATATGGAAGAATCATAATTCTCTCGGTTAGGTCGACAGTCGCATGCGTCAGAGATAAACGATTTGACTGAATATACCATAAAATATTTGCATTAAATGAGAAGATGTCTCGAGCACTAATAACTCTATGGAACTATTTTGGAACGTTTTTTCTTCAAAAATTTGGATTCTTTCTCTTTAGGTCGAGCTTGGCTTTTATAATTTCTGAAAATATCATGTGTTGATCGACACATCGTCAACACACCATCGACGCAACCTTATGGAATTTTTGGCAGTGTGTGTCGGTCGACACACCATCGCCACATATTTTGTTGCTCAATTTTTGACCTCTTTTGAACTTCCAATGTAAAAAATTCCTTCACAATAAATGTAGCTCTTTTTTTCCTCTTCAATTTAGACATATTATTTTTTCAATTTGAACTTCATATGTGAGAGTGATGGCACTCGCAAGTCTACTGCTCTGCAATCTCGATATACGTTTTGGTGCTGCCTTTGGTTGCAGTTTTGAGCTTCTTCCCATGAAAACTAGAGAAAACTTTCTTCTAGATATTTTTTTATCAACTAGTTATGTTCGATTTGATATAACTTTGGATCAAATCGGCTTATGTACGAGAAAGTTGTGCTCTGTAAGAAGTTCTATTGTGATTTTGGTCCATTTTGCTCCGTTTTCACATGTTTTCTGTACAATTGAACCAAACATACCTGAGAGCGTAAAGTGGTAAAAACGGCCCTAAATAGCCACATAACGAGGGAAATTTGGCACTAAACATGAGTAAAGACGTGTCGATCTAGGCAACAAACGGACCCACATCACCAGACTTGTGCCTAACCCTAGGAGCAGGTGACAATTCACGCAAGTCATGGTGTATTAAATTAAAATGTGTAAATGAATATGACTCGTTTGTGTAAAAAGAAAGTTTATTTGTTTACCGAGTTGAAACGAAACACTGATCATTTTGGGTGAAAATGAGCCAAGCATACCACAATTATGTAAATAACTTAATCGTTGAGAAAAATAATGTCTGAGACGAGAGTGTTAACGATCAGTAGGACGGCGACACCACAATAATGTGATTTGAATGGTGGAAGTCATAAATATATGAGCTCAAACATGCGACCCATCTTACACCATTTCCCATAAATTTGTCACGTCTTTGTATCATGCACAGTGACAAATAAGAAAGAGCCATAAAAAATTAAGTCATGACCCATATCTCATAATTAACATACATAAACAAGATTAAGAGATAATTTTAGGACTAAAAGGGTATCATATGACGATACTTTTAGTGTTGACATAATACTAGAGTGAATATCTGATATGGATGAGTTATCAACAGTACAAACGATGTAAGAATTTAATATTGGTCTAGCATCCAAAATAAGAATGAACCATGACTCATTTGGTTGGAACATGCATAATCATAATATTAGGGTTCATTTGTACCCGAGGGATTCAAGGAGAGTGAAATACCTTAATGACCCAATTTCAATTATTTACCAACATAGGCCAACATAATAGCTTGTTTGACGATATTATAATCAAGATTGCTGAGAAATGTTACAGTCTCCTTAACGAGAGGAGTACAAAAAGGACGTGGTGAATTATAAGTATCATTTGAGACTAGGGGTGTAAACGAGCCGAGCCGAGCCATATTTTGGCAAGGCTCGACTCGGCTCGTGAAGAAAGTGTTCGGCTCGAGTTCGGCTCGGGCTCGAACGAGTTTATACAACTAAGCTCGAGCTCGGCTCGAAATAAAATAGACGAGCTCGAGCTCGAGCTCGGCTCGATATGGTTGATGGTTCGCTTAAATTTAAATACAAATATTAATTAAAAATTAAATAAATGATAAATAATAAATGAGCCAACTTGAAATTGGTTCGACTTGATTCGGCTTGTCTAATTTTATTATAAGTATTTTATAAATAATTAATTCTGTTATAAATATATATATATATATTAAACGAGCCGGCTCGCGAATCTATCGAGTTTTAAAAGGTTAGGCTCGAGCTCGGCTCGTTTATTGAACGAGCCCAATCTCGAGCTCGAATTCGGCTCGAACTCGACTATAACGAGCCCGAACCGAATATTTAACGAATCGAGTTCGAGCGGCTCGTTAAAAACTCAACTCGTTTACAACCTTAGTTGAAACAACTACGGTTGCTTAAAACTAACTGTTAACCAGAAAATCGATCAAAATCTGGTAGAACCGGACTGAAAATAACCGAAACCAGTGGAATTAAGCCTGATTTTAATTTCAAATTTCTGCTAACTGGTGTGGTCTAGTTCAGTTTTCGATTTTTGTGTTAAAAAAACTGTGGTTAACCGCTTAAACCATCGTGGTTTAATCATTAAGACGTGACACAACCTTGATCCACACATCACCATAACCTGTTACTCACAGACTGAAATATACTAACCCTCTATCTTAATTCTTGCAATTCATAGAAAACTAAACATGATAAAAGATCTTTAAAAGTTTATCTATGTTTGTAAATTACTTCTTAGAAATTATTACTTAATGTTATTAACGAACTATAAATTTATTTCATATCTTAATCTTCTATGATGTAAGATTAATTTTAAAATTAAAATTAGGTTTTGGTATAATCACGGTTAAGTACACCTAATTTTGTACACATTTACGTTCATGTTGTTTTAGCTTGCTACCTTACTTAAATTTCTTATTTTCACTCCGCTTTCGATATCATTACAGATTTAAGAAAATGTCGTGTAACTTATATAAAAGAATATATAAGATCTTTGGGTGTAGCGAGCTAAAAAACCTTGGAAGTATATAGGGTTGTTTATGGTTTAGTTTTGAACTGATCCAATCAATTTGATTTAAAAATAAATAAAAATTAAATTTGGTTCGTTTTGATTTCGAACATGTCGGTTTTTAGTTTGATTTGATTCAGTTTTTTATGAATCGAGCTCTATGAAAAGCTTTGCTTTTAGATCATTCTGACTTGATATTTGACTTATTGACTTTCAGTTGAATTTTTGAACATAATTTTATAAAATTCACATGTATTGAGTCAATATTAACTTATTTTTTGTTGGACCAATACTTTTAGCCCCAACTAATAGAAATTGCTGACTTAACATGAACGTGTGTCCAAATGAATTGATTTTCTTTTTAGTTTTTCATGAATTCTCACTTTACAAACTGAACCAATATATTTCAATTCGATTTTATTTAGTTTGATTATTTTTCAAGTTGATTAAGTTATTTTTAAGCAACCTTAAAATTACTTATCCAAAACATATTTGATTGGATGCAACTATAGGCAATTACCTTTGTTTTTTCCTTCATTCACAACTTTAAATTACAAAAAATATTATTAAACAATATTTGTTGTTATCAATTGCCTATTTGGTTGTTTGATCAATTTCAAAGTCAAATCGAACAATCTGTTGTCACTTTTATGTGTTATATATTGTGTTTAATATACACGAAGTTTTATTGCTAGTTAGCATATATAAAAGTTTAAAGATCTTAATGATTTATACATATATATAACACAATTACGAAACATGGAAATGACAGAGCCTAACTTCTCAAACGCTCTGGTATACATTGATTCATGTGAAGAATTTGGGAAGACGATTTCGTGCATCACAATAGTGTTTAGATCGATGTATATATCAAGACAATCATTATAATGCTTTTGTCATGAAACATCATTTATAAACATTCTTTTCTTCAATCTCATCATTATGGAACTTCCCATTTGCTTATTAAGCTTTGCTTCCAAGATTTCTCATCAAGTGGGAGCCACAAATCTATATCCATTTAGATTCATGAAAAACCCAAGAGAATGTGAAGAACAAGTTTCACATTAAGCTTTCTCTTCCATATACAAAACTTCCCAATTGGCTCATTTTCAGGTTAAAACAAAGGGCAAAGAGAAATGAATGATAAAAGTGGCCTTCAAGAATTGGCACAAAGAAGAGTTGACACTTTTATGCCCAGAAACAAAAAGAATAAAGGAGCCAATAGTTCCATGTGAAGTGTTCATTTTGCTGCTGTTCTTTTATATGTTGTTTTGCTGTACCTAAATTCTGGCTTTACCATTTAAAAAAAATATTATCTAATGCATGCTTTTACATATAAATAACAAAAATATAGGAAGCTACCTCCTCAACATATTTTCCCTTAGGTGTATTTGGTAAGTAGTGGAGTGGAGGGAACATGTGGAAATTATATACACATGTATGTATATTCTTCAAGATCTTGTAGTGGTGTTTGGTCAAATATATATATATATATATATATATATATATATATATATATATATATATATATATTACATCTCTATTTCCAATAAAATCTAATATGTTGTATTCTTTATAATGTAATGTTAATTATTTTGAAAATGTTATCATGGAAGAGAATATTAACATTTGTGGATAAGAATTGTTGGGTGGTGCATGGTGGTCACAGAATTATGATCTAAATATCACAGAATTTTCAATCAGCATGAATTGAAATGAATAAATATTCCTACTAAAATTAAATTAAAATAAAAGAAAGGGATGGCACATATATATATATACATATGGATAATGGTGAGGTCCAATCTAATGGATATAACCCATTCACTAGGAGATTCTGGCATTTATTGGTTGTGGCTCTTATTCAATGATAATCATGTAATATTTTTTATATATCTTGATATAGCACATGAGTATAGGAATCAAATGTTAAGGGTGAAGTAAAAATGCACTTTATATAATAAATCAACAGTTTAAGGAAAAATAACAAAATATTCTGACTGATTTCAAAAAATATCTATATATATTCTGACTTCAACCAAAACTTGATAGTTTCAATTTGAACAGAGGAGAGATTAGATTATAAAAGAGAATTGCAAGGATGTGCATTATGATGTAACATTTTTGGTAAATGATTTTGTGTTGTTTGTAAACGTTCAAAGAATGTTGTGTCATTTTCTTAACGGAAGGCGTATTTTCTTTTGTAAAAATATTGAAATTGCCTTTAAAATTAAGAATTCAGACTTTATAATATAATTTTAAATTAAAAATAGTATAAAAAAAATTTTGATCATATAAATTTTATTTAAAGGATAAGAAATTAAAATATTTATTTAAAATAATAGCTTTAGGGGTAATTTTAGCATTTTATAAAATTACACCCATTTTTTTATAAAAATGCAAACAATACAACAAATTTTTGTTATTAACAACAACATAATATCCTTTTACAATTACAAAACTCACTATCTCTTATTATTATTTCTAGTGATAATGACACTTTGTTACACCTAACTATCGCGAAATGACACTTTAATACCCTAACTATTTTTCTCTCTTGTTTAGTACCCTGACAACTTTTTTTGTGACAACCTACCTATAAAATGCCTAAAATGCCCCTGAATTAAGGAATCAAAATTAAACTGGTTCAATTTGGTTTTTAATTGAATCGGTTCAATTTAGTTATGAAAAATTAAAATTTAAATTGGTGAAATTGCATCGTTATCCTCTTCTTCAACCTCTCGCTCCTCTATCGCCTATCTCGCTATTCTTTGCAACCGAGAAACAATGTAGAGCAACCATTATAATTGTAGCAACCGAACAACAGTGTAGAGCCACCATTATAATTGTAGGAACCGAACAATAATGTAGAGCCACCATTATGTGTAGGATTGGGCAAAACTTGATGCAATTTGTACCTTTAGATCAATTTTGGGTTCAATTTTATGTTTTAAACCAAATTGAATCAGTTCAATTCTGATTCCTTAATTTAGGAGTATTTTATACATTTTAGATATTTTTGAAGTAGGTTGTCACAAAAAAAAATTGTCAGTGTACTAGAAAAGAGAGAAAAGTAGTCAGGGTATGACAGTGTTATTTCACGATAGTTAGGTGTAACAAAGTATTATTATCTCTTATTTCTAGGGAAAAAATTCATGATCACTACCCTCTACTATGCAACTTTTGCATGTCACTACTCTCTACTTTTTTCTGTTGCACGTCACCACTGCATGGTTTCATTTAATTGCACCGTCCATCACAGAGTTAAGTTTGATGTAAAATGTCCATAATACCTCACATTTATGGTTCGATTGTGGAAGAGATTACAAACCCACTCTGAACTTATCATATTGTCATTTTTACGGAAAAAAAATGTTCCACATCATAATACAAAATCTTCTATCGTGATGAGGACAAATTCACGGAACTCGCATGAACTTGTCTGTCGACACATATACCTTATACTCTAGCTCACACGCATACAATTATGAAAAAATTAACAGCTGAAGTTACAAGTCAAATAAAACCGACTCACTTACAATCCATCAAATATGATACACATCTCTTGAAAATACCAATGTGATGGTAAACTTTGAAATAAATCATTTGCCCTAATCACGGCACAATGCTTTTTCCATTTCAATAAAAAGAAGAGAAGATAAAGTGGAGTGGACTATGATCCAATAATAACAAGAAAAATGAATGGAGGTAGGCTAAGAATTGTTTGGATAGTGAGAAAGAGAGAGATAGAGAGGTCTGCTTTATTGACAAAAGAAGAATGAAGAATCAACCTCAAACCCCAACTCCTTCCCACTAATACAAATGTCTCATCAACCATTGTAATTGTGCCCACATATTATATTTTGACTTTTTATGCCCCAAATGTGTATTCATATGAGTGGAAGATCGTTACCTTTTGATTGTGATTTTTTAGATTAATCGTCTTGCATTTATATTCGTTTTTATTTTCCAATGTGTTCTCATAAAATAATTGTATTGTTATTTTAGAGCAGGACCATTCTCTCTTTGGTCAACATTGTGCAAATGATGGAGTAGCTATATAGCTTTATATGGACCATTCTATATACTCCAAATTTATTTGTGCAAATAAAATCCATGAAAAATAGTGTGCTTCTTTTGCTATCAATTGTTGTATTTTATTTTTTTCTTTTCTTTATAATCGGCGTGTCATTAGAGAGATTTTATTCGGAAAAAACATGCAAGAAACTTGCCAAAAGATGGAGATTTATCGAATAAATTCATTCAATGCAGTCTATCTCTTAAGTTTTGCTTCCCTTCACTTTTTCCAATATATTAAAGAAATAATCATTTACAAAAAATAGAATACTCGTATGAGTTTTCTACTTTCAACGAACTATTCTAAGGAACGATCTGTAACTACACGCACTCTTCTAAAATATAATTACAAATACTTTTATTTATGCCCATAGTTTTTTTAAAAATATACGTATGTTTGCCCAAATTTACACATTTCAAATGAATTTATCTCGAATAAGTTGATTTTCAACAATTACTGTCTTGTCCTGACCAGTTTCGCTCGAAGGCTTTCATCAAACAAATCATAGTGATTTCTGTGATGATGTCTCATTCGAGAAAACTTGTGCCTTCGACTTCATACACTAGAGCTCAAGTTCCAACCACCTTTGTTTATTCACCACCCAAGTCCACCCTCAATTTCTCCCTCGTCGTTGCTTTTGGATTGATTTTGAATCTAGAATAACTAGATCGACCATGAAAAATCAAATAAATACCTTGATGGAAGCTCTTCGGCTAAATAGGCCAAAGCGAGATGTGGTCGTCAATGAAAATCGATCAAATCAATTCTTTGAAAATGTGTGGATGCGGATAAACATAAGAGTACATAATTGAAATTAAATTTTATAATGGTGTATATGTTTTCAGCAGCAAGATAATATTACTATAACGTGAGAAAAAAGATCTCGTACCAACATATTCTCGACTATAAAATAACATTATATGAAAGAGATGTAAAATAACTGTTTTCTAACGAAAATAATAGAAAGAAATACGACATGAAAGAGTTACATAGACTCGAGGGAGATCTTGATTGAGAAAAATCACTTTCATAATGATACCCCATTTGATAGAAGACAAGAAAAATACTTACAATGGTTTATTGATAGTCTTGTTTTATTATCTTTTCAGAGCAAGCGAGATGAGTGTCTAGTGACTTATTAATTACCTCAGAGCCCATGTTTGGATCACAATTCATTTAGATATTTATCTCTGAAATGAGCAATTCAAATAAATTGTCACAATTATTGTTTTGAGTAGATTTTTTAAAAGCAAGTCATCTACAAGGGTATCATTTCTAACAATTAATTATTGAATTTGAGCACTTCATAAAAATAGTTTCTTTCGATCAACCTTTAATAATAGTTTGAAAATTTAACATTTACGAGTAAATATCACTTAATTAACAGATCAACCTAGTTAGTGTATCTTGAATCATATTTCTTATTTTCTCAACAAAACTGTACAATGGTAATTAGTGTGTCTCTCGAGCGTCTTTATATTTTTACCCTCCAAATAATTAATATCCTACCTGTTTTAGAAATTTGACCTTCAAACATCTACTGACGACCTAGCCAATTCGGTCAAACAATAAATTCTAGGCTCTCTCGAGTGGGACTATACACTCATCTCTCATTCTCTTGAAATCCTCTCTAATACTTTTCTATAATAGAAAAAGAATGTAGCACCCGAATCTTCAATACATTTCCCACAGGAGACTATACCCTGCAATAATAATTTTTAGACTATAAATTAAAGATATTATTTCTGTAAAGAAAATCCAGATCTTTGTTGAAAATAAAAATAAAGCAAGATCTTGATTTTCCCATTGTAGGTTTGAATAAATGTGAGAATGGGTATGATATTTCAACAACTAACTTTCAAAGATGGACCTCCCTTTGTCTCCTCCATGGGAGGCACCATGTGACCCCCACAACCACCACCTACACACTTACCCACCATATTTATCATTATCAACACCACCACAACAAATTTATCAATTCTCATTTTTGGGTCTTCACTCCTCTCCACATCAAAACAAACCTACCATCATAACTATATATCTTCACTACATTTTCTTTTGAATTTTTCTATGCCAAAAGTCATGCTCTACACCCCCAAAATAATGACTCATAGTCACTCCATCCTCCTATAATCATGTTTAAAACCCTAATATTGCTTGGGGATCAAGCATAATATGCCAAGGAGAGAGTAATGCATTCTTATTAAGGATAATAGCAAATGTATAATTTTACAAGAAAATATTGTGAAAATCCTTAATTGCAAAAATGTTATTTTTAAACAACAAAATAACTGGGCCTAAAATTAAGAATTACAAATTACAAATTACAAATTATACAAATATATATGGTTCAATTTTAGTTTGGTTTCTGCTCTTGGTTCCGTAGTTTAAGATTGTGGTTATTTTATTTTTTTTCAGCATCATAATATTTCTACTCGATTTATATACAAGTTGGTAATAGAGTGGCTCATTTTTGATAATTTTAAAAATACACAAAAATAGTATATCCTACATTTTTTCTATTATTCTTTATTTTTATTTATCACCAATGTATCAACATTTGTGCCAAACACTTACTTGATAAATAATGAACTTTATTTTTATCATTTGACTCAACATTTATGAACAGAGAGAGATCAAACATAAGTTTGGAGAGACCCACAACAAAAGTTGCAAGAAAGAGATACAACTATTAGAAACTTAAACAATGGTCACTAACACCCAAATTCAATGTTTACCTAGTTTATTAAACAAATTTTGGTTACTAATTTCCAATGTGACTCCCTACAATAGCTAAAAAGTTATTTGTAGGAAGTGAAAATGGAAAAAATGGACTTCAATGGAGCTCCTACATGATTCCCTATAATAGGGAGCTCCCCAAATTTTCTTTTTCTCTCCATACATGTAGTGAGCTCCACACATTCTCTCTCATACTATTTTATTACTTTTAGTTCACTTTATCTCAAATTAATATATGTAGCTTAAATATATAGAGTACAATTAAAATTAAACATACAAAAGTGGTTCTCTATCTTAATTCTAATGCAAATAATTTTCTATATTATTTTGTAAGATGGGGAGAGCCATTGAAGGTGCTCTAATGCATTCTACCTTGATCAAACTAGTAGACTAGCTAGTAATCATATTTTCACTAAATGATGGTTTAGATTTTAATCTGATCTGATTAGGGATTCAAATATTTTTAAGGTTGCAGTTGAAAATCTTACAAAATGTATCACACATCTTTTGACTTGATCTTGACTATTATAGTATGCTGAAATGGGTAGCAAGAATAGATTTCTAATTTTTATATCATAATAGGAGTTTTACTAAATTTCTTCCTTGCACACTATTTATTATAAGTTGTTATTTTCTTGCTAGTTAGATGTCTTAATTTGATACTTACAGCATGCAAATTTTGGTGTCTTTGTCAAGGGATGGGAGATGAGCTTTTCCTCCACAACATGACTTTAATATATTATAGTAATTCTTTCCCTCAACAGCTAAAGGAAAATTAATAATCATTCCAACCTGCAAACTTTTGATTTTTCAAGAAAACTCCACATCTTGGACTCATTACCAACTAATTAATGTTTGCAATATGGACCATTCTCATTTTTATAATGTTACATTTCTCAATATCATTAATTAAGCCATAACTTTTTATAGCGTGAAATATACGACGTTGCCATCGTATTCATATATAGGTGTACAATGTTGTTTCTACAATTATTGTCTCACATACTTTGTTGTCTTTCTGAAAAAATAACTTAGGGATAATGACGGTTTATTACACTTAATTATTCAAAAATGATACTTTCATATTATAGCTAATTTTGTCTATTTTTTAAACATTTCAACTAAATTTTTGAGACAATCTATTCTAAAATACTTTAACTATCTCTAGTTTAAAAAAATCAGAATTGAAACAATTCAATTTGTTTCAAATATCTCTGGTTTAATTCATTTTCTGGTCGAACCAGATTGAACTATTTGGAGACCGATTGAACCGGCTCAATTAAATTTGATCGATTTTATTATGATTCAGCTAATAATAGTTTAAGTACTCTAGGAATAAGTTTGTTGCAAAAAAATAGTAAAGGTACTCAAACAAAAACAAAAACAATTGGGTATAAAATTGTCATTTTCTTATATTTATATGTGCAATGAACTTTCGTTATTCCAATAATTTATATCACTCTGGTGATATTAATGAGTTGCTTTACAACCCATAGTGGGTTTGGGTTTGATTAATTATATGATAATTAAATCATGATTAATGGGATAAGCAATAGTATTATATTGATCATGAATGATACAAGTACCACACAAACACATGTACCTACCTACCCCATCAATTATTATTCTTCCTTTTGTTAGGATTTAGGGTTTTGGCAATAAAATTATAAAATGTTGGAGCTTGAGACACACACAACACTAAGGTCTTTGTCATGAGCATAATTGAAAATGGGTTTTAAAAAATTGTGGAAGATTCCAAGGATGGGTCCATGGAAGGAAGATATGGAGGCAGAAGCAGAAACAGTATCTTCAATTCATTAAAGCTTTCACAACTTTTACATGTAGCATTACACACTGTTCCCTCCATTTCATTAAATCAATGTATAGCATCCATATCATGAGCATGAATGACCATCCTCTCTTCCCTTTTTTATTTCTGGTTCTTCCATTATTCAATGTGTCTTCTCCAACATCTTTATGGGATGGGAAAAAAAGAACAGTATCTATAGGATGGGCCTAGTGTAGAGTAGGTTGGAAGCAATCCCAAGGCCAATCATATCATGCCAAGTGTAAAGAGGGTTGCCATGTCACCACTATGAATTTTTCTTGTGTTAAAAATTAAAGTTCAACCTAAATCTTATGTTTAATGAAAAAACTTAAGTTGAAATTTTCAAACTTGACGCATGACAAAATGTAAATATTTCAAATGTGACTTAGACATGTATGAAATGAATTGTACAAGTAAAATTTGAACACCAAAGATAATTTTAAGACAAGTTCTAGTTAATTGAATTTTTATCATCAAATATTTGGTAAATATTGTGGTATTTTTATGAGGCCAATAAAATTCAATCTATCGTAATATAACATTTTTTTAATCTGTTATTTCATTTTATCATAAGTTCATACCCATCAAGTAAGACACTCCCTCTTTTTTTTTAGAGTATTTTTTTACCGTTTCTCTTCGTATCGAGAAATCATTTTAACTGATTTGTAAATAAGTTTACCCATATCAAATTATAATATGATTTATTTTACTCTTCTGGACAACAAAATACAATATACAAAAGAAGGAAGTAGACTCATGAAATAATTTTGTGTGACTGAATATAAATGTGAAATTGACCTGTAAATTTTGAAACTATATGGAAAATATGATTGTACCTATGGAAATAATGAACTAACCTATTCAGTTCAGACATTAACATGGAAAGCCATAGTTGAAGTCAAAGACCAACCTACTACAGTGAGAAAGAGGTAAAACAAGGGACACATGAGATGAGAGATGATGTTAAAAGGCAGAGAGAGAGAGAGAGGTAAATTTATTTCTTTTTCATGAAATGGGTAGCTTTGCTTTGTCTTGGGATTTCAATTTCAATTATTTTAATTTTATCATATTTTGTATTGTTCCTCAGGCTCACATTCCTTGCCAAAAACAGTGAAAACCCATGAAAGCCCAGACCTTTTCAGGATCATCTTCTTCAATCAATTCAATCAAGGAGCACCCTTTTCTATTTTCCCCTACAGTTTAATAATTTTTATTGTATTCTATTCATTTCTGCTTTGCCTTTTGTGGGTATGGATCCCAAGGGTTCAATTTCAAAGCAGCACGCCCATGAGCAAGAGGTCCCCAACTTCTTGACCAAGAGCACCAGCAACAGCAACGCCATGGGAGAGAACAAGCCAGCTGAGATCAAGGACTTCCAGATTGTGATAGCCGACAAGGAAGAGGGCAAGAAGCAGCTTGCTCCGAAGCGGACCTCGAACAAGGACCGCCACACCAAGGTCGAGGGCCGAGGTCGGAGGATAAGGATGCCGGCGCTGTGCGCCGCCAGAATCTTCCAGCTGACTAGGGAATTGGGTCACAAATCGGACGGCGAGACGATCCAGTGGCTGCTCCAGCAGGCGGAGCCGTCGATCATCGCGGCGACGGGGACGGGGACGATACCGGCGTCGGCGCTGGCCGCCGCCGGAGGGTCGGTGTCGCAGCAGGGGGCTTCCCTGTCGGCGGGGCTGCACCAGAAGGTGGTGGATGATCTTGGTGGGTCCAGTAGGACCAGCTGGCCGATGGTTGGGTCCAACCTGGGTCGGACCCATCACGCCCTATGGCCCCCTACTGTGGGTGGGTTCGGGTTCCAGTCACCCACAGCCGGTCCTTACACTAGCACCACAACCAGTACAAATTTGGGGTCTGAGAGCTCCAATTACTTGCAGAAAATTGGGTTCCCTGGCTTTGAACTGCCTAATTCCAACATGGGTCCTATGAGTTTCACCTCCATTCTGGGTGGGGGCAACCACCAGCTTCCTGGGTTGGAGCTGGGTTTGTCTCAGGATGGCCATATTGGGGTTTTGAACCCACAGGCCTTGAGCCAAATCTATCAGCAGATGGGTCAGGCTCAAGCTCAAGCTCAAGCCAGAGTTCACCACCAACATCACCACCAGCACCAGGCTCATTCCAAAGATGACTCCCAAGGCTCAGGACAGTAAATAGTCTGTAATTTTGGCAAGAAGTGGCATTGTTGGGGCTTGGGAGGCTAAGTTTTAGTTTTGTTTACCTGTAATGGTTTTTTGTACTGTATAATTGCAAAAACACTAAAAAAAGAGTGGATACAATGGTAGTAACCTGAGAGATTTCTGAGCAGGGCCTGCATCCCCCAAGTCTCCATGGACAGGTGCTTCTGGGTTTTATTCATTCATCTTCTTGCTTTTGTTTTTTGGGTGTGAAGTTCATGGAGGTGTTAATTCTTATTGTTGCTTCGGGCGTGGAATGTGCAGGTGGAAATCGTGCTGAAGCCGGATAGCTTGGTTTGGGCTTAACTTCTTGTTTGATTCAGAGGTGTGCTGGTTTATAGTGTAAGGCATTTTGTATTGTTTTGTTCATCTTAAGGTCAGGTACAAGTGCTGATCAAGCTTGTTTGCTATATTAAACATAGAGTTCAGTTGCCATACTTGTTCAATTTCCTCTTTTGATCTGGTGAGCTTTCAGATTTATATACAGCCATATGATGTTTGAATGTTTTGTACAAATAGAAGCAATTAGTTATGGGATGTGACTGTCTAATCCATGCATTTTTGCTCTCTGTCTTATTTCTACACATTAGCCATTCTCTTAGCTACCCGCAAAACTATTTTGGTTATTCTGGACGTCTATTTCTTTCTCCCGCTAATTTGATATATTTGGATTGTTTTTTCGTTCTATTTCCGGTACTTCATGACCAGTCTAATATGTAACGTGAGCTTTATCTTAGTTCCCGTCCGAGGCGACATGTTTCTTCAAAATTGTGGAACAAACCGGAAATCAGTAGATGCCGATAATGACTCTTTCTCCTATAGGAGTCATCTATCGCCGCGCTCAACACTTGCTCATCCCCTTGGCTAATGATTCTAGTTATACTACTATGGGGAACGATCTATGTCTATAATGTATATGCCTATGCATATTGTTCTGTAGATTCCGTGTATTTTCATTTAAAGTTCATTCATGACCTGTATTTATTTCTTTCCCTTGCATTGCTTTCTGGTCTGTCCTTCCATCATCACCTGTCTGCGAAATGAGTTAATTTCACGAGCAGATATGAAGGGTAGAGACGGTACATCTTTCAAATTTTGCATCAAATATATCAAAGCATTATTAACCTGAAGATATTGTATTTCTAACTTGATTATTTCAGACACCACATTTGGGACACAACACGTTAACCAAATAATTGACAACAGGAAATAGGAGATGATTTTGTTGACAAAATAATATTGCGTTTGTGTTACGACTGCTACAGTGAAGCATCATTGTTAAAGAGTTATTTTCTTGGAATGCAATGTGCAATTATTTGTTGATTTTTTCTTCTGTGGCCAGCATTGAAGTCTCTGTCTCTTTGTTTCTCTCTTAAATGGAGTCTCCATCAACATCTGTCCTTATACTTCTGCACTCAACGTCATTTGCCATCGTTCCCACCTCTATTAGCTGAACTATTCATCACGGACACATGCTTTTCTGCAAAACGCTGCTGAGTATATCAATAAATAGCTCTTGTTTAGTACCGATATGGTATGAACTGTTGAAGTATCCGAAACTTGTGCTAGGCTGTGAGCTTGAATATCATATCCAGATATACTCAACAAGGGTGGGTTTTTTTTTCGGTATGACCTAGCAATGTTTATCTCCCGTTTTTAATGCAGTCGTGGTTGAGCTGTCACGCTCAGTTAGTTTTGTTTCTTCATCAACTGTATCGATCCGAATTAAATCTCAGGTAATGTGAGTCTCAAGCTCATTTGAATGGTGAGTTTTTTTAACCTGCTTGGTTCATATACTATTTATTTGCACCTGTAATTATTTTGTTCACTGTGTCATTTGTTGTGCCAGTGTTTCAGCATCAAGGCCATGAAAATGTGCAGTGACCCAAATGCTCAGGTAAATTGTAAGTAATGGTATGCTAGTTTCTTGTACTGTTGATGATCTCTCTCTGCTATTGTTTGTGTCTGTGGCTCCATTTTAAGCATAGCATTGACACAAGTGAAGGTAAATAGTACACCTGAACAGTTGTGATTCCAGTTTCTTTGATGATGGAAAATGAACATGCCTGTCTTGTGACTGTGTTTTCAAATTTGAAATGTACTGTGTTTTTGTTTTTGCTTTTATTTTGGTGATTGATTGGATGTGCATGTTCATCAATGTTTAAAATTTACCCATTTGGTGAAAAAGGTGTAGGTGGTACATTTGAGCACCATCACATGCTATTGTTCATTTTTGAATTTTTGATGGCATGAACCTTATATACTATATTTGAGTAACTATGTAGGGATAATTGCATAAAGTGGGAGTGTACTATTTTACTTTGAGTGCTTATATACAAAAAAAAACAATTACAAAAATAAAGACCCTTTAAATTATTTTACAAGTAAATTTTATTGTAACTAAGAGATATACTTACCATCCCAAGGGATACCCTACACATTGGTTGTGGCGAGGTCAAGGGTTCGATCCCGGTGCGCTAGGGTTTATGGGTAAACAGAGTATGTATAATTCATTACCCATGAATGTGTCCTTTTGGAAAGGTGCATTATTTTTTTTTCTTCAAATATGATGAGAATGAGAGGTAAGGGACAAATTCACAAGCCATATTTCTAGGTATGTGCTATGGACTTTCATGTGCTATTTTTTGTTTTCTTGCTATCTTCCATATTTGGCATGTGAGCATTTGATGGAATCACAATCACAATTAACACTTATCTAAGAATGAGTGTCATCTTCTTAAGTAATCAAATAAAGTAATTTAGATTAAAAAATATATATATTATACAACATTGGACCATTATGTTGTTTATAAATGTTATTAATAATGAGTACAAGCATGA
The DNA here is from genome assembly GCA_963920655.1 of Geranium rotundifolium. Taxonomy (NCBI): domain Eukaryota; kingdom Viridiplantae; phylum Streptophyta; class Magnoliopsida; order Geraniales; family Geraniaceae; genus Geranium; species Geranium rotundifolium. Next base: position 24,414,068 of record OY987321.1, read on the forward strand.
ATGCTAGAAAATTATTTTTGAAGGGAGGGATTGTATTGTACTGTTAATTTACTGTGATTTTATTCTATTTAGTAAAACGAGCTGTGAATGATAGTAATTTGGGCCGTTGGAGCCCATTTGTTTCCGTGAATAAGCTAAGAAAGCCCAAACTTCACACAACAGAACTTCAGTTTGGGCCCTGAAAATATAGTAACCTATCTATCAATCCAATAAGTTTGGGCCATGTATATGACTTTGAACTGTGTTTCAGATAGGGTTGCTCAAACCCGATTAACCGAAAGCCCAAATTAAAACCGTACCGGTCCATTATGAACTAAAACCGGACTGGCGTTTTATCAAACTTGAAAACTTAACTAACTGCTTTTATTGGCTGGTTTTCCAATTAAAATGGAACCAGTTTTTAATCAAATTAGGGCTTAAAATCATGGGCGCCACATGGAAGTTGGTTTGTGAAAATCAATGATTGATATGAAGCCATGCATGTGTATAAAACCATCTTCAGTTAATTATGGCTTTGTATTTGGAACTAAATCAATTTCTTCTGATTCTTGAATTTTAGAATCGAGACAGAACTAATCTCTTTTGCTTTTAGCATCCGATTTCTAGTTAATTCTGAGCAGCCCTAGTTCTCGAGGACTTACCGTGTTGTAAAGAGAGATTTATTCATAAACAAAGGAACAAACAACGGGAAGAAAAATGACAGATAAGGACATTATATTTATGTGATTCGTCGACAATATGTTGATACGTACACAAGTATGATAGAGGAATTTCATTAAGAGAGAAAATGGTATATAATCACGAAATATTCAACTAGGTTACGATAAATTAGTATTTATATTACTATACTCAAACTCTAATCATAAAAGAGAAATCTAATATGACTTGAATCCAATGTTAAACCCATACATCGGATCACCAAATTTAATATGTTTTTCACGCTCTTGAAATCTAGAGTGAACCATATTGATTAATTTCTACTAGGCCTAAATCGATTCAAGACACATCGAGCACATGACCGGATGACCTGACGCTCCCGTGCTCATCCCCATTTTATTAGGTACAACAACCCTACTCTAGGGTCGGAAGCCTAAACCTTAAAATGAAACATCACTCTCTTTTGAAAACCATGTTAATTCTCATCATTAAAAACTCTGTAGCCTGTCAAAACCAACTATCACTAACAGTGTGATTGTTTTTGTTTTGGGAAGCACTTTGCAAGGTGCATAGCCTCTTAACTCTCGTGTCGTGTTAATGGCTTCAATTGCTACAACTTGACCATTTTTCCACACTCAGTGGTCCAAACCAACCAATCACACCACCTCAATGCCTTGATGATGCTATTGCACTCTGATTCCCATTATACTTACCTGACTCAGATTCAATCCTCTCATCACCATCCACTCATTACATTTATCCAATAACTCATCGGTCACTCATAAGCTCTCGTCAGAGTTTTACATATAAAAACACAAATCTTACATGGTATCAGAAATATGATAAGTTATTTTTACGTAGTATTAGACTTAAGCTCAATGTATATGATCTATTTTACATGGGATCATAGGTCTAATATGGTTTATTTTTCTCTTGTAGAAGTCATAGCATTATAGCGTTCATTTTGCGCATGTGCTGGTCTGGTGGACCTGCTCTTCCCATGTAATAAGCATAGTCAAATTGTGGTTCACGTGAGGGGGAGATAGCCCACTTTTATAAGACATGTTCTATCATAATCACGAGTGAAAGTGTATCGACGAAAAGTTGCATGCAGAAAACCCATTAGAGAGTAAAATATTAACCTTACCGCGTTCTGTTGGAAATAATGTATTATATACAAAGCAAAGAATCACAGCTACTAATGAAATTAATCTTTTAATGAACTTGACTCTTCCCTTTAAACATGACATGTTCTTTTTCCATGACTTCAAAAAGAACATGTCAGAACATCCATTTTAACCCACAACTAACATAGTACTTTCCTATTGGAGAGACTAATTAAGAGGATGGGAAGGTTGTTGGTGAAGGTAGTAAAGGACAGCAATGCCAGGTAAGGGTTGGCTGTCCTAAATTCATTGTTTTGTTGGAATATTGTCTGCTCCTCTTGCCCATTGGCATTCTCCACCAAATGGGTCCTTTTTCATAAATATCATCACCCAAGAGATTCATTTTATGTTGCACCATGTCATCTACTCATGTAAATGGAATCCTATGCACAAGCACTCAAGCTTTCACTAGATCATCTCAATTGAGTTTTTGAATCCTAGCCACTCTATAGCTCATAGATAGGTATACAAACAAATTAGTACATAAACTATAGCATGATTACAAGAAAATTTATTAATAAATAATAGATAAATTTTATAATTTGTAACAGTACCGTCCAGAGGGTATGACATGAGTTCAAATGTCTAAAAGTTTTTATGTTTGTTGAGCTGGATTCGTCGCCTCGTCTACGACTTTGTAGTTTTTATCGAGACTTGATTCTGACCAAAGGACTTTGTTCGGAGTGAAACAACATCGTCGACAAAGGCTGAGTTTTGTTGGATAACTTTTCAAATTTTGTTTGGATGCTTTTTATCAAGACTCGAGACCGATCTCTTGAATACTATATATGTCTCAACTGGCCGTAGTCTTAATTTTAGGATACAACAATAGCGTTACTCAAACTCTAAATCGTAACAAATTGATCATCGAATGACAAAACTGCAATTGTGCCTCAATAAAATCACATATAACTTTTTTATCCTCCCTATTGCTTTTAGAGCTCAGTGCTTAGTGCAAAAGCAAAAAAGATAGCACTCAAAGAAGAAAAACCGATGTCATATAAAACAGAAATATGTTTCTTCTCTAATCTTATTTACAATACCGTTTTTCCAACACAGAATACAATATCATTGATATTATTGTTGGTTTCATATACATGCACATGTTAAGTATACAGAAAATAAACCTCAGAATTTAAATTTCTATTACAAAAAATTTACAGTTTAACAATAACATTCATTTGAACATCAGATTCACAAAATCTATAACCTAAATAACTTGAAAGAAACAAAATCAAGCAGAGAATTAACCGTTTTATTGAGAACCACAAGAGGCGTGAAAACTGTGAGAACTAATATAGAGGTGCATGCGGCAGATGGTCGTGTTTTATATCATACCCTTTAAATGAATCATGTCAGGAGTGGTGTAACGATAAATTGAAGAAAAAAAGTCCGTGCTTGCCAGCTCAGTGAGTGTGTGTCTTCAGTAGTTTTCACAATATTCACGACTGGACGAAGTGTTCACCGAGTTATCCCTCAAATCAAATATATGCATGCATGACACAAAATAAGTGAGAATTCGATTTGGGACGAAGTTTCATCTCCCACGACACGACGACAAGTGGTAAGTTCCCACCTTGCACAATGAATAGATTTGTTGATGGAGGCAACAAGTGATGAATACAAATGTGGAATGTGACACACTAATGGGACCCATAATTCACAACCCAATTGTGTTGTGTTGTGTTGGGCTCATTCAAATAATTTCTCCCATATCTCACAGCTGGTTCCCAACTAACCCTATTGGTTATATTATTCTATCAACATATATAGTGCTACAAATCGATTATTAAACCTACAATCAATACAATGCTAAAAGAATATTTATTACAATCTAGAATGAGTTTCGTTGTCTATAAAGTCAGCGCCTATAATAGATGCCACACAGTATTATTTCTTAATTATTGTTATTTGATCCTCGTGCCCGATGACATCATCACATACCTGTCATCAGCTTGACACATGTTTCGAATAATGTTCTAAACATGTGTTTCGATATTTTTTTTTAATTCTAATTTTTAATACAATAATTACAAGTATTAAAATATTCTTTCATCATATTTATAGAAAAGTAGTTATACTTGTGTCATAAGAAATAATATCTACCCAAGTAAGGTATTTTGTAAATTAATTATAAATTAGACGAGTGTAACAATTTTATTGGGTGACATGTCTAATTCTTCTTAGAGCATTCTATTAACTATGCAAATTAAAGTACTTTTTGTTTCATTCTTTGTGTGTATATGAAATGTGAGCCCATGCATGATCTCTTTAAGTATATGAAAAGCCTCTCTCTTTACCTTTATTCCCACGGAAATATAAAATATCAATGACTTTTTGCCAATTTCTTTTCCAAAATAGTTTGTGGGTTAGGCATAGAGGAACCAACCCAATAAAAACAGCTTGATGATGGATCAATTCATGCGAGAAATTGATCAAAATTGTCTGTCTAAACTTTATATGAACAAAAACTCATAATTATACAACTAATTTGAAATAATATAATAGGTAAACTTAATATTATTAGAAGAAAATGTAATTAACAATCGGGTCGCAGTTAAAAAGAGTATCTGGTAGACCATTGCATTGGGAGAGGATAGGGTGGTGTTTGAGTCCAGCAACAAAGGGTTGATGGAAATGCTTTTGAGCCTCAGGCGATTGAGATTTTAAGTAGGGCTAGTGGTGGTCGACTGTCTGCATTTACCTTTTTTATTTTTTGTATTTTTTGTTTCGTTTATAAGGCGGTTAAATAATTCGGCAGCGCTTGTTATGACGATGTTAACCCTTTCGGGAGAGTGAGACTTTTCCCATGCTCTCTCTCTTACTTGCTCTTTCTAATGATTTGTGTGGTTGATAATAGACGAGTGTTTCTTAATAAAAAACATAAACTTAGGCATTTAAGAACAAGATGAAACAAAACATCATATAATAGAAAAAGTTAAAATAATTCATGTGTCAGAATATAAATATTATATTAGAGAAACGCATCATTTAAATATTATTTTATTAAGCATAAAAATTTTTTTGCTTAAATTAATGATTGGAGATAACTGTCTTTTCTTAATTTACCGGTATAATTAGATTCATGCAATCAGAATCTCCAAACTTTTGGTAAATATTAAAATGAAATAAAACACCATAAACCACAAGTATCTTTGGTTAGATTTTTGTGATAAATATCTCATTAAAATATTTGGGACATGAATTGACAGGCAGAGAATGTTAAAACGGTGCGTTTAATAAGGATATATTATATGGTGTGCGGCAAGAAGTCCACGTAGATGGCTTCGACGTCACTTAATCATTGCTCCTATTTATGGTAATGAGTCTGTCTGTAGTAACCAAAGAAGATAAAGATAAAGATAGAAATAAGATAATATCATCAACTAGCAGAGAATAAGGTTCTAGTATTTGGATTTGGATTTGGTTTTTGATTTATATTATTATTATTATTATATATACTAATCTCACACACCCTCCTCCCTAATATCCAATTACGGATTGGTTTAACTATTTATCTTATGATTTCAAAAATTAAGTATGTTATTGTTGAATGTCAAATGACAAATATAATGAGGTTTTTCATTTAAATTGTGATTCCATAGCATATAGCCTATAAAGACTAATATACATACATATCATAACTATATCAATGATAAATAATGAGATTCTATACTGGTAAATATAAGTGTGTAATAGAATAAAATATCATGGTGTTATTTAAGTGAAAATGATATGTTACATTTTTTATGATAGAAATAATGAGAGATATATTATTGATGTGTGTTGTGTGAATTACAAGAGACCTCTATTTATAGAGGTAATAGAAATAGAATAGGAAACCCTAATATATGTGAGAAAGGAAACATAAATATAGGAAACTAAAGATAGGAAACCTAATATAATCTAACAGCCACCCTCAAACTTAATGCGGTGAAACAAGAATTGAGTTTGAAATTTGATAGTATTGAGTTGTGGCGAGGGTTGCCGTTGCCGAGGATGATGTTGAGGTGATGCAGCGAGGATTGGGGATAGAGGATGCGCGCCGCTCACGGCCGATGGCGGATGCTTGATGCCCGTATGTGCTGAATGATGCATGATGCCTGATGATGCCTGTTGATGCCCAATGATGCCTGATGCTTGATGTCTGATGTCAGATGGCGAGATAGCAGTTGTTCGATGATGCTAGATAGATGATGGTGAGATAGTAGCTGCCCAATGATTGCCAGATGCCAGATGCTCTCCTCTCACGTGCGGTGTTCGAATTATAGGATAACTTTCCGAATTACGGGGATGTACATGTGTCGATTTCCGGATAACTTTCCGAGTTACGGGGATGTACACGTGTCGGTTTCCGGATTACGGTGTAGCTTTTCTGATTTACGGGATTTTTGATTGATGAGTTGATAGGATTGCTTCGTGAGAGGAGATCGGGAGTGACAGAGGGCTTGCTTGGTATCAGGCATCAGCCAGATTGAGTTTGATTATTTGCTTGATCGTGGGAGTAGGTTGATTTGCTTGATCGGTGTTGGTTGACGATGATGTTCGTGGGTCTGTGATTTTGTGGGTTGATGGATGGAGTGGAGGTATTGATTTACGATGATAACAGGAGGTCGAAGCTATAGGTGGTGTTAATATGTTGATGGCGGGTTGGTGTAGGTGGCTACAAGAAAGTTTTTTGCGTTGATGAAGGAGGTTATAGGAAGAATTTAGTTTGATGATCAATTGAATAGTGATGAACGCGAAGTTGAGGATGTTTGATTGTGATGGTGAGATTGATGAAGGTGATCGAAAGAGATTTGACCAAGGATCGGTTATGACTCTGATACCATGATAGAAATAAGAGAGATATATTATTAATGTGTGTTGTGTGAATTACAAGAGACCTCTATTTATAGAGGCAATATAAATAGAATAAGAAACCCTAATATATGTGAGAAATGAAACATAAATATAGGAAACTAAAGATAGGAAATCTAATATAATCTAACATTTTATATGAAAAACTCGTCTGTATATTTTAATTGATGAATTAGATGTGTGAGGTTAAAAAATTAGCGTTCTAAAAATCACCGATTTGTCCGATCAATTTTTATAATTTTCGATTAATCTTTCAATTCAATTTATTTTTTATTTAACCCCTGATTGATTCTTGATTAGTTCTCAAAAGACTATCCTTATCCGACTGGTGCCCAATAATTTTTAAAACATCGTAAAATCTATTAGGAGTTCAATCTTATGTCTCTATCTTGTTAATTCACCGAATAAGACGATTTCTCAATATACACTATAAGAGTAAGTCAATAATTACGAATAAATTAGAAATAATAAACACAATAAGATAACTAAAATCTATTTAAAATAATGTTGTATACTATAAATATTAGATGTAATGCATATAATACTCTACATTATAGAAAGTATGCTAAACCTTAATTCCTAACCTAAACCTAAATGGGTAATTTTAATGTGCATGACTTACTTGTCTATCGATTCCCCTTAACTATTAAATATGGTCCGCTAATATTCTGATAAAAATAATATTATTGATAATAATGTTGTATACAAAATTCAATAACGTAGACTGCATGGTTAACTGTCAAATAATAACATTTGAATTGTTTTTTAAATAATAACTAATTCGGCATCAAGCCGGACAGCTGAGCTATAAATGATGAGACATACCCCTCAACATAATTTCAGTTAAAAGAAACATGATAAATTCGTGAGCCATTTGATTACGAGTAAAATAAAAAACAAATATTCCGATAGTACATAGCACGCATCACCGTTCGCTCATCATATACTCACATACATTATGGTTTTTAAAATTTGAATATCTCAAAAAACATTTCATATATTTTTTTTTGGAGAAACAAACATTAAACATGGGAAGCTTAGTATTTAAGGAATGGAAAAAAAAAAAGATGGACACGAACATAACGTGGGAAGGAAACCAGACGGTCACGCTGGAATTGCCGCCAAAATTACAGGCAAGCCTCCGACCAGATCGCAGAAGACACGTGCTCTGCCACGTCACACCCCTCTATGTCACGTGATTCGATCCATAAACGTATCCAATAAATAATCCCCAAACATTAAATTCCCTTAAAACGGAGGGCTAAAACGGTAAAATTGCACAGAAACAGTTAGTAACAACCGTTACGTCGATTCCGAGGTCACTCAATGTCGATGTCGGCGCAGGAAGGAAAAACGGCGTTACGGCCAGAACGGAACCGGGTCGGTTTTGCTTAACCGCCGAACCGGAAGGTTATGCACAATTCACCCCTTTTATGGTACGAACGAACACAGTACCTTTTAATTATATTTTATTTATTCGCTCTGTGTTTCAATTTTTTTTCTCTGCGCTGTTCTCTGAAATTGGGTCGTTTCCTTGGATATTGGAGGAAGGAATCGTTGCATAGTAAACCCAGAACAGGATTCTTATTATCGTTCCTTTCTGGGTATTTATATCGATGGTTTCTGGGATTTTCTCAGATTCTCTTATTGTTTTGCGAGCTTGAGGGTTTCTAATTTCGATTGAGGTCAAGAGAAGAAGAAGATGGACGACGAGTACGCTAAGCTGATCAGGAGGATGAACCCGCCAAGGTATTTGGGAAAATTTTAATTATTTCTTTCGAGTTTAGAATTCTGGGTTTGTGGGTATCTGAAATTTACTAGGTTATGTTCAAAGTGAATCATCTGCGACTGAGCTGGGTTTTTTTGAATTGGGTATTTTTAGTTATTGGGTTTTTATCTGATTTGATTTATTTTTCTGTTGCAGAGTTGTGATTGACAACAATACTTGTGAGGATGCAACTGTTATCCAGGTAAGGGTTGTGTTTTTTGATGGGTTTGGATTGTTTTGTGGCAAAGAATGAGTAGAATTAGGAATTTGGGATTGTTATGGATTTTTTGTACTGAGGTATTGAAACTTGGTCAAATTATGGGTTGTGAAGGGTCATATAGTTGATTGTTTTGGGTATGATGTTCAGGTGGACAGTGTTAACAAACATGGAATTCTCTTGGAAGTTATTCAAGTGCTTACCGATATGAATCTCGTGATAACAAAAGCATACATCTCATCAGACGGGGGCTGGTTCATGGATGGTAGGTTTCTTCTTTATCTGCATAATCAATGAAAACTTATGATTCATTTTAACATCTTATGTATATGTATTGCTTTCGCAGTGTTTAATGTGATAGACAATGATGGGAACAAAATAAGAGACAAGGAACTCCTTGATTACATTCAAAGGGTAAGAAATTTAGTTACGCGTACACTCTTCTGCTTATTGTAGTTCCAATTTATATATTTGCTAGATAATCTAGAAAGTTGATGAAAGAATTGGTTTTATTGGTTCATTGCATTCACTAAGTTGAAGGAAAGTACACACGCACAATGCACTGTTAGCGTATACCCAAATTCACATTATTCAAAGAAAGGTCTCGATTCCTTTCGACAAATTTTACCGTCTTCCTACTATGAACACCCTTATTCAATTTTTTTGAAATTAGATGTGGAATTTCTGAGGCCTTTCGAAGTGTTCCCAAAAAATGCTAGGCGCTAGTCGGGGGAGAGGGCCTTCTAGGGATTGATTGGATTAAAAGATTAATCGGGATTTAATCGGATAAGTCGGGGATTTTTTAAAAATGGGTTTTGTCTATTGATGTACTAAATTCTCAAGAGATCTCATATCTGGTGATGCTACTATTTTCTTACAGAGACTAGAAAGAGATGCCAGTTTCTCTCCCTCTCTGAGAGAGTCAGTCGGGGTGATGCCCTCTGAAGAGCACACCTCAATCGAACTCACTGGTAGCGACAGACCTGGTTTATTGTCCGAAGTATGTGCGGTCCTTGCGGACCTTCATTGTAATGTGGTAAACGCTGAGATATGGACTCACAATGCCAGAGCTGCCGCTGTAGTTCATGTCACGGATGATTCAACAGGCTGTGCAATTAAGGATCCTAAACGTCTCTCTACAATAAAGGAACTGCTTTGCAATGTTCTCACGGGAATCAATGATTTGAAGACGGCAAAAATGACGCTTTCTCCTCCCGGGGTTTTGCATAGGGAGAGGAGGTTGCATCAGATCATGCTTGCTGACGGGGACTACGAAAGGGTTGAGAGGGCAGGACTGGATAAGAGCTCGAGGCCCCACGTAACTGTGTTGGATTGTATCGAGAAAGATTACACAGTGATCACTATGATATCGAAGGATCGGCCAAAATTGCTGTTTGACATCATTTGCACTCTGACCGACATGGAATATGTAGTCTTTCATGGAATGGTCAACACGGGCAAGAAGGAAGCGTATCAGGTAACCTAATTTTTCTGTACAATTTTATATAGAACAGGTCCATAACTTCATACAACCAAACCAATGAATGATACTGAATTATATAATTATCATACAGTTTACTATAGAATTGGTCAATAACTTTATACAGTCAAACCAATAAATGATACTGAATTAGAGGCTATTCAGGTGAAAACCACCCGTTTTGATGCAAACTAATAACACATCTCAATCTTAATATTAATAATATAAAGGAACGAATTTAAAACTCATCAGTCATGAAATAAATTTAATTAAATTCACTTTTACGAAAATTATGTACTGTGTTCAAGTGGGGTTCAATCTTAGGTCTTTATTTGGTTAATCCAACGACTGAGCTGGATTTTTAGTTTGCTCCACAAAAGTTATTTTCACCAGAGTAATCACATTCTGGGCGATGTTATTTGAGAATGTTTGTACTTTGAACTCAGGAATTCTACATCCGTCATGTTGATGGGCTTCCCATAAACTCGGATGCTGAGAGGGAACGTGTTATGCAGTGTCTTGAAGCAGCCATTGAAAGGCGGGCATATGAGGTGAAGTTCACTTACAATTTGTTTATCAAAAAACTTTCGGGGACTATCAAAACCATATATGCTAATAACTCGATTCTTGGCCATGCAGGGATTGGAGCTGGAACTGTGCGCAGAAGACAGAGTTGGACTGCTCTCGGACATAACCAGGATATTCAGGGAGAACGGCATGTCCATAAAGAGAGCGGAGATTTCAACAAAGAGCGGGAAAGCCAAAGACACATTCTATGTCACGGATGTAACAGGCAGCCCAGTTGACCCAAAGATTGTGGAGTCGATTTGTCGACAGATTGGACAAAGTGTGCTGAAGGTGAAGCACAAGTCAAATCTTCCTCCACCCCAGCCTCCTCAAGAGACAACAATCAGGTATCTGTTGGGGAGCTTCTTCAAGAATAGAAGTCTCCAAAGCTTCAAGTTGATCAGATCCTATTCTTAAATACATTGTAAATCGTACCTTTCAGCTCAGAAGCAATGTTCTGTAAATAGATCATAGTGGAAATGTACTGAAGCAATATTGTGTAAATAGGATCAGTGGAAATGTCTTGGATAGTGTGTAAGAATTAAGTAAGCTCAGAAATGTAGATATATGTATGTAGTGTACATTTTGGTGAAAATATGTGTATATAAGATTGAAGTGATATGTAGTGTACATTCCGGTGAAAATATGTGTATATAAGATTGAAGTTGTTTTTTTTGCTTGATTGTAGTTAACTCCATCTTCCCTTCTCAGAGGCCAAGTTGTATAAGAAGTACCCAAAATATAGCAGATCTAGTTAAGTGTTGCTACACGTGTCTAGTGCATCAATAACAATTAACGATTTACAGTTAATGGGTTGGGCTGCCCAATACTCAAATAGAAAAAACATAAGGTCTAAGGCTTGTGAAACTCCAAATTTGGGAAAAACTCGGCAAGCTGACCAATGGAAAAAACACAGAATTAGGAGAGAACATACCTTAGATCCATGAATGGAACACGGGATAGATCAACGGAGACGACCGGCAGTGAGAAAACTGGGGTAAAAAACGGAGCGATTTTCAATTTTTTCGTCCGATTTGACTTTGGTTGGATCGGGTTTGACTACGGTTAGAACAGATTTAACTGAATTTTAGTTTCTCGTCTCGAGGAGGAACCAGTGTAAACATGGAAAGCTTAATGGATCAACAATTATGAGCAGAAACCCTGCCTCCAATTCTTTACTTTCAAATTGTTCCTCCATATTTTTCCAAGAGATAATTTCAGGTGGCTACACCTAGATTTTGTTGTTTTTCAGGTGGGTGCACTTAAAATTTTTTTTTCACCTGACTACACTTAAAATGTGCAAATCTGTTATCTAAAATGAGTTATTATAATTGAATTGAAAAGACTAAAATGCACTCTCCTATTCATCTAATTTTCAAATATATGACACTCCATCTTCTCTCTTTTGTCTCTGCCACTCCATCACCGGCTACACTCGCCGGAAAATCCCATCCGGTGCCAGTTAGGATCGACTCGGTGAGCTTCATGACGATGTGTGTCAGAGTTGTGAGGCAGCGACCGTGGAGCTGTCGGAGGAGAGGAGTGTGGAGTGGCGGAGCTCGGAAGACGCCAAAGACTTGCGGCGGAGAGCTCACCGGAGCTGACGAGAACCAGAGCCGGAAGATTGCGAAGTTCGCAGTGGATTAATCGTCGGAGATGGAGGAGGGACGACGACTGCCTCGACTTCGACCTCCACCCAGCTCCTCTGACCACCTCGACCTCTACCTCCGCCCAACTCCTCCGACCACCACCCACCTCGACCTCCGCCCAACTCCTCCGAACACCTCGACCCTCCCCTCAGCTTCTCCGACCACCTCGACCCAGCTTCTCCGACCACCTCGACCCTCCCTCCGACCTCCCCTCCTCCGACGGTTGCGCGAGTGTGGCCGGTGAGGGAGTGGCAGAGACAAAAGAGAGAAGAGAAAGTGACATATATTAGAAAATTAGATGAATATGTGAGAGCATTTTAGTCTTTTCAATTCAATTACAATAACTCATTTAACATTAAGAGCATTTTAGTCATTTCACATGATAAAACGTTAAAACTAACAAATTTGGACGGAAAATGCAAAGTAAAAATTTTGCACATTTTAGGTGTAGTTAAGTGAAGTAAAATGATAGATGTAGCCACATGAAATTATCCCTTGTTCCAATCACAAGTCAAGCTTATATCTAAGGGCACTTCAAGTATTGTCTCATCTTGTAAATTGCAGATCACCACATGCTAAAACCATGCCATCACCATCAGCCCCTAAACTGATCGATGAACACATGCTTTAAAAAAATGCAATGCCCCTTAATTGATACTCCATTCAAAACACCCATTTTTCATCACTTAAAAGCAATTCAAAGAACAATGTATTTGGTCACACAAGGGTTACTTCACACAGTTGGAAGCCTGAAAAATTACCAATTGGAAAAAAATGTACCTCATCTTCATCAGGTTGATTGTATTAATTTAAAAATCCAACCACATCTGAAGACATAAATTGATTAGATCAATTTAAGACTAATTCTGAAGAAAAAGGATGAACCCAACTACAAGAATTACAAGGACAATAATGAATTACAAGGACAATAATTTAACTAAAAACTAATGCAACTGAAAGAATGAACAAAATGGGACTGGAGATAAATAAACAACAAAAAATAATGCAACAAAATTTGAGACGCTCATAATGCAACTTAAGCACAAAGATCTGTTCAATGGATAATAGTCTTGCCATCACGATGAAATATGAAATTGAAGTTGGGATAAAATAACTAGAAAACCACAACAAAAACATTTAACAAAGACAGCCTGAAATTGTCAACTTCTAAGACAAAATATAGTTTAGGCTCTCTGAGCAGCTTCCTTGGCGAGAATCCTTTCCTTGGCCTTGGTCTTTGCTTGGGATTTGGAACCCATGATTCCTCCTCCCCATTTCTTCCTGTTCTCCTCATATTTGTCGTTGAAGTTAGCCTGCAATAACAATATTACGTGAGATTGACAATTAATGAGAATCAGCTAATTCGTAGAGAATATAAATTTGCATCACCTTAATAGCCTCCAAAATCTTGCTGAAGTCCATCTTATCTTCATTCTTGACAGTGGTCAGGCACAATGCAGATGCAGTTTTCTTGTGGACAATCTGTGAAGAAGTCCAATTATCTCAGTTTTCAATACATACTAACAAAGATTTGCAGGGACAAATGAAATAAAAGCATTCAAGATCCGGAAATAAATAAACAAATTACCGCTCCCAAACGTGATTTGCCTTTCACGATGCAGTATGGGATTTCCATCTTCCTGCACAAAGCAGGAAGCCAGACAACCAACTCTATCGGGTCGACATCATGGGCGATAACAACCAGTTGGGCTTTGTTCTTCACAGAAAAAAGGCAGTCGTGTCAATTAAGAAAGACATTAATCGTCAATGAGCAATGGTGGACAAAAGCAAATGCATGAGCTTGGATAACAAAAGATATGAAACCTGCTCAATGAGGTAGGTAACATGGTTCAAGCCATATTTAACGACAATGGGCTTCTTAGCCTCAACAGTCTTTCCTTCAGCCTCAGCCTGAGCTCTTTTCAGGAGACGCTCAGCCTTCTCTGCTTTGTCCTCAGGCCTGTACTTCAGAAGCATCTTAAAGAGGCTGGTGGCTACAAGCAAGATTACAAAAGATGATAAATTCAGATTATTTTCTAAAACCCTAGTATCAAGAACAAAGGTTAACAAAACTACAAAGACACATCACACATGTGCACAACATAGACATACTAATGTTAACATATAGGATGAAAACTACCTACATAAATGCATACATGCAAGGAAGCTTACATATTTATAGTGCAATAGACAAAAAGAATACAATTACATGAAAATAATATATTGACAATATCATCATATGCTTTTTAACTACAATCCATTGCATATTTTCAATTAAACGCGCAAATGAATTAAAGACCATATGCAAATTTTGCACAAAATCCAAAAATTGTTATCAGATAACATAAATTCCAGAACTTGCATAACAGTATTGTTATCAGATAACATAACATTTATTATAGGATTAAGGTTTTTTTCATACCAAGGTTCTTGTCAAGCGTCTTGGTGAACTGGTTGAGTGCTGGGGGAACCTTCAATCGCTGCTTGAGGATCCTCCTCTTCCTCTGAATCTGAACATTCTTGGGGAACTTGACATACCTGGTCAGATCCCTCTTGGGAGGGATAGCACCTCCAATCCCAAACTGCTTTGTCCTCTTCTCAAACAATGGGTTCACAACCTTCTCCTAAAACAAAAAAAATTATCCAAACAGTTAAAATCAAACATTCACAGTAAACCCTAAAACTCAAATTTAAAATCACAGTTCATAAGAACAGTACCGTCTTCTTCTTAGATCCTCCGGCCACAACCTTCACACCTTTCTTCGGAGCCTTTACACAAAAGGCAACACATTAGCATGTAAAAAGAGAGCTACAGATCATAAAATGGTACTCATAAGAGCTAGTTATGTGCAGATGGTGGATTTGCAAAAAATGGTTTGTGATATTGTACTCAATCAACTGATAAATTGCCAAATAACAAGGAAATGCACTGAAAAATATCCATGTTCCTGATGAATCTATTCAATAAATGATACAGTTAAGAAAAATACACAAAAAATGTATACATACACACACACGTGACTAATGAAGGAGATCAGTGCTCCTATAAACCTTAAGAACACGATCGTAATCGAGAGAGTTGCAGAGACTCACCATTTTCTCAGACGCGCTTCGATGAACTTAGCTTCGCCTCCGTGAAAACGAGTGCAAAGAGACTCAAACCCTAACCCAAGTGGAGGCGCGGCTTATGGTTATAAGCGAATGTAGAAGAAGACCCCGAACGACGCCGTATGATCTAACTCTAGGGTTTTCTCCAACACCGTGGGCTTTAGATGAGAGAACCACGACGAGCCCATCATTCGGCCCAACGTAAACCATCAGGCCCATACAAATACGGCGTCGTTTCTGGACTAAGAACGACGTCGTATTGGAAGGCGAGAACAAGAAGCATTCCACTTGCTTTGTTCTGCATCGGGACGAAACTTTCCGGTGGAAGTGAAGCTAATAATCACGGTGAGTGGTCGCTGTGGAAGAAGCGGCCATGGACAACAGAAACGTCGTCGTATGCGACAACGGAACCGGCGTAGCTCTCTATCTCCTTATTTTCTGTTGTTAAGTTTTGTTTCTGATGCTGTGTGTTTTTTTTTCAATTTGGGGCACGATCCGTTGGATCGCGCATTTTGTTTCTAGATCCGAAGGAATGAGCATGATCTGTTATTTTGTCCTCAAAGATTCATGGGTTTGGTTGATTTCAATGCAATTCGTACGATGGTCTGGGTATTTGAGGGAAAAAGAGTGATTTTGAAGTAAATATTTGGGATTTTATTTTTTACCAATTGTATAGTTAGAGTCTGGAGTGATTGGATGCTACAATGTGGGTGTTCTTGGTTTGTGCTGTAGTTCATTATTGACTACATTTAGGTTATTGGGTTGGGATTGAAATATGGGTTTTTGCTGTTCTTAATTTGGTGGAAAATTATGGGTTAGAGTTGTTAGACGGTGGAAGGTGTTCGAGTAGAGCTGTAGTTGGAGAGGTTTTGCATTTGAAATGAGTACTGTGTTTCTGATTTCATTTCCTGGTGTAACATGATTGGTGGTTCTAAATTTTTGTTCTCCCTTGGTTTGTTACTGTGGTTCACTTGTAATAGTTGTGAATGTGACTCCTGAATTTGGAAATGGGACTGTTCTTGTTTTCATGCTGTCGCTGAGCTGAGAATGTTGCATAAAACAATGTGGATGAGTTTTATGTTCACATGATGCTTAAACAAATTTGATTTTGTGGTTTTCTATAGTCATTTCCCTGCAATTTGGTTTTCAAGTTTTTTGAAACAATATAATTGGTGCAGTATGTCAAGTGTGGTTTTGCCGGAGAGAATTTCCCCACATCAGTCTTCCCATGCGTTGTGGGGAGGCCCATGCTACGATATGAAGAATCACTTATGGAGCAAGAAGTGAAGGTGACAATACTTTTATTCTTGACAAGCTCCGAACTTTTATTCTTGCAACACAGGAATTAGGCTAAGTGATGACTGTCGAACCAACTTGACTCGTTATTATTCTTGAATGATGCTGTTTTTCCTGTTGCAGAAAATTGTTGGGTTTTTTTTGCTCGTGTACATTGCACAAGCATTAGTCTTGCTCTGCACGGTTATACTTATAGTACTTTGAAGATATATCTAGGTTATAAATTGAGAGGTCCTCTGTTATTTCTCTTTGATGTAGGATCTTGTTGTCGGAGAAGCTTGTGCAGACTTGCGACATCAACTTGATATATCGTATCCTGTTAACAATGGTATTGTGCAAAACTGGGATGATATGGGTCATGTGTGGGACCATGCATTTTACAATGAATTAAAAGTAAGCTTATGATCCTTCTGAGGGCAATGTAGAGGCGTATTTAAGCATAAAATTGCCTTTTAGACTATGACCTACTTTTAAATAGGTATATTTTGTTTCTGTTTTAACAGATAGATCCATCAGAGTGTAAAATCTTACTCACAGATCCTCCCCTTAATCCTTCAAAGAATCGTGAAGAAATGGTAACTTGTCACTAGTTTTGTTTGTTAATGGTTTCCATATTGCCGATAAAAAAATGGTTTCCGTACCATTTTTACATATAACTTTTAGCATTTCATGATTTGTGTTCGGATTGGCACAGGTTGAGACTATGTTCGAGAAATACAACTTTGCTGGTGTCTTCATTCAAATCCAAGCTGTTTTGACACTATATGCCCAAGGTGCTTATAAAGATCAGTGAAGGTTAAAATTTTCACTGATTTGACATAAATTATTAACTAGGCATGTTAGTTCTCGAATACATGGTTACTGTAGATGGAAAGAGCAAAATCCCTTATAATTACTTGCTGGAATTTGGTTTTTAAATTGTCCATTTAACATTCCAATTTCCAACACCCCCTCTCACTTTGCAACGTGGTTAAGCATTATTTTTATCCTCACAGGTTTATTGACTGGATTAGTTATTGACTCTGGTGATGGTGTCACTCATGTGGTAAACTCACTAACTATATAATTTCTATTTGATAGTTTGTTTCCATATTGGTCAAGAATTATCGATTAAACTATTGTTATGTACTGTTCTACTGTACATTTTTTCCTTTTTGTCTAATGAGGATTATACCTCATTGCATGCATATAGCATTTTTTTTATCAGCTTGCATACATATAACATTTAAGATATGTTTTAGTGTTTTCTGTGATATTTGATATATTATTGGGCTTCAGTTATAAATTTGATTTTTTACTACATTTTTCTTGTGGTTTCATTCTAAATATGGACTAAACCCTCTATTTTCTTAATACACAAAACATCTCAGTTTTTCATGTTTAAAATATTAATCCTTCTTCCTTCTTCATGTTGCAACCACCGCCTTTTCTTTTACTTGAATTTAAGGATGCAATCTTGTGAATATTGAATATCCCCTTGGGTTATGTAGTTTGGAGGAGTTGAAGTTGCCGTTAGAGCTGTGGACCCCCTCTTTTAAATATTTATAGATTAGGACCTCACCTTCTTTCTAGTCTCACATGTCTTGATAGGTTGCTTTCCTCCTTTAGTTTTTGATTCCCTAAATATGGTATATTTATGATTCAAAAGTCTAGTTTTATTTAAATAAGGGAACGATCTTTGTAATTGACGGGCATGTCTTTCTTAGTACTACTGTATGTTGCATTATGTGATAACATTGGAATAGCAAATTTATTGGTAGGTTCAGGACAGAACTGAAAGGAAACGTTTCTGGCACTACAAAGATTAATTATAAGTACACTCTAAACTCTCTCCAGGTTCCAGTTGTTGATGGCTACTCGTTTCCGCATCTTACAAAGCGCATGAATGTAGCTGGTCGTCACATAACATCGTATCTTGTTGATTTGCTCTCCAGGAGAGGGTGAGGTCCATTTATTTAATAAGATAATATGATTCATGCGACAACACATTTGTTTAACTTTCATTAAAATATTCACCTTCCTTTCCTGAAGGTATGCGCTGAACAGGACTGCTGATTTTGAGACTGTTAGAGAAATAAAAGAGAAGCTATGCTATTTAAGGTGAGCAGGGTTGTGGTTTGAGTTATTTGGACTTCCTGCATTACCCCATAATAATAATTAATATTGAAATATTATATCTATATTCACAGTTATGATTATAAGAGGGAATACCAATTGGGACTAGAAACTACAATCCTTGTGAAGAATTACACAGTAAGTTGTTTCGTTCAATACCTTTTTGAACCTTTTTATACTGGTACACACTCAATTTCCATTTGCATGGCTTGATTGAAAAAACATAATTAACCAGTGGCAAACTCTTATATTGCTCATGCATTTGTCATGTTTCATGCAGTACCAGCAAATTTGTTATTTCTCTCTTTTTGTGCTTGCTATGTTGGTTGGTTTTCTAATGCTATAGATTTCAATTTGTGACTTTCTTTCTCAAATCAGCTTCCAGATGGAAGGGTTATTAAAGTTGGCACTGAACGGTTCCAGGCCCCTGAGGCTCTCTTTACGCCCGTAAGTTTATGTTCTTTCAAATTTCGTATCCATTAAATGCTCAAGCTTTCCTAAATGAATATATTTCTTCTAGTTACTTATATTGTTCATTCAGGAGTGATTGCAGTTGTGAAGCCCCCTATACAATTTATGAAATGGATCAGTACTATGATATTTCATACTATTTCTAAAACTTGCTACTTGTATGTGATTCTTTTCAGGAGCTCATAGATGTTGAAGGCGATGGAATGGCTGACATGGTATTTCGCTGCATTCAGGAAATGGATATTGACAACAGGATGATGGTAATAAGATTTTATTGAATATCCTTCCCGCTTTTTAAAACTGTCTCAAGTTCGCTTTGAATCTTAATTGACTTCATAATTTGCAGCTGTACCAACACATAGTCTTAAGTGGAGGGAGCACAATGTATCCCGGGTTACCTAGTCGGTAATAAATTTGAACCTTCTGCTTTAAATGAAATCATTACCGTGTTCTGTTCTGTTCTGTTTTATTTGGTTTTTGTTCTTCGTCCTGTAATTTTTTTGATGAATAAGCATGTAACATTAAGTTAAACTTTTACATTCATGTCCTCTCCCGAAATAGAAACTCCCCTTAACCTTTTTTAATTACTATTAAACCTCGGGTGAATGTGTCTCATTGTGTGGCTGAAGTTTTGTATGGGCTAGTTATTAAACTGTACATAGTTAACGACACTAGAGATTGTTGTTTAACTTGTACATCTTCCTAAGTGGGTTGAATCGGCCAGATTTTAGTTTGATGTTGTAACTTCTATATAAATATCAATCAGCTGCTGGCAAATTGCATGTTTTACTGCTATTGCATGTTTGCACAAATGAGGCAAAGAACATATGGTGTTTTGAGTTTCTGGATACCTGTCTGAGTCCAGACATTGACAAAAATGACTATCATATCCTCCGAATACCAGCTATTTGTGTTTTTCAATTAATGTATTTTGATGTAGAAATTAATAAGTGTTCATTTCAACTGTTTAGTCTGGAGAAAGAAATATTGGATCGCTATCTTGACTCCGTATTGAAGGGAAACAAAGATGGGTTGAAGGTAACATCACTCCACTCTATGTTATAAACAGAATGAAAAACAAATATGATTTTATTTTCATCGTCTTCCCTTGTCTATATGTTATAAGTTTACGAATTGTAGATACCAAGCGAGGAAAGCACCACTGTTACCTTGTCAATCTTAACCTAGCATTCATTTTATTATTAGAGTTTGGCTGTCTTCTTAGGTTTACTTGTTATGCTCTCATTTTCCTCATAAATCAACTCCCGTTCGGGTACTATCTTTTTGTTAGAAGATGCTTAAAACTCACTGCTAATAAGATTTTCAAGTCCTAATTGTTCCGTCAACATAAATTAGGTTAGCACACTCAGTAATAAGGTTTTACAAGTCCTATCTTTTGAATTGTGCAAAGAATATTAAAGAACAATATGGCAAATGGCAGTAGAAAAGAAAATGGATAGTGTTCTCATTTCTTATATTTTCCGATGAGCAGAAACTGAGATTGCGGATTGAGGATCCTCCGCGGAGAAAGCATATGGTATACCTTGGAGGTGCGGTCCTTGCAGGAATTATGAAGGTAAATAAATGCCATTGCATCTACTCATCACTCTTTTCCTTCATTGCTGCTGATATATGAATATGACAAATAAATTTCTTCCCTAACTCGAATCTGGTCCGGTCGTTAAATCGCGTAGGATGCGCCTGAGTTTTGGATAACCCGAGAAGATTATTTGGAAGAAGGAATCGCTTGTCTGAGCAAGTGCGGTCAAGTTTAAGATTCTCAGGGAAGCCGCTTGCTGCTACGCCAGTGCCTGCAACTGTTGGTTGATTAATCGTTGCTAGAGCATAAAATTATAATTGATCTGTCAACTATCGGCTTTAGCTACATTAATTAGTGTGGCCGAGCTTGAGACGCCCTTCTCAAGCTGGATTGTCACTTATTGTTGCTTATATCATATGTAGGCATTTACTTCCACTTTCCTGTTTGCAACAGAAAGCTCAAGGACAACTTGACTTTTTCAAATTTGTAATATGATTCAATCAGTAAACACTAGAAAACTAAATTTTGGACGTCATATTTATTACAGGATTTACATTCCGGCCCACATATAATCATACCTCTTAAATGGGACATTTGATTTTCAGACAACTTCTATTTTTTAATATTTACATTTCACATGCCGTTATATTTGGATAATTATATTTCACGTGTGTTAATTATGCCGAATTTTACAATTTATATGGGTATTGTTAAAGAGTGGTAGATCTATAAAAATTATAAAACATTGTTTATGTCACGATGACTTATGCAGTCTTCAACCTTCTTTTCATCAGCGCTTCTACGTCCTTGCTTCTGGACTTTGACGCCAAACTTTCCCAAGATGAGAAGAAGCCAACGATCAAAAAAGAATCTTGAGTCACAAGTAAGGAATCTACGAAGAAAAAAGAATCCAATACTTATATTGATGCATAAATGATGTTGAGCTCGAGTCACAAGAAATCGATCAAATATCTAAAATAAAAGGAAAAATGTCACTTAACTCCTCCGTACTATACACGGTTTACCTTTTTCAAAAATAGAATGTGTTATGTGGAGTCCCCGAACTATACTATTGTTTTCCTTAACCCCAACGGCGTTAGATTTTTGAAAATGACAAAAATCCCCTTGTATTTAAAAAACAAAATTATTTTTTAAAAAATTCAATTATTTTTTAAAAATAAATTTTTCTATAAAATAAATAATAATAAACTGATTTTAGTATTAGAAAAATTATAACATTAAAACGATGTTTAAAAGCCATTTTTCATGTTTAATATATTTTTTAAAAACTTTAAAAAAAATTATATTACAATCAGTTTTTATTATTTATTTTATAAAAAAATATTTTTAAAATGTTTTCTATTTTTTAAATACATGAGCATTTTCGTTATTTTGACTAAAAACTACCCGCATAACATATTCTGTTTTGAGGAGATGAGTGAAAAGGTAATAAGTGACATTTTTCCAAAATAAAATCATGACTTAGGGACCTGATATTTTAGCAGATCCTGCCGGGATTCTAACGATGAACGACATAGAAGCTCGACGAGGAAGGCAACGCATTTAGTCGAAGAAGCTGAAGTCATCACCGTATTTAATTTTTAAAATTACATGGCATTATCGTCAATAAAGAAGTGCAATTTAATCGGTATGATTTGATTTACTACAAAACAAGATTACTGTAAATTATCCACTTTTTGTACAGTCCTAACTCCTATCAGGTGAGGCAATTTAATTTGGGATCTGACTTGGAATGGAAATTGTTAATTGTCAACTCTTGCATTCATGATTTTGGCTAGGAGGGCGGCCAGTATGTTCTTCTATTTTCTACAAAATTTATTGCATGTGATACAAAGTATTCTAAAAATCTTTAATTAGTCAACAATTAATTCTCTATTAATCTCAATCAATTTTTTAATTTAATTTTCTACTAATCTTTAAAAGATTCTCTCTGTCCAATTAGGGCCTAACGTTTTTTACAACATTGGTTAATTTTTAAGACTTCAACACTTCTAATTTGAAATATAATTAGTTATAAATATTAAAACTATTTTAATTAATATATAACTGATACATTGTAGCTTAATTTTGGGCTGATTTGTTAAAAGATCCAAACTTGAACTTAACATTTCAAGATGTTGATGACTCTTATAACAAAATCAACCAACCAAATTCAGAATTATTTCTAAACAAACTTAAGATGAATTTGTTTGAGCATGAGTCAACTCGAGCAAAACAAAAAAAAAATTGAGTTGTACACTAATATTGTTTACTTTGATTCGACTCGCTTTACACCCTTAAGTAAGCCGGCTGGAATCCTATAATATATAACCTGGAAGACCATGACATCACTAATACAATCACAATTTGCATAGTTCCTATATTTAGAACATACCTTGTTTCCTTGATTTGGAAATCAGGCAGTCTGCTAAAAATGGAGCACTCAAGTGGCAGCTCAGTTAAATTCAGTGCTAAGAAAGGAGAGCCAAGTCTTGTTCCTCCTGCACAAGACACAGAAAATGGGTTATACTTTCTCTCTAACTTGGACCAGATCATTACATGGATGGTTCCCACAATCTATTGCTTCAAGTCAGATGAGAAAGGGAACAAAGACGCCGGAGAAGTGATCAAGAATGCCTTGAGAAAGGTTCTTGTCCACTACTACCCTCTCGCTGGCCGGTTAGCCATCAGTTCAGAGGGTAGGCTCATCGTGCATTGCACTGGTGAGGGTGCTGTTTTCGTGGAGGCCGAAGCCAACTGCAGAATGGAAGAGATTGGAGACATGGCAGAGCCTGACACAGAGACTCTTGAGAAACTGGTCTATAATATTCCTGGTGCAAAGAGCATACTAGAGATCCCTCCTCTCATAGCTCAGGTCTGAAAATCTACACTTTTGCTAGCATATGTTCTTGTTAAAGAACAACCCACCTAAAAGCTCAAGCTGATAGGTGGATGCCTCGAGATGTTTATCGAGTGATCAATCAATACACATTCTTTAGATGTGGGACTTCAACAGTTCTCAAGTCACGACCTTTCATTTTATAGTTCATAAGAGGGATATATGACCATCTATGTATGAAAAGTATTAGACTGTGTGAGAATTGAAACCAATATTATATAACTTAGCACTGAATACTGATTTAGCATTCACAACATAGCCAAACTTTTCCAGAGGCTCTTCTACCAGAGAACAGTTCAAACGATCATTCTATTTCATGTAGATTCTTACCATAATCACCGCCCATCTACAAAAATATGAACTTCTATTAACTGTACATGAAAGTTATTTACAGGAAACTTGGAAGTGATTGATATAAAGTAATCTATGTTTTCCAGGTGACAAAGTTCACGTGTGGGGGATTTGTTCTAGGCATGGGAGTGAGCCATTGTATAGTTGACGGGATCGCTGCCATGGAGTTTGTGAACTCATGGGGAGAAATAGCCAGAGGTTTGTCACCAACTGTGTCTCCGTTCTTAGACAGAAGTATACTCAAAGCCCGAAACCCACCTAAGATTGAGTACCTACACCGAGAGTTTGATGAAATTAAAGATATCTCTAGAACTGACGGGCTCTATGGGGAGAAAACACTTCTAAAATCAGTCTGCTTCGACCCTGAAAAGATCCAAAAACTCAAGATGAAAGCAATGGAAGACGGGATCCTCGAGAAGTGCACTACTTTTGAAGTCATCTCAGCATTTGTGTGGAGAGCCAGAGCTAAGGCCCTAGAATTGTGCCCTGATCAGCAGACAAAGCTCATGGTTATCGTTAATGGAAGGCCTAAGTTTAACCCGCCACTACCAAAATGGTACTTTGGCAATGGAATCGTGCACACATGTTCAGTCTGCACTGCAGCCGAGCTGTTGGAGAAACCACTCTCGTTCGCAACTGGCCTAGTTCAGGAGGCCATAAAGATGGTTACAGACAGCTACATGAGATCGGCCATAGATTGCTTTGAAGTAAAAAGAACTTGGCCGTCTCTAGCTTCCACTCTTGTGATCACAACTTGGTCTAGGCTATCTATCTACACAATAGACTTCGGATGGGGAGAGCCGATACTATTGGCCCCGGGAGGCTCCACCCGAAAAGAAATGGTTTATCTTCTCTCGCATGGGAATGATATGAAAAGCATAAATGTACTTCTGGAGTTGCCTACTTCTGCCATGAACACCTTCGAGGAACTGATAGAAATGTAGATAAGCAAAATCCCAACTGATGCTCTACATGGATTCTTCGTTCTTTCTTTTCATGAAGGGTAAGGTTTAATAACACAGTTGTGACTCGAATCCAGATCGCGAGACCAAGGATTCATCATTCAAGTGATTGACTGTAAGCTTTAATTCCCTGCTCAATTTCCGTTTCCTCTTTTTACATCTTCAAATTTTCTTTTGTTATGCTTAACTTTCTTCTATACAATGATCCATAGCACAAGTATAAATAGTCAAAAGCTCCAACAAACCATAGCCATGACTCAAAGCAAATAGCAACACTTGTCTTAAAAATAGTTCAAACTATTAGTTCTTCCTTTTCCCACACAGCAATAATCATGACATTTCAGAATTCAAATCAAAGAAGCAATTGAAGAAAGAGATAAAAGGATGTTACAAACCTCGAATCCTTCGAGAAAACACGATGATGATCGATAAATCACCCTTCTCCACCTCCTCGCGATCGTTGCGATTCCAAATCGCCATACTCCACAGCTCAGCCGAGTTCTTCGGATCGATCAAAATCTTCAGAACAGAGACTGAAATCGAATTCAAAACTCTAATTCTTGGATCTCAATTGATCTTCCCCGTGAGTTTAGTGTACTGATAAATGTAATAGCCGCGTGATTTGTAGCAAATGCTCTCTCGCACTTCTTCTGGTTCAGAAGCTTAGATAGATCGTAACAATTGTTTATCACCAAGCTCTAACTCATCGAAGATCATCACTCTGATGAAGAGAGAGAGCTCAGCGTACCAGTAGCGCGGATTGCGGAGGAAGACGATCACAGAACCAAGAAAGAAACTGAAACCCCGAAAAATGTGAGGTTTATGCCTTCATGAAGATCTGAAATGGGCTTTATGGGTTTTACTCATACTATTGGGCCTGATCTAGTATATATCAGCCCAGAAAGAAATTAAGTAGCAACCTGTATCCTTACACGACGTCGTATGTTCGGGACACGTTAAAGCCCTTAGTCTTTAGTTTTTTATTTTAATTTTTACCTTTTTATATTAACTATTGAATCATCAGTAAAAAGTTACTTTCTCAACCACTAATAATAAAAATGAAACTATTTTTTATATCATTAAGAGGAGACATTTTTAACTCACATCAAATGTGACTCATTCAAAGTGGCCTCATTTAATCATATCGACTCAAAACATAATTTATGGGTTGAATTTGAATTTAGTAGAGACAATTCATAAGATTTAAATGATAAATTGTATGTGGGTACATGGCAATCTCGAACCGCTCACTTATTATATATTCGAGACATTCTCACATGTCCATCATCACTACTCTCTTTAGTTTATTTTCTTTCATCTTCTCAACAAGTTTGGCATGTCCAAACCCATTTTAGAAATCAAAATCTCCCGGCCGGTTTCAAAAACATGAGCGAGTCGGGTATGAACTCATGCTACCCCTAAGTTTTATCATTGTTTGAACATGGTTCTTATTATTATATATTTGTTTCAATTTATCAAGTTGTTTTGGATCCCTATTCATTTATTAAAATAATATTATTAATATATATATTATATTAATAATATTTGATATAAAACATTTTTTTTTCAATTTCTCTTCGTTTTTATAAAAGTTTTTATCTTTCACTTCACTGAATTTTAGTTGATTCCGAAATCTAGAACCCGGCAATCGAGTGTTAAAGATTTAAAGTTACATCAATGAAATTTGGTAAATAATACACCCAATATGAAAAAACCAAATCATCGATCACATATATGACATACTTAATCAAATATTTCTTCATTTGATTGTAACTTAATGGGCTTATGCTCGAAAAATAGTGATTGTACACACATTAATGCGAAAAAATATAAGTTGGCAAAATATATAAATATGGGTCTCAATCAAAGAGTTGGTTTGACCTAGCCTTCTTGCATATATTTTCCAGGTGATATACAAGAAGATCATCGATTGATGTAACCTTTGGAATTATTGGGCACCATTTATTGTGGGCACAAACGACTAATTTTAGCCAGAAAACGGCCACTGTGCAAAACAAGTTTAGTGATCGTTTATGTAAATGGCTTACATATATATAACCACCAATTTGTTGCGAGCTGTGACCTCACATAGACTTCCTTTGTCATTTCACACCTACGTTTTGTACTAATTTACTTGTTTCTTTTCTCAATAAGACTTGGTCGCCAAGAGATTTAAAGTTGATGCTTTGTTTTTACATACCGTAGTGGATACATAAATTTTGACGGTGGTATCATTCACATTTAAAATTGATTAACGTTGGCTCAGGTAAAATGAATGCATGCATTGAAAATTCCAATTCAATCCGATTACATCAAAATATATTTACAATTACATTCATGTTTATCTTATCATTTTCTATACAATTTACCTTCTACTTTTGATATAACAGGCATATCACTATTAATTTTTGTACATTATGAATTTATGACAGCGCATGCAAACACTGCTAGAAAGTATACAGAGGCTCAATTCATACATAAAATATTATAGAATAGTATACATAAGCATGTACATTGCCATAATAGTCGTCGTATGGCAACATATATGCATGTATGCTGCCATAAGACATTTCTTATGACATCAAATTTAGGCATGAACGCGGCCGTTGTGTTAAGGGACTCATACGTAAATTGTATGTTTCTCTTAAAAATTAATGGTCGTGTACATATTGTGTACACGACTGATAACTTTTCTAAGGTCATGTACCCTATCTAGGCACGGTGCCTTATAAACAAAATGGTGTAATATCTTTACCTGTTATGCAAAGGTTTCAAAGCATCTTTGTAAATTTAGGGTGGTAATTATGTCTTTTGAATGTATATTGTTTAAACAACTCTTATGTGAGTTAACATAGACAGGGATAACATAAATAGATTATGGAATAAAGTTCGATATCATAATAATAAACAGTAGTATAAAAGGGGGAAACCACCATAATTTTGGCAAGACTTGAAAAAATTAGCTCGGTCAAAATTCTGCTATACTCGAACGAGATTTAAGCTCAATCTAAAATTGAAGAATATATTAAAGTTCATATTCAACTCGACTCATCCTGATTTAGTTATTTTTACTATAAATATTTATTAAAAATAGAATTTATATATTTATTATATTAAATATAAATATATAATTAATTAATTATAATAGTTTGGGATCGAAGTCGCCCTGTTTTTGTTTGTTAAAAAGAGTCCAATGTTAACGAGTATTATTAATGAATAAAATCAAATATAAAAACACTAGTGTATGTATACACATTTTTTCTTACATTTTGCAAGAAATGGAGCGAAATTAATTGGTTAAGATAATAATTAGAGCATGGTTTTCTCATGCAATGTGGAAATGGAGGTGACAAACAGAAACAGAAAAATAAGTTGTAAATGGTTGTGATTGGACGTATTGATTCACAATCACATGTTGGTGTCCAAGGAGAAAGGGAAGTGTTGGCGTGATAAGAGGCAGGTTGTATTAATTTGATGTAAGAACAAAAGTGGCACGTGTGTCTTGTCTTGCCGACCACCAGAGGAAGAGGTTACGGACAAGCGCTTCGTTCCTTTGGCAAATCCAAGGCTTAGGCGGCGCCACCGACGCCACATCCGACGATTCTGCCTATGTTTCTCCTATGTGCATTCCCCATTATGCCCTCCTCATCTCCCACTATTTGCACCATACCCTTACTCACCCTCAAGTCTCGATTTCACCCATCATATAATGAGAAGCTGAGGGAAAATCTTCTGGTTTTGAGTGTCATTTCATAATTAAAACAATCGGTCTAGGTGGACTTCTAGGCGGATAAATTTCACATTATCGACTTGATTTTATGTGATCGGACGTTTAACTCCGATTAAATGGATGAGGTCATATTTATGCAAACAAAAAAGAACTACAAAAAAGTCAATTTAGAAAACAAAGTTAAAAAACATTTAAAACTAAAATAATTTATACCAATGAGCATATTTTATAATAATTATTTGTACATAGTAAATATTCATTTCTAATATTTTTATACAACACAATTCATATTTTATACGTATGTGTATATTAAATCATTTGAGGAAAAATGTCACTTACCTCCTTCATAGTATACGTGATTTTTACTTACCCCCTTCGGCCGACTAATACATCTTGGCAAGTCTTTTTATTTTCAAAATCAGAAACCTAACACTGTTAGTTTTTGGTCAAAGTCAACTATTTTTTGTAATGATGGGAGAAATACACATTGTATTTAAAAAATTAAAAAATAATAACTTTTTTAGAAAAATATATTATTCTATAAAATCAATGATAAAAAACTGATTTTAGTATTAAAAAATTTATTTAAAAAAATTATAAAACATAAAAAACGATGTTTAAAAACTGTTTTTCATTTTTAATATATTTTTCTTTTAAAAAATAATATTATAATTTGTTATTATTATTTATTTTATAAAAATATAATTTAATAAAATGTTTCAAAATGTTTTTTTTAATTTTTTAATACAATGGAATTTTCGTCACTTTGACCAAAAACTAATATCGTTAGGCTTCCCTGAAAAATTGTGAAACTTCAAGAACCTGTCAAGACGCATTAGTCGGCTCAAGAATGTAAATGAAAATTGTACATAATACAAGTGAGGTAAGTGACATTTTCCCTTCATTTAATAAACATTTAAAAATAAAGACTTTTTTGTTAATTGTAAAGTAAAGTTGTTCGAATCTAATAACTGTGTGTTCAATTATCACACCATTTACAAATATATCGTTTTTATTATGACCTTCGTCTCTAAAAGAATCTAGCAATACAATATTCTCTCGTTGAAAATATATTGGTAATATGGAAAACACCTCTCAAAATATAATTTATATAATTAAAGATATAAAATTATTAAATATGGCACTATCTAACTATTTTTGACGTGATAGGAACGTGAATCACAAAATCTGCCTTAAATCACCATGTATTATCACTCTTAAAAGAAGAAGAATATCATGAATTTGATAGAAATCCAATAGCAAGTGGGTTTGAAAGCTAAAATCACAAAATTAGTCACTAAATAATCATTCTTTCCCAGCCAATAAGAAAACAGAAATAGAATGATTAATAACCATCTGTTATAAAAACAAGAAATAAAGCTCCAAAAGTTGTAGTACAGCACATTATCCTGAGATGGGCCGGCCCAAAACCAGCCCTCCAGTTTTGTCTCTTACGATCCACGATCCAATGAGCGAGCAGTTTAACAGATAATCAGTCAGTCCAAAAACAATCCTCCCCCAAAATTTTGTCCCAACTCTCCCATTTTCCAGAACTCCACATTTTGACACAACCAAGGACCACTCACTTCACTAACACTCACACCAATCAAATAGTGGTTTCGATCTTGGATTTGAGAAATGATGAACTCGATTGGATCTATGAAGAGCGAGGGCTCGTGCGCGACTCTGCAACCGAGCTCGCCGAACGACTCGTCGTCGGTCTCCGAAACCAAGCGATCATGCTCGATCCCCTCAGATCTGGAGCCTACGAATCTCCTGACCCCGCCGAGCCTCAGCTTCCCGGCGGTCAAATTCGAGCACGACGGCGGCGACGGCGAGGCCAGGTCGCCGGACAGCTCGCTCTGGGAGAACTTCTTCTCCGATCAATTCGAGTCCGATTTCATGATCCTCTCCCCGGTCAGGACGACCATGCCCTCGCCGACCATGAACCCTAGCTACAGCCACAGCTACGTCCAGTCGGTGGGCCAGAACTTCTCCGCCGCCGCGTCGCCGCCGCGGACCTCCTCGCCGCTCGGCCCCTTCAACAAGGGGAAGGGGCTGAGCCCGCTCCACCGGGTCTTCAACTCGCCCAACAACCAGTACATGCAGATCGAGAGCCTCTCTCTCCCTCCGATCGACGATTTTCTCGACGAGTACCACAAGGACAGCTTCGGCGCCTACGCCGCGAAAATGTCCGGGATCGGCGGTTCCGCGCTTCCTTTCGATAACGTCTCGGCGCCGCCGCCTCCGATGAGCGGCGGCCCGTCCAGGTTCGGGAGCGAGCACGAGAGGGACCTTTACAGCCAGATCGGGTGCGTCTCTGGCACACCCTTAGCCGAGCAACTCAAACAAGAGCACCGTCAAGAACAATTACAACTTAACATCAACAACAACAACAGCAGTAACAACCCTATGTTAATGGTCTCACCTCAATCCATGGGCCACGATAACGTAAATAAAAATATTTATTCAGGTCTTGAGTTCGAATCTTGATACGTACAGAAAAAGAAAATTGATCGTTCGTGATTGTTTGATTGTGTAGGAGCAGGATAGCGGACTTCAGTTGGTGCACCTTTTGCTGGCATGCGCGGAGGCGGTGGCGAAGGAGGACTACATGCTGGCCAGGAGGTACCTGCACCTCCTGAACCGGGTGGTGACGCCCCTGGGCGACTCCATGCAGCGGGTCGCGGCCTGCTTCACCGAGGCGCTGAGCGCCAGGCTGGCCGCGACCTTGACGACCACCCCGTCGTCCTCCAACCCGAACAAGCAGTTCTCCCCGTTCTCGTCCAGCCCCAGCACCAACTCTCTGGAGATCCTGAAAATCTACCAGATACTGTACCAGGCGTGCCCCTACATAAAATTCGCCCACTTCACCGCCAACCAGGCGATCTTCGAGGCCTTCGAGTCAGAGGAGCGGGTCCACGTCATCGACCTGGACATCCTCCAGGGCTACCAGTGGCCCGCGTTCATGCAGGCCCTGGCGGCCCGCCCGGGAGGGTCCCCATTCCTCCGCATCACAGGGGTGGGGCCCTCCATAGACGCGGTCCGCGAGACGGGCCGCTGCCTGGCGGAGCTAGCGCATTCCCTCCACGTGCCCTTCGAGTTCCACGCGGTGGGGGAGGAGCTGGAGGACCTGAAGCCCCACATGTTCAACAGGCGCGTGGGGGAGGCGCTGGCGGTGAACTCAGTCAACCGCCTCCACAGGGTCCCGGGGCACTGCCTGGGGAGCCTGCTGGCGATGGTGCGGGACCAGGCCCCGAACATTTTCACCCTAGTAGAGAAAGAGGCGAGCCACAACGGGCCCTACTTCCTAGGGAGGTTCCTGGAGGCGCTGCACTACTACTCCGCGATATTCGACTCTCTAGACGCGACGTTCCCGGCGGAGTCGGCGCAGAGGGCGAAGGTGGAGCAGTACATATTCGGGCCGGAGATAAGGAACATAGTGGCGTGCGAGGGGGCGGAGAGGGCGGCGAGGCACGAGAGGCTGGACAAGTGGAGGAAGATGATGGAGGGGAAAGGGTTCAAGGGGGTTCCCCTGAGCCCGAACGCGGTGACGCAGTCCAAGGTGCTGCTCGATCTCTACTCGTGCGACGGATACAGGTTGACGGAGGACAAGGGGTGCTTGCTGCTAGGGTGGCAGGATCGAGCTCTCGTTGCTGCTTCTGCATGGCGCTGCTGATGATACATTGATTGATTAAGCTATATTATTGAATATTTGCTTCCTCTTTTTTTAAGTGTTTGTCCATTTTCATTTTTTTACTTGTGTACGTGATGATATCAAAGTTTATTTCTCCACATTCTCTGAATA
This sequence comes from Geranium rotundifolium, assembly GCA_963920655.1. Classification (NCBI taxonomy): domain Eukaryota; kingdom Viridiplantae; phylum Streptophyta; class Magnoliopsida; order Geraniales; family Geraniaceae; genus Geranium; species Geranium rotundifolium. Next base: position 24,446,712 of record OY987321.1, read on the forward strand.
GTGGTATCATATTTAAAGACATTCATAGGGATCGAAGGAACTAAAATGTACCATTTTCATGTCTTTTATAGAAATTAACTGATCTTGTATTAAGGTATATAGGTTTGTATGGTGATTTATTGATTTGTTTGGTTAAATGTAATGGCACGAATTTTATTGGATTTTTTTTTTCTTGGTAATTATATCACTCAAAATCATAACCTTTTTTTTCATCCAGCAATTAACAAAAATTCTTAATGAGAGAACAAAGAGATAGAATTACATCAAGTAAAATAAATACATTTTTCAGTTATACCAGTAAAAAAGACAGCGACAATGTAGGCAAATTATACACGTTGCACACTCCTTTTTCGTTTTTGTGGGAATTAGAAAAATATTGCGCGTCAATTATTTTTGAAATAATTGTTCCGCATCTTACGCCTTTAAGATTCAGTGCATGTAAAGAGTTCAATGTATATGATTGAATATTTAAGAGTGAGAGTAACCATCCTATCAAAACATGCCGAATGTTTCAGAAAAGTGTTAAATGCAATGTATACTAATTTTAATTCTTGAAAAATTGTGATGAGTTATTCATATATTTTGTGAATTGTCACCTCGTCAACAATATTTAAGGGGTGACTTATGGTTGTTGTTTCCATCCCTTTTGTTTTGTTATTTTCTTTATTTTGTAGTGGATGAGTAGGATTTTTTAGGGATGACTGAGTCATTCTTTGTTTGTTCGTGGTAAACTTGGAGTTTAACATAATTTTCTCATGAACATTGAAATTATGGTTAATTGTAAGATGTCTACCACAATGTTGAAGCTAAGTGATAGACATTTGCTGGTGCATAGTCAGTAAACGATTATCAAACATAAAATGTAAATGACACAAGATATTATTACCCAGTTCAGTGCAACGTCACCTACGTCTAGGAGCACTCTACCAGTGAACAAGCTTCACTATAATGTAACTAATCAGTACATACAAGCTTCTACAATTACCACACAAATCTAAGCTTTATGCTACTGTTACTAATGACAACTTAACCCAGGGACTCCCCCTGTCTTCGAGCTCCTCACCTGAGTCCACTCTTCAAGCAATCCTCTAAACTCGAATCTCTAGTTGTTCTTCAATGGATGCACAAGTCTTCAATCGTGCAAGCACAACCCAAATCAGTCAAACAATTATTCTTCTAGAATATTGAATGAACACATACGAGTTAATCTCTGTCAATGCATTCAGCTCCCCAACACGCTAGTCCAACACGCTTAGGAACTCTGAATACTCAGCACAAAGATTCTCTACAAGCACCACCTTCTAAGGGAGAGGCCGACGACCTTTTGTAGAAGGTGAACATATCGTCTTTTAGGGTTTCCTAAAAGATTTCGCGCCGTCCCGGTCCTTCTTCTCTAAGATTCCTAAAGCTGACACACAACTAAATCAGATCGAATCATGATTTGATTAGGAGATCTTCTAAATAAGAAAACTCTAGAAAGTCGTCTCTTGAGATGTTCGGTCCTTAATTGTGAGACATCTGGATAGACGTCTTTCCATTTTAGCATCGGGCTGCTTAGGTCGCAACATGTGGATGGACATCATGCCATCATACAAAATAGTCAATCTCATAGTAACCACAATCTTCCCCTTTGGCTATTTTTGGGCGAGCACTTCTTTCTTTACGTGATCTAGATGATCGAGAGGGAAGTTCAGACTGATAGATGTCCAAACATGTGGCTGGACATATGAAGCCAGAAAGACATATCATTAATAACAAGTATATGAGAGTGCTTCTCCGCGTGCTTCTTCTTGACGTTCTCCACGTGAATACTTCTTTTTTCTCCCATTCAAAAATATGCCAAATGTCATATGCAATCACGAAATAACAAGCATATATCGCATATAAACCATAGTAAGTGAATGTAAGGTAAACAAAATACCAGAGCGAGAGATTAACCCTCCCAAATGTAATCTTTGACAGTCCCTAAGGATTAAGTAGCTGACAATCATTCAAAAAGAAAATAAAAGTCTTGAGAACCAGGGTAAAAATAGCGAAAATGAGCTAAATGCTCTGTGAACTTAATTCCTCCTCCTCTTCAGAAACTGCTACAGCCTTCCCTTTGCTTTTCCGAGCCTGCTGAACGTCTTGGAGCAAACCTTCACAGATGGTCTTCATGTAAAACATGGCGTCGATAGTCTTGTCCAGGAAAGTGATTTCTTCTTGAAGCTTCTTCTCGACATTCTTTTGGACATCTTCTGTCGCAGCAGCAGCTCTTGATGACTCTCCAGAGGGACGAACAATGTCCCTGACATGTGTCCCTTCAAATAACTTCGTGCCAAAGGTAAGAGCAGTAGGTTTCTTTCCAACAACATCATAGTCATTTTCATGTTAGTTTCATGTGGTTGTGATTTGATATAGTTTATCTTTCGTATCTTTTAGAAGGGTTGGATATTACTAATTGTACTCGGTTGTTACTGATATCTTTTCCAATTTAATTTATCAAGAATGATTTTAATAAATATTAACAATAACCTTGTATTAAATATTGATATACAAATTTAGTAATAAGTTCAATAGTACACTAATAGATACTCGTCGTTTGGTTCGAAGAGTTTTGTTTGTGTTTAGAGTTTGTTATCTAGATCACACATATCCAATCCAAACGTTATAGAGTTCAAGCGAGAAAATTCAAATAGTCTTAGAGGTTAACTCTCTTCTTGCATTATTGTTAAAATATGACTTTAACCCATTATCGACCTACCAAATTAAAGTGTACATAATAAAAATTTTATTTTATCGTTATAGTTTACAAAAGATGTTGTGCAACGCGTAGAGCCCTACACTAATAAAAATGATAAAAAGAAGCTTCTTGCTTCAATCTTGATAATGATTACCTGCTTGGGCTTTGACTTTTGAGGACTTCCACTTAAGTAAAGAGAGGATAATCTTAAAATAAATCGCCCAATGAACATAAACTATTTACGAGATTTTAACTAAAATTTTGTCAATCTTGAGAAATTTTTTAGTTCGAGACTTGGTCTTAATGAAGCAAGACTGAGATCAGTTTGTAGAAGGATATAAGTTAAAATTTTCATATATTATCATGTAAATATGAGATTTCGTGCATTTTATTATTAATTCACATTATTGGATTATTTGATTTTCAATTTAGTATATTTATTTATTTTTATGCACCACCATATTGTCTCGGGATGTTCGCGTTTACCTAACATGACCAGGTATTTTGGTATATGTTTGTAACAAATTCGAATATAGGCAAATTCAGGAGCATCACAATCAGAGTCACGACAATTGGAGCGAGGTCAAGAAAGTGCCCACAAATATACAGAAAGTATAGCAAGTGTCACGATCTTGATATCACTCTGTGATTGTGTTATGGTCTCCAGAATAGTTCACTAACGGGACTTGACCACGCGCAAGTAATAAATTTTGGCTAAATCCAAGTCGAATCCAAATATTTGTACAATGAATTGCTCGGAATGTAAAATATGGCATGATGTGCTATGAGAACACAGTTTGTTCAAAGTCTTTGCTTTTTCATCCCCAATCACCAAAGCTGGAATAGGTCAGTTGGCTAGAGCGTGTGGCTGTTAACCACAAGGTCGGAGGTTCAAGCCCTCCTTCTAGCGTTTCCCTTTCTTTTTTCTATAAACCTCAAGGTTAGATTCTTATTTTTAATAATGAATAGCACCATAAATCAACAGCGCATCTGGTGTAGTGGTATCATAGTACCCTCCCACGGTACTGACCAGGGTTCGATTCCCTGGATGCGCAACCTTATGTTTTTTGTGCTCATGTGGTCATTGGTTTTTGTCGCAGTCATGCACTGCAATTTGGGTAGTTTTGCTTCAGTGCCACTGATTCTGTTATTCATGGTTGTTGAATTTTTTGTTCATAATTTGATTGTTTAAGTTAAGTCGCCTTAGATAATTGTGGGATTATCTAAAAAAAGACGGTTCATAATCGACACATACGAATTTCGAGGATCAGGGATCTTAGTTCGACAACTCATTGAAAACTCTTATTTATATTGCAAACTCGATGTACAAATAATCCCAAAAGGAGTAGTTGGTATCTTAAGTATAGGCCAATTCCAATAACGAAGAGATGGAATTGCTAATTGTAATATAGGATAATGATCAAATTATTATCAATAATGACTTAAGTATTATTTTCATCATTTCTTGATTGCACATTTGTAATCTCGTGCCCTTGCTTCCTCCTTGGTGGCTCGGGCAGGCTCTTGCATTTTATAAAATTTTCGCTTAACAAAAAAAAATGACTTAAGTATTAAGTTAAACATAATTGTTTAGCGTTTATTAGAGTAATTTCATGTATACCCTCAGATCATTCATTTTATCATTTACAATTCAAAGAATATTAGAATTTAATTGAACCTCATTTGGTCCATGTAAATTCAACCTAGACTTTCGATTTATTACTTGTACGATTATATTCACTTGAGCGTTATCTGATGTCCGTGAAAACACTATATGTGGCTCAACTCCTGATATTCATGATCCAACGAAGTAGAAGATAAGAATCGCTAAATTCATTTTAAGTCTTCTTGTTGATATCCTGTGAGAAAGCACCCCCAACCCTGTGAATTCAGGTCATATTAGTATAAAACATATTATAATTTACTTGATATGATTGTTTAGTCTTTGGAATTCATGTGTTACCTTTTTTTGGGTACACAGTGAAATCTCAAACAAAATAAGATATGAATGCACAGAGGAAGTAAATTGCACATATAGTAGGTTATACACCGGACTCCGATAGCGTCTTCGTCGTATTACCACAACATCCTCAAATCAATCACTCAAAATGCATAAGATTCGTATAAAATAAATAAAGACGATGAATATACGAAACTGGAAACACATCAAACACTCATTTCTTCTATATAATGTAAATAGATATCACTGACACCACCCACATGCACAGCTACCCAACCTGCCCGGAAATGCCCTCCGACAAAACAGGTAAGAATGCAGATAGCACCAATTTACAAATTATTCTCTCTTCAGCTACACAACTCCAATGGCGTGAGGAGACACGGGCCTCTCGAGCTTAATTCCGAATCAAAAGATCAATTCACTTACATTATCGAACAAGCACATGCATGTTTTCTTGGTACTTCATCCACCTTTTTCTCTGTTTAGATGACAAATAAAAATATATATCAGCAATCACCTACGAAAGAACAAAGAAAATAGGTATCGTGTTCTCTTAGCAAACACTTTTATACACTATACTCTGTTTAGATGGAGGACATCTTCAGTAAGTTCCTATAACTATAGTGTACACCAGCAATAATTTAGCTTTATGTTTTTAATGTCTCATAGAAAATGCACAAGTGCACTAAGAGGACACCAATTGACCCCTGCCTATATTCTGCGAGAGAAGGGTGATGCAAAATATTAAAAACCACTGAGTAGGTGTAGGTCTACTATTCTTAACAATTTTCCTTTCTAGCTTCACATCATTGAAAGGTATCACAATGGTAAACATGGTTCCTTGTATAACTCAAGAGAAATAACTACTGTGGCAAGATGTCTTCGAACTAGATTTGGGAAATTGCATTTTTTTTACATTAACCTGTTTCTCAGTACACCGGTTTTCAAACAAAATGTATGAGAATAACTTCATGGAGCTTTAGGAAATAATAACCTGTTTTTGCTTTTGCTACAGCTGGTTGCACAACGACGTGCATGGTGATGACCCCTTTTGGAAGCTCGCCAAAAGGTGCTCTGCACTGACTAACAGTCTTATTATTTTCCAAGATTTTCCCAGCATTTATCAGTTTGATGTCGCTTGCTGCCTTGGGTGCATTCTTTTTATCTACAAAAGACAACCATAAATTAGAATAAATATTAATTAAGAGTCACAGCAAGAAAGAAAATGAAAGTATAATCGACCAAATTAAATATGCACTGCAAGAGGGAAAGTAATGTCAAATTGTACATCACCAGCCAATCCATTCTCGAAACTGAAATTGAACACCCTGATTTCATCCATTGTTCAGGGTCTGTTTGGATATTGTAAAAGCGTATGAAAAGAACAATGAAACTTTTACTCCACAAACCAGTGTAAATTCTCAAAAAATGACAAATAATGAAACATAATTAGCAAATGTTATCTTCAAGGACTATGTACTTAGCGTCAAATAATGATGTTGAACAACTAACCCAAATCATAACATCATTACTCAACTAGATTTTTCAGTTGCACCACCCGGCCTTATATCCAAAGAAATAAAAAAATGCAAAAGCAGTACTCTTCAAGTTTGTACTTGTGTAAGTAGTATTTATCATTAACCTTGCTGAATTTTACTGTCACTAACTACAGTGCTCAAATGCAACAGCAGACATCAAATACACAAGTATAAGAGAGACTAACGACACAAAAAACCTAAGCAGCACATGTACATTTGTGAGTACCCAATCTTGATCGAAATGCATATTAAAGAAAAGGAATTATACTACTCAGCAATTTATACAGCTCTTTCCAATGTATTTAATGTCAGAGCACATTGTGTTAGAGTAGACATGACCATGCAACACAAAAGCTGTATGTCGTATTCATCTTTTCCCAAGCACAGTTTCTTTTATCATCAATCAGTTACACAATGTTAATAGACCTAAACTTGGCATCGATTTAGTTTTGTAATAATGTGCAATGACTATGAGCAATAAAAAATAAACAGCTATGACCTTTTGAAGTGAAATGGCTAGGCTACACCTAAGATTAATTTTCCCATGTGTTGTTAACTTGTAAGTCGTAACCTTCAAATACCTTGCTATACTGTAAAGTTAACCATATACTATTTCATTAGAAAAGAATAGTTAGTTTAGTTGTAAGATTGTTTGTAATACATGAATAAACCAATTATCATAGTCAAGCAAATAAAAAACCAAGACTTGGACAAACTCATAGCAGGCCAGAAGAAACAAACTAGGATGTAACATCACTTAGATGTAGAAGATGAAGCCCATTAGGGGTAAGAAGGAAATAAGTAAGAAATGATGGTTATGTCATGTGCCATTAAAGATAACGGCAGCACAACTAAGCAGTAATTTGGCATTATTCAGAGCAGACAAAAATTAAGACACAAATTTGAACTAATGATTGTATTGCAACACAGATTCATAGAGAATGTGATATCTATGATATAGCAAAAGGTATTGACTACAGACAAACACTCATATAGCTAATATGGTGAGGTCAAACAGTGACTTTTGTTCTGGCCTTTTTTTATCTATATGTTGTATATCAAAATAAAAGTTTTTTCCTGCTGTAAGCCTTGGCATACAAATGCTCAAGCACTGCATTATCCAGAGAGAGAGGATAATAAACTGAGTAGATGGAGAAACAGACCATCGTAAACTGAGTTCTGCCCTTCTATTTCATTATATCATGTCATATTCTTCTTACCGTGCACTAGGAATGCAGGGGGGAACAAGCTACCTAGCTAAGATTGGACAAAATGGTAAAAATTAAAACTTTACTTCGAAGAAGGAAATATATTAACACAAGAATGAAAAGCCTCCAAGAGATATACAGGGGATATGGTTTCTCACAAGATGATATAGTCCCCTATAACAAAAACCCGGGAAGAAAACCAGAACTTACATAAAAAAGCTAGTTACCAAGAAAATGTTCACTAGTTACCACATGACAGGTCACATGAAAACTTAATTGAGCATTTGCAAACTATTATACGCTGTTAACCTTTCCAAGTACGAAAGAAACATATCAAAATTTATCTTATGATGATGATTAAGAACATACCAGTGGGAAACATTTTACCTCCACTTCATTCAAATACAAGGCAGCTTAATCAGAGAAAAAAACCCATAACTGAGGCTATCGATAAACTCAATAAAGATAGACCAAAGTGCTCACCTTTAGGCCACTCGGCTACAATTCTTTCCTTGAGCATGGCCACGGTGGAAGCCGGCGAGTATCGAAACGGACCAATATCCATTCCATCGTACAATCGGAACTTAAGCTCAACCTGCTCCTCCTCTGGCATTTGAGCTTCCACACAAATCCCCACACACCCTCCAACACAACACCTTCAACCACACACAACAAAAACCTCCTCCCAACCCCAAATCTACCTGATCCATTCTCAACCCATTTCAGAATTCAATCTCAACACAACAATCAACAACCAACAATCACGAAAACCTAATCAGATCGCTAATCAACAATTACCGGCGCTAAACATCAAATTTTCAATTTCAATTTCAAATTCAATTTCGAATTCAAAAATCGAAGAGAGAGAGAGAGAGAGAAGGTGTACCTGGAGAGGATGATGGATCGAGTGAGCTCAGGCCATCTAGGGCTTGTGCGCTGAGCTTTTTGTTGGTTTGTTTCTCTGGTTCGTCTCTGTCTGGCCCTAACACAGAGTGAGATTTGGGGGTGGAATCTTGTCAGTGAAAATTATACTGCTCATTTGGACTGCTTTTTTGTCTGTAAAAGAAGACCGGGTGTTCCTCTGTTTCGTCGTCCATGGTGTTGCCGTGGACCCGCCACCCGTGTCGCTACACGTGTCAGATGAGGTGGTCAGTTTTGACTTGGAATTTAGCGCGTCGGTGACTGTGACTGAATCACGCAGCCCCGTGACGAAGTTGAGATTGGAGTGTCCACGCGCAATCATGACAGCGCGTGGAATATTGTGGGCACTGCCCACTGAGTGACAGCTTTTCGCGTATCGGGCCTCGTCACTCTTGCTGTGTTTACCCTCGGCCCAATAACTTGGTGTATATTGGGCCTAACCCATTTCTGCGTTAAACGTTATGCACTACAAAGCCCGTGGACTCGTAGGCCGAAGACTTTAGCGGGCCCCCATTTCCGGAAGGGATAATGCCCTTAGAAGGATGGCGAAAGCCCATACCAAAATGACTCGAGTCCGATGAAAATCGTACGCCATCGATCCGATTAGAATTGTTAGGTCTAATGCGTACTATCCACTTGCTTAGGTTTTTCTTGCGTAAATTAGATGGAAAATTGTAAAAAAATCTCCTTATAATTATTATATATTTTGCACTCTATTTTTACTGTTTTTTTGTAAAAAAAAATCCTCACTCATGTTAAAATTTGCATCGTCTGTGCAAATCCGTGAAAATTAACGGAAGTGTCACTTATAAGTCTTGGACGTTTGAGTTAGCGCATTCCCGAATCGAGACCGTTACCTGCAATTCCCGGTTCTCCAGTCCTGATTCCGGTTCGGTTTGGATTTGGTCTCTGGTTCCGTTGCCAAAGTGTCCATCATCCCTAAACACGTATAAGTTAACACTTAAGTGACACTTCCATTAATTTTTCAAGAATTTGCATATACGGTGCAAAAATAAATATGAATAAGGGAGAGTTTTTGTAAAAATATAGTGAATGGAGACTTTGGGAAAAAAACCATAACTATAATGAGACTTTTTGTAATATTTTCTAAATTAAGGGAGAGCTTTTATAACGCTCTCAAAAAATTAGGAAATGGAGACTCATTCTATGTATTGTCATTAGTGATGTACCCACCTGGAAAAAGAAAATGATGTGAGATGAAAAATATCGATACATATATGTTGACATAATGCAAGAGTATGGTATAGAATAATGGATAGGAAGGAACATCGAGAGATACTAAATTTTGTTTTTAGGGAATGTCAATGATGCTTCATTGCTACATGTATGTATGCGTGTATGTGATTGTGATGTGGTTGCAAGACAAGCACTACGTTATCGCTATCATATATATGTTTTATTTTTACATATATATATTTATAGTCGGTTGTCTCTTGAGATGTCCGAAAGGAGATATAAAAAATTATTCCTAACATTTTAAGAGTAATGGATTCATTTTCTTTCGGCAATCATTTGCAGGAATCGCATCCGGAAATAGACCACCTTGGCTTTGATTGATTGGGTAATGGATGGTATTTAATGATTCTTATGCAAATAGAAGATTATGCTAATTCCTAAAAGGGGAGGTTGAAATTGTTTGGTTGCTTTCCAAAATGATGCCTAAAATGGCATTGTTTCTCCAAATTATCTATTATTTATGTCTTATATCTACTAGTTTTGGGGGGAGTATTTGTTTAATCTTTTGTTAAGTTGGTGCTTGTTGTGCTTCTTTTCGTGTCAATATCCACTCAACCAGTTTTTGCGTGTTGTTATGAAATGAAATTTATTTAACATGAGTTAACAGCTAATAAGAATAGTATATTTTAATATTAGGATGGAGACACTGAAAAGTCCATCTTTCTGTGTTTGATAGGTACGCAGTCGCTCGACTGTTAAGGAAATGAACTGGGTGACTTAATTAGCTTTCGAGCTAACTGTATCAGATGAAATGGCAACAAAGTCTTGAAGGATGTTTGAAAATATAGAATTTTATTAAAGAATAACTGATGCGGTGCGGTCGACGAAGTCGGTATACAGAAGTTAGAATATCCTGAGTTATTGTAAAAGTGTCATATTTGGACAAAAGACTAGTGTTTTTCGAGCAGAAACGGCGGACTGAGTCAAAATCATGGCTATGCCATGTTGTACGACGGTTTTCGGCCATCAGAGATAATCTAGAGGGTCAAAATCGTAGTTTCTTAAGTTTCGGGCAATTTTTCGCATTTTTAATTATTTGTTTTCTTGTTAACTGTATATATATTTACTATATGTATTTCCTATAAACAATAGGTTGCCTATCTTGTATTGTAACCCTAGTTACCTGCAACCTATATATATTGTAACAACCTCATTAAGAAAATTATCAATTCAACAACAATCTTATTATTGTTATCATGGTATCAGAGGCAATATTGGTCCAAACCTAAAGATTGTTTTTTTACCCTGAATTGATCCCAAATATTTTGGTCTAGCTTTCTTGCGCAGAGGAATATCTTGGTCTAGCTTTTTTTGGTCTACCTTTCTTGCGTAGAGGAGACCTCGCCCTCGGCATCACCTTTTCGTCGGCAACAGGAGCTCGCCTCTCCCGTGACCATACACGACGAGCAAGCACGAAGTAGCTTTTGGTCTAGCCTTCTTGCGCAGAGGAGTCCTCGCCCTCGGCATCTCTTTTTCGCCGGCATCAGGAGCTCGCCTCTGCCGTGACCATACACGGCGAGCAAGCACGCCTCTCTGCCCCTCGGCGACCACTGCCTCTGCTTCGAAGCTCGCCTCTGCTTCGTGACCACACGCGGCGACATCGGGCGCGACATCAGGCAACGTTCGAACTCGGCCACCACAAGGATTTTCGTCTCACCGCCGGCAAGTCAAGGCTCCCGGCCCCAAGTTCGGCCTCTCTACCCTGTCTCCAGTCGCCGACGACCTCGGATCCGGCCGATTATCACATCCCAGATCTACTTTCGGACTATCGATTGGACAGTTTTGGGACGCCTGCTGACCTCACCGCCAGCGCGTCCACCTTGTTGCGGGTCCGAATGTGACCTCGCAATTACACTTTTGATCCGCATTTAAGCACTGAATTGTCTTCGTTTCGGCTTTCTTGAGCCATTAATTTGGTACTTTTGATCCTTTGTGTCTTTTTGACATTTTATAGGTGCAAGACACAATTAGAGCATAATTGAAGCTGAAAATCGGTTAAGAAAGTTCTGCACAACAGCTGAAACTTCCCGGTGGTGTAGATTTCTCGTCCGGAGTCCGATTGGGGCCCATAATATGTCGATTTGAGCGGATTGTGAAGATCTAATCCAGTGGTGAAGATTTCAAGGGATCACGATCATGCCTAGGGGAGGCACGATCGTGCCTAAATGAATTTTTGGCCGAATTTTGCTCGAAACTTACCGTGGGCTCCCACGATTTGAGTCACGATCGTGATGGAAAAATCAGATATTTTGAAACCTATAATTGTCTTATTTGATGGCTTTAATTACGTTCTGTGGGCTAAAGAGATGTCCAGTTTTCTCCGTGACAGAAAATTATAGAGATATGTGACCGGTGATATTATTGCTCCCCTTCAAGTTAAAGATGAAACTCTAGAAGCATTTAATGATCGATTCGATGAGTGGGATAGTAAGAATCATCAAATCCTTACTTGGTTCTGCAACACATGCAGTCCGTCTGTTAAATCTCACTTTGGCCGCTTTGACACTGCAAAGGAGGTCTGGAAGCATTTGGAGAAACTCTACTCGACCATAGATGTTGCGCACCAGTATCAACTTCTTGGTCGTCTTCATCTATTAAAACAAGACTCTGGACAATCTGTTTCTGAGTACTTATCTCAAATGCGGGCTATTTGGGATCAATTGGCTGCATCTGAACCGACATGGACAAACTCTGCTAATTCCACTATTTTTGCTGACTATCAGGATCGTCTCAGAGTTATGCAATTTCTCCAGGATCTCCGATCTGAATTTGAGGTTGTTCGCAGCTCCTTACTACATAGAGATCCTTTTCCCATACTTGAAACAGTTGTCTCTGAACTCATATCTGATGAGACTCATCTTACGGGTATGTTATCTCATCGTCCCGTTGATACAGTTTTTGCCACCATTAATGCAAGTCCTGGTAACGAGAAGAATAAGAATTCTTCTCAAATGTACCATTCCTCAAAGAAGAAACGGTGTAATTATTGCAAACAAACTGGCCATTGAAAATCAGAATGCCCGATTTTGCGCTCCAAAGAAAAAGAATGGCATGGTGTTCAAAACTCTGTATCTCAAACAAGATCTAATGTTGTTGCTGCTGCCCCCTCAGATTCTCCTAGTACATCTGCTGATTCTCTTGATATGACCACTCTACTCAGTAAGGTTGATCTTCAAGCCCTCAGACAAGCATTAATCGCTTCCCATTCTGGTAATCATTCCCCATCGGTCATGTCAGGTACTTCGAACCCTTGGTATATGGATTTTGCATGCTTTAATCATATGAGTCCTTACTCGTCATCATTTTTTGATATTAAACCAATTAAGCATTCACCTACCATTCATACTGCTGATAGTTCAATCATCTCAGCATCACACTCTGGCACTGTGTCTACTCTACTTCACAGTTCTCTCTTTCAAACACATTGCTTGTTCCCAAACTATCTCTTAATCTTGTATCTTTCGGTCAGTTGTGTGATTTGGGTCTTGATGTAATAATTTCTGGCATTTCCTCTTCTGTCTCTGTGCAGGATCCACTAACGGGACAAATCTATGGGACAGGCCGTAAGACGGGTCGTTTGTTCGAGCTCACAGACTTACATGTTCCATCACCATCTTCATCTCAGTGTGCTGCTATTGTCCCTGCAGATGTCTGGCAAGCACGCCTTGGTCATGTTTCTTCTCAGCCTTTGCGTAGTCTAGTCTCTAGTGGCTTATTAGGTTCTACTTCCAGTAAACTAAGTGATTGTGTTTCTTGTCAGTTAGCCAAACATCATACGTTACCCTTTTCAAATAATAACTCTACGTCAGCTGAATCTTTTGATCTTATTCATTCTGATTTCTGGGGTCCATCTCCTACTCCGTCTATGGGGGGTGCTCGTTATTTTGTCATTTTTGTTGATGATCATACTCGTTTCACTTGGATCTATTTAATGAACAACAAATCTGATCTTAACAAAGTGTATTCTCAATTCATTAGCATGATTCAGACACAGTTTTCAAAAATAATTAAGGTATTTCGTACTGATAATGGTACTGAATTCAAAGAGACATCTTTCTTGAATCTTCTTGCCTCTCATGGCACTGTCATGCAGAGATCGTGTCCGGGAACCTCTCAGCAAAATGGTCGAGCAGAATGTAAACATCGCCACATTCTTAATATTGCGCGTGCTTTAATCATCTCTGCAGCATGTCCTGAACGTTTTTGGGGAGATGCTGCTCTCACAGCAGTTTACACTATCAATAGGGTTCCTTCTCCAGTCATAGGGAACAAAACCCCTTATGATTGTCTTTATGGTCAGTCACCTTCCTATAATCTTATTCGTGTCTTTGGTTGTGTCTGTTTTGTCCACTTACAGCCTCATGAACGAAATAAACTAGAACCTCGTGATCGTCTTTGTTGTTTTGTTGGGTATGAGATTGAACATAAGGGGTATCGTTGTTGGGATCCTCTATCTAAACGTCTCCGCATATCTCGTCACGTCACTTTCTGGGAACACAAGATGTTCTCATCCATGTCTGAATTTCATATATCTCCACATGCACCTTTTTTCGCCAATCCTGACATAGATTTATTTCCTGATGATGTTTTGGAACTTCCTCTTGAGCCTCCAAATGCAGGCACAGCGGATCCTCCATCGGCTCCTCCCATAGATTATGCTCCGCCAGAAGATCTTGTGCCTTCGTCTCGCCCTCACCGTCAAACACACCCTCCATCTCACCTTCACGACTATCAGGTAACATTGCCAAATTTTTCCCGAGCCGCCTCTACTGTCTTGTCTGTCTATGAACCTCGTACATATAGAGAGGCATGCACTAATCCGTTGTGGCAGCAAGCAATGACTGAGGAACTTCGGGCTCTTGAGAAAACTCATACTTGGGATCTCGTACCTTTACCTAATGATAAGTCTGTGGTGAGTTGCAAATGGGTATATAAAGTGAAGACAAAGGCTGATGGTAATGTTGAGCGTTACAAAGCTCGACTTGTTGCAAGAGGATTTTCTCAGGAATATGGGATTGATTATGAGGAGACATTTGCTCCAGTTGCTAGACTTACATTTGTTCGTAGTTTGTTGGCAGTTGCAGCCGGACGAAAGTGGAATCTTTTTCAGATGGACGTCAAGAATGTTTTTCTTAATGGAGATCTGACTGAGGAAGTATATATGCAACCACCGCCCGGGTATGATCATCCGCCAAACACAGTCTGTCGCTTGAAGAATGCTTTATATGGACTCAAGCAAGCTCCGAGGGCATGGTTCTCAAAATTCAGTGGGAAGATGTCTGATCTTGGCTTCACCTCAAGTCCGTATGACACCGCCTTGTTTGTCAAGAAGACTTCCCGTGGTCACATCCTGCTTCTACTCTATGTGGATGACATGATTATCACCGGAGATGATGAATCTGGTATATCTGACCTGAAGATCCAGCTCAACAAATATTTTGAGATAAAGGATCTCGGCAAGCTCACATATTTCCTTGGTCTGGAAATCTCATCGGTCTCTTCATGTTATCACTTATCTCAAACTAAGCATGCATCTGACCTCATTTCTCGAGCGGGCTTATCAGACAGCAAGATTGCTTCCACTCCCATCGAGGTAAACGAGAAGCTTACACCTTCTGATGGGAAACCTCTCCAGGATGCTACATTGTATCGACAGCTCGTAGGCAGCCTTGTCTATCTCACTGTCACACGTCCAGACATTGCCTACGCAATCCACATTATCAGCCAGTTCATGAGTGCACCGCGAACCACGCACTATGAGGCCGTCCTCCGAGTACTCCGCTATGTACGAGGCACTCTATCTAACGGTCTTCATTTCTCGTGTGATGCGCCTATGGTGTTGCAGGCATTTTCAGATGCAGATTGGGCTGGTGATCCTACTGATCGACGTTCTACAACGGGATATTGCTTCTTTCTCGGCAAATCTCTCATCTCTTGGAGGAGTAAGAAGCAGACAACAGGTGCCCGTTCCAGCACAGAAGCCGAATATCGTGCTCTTGCCGACACTACCTCTGAGCTCCTTTGGCTTCGGTGGCTACTTCATGGCATGGGCATCACTCACAACTCGGCCACTTCTATCCATTGTGACAACCGGAGCGCCATTCAGATTGCTCACAATGATGTATTTCATGAAAGAACCAAGCATATCGAGAATGATTGTCACTTCGTGAGACATCAACTCAAACATGGTACTATCACTTTACACACCGTCTCCTCAGACAACCAGACTGCTGATATCTTTACCAAACCTCTGATTTCTGGACGCTTCAATACTCTAGTTTCCAAACTTAATTTGTTCAAACCGGCTTAAGTTTGAGGGGGAGTGTTAATTGTGTAATTTACCTATTCTATATAGGTTTCCTGTTTGTACTATAACCCTAGATATTTGTAGCCTATATATACTGTAATAGTCCTCTTGGACAATCATCAATTCAATAATAATATTCATTATTATTAACAAAGACAATTAGATAACTAAAAATGTACTCAATATATTACTTATTAAAGGGTAATAATGTCCTTAAACGTGTTATTGTTGAGGTAAATTGGTATGCAGAAAAAATACACACAACAAGAAGGTTTGTATACAATTTAAACTGATTATAAAGTCATGAGTTCAATTTATATATAAACTTTCTTTCTATCACATATTTATCTAATATATGACCTAAACTCACGCATGAAAGCTTTAGAACTCTTTGCACATTGCACCTTATAACACCATCGATATGCTTATACTTTTAAGCCCAAATTATTTTGTACACTTGACTTATTGGCGTGATTAATTAAAAATTATGGAATCCACTGACCTGACAACATTGAAATTTCTGAAACCAAAATCTAGTAGCACTTGTTGTGGGAAACCAAGGAAGAGCGCGTAGCAAATAAACTTTATGCATGATAGAGATCACGCTTAATCCAAAAGTGTAGTTTATACACGACAGACGTCCAGTCCACTTAAAAGTTCAAATTAATAGGCGGAGGCACAAATTATTATTTAAGCTGATAAATAAATTTGCATCTTTAAGATGTGGTATCTTAACACCCCTACTCACGAGCAAGTCGGGTTGAAATGCACGCGGAAACAGACGATCAGGGTGCATGGACAGTATGGACACCCTCCGATCTATAGGCTTAAACCCGAAACATATGACATATGGAGGTCATGTTCAAAAACATAACCAATGACATGTGAATGTAGCGTCCAAAATAGATCAAGCTCTAATATCATGTCGTAAGCTCAAACTTTGAGCTGATAAATGAATGCTTATATAATTATTTAAACTGATGGACATATTCATACATTTTAAATGTGGTCCTCTATTCAATGTTTATATTAATTTTCCTCATACTTTATATTTATTATTGTAACATTTAAGCGCTGGTTTAAATTTTAAATCATTATTTATAAAGAACATTATAGATATATTAAAAATTAACCGTCGACATACATGATCATGATTAATTCGAAAAACAACAACCTTGATAATTTGAAAAGAAACTCCCATACAATTATTCCTACTCCAAAAGCCTTGAAATCAATGGATAAAGTTTTCATACATAACATTAACAACTTTTTTTAAAGGAGAAGCAAATTTTATTAATTAAATAGCAACTAACCCGGTATCAAGCTGGACAGCTGAAGGTACAAATGGTGGGACAGATCTCTCACCATAATCCTATCTATTGTTAGTTAAAACAAACATGACCAATTCGTGAGCCATTTGATTACGAGCAAAACAAAGGACAGAAGTTCTGATAATGGATAGTACACAACACCGTTTGCTAATGATTCCTCCAAAGTTGTTCAGCTCATCCCGTTTAGCAACATGTAGAGCCACAACCTCCAACTCATGCGGAAGGAGAAACCCCGTGATCTTGCTGCGGAATGCTTTACACAAGCATCTCTAATAACCCCAGAGACCAATCGACTCGAACCAGTTAACATCGTGCAGAGTCACGACCTCCAACTCATACGGATGGAGAAACCCCGTGATCTTTCTACAGACCGACTTAAACCAGCATCCTTGATCACCATGCGATCAATATGGTCATCGCGAAATTCAAATCCTCCCATCTCATTGGGTTTAACCGGATCAACCCATCGACACCAAGGACCCCCCTCTCCCCCCGTTTCCTTCAAGTACATTTCCCAATAAGACACGTATTGAATCTTGAGCAAGCCGAGCCACCTAGTTCGGTATGCTTGCCTGAGTCTACCCACCGACACCAGATAACTCTGGTTCCCTCCCGGCGTACCAACCAACCAAAAGCAAAACCCCCATCTCTCCATGCTCCACTGTCGCAACCCAGGCGCGACCCATCTGCAACTCCAGCCTCACCCGTCTCATCTGATAGAAATAATGAGGGATATATTATTGATATGTTATGAATTACAAGAGACCTATATTTATGGAATCTAATATAAAGAAAAAGAGAAAGAGAGGGAATATATAACCCTAATACATATGGGAAAAGGAAACTATAATATAATCTAACAGCCTCCCTCAAACTCAATGCAATGAAACAAGAATTGAGTTTGAAGCTTGATAATATTGAGTTGTGGCGAGAGTTGCGGCTGCCGAGGATGATGTCGAGGTGATGCATTGAGGATGGAGGATGTGCGCCGCTTACGGCCGATGGCGGATGCCTGATGCCCGTATGTGCTGAATGATGGATGATGCCCGATGATGCCTGCTGATGTCCGATGATGCCTGATGGCAGATGGCGAGATAACAGTTGTCCGATGATGCCTGATGGCTAATGGCGAGATAGTAGATGCTCAATGATTTCCATATGCCAAGATAGCAAATGCCCAATAATTGTCAGATGCCTGATGGTTGATGGCGAGATAGCATATGCCCAATGATTGCTAGATGCCTGATGGCTGATGGCGAGATAACAGCTACCCAATGATTAACATATGCCAGATGCTCTCCTCTCACATGCGGTGTCCGAATTACGGGATAACTTTCCAAATTACGGTGATGTACACGTGTCGGTTTCCAGATTACATGATAACTTTCCGAATTACGGGGATGTACACGTGTCGGTTTCCGGATTACGGGATAGCTTTTCCGATTTACAGGATGTCCAACTTACGGGATGTCCGACTTACAGGATTTCCGCGCGTGAGGAAGCGATAGAGCGGCAGAGAGAAGTATAAAAGTAGAAAAAAGAGAACACTAAATATTGTCGGCACTTCAGGACATAATCAAATTGAATGAGTATGTATGCATGTTTATATAAGCACTTTGGAAGACAAATAATGATGGATAAAACAAAATAAGTGGTTAAAAAAGAAGTAAGACAGAAGAAGACAGAATGAGAGATATGCAAAATTAATAAGACAAAAAGTAAAAGAAGAACATATTGGTTTGAGAAAGAAAATAACCGAATAAGAGAAAGGACAAAAAAAGAGTAGAGACGGTGTTTGAACTTGGTAGAGGAGATTTGCTGAATGTGGTACGAGATTGTCGAGTTGATTGTTTGCGAAAGTTTTTTTTTATTTATAATAGAAATAATGATGGATATATTATTGATGTGTTGTGAATTACAAGAGACCTATATTTATTGAATTTAATATAGAGAGAGGGAAAGAGATGGAATAGATAACCCTGATTCATATGGGAAAATGAAACTAGGATATTAGCCCATCTTCAAACCACTCGACCTCGCCTCCAGCAAAACCCGATCTACCACCCGATCACGCATCCGTCAGACCCATACCTACTTTCACAGGGGCTCTACTCCTACCGCCGCACCAAGCTGACGTTGCCGCCAGTACTACGCAGACGTCAACACCCATAAAAGAAGGATACAGACCGCCACACCCACACAACCTTGACAACTTGGTTCTATTGAATCTTTATTTATTTGTAATATTCAAATGATATTTATTTCCCACTACTACAATTTACAAATAAGTAGTTGTATTATATAATTGGCAAAAAGAAAGAGACATAACATGACATGGCAGTTAGTGAGTGGATATATAATAAGTGCCGACCTTATCGGGAAGAAGCAAAGCAATGGTCGTCGTGGGTTAATGAATCGAACAAAGATTCGATTCTCACGCGAGTTCGATGTTCCGACCAAAAGTAGAACCCGATTCGAACCTTAACCGCAGGCCCAACCTCCTATTGTTCTCTTCTTTCTCCCACTTGTCACTGTCGGCTCTCAAACACTGCATCACTTCACTTGGATAACTCTTAAATATAATGTGCAGAATTTAATCATTTGATTTTCGATTCGGTTATTATTCAATGATTATAATATTTGTAATAAGGACCCAATCCGAATGATCCTATTTCCACTTGATGAAAATAATTTGACACGTGTCGATCGGTTGAAGAACAAGCATGGCTGTACGGACCGCAAAACACGGGGTCGTCCACCAATCAAACGGTTCTGCGCGTATGATCGAACATCGCCGACTTTTAGGGCGCGAAACCAGACCCATTCATATGGGTCGCATTTAGATCAAACGACGTCGTTCCGACCCCTTGGCTGCACCAAACCCTCGATGCGTCATAAAAACCTGAGTCTTGAATACCAAGAAAATCCAATTTAAATCAAGTATAAATTACTATGGCCAAATTCATGTGTTATGGCACTTTGATGATTTCACACATTCGGCATGACAATTTTAGGGTCTTGTGTTGGATTGATGTAGTATTGCATTATTAAGATTTTCATATGTTATGTTTCTATGTTTCCATGTCGGAAATGACTATTATTATTGATCTATATCTTTATGCTAGGACATGTTATTTAGTGTTGTGATAAGTTTGATTGAGAAGTATGTTAAAATTTTCAAGAATGAACTTCTCACTGTATTTGTAGCATTCTTGTAGCTTCCATTATACATTTTTATCTTATGACTATTTTTTGGGACGAATTCTTAAATATTGTATTAAGCAATCACACTGTTTCTTTTGATTTTTTTGATGCACGCGTGCATTTTTCGACGCTTGTGCCAATCGTATTCTCAATTTCATGATTACTCTAATAATATTTTTTCTTCATTGTCGATTAAAAAATTAAACAAGAAGATTGATATAATCGCGTGACAACTTTTTTTCTTTTTCTCTGTACGGAGGAGGGAGCAATTACATTGCAAAAAAAAGGTAAACATATATATTCAGGGTGGTTTGACCACGAGATTCAAGTCAACGGTGAACACTAAAGCCACAGAGCACCAGCCTCTTTTAAGAGAGGGACGAGAGAGCCGTTGATGTGGGAGGCCATGACCCTGTCCATGGCTCCGACGAGCTTGCCTCCGATGAACACCACCGGCACGGCGGCGGAGGAGCCGAGGAGGGCGGTGAGGGCCTTCTCCAAGTCCTTGCCGCTGGGTTGGAGGTCGAGCTCGTACACGGCGGGGCTCACCCCCATGCCCGAGAAGAGCCTCTTCACGGCGTGGCACATGCAGCAGCTGCTCACGCTGAAGATCACCACCGCGTTCTCCGCCGCCAGCTTCTCCACGCTCCTCGCCGCCGCCGCCGGCATGTATGCTTGGTAATGCATTTTTAATTATTTCCGTCAAAGAACAAAAAGTGACTAAAATATAAGAGGAGAGTGATGAGTAGTGGTGAGTGGCTTTATGGCTAGTGAGTGAGTGAGTGAGGAGTAGTGATAGAGATGATGGGTTGGTACTTATATATATATAGAGAGAGAGAGAGATTTTTCATTTTTGGTGATCGTGAAGATTGAGAGGAATATGTGTATATAGAGGCTTTTGATGACGCGTCACTTTATTCTGATGGCACTTTTGTAATAATGATGTTTTCTTGTTCCTTTGCCGTCGTCAGCTTCGTGAGAGTGATGTGGCTTTATTAATAAGATCCCTAATGTTGTTGGTGGAATAAAATAAGTAAGCTCAAATTCAGATATTTCGCTGAAAAGTATATGTTGAAATTGAATTAAAAAATAAGTAAGAGTAATATTATAGGTCGTGGACGTAGTGAAGGGAGAAATCATGTTACTAAGTAAAGCCTCGACTGTTTGATAATTAGTCATGATTGAAAGAGGAGGTTGTTGAAGAATGCTACGATTGTGAGGTAGATTACTTATTAATCCAGTATTGTGGCATGGAAAGCCCAGACATAGGTGGCGGTGGGGGAACGTGAAAGGTTCCAGATGTGCAAAAGGTGGATCACACAATTCCTATAGGTACATAAAAAAGAGGTGGAAGTTCATTATGTTGGAGAGGTTTAATACACGTAGGAAAGACGGACCAGACAATTTAAATACAAAGGGTAAATGTGACGTTCTTTAAGTACATAAGGTGAGTAGTTACCCTCGAATTTTGGCTTCTTCTCTGAAGAATGATCGCTAAAGGATTTCATGACTCGATTTCTTATAATGCCCTCTGATGTTAAGGCTGAGAGGAAAAAAATAGAATATTTGACTTGACGATGTAAATGCAATTAGCTTTGCTGCATCTTCAACTGCTGTAAATTTATGGGTTCTTCCTCTAGATGCCCAACTTTTTCTGTGTATGGTACTTGTCGTGTGTACATTACCAATGTCGATTGTCCTTGTTTCGTGGAACAAAACTAGAAGATGCTATCAAGTAAGTAGGAGTGTGCACTTTAACCTAAAACCGGTTTCAAACTGAAAAATCGAAAATTGTGTGTATTGAGTCGAATTTGGGCATGTAAATTGAGAACTAAATCAATTTGGTTTAGGTCCGGTTATGAGAGCGCATAACCGGTTCAGAGCCAAACCAATTCAAGGGACTATGTGTCGTTTACTAAGCGCACCACTACACCACGCACTAACAACACACCGCTCTAACTCTTCTTTTATTTTTGAAGCTTTTTGCAATTCTCAACTTCTTATTCATTTCACTTGCTCATCAGCTCAAAAACAGTTCGCATAAATCGTCAACTTTTCATCGATTCTCCCTCGTCGAGTCGTCGTCGCAACTCACACAAATTTCACCCTCAACATCTCATGTCGAGTCTCCTCTCTTCTCTTAGCTCTCCAATGATTTCGTCTCTCTTCTCTGCTCTCACACAACATAACGAATCCACATTCCACTGACTCACACTAGTCTCTTACAATAAGTTATCTTTCTCACGTCCTTAATTTGTCACAAACACCATCGATTTATGAAAATTGAGCATGGCTATGTAATTAGAGTTTTTTTAATCTAGATTTTTAGCTCAAATTTGAGTTGAAGTTGAAATAAACAATCATAGTCCATGATATCTCGTCAAGATCTGAACCAATTAGAGTCCATAACAAAATCCAGCCTGAGAAGATATGAGGTGATGCCAAGTTGGCAAGATTCAAAGAAATAAGAAAATAATCAAAATTTTCCAAGGAAAATGAAACACACGACCCAACAAAGTGCCCGAGAGTAGATGAGGTGGCGCCAAGTTGGCAAGATTCCAAGAAATAAGGAAATAAGCAAAATTAACTAAGAAAAATGAAACACGCGGTGTTCGTGTGTTTCACGCATGGAACAGTGAGTTTTGCTTGATCGCCACGCCAACTCGTATCCGGGAAGAAGAAAGAATAAACTCGCCAGAATTAGGAAATTTGAAAATGTACGAACCCATGTGAATTTCACACGAGGTTTGTGGGATTTTTCTTATAAGTAGGGGACCGATTTCCTGACTAATTTCCTGACTAAGAGAGATCCCTCCTGAGTAATTTTCGAAATATATACTATGTGAGAGAGTTCAATTTATATGAGTGGGGCAACATACAAGCAAGGTTTCAAGGAGTCGATATATTGTTTAAGACATGAAAATTTATGAAAAATAACTCATCAATTGGGTTTTATCTTTCTAATCTCATCTTGTTTTTATGAATGATCATCCATATCTTATTAACATGTTTTCCTTTGTTACGAGTAGCTAAACCTCCATTAATTTGGTTATGGGATGAATTAGTAGTGTGGGGATGCTTTAAACGGTTTTACATGCATACAACCCGCGTAAGAGAGTTTTCAACTAATTGATCTCAGTCTTCTATCTTTCTATGTTTACATAATACCAACGTATAGAGTGAAACTAAAATCTTTGGAATTCGGATTTAAATCTTAGTTCTAATCGGTAATTAAGGTTAGCACGAGTGCAATAATCATAAACTTATCCCTGAAAGTTAAAAGAATTTACAAATCTTAATCAACTCATTATTTTAAATATAGGATCTAGGGAGTTAAATTATCATAATTGACTTAAACCATATAATATCTTACAAAGGGCTTCTGGTAGATTAGAGAATTATTGCGGTTCCTCTATTTAAGTAAAATAACACCTTTTAATGTATAATTGTCAATTACTATTGTCTCCCTATTTACGGATTTGGGCAAGATATCGGTGTTTTGTGCAAGAAAAATCCTCAAAAATCACACCCTTCATGCTAATCGTATAGTTTCATATATGTATCAGAAAAAAACTTACATCAGAAGGGTAAATTAGTTTACTGAAAATTGAATAATCATCATCATCATCATCATCATCTCTTCTTAGCATTGCCCTCAAAAAGATCATCTATGTGCGTCTCTAAGTCATCAGGCTGGAACTTGATATACTTCTGGTATTGCTTCCCGGGATCCAGGTACTGCGAGAACCTCCCCATGAAGGACCTGTAGGCGGGCACGACGAGCGACGATATCGATATCCTGAGCTCCGTCTGCAGCTGCTCGTCACTGACGACCCACGTGCTCTGCGTCTTGTGTATCTCCTCGAACATGCTGCTGAAGCTCTTGAACCTCTCCTTGAGCACCGGCTTCACCACCTTCCCGTTGTTCATGAGCCCCTCGTGCCCCAGGCAGCCCAGCAGCTTGTTCCACGTCTCCCTCTGGTACGTCCTGTGGTGGTTCATCATCTCCGCGTACATCCTCCTCGACCACGTCCCCCCCATCAGCTGCTGCATCTCCCCCGTCCTCTGCACCTTCTGCAGCATGTACTGCCCGTTGTTCATCATGAATATCGCGCTCAGCGCCACGTCCTTGTACAGCTTCGACTTCCCCTCCAGGTTCGCCTCCAGCATCTTCATTATCTTCACGATCTCCGTCCCCAGCGGGGACCGCGAGCTGTCCCGGTCCTGCTGGCTCTTCGACTCGCTGCTGTCCTCGTCCCCGCCCTCGTGGCAGGGCCGGCTGGTGGAGTCCGCCCGCTCGAACTTGGCGTGGTCCGCGAACACCTGCTCGAGGGTGTCCTTGTACTGGCACGCGTAGTTGAGGTAGTTCATGGTGTAGCGGGTGAGCGGGTGGACCGCTCCCCCGGGCACCGCAGTTTTCCCCGTTTCGGACCGGATCGAGCTGTCCAGCTCGAAGAAGATGGAGATCGCGGCCTCCCCGAGCCGCGACCGGACCGCCGCGGCCTCGGCTCGGAGGGGTCTCGTGGGGTCGTGCGGGAACAGCGAGTCGTCGGCGGAGAGGACCGTGTCTCGCATGGTCTCGTACATGTCGAGCGTCTTGAAGAGCTTCTCGGTGGTTCGCTTCAGCATCGCCACCGCCTCGGCGAAATTGATGAGGTGGATCAAGACGGTGCGCAGGAGGGCCCGGTACAGCCATGGCGCGATCCTCGGCGCGTGGTGCGCGGTGAAGACCTCGTGAATCAGCCTGAGCTCGCCGGGGAAGTAAACGACGACGCATTGCTTGCACGTCGATATCCACGTGGATATGTCGCGCTCCAGAGCCTCCCAGGGCATTTTCTGCATGTCGTCGATGCCGATCCTCTCGAAGCCCATGGTCTTGTAAACGGCGCCGTCTAGGGCGTTTTGTCTCGCGATCTTGTACACGTTGCAGCACTCGGCTTCGTAGCCCGCGGAGAGCATTCGGGCGGCTATGCTCCTGACGCTCGAAACGACGTCGTTGGGGTAGTCCGGGTACGGTTCGGGGTTCGGTTCGGGCTCGGGTTTGGCTTCCTCGGTCGGGTCTTGATCGTGATCTTCTTCGATCTTGGGTTCCGGATTTGACTTGCTGCTATATGATTCTTCTAGAATCGACCTCAGTTGCTCTTCGAGGAACAACATTGCTCGCTGCTGTACCTTCCCGATGCGATTCAGCAACAGATTGGGGCTCTTGGAACTGGCTCCAGTAGCCAGAATCTTCACGAGTTTCGTGATCCGATCCACGGACTCGAGGAACAGAGCGTCTCCTTCGGGGACCTCGTTCCACCTCTCGTCGCCGGAATCGCACCTCCCGATCACGATCCCTTCCACGAGGTTCAGGAACTTCGCGACGCTCTCGGGGGCCGCCTCTTTCTCCGGCGACGCTCCTCCCGATTCGCTCCCATCGCCTCCGTGAGCGAGGATGAAGCCATCGATGTCTCGGAAGATGTTCCCGAAATCGAAATGTGGATCGGTGTCGGGAGGGTCTCCGGTCTTGTTGGTGTCGCTATACGGCGTCGTTCCGGGCGGTGAGTCCAGGTTCTCTGCAAAATCAGGCGCTTTCTCGGTCGGGCTCGCGTTTTCCTCCATTGTTCAGGCGCGAAGAAGAAACGGAACAATATTATTTTCTCTTTTTTGTTGTTTTTGCCGTGTAATTGATTTTTCTTTTCTTGTTTTGGATTGAAATGGTCATAACTGAAATTGCTCTCAGATTGGGGCGTTGGTTGTTCTTCCCACGTTTATTTTCCCCTTATTTGCGGGTAACGAGCCACGTAAGCGCTTCTGCCCTGAAACGGGCCTCGTGAAAGGGCTCATTTTGGCCCACCCATAAGGCCCAAATCCTATGGATTTCAAATATTTCTAAATCCTTAGATTTATTGAAACGACATCGTTTTTGAAGGAAGGGAATTTGTCGGCAAAGATCTATTTTCTTCTTCAAACAAAAATATTGTCAGTCTCAAAGGTCCCATCTTCACTCTCACTCTGATTCCTCAGGCAAATCCAATACACAAGTGCTCGAGAACCAAACAAGGGACTGGTTCAGTGAGCGACGACGCTCGCACCCAGAATGAGGTACGGTGGATTCAAAAGATGGAAATGGTCCGTACACACGTTCGTGATTCTCAGCGCGACCTTGTCCGGTCTCGGCCTCTTGCTGCTAACTCTCAAATCCATCGACGATTCATCGACCGAAACCGATTCTGCCACCGCCGAGCTCCTCCAATTTCACCGATCCGATTCCAATTCCACCTCCAATTTCCGAGAGCCGAAGCCTGAGAGGTATGTGAAAGGCGGATCGAAGAAAGCGTGTGCCACTGTTGAAGAGATGGGGAAGGTCTTCGATGGAGGGTTCTGGGAGGAGAGTCTCAGGGTCAGGAGATTGATTCAGCGCCATTTTGATCTTAATGGTACTGATTAATTTAGTTCTTTGTTTACTTTTTAATTTGTGTGTGCGTAGTTCGATTGGAATTTATAAATCACTGTATAATCGGAAAATTAAGCAACTGAGTGATTGTTGATTATGTACATGTTGTGAATGGCTATTTCAAAATTATGTATTTTGTTCCAATTGGTTTCTGTTGAGACCCTTTGATATGGCATTTTCTTCTAGTATAGTTGTTTTGTATTGTATCATTACAAAAAGGGCATATATTAGAACAGGATAGTGAAATTAAATTGGAACAAAATAGAATTTAGGGAATAAATTAGAACAAATTGCATTGGGAAGTATCACTATAAGCTTTACTAATCCCCAAACACGTCTTCCTTTGAAAGCAATTTTTTCTTTGTCGATAATATTCATTTATGCGCCAGAGGTTGCACTGTAGCACTTGCTATATATACCTTATTCTTCTCCTCAGAAATTAGTGTTTTGGGTCATTTCGTTTTGTTGAAATATATTTAAATTTTTTTGAAGGTTATATGTTTTGGTACTATTTTAGGTCCATCGAGAATCAGGAGTCTTCCCCCAGAGCAATTTTGCAGACACGGGTTTGTGATTGGTAAAGCATCGGAAGCGGGCTTTGGGAATGAAATGTACAAGATCTTAACTGCAGCGGCGCTGAGCGTGATGTTGAACCGGTCCCTAATCATCGGGCAAACCAGGCATCTTGGTTCTTTCTCCTGCCTTTCTATTTATTTCTCTAAATGTTTGTGGTCTAGCTCAGTGTCGTTCCTTACACAACGCATTGTAGTGCTGAAATGTAGGCATGTGCTGCCTTCATTGTTCACAAATAAGCACTCAACCTGTTGATGCTTTACCATAATAAACAGTATAATGCAGAAATGCCATCTTATTGATTCTGATAATTGCTTTACTTAATTCAGGGGTAAATATCCTTTTGGGGATTACATATCTTACTCCAATGTATCCTTTACTTTGAAGGAGGTCAAGCACCTTTGGAGACATAATTGCTGTGTGACAAAGTATAAAAAGCATCTTGTGATGAGAACTGATGATTTTGTGAAGCCAACTCAAACAAATGTTCTATGCAGTGATTGGAGGAAATGGGAACAACCTATAATATGGTACAGCGATATGTCACTCATTCTCTAACAGAATCATGCTATTTTGTTTTACTTTTCTTTCGGCATAGGCCTTGTATCACATTGTTGATTAATTGAATTCAACAGGTTCCAGAATACAACAGATGCTGTGGCAGCTCAGTTTTTCCTTAAGAACGTACACCCCGGGATGAGAAATGTAGCTTCTGAGTTGTTTGGAAAACCAGAAGCTTTGCAATCTCGTCCTAATGTATTTGGGGAGTTGATGAGAGTACTCATATCACCTTCAGAAGATGTTCAAAGAGCAGTAAATTGGGTTCTTGGTAGTGGGGTTGATCCTGATATTTCTTTGCACATGCGGATGCTTATGAACAGGTATTTCCACACAAATAAAGTGTAAATATCAAATACTTTACTAAAAAAGAATAGTGTAGCCTTGTACCTAGAAGAGCCCAGACAATTGTCTTATAACTAGAGGTTTGCAGAAATGGATGCATCTCTATATCCACTTCACAAAGAATGTATAAAGATAGGCATATAAGTTAATTCACAAGAAAATGATCCTTTTGAAGTTGTTAGGTGCAAATTTTTTTAATCTTAAATCATAGAATTTACAAGAAACACACATGCAAAAGACAAACACAAATTGTTTGCTGATGTTCAGCCTTGATGGTTTGGATCAGTGAGTTATTGATGCTGTTTGTTGGATCATTTATTTCAGGCCTGTGAGAGCTGTACATGCAGCTTTGAGCTGCCTCAGAAAAGCCATGAAAAACATCAAGGAGTTGAAACAGCCGAGGGTGGTTATAGTATCAGATACCCCTGCTATCGTCCGAATTATGGCATCAAATATAAGTGAATTCGCAGAGGTGATTAACTTGTAATATATTCTTATTGGCATGACACGGATGTGGAGAAGCCTGTTTTAGAGAACATTAGTAACATCAAAGTAAATTAGGTTTTCTATGTACCTGTTAGATTAGGTCTCTTTTCCTTGTTTTCTATGCTCAAACTCAATACATGTTGCATAGATTTTGATCATATTATTCTATGATTTTCCCAGGTAGTTCATTTTGATTACAAACTTTTCAAAGGCAACATGTCTCAAGAGGCAAATAGTCTAAACTTCAGAGTTAAAGATTGGGGCCCGGCACCCAGATGGGTTGCATTTGTGGACTTCTTTCTTGCATCACGTGCCAAGCATGCTGTTGTTTCTGGGGCTCACAGGCGTGTCGGAACCACATATGCCCAGCTAATTGCAGCTCGGGCTGCAGCACACAGTCTCGGTACTTCTAAACCCTGCATATTTAAATACCTTCCCTGAGAGCAACTCCAACCAGGCCCCAAAACCCCATATTTTTGGGGGTTTTGGGGACTTTGAACTCCAACCCAAGCCCTAAAAATCCCATCCCCATCCTCATTTTTGGGGCTCTTCTAAAGTGAGTCCCCATAATTTTAATGGTTTTTGATTTCACTCATTTTCCACTTCTCTTTTGCTCTTGAATGTAGTAAATTATTTTAATATTGAAAGTAGTATTGATGTGACAATTAGGGAGATTTGTAGAAACTTATGTTGGAGTTGGATGGGGATGAGGACTTGAATTTTCCTTATAATTGGATAATGATCTTAGGCTTTTGGGTCCCTTGGGTTGAAGTTGATCTGATTAGGTGTATTTTTGGGACATGGTACTGAGAAGCTGTATATAATTATACATCTATCTTACTTTCAGGGGATAACTCTACTAGTTCAAACTTCTCCTTCCTGAGCAGCTTCCAAATCAATCTGTTGACAGATGGTTTGAAAAACCAGGTTGGTTGGGGACATGTGTGGAATAGATTTGCAGGACCGCTGAGTTGTCATAACCAGCCAGATCAGTGTGCCTCCACCCCTCTTCTTCCTCCGGCCTGGTGGGATGGTCTCTGGCAGTCTCCGATTCCTCGGGACATCCGCAGGTTAGCTGCATATGGCATTGACCTATCTGGTTTTGGGACTTTTCCTGAAAATAATCTCCAGTCTTTCTGCAATGCTGGAAGAAAGACGGCGAAATCTGTTGTGATCTTGTAGCTTCATAGTAGGCGGATCGTTAATTTAATCGCGCGACAATTGTATGCGTATTGAGTTGTTGTTGTGTTGTCAGATTAGTGACTGAAGTTCAAAATTATATGCAATATTTTGTCTTCCATGATGTTCTCTTTTACCTTTGCAAATGAAATGTTTTAGTGGCCAAATGCTATTGATTGGAGTTTATGGAATATTTCCCCATGTGAAGAAAAATTGGATTATTAAACTGAACATTCTGTGTTGTCTGAATAGAAGTCACGTTATGGAACGACTGTGCATGAATTCACTGACAATGGTGGCGTGATGGTTCTGCTGTGTAGTTATCATGGCCGTCACAAGTTGGAAATGATGGTGTTTTCATCTACCACGAGTTTGAGCTGAACATATTATTTGTGATTTAATGAGAATAATCACATTTTGTAAGTGATCTACTTTTTTAAATAATAATTAAATGAATGGTTAGTTTGTACTTTTTACGTACATATTCTTATAATTGGGAATAACGATAAGTCGGGTTTCACCAAATCCGCATTCGACTCGCTCATTCTCAACGGGTACTAGACTCTTGAAAAGGTAATGGGTGTCTGACCTGATTAAAACTTGACGCGTGCGAGGATTTTTAAAAACCCGACCTGAAAATTTCATATCAAGGAAATAAAAATATAACTAGAAGTGATTTTCTAATTAATTTTCATAATTTAGAAGAAATGATTTTGTAACAAAAAGAAAAGGGAATGAAATATTGAAAAGTGATAAATATTAAGTTAAAAGTATAATTATAAAATATAATATAATTATTATTTTTTAAATGGTTTTAGGTGCGGGTCGAATCGGGTATAGACCACCTCGCAGCTGTTCAAAAAATCTGGACCTAAAATATTTAGATTTTGCCCGTTTTAATAGGGGCATGTGGATCGGGTTCAATTTTTGGCCATCTCAGTATAATATAAGAAAATATATTTATGTTCATCACAGTTACATTTTTTTTAAATATTACATTACTTTCTTTAGCTACCCATAAATTCACATCTCTTAAATATCGTGTTGAGTCTCGCATAATATATTAAAGTCAGAAAACGAGCAGTGTCAATTAATAGATCACGCTCAAACTGGTCATCACGATTACATTTACTTTTTAAAAGATAAGCAATTTTCATGGGTAATTTTGTACAAGTGAGTTATTCTTAACATTAATTATTCTTTAAATTAAACTTTTTTAGTTGGTTCGGACTTGCTCACTCACTCAAACAAACCCTATGCTTAACCAAAGCATTATTTCAACAAAAAAATAATTTGCTGTTTTTTTAGAGGAATAATTTGCTTTTACCTTTTCCATTGCATGTGCACTTTCGCATGTAATCATGACAGCATCGCTCACACATTTACCGTTTTACTCTAATCCACCGAAACCAGTCATTCATAATCAAAAAGTATACAGGGGCAATACGGTAACTTCACGCGTCGACAAAGTGACTTTGTGAAGTGTGTCGTGGCAAACCGATGATGGATTGATGCACACTCGAGAGAGGCAAATTAGCCTCAAAAAGCAAAAGCCAGCAAAGTCGGCCACCTAAACTCACCGGCGCTCCTCGGTCACAGCCCAATCACGCCCCGCCACGTCAACATCACACCCTGTAAAGCGCCACAGCACGACACAGAATCTCTGTTACGCCCAAAAACAGCACAGAATAGAAAAGAGAAAAAAAATAGAAACCCTTCTCCTTCCTCATGCCTTCGTCGCCGATTCTGAATCTAGCCGTTGAGCTCGCCGGAATCTGACCCTCAGCTCGCCGGAAGCTTCGAAGGTACTGCCTCCGGGCCCAGACCATAGCTCCTAGCTCGGATTGTAGTGTAGGTTCGTGCCTGGCTGAGAGAAAAAAGCTGTAGCGAGGTCCTCGAGCTGAGAAAGAAGATGTATGTGGTTCCGCCACCGCAGAGATCTGATATCGGGGCCGGATCGGGCGATTTACAGGTTTATCAAGCTTGGAAAGGGAGCAATGTGAGTACAGGCTTCTGATTCCTCTACCCTTTTCTTTTTCTGTCATGTTTTGTTCTGATTTTGGTCTATGTTGATGTTCTAGCTGATTCGTGCTTCGAATTTCAGTAATTGTTGATTACACTGCTGTTTCTGGGTGATTCAAGGATTACCTTGTATTGGGGCATTTTGTGTGCAGTTGTTGGGAATGTGTGTTGAACTGTTTTGCTGGGTTAGTGGTTGCTGGATTGTAATTAAAGGTTCAAGCTTGGGAAATGGGTGTTTGATGATTTAACAAGGGAATGCCTCTCTTTTTTCTCTTATTGGTTTAGTATTGAACACGGGTTAGTGAGGGAAGCAGGAATGGTCGATAGTGATGCATTTGGATTGTAGTTATACTGTCCTTAACTGTATACATACAGATATGTAACGATTTGGGCGGCTACTTTGTTTTCTTAGAAAAAAGATTGAAGGTTTGGGGTTAAGTGACAGTTACTATACTAATAGACTAGATGTTAAGCTGTGGTCTAGATTCTGTTTATAGACAAATTGCAAAATCTTTAATTTTCTTGTTTAGCCTTTGAATGTGCCTGGAAGTTCTTAGTGTAATGATCACTAAAAATACTGCTTAATGATTAGGGATGATTCAGAACTATCAATACCACTGTTTGGGAATCTGCAGTTCCCTATTCACTGTAGCCCTGTTTTTAGTGCATTCGAAGGATTTGCTAACCTATTGTAACAATTTTGAGTTCCAGCTGTAGCTTTGGCATTCCTTTACTTACTGGTGGTCATATTCATCTTGTTATTACTCAAAACTTCTGCCTCTTTTGCTTGGTTTCTATTTTTGTTTGATATTCATGTTTAGTCATCTAGATCGACCCCTCTAGTCTTTATCTGCATTTTTGTGACTTAATTTTTGGTTAGGTAATACTTAGTTCCCCTAATCAATTATAAAAGCAGTACCTTTGATAAACTTTGGTCATGATTGCATGATAGTATGATGCCTAAAGATGTAAGAAATATTTTACTGTTTACTTTTGCTTGATTGGGTTGTCATGGTAAAGTAATGTTTTGAGGTTGTTTCATGCAGATATTTTTCCTTCAAGGGAGGTTTATCTTTGGACCAGATGTAAGATCACTGGGGCTGACCATATGCCTTATAGTTGTTCCTGTCGCGGTTTTCTGTGTCTTTGTTGCCAGAAAATTGATGGATCATTTCTCTGATCACTTGGGAATATCAATAATGGTTGTTGCTGTTCTATTCACAATTTATGTAAGTTCTCCCTCTGTGAATGTATGTGTGCTTGTTTGGCGGGTTGTTATATTTTAAATGCCCTATCAGGCAATAGTATGCAAGGTCGGTTCGCTTTGCATCTTTTTGGCTACTTGTGAAATTAATTTCTCTTCCTAGCCCTAATCTTTTTGGCTACTTGTGTTATATATGAATAGGTTGAATCATATACATGGTTCTATAACAATACATGATATGTATTGCTTCTTTAAGTCTCTAATTTTTGCTAGTTAGATTGCACAAATATGCATCACATTTTCTTGCTATTTTGATTCGCCTAAGATTTGGTTATTTGTTCTGATGCTTGATAAGCTTTTGTTTGACCCCAAGCATCTGAACAGAAATGTGGATAAGCGATATTTTGTTTCTGTTTTGGGCCATACATTAATTGTATATTCGTGTTTATCACATGAACTGTTTAAACGACCCCCCCCCCCCCTCCCCCCCAGACACATGGGATCCACTTTGTTTATATCTTAATAATTGAGGTTTCGTGTTTTAGGCCTCAAATTTCACACCAGATCCATAGAAACTTGTTTGCTGAATGTCTTTAGGTTGTGGTGGTACTCTTCCCACCGTCGCGGGTCTCAATTGATTTATGTGGTAAATTGAATTTTAACCATATGCTTTAATATGTAGAAAATAATACACGTGGTTAATGTAGCCGAGTGCCATGCATCATAACTTTTCAGGGTTAATTATTCCTTTCTTCATTGACTCATGCACTTTAGTTTCATTGTGGACCATGCATAATATGTCTGTCAGGTAACGACATTAAGTTTGTTGGCGATGCTCATGGATTGTGTAATACTGAACTCAATTCATTTACGTATTTCCCTTTCAGGATTTAATTCTTCTTTTGCTAACATCTGGAAGAGATCCTGGCATTATTCCACGCAATGCACACCCTCCCGAGCCAGAAGCCTACGAAGGGGCAGATGCTGGAGCTGGTCAAACGCCTCAGTTAAGGTTGCCCCGTATTAAGGAAGTGGATGTCAATGGAATCACTGTGAAGATCAAGTACTGTGATACTTGTATGCTTTACAGGCCTCCTCGCTGTTCCCACTGTTCAATCTGCAATAACTGCGTAGAACGATTTGACCACCATTGCCCTTGGGTTGGGCAGTGTATTGGGCTGGTAAGTACGTTTTTCCAAAATAATATTTCCTTATTTGTAATTGTAGGTCATATATGCCGATATGGTATTGATGTGCAGATGCTTGGTGACTATGCAACTGAACTATCACGTATCTCTTTGCAGCGAAATTACAGATTCTTCTTCATGTTTGTCTTCTCAACGACTCTGCTTTGTATATATGTTTTTGCATTTTGTTGGGTCTACATTCGGAGGATCATGGAAGGAGAGGAGACAACAGTCTGGAGAGCAATGATAAAAACCCCTGCCTCCATTGTCCTGATAATTTACACCTTCATTTCAATGTGGTTCGTTGGTGGCCTTACCGCCTTCCATTTATATCTCATCAGTACAAACCAGGTAAAATATAATTCCATTTATACCGAAGGCTCTTAATCAAACTCCCGGGTTTCCAATTTTGTTCCTTGCTTTTGTAGACCACATACGAGAATTTCAGATACCGCTATGACCGGCGGGCCAACCCCTATAACAAAGGAGTGCTTGAAAACTTCAAGGAGATTTTCTGCACCAGCATTGCCCCTTCCAAGAACGATTTCAGAGCAGTGGTGCCAAGAGAACACGGGTTGCCCGCCCGACCTGTTGGTGGGGGCTTTATGAGCCCAAACATGGGGAAAGCTGTTGATGACATCGAAATGGGCAGGAAAACAGTGTGGGGAGACATGGCTCCTGGGGCAGATCATTGTGAGGGGCAACTCAACACTGAGCGCGTGAACGTCAAGGATGGAGAATTGAGCGAAATGTCTTCGGACATAAGAGCTACTGCACGAGAGGATACAGGTGAACGAGGACACCCGAGGCGGTCCAGCTGGGGGCGGAAAAGCGGGAGCTGGGAAATGTCACCGGAAGTCCTTGCTTTAGCAGCCAGAATGGGAGAACCAACCCGTGTCGGTGGCGGTGGCAGCAGCAGCGGCAGCAACTTGGCAACTACTGAGAATCAAAACCTTCATAGCCAAAGCTAGCTATGTATGGAAATGGGTTGAGATTGGTAAAAGATGGTGTGGGTTAGTGTATGTATCATTGTGCCACTTAGTATTGTGCAATATGGGGGAAGGGTTTGGTGGGGATGTTGTGTGTTTAGTGTTGCTGATTTGATCATATTATTTGTCATCACTTTAGAATGATGAAATGGTGTGTTGTTGCATTGCATGGGTGAGGCTTCTTCAGTTTTGATTGTGTATCATTTACATTTTATGGATTTAGTTAGTGTCTGATCCTATTGAAATTTGTGTAATCACTATGTGAGCTCAAGCTCAACTGAATTTCAGGCTGCAGGTCTAGTCTTCAAAATTGCTCAATTTCATGATGAAAAGATGTATGTTATGCTACATTTCATTTGACTAGTAGTATTAGAGTGGATCAACCAATGATGTTCCATATAGAAGATAATTAAACTCAATCACTTGATTACAAATCCCCGAATAACAAACAGGCTTTCAATCACTTGTGGATACCCAATGTGCGAACATTATGATGGAAACCAGAATCATAAGCGAGGCCCAAATTGGGAACTTATTGGGCTTATCTAGTGGACTACACTGTAGAATCATTTTGAGCTCTGCGTCGATCTAAAGGCCCAATACAATTTATGTGTCTCCTACGGCCCATTGTCAAATTCGACGTGTCTACTTTGTGTAAGTATAAACATAGTATACAAAATATAATTTATATTTATATTTTAATCAAGTAAAATAGCGTTTTATATTTTATACAAGGAAAAGTGCACTTGGCTACACCTACACCAACTCAAAATTTGACTATTTTAAAGATGCCAAAATTTCATATATTCAAATTTATAAGTGAGTTTTTGGGTGAAAACTATTAATCTTAAAAATAAAAAAAGAAAAATTACTCTTAATCAATTTAGGGTACCAACCGGCCTCGCTCTAACGAATCTAACCTCCATCCGAAGTCTATGCTATTTTTAGCCAGTCATTGCCTCCCTGTTTTAACAATTTTCACAATCCTCGTCGACAAACTCAAGGTGTTTTTGCTTTTTCATTTTCAAAATTAATATTTTCATCCAAAATATTAATATGTGGAAATTCAATTAAACTTATGTATATTTAAAATGTGAAAAAAATGCATAGTTGTTGTATATAAATGTACTTTTTCCTTAAGAAATAAACTGATTGACAGTTTACTAAATTTAAAAAATTTATATTTAAAGTTAAATTGTTTATTAAACAAGCCAAATCTTATAATCGATGTGAATATTTAGTGAATAAATTTAGCATCAGGTTGAAATCTAAAGTTGTAGACATTTCTAATGAATTAAAGTTTGATCTTTTTTGTAGTTCCTTCACTGATGAAATGAAGAGTTATATAAATAAATTCGTTTGACGTAGCCATCTTGTATTGATGTAGCATACCAAATTTAGGTGACCAATTATGGTGACATAAACACAATTATACGAACCAAAGTGTTAATTGAATTTTAATTGGTAATTATTACGAGTAAGTCATGGCAAATGTCACAAGTAGATACGTGGATGGAACAAACTCACTAATGATTTTTTTTTTATAAACAATTCACTAATGAATTAATCACGCCTAATTATTATATATTTGAGAAACTAGACACGTCTTGTCTCATACATATTTATGTTACGTACGTTGCAAATGGGTGTCTTAGCATATAGAGAATATCCATTTTGTCTTATATTATGTAATTTGTAATGGAATCATATCGAGCTTTGTTTTATAAATTAGGGGTAATGACAATTGACTACATTTAATTATGTTACAAATTAAAATTCATATCCCAACTTTAAAAATTTTATTTGGGGTATCCAAAAATTAAATAAGCGACACTTATCCCAACTTATATTAAATCTAACTGATTTGGTGTGTTAAAAAGTCTAAAATACCCTCAAATGTTCTGTTTTAAAATCAAACCAGTTTAAAACTGGTATGATTGGTTCAACTTTTGATAATTATTGATATAATTATGAAATGACTATTTTATTCCTAATTGATCAACTAATTTAACTAATGGTTTGAGGGCAAATTTGACTTTTCAATTATACAAATAAAATAATTGATTATTAAACATTGAATATAACAATAATAATTATTTTTATTATTATACAAAACAAAATACAAAAATTATAAAAAAGAACAAAAAAATAAAGAAAGGGTATGCATTTGTCCGCCTCCTTCTCGCCGGAGCTCCTCCAGCTCGTCATTGTTGCCCTCCCCCTGGTCCAGCTCCTACTCTGGCTCGTCATCGTCTACCTCGAAATCGATCCAATCCCAGATCTAATCGTGTCCTCGTAGCGATTTCAAGCTCGAAATCAAACCCAGATCCTATCGTGTCCTCGTCTGCCCATCGTCGAAGCTCACGTCATGTCGCTCGCTCTCGCCGAAACTGGACGGGGTCCTTGAGGTTGCCGTCGCCGTCGAGGAGGAGGTTCTGGGGTTTGACGTCGCGGTGGGCGACGCCGTTGTCGTGGCAGAAGCGGAGGGCGAAGACCAACTGCTGGAAGTAGCAGCGCGCGGTAGGCTCGTTGAGCCGGCGGAGGTGGCGGAGCCTGGAGAAGAGCTCGCCGCAGGAGGCGAGCTCCACGACGAGGTAGATCTTGGATCTGGTGGCCACACACACCCAAGCTTGCGGCCGGAGACGGGGAGCTTGTGGCCGTAGATGAGGCGCTGGCGGCCGGAGTCGCGGCCGGATGCGCGATGGTGGCGGCCAATGGTGCGAAGAAGACGAAGAGTCATTGCGTGTGACCAATGACTCTTTTTGAAAATTAAAATGACACTTGAGAGCATATTTGTCTTTTCAATTAAAACTTTATTTTTAATTAATTATTTTTTGTGTAATGAAAAGTCATTTGTCCTCAAACCATTAGTTAAATTAGTTGTTCAATTAGGGGTAAAATAGTCATTTCATAATCATATCAATTGAAACAATCAGATCGGTTTAACAGACCAACATTATTGAGGGCATTTTAGACTATTTAACAGACCAATTCAGTTTGATTTAACAGACGCTGGGTTAAGTGTCGTTTATTGAAACTTGGGGTACCCCAAATAAAATTTTTAAAGTTGGGGTATAAATTTTGAAGCGTGACATAATTGGGTGTAGTCAATTGTCATTACCCCTATAAATCATAGATGTTAGCCTTATCACCAAATGGGTGATTGCAAATTATTAAATTTGAAGCTATCTTTAGGCTATAATGATTTTTTTAGGTTGGTAAAAGCTCCATTTAGGGGTGGTAAGCAAGTAGTGTTTACATTTGAATGTGGTGTAAGATTTTGATTTTCAAGTTCAGCAGAATTAACCTTTTCTTAACCACCAAGACAATTTAATTGACATAAAAAATGCAAACAATGCTCGAGAGGTCTGAAGATGATACATTGAGAAACTGAGAAATCCTAAATATACTCAAATAGAAAAAAAGAGAAGCAATGTAATTGAAACTGATCAAAATTGAACCGGTCTAACCAAGACAATCCTGATCCAACCCGTTAGACCATCCACAACAGAGTGTATGAAGGAATGGGGACTTTCAGGGTTGTCATGTGGCAACCACAACAATGAGTCTGAGTTGATGACGTGGAGGGAGAGTAAAAAAGAGAAGAGGGTAGGTGCAGAGGGTAGGAAAGAGAAAAGAGTATGTGGGGTGAATTGAATATAATAATATATAATAGATAATTATATAATATATGTACATATAAATAATTTGTGCAATTGTATATTAATAATTAATTATGTATAA
Organism: Geranium rotundifolium; assembly: GCA_963920655.1. Classification (NCBI taxonomy): domain Eukaryota; kingdom Viridiplantae; phylum Streptophyta; class Magnoliopsida; order Geraniales; family Geraniaceae; genus Geranium; species Geranium rotundifolium. Next base: position 24,485,886 of record OY987321.1, read on the forward strand.
TATATAATTCATTTAATATTGTATGAGCGTTTACCTTACATATACTTAACTTGCATGATTAATTAAAATTAATTATACATAATATATAATTTAAAATATATATGAAAAAGTTATATAATTATTTAAAATTAATTAGTTATATACTATATATATTTTACTCATGGAGTATAATCAGTATATGTATTATATTTATATATACTTCACATATTTTCATATTTGATTTACAAAATTTGCAATTTCTTCCTTATGCATACAAATATATATATTTTTTTTATAAATAGACATATTTTGTGGAATTAATATATAATAAAAAATAGAAAAATAAATTTATGGGTTATAATTAATTTTTTATTTCCTAAGAAAATTATTTTTTTAATGTAATTCATGTTATAATAAAGTAGTTTGTGTTTTACAATTAGTTTTGAATAATGTTGTTGAAATATTTAATTATATATAATCAGTGTTGTTGAATTAAATAATAGGGAAAATGATACATTTGTGCACCTGAATATACACTTTTGACACTTTTATACCCTAATTTTTTTTCTTCTCTTTTTTCCATACCTGACTTTCATTTTGGACAATCTACCTCTAAAATTCTCAAAATACTGAAATTACCCCTGGTCTAATGGAGAGAACCTGCCCAATTTTGTAAAGAGTGTGAAAATACGAAATTACCCTCATCTATTCATCAAATTTTCAAGTGAATGCTATTGGACCCAAAATGAAAGTAAGGTATGGAAAAAAAGAGAAAAAAACGTTAGCGTATGAAAGTGTCAAAAGTGTATATTTAGGTGCACAAAAGTGTCATTTAAACATGATGCATTCTGTTATGGCCTCTAAAAAGTAAATGTCTGCAGAGAGTGGGTGTGGGTGTGCTGATGAGGCAACTTAAAACCTGACGTGGAGGCTCTCAGGGAGCCCTCTGTTGCGAATAGCCTTATAGCCAAAGGCAGCTTGACTAGGAGGTGAAGCGTCACGGAGACACGACCATATCATCAGCCAGAGAGATATGCCACTGGTGTTAACCGACCAACCCGAGTTGTTTGGAAGCTCTGGTCACACCTTGACATCGAAAAACCATCGTCGAGCTCCTGCCTCGGCCTCTTCAGGTGCAGAGCTGTTCGCGAGCCTCCACCTCTGCCAAAACCACTACCGTGTCGCTTGTCTTCTCGTCCGGCCACCGCCGCCGCCGGGCAACAACGTCTCCCAATAGAAAATCCTAACCCCGCCACGACTGCACATGAGAACTGAAACCATTAGAGCTTTTCGTCGAAGAGGAGGTTAGATCTGGCATTTCCTCTCCTATCAGCTCCAGAAGAAAGTGTCCCAAATGGTATTTAGGGAAGGCGAAGGTGGACGTGACTCTTCTCGGGCCGAGAACGGCTCAATTTGCCTGAAAAACGAGTAATTGCCTTCGATCTCCTTTGGGCCGCATCATTGTAGCCTAGACAGTTATCAGTCTTCTTCCTTCTTTGTTTTGCTGAAGGAGTCTCAAAACCCACCAAACAAACCTCGATCGGCGACCAAAGCCAACCCTCATCGCCAACTCCTCGACCTCGAGACAACCTCTAATTAGAAACGAATATGGAAACCACGGACATGAGCTTCTCGAGACCCACGACGAACTGAGGAAAACTGCTCGCCCTCTGCCTTGCCTCCAAAAGTCGACGCCCTTCAAGCCCTGCCATGCACGGTCTGACACTTCGACCACCGGAGTGAAAGTTGTGAACGAGTAGAGGCACCACCACGCTCCTCCTCTCGTTACCTCCTTCCCCTTTTGACAAAACGGTAAGGTAGTAATAAGGATGGTCATAATCGACTCAAACATTGAGAATTTCATGAAAATCATTTAATAGAATATCTAACCGTGAATTGATTAGTCAAATAATAAGTCAAAACGATCACAAATATGAGAGTTTCATAAAATTTAGTTCATAACAAACCAAATTTAGTTGATAACAAACCATATCGACTCGAACTTCGTCTGTTTGATTTCAGTTTATTTTCTTAAAACCAAATTAATCGATTTGGTTTTAAACCAAACCTAGGGGTGTTCACGGTTCAAAAACCGAACCGAACCGACCAGTTCGGTTCTTCAAAAAGTCAAACCGAAACCAAACCGATCAAAGTCGGTCGATTGACAAAATCGAAGCGACATATTCGGTCGGTTTTCGGTTTGAACCGAACAAAATCAAATATCCAAATTTTATTGTTTTTCTTTCTCAAAATCAATTTTCTACACTGTTTTTGCTCAAAATCAATTGGTTTGTCAGAACCAAATCTCGCAGAGACTCCAGATCCAAATCTCAAAATCAATTGATTTTGACTTACCAGTGAGGAGGATGGTGTCGGCGGCTCCAGATCCAGGCGAGGATGGCGTTGGCGGCAGCGGCTCTAGATCCAGGCGATGCGTTCGTGCTCTACTGCGACCGACCGTGCTTCGTGGCGCGGGCTAAAGCTCTGGTCGGGAACGAGGGGTCATCGATGAGGACGAGGAGAGGAAAAGACGCTGGATCGGGGAAGAGAGAGCGAGCGTCGCGTGCGAGGTCGGCGAAGAGGAGCTGGGCGGAGGAGGATGGTGGAGACGGACTTGACGGAGGGTCTGGGTCAGGTTTGTCGATTTGGATTGGATTGAGGGAGTCAAGACTTAATCAAAGAATTAATTAAAAATGAAGGTTAACTTTGTTATTTTCTCATGTGTGAAGCACCATTCTTTTTGGGCTCAATTTAGAGCCAAGGCCCAAACCAAGTTTGATCTCATTAAGTCCAAAAAACCAAAATACATGAAAAAAAATCATTTATTTTAGTTAATGGTCGGTCAGTCGGTTTAGTTTTTGGTCGATTTTAACTAACTGAACCGTAACCCAACCGACCATTATCAAAACCGACCAAAACCAACTATTTTTCAGTTCGGTTTGGTCGGTTCGGTGTTTTTTAACACCCCTAACCAAACCAAATCAACTTTAAAACTGAATTTGAACAAACCTATAATAGTTTACTAATATATTGGTCAAGCACAACGTGGGTACACGTCATCGCTTCCCAATCAAACAAACATTATCCCCCAATCTGAAGCCTAGCTGGCACACCCTCATCACACACACATATTGTTCCGACAAGAAATGAATCATATATGAAAAACAACGATAAATAAACATATCCTCACAGCTGCCTTAACATGAACAACAACAAGCTTCCCCATATCGTGTTCTCGCGTATTCAATTCAATCAACACTTTGTTTCATTATTTTCACATAAATTATGGCCACTAGGCTTGTCGGTACTTCCAATCCGATCGTTTTGTCCATCGATGCTTCATCGGTACAATACGCAATTCAAGATCCAATCTTAATTTACATGTAGCACAACGCGTGGAGTGAACATGAAACTTTCCAAACCATCACAACATTTTCATGTACAAGCGAATAGAAATTCAAAAAAATTTGTATCAGTCGTGTAAACGAAAATTCAAAATTAATGTTTTATGATATATGATTTTGCTTATTCTTCTCTCTTTTTAAGAAATATATAGTATTACATGAAGAACATAAATTCAATATAGGTCTAGAAAGAGAGATTCAATCAATATTGAGAGATTAAAACAATAAATGTGAAATAATAAATATTGCATCGAGATTTAAACTCATATCCCCGTAACTCAAATTCGAATGTTTGTATGCTTAGATAAATAAGTTTTGATAAATAACATTTTCTAATTATGCTCTTTGTGGAATAAAAAAAAAGATCACACTATTACTCTTTATACACGGACCAAAAATTTAGAGACGGCACATTTTATAGAATAGTAAAAAAAAAATGATATATCAATCTAACACAAAACACATGTGCTTTGAATGTAAAATGTACATTGACTCTTTTAACCTCTTATAAACAAAATTATGATACATGTTCCTCTATTTGACGATGGACCAAGATTGTAGAAGTTGCCGACGCTGTGATAGCAGACAGGACCCTTCGGGGTTATGGTGACACCATGACATATTTTCATTTTTGTATTTTAAATTTTATAAATATAAATTAATTTGCATACATAAAAAAAATACATATTATATTACATGTCATAATATTTTCAAAAAAATTAATCAGTTTGGACAGAACCGGTCCAAAATATTCTAAAATTAGCTCAAATCAATACAAAATCAGTTAAAAACGACTAAAATGTTATTACGTTCATGTAATTTTTAGAGACATAGTAGCCATGACGGCCGCTATTTACAACACATTGATAGACCTCTCCATTAAAATCAAGACTAATAGCGATGGTGCACCGAGAAATGGCCAATCCACTTTAAATCTTTGTACCAACACAAAATGTACGAACCAACCGATTAGCCATTGTCTCTGTTAATTGTTTCGGCACATAAAGCCTTGGGCTTATGGGCCCAATACGCGTGTACCAACCCGCTTTAATCTACAAACAGATCTAAACTCCAAACCACACCATTGGTGCGTGACCTCCACTCTCGTCAAAAACGCGTCGTCCATCTCCTCCCCACCAAGATGATCCAAAAAGTACCGAGTCACATCCACGTAAGCGGTACAGGTGGAGACAACAGTACAGATCCTAAACGGCGATTCACAGACAAAAGGCCGTTAAATTAGACGGCGAGAGAATAGAATATGAATATCCAAAAGCATATGGCGCGCTGACGTGGCGGTCCCGTCGAGTTCGGAGGCGTAGCCCAATAAATAGCGTCCCTGTGGAGCCTTCTTCTTCCCCAACACAAACCTCTTCCTCAGAGAAGAAATCAAGAAACTGATACGGAAATGGCTCTCAAGGCCGTTCACGTCTCCGACGTGCCGCATCTCCACCAGGTTCCGCCGGAAAATGCGTCCCTGTCGCTCCGCCCCAAATGCGCCTCCCAAGGTAATCGATCGATCTCCGCCGTCTGATTCGATCTGTGTTCTGTGATTTAGATTTGGATTTAGATCCTGAGCTTTGGTGGTGGTTGTAGGGACGACGGCGTCGTTTAGAGCGCCGAGGTTCGTGGTGGTGGGGCACAGAGGGAGCGGAATGAACATTCTTCAGTCGCCGGACGAGAGAATGAGAGCTATCAAAGAGAACTCGATCCTCTCCTTCAACGCCGCCGCCAAATTCCCAGTCGATTTCGTCGAATTCGACGTTCAGGTACCGTCGATTTCTCTATCCTCTTGCTCCGATCTTTTTTTTTTTGGACCCGAATAGTTACTTTCACGCGAACACGAAAAAATCGGCGCGATTTTTTCTTCTTCATGTTTTCTAGAATAATATGATGATTGATTTCAATTTTCTAGCATACTTGTTACGTGTAGAAATAAATCATTTTTGAAATGTATATCCCAAATCAAATCAGAAAGGAAAAAAAACTGTCTATGGTTATGCACAGAGCACAGTTGATTTGTTTGTTGGGTTCTCTTGTAATCAATAGAGTTTATTAATTTACATGAAAAATATATTGAATCAAAAAGAGTTTGAGAAAAATATAAGAATCACATTTATTGATCTCTTAAATGTGTTAAGGAAAATGTAATATATGAAACTTAACATACAAAAATTCTTCAGACCCATGAAAAGAAGCTGGGTTTTAAATTTTGATTATGTATCTTGTGCAGGAGTCAATTGTGTTTGGGACTTTCTTTTTGTGATGCAATATATAAGGATACTGATTTGGTGCTTTTTCTTTCTTTTTCTTCTTTGTGCTGTGGATGTTAAGCTTTGTTAATTTTGAAATTATGCAATTGGGGATAGAAAAGAATTTGGGAAGGTGATGATCATGATGATGATGATGAGAAGCCAGAGAGCTTCAGACAGGAAAAAAAGTAAACAAAATGGATGTGATTTTTGTAGGTCACCAGCGATGACTGCCCTGTCATTTTCCACGACAACTTCATCTTCTACCAAGACGACAAAGTATGCAACTTCTCAACACCAATTACAATGTTGAGATTAGTTTTTGAATTGTGTTTTGAGTGTTTTGGTTGGTGGGTGTTTTCAGGGTAGTCTGTTTGAGAAGAGAGTGACGGAGCTGTGTTTAACCGAGTTCCTCGCCTGCGGTCCTCAGAGAGAAGGAGAAGGAGGCAAGGCGGGGATGAGTCTGGTGAGGAAGACCAAGGAAGGAAAGTTTGTGAGCTGGAATGTGGACGTCGATGATTCGTCGTGTACTCTAGAAGAGGCGTTTCAGCAAGTGAATCCGTCTATCGGATTCAATATCGAGTTGAAATTCGATGATTACATCGAGTACCATCAGGATCAACTCAGTCGTGCTCTTGGAGCCATCTTGCGGGTGGTTTCTGATCATGCTCAAGAGAGGCCCGTCATTTTCTCTACTTTCCAACCTGACGCGGCGCTGCTAGTCAGGAAATTGCAGGACACATACCCTGTATGTAACCGTCTCTTTCTCTGTTTATTCATGAATTGGACCAAAAAGGGAATTTTGGTTTCTGGGTTATTGTGGATACTGATGATGGATCATGAATTGCTGGTGGCAGGTGTTTTTCCTGACAAATGGTGGAATCGATTTGTACGATGATGTAAGAAGGAACTCCTTAGAGGAGGCTATAAAACTATGCTTGGAGGGTGGCTTGCAAGGGATTGTATCTGAGGTTAAGGGCATCTTTAGAAACCCAGCGGCCGTGGCCAAGATCAAAGAATCCAAGCTCTCATTACTCACATATGGAAAATTAAAGTAAGTTGCTTTTTTCAACTTTGAACTCATATTATGTATCATGATTTCACATTCTTAAATGGGTGTTCATAATTTTGCAGCAATGTGCCAGAAGCAGTGTACATGCAACATTTGATGGGCATTGAAGGAGTGATAGTTGATTTGGTTCAAGAGATCACAGAGGCAGTGACCAAATTGATAGGACCGGCCAAGGGCGACGAAGAGGGTGATTTATCACAAGGTAATGGAGTTTGTGTGGAGTCGCAACAGCAACAACAAGACAAGCCTCAGTTCTCGCAGACGGAGCTTTCGTTTCTACTGAAGCTCATTCCGGAACTGTTGCAGTTGTAGAAACAGTAACAGGTGTTGGTGAAACTGAGAATGTCATTAGACCCCTTACCTTAATTCACATACATGGGTCTGTGCTTTATCATATCTTGTGTTTCTAATTTTGTGCATTATGAAATTGAAGCATTCATGTAATTAGTGAACCGCACAATTGTGTGGGAACTTTAGGGATTGGCTTGGCCCGTTTTGGTGTCTGTATTTTGCTGCTTTTGTCTTGCGCTTCTCAACAACAGTAATGTGTTTTGTTTCTTCAGAAGCAAGTTTGGCATCTGATCCACACACTCAAAAAGGTCCTCAACTCCTTCAAGATAAAAACATAAATGATATAATGAGTTCATCTTGTATATTAAGAAAAGTTTTTTCTATCGGCATCTTATCCCTCTCAGTTATGTTGGACAATCTGATAAAATTTTATGGTTTTATATATTTGACATATGCATTTTGATAATTTCCTTCGTAATATAACCTTACTTGAAACCTTGGCGGTAAGAGAATGAGGTGTATTCCAATTAGAGTGAGGACGATGAAATAGTGGATGCATCTGTTCGAGCCAAAACACTAGTTCATAAGGCGAAAGCGACAACTATTTTTGAAAACATGTCGCTTAAATATTGCACGAGAACATCTGCGGCCACCATATTGCATGATTTGGCCCTCGTCACATATCTAAACCCTAGTCACATATAAATTTATATCAGATTAATATAATGCATCATCTGATCTCATGTATTTGGAGGAGAAAATTTAAGAGACAATAGAGTGCATCAATATCGAGTTTACATCTAATCCCACCTCATTAGGCCTAATCCGAATTGACATATTGCATCCAAATAACATTGAAGCAATCATATATCATATAATATACCCCTTTATCACTTGACTTTGTTCTAGAGAGAAAAGCATGAATTGTAGTGTCTAACATCTCTCCACCTCCAAATACATGGGTTGGCCAACAAATAAAATGCAAATTTAAACAATGAAAACAAACCAAACCAACTTTATGAATGAATTTGAATTAATTTCTAAGTAACAACGTGCTCACAATCGCTGATCAAGAAATGAACAATCCCTCCATAAAGGTATGTTTGATGGCAAATTTTTTAGCACCAATGCTTGTACAAGCATTGGCTCACAAGATTTTCTCTATCCTCACATTTGCACTAGGTTTATTGATGGATTATGGAACCCTAGAAATTTATATGAGGTACAATGTACAGTTGATATCATTTAATGCGAAATATAAACGTAAGATTGTCACCGCACTAACATGAAAATATATCAAGTTAGCATCAAACTAACAACTGGCATAACATTAGACTAAGACTTACTATACTTGGACACATATATAACATCCAATTGTGTACCTGGTCAAGGGTACCCTAATTGTTTGTTTGGCTTATCAGAATGGCATTACAGTACCATCATTTTCGGATGTCATCAAATTTCCATGAAATATTTGAAGTGTTTTTATCCTTCTTCTTCGTTCAGAGTCTCAGACAAAAAAACATCATATATGGCCAGACCAGATAAAATGTAAACCCTAAAAATAATTGTAAAATCATATTAACCAAATACTCTTATTATTCGTTAAAATATATTGTTAGAGCGCAAATGTACATGAAAATTTAAGACATACATCGATCTTGCTTAAAATTCGATGAAGACAGATCTAGTTTTGACTTCGGTTGTGAGAGAATGCTGCTTCATTGGTACGATTTATGTGGAAGAGATCAATGAAAATTTCAAAGAGAAAAATAATGACTATAAACATGGGAGAAGAAGAGAGAATCGTATATGTCAACTATGCTCCATTATTAATTTTTAAGAAAAAAGTGAAAATGAACATGATAATTTTCTAATTCACGCATTTAAATTTTTTTTCCTATTTAGTACATATATAAGTAAGAAGCCTAATTTTCCCTGTCTTTAATTCACAATTCGCATTAACTTACGCCCATTTGCACTCAAATTTACACTCATCATTAGATTTTCTTGTTAGTAATAGTGTCATCAAAATACAAAGGATAGATGATATATGTCATTGTTTGGAAATAATTGAGTAGTCCAAATACAGAAATAAATACAGAGAGAGATGGAGAGAGAAAGAGAGAAAGAGAGCACGCATCCAAATGTAAGTGTCGTGTTCTCCAAAAGTACAAACTTGAATGAAGAAGAAGAAGCAATGTCAGAAGTGTGCTTTGACTTGCTCTGTCACACCCACAACCCCTACCACTCTATCTTTTACCATATATATTTCCTAACACTTCAAAACTCATCCCTAACTATGTCTTTAGCTATGTATCGGTCTATACACAGGTCAAAGGTATGTATAAGTTAGAGATAATGTCACCGTAAAGATTCTAGTCTCACTTAGGTACTAAAAATCTAATTTATTTTGTGAGGTTACTAAAAACACTTCAAAACTCAACCCTAATTTTCGAAACTCGATTTTAGATTAGATGTTTTGAATCCAATATTTTTCTTAAGTGATTTGATAATAAAATAATTTGACTTTTGAGATGCATGGTTCAGTTTGAGTAATGGAACAACCCTCCCTCGGCTTTCCCTTCTTAAGGACATTGTTTTCTAATGTTCATGTGTTGCACTTCATATCAAAAGTTTAATATGAGAGATTGTGGGATCTGATTAGGGGTAGTTTGGTCATTATTAGAAAAATTAAATCACGTGTCGCGTACACGAGCGAGATAACGGGAAAAAAAAGTAACAGAAGTTATGACAGTGAAACTAAATATATTTTTGGTGACCTCACAAAATAAATTAAATTTTTTGTGACTTAAGTGAGATTACAAATTTTTGTGGTGAAGTAGCAGGGTACCTCTAGAATTTTTTAGGCCTTAAAACTTAAGCAAATTCAGTACTCTTAACATTTAATCAAATTCAAAAAACAAAATTTTGATCTCAACTTCAAAACCCCTTTTATTAAATATTAAAATAAATTATCTTTTAATCTTCTCATCCTAAAATTAAAATAAAGAATCCAATATTTAATTACCTAACCCTTAAAAACTCCAGACTAACCGAAGAATTTGGCTTGAATATATGTATGTAGAGGAAAAATTATAATTTTTATTTAATAATGTACATATATGCATTTAGAATGCAATAGAGCATACGCTTCTGACAAATTTAAGAGGTTCTTTTCGGAAACGGTTGTCTATGCTCACACACATTTTCATCTTTGACCCAATGTTAGCTCATATTCTCTACTAATGATCAGACAAAACATGAGACTGTAATGATCCTTAATTTATCAGGGCCTAAAGCAATTATCTATCCTACTTTGTGAGAGGGTCGACCTTGATACGATGGGCTGAGAAAGGAGCTACCAAAGACTTGATTTTCATCTTCCTCCCAAAAGGTACCATATAAAAAATTTCCCTTATTATGAAATTGTATAACTATATAAAAAATTTCTCTCAATATAGAATTGTATATTTTGAAGCCTTTTCTGATTGATTACTCGATTAATGATAAAGTCCTCCCTAGACGTAGTTGTAGTTGCAACATTGGTTTCGAGACATTTCAAACCGTTAGTCTTGAAACGTAATTTCCCCTTACAATGTCGGTCATTCAACATTATTCTTTAAATGATGAAAGATCGGTTTTATAATCTACAAACATTCATGTTCAAATTGAGCATTATTCCAGTGTATAATTTCAACCGTGATACATTACATACACAAATTTAACTATTAAAATTTATGTCACATTTTTATTATCTCGTATAACATGTAATATTTTCATTAATATTTTAAGAAGTAGATAACTATTTTTTCAATACACATTGAACACCATATTTCTTTATATTTTATTTTACGTAAAATACGTAGAACAAATATTCATTTCATCCTATCGTATAAAAATTTGGGCAATTCTAGTTGGGCATGTCGGTTAAATTTTCTAGCATTCTTTCTTGCTCGAATTATTACACCCGATGCCTGCATAAACGACTCCATCAATTCAACACATCCATATCATTTCTATTAAAAAGAACAAATGATTTTCTACGAATTCATAATAATAATGAGATGAAATTAGTGGAAAAAACAATAATAAAGTAAATGGGTCAAACAATTGATTCATGCCTGTGACGACCTAGCTATGTATACCATTATTACATTATGGGAAGTCATTATGTAAGGCATTGAGGAACAAGATCTGATCTCTGATGATATTGGTTTTCTGTGTTGCAGAGATGGCATGCATGCACTAATTAATAAAGACGAAGACTACACAAACATAGAATCTGCGAACGGAGCACCCATCAATTATACATATATATGTTCCAATCCTCTCGATCGCTCTTCAATCTCTATTTTCTCATTATATATCTTTTGCTTCTATGCGACTCAACCTCCCATTATTATTATTATTATTTCTTTGTTTTTTTTTGCCTCGATAATGGAGTGACAACATTAATTATAAATAATAAATAATTAATGAGCTTAGGTTCTTGGAATCAATTTTGAACAGCCGCACTACGTTGTCACATTTGTTTCCTTATGTTTTCTTTAATAAACGTGATTAGGATCCACGATGGAGATGGTGGGACCCACCAAACGAACTGGTCGCGGAAGGAGTCCACGTGGCACTCACGGGACTGTTTGAGGCGCGTGGTTGGTCGTAGACCTAATAAGAGTCCGGGCGGGCATTTTGGACCCTAAATTGCCCCACGACCGAGAATTGAGTACCGCAGTTAAAAGTTGAGAATCGTAAATAATAGTTTAGATTCGATTATAATTTTGAGAGAACAATCAATTTTAGTTCTAAAAAGTGAAAACTGTTGGTTAAATTAGTAGAACGAACCGGAGTCAAACGGGTTTTAATATTTAAATTGCAAACTTAACGTATCGATAAGATTATATCTTTAAACCTAACGTTCGATTTTCTTGATATTTTTAATAATCGTGAATTTTAAGTTTTGTCTCTTAAATCAAATTTAAATTCGTCTTATTCAGTCTCTAAATTGGACCAAACTGAAGGCTTGAAATTGTTGGTTATAATTGGTTGGAACCGAGGAATTAAACCGGAATAAAAAAATTTGGAACTAGACCATTCTCTTACAAAAAAGTTAGCCCCTGTTCCTAAAATTCAAGAACCATCATATATGGTTCTATTCCAGACAGTTCCCAAAATTATGCCCACCTCTAATAAGAGGCTAAGCATCCGCAGTGCCATACATACAAATAAAACTTTCAACTAAATTTGAATCAAAGATAAGAATGATTATAGGTGGAAACAAACTTGCCAAGGAGTTTGTGATATGTATCTTCTAAAATAATGTAAACAAGCCGAAATTTTAATGAATTATTTGAGCTAAATTTGGTTACAATTTAGGTTGAGCATGTTACAATCGAGCTCGAACTAAATTATGTCTCAAGTTCAGGCTTGATTAATAAACGAATTGAGTTTGAGTAACATTTCTTAATGCTCGATAATAGTCAACTATAATTAAATAAAAATGTGTCAAGTCATATTTTGAGATTAGCCACAAATTATTTTTATAAGATTTTAATCATCCTTCAAGAGTAGGGATGATAATATTCCTGGTCCTTGACCGGGATCCCCGAATCCGAACAGAAACAAGACGATAAATCTCCCAATCCGAATGGTAACGGGGCGGGGACTCGGTGAGGTATCCCCGCCCCACTCCGCCCCGATATATTAAAAAAATATTTTTTTAATACATATTTATTAAAATATAATTTATAATACATGTTTAAATTGAAATTTTAATATTTAAAGTATATATTTTTATCAAAATAATAATTTTTAATACACATTTCATTGAAAATAAATAAGTTTTAAAATAAATTTGAGATTAAAACTCGACATGAATCCTCGTTCTCGTTAAAAATAGAGAAATTCCGATCTGTTTCCAACGAGGGTGAAGACGGGAGTTTTCAAACCCGCCCAGTTGCCATATCCCTATTTAGGATGGTTGGAATTGCCTCCCTCTCTCTATAAATACATCATAAAGAGAATTTCATCTATACCCATTTAGTCTCTCATTCCCTTGTCCTACTTACTTCTTCCTCTCTCTCTCCCTCCCTTTCTTTAGGAATATACATATATATGATAAATCCAGCAAACATGGTGGTGGTGGGTTCAATATGTTAGGTCAGGTGGACCCAATAGTTCAGAGCTCAGCAACTTGATTTCATAGTGAGGGCATGGAGACGTCTTGTTTGGTGGAAAATGGTGGGACGAGAATGGCCATTGGGTACAGGTTCCGTCCCACGGACGAGGAGCTACTCATCCACTACCTCATCCCCAAGGTCCTCTCCCTCCCTTTCCCCGCTCACGTCATCCCCGACCTCCACTCCTCCCAGACTGACCCTTGCTCCCTACCAGGTATTCAAAACATCATTCTTTGTTTGTCGTTTTGTAATTTGTCCTAACAAGTAACAACGGTGTGTTTGGTTCTTGTACGTTTCAGGGAATTTGAGTGAGAAGAGGAGGCATTTCTTCAGCAACCGTGCTTTGGACAGCAAAGCTGCGACGGCCCGATCGGGTTTCTGGAAGCCTGTCGGGAAGTTTAAGGTCATTGTTGCTCCGAGGACAAACCAACCGGTCGGGGTTCGGAGAACTCTTGTTTTCAGACAGAAGAAGCGTTGTCGTGGCGCCGCAACCAGATGGTTCTTGCACGAGTTTCGGTTTCTTGGGCCCGAGTCAACACGGGTACACTCACATTTACTGCTACATGTATCTCAATAAATGGAAATTTGAAATGTGTTTTCTATCTTTTTCTTTATCAACAATAACAACAAGTGTGACATTGACCATAGGCTTAAGACCCAACTCTATTTCATATAATTGAGGCAATTAGGCAAATCAAAATATGTCTAATGAGGTTCTAGGTAGATTTTATACAACTTTTTAACAATTAGACTTTTTGTAATACGAGAATAAAATAATTTATACTAAAACATATTTTTTCCTTTGAAAAACATTTAATTTTATTTCAAAATAAGGTTAGCTACAAGCCAGTAGAACATATGTAATATATCATTTTCTTATTATATAATTCATAAATTTAAGTGTGCATATGTAATAATTTCCTTAGTAATTTTTTTTGAAAAAGAAAAAACTAAATTCAATTAATTTTTGGAGTCTCTATTTGCCCGACTTACTAGCGTCTAATCATTACTTATTAGTAATCTTATTAGTAATTGACGGTGTTATGAAAATCTCTAATTTGTCTGATTAATTATTTATATTTCTCGATTAATTATTCAATTCGATTTATTTTCTGATTAGTCTCCGACTCTATCCACGGACCTAGAGCCTAGCATTTCTTAGAACCCTGGTTATCGCACCGGTCTTTGTTGACTAAGTTGTGTCATTGTTGCAGGATTGGGCCGTGTACCGGTTGTTCGAGAAGAAGAGAAAGCAGAAGAAGCAAATTGGTGGCATTGCCAAGATTGAGGAACAATTGAGGTGTAATGAGATGGATGTTCATCAACCTTCTTGTTGCTCGAGTGGAGTCACCAATGAGGACGATTCTTTGAATGAAGCAGCATTGTTAGATCAAGAAGCGAGCAGTGCCTGTAATGATGTTTTTTCTTCATTTTCTTGAATGAGAAAGCATGGATAAGTTAATATTATTCACTGATATGCAGTGCAGAGTACCTTTTGCTTCTAAAATTGGCCAAAAACAAGGGGGAAATGGAAATAACCTATGTATGTTGATCACTTTATGGACAGTGTAGTGTCTTTTGCAAGCAAATCCAAACAAAGCATTCACATTCACTACTATTTATTAGTCTCTTGCGGGGGTTCTTTCTCCACCTGCATTAATAATTCATAAAGTTCTCACGACGATGAGTAAAAAAAAGGAAGAATGATGGGTTTTTTATTAGCAAGTTGTGTATTAAGATTTGAGCTCGATTATTTTACGATAAAGCAAGACCACCAAACTTATGATTCTTAAAAGTTATTAAGATTATTGTACCGATAATAAGTTCAAAACTCACCATTGTGTATGAGGAGACCTAACCTTGCCACTTAAATCGAGAAAGAGTTACTGCCTCATTATCCATCTTTCTATAACTTAAGTGTCAATGATTTGCTACACATTACATAATGAAAAGATGATATGATTTTCGACGTGATAGGGAAAAATGTCTCAGTCTTCTATTTTATCATACATATGTTCAATTGTTTGACCAGCAGCGGAAGTGAGTTTTTTTGTTTTAGTGAATCATGTTACCTAATGATAATGGGTTTGTCAAAGAAACATGAACCCTGAAATTATGGTGGCAATGGGATCTAAACATGTGAGATGATCAGCATTTCCTTTTCTCAAATATGAACATAATTTAATACTCATCCTATTAAAAAAAATTCTTCCATAGTCGAATCTTGAAGACTTTTCTACGTTTTCCCTTAAAAGATATAGTCTTTGGCCACACGTAAAAGACAAGAGATTCTCCTATTTGAGTATTTTAATTTAAACAATACTCGAGCATATTTAGTACATTAATGTGTTTGTGATTTTCTATGAAACTATCTGCATAAAGAATGGTGCTGGTTGTGTTGGGAAAGGGAACAAAACACCATATGTTTTATAAAAATGGTTCAATCAATGCAATGCACATCATGGGGTGGTGAGAATAAGATTCGTTTTGTCAACAAATAGTGACAAAAGGAGGGAGAGAGACTTACTTGGTTAAATTATACCTATTCCAAATTCAACACTTTAGGTATGAATGACCAACAAGTTCAAGACCCAACCCATATTCTTTTATCTACAAAATGTTAATTTTACTATCATGTGATAGTTTTTAGACCTCAATACCTCTGTACGAAGAAGTGAGTTTTAATTTTGCTACACTTGAACACTGTCTTCGAGGCTTTAGTTCAAGTGTTGGATCAGCTAGACACATGAGTTTTGTTAAATTTTAAGGATATATTATAGAATTCTATCTCTATACAGTGTTTTATTGGCCTAATCTCGAGAGTTAACTATTCATATATCATATTGTTTATGTGTTTTTTTAGGTATTCATGTATTAAATTTGAAATTTTGAATTGGATCGAATTTCAAATACATTAGATATTAGAAAAATAGATACATAAGTATATAAATATAAAGGTGATTTTCACTCGGTTACAAGTAATTACATTTTGGGTACAGTTACACCCAAGAATTTTTTCTTTTTCGATGTGTTAAGAGAATGGATAAAACAGCTAAGTTGAAATTGAAAATTTTAAAATGTCCTCGGTCACTTTCTTATTTTTCAAAACATGGGGTTTCGCTAATTGGTTCGGTGTTGTTGGAGGAAGAAGACGGTTCGGGTGTGAAGCGCGATAAAGAAACACAAGTAACCTACAAAAACGACATATATGAGTTCTAGATTTCATAAAATAAAACACAGAATAATCAACCAATGGCATGAAGTGAAAATAAGAAAAGTAATCGAGTGCATTTTAGACTATTCACTCTCATTTTTAACACTTTTATCCATATTTCTAATGTTGTAAAAAGAAAATCTTATAGCTAAGAATTACGTAATTGGATTCAATTGTCACGTCACAGTGACATAGTCAGTAATTTTCTCAATGAAATATTCTTGCATCATCATTGCAACATCAAAAAATGAGGTTTAAGAATCAAAATGTTCGTTCTTGATCTTCCTTTGGCATTTTTGATCAGAAAATCGAAAATTATATTGAAAAAAGTTTGTTCTCGCTCTCGGAGGCGCAGAAGATGGAAATTCCCTGATCCTCATGCTCCTAATCCTATCGATCTTCGGGCTCAAGCCTCCCGAACATGGGATATCTGTGAATTTATGGGTATCACTTGCGGCATTTTCGAATATCAAATGATTAAGATTCTCGAAGATATAGAGGCTAAAAACAGGGCCTCTTGAGCCCGTCTCTGTTTATTTTCTTCTTCTTTCTTAATTTTTCTTTGTATCTTTTCTTTTTTCTTTGTCCTATTTCTCTTTTTCTATTAATGTAATCGGCCGCCTTTTGTTTTTTTCTTAAAAGCTTTAGTTGGCTTCATCAATAGTATCTTTTTCTTTTTGTTGAAAAAAAAAGAATCAAATATCATAGGTTCCATCAACATTCAAAGTTGTGAACTGATTTGCAAGTTAGGTGATTTCCACTTGGAAGTAAAGAGAGGAAAATGGACAGAATTTCTTGTGGCAGTGGTTAAAGAATCATCAAGCAGAGGGTGTTACTCTGCACATTACCCATTGAAACTTGTAAAGTACAGAGATAGATTTAAGGGACATATGAGGAACTGACCATGGCTCGAGCTGGAGGTGTTTTTTGTTGACTTTGTTGTCTCTATTTTTGTCAAATTAAGTGGGCCTATACTCCAACTGCACCTCCTTGTGCCTTGTGTGGTGGGTAAAATAAATATATGGAACCTAGAATATCAATCATTGAGGGGACGTAGGCCCAACAGATCGAAAGCCCAAAAGTTCATGTAATATAGAACCGGCTAATCAATCAATCATCGAAAACTAGGGGTGGGTACAGCTCTAGAACCGGACCCGACCCGACCCCCCGATTCGTCAATGATTGGAACAATACTCGGAAATGTTGTGAGGAACGGTTCAGTTTTGACTACGGTTCTCCAGTTTGGTTCTTTGATTCTACCCGATTGGGACTCACTGGTTTTCAATAATTCAACTTGTAACTATAAAAATACTATAAAAAAATCGAGTATTAGTATTTAATTATTATAATTCAATTGAAATATAAAATTTGCAAACAAAATAATAATAAAAGGTAAATAACACATGTGGTTGACGAGAGATGGATACATGACAACACGAACGATTATTCTGAATTTTAAGAATCAGAATCGAACCGTAATTAAAGTGGAAGTGGAAGAGGATGAAAGGTAGGGTTTACTTGTTATTTTACTAGTCAACCAATGGGATTTACAGGTAGTGTATACAAATGAAATGACAATGTCATTGTAAATCATAAAATACGGTCAATTAACCAATGAAAAAAGCATCCCCAACGCAAGTATCATCCACAAGCTTATTTAGTGTCAATCCAATTCCTACAAGCAACAATTTTATTTATACAAGCAATTATCACAAAATAGTTGCAAATTTCTTAAACCAGATTCAGTGATCTTCAGGTTAAAATGAAACTAAAACAACGATGAAGAGAAAAAAAATTGGGTAAAAGTGGACCTATATTCTATACGAAGCCGAACCACATCCAAAAATATTAGAAAATATAATAATTAATTTAAATATTATGATATTATAATTATATTTTTATTTCTTAATATTTAGAAATTTAAAACCTAATTAACCTAAGTTTTTAAATTCATTGCTTGGTTGAATGAATTGTTTATTGCAATTTTTGAGTTGTTGGTGAAATGGTGAATTGACATGTCTGTTATAATATTTTATTTTTGTATGAATTTTTTGAATTGGGTTTCGGAAAATCTCCGCACCCAGCCGGTTTTGAGCGGGCTGGGCACCCGAAATGGTTCGCGGGTTTTAAACGGGCCGGCGCCCATTCAATATGAGTGCGCGGTGCGAATTTGGCGAAACCTGACATGTTGCCATTCTACTATTCAAACTCGTTAAATTGAATTATAGTTGAGTTGAGCTCAAACATTACTCCTCATTTATATTATATATAAATAATTACATAACGCGTTTATATTTATATGTTAGTAAAATGACATAAATGTATAAAATGATTGAATACGCATGAACAAGACATATAAATTACGATACTACACAAAAATTAAAACAAAATTATTCTATTATATTAGAGTATTATATTTAGAAGACGTAAATCTCTTTAACAATTTAAATAACACCCTCTACATCATCCATCATCTTAGATTTATAAATAAATCATGGTTTTAAACATGACTTCAAAACATAGTCCGATTTGAAGTGTGTGACACTTATTTGCTACAACATCATTAATTTCTTTTACTTAAAAGCAAATCCAACGTCGACACCATGAAACTGGTCGGATGGTACCGACAACTGTGCAGAGAATGCTTCGCATAGTTGAAAAGGCGGCTCCATAGGGTTGACCATATCCGATTTGTTTTATTGCTTGTCTTTGAAGCAACACGCAAGCAAGGCCTTTGACCAAAAATAATTAGTCTTCGTTCAAATTTCAAACATTTATCACTTTCTTTTCGTATCTGACTCAATCACTTCCTACACAACTATTTGTCATTTACCGACAATTTGAAATAAATGGTGTAGAAATTTCGTATGATAAACGAAGATGTGCCAAATAATAAGTTTGGGTTTGACTTGATTACATCAAATTGCGTTTACAATTATAACTTCAAAACCGCGTGCATGAACATGTTAGAACACTTGTAATTATAGCTTTGTCTTTCTACAATGTTTTATGCTATTATAGGATTACGTAGAAAATTATAGAAGTATCACTATAAAACAAACATGTACTCAAGCATATAATACTCAATAGAATTTGAATATTCATTCTTTTGCAATATAATATATTCATTTACTGTTTCAAATTTAAATATTTATTTTCCAATATGATATATACACTAGGTGATAGGTGATGTAGTGTATGTGGCTATAAAAAACACTTTATCAAGATTCGTTGATTCGCAAGAATACCGAAAATGATAGATTTGAGGAAAATCTCGACTTTTTTTTATTAAACTTCAAAGGTAAATAACAGAAACGCAAAAGAGTGCTTAAATAGCCAAAATCTAATTACAGAAAAGAAAATCCTAAAACTTATTGGAAAAGAAAACAAATTATTAAAATTGCGAAAAATGCTTGAAACTTCTAAAAGTGTGATTTTGACCCCCAAGATGATATCGGATGGACAAAATCCATCGTACGTCATAGCGAAGCCCAAATTATACTAGTTTTTTTATCGAAATCCGACATTTCTTCGATTTGCACTGCATTACTAGGCCACCGGACCAACCAAAGTAAATTCACAAGTCAAGCAATGTAAATTCAAGAAAATCAACACCTAATTTCATGTATTAAATAAAACAAATTTTACAAAATCTAACATCTATGGTTATAGGAGACTAGCTCGTAATATTACCATGCTCAGTGTCAATGCAAGTAAATAAAAAGGCTAAAAATGGAAAGAGAAGTGCCCAATTACCCAAATGGTCTAGTGGATGACCTTTCCCTTCTTGTGCCCTAGTGTTACGATAATATTATAATTAAATATGGAAAAAGTTCACTTACCTCCCTCGTAGTTTACTGCATTTTTATTGAACTCACTCGCAAAAAAAACTTAAGTTGTGGAGTACTCGTGTTTTATAAATTTTTTGCTTAAGTCTAACCGTGTTAGTTTTTGGTCAAAAAGTCCAAAATTCTCTCAACTAACCATTCAATTTTCAAAATTGTGTCATTCAAAACTCTCTCTCTCTCGCATACAGATTTACTTGTTGAAGATGGCAATGGCCGCCTCTCTGCAGCAACTCTCAGCCCCGAGCTCTGGTCTTCGATCCGCTCTCGTCCCCGTCTCTAGGCCATTCTCCGTCGATGCTCTTGTGGAGATCAAATCGGGTGAAATCGGGATGGTCTCCGGAATCCCCGATGAGCACCTCAACAGAAATGTCTGGCCAAATTAGGTTTTCAAAAGTGTACCTTTTTTCATTTTCTTGATTTCTGATTTTTGGTGGGTTTTTTTCATCAACTCTTTTGTTGGAAATGTGCACCGATTGATGCTTTCTACTATGGAAGAATAACAGAGATTTTTTAATGTAAAATTTCAACTAGGTTTTGGTAAATATTGGGTTTTTGTTTTGCCTCCCATCAATATGGTGTTTTTCACGTTCAATGTAATTGGGAGTGCTCACTTGTTGCTGCAAAATGGAATTTGATAAACTTAATCAAACACCCATGAACAAAAAATGGATGCTTGATGCTAGGCATGCCTTATGCAAAGAGTTTTGATATTAATGATAATGAGTATTTCAGTATTTGTCACACTACTATTATTTAGATTTTGAGAATGGATTGAGTTTGAAGAGAGAGAGAGAAACAATTAGAGATGGAGAGAGAGAATAAGTGGCAAATTTTTGAAAATTTAATGGTTAGTTGAGAGTAATTCAAACATTTTATCACCAACTTATATATATAAAGGGCATTTATGTCTTTTTACAAAAAAATCATTAACTTTTGACAAAAAACTAACACCGTTAGACCTAAGTGAAAAGTTTGTAAAACATAAGAACTCCACAGAACGAGTTTTTTTGCGAGGGAGTTAAGTGAAAATTTGGTAAACTGCGAGAAAGTAAGTAAACTTTTCCCATAAAATAATAATAAAAAGAAATTACATAATGACGTTTATTATATTGGTTATAAGAAATTTATGCCCACATTATAATAAACGTATTATTCGAGATATTATACCGTAATATTAGAGTGATTGCATTTTTTTGGAATGCATAAAAATTAGAATATATGATTTAACAAAGTGTTTTATCATGAAAAGTCATATTGTTTCAAAAGTAGTCACGTCTTTTCATATTATAATAGTTTCTACTTGTATCTAAATTTACATAAAAAGAAATGGGATGAATCAGATTCGCCCAATGTCACAAGTGTCACATGTCATTGTTTTGATCAAGGTCATAAAACTTCGAACTCGAACAAACTCGACTCGCCGAAAAATAAGAACTCAGAACTCCGGCAAAAATCGGCAAAACTTATTTTGTATTAAAAATAATTTCATATTTATATCTATATCTATATCTATATATTCATATGTAATATTTATTATAGAAAAAAATTAATTGTGTATACTCAAAGTTTGTCGTGTATGTGGCATATGAACTCCAAAATTTATCGGATTAACTATATATAGATATGAAAATTTTTGAGTTAATCGTGTATGTTTATCAAAGTTTATCTTTTAGCATTTAATATATATTCGATAAATTATAATGTTATATTATCAAAAGGCCATGGTTGATTGAATATATACCGAACCAAATTTAGAAGATCAAAACGCTCTGGTTGATTGAATATATACGAACCGAAAGGTTCTAGCATTTGATATTTATTCACCGAACCAAAAAACTCTAATTGATTAAAAAATGTATTGTAAAATCTAGCAACTCATTGATTGAATTTGAAAGCATTGAGGAAGAAAGACTATGGTTAAAGAAAACAAAATTGAACCGAAATTGGACTGGACTGACCAAACCATACTGAACTGGTTTGACCGAACGTTGATCGAGTTTCGAGCGTTTTTGACAAACTCTTCTTGTTGAGGCCCAAAACCCCATATTCCGACGAATTTCATAACACTAGTTTTGATTATTAATAATCCTGCACAACTCACTAGTAAATCTATTAGAGATTGTTCACCTTAGCCTATATCTGATTTGAATAAAGTATAAACCCATGTCTATACACATAACATTTTCCTTATGACCTATCAATGTGGGAAAAACCACATTTCACAAACTAAATGTTGAAAGATTCCTCACAAGTTACACACATTATGGAAGTGTCTTTCTATTCGAACTTTCACTTGACCGATATATTAAATTTTCAATGAAGTTCTAGGTGTTCGAAAATTAGACCAAAACTTGCAAAAGTCAAAACGAAGACATAATGCACAGGAAACTGATCATAAATATGCTTACGAAATAATTAGCCTTGTATATAAGGCATTGTGCTACAATATCTAAGTTAATGAACATTTACAATATGAATATCTTTCTATTTTTTCATTGAAGCGACACCAATATTATATTCTTATTACTTAGAGTTATATCCCATTTTGTAATTTTGATCATAATTTTCATTAAAAATATAACTTATTATATTCCCGTAAACTTAATTTCTCTTAAATTCAAAAACAACTTGTGTAGTTCTTTAAATTTGAAAAATTTGTATTATATATCTTTTGTTAAATTTTGTGAAATAACGAAAATATTCTTATATTAAAAAATTAAAATAAATTAACAAAATGTTCATTTTTTCTTCTTCTATTAAAATGATACATTTCTAAATACACCGAGGTAAAGTAAATTTCGTACAGATTACACCATAAATTCATTTGAAATTTGACATTTTAACGATGACTAATTAATTACCGGTCAAAATGAGTTGATTACCAGCCGTATATTTGACTTTGACTATTCCGTACCGTCCCCATTCTGGTTTCTCCACGTGTCTATCTCACCCCCGAGAACCATGTCGTCCTCTCCTTCCACGTCAGCAGAGACCCAAAATATCTCGTCCCTTTCCCACGCGCTTCCCACTCACGCGCCGGGACCCCTCAAGTCCTCAACATTTTCAGGAGTAATTTGTACCTTTTCCGATATGATTTATTTATTTTTGTATTATTACATGTCTCAGTCACGTAAGAGAGATTTAGCCGCAGCGTTGAGAATTTGACTCGCCAGTTTATAGTCTTCAATTTCCAAAACCACGCACCTCTCAATCACGTCAAATCGTACTCGCTATCAGAGTCTTCCACGTGTCGTCACCGTATTCGTTGGATCAGAGGCTTGCCGTACCCAGCAGCTTCTCGTAATTTTCCACTTACCAAATTTACCCATCCGTCCACGTGTCGCTCGTTCGGCAAGTGCTTTTCACTTCGGTCACTGGTCAGTGACTTTAGAATTACCCTTCCTCAGCTGTTTAATTCCTCATTCTCATTCTCTCGCCCTTTTCCTCATCGCAAGCTCTCTTTCTTCTCCGATCCGCTTCGTGTTGCTCTGACCCTAACAATCGAATTCGAAGCTCCTTTTAATGCTCGCTGATCGTGTCGAAGACCTAATTTCTGCAATTTCGTGACTGGACGTCGCTGCGATTCGGATCCGTAGGAGAAGAAGCCGAGAAGCTGTTTTGGTTTTGTTTTCTGTGCGAATTGTCCTGAATTGGTCATTGCGTTAGGGTTTCTTCCTTTTTCGGAGATGAAATCATCGCTGGGAAAGCTTCGGAAATTCGCTATGCAGAAGAGTGATGCCAAGGAAAAAGTAGATTCTCTGCCGTCGGCTCAGTTGGAGGAGCTCGCTCAAGCTGCTCAGGTACTCGATTTTAGGGCTGATCGACTTAACATTGCTACGCCTGAGCTTTGAATTGCACTCTATAGGATGTGGAACAGTTGTGTCAGTTGTGAATTACTGAAAATTTACTGCAATTTCGAGTTCAGGCCATGAATTTGTGAAAGCCTATGCTCATGAGTGTCGTATTGGAGTTACCTGGTATTTATGGAATTATAGTGTAGGTGTTTTCATTGTGTGTGTATAGGGCTGTCATCGCGAGTAAGAACAGTTTGTTTTGTAAATGTTTGATGATTGGTGAGAACTGAGAAGTAACACATACGAAAATATACTAGAAATGCACTTATATGGTTTTCTTAATGACACCACTTGGAAAAAGTTTTGTTTTAAAACATTTTTGTTCGTAAAGACTACTGGAGTGATGTGAATAGTTTCCGTTGGCGATTTGTGTTTAAAGGGTTTGTTGTGTCTTTCATTACGTTATGGTTGTAGTTTGTCACATTGATCCATTCTCGCTAACTGTCTAATTAAGACCTTCCTTCTGTTCTGCCTGTCACTGCTCTCACTATAAGGTGTTCCCTAGCAAGTAATTTTTTGCTGCTCTTTCACTGTTCCTTCTGGTTTACAGGATATGCAAGACATGAGAGATTGCTATGACAGCCTGCTTTCTGCAGCTGCTGCAACTGCAAACAGTGCATATGGTACACTTGTTATGTTATTTGAAATTGAATGATTTGTTTCCGTTGGTGGCTTAGACGGGCTCATACTCCGAATTTAAGTTTTCAAGTGATGAGTATAATATCATATATTCATATGCTTTGTTTCCAGAATTCTCAGAGTCACTACAAGAAATGGGTACATGTCTACTGGAGAAAACCGCACTACATGATAACAGAGAAAGTGGTAAACAATTAGATGTTTGAATGTCTAGCTTGTCAGATATATAATTCTTGAAGGCATGCCTATACAAGTTTTGTGATACATGATGGGTAGTTTAGTTGTTAAAATGTGGAAATCTTAAGAATCTGAAAAGCTTTGTAAAATGGTTGTTAATTGATCTTTGATTTGGTCGTAATTCATGAAAAAATAACAAATATTTATTATTTTTTGGGGGGTTTCCACAATAGTTTGACCTTTTTTTTTATATATTCTTCATACCTTCCTGTAGATATGACGGTTCATTTTTATTGTACTTGTAGTAGTGATTCAGGTTCATAAAATCATAACTAAATTTAATATTTTGCCATAATGTGAATTTTTTGTTGTGTTTGAGATGAGTTTCTTTAAATCACGTGTTACCAGAATTAGATAATCCCCTTCAAGAATTTTGAAAGCCTATGTCAACAGGATTTTTTCTCTCCATTTTTCTGTTTGGGGAGGGAGGATAATGAAAGGGGGTTGTAGTTGCATACGAAAAATCTCCATTTGCCTTTTGCAGTTCATACTCGTGTCATGCATTGGAGACATGCATTTCTTCTTATATTACTTCTTGATGCCTAGCGTGTACCCTGTATCACAATTCTATATAAGTTAAGAATTCAAATTACTGATCGTTTGTTCTGTAATTGCCAACCTGTATATGCAGGTAGAGTTTTGTCAATGTTGGGGAAAGTGCAGTTAGAGCTTCAGAAACTGGTTGATAGTTATGTGAGTGTTCCTTTGATACTGTAAAATACAATTCTGAATGGTATTGGCGCAATATTATATACCATTGAACTGACATATTACATAATATTTTCCAGCGATCGCATATATTCCTCACAATTACAAACCCATCCGAGTCCCTTCTGAATGAACTCCGGACAGTTGAGGTTTGTGTACCAGACTTATATATCATTTCAGTTTTTTAGATTGCTGTTATCATTGATGCTAAGTTCAATATTGTTGATAGAGATTTTACTATGTTTTTCCATGTTGACTCCTGGATCTTGTCATGCGTAACACGATATTTTCTATTTTGATATCTTCACTTTTCATGTATACTTAAGCATAATGCGTGTAATATTGAATATATGTATGGTAATGCGAGGATGATAATTTTCCATGTTTGATGCTCAGATTATCATGAAAACTTGGCTCTACCCTTACCCTCGTGTTTAGGTAGTAAAACTAAGAATTACCCCGGAGTAGAATTTAGCCATATGTTTGAACTGAAAATAGAATTACGAACTTGTGCTAGATAGGATTTCTGTACGCATCTGTGAATGTTAAATCAATGATGAAAGTTTCCTTCCCCACTAGTATATTGATGAATGTTAACCAATTATTGTGATGTGAGTTATGCTCAATGGGATGTCCCGTATGCTGATGCAGGAAATGAAGCGACAGTGTGATGAGAAAAGGTCTGGACCTAGAAACTATCATTTTTTCCTAAGTGGTTGTAAATTCTTCTAAATTCAGCATATGATCTTCAGAAACGTTTATGAATACATGGTAGCGCAACATAAAGAAAAAGGAAGATCTAAAGGCGGGAAAGGTGAAAGTTTTTCTCCGCAGCAATTACAAACAGCTTATGATGAATTTGACGAGGAAGCAACCCTGTGTGTGTTCCGGTTAAAATCATTGAAGCAAGGGCAATCTCGAAGTCTTTTGACTCAGGCAGCTCGTCATCATGCTGCACAGGTTTTTGTGTCTCTTTAAAACCTTTTTATATAAAGTCTTCATATAACTTGGATGTTGATACATAGGTTGTTCTTACCTATTGTCCTGGTTTAAACAGGTAAATTTCTTCCGCAAAGGACTTAAAGCACTTGAGGCAGTGGATCCACACATTAAGTTGGTTACAGAGCTGCAGCGCATCGATTACAATTTCAGTGGTCTTGAAGATGATGATAAAGAAGATGGTGATGGTTATAGTGAAAATCACTACAATAGAAACCAAGACGGGGAGTTAAGTTTTGACTATAGACGTAATAAGCAGGGAGTTGATGCTACTTCCACATCAATGAATTCAATGGAGGTGAATCCCATTCATATTATAAAAAACTGACACGATCAAGTTACCAAAGATAGTGTTATATCCTTATACTATATACCACCATATCACCAATACCATGATATGTAATTGTGAATATTAAACAGGTTGAAATATTTCTAAAAGTCAATCCCACAATTAGGATATCCCCTAGTAGTTATCCCTTGTCAAAAGTCAGTGATTACTTAATGCTTAATTTCCATCTATTAGCTTTAAATTTGCTAAGAGTTGTATTTAATGGATGTAGATGTTCTATATAGAATAAATTGTAGAAAAGAATGTTAATGCATTTAGTACTAGTTCTACATCAATGCAACATTGCAAGGCGGCAATGCTAATAGACATAGGGTGCCATATTTTCCAGTTCCTTGATCACTATTATTGTTTCATGCCAGTCGCTAATAGACATAGGGTGCCATATTTTCCAGTTCCTTGATCACTATTATTTTTTCATGCCAGTCGTCTTTTCCTGAACTTCACATGTGATTACAAGTTTCTATTTCTTTCTACTAAATCTGTGATTTGTAACCATATTCTGTTTAATGCCAATCATCTTTTCTTGACCTTCATGTGTGATTTCGAGTTTCTGTTTCTTTCTTCTAAACCTGTGATATGTTATCATATTCTATAGGTTGATCAAGTAGGCGTTGTTGTTACGCAACCATCAACAGGACAAAATTCAGAGGTATTATACTGAATGCCTTTTCCATTGGTAAATATGAGACTCTAGGTTTGCTTAGATTTCAGTTAAATTTTCTCAAACCATTTTTCTGGGAATTTTGTCTTCCATTTTTGCAATACGTGTTGATAATGGTTAACAGACCATACATTTGAGGATTGTCTTGGGTTTGTTGCAAATTTTTTGGTATATAATTGTACATACATATCCATAAGATAGATAAATGGAGCAAAGTAAGCATCAAATTATTCAAAATAAGATATGTAGCAGTGCACAAGCAGCCACCCAATTGCAATCCAAATTGATTTAGTGTCTCACCTCACCATTCTTGTCATACAACTAAGGGTCTAGGTGGCTATGTAGGTTCCATGAATGATGCAATGGCTTCGTGTCCTAGAATCTTGTGTTACCTTGATGTTTGTTTGCCCTTTCTTCATCATTTTGGAAGGTTATTGCTTTTTGAGGCGACAGAGAACAAGCACCAGCTTCCATAATAATATATTCTTTTCTTTTTTTTCTGGATGAAGGTAAATATGGATAAAAACCATGGCGATTTACATGTTTGGGGTCGGGAACCAAGAATAGTAAGTCATTCAGCCCCAATAATAGCAGATAAGAAGTCTGATCCATCTGAAAAGGCAAGGCACATGCAACCGTCATCCAGGAAGTTAAATACTTATGTTTTACCAACACCTATTGATGTAAGGGATCAAAATTCTTCAAGAACAAGTAGCGTAAGGCCAACAAGCCATGGTGGTAATACTTTGTGGTATTCTTCTCCATTGGAACAAAGGAAGCATGAGAAAGATTCAGGGGATAATAGCTTTTTAGGAGCAACTGCCTCAAAAGCACTTTTGGTACTCCCTCCTCCTTTGTCAGGGACTGTTTCGCCTCCAAAGCTTGATATTTCAAATGCATCTGACTCAAAAAAAGTTAAAAGACAAGCTTATTCTGGTCCATTAACTACCAAGCCATGGTCAACAAAACCTGTTTTATCTTCCAGTGGTCCCATTGTCCCTATTGATTCTCCTCAATTGGCTTCCGGTATGCTTTTTAGTTCCCCTGTTCTTCAACCTTCCTCATCTCCAAAAATATCCCCAAGTGCTTCTCCTCCATTCGTTTCCTCCCCTAGAATAAGTGAACTTCATGAACTTCCTAGGCCTCCTGATCATTTAGCTTCCAAATCGCATGTTCCTGTTGGTCACTCTGCGCCCTTGGCCTTCAGAAATCAAGAACTTCCCGTAACAAATAGGAATCCATCAATGGCACCGAATGCAGCATCTCGTCTTCCAACTCCCCGAAGTTTGTCAATACCATCTAGACATCAGAGAGCAATTGCATTACCAGCTACAAAACTTTTGGAGCCTTCTCAAGGTATAGACAAGGTTGATGAAATTATTTCTCCTCCACTGACTCCAATTTCTCTGGCAAAATGAAGTCTCGCTATCAACCACTTCTGGATTCATTTCATTCTGGTCATATCAAAGGTGATTATGATACCATATTCTTACTTCCTCACCTGTTTATGTTGATCTACTCTGTGTTTATCAACCGTAATGTGTGATGACTTGTCTAGTTACAGAAAATAATTCTGAATTAGTAATTCAGTTGGAGATTCTAGATCACATAAACACTAAAGAATTAGTGATTTAAGTATATTTAGTGATGATATGCAAACACTGGAGTCATGTTCACCTCTTGCATCGGCTGGACTTCGCTGGAGGCATGCTGAGTGTCACATTATCAGCACTAATAATTATGAAATGTTTTGTGCTAGACTGCTAGAAATTATAAGCTAGTTAGATGTCATATTTCTTAACGTCTCTAGGTCATCACAACATTTTTTCGTCTGCCTAAAACATTTTGGTTAATCTAGTAATTATTTTTCTTAAGTCTCAACTCATGTTAGGTCCCAAGAAATTAGTCTAGATGGATGAATAGATTGATGGCAAACCTAAAATTTGTACCACCCTAAAGTGTATTTTGGAAATGAGATTGACACTACTGAATGGTACATATTTCATTTATCTGGTGTAGGTATTATACTCGTTCTCATTGTTTGATACTTGTGTGCGTGAGTTTTTTCCCCTCCATAAAATGTCTTTGTAGGTTTTCACAAAAAAGTTCATGATAATAATTTGCTGGACCTAAACCAGCTATAGAATGATTCACTCTATCACTTGAGTTTAGCTGTACTTTGTTCCTAATATGGTGTATGTCTTCACTGAATGCAGGTGAAAGCTGATATGGTGTGGCGAGTAAAGCCGCGATTCTTTATTTTCTGCCCACTCGGCAGGATAGTTTTGGATCTCGCGTCATATTTACTTAGGGTATAGTAAAGAGCTATGTACATAAAAGGATGTTTGGTGTATGTATTTGTTAATTTCTCGTATCGATCTTGGTCAGTCAAATGCGAAAGACCATTTGTTGGTTGACCCATTTGAGAATGAAAATAAGATGACGCAGTCAAAAAACACATGATTTATCAAGTAGGTTTGAAGCGAGGAGTGGTATCAGTGAAAAGAAGCTGATCTGCAGCTACCAAAAAAGTTTTGGGGCGAGAGAGGCTCGAACTCTCGACCTCAGGATAACTCTAAAGCTATGAGACCTACGCGCTAGACAACTGCGCCACCACCCCAGGTGATGTCTTGTTTTGTATAATATTACTAATACTTTGTAAGTACTGAGCATTGATATTGGAATAGTGAGTGAATGAGTCTGAGTCTGAGTCATGTCATGTCATGTGGCTTTCTCAGACACCAACCATTACTAAACCAACCATTTACAATTATCTGTCGTCAGATTGTTTAATGCCACGTCTGGGTACACCAAAACGGTGGTTTGCTACGTGTTTGTGTGTTGTATAGCTAGTCTCCAACATGACTTCCAAGTTATAATTCTATGTACTGGGACTGGGTCGTCCCTCTCAATCCTGAGATTTTTCTATAGATTTACGATACGGTACTGCTGTTATATAATGCTGTATCTGTATGTGGTGAGGATAAGACACCCGCACACTGGTCCACCATATTCTCTTAATTTTATAACCACACGTATCCAATAAATGCTTTGTCCAACTTCAATTGCATGCTTTTCATTTTCTATACAGTAGTGAACTTGTCTTCATACTCGTATGATATGCTTCTAAAGCACATGATAAATTTATATGTATGTAATTATGTCCGCAAAATGAAAGCAATTATTTGAAAGGGTACAATTAAACAGTTTTATTTTTAAAAATAAATTATTTTTTATCCATTCTTATAAAACCCCATCTTTATTACACTAACAAATTGGGAGTTGGAGGACTTCATGAATTGAAGATTTTTACACTAACAGTTTTATGTCACGTGGCAATCGAGGATTATATATATATATATATTCAAGTTCGAATGGTACGATTAGATGAGAAAATGAGAAGTTGTGGTCATTGGATGAAAATTTAAATAATTAGAATTTTTGTTGACTCATCAATGACAGATGGTGTAATACATATATCCTAAATTTACTCTTTAACTTTTTCCCACCCAGTTCATAGGGTTTCAAAACTCATACCTCTCCAATAATAATATAAGGCTCAATCTGTATCTGCATATATATGATAATGATTTTTATTTTCTCATATAAGATATGATTTTATTGGATTGCATTCCTTAACTTGATATTTGATTTTCGATGAGGAATATTTTTGTCAATTTTAAAAATTATTAACATAATACTATAAAATTTTGACAAAATGCACTAAAATAATTGTTATATAAAAACGTTCGATATTAATTTAAGTGTGGTAAAGCGTTATTCTTGCGAAAATCTATTATATTAGTTATTATCGATCAAGAGGACTAAGGAGGACAATTAAATGTTATTATGAATATAATATTGGGCATCCACAGAAAATAGAAATAGAAATAGAAATAGGAATGGATTGTGATGTAGAGTAGTGTTGCAGTAAGTAATTAGAGAAAGTAGAATTAATTACAGAGAAAATAGAGAGTGCAGTTTTGGGGATTTATAAACAGCTTGAGATAGACAAAGACATGGATGTCTCTAACCGCAACCCCAACACCACTCCACACCTCCTCACCCATTTTCATCTCCATCTCCATCGCCGAACAAGATTTGCTCTCCTCATCGATTCTCTGCTCTCAGTCTATGATCGGTCGGTCGATTGGAGATTCTTCATCATTTTCATGGAAGGTTATTGAGATGAATTGGCCGTCAGATTCACTAATCGCGAGCTCAATCGGTGGGTTTTGTAATCTGATCATCGATTGTTGTGCGGAATGATTGTTAGATTGATGATTTTTTATTTATGATGGTGAGGATTGGATTGGATTGGATTTGTGATTTATTGTGTTTGATTTGGTGAGTTGCGTGTGCTCTGGAGGATTTTTTTGCTTCTCTGGATTGTTTGAGCTAGATTGTATGAGTTGAAAGTGTATTGTGAAGGGTTTAACGAAAGAGAAAGAGGAGATTGCTTGTAGTGGTGATGATGATGACTTTGAGTTTGGGGATTGTGGTGAAATGAATGTGTGCCGTACAAGAGAACCCTTTTCTTGTATGAGCATTTTGCTATCTGGGAATCAGATTTAGGATGTTCTTGTGTGTTTTTTCTCATTTGTTAGACTGGAAATGGTTCATGGATTGATACGATAGAGTGGATGGAATATGTCTGGGTCATGATATTAGCTCATTTCAAGCTCTCTGGTAAATGGGTAAAGTTTCTTATTGGGATTTAGTGTTAGATGAGACCATTTTGTTGCATTTCTACTCTTTTATTGTTACATGCCTTAGCTTATACATATGAATTTATAGTCTCATTTCTGTTTTGTTGGTCTGTGTCTAGTTGTGTGCCTGTTTAAATTAGCTGATTCTTTCTAAAGTTTATGTTATTGGGATGTGCATTTGCTTGATGGGGATGGTAAGAGTCCAGAGAGAAAATGTGGATGCAGAAATTGTTCTACTTTTCTTACTTGGGGAACTTGGAGGGAGCTAATCCTCTCTTTTTTTCTCGTTTCGTCAACATTTTTTCAGGCATATGCATTGACATTCTTGGCAATCATGGATTGTATGCGCTGCAATGCTTCCTCGTACAGCCACCAAGAGATAATTGATTCCCAGTATTCTTGGAAATTTAGCATGTGCTTGGTGTTTTCCTTGAAATCTTGCAAGGGAATGGTACCTGATATGTTTGAGTTGTGGATGCCGCTGGTTGATTCATAGTATTTGGCTTCTGTAGTTTTAGGTTGTCATTTGTACTTTAATTTGGAAGAAATTTGGGTCAGTTTCCATTATTTAATATTGATATTGATGGTATTATGAAGCATTGCCTGTAGTCCATTAGTTGGTTTTAATTAGGAAAATTGGTAGAAAGCAGTGGAACTTATATATTTGGGATAGGAGAGCAAACAGGCAGAGCCAGAATATATAAGAGGTGGATGGGAGAGGTCTAAAAGGGGAAAGGAGAACTTGTTCAACGCTTCACGGGAAGAAAGTACGCATTAATTTTGTCAGTCACCTAGGATGGGCTTGCCTCGAGTTTCCTCCAGCGACACTGCTGAGGAAGTTACAGCAGCACCATTGAGCACATTCTTGCAGAGTCCACCGCGGATTGCTGGTATAGGTGCTTGTGATTTGGATGGAATGCACGATGGATGTACAAGCCGTGTGTCTGGAAATACGCTTAGGAGCTCTTCTTCTCTGGGTGATTTCCTGGAGCATTCTAATTGTTCAGATGGTTCATTCAAATTCCAAAGGGCCATTGATAATACATCCAATGGCCAAGGGTTTAAAACGGGTTCCGCAGATGAACTTGGTTGGTTGACTCCTAAAGATGGACGTAACATTCAGAAACCTGTTTCTAGGATTGTTGGCTTTGAGTCTAGCAAAACGAATTCTCTAACTGATGGACCTGAGGGAGGGTCAGCTCATCATGTTCATTCCACTGGTATAACACTTCATGAAACTGAATCGAGTGGGTCATTAGTCAGGAAGCGGTTGCTGTCACCTCTAAGTAGAATGCTTTCTCCAGATCAATTTGATGGGAATCGTCTGGACATCAGTTGTGTTAATTTTCAGACAATTTCTCCCTCTGCAACTCTGAATATTGGTGGAAATGCTGCTCAAGACCATAAGAAAGCAAATGTTGGAGGGAAAAACCATTTGCTTCCATCGTCTTTGTCCTTTTCTAGCCGCGTGGAACAACAGATTATGCAATACGATAGCAGTAAAGCAGCTTCCGTTTTTTTCACTGATGGTCCTTTGTTGGATAACGTAGAACTGCTACCCCGTACTAGGTATTTATCAACTGTAGACAATCAATTTGTGGAATCAAGAAATCTAAGGTGTCAAACTGCAGCAATATCCATATCTGAAAATAAGGTGATAACACCTCCTCTTTCCTTGTCACCTCTTGGTCCAACATTCTCCGAACGAATGAAAACTAGAGGAGAATACAGAAGTGTAGAGAAAAAGATACAAGATTGTTGTCCAACATTGAAGAATATAGAAGAGCCATTTGCCAGGCCTGAATCTGGCATTTTCTTCTCTCCTGGAGAAGAGGAGTTTACTGTGGCAAGGAAATCATTAGAAGACATTGATCTTTTGAGCAAAGAGTTCCATCCATCTTCCCTGGAATGTGCAGCTGATCTCCATTGGCATTTCCTTCAAGCTTCTTCCCCCACTCCTCGTTGTGTGAGGTTTGCTAGGAGTTTGAGTGGACTTCCTGTTAGGAGGTCTTTGGTTGGTTCATTTGAGGAATCTTTATTGTCTGGTCGGTTCTTGTCTGGAAATTCCGGTCAGGTTAGTAGTAAGGATGATTATATGCATAGTCCTGCTTACGAGAGAATGACATCAGTTTTGGAAGGTATGCTTTCAACTGATTTTACTGATCTTGTTTGTGTAGGTAATTGATGGCTTTCTGGCTGTACTTAGCATTACTGGTGGGAGCTTCTCACCCCAATCGCAAAAGCTTCCATTTGCAGTTACGAGTATTGATGGGGATTGCTGCTTACTTTACTATGCATCCATAGATCTTGCTCGAAATTCATCATCAAACAAGTGCAGGAGCCAAAAAATGAAAAAAGGAGTTAGTAATGACGACTCACAATCTGCCAAAAGCCGCATGCGAGTACCTATAAAAGGGCGCATACAATTGGTATTTTCATTTCGCTCAAAACCCATTTGTGTTTCTGAATGCATGTGGTTGAAAATTTTGAATATATTTATCATAGCATCTGTTGTGTTGCATTAGCTCATTCGTCGTCAACTGTAGTTTGACATCCGGATTTTTGTTTTCAGAGTATATGCTCACATTGATGCATTCCTACTGCTCTCTTTCATAGCATCCTTTCAGAAATTCAACTACTTTATGGCAACAACATATTTATTGTTTTTGGTGATTAATATTTATATATCTACTTCATAATTACCACACTAACTGGGTGCTAGTTGTCACATGTGCAAACTTTTTGGATCATCTGAGAAACTCTGTGTATGTAATATTGCAGTGTCTTTTCCCATCTGAAGTGTCTTCTTGTAGTTGCCGATTCTAGCATTATATCATTAAATCCTATGTTCCGGCTTTTGCAATGAAATGTTTCTTTTTGCCAGCTGCAATGGCATTCAATTATATTATTTTCTACTTGTGTCCTCTTGGAGTAAATCTGTAAAAAAAAAAAAACTACTTTTGTTTGATAACCTCAGAGCTTTTAGTAACCTGCAAAGTGATCATATTTCATTCACTACTAAATTGGATTTTCCGCAGGTTCTTAGTAATCCAGAAAAGACACCTCTTCACACTTTCCTTTGCAACTATGATTTGAGTGACATGCCTTCTGGGACCAAAGTAAGATAAACGCTCTATTTATTAAAAACTTACATCTGTACATGTTTCATGTTTTGGATAAGTGACCTTGACTTCTATTTTTATCAAGATTTTGCAAATATGCACCTACAGGTTTTCAATGTCTTGTTTAAATTAATTTGAATTTTAGTGTCTTATCTGCAAATCAGGATATCTAATTTTATTTTGTTTTGGAAGTTGCATTGTTGATGAACTGATCTAGTTTGATATAAGAATTGTTGTGAAAATATAACAATGCAATATCTGCATTAAAGATATATTGCCCTAATTCATTCTTTTCTTGTTTCTCTTTTGTGTTATCGAAATAGACATTCCTACGCCAGAAGGTCACCCTAGCCTCTTCCAGCTTGGCTTCTACCGGGACGAAAGGACAGACATGTGGGGACGTTAAAGTCAGTGACAAGGTGACTTCAGTCCACCAGAAGACGATACACGCAATGGAGTCCATTGATCAAGCTAGTGAAGTCAAAGATATCGAAGGCATTGATCAAGCAATACCAATAAGCGTTGGTTGTGATAATGGGGGCTGCCAAATGAATGGAAGTCCCAGGAAGCCATTTCATGGGTGTTCAAAGGCCAATGAAAACACAAAAGGCGCTGGTGCTCTTCGTTATGCCCTACATCTGCGGTTCGAATGCCCTACGCCAAAAAAGTCTTCTAGGTCAGCTCAGAGATGCAAATCCGGACCACAAGAGACAGGCCTAGACGCCCATGGAGAGCGGAGATTCTATTTATACAACGATATGAGGGTTGTGTTCCCTCAACGTCACTCAGACGCCGATGAGGGCAAGGTATGTAAGATCATCCTACCCTTTATAAGTAGTTATTGCAGTAGTAATTGTTAATGTTATGTTTCTATTGGTTGCAGTTAAATATGGAATACCATTACCCGGAAGATCCGAAATACTTTGACATCAGCAACTAAAACAGAAGAGTACTGGTAAATGTACATACATCATCAGAATCACATGTTTATGTTTGTCATCTTGACAAATTGCTCTATACTCTAACCATGCTCCTTGTTTGTATATAGAGAGTCCAGTCCTTGTAATAACTTGTTGGAGATGGGTTCAACAGTTGAATACATAAGCATTGTTGTCTTTTGTTGGTTCCTCAATGGGCAATGAATGAAAGCAGTGGATACATTGATGAAGTTCCTTATTTGTGTATATTACTACATGTGCCTGATGCTATAACAGAGGCCTATGTAATGAACTGTTTTTTTTTCCTCTGACAAAGTTGTGTACAAGATTTAGGCTCAAGTCATTTCTGTGTAGTGTGTACAATGTTGCCAAGAGAAGCATAGTAGGTAAAACAGAGTTACATCAAACATGTTCTATTTATTTAACGACATCTGAACATAAACAGGTGTGAGAACATATACTTCTATGTGAATAAACATGACAATTTGCACACACCATATACTTCTAAATAAAAATTCGTGATCTTTTACAAATATTATGTCCCCGATAAACACGTGATCCCCTAGTCGTATATCTACTCCTTTCACATCCTCTCACTTGATAGAGAATTCTTTAAGACTCGAACTTCTAATCCCCTAATTGTGTATCTACTCGTTCCACATCCTCTCACTTGATAAAAAATTCTTTAAGACTCGAACTTCCAACTCGAAGAACAAACATACAAATTAAACCATCATCATTGATATCAATAATAACTTGTCAAACAATTACATAAATGTGAGACCTCAATATATAAATTAAGTCTCTCGCCTCCAATTGGTAACAACATATTCGAGGACACACTAACAATGAAAACTACTTCATTCGTTTTTCAAAATTCAACATTTAATCGACTCGAAAACTTCTTCATAAAATTAAAATATAAGAAAAAATTCAAAGTCGACAACCACATTATAGCAACTAGCAAGTAATTTATTTGCAACAAAAGAAAATGATTGGGCCGGGCTTGCTAAAGCCCAGCCCACTGACCGACCCCTCCAAACAAGTCTTGTTCCTCGAACTAGACATAAATGCAAGTAAAGGGGCACTTAATTTCTTCACTGCTTCTCTGTACCTCAGTTTCAATTCTCCCAATTAAAATCTCCATCTGTTGCTTCTGCTCATCACTCATTTAATGCATCAAATCCAAATATACCTCACAAAAATCCAATTATAGGCCCAAACTCCACATTTCTCTCCTCCTCTCTTCTCCAACCGAGCTCCTTCAATGGCGTCTGTGACCGCGACGGCCACAGAGCACAACCCTTTTCAGAAAGCTAACCCTCCAGCTCCCTCCTCCATGGCGATCCAATCGGAGCCGAGCTTCGTGAAGACCCAATTCGTTTTCAGGGTTTTGGCTGTTGCTTTCACATTGGTCTCGATCTCTGTGATGGTCACTAGCCACCAGTCCATCACCATGTTTGGATTCGAGCTCACCGCCCGTTACAGCTACTCCACCGCTTTCAAGTAAATTACAATTTTGCTTTCCGATTTTCACATGGGTCGGCTTGACTTTTTCGATTCTTTGAATTTAAAATGATTTTGTGTTTTTGTTGTTTTTTGACAGGTTTTTGCTGGTTGTTGATGCTGTGGTGGCTGCTTCTTCCTTATTTTCTCTGGTCTTTGTGTACCTCTTGAACCGCTCCAAATCAAGCCTCAAAAACTACTTTCTCCTGTTCTTGCACGACCTTGTGAGTGATTTTTAGCTTTTAGCTTTGTTTGTCTTCCAATTTTTTGTGTTGTGATTGTGCTGTTGTGAGGTGAAAAGGGTTGTCATCAGAATTGCAACTTGTTATTGTTTAGTGTTTGGTCTTTGTAGTGTCTCATTTGATGTCATGATTGTGCAAAGAGTTGTTGCTAATCAAACTATTGATCATGTAATGGTTTCAGGTGATGGTGTTGTTGATGATGTCTGGATGCGCGGCCGCAACTGCTGTCGGGTATGTGGGTCAGTATGGACAAGAGAAGTCGGGTTGGATGGCCATTTGCAACCGGGTCCCAAAGTTCTGCAACAAAATGTTGGTATCTTCTGTGTTTGCTTACTTAGCTTTCTTTTGTTACTTGTTGCTCACAACGTTATCTGCCTACAAACTCATGTCAAGAACCACCAATTAGATCTAGTAACACAGGGGCAACAGTAGAGTATTAGGAAGATGAAATACGAGACCGAGTAGATGCCACTTTTACATGTTTGTTGTTTAACTTAATGTTGATTGTAAACTACACCTTCCTGTTAATTCTCGCGTATGAAATGAAAGTATTTGCATTTAGAGACGGGTATAGGTGAAAAAGGCTCGGGAATTTGAATTTAGATCCTCCTAGGGTAGAGATAGGGAGGTGTGAACTAACTTGTATCAATAATTGAGGGAAGAGATCCAACGTAGAGAGAATTCCATAATTGTGAGAAACTTGTTGGCATGGTGTTATGTTTTTTACGTATGGGTCATCTACCTCTCGCTCAACTACTTGCACCTGAAAGGGAAATCATAACTCAATTTGATGAAGTTATGACCCACCAGCCTCAGGATTTGATTTGTGCGAGATAGGCGCTTGCGCTACACAACTACTTGTCAAGAAAAGGAAAAATCTACTTACCCCACATCATTTGCTCCCGTGCAAAATAGTTCCTGTATATGTATATAGCATTCATGATTTCATTTACGCTAATGCACCTGCATGAAGGGACAATGAATTGTGGTGTCTTTGTGTTGAGGACATCCTTTCGTCTCTGCTCTGATAAATGTATTCTCAGCTGTTAGTTTCAATGGGGACGGGGCCATCATATATACCAGTATGGTGATTAAGAGTTTAGCATAGATACACCAAGACTGCATAAGATCTCATCATAAGTATTGTCATTTGATAATCTTGTTGATCCTAGGTGCTCTTTTAAGTTGAAGGTCTGGTCTGGACCAAAGCTTACTTGCTTGGCCAACTGGTCAAACACTACTTAGATCCCAATGACCAGGAGTCGAGTCTCGTCACATTATTTCTCCCATCTTTAACCTCTGCAACTTATGTTGGACCTCTCGCCACCAACAAATATTGGGCCAAGAGTGGCAACATGCATGATACATCTACCTTCTTCACAAGGGAGGTCTTGAGCCCAAATTTTGATACATTACTGATAAAAATGGTTTTAAGGGGAGGAGATGAACCTTCTCTTATTCCAGTAGGTAGCTATGTATCTACAAGACTTTAGCAACTTCGGAACTGTTATGATGTAAATGCTGCAAGGTAAAATATTAAACAAGCCTTTCATGTTCTGCCAGATTTGTGTTTTACATGTTGAATCTCCATCTATCAGCTTTCGATTCCTTAAAACATGGTTTCTAGTAGTTGAAAAAAGAAGCGACAATGCTCTTAGATCAATGCAAACTTAGAGGCACCCCTCAAAACAAAACATTTAACCATCTATATATTCAAGTTTCAATGTAGTAGTTTCAACCGGAAAAAGGTTACAGACTCCTAGGTGCATTTGCATACACAAACAAATTTACTAATTTTACAGTTTTATATACACGAAGGGTGGAATCCCAGTGGAAAT
The DNA here is from genome assembly GCA_963920655.1 of Geranium rotundifolium. Taxonomy (NCBI): domain Eukaryota; kingdom Viridiplantae; phylum Streptophyta; class Magnoliopsida; order Geraniales; family Geraniaceae; genus Geranium; species Geranium rotundifolium. The sequence continues at coordinate 24,525,927 of OY987321.1, forward strand.
ACATATGTTGCAGTCAATATTAGTGGTTGTGAGACCTGTTCCAAGATTTCAGATGGCCTTCACGAACCGGCCTTTCACACGCTTTCTAGTATCTGCACTGGCCTTCCTTGACTCATATCGAATGTGTTTATCATACCTGTTATCATATACATGCAATTACTGAAACGTGCATGGTGGGCATTACTACTAATAACTAACACGACGAATGAATGATAAATACCTTCGAGCCTTTTTCTTCTCCTTGTATCGTAGCATGGCATTGCCTCTGTTATGTGCCATCAGTTCCATGTCAGCCTTTGATTTTGATCCTTCCGTGGTATTGCTCATCGTCAAGGAAGACTGGTTCGTGACCTGGCCAGGTGTGAGATTGAATTCGTCAGTATCAACGAACCTGCTCTCTGATGACAATTGTAGGCTAGGTTGATCCTGCAAATAGTGTCAATACGAATATGTAAGGTGATGAAAAAATAGTCTTACATTAGATACAGATGAAATAAAAGAAAGTTACAAAAGTAAGAACCAGACTCAGAATGTGGATACTGACCCCATCTATGTATCTCATACTCAGAATCAGAATGATGCTTCAGTTGAAACCAAAGTGGTAAAATGACAGCAAAAGAATTATATAAATCCTCTACAGCAACTCAAAAGAACATATTTTTAAACTCAAATCTTGAGAAGTTTCACTATGACTTCTCAGACTTAGATGATTCTGAAACATTGTTTTCACAACAAACTAGAAATTTTGAGGTTCCAGGAGAGAAAAAGATGAGATCATTTTGGAAAAGCACCATCTTGCAAATTTAAGCCAAGAAACACAAATGGTGTACGAAAATACTACTGGGGAATCTCTGCTAATTTCATTCGTCACATTGCCGGTCACTTTTCATCAGCCTAGAATATGACACATAATTAGCAAGTTAAGGTCCTTATTAATATTGATCAGAAAATAAACCTGGCACTAGCTTGCAAGTGGTAGCAAGATGGGATTCATATAAAAGTCTAACAGCAGCAAAGATGACTTACATGTTTTGATGATATATCGTCACTTATTGTGCAGTGATCATTCATCTCATATGTGTCTTGTAAAACTTTTGAATTTACTGAAGATACGTCTGTATTCTTGATCATAAATCCCGAGTTCTTTGCACCGTGTTTTGGTTCTTGTGGTCTAAATGGTTCACAATCTTTTGATTTTCCCAAATGAAAATCCCACATCTGTAAGGTCACAGTTGAAGATTCACAACATGTCAATTACCAGATGTAATGACAATACGTCTATAAAAAACCTAGCTACTTGGTCAATGCAAGCAATAAGCCAAGATAACAACAAAAATCCTTTTAAACAAAAATAATGTCCAAGACCTTGAGAATTGTCTTCCCAAAATAGCCCTCTGCTGCTAACAACCATCAAGTGCAATTGAGTTTGCTAGCATCTCATATTGAAAATATGGAGACATAGACCCAAAACTGTTTGATAAATATCTTTGGGGATACACTTATCACCTATCGGTTTGAGATTTTAAGTGGATCTATTGTTACTGTAAAAATGTGGATCCCGACGCCACTTCGTAAACCTCCATATATCGGTTTGAGTTTCAAGAAGTTTCAAATTATAAAGGTATGACATGACAGGGTAACCAGAAAAACGCAATTTTGTCCTAACATAAGCCATTTCACATATTTTAAACACCAATCAAACAAATTATGAAAGGCAAAACCTGATGAAAACCTCAACGAGAAACTCACACACTATTCAAAATGATGACATGAACAGCTAGATGCGCAGAGACAATTCAAGATTCACAACGAAACAAGGAGCCAAACAATGCATTATCATCAAAGAAACACCATAATGCAAGAGAGCAAGTTGAGGAATACAAACCTGAGAAGCCTGATACACAGGACTATACCCCCACACCAAATCTCCCTCGCCAACTCCATCATTCTTCTCTTCGTCTTGATTCTCAGGCAACATGAGCAGAGACGTAAACGGCGTCTGTTCCCAGAACAGCTCCTCATCGTTCCCACACCTACCCGACGACGGCGTCTCCGGCTCCGATTTCACACCATCTCCCTCAACCCTCAGCAAATCCCTCTTCCCAATCTCCACCAACTGCTCAAACACCTCGTGCTTCACCTTCCCGCACCTCCAATTCCCCGACTTCAAACCCGAATCGCCGCCGGGAACAGTGAAATCCAGGCAATCCACCCCCTTCTCCGGCTCGAAACTCGCCGAGATCTTAGATCTCAGGTCGAATCCGAAGACCGCCGCGAGCTCCGTCGGCGAGAGGTTCCCGGAGAAGCCCTCGGCGGCGGATCGGTCGTGAGACGACGGGACCGAGCAGCTGTAGTGCGAGTCCCAGTCACAGTCGCGGCACAGCATGAGATTGTCGGTGGAGCACCGGATCGAGGCCGGCTCGGACCTGCAATTGTCGCAGATCTGAGACCGGAGGTGCTTCAGGGACAAGGCGTTCGCGGAGTGGACCTGCCGGTCGCAGCACAGGCACAGCCTCGCCGAGTCGGCGGCGCAGTGCAGAACCGCCGGCCTCGACCCGCACACGTCGCACGGCGACATCAACGGCACCGAATCCACCGACTTAGCTCCTCCATTATCCATGATCGAGCTCACAAAATCTGATTCCAATTCGTGATTGATTCAGAGAGAGCACATGATAAGCGTGAATGTGTAGGGGCACTGAAACTAGTAGCAACTAGCAGACGTAATGTGAGGACGAGAGGATTGATAGATGAAGATATTATTATGAGGAAAATAAATATCTTCTCTTTTATGCTGAGCTGGACAGAAAGTGCACTGCGCCGCACCTCCCAAGATATTTTTCTACTCTTATCTTAATAATTCTTACATGTTACATGTCGATTATATTATTCTCATTTCCCTCAATTAAATGCTTTGTTTATTGGCTAAGCGTGAGGGTGGTCGAATTAAATATTCATAAAGTACATCACTCAAATAATATAGTTATAACCGTTCGAGCCAAATCCCAATAAAATCTAAATAAAGCATTGGTTAGGTTTGGGCCACCACCAATGAAACAACTATAAATCTGTATTTGTTTGGTGAAATTTTAATTTATTAATGGTTAAACTAGGTGGGTCCCATACGGATCACATCTTAATGGTTTTTTTTCAAAATAATCAGCTAGTTTTGGATACTATGTACTTGCTTTTACCATCTTGTGTTCTGAATTTTTTCAGTGTTGTTACTAATTTGAATTCTGTTAACCCAATTTTTGTAAGTTGAGTTTCTATTTTAGTTTTTGGTTCAGGTAAATATAAGTGACCGAAAATAGAAGATAAAAATATTTTTAATTAGAGAGTCAAACACATAAAACAAGTACGACAACTTTTCAGATTTAGACATTATCAAGATATTAAAAGAAACTTTGTCAAAAAAAAAAGATATTAAAAGAAACATGTCTATAGAGGATTACAATGAGCCACTCTTATCTAAACATCTAAATAGAAATCATAATTATTCTAAAGGATAATGACCTATAAATATATGTGATTATGCATTATCCTCATTTAATTATACCTAATTATTATAAAGAATTTCAAATAACCAAAATTTTATTCAGTTACATTTTAGGTACCTTGTGTTAAAGCAAACATAAATGTAAAGCTAAAAGTCAAAAATAACATTCAATTTCTCTAATTTTAAAATTTGTCAAAGGGTATTTCTTTTTATATCACATTTCTGTTTAATTTTCTTAGAATAAGTAGGAAATGTAGTTTAACTCATTCTAGTTTATGGTATGTTTTTTATTCGATTTTCGTATTTAGATTATATCTAATCGAATACAAATTGTATACATTATCGTAATTCAGACATAAAGACATTTATTTCATATATAAATATTATTTTTATCAAATTTAATCCAGATTATCTTGAATGTAACAAAAAGTTTGTGTGTGAAAAAAAACTTTTAGAATTAAGTATAATTAAATAAAAATAATTTATAGTTGAACGTCTTTATTTCAAATTCGTAGAAATTAGGTCGGGTTAAGTTACACAACTGAAGAAGCATATGCATGATCATAAACAGTTTGATTCAGATGTTAGAACTAACATATTTATTTCAAACTCGTAGAAATTGGGTCGGGTTAAATTACACAGCTCAAGAAGCATATGTATAGTCATAAACAATTTGATTCAGATGTAAGAATTAACGTTTTTATTTCAAACTCGTAAAAATTGAGTCAGATTAAATTACACAGCTGAAAAAGCATATGCATAATCATAGACAGTTTGATTCGGACGTTAGAACTAACTAATCTCGTGACATTAGATCGTTATTATCAAGCTCATTCATGGTACGTGTACTGAGGGAAGTTGTGCTCAATTATGTGGTCCTTTCTCGGCAATTATGGCTGTCGGTCCGATAATTAGATAACGAAACGTGACCCTCCAATTATTCGACCGTAATTGGTTGGCACTTACCCAAAGCGTGTTTCTTTGTCCCCACAAACAACTTACAAACAACTTGGGTCGGGTCGGGTCGTCATGCAACAGTTCAGATTTGGAGCCTCTGGAAGAGCAATAATTGAGTGGATAATTATTGGGTCAATATATAAAAGAACAAAAACATCGTTTTGGGATAGAACCATAAAAGCATTGACTTGACTTGAAGCTGGGCTGTTCCATTTCTCTTGCAAAATATCCTAATTCATTTCACACCCTTTATCCAATCATTTTGTCCCATTCTTTTTTAATGAATAATTTTGTTTTGTTTTCATGATGCAAGAGTTATCATAATTAGTTTTCTGAATTTTGATGTGCATGTTATTTATGAGAATTTTTATTTTATTTTTGGTCCAATAAGATTGGATGTCTTAATTCACTAATGTAGTCTATCTCTTAAACTCAAAATAATTAGTCAAGAGATTAAAATAAATTAAACTTAAACATTTTTCTATTTAAACCCTCAAAAAATATTAATCTTTCCGTTTTTGAATTTAGAAGATCACTAGTTATTTGAAATATAAATGTCAAAAGCCCACACATATAGAAATCTTCGTGGCAAATATTATTTATGAAACAAAGTTCAAAGTGAATCATAAATCAAAATTAGAGACAAAAACAGCTAGTTGGATTTCTAGAGGTTAATTACCCACCCTGATCTTTAGAAAACAATCTAATACAAATGGCTCTTCCCTTTAATCTAGCCTTCATCTCTTATTAGTCATCAATTAATATCCAATGAATCAGTTAATTCGATCAATTTTTCAATAATCCTCGTTCCTCGGTTAGTTCTAAAATGCTTCATTCTTACTATTAGTACATAACATATTTCGAAATATTGAAATATATTATATATATTTCAATTTAATGTAATTGGGTATCGAATATCTTCGCCCCGACTTAACATAATTAAGTATTTTGAATAAACCATTCTACACTCTAAGTAGATTATTTTATCATCGAGATATTTTTTGTGTTGAGATACGCTAAAATACCACATTAAAAGTAAACGATGTGAAATTAGAGTTTATACACACATTACACTCAAGACATACTAGACTAGTTTTTTGGGTCAAGAGTGAGCTTTCTAATGCACTATGGTAAATGGCAGCCGCCACGGCGTCGAAAACCACATAGGTGCTACGTCGTGGCGTTTTGGCCATTTTGAGCCGATTTTGTATTAATTTTGGATGGTTTTGGACTGATTTGGGCCGGTTCTGTCCAAACTAATTTTTTTTATAAAATGAAAATATTATAACTTGTAACATAATATTAATTTTTATTTAGAAAAATTAAAATTACAAAAATGAAATTTCGTCATGGCCCCGAAGGCCCATGTACGCCATTATACCGTCATGCGACACCTACAACCTTGCTTTAATGTGTATATGAGCCTCCTAATGGGGTGCTCCTTCTTGTTAAAGGCTCATGTTCTTCCCAACAATTGATATCAGAGGTTAGGTTCCTATGAACTCTCTCCTGGTAAGCGGGTTGGGTAATTCTCCCAGGGCCTATAACACCCAGTAAACACGATCACACCTTTATGCACGTGGACCTAGATAGAATGATGAGCCCGTGAGCGACTGACTCGAAACGGTAAGACTGGTTTGAGCTTATGAGGAGAAAGCCCAATATGATGAGGGCTCAGTGTGGAGGGGAGATTGTTGAAACAAACACTTGAGTCAAAATCTCACATTAATAGTATACGAGGTGAAATGAGAGTTCATATACATATTAGACTCAAGACTATTTACTAATTTTTTGAGTTAAGAAAAGACTCTAATGTGTACGTAAGTCTCCCAATGGAAATGTGTACGTCCTTAATAAAGTCTCAATTATTCTCCCCACATTTTGTATACCAACATTTTGTACACCTGTTACACAACTCAATTTGCTTATTTCATTTATGTTTATTCATTTTCGTTTGCTATTGGGCTCAGAGTCCAGACCAATCTAGCAAATTTCCAGCCCAAAACACAAAGCATACAACAATCCAAATAAAGAACTTGGAATCAGCATGCACTGAAACGAGGACCAATCATTATGTTTGTAGCCAGATATATACAGTGTGTGAGAGGCAACTTTAGAGACCACATTATCATTTATATACACGAACAAACACCAAATGCCGTAAGAATCACATTATGTCCCAATCCAATAATGAATGAACATGTAAGAATCAGCTCCAAAAGAAATAAGATAATGTGCTTGCACAAAAGCTCAAGGAAAAATCACAATTCTTACAAAAATTTATCAACTATTATTACAGAAACAACATAATTAAATTAACAGAGAAAAATCTAACGACAATATAAATACGAGGCTTTGATTAATTCAAATTCAATGGCGCACCGGAACTCCGGTGACCGCGAAAGGGGTGAAGCCCTCGGAGAGGTGCTGAGAGGCCTTGTCGAAGCTGACGAAACCCATGAACCAGAAATCGTGGCCGTCGAGAGTGACGACCTGGATGTACTTGTCCTTCTCGGAGGGGTTCCCGGTCAGACTCACCGGATGGATCGCCGCCACCTTCTCCAGGGGAACCATGACCTTGTAGTAGCTCCAGCTCTCCTGCCCCGATGGCGCCTTGAAGGACAGGGGCCGGTCGCTGCAGAACGCCACGTGGATGTTCGACAGGTACATTGTCCCGGCGACCGGCCCTGTGGTGGTGGATAGGTAACAGGCGAAGGACTTTTTGAGGGTCTCCTCGGGCAAGGTCATGAAGGTCTGCTTGTACAGTGCGTCGAATCCTCCCCCCGATATTGCCTTCGCCGCCAGGTTCATTTTCCCCCACGCGTCCGTGGAAGCGTTCGACCCGGTCTTCACTGGTATTTTTGTAACAAAGATTGATCAGAAAGGTATTCATTTCGGACCGAACTGAAAATCGAGCTGAATCATAACTGAAAAACTAATAAATGAGATAATAGTAATTTAAATTTTTATAATAAAATTTCATTACAAACTCTATCTACTTATAAATCTCTAATTTCGAAAGAACTAATTAATATGTTTCAATTTTAATCGTCAAAAAGTCACTATCGGAGGTTATACCAACAAAACCTACATCAATTGTATAATGTTTAAAATGTAAACTTTATATATGGATCTAGTTGTAAAATCTAAACTATAGCATTTCATTTTCATTATTATTGTATGTAAATTTAAATTTAAAATTTTGGCCCTTAAAAATCGGACAGATTCAAACAGGAGTGTCCAAAAATAACTTAACCAAACAAATTAAATTGAACAAACCCTAAAAAAATTAAATTGAAACGGGTCAAAACTAAAATAAAACTTGATCGATTCGGTTTAATAAAATAGAAACAATTATAAAATCAAATAAAATCTAAAAACTGATTAATTTGGACACGACACTCTATTCATCCTTATTAATAAGGCCAACAAAAGTCTAGCCGAACAATAAGTCAAAATCGACAAGAAAATATGAAAATTTCGTATAACAATTATTTATATTTATCTAAAACCAGTAAATCAAAGCGGATTAAAAAAGATGTTCATGAAATTCGGTTTATAAAAAATTCTATGTGAACACCCTAAATTCGACTCATAAATCGAGCTACAAAACCACCAATTATAACCGATCGAAATTAAAACAATTCTGGTTCTTAAAATTCAAAAACCATTCCAACTGGTTCGATCCGGTAAAATCGAAATTAAAGAAGTGGGTATGATCGATCTTACGGTTGTGCCAGACGTTGTTGGCCATGTTCTCGGCCTTGCTGCCCCACATGTTGAACTTGGTGCGGATCGTGTCCACGGGGTTGTCGCTGGGCCTTTGGGCCGGGCTGTGCTGGACATACGGCTGCGGCTGGCCGTAATTGGGCTCGCCGGCGGCCCAGCTGGCGGCCTTCTTGTTGCCCGGGTGGCAGGTCGGCACCGCCGGCGAGCCCATCACGTGGGTCCCCCACTTCTCTGCGTGCGGGTCCACCGGCCCCGATGCACCCGCGCCTTGCTGATGCTGATGCTGATGCGGGCTCGCTCCCTGATAAGAAGGAGAGGAGGTGTGGCTGTTTGGGTTCGGATACATCTTTCGATTCTGGTTTCTCGCAAAGACGAAGAGGACCGTTGTTTATAGGAGATTGGGAAATTTGGGGAATTGGCACTGAGAGAGATGGTTTGTATAGTTTTCAAGATGCGATTGAATTGTTGACCATTTCCGCATGTGAAAGCGACATCGGTTTGTGTTGAGAGGGGAACAAGTCGGTTGCTTAGCCGCGTCTTTCCATGAAAACCTGTCCCACCATTGTACGGCGCTACAATATTTATTCGCTTTCTTGGGCTTTGAGGCCCATCTTATCTATTTCGTGGGCTTTCCCGGAAAATATGCTCAAGCTAGGAAATTGCGATTGTTTCAAAGTACAGCATGCCAAAACAATGGTGGTGAAAATATGGTTGCCTATAGATAAAATGGCTACATGTAGATAACTGTGTGGATATGGTAAATTGCTTTAATCACGTGACTATGATATATACATAAAACAATTATTCAATTATGTGACAACAAGATCAAGTATATGATTCAATTGACTAAATGGTGCAGAAAAAAAAATGTTTATCCATTTAAATGATGAGCTAAATCGAACTTACTTTTTATAAAAATCGACTCAAAAATAATTGGTTGGCTTGAGCTTGAGTCTAATTTGAAGAAACTTATATATTTAAACTCAAGTTAGGTGAAAAATTAGAAGTATAGTTACACGTAATTTAGAGTAATATATGGTGGGTGTTTTTGAAATTTAGTTCGACAAGATTGAATAAAATATTTACTTTTGATTTCTTATACGTGGATTGTATAAGAAAAATCTTGACCATAAACTCGCAACCTTACCATCTTCTCGACCTTCCACTGTTATTCACATATAAAAATAGGTGAATAAGTATTTGAAAATTATTATTTATTAATCTGATGTTTAAAATGAATCAATTTGTAAATACAATACCATGGTTTGATATGAATTTGAATTTTTGTGCTTGTATTATTAATTAAATAATTTTTCAATTTTGGGTCGAGTTTTGGGTTTAACCCGTACTCGGCATGTTTTTTGCTTGTCGGGCACTCACTCAAATTAGTGCCTGAGTTTTTCGCGGGTCGGGCGCTCGTTCACAGTGAGCGGGTTGAGCTGAACGCGATATAAATAACCCGACCTGTCGTCATTCCTAGTTTTAACGAGTGGGTAGAACAAAATAATTTCATTTTCTTTTGTTTTTTTTCTTACTAATGTGTCAAGTCTTATATCAAATCCAAATCATAACCCTCCAACAATTAAAAACACACACATTCCAAACGATGTAGAGCCAAAGAGTGCAATACGCCGTAAATACAAAGCTTTAGAGTGCAAAACGCCATAGAGCCGGATTTATAGAGCGCAAGACGCCAAAGAATCGAAGCTGTAGAGCACAAGACACCATTGAGTCAAAGTCGAAGAGGTTATATGATGTCATAGAGCTGAATCCAAAGATTGCATACATATCGTTTTCATGAATTTATTCGCAAGTTGTACATTTAGAATCTCAATGCTCCAACTTGAGAAGAAGTATTGACGGTGTCACGATTTCTTTTATTATGAATCTACGATTTACTCCCTTAAATATGGTAAGATTGATTCAAATTGATTTCCTTTTATTTGTTTCCCTTTATCTTCATGTAAGACACTAGTATAAATACTTGTTCTCTGCATTAATAACGAGCCAAAATATCATTATTTTCTCTCTTTACATATCATTAGAGCGGGTAGAGATGACACTATTCCCCATCCTCGACGGAAAATCCCCGAATCTAAACAGAAACAAGGCGAAGTATCCTCCCCCAATATATTAAAAATATATATTTTTCATTAAAAATTATATTTTAAAACACATATTCAATGAAAAAATAATGTCTTTAAATATAAGTTTTATCAAAATAATATATTATGTCATATTTTATAAAATACTAATGGGGTGTATTCAATTAGGATTTTGAATGACTTTTAAAAGTTCATGGATTCTTAAAGTTTACAAGACTCTTTCAAGTCTATAAAGAGTCTTGATGATTTTAATGGAATAACTTTGCAAATCTCATGATTTGAGATGATATTTCTAAAGAGTTTTTTATGCCTACAAAGACTTTCAAAATCATTCAAAGTCATACATTTCTTAAAATCATTTAAAGTCATTGACATTTACAATACCTTTAAATTTTAAAAGTATTTTTAAAGTCATGATTGAATACTACAAGACTTTAAAAGTATTTCTAAAATCATGATTGAATACCACAAGGCTTTAAAAAACTTATTAAATCCATTAAAATCATGATTGAATACACCCCCTAATAGTTTTCTATACAAATTTTATTAAAAAATAAATATATGTAAGCCTTATTTTTATTACAAATGGAAAATAAGAAATTTTCTAATTCAATGAAGAATTCACTTTTAGAAATGAAAAATCGTCACACTGTTTCTATCGAGACGAGTTTTGCCAAATCCTCTTTAAACCCACTCTCTTTAAAAGCGAGTCAATTTGGACATGTGTGTAAGCTCCCGTCCCTATTTATTAGTTAAGTTGTTAAACAGTCGTCGTCATTTTTCCTACTGAAACTTAACAAAATTACGCTTTAAAGTTAGTTGGGCTGGGCATTTGAACCGTCGCTGTAATCCATCGAATCGAACCGCTGAATTTTGGTCCAAAGACGAGGACAACCTATCACAGTCAGCCACCTGTCCCGTTGCTTTCTCTATTCTCTGCCGCGTAGATTCTCTCTCACTCTCCGTACTCTTGACCCAATAATTACGGTTTTGTGTCCCATTTAATTGACTTATCTGAACCGGAAATTTCCGCTGATTCAGCTCCGAGCTCGCTCGCTTCACGCGTCATCATCATTCTCTCGCGCGGCTCGTTGATCGGCGACACGAACACGATCAATTGATTTTGTCCCTTCAATTTGACCTGTTGCTGCTGTGAAAGTGCAGATCTGGTTGTTGATGATTGTTTGAATTTGATGAAACTGGAGTTTCGAGGATGATAGCGATCCCGTACTTCACTGCGTTGACCACTTACTTCAGCTACGGCTTGCTCTTCGTTTTTGGGCAGTTCAGAGACTTCTTCAGGAATATTTTTGACTGCTTCTCTGCTAGCAATCTTCAGGTCTGTTCTGGCGCTTCTTTTGCTTTAATTCAGAGAAAATTTGTGTTTGGTTGTGCTTACTTGGGGTTTGGTCTATTAGGGTTATGCTCCGATTTGCTTGGGACTTGAAGATTTCTATACTCGACGCTTGTATCTTCGTATTCAGGTACTTGTACTGTTGAATTTTAGTTACTGATTTGTTATTTCTTATATTCATGGTTGGTTAATTTGTTGTGTAATCTAAGTGTTAGAGCTTGTGATGGTAAACAGTCAATAGCGTAGTAATTTTGTTCTCTCATTCTGTTTGAATGGAGCGTTACGGAGATAGGATTTATGCAGAGCCCATTACGGAGATGTAACTATGCACTATGTAGGAGTATTCGTGAACTGTAATGCATTCGGGTGATGTTGAGCGTGCAAATGTAGAATTTAGAAAGATGTGGATGATTGGTTTTATGACGCGAAAGATAAATTTTCGGAAAACAACACATAAGTGGTACGCCAAAAATGGGAAAATCATCAAGTGTTCGACTTGGTTACAAATAGGGATTAGATTGTTTGCCCGTTGGTGTTATGGGCGTTGTCAAATGCATTGCAATTTCTATAACTTAAAATCTCTCTGTTACTTAAAAATCTACACATTTGGGATGCTCTTGGTGGAGAATTGCGAGTGATGTGTGTAGTGTACAATACTGAGAAATGCTCTCTGACAGGATTGTTTTGGGCGTCCAATATCAAGTGCTCCCGATGCCTGGTTTGACGTGGTTGAGCGTTACTCCAATGACAATAACAAGACGCTGAAGTATGTATTCTTATTTGTGAAAGACGTTATAGCCTTCTTTTATCAGGAGCTCATAGCTTCATTGATAGTTTTCATTCGGATGCATTAGAAATTTATGTTTACACAACTCAGCGCTACCACTTCTGCTGCAGTCGAACAACAAACAGAAGCAGATGCCTTAACTTGGGATCGTACAATTATCTTGGTTTTGCTGCAGCGGACGAATACTGCACACCTCGCGTAATTGAATGCTTGAAGAAATATTCTCCAAGTACCTGTAGTACCCGGGTTGATGGTGGTATGTATGAACTCTTAAGAAGCTACTATGCTGTCTTCTTACGCATAAACTAACGTGCTCCATCATCAGGCACAACGGCTTTGCATGTTGAACTAGAGAGGTATGTTGCTAAGTTTGTTGGAAAACCAGCTGCTATAGTTTTTGGCATGGGCTATGTCACAAACTCTGCCATTCTTCCGGTCCTGATTGGGAAGGTTGTACGGTTATGAATGACAGTACTTTGCAGAGTGAGATTTGTTCATTTTTGCTCGTAATTCTATTGCTTACAATTTGTAATTACAGGGAGGCTTGATTATCAGTGATTCCTTGAACCATAACTCCATTGTCAATGGTGCTCGGGGTTCTGGAGCAACTATTCGTGTTTTCCAACACAATAGTAAGTTTTTTTTTTGTTTTATAGAGTAATATTGACCTGAGTCATTTATTGAATGAACTCCATCAGTGAAGGTCTTAATAGCAACTACTGCAGTCTGTAATTGACTCTTGGTGCGTTGGTACTTGATAGTATGTCCACATAATCAGTACGCAGTCACCGGCCATGAGAAAGCACTACCTGGGTTTTATATTTATCTGTTCATGTGTTAATTAAAAAAACTATAATTATGGTGCTTGCCCTATGATGAAAATTGTCATGTTTTAATTACACTTTTGCTTGCAGCACCCTCTCACTTGGAGGAAGTTCTGAGAGAACAAATAGCAGATGGGCAGCCTAGGACTCACAGACCATGGAAGAAGATCATTGTTATAGTCGAAGGAATATACAGCATGGAAGGCGAGCTTTGCAAGCTTCCCGAGATTATAGCTATCTGCAAAAAGTACAAGGTTTGCTAAGATGGTAGTTTGTGTTTCAACATTTCACTAGACTCTTGTCTGATGAATTTGAGTCTCTGAAGTCCAGTAATTTAGTTCTCTTTATAATTTGTGTTATAGGCATATACATATTTAGATGAGGCCCATAGCATTGGTGCAGTTGGGAAAACAGGAAGAGGTGTTTGTGAACTCCTAGGAGTGGATACTGCTGATGTAGACATCATGATGGGAACATTTACCAAATCATTTGGATCATGTGGAGGCTATATTGCAGGGTCCAAGGTTTGCTACTGTACTATTATCTGTTTAGTGAGAATTGATAGGGTGGGAATTATAAATGGCCAAGATAGTGTTAAAACTCTGGTTTTCTTGGGTTGCCCTCATGATGCAAATGGTTTGCTTTACTACTTCTTAGTTTGGAAATATTTTGAATTGCCTCCATTATGTCACTGCCTACACATGATAAGATGTCATTAATGGAGCGTTTTAATATCTTTTTAGACACGCAACTAGTGTTGAAAATTTCAAATGCTACAGTTTGAAGACTTTCTATCACACCTTCACCGCAAAATATGAAAGAAGATAATTAAAAAACTAATAAACCAAGGGTTGTGGGTAAGGAGGCAAAGACTCCATGTAATAAGCATGATTACAAACTCGGTAGTAAACTCCTTGTTTTCTTTCCGATAGCTGCCGATACCATTCTTCTGAAAGCCTTCCATTCGTGGAAACTACGAAGATAAGTGAGAGATTTTAGCATAAGGGTTGCATCCCTTAGTAGGCGGTTATTGCTGCTAAAGAAAACCTACTAAACATTTTGGAAAAAACATTATTGTGACTTATCTGATGTTTGCATCTATCTTTCTGTCATCAACCAATGTTTATACTATAACCTGAAATGATGCTGCTCAAATTGGCACATTAGCTAATATCATCACTATCAGTGCCATGCTTTTCGAGTTGATCAACATCATTGGAAGTGCTCTCATTTAGGTTTGTTGGATATATTGTGGTTAAATTCTGCAGGAGGTTATTCGATACTTGAAGTACAATTGCCCTGCTCATATTTATGCAACCTCAATTTCACCACCTGCTGCTGAACAAATTATATCGGCCATAAAGGTCATTACTGGAGAGGATGGGTCCAGTAGAGGTTTGTGTGGATTCTTCCTCCTTTATGCTTGAGCATTACTTACATACTGCAGAGTTGGTAGCTAACAATTATTCCCACTATGAAACCGATGGTGTATTTTGTTTCCATGTAGGTGCCCAAAAACTCGCACAAATCCGTGAGAACAGTAACTTCTTCAGATCAGAACTACAGAAATTGGGCTTTGAAGTACTCGGGGATAATGATTCCCCCGTAATGCCCATAATGCTTTATAACCCTGCAAAAATCCCTGCCTTTTCACGTGGATGTCTCAGACAGAATGTGAGTCGATTGAGTTCTGAAATGTTGTGTGATTATATGTATATGGTTTGTCAATGAGAATCTATTGACATGGAATAACATTGTTACAGGTGGCTGTTGTGACTGTAGCTTTTCCTGCTACACCACTGCTTTTAGCAAGGGCACGTATATGTATATCTGCTTCCCACACCAGGGAAGACTTAACTAAAGGTTTAGAGGTAAAACACAATATATAGTTATTGTTCTTAACTAAAGTTACCGTTCTTACCCCGGGATAGGAAGGAAACACGAATGATATATGGTTTCCGTAATTTGGCTATTCTATCTATCTGCATTTTTATGAAGTTCTGAAATCAGACCCAACTATGAATCGTTGCTCATTTTAATTCTCCAAATGGGAAAACCTGATTCATGGCATTATATTCTAATTCTGCCGCTTAATGCTATATCACCCACTTGTTGTTTTTCTTTCAGGTTATCAGTCAGGTTGGCGATCTTGTAGGTATAAAATACTTCCCCGCTGAGGCGGAGAAGGAGCAGCAAGATGGGAAGATGGTTAAATTAGACTGATAGAAGTGAAAGATTGTGGTCAGAGCACAAACAAAGAGGTTGGTGAATATTGAATTACTCAAGAAGTTGGTTTCAGTGGCTATTTGTTAAACATAGCATCTTTGTTGATGAACAAAGTTTGATTGATCCTCATGCCCTGCAATTGGTTTGGGGATGACATCTTTTTTGTTGTGATCTAATCTGAATCTGCTGTACAGATGCTTCACTTTCAATTCCAAATGTAACTTTGCTTTGGCATCTTAACCAACTACATCAAGGTGTTTATATTAGGAGTAATTACAGATCAGTACACCCGTCAAAACCTCATTTCAAGATTGGTACCTCAAGTTTGATTTTTTTTTGCTCGGTCCCCCAAGTTTCATTACGTTACACTTCAGTTCAATTATGTTAGATTTAACTGATGTGGTTTGTAAAAGGTTCAAAATGCCCTTAGCACATAACTTTAATCTTAATCTTTGGAATAATTATGATATTACTATTTTATCCCTAATTCAATTATCAATTTAACAAATGGATTGGGGCAAATTGGTCTTTACAAGCAAACAAATAAAATAATTAAGACTTTTCAAATAACATTTAAAATCTCAATTTTACCCTCTTCTTTACCCATAATTACACACTACCCCTACACTTTCATTAACCTAATTTTCTGCAACACACCACCATTTTTACACCCACGCCGCAACACCCACACACCAGTTCCGGCGACCCTCCACCATCTCCTACTTACAGACGACACACTCCGCCGCCGCATTACTCTCCACCGACGGCCTTGACAGAACCGTCGCCGGAGACGCCGTCACATCACGAGATCTCGAGTTCCGAGTCCCCACGAACCACCAGCACCTCGCCACCATCTCGACATACGTGACCGAAATGGTGCCAGTGTGGAGGGCGAAGGCAGTGAGCGACTTCCCGAGCCACTTCCGGGAGGAGCAGCGGTGGTTTCGCGACTCGCTCCTCTGCGAGACCTCCGACCTCAAGCTCCAAATCGAGATCCTAGAGCTCCAGGTTTCAATATTAGGTGAGGGAGGAGCCTCCGCATCGGAGACCGTGGACAATGGATTCTGGTGATGGTGGACAGCCACCGTCCGATTCATCGGTGATCGGAGCTCGGTCTCGCCTGGTTTTGATTTGGTTGAACACCGATCTGTTGTGATTTGGTTGAAAATTTCAAATTTATTGCTAGAAACATCAAATATTTACAGATCGAGTATTGATTGTATTGTATACAAAGATTTGAATCTCTTAATTAGATTTGGGCGTGGATATGTTTCTATGTCAAACTTGCACAAAAATGAGTATGTTGTGATGAATTAGAGAGTGAGAGGTGGAAAATGAGAGGTAGAAGAAGGGGACAATAAAGTCATTTCACTTGTATTTTCTATTTTGTTTGTTATTTTGTTATTTGAAAATACAAGTACACTCCTAACAACAAAGTTAGTTTTTTTTTCAATTGAGGGTAATGTAGTCATTTTATAGTTCTTGTATTTTACTTTTCCACTTTTTTATTTGTATACTTGAAATATCAAATTTGCCTTCAATCTAATAGTTAAATTGGTTATTTAATTAGCGGTAAAGTAATCATTTAATAATCATATTGATAATTATATCATTTAAAATTTATATATCAAGGAGTATTTTGGTCATTAAAAAAATATTGATGTTAAATTTAACAGAATTAGAGTTAAGTGTTAACGTTTTAAACTTGGGGGACCGAGAAAAAAAAATCAAACTTGAGATACCAATACTGAAATGAGGTTTCGACGGGTGTACTGATATGTAATTATCCCTTTATATTATGAATCAGGAGTTGGGTATTTGTTAATGTTAATATAAATATTGGATTCATGACTTATTGTTCTAGTCTTTTCGAATCAAAATAATGTTACATATGTACATCATTTGTTTCTACTTGATAGATCAGAATAAAATGATATTGCAATTTCTTTATGACATGGATAAAATTGTCTATGGTCTATTTCATGAAAAATGATAATGATAACATGAAGTAATTAATCCAATCTTCCTTGTTTAAGCAGTCAAACTTAGTCAATAGATAAGAGTTTGAGTCGTGGGTCATGTCACTATCAGCAATACAAATCAAATCTTTAACTTTCAAAACAAAAATTACCTTAAAAAAATAAGTGGTCTGATGTTCAGCTAATGATTTTAAACTATCAAACTTATGAGTTTGATGAAATAGAGTTGATTATCGATCTCTTTATCTAATCTCTCGTATTATTTCTAAGTAGAGCTTTGAGTGAAAATTATTTTATGATGAAAACTAGTTTGATTGGAAAAATAGATGTGTAAGATTAAGTCACTCAAATTATGTGAAGATTAATTTAATTAAGCTTATTTATTATTAATTAATGATGTATTTTTATCCCAACCCTTTATTCTATTAATCTATTAGCTTGAAATGATTTTTAATTTGTATCACTAGAAGTGATTTTCAGGTAAACAACCCTCTTAATTGCAATATGAAATAAAATTTCATATAAAGTTACAAATCAAAACAAACTCATACCGATGAAAACAAATATAATTTTTGTTGACAGATAATAAAAGATAAATTTAGTGTAGAAAAGGCGATGAATTAAAAAAAAGACAAGCTCAAGTACGACATCAAATATGATTTATATATATTTGTTTATTCTTATAAAATAAAATTAATTTTTTAACAGTAGAAATATTTTAGTTTTTCTTTTCTCCCATAAATGTTAATGATGTTAGTGACACTCTAACAAAATTAAAGATATACATTGTAAATTGAGGGAGACTTAAATGCTTACCTTTTGTGGCCGGCAATTACCCATTTATATGGTAATGGTTATGTATTATTTTATAAGAAATAAACTAACTCTGATGCACTTACACATTCAAAAGGCAGTGTTAGGTGAAAATTAGTATTCAGATGCAAAACTGAAAAATTGTTTTAGTTATTGAATTGACAAAACGAGATTCTATATTCTTATAAATGTGTGTAGCACAAATAAATATAAAGTTACCAAAAATTACACCATGTTTAATTCCAATCATTCATGTATACAGCTGAGGTGGGTTAATAATTAGTTGAATACCTGTTCACTTAAACATGAAAATTAATTTAATTAATTTATAGGGACGGTAATAAAGCGGGTTTGAAACAATTTGACAATCCCGTCCTCATAAAAATATAACAGAGATTTTCTGTTTTTCAGTTTTCAACCAAAGTAATGTTAAATATATTTACTTCTAGATAATATTAAAAACTTTTATTTTAATTAAAATATGATTATTTTATTAATTATGAATTATAAAATTTTGCTTCACAAGAAATTATTTAAAGAACTTATTTTTTTTATTAAATATACATTTTTAAATATAACTTTTAATTTACAATATACTATTAATATATCATGACGAATCGGTTACTTATCCCATACTCCCGTTCTCATTCGAATTTATAAATTTTCCGTCATATTTTTGTTTGAGTTCGGAGATCTCCGTCAGGGACGGAAAATATTGTCATCACTGTTGGTTAATAGCTTTAATCTAAATTCCTAAAAAAAAGCTTTAATGTAAATAAATCAATTTCTAAAATAATTAATTTCTGAAAACAACGTAGCTCACACGAATCCGCTATGCGTACGAGCAAAGCATGAGGACGCGAGCAGCGAATCGCGGCCAATAAATAAGTGGTTTTTCAAATTTCAAAAAACCACTCTCACTCGCTCTCTCGTCCTTCTTCTTCTTCTTCACCTTCCCTTTTTATAAGGCGAAAACGCCATTGATTTCACAGCTCGAATATTTCAGAACTCTCGCAACACCTGTACCTCTCTCCTCCCATTCGTCACTCTCCTCTTCTCCACCACTCACTCCTCGCGATGCAATTAACCACTGTTACGTTTTCGTCAACCCATTTACTCCTTTTCCGCTTCACTCCTTCTGTTTCCCAGAAAATATATATTTTACCAACCGTCAATGGCGATTTCACACCTGTCGCCAGACCCAGAAACCCCCAATTCGACCCAACTCCGGAAATTGGATCTTCCCCCAAATTGAATCCAGCTTAGGGTTTTTTCTTTTTCTGTTTTTTTCTGGGCTTTAATTTTGATTGGGCGTGAATGGGGGAAAGGGATCTAGAAGAGAGCGGTTCAAAAATGTCACCAGACTCGTCCAGATCTAGAAAGAGAGAGCTTTTGCTCCTCTTTATCGCAGACCCATTTCGCTGTTGCCGAGCGTCCACGATCGGTTAGCTGAAACTCTGAGTATTGAGTACTGATTGGTGAGATTGAACTGTTGGGTTTCTGAATCTGAATCTGATGATGATGGTGATGAATCTGGACCAACGAGAGCGAGAGGTGGTTGTGAGGCCCGAGGCTGGGTCGGGTCGGGCCGGAGAGACCCGTGACCTGGTGGCTGTCACGAGCTTCGGCTTCGGAGTGAAGCAGAAGGGGAAGAGAATGGCCAGGCAGAGGAGATCCACCATCAACCTTCTCTCTCTTCCTTCGTCTTCCTCCTCGGCCTCGCGCGTGCCACTCCCTGATCTCCCCGCACGTGTAAGCCTCCATGATCTTGTTCTTGTCTTGTGTGTACTGTAATGTAGTGTTTTGTTTCTTCTTCTTCTTTAGAATTTGGTTTTGTTTACTTGTGGAATGTTTGTTACTGCATTTCTGTTTCTGGGTTCTCTCTTTTTTCTGACTCTGATTGCTGTGTTGTGTTCAGGATATCGGTTGGTCTCAATTTGACAACCAGTTGGTCAGTTCTTTGTTCAGTCTCTGATCAATTTGATTATTTTTATGTAATTAGATGGCTTGGATCTTTTGTTCTGTTTTGCTTACCTTGTTGAATCAGTATCTACCCTTTGAAGTATATATCTCACAACTGATAAAATAAGAACAAATTTGAATCAGTGCTTTTTCAGTCTCTGATCAATTTGATTCTTTTTATGTCTATAATGCTTTTCACTTCCTATGATTGGATGCCCGATAGCTTGGATCTTTGTTCTTCTTCACTTACCTTGTTGAATTAGTACCTACCCTTTGGAATATAAATCTCACTATGGATAAATTATTTTATATAGAGGTAAAAAGACTGTGAACTGATTAGCTGACCTTCTTGTTACGTAGCTCAAGCTGATATTTGTAGCTCGATTTATAAATTCTTCCCATTATGAATTTTTTTCATCTAATGATTCTCAACACCTCAATCATATGATGCAGAGTCTGTTTTTAGGTTATTATAGGTTTGTGTTTGTTTAAGATTGCATTTTTGCCTGGTTTTGAACTAACATTGTGAAACCTCAGCATATTGTGGTTGGCTCTGTACTCTTAGTGTTGAATGGCAATAATCATGCTGAACTTGATTCATTCATGCATGTTGCCTACTCAATCTTATTAAGTTCTGGGTTCAATTAAATTTGTCCATTTTGTACCCAGGCAAGCTGTCAGGTATCAACTTCGGTAAATTGCATAATTGGTTTATCTTTTTTTGATTCGGTAGCGTTTTCTGGTTCAGGTAATTGATCCATGGAGACTGAAATTCCTTTTCCAAAAGGAGCTCAAGAACAGTGATGTGAACTCCCTCAGGAGAATGGTACTTCCAAAGGTGCGCAATGGCTTTACGCTGATTGCAGTTTCGTGTAACTTTCGTGATTAGGCATATAAAGTTAATGTACATGTCACTCTGTTCGTGTGCATCCGCGTGACATTATATCAAATGATAGCGTACATATATAGCAGCAAAAACATCAAAATGCTATTCACCCAAAACCTTAATCTGCGTTTGCGGGTTCTTTTCAGAGAGCAGCCGAGGCTCACCTCCCCGCTCTCATATCCAAGTATGGGATCCCTATCAACGTGGATGACTTAGATGGCCTGCATGTCTGGAGATTCAAATACAGGTTCTACTTGATTCCTCCACTTCTCTTCAATTTTCTTGTCCAAGAAAGCATTTAGTATAACATATTGGTCAGTACATCGAATTCTATCAGGCTATCCAGACAGTTAAACTTGTTGAGGCAAATTAGTTGCCCAGAAAAACACAGCTGATGGATCCAGATATAAAACTATTACTGAATTGTTCTTGATTCTGCCTTCAGGTTTTGGCCTAACAACAGCAGCCGGATGTATGTACTTGAAAACACAGGTGTGTGCGTGTGTCTCCATTTTCCGCTGACGTAATTATTTTCCCACTATGGTTATTCATCCTAAATTTCCTGAACCCGCCAATTTTTGCTTCTCTCTGCTCGATATTCTCAGGAGAATTCATTAAGACCCATGGCTTAAAACAGGGAGACTTCATTATGATGTACCAAGATTTCATAAATCAGAATTACGTAAGCTGCATGACTTAATATAACATTTTCAGCTTGATAATTAGAAGAGTTCAGTCGGTAAGTTTCAAATAAATACCTTGTTTGCGCCAAAATTTTCAGGTTATTCAGGCAAGAAAGGCGTCAGAACAAGATAGATATGGTAATTTCAGGAGTAGCGTCAATGACCGCTTCCTCCATGACTATGAGACCAACAAGTGGAGCAGCTCACTTCAACTGACGAGCCCTGCAATGGATGACACAACAATGTCCTTCATCTACGACACCACCACATCCTCAGACGACTCTCCACTTGATTTCTTGGGCGGATCCATGACCAGCTACTCAAGGATCTCGCCTGTGGAGAGTTTTGGGTCTGTTGAGAACTTGCCACTCGACGAGTTTTGTTAACTCTCTTTCTTCCTACATACATGACGGACAAGACCCTTTTCCTCTCTTTTTGGTACCTTTTGTTACAAGGAATGTGTAATAAAACAATTCACTGCTGTAAAAGTTGTGGCATGTCTTGTTTCTTCTTTTGAACTGCAAAGGATCAATGTGGCAATATTTACATGGCTACAACATTTGTGATTTCATGTTTGCCTGCTAAGGTTAGTTGAACTGGTCAAAGCAAATTCAATCTGGTCTCTGAAGTTCCAGGAGCAATTCTTATAAGTGCATAATAATAGACAACTTAAAAAAATACCATTATTATGTATATAGTTAATTTGTACCAGACCATCACAAGCCCGTCTAGCTCAGTTGGTAGAGCGCAAGGCTCTTAACCTTGTGGTCATGGGTTCGAGCCCCATGGTGGGCGCACTTTTCACTTTCCCATTTTCAAAAAGCAAATTTTATCAACTTTATTACAATAAAGTCCTAAGAATTATCTTTTCCTTCAATTTTTAAGATACTTATTCCAAACCCTACCCAGAAAGTGAAACATCAAGATACAAAATTACAACCCTTAAATGAATTCCTAAACATCAATTTCAAAATACCCATATACTAAAAACATTGTTGATGAAATATGCAACTCTCTCTTTTATAATCTAGTTTCCTTTGTTTGGATTTTTCTTGTTTATCTTTCTCACAGCACATAAGATGATTATATCCCATTTATAAATTATATTATCTACCAAAATCTACCATGGAGATGAAATATTAACACACTTTTCTTAAATAAAGGCTTAAACATAAAATTCTCTGTTTATTCACCTGCTATCTTAACATTACATTTTCTTTATCGGTACTTTATCATCTTTTTTCCAAAATCACGTAAACAAATCAAATTCTATCCCCTAATTTTCATACATTCAATTTATAAAGTTACGTAATTGGGTAAATAAGTTAAGACTTTGACAATGCTCGCTCTCCAATGCATATCTCTTTCCTTTTCTATTTTTTGCTCATATGAGAGCATCCTATCCGACATGTTCACCGAATAGTTACTCGTTCTACACATTTTCCTCATCGAAATAAGAGTCACACTCAACCCAAAACCAGTATGAATAAGCTCCTCTACCGAAATACACAATGGGTTCATTCTTTTAATTGAAAATGGAATAAGCTCCTCTACCGAATTACAGGAAAAGAAAATGGCACCTACACTCTTTTAATTCCTCACTATTTGTATTTGGACTTCCTTAACTACCAACTTAATTTTTGAATCTCCTTCCATATTTTGTTATCTCACTTAATGTAACACTCAATTTTGTAGTCAAAATCAATGCACGTGAGAAGCACAAACCTTACTATGTTTTTTTTGAAAACCCGAAATTGTTAAAAAAAATTGCTAGGTTTTTATAATGTCTTTCATTTAGGTTGGAGGGATTCTTCGTGCAATCTTGAAGTCAACGTTGGAGCCGAATATCCTAAGCTTACGTCACGGAGCTAATGTCCACCCAGGAGCCGACCTTTCTCGTCATCATCTTCAACTTTGGGGAGTCTTTAGGGAGATTAACTTCGAGGGAAGTAATCCTTACTATTAGAATATAATATTAAATATTTTTTATTCCTATTATATATTAGTTTTATTACCTAATATGTAGATTTTTCTATTGTCATTAGTATTTCCTAATTATCTTAATTCCTAGCCTATATAAAGAGGTTCTCCCATATTATATATTACACAACTATCAATAATATTATTCTACACTATTTTTATCACTTACAAGTTACATATGCACATACCTTTTTTATGCTCGATTTGTTTAGTTATGCACCTACTTAGTTTATACATGTGATTTTACTGACAACATAATGTCTTTCAGGCCAAATTTTTTTTCTATCAACAGAAAGAGTGGGCGAAAGTGAAATGCAAAATGGACCACCCAACAAGCCCTACCAACTATATACTTTCATTGAGCGAAAGAGTCTTAAGAGCCGAGGTAACTCTTCCCTATAATGTAAATTACACTAAGTGTTATTATTGATAAATTCTACAAATGTTCTACTAATTCGTAGTCTTTCATAAAAAAAATAAAAAAGACAATTATATACCGTGACAATTATTTAAAAACTTGATAGAATATTAAAGTCATGTTGTCTTTAAATCAGAAAATTAGCGGGGTCACGATAAGTAAGATAACAAAATACGAACTTAAACTTTATGTTCTTTCTCTTAAAAAACAAAGTTTAAGTTCTTAATTAATTGGTATATGGATTATAAACTATTTTTCCTTTCATTTTCTTGATCAGCTAATTAGGAAAACTTATTGTTCTGGAATATGTGTTATCAGCTTTTTAACCCCTTTATCAATATCTGAAAAAAAAAAAATATGTATCAAAAACATAACTCAAGCCTTCATATATGTTAGCATGAACTTCTTACCAATTACCACATTCATCTTTCATAACTCAGTCCAGTGTCAATTTTGTAATAGTCAAACAAATTCTTGTAATTTACACATTGTAATTTACACATACTTGAAAACCCTTAATTCAGAAACCGTTCTCCTATAATATTGTGCCAAGCTTCTCTACCCAGAAACCAGAAGAGAGCGAAGATTTGAAGAGGACGATAATGGAGATCCCAAAATCGTGCTATGGTTCAAGGTCAGTTCCTTCTACACCTTCCATTTCCGCACCTGCGCCTTCGATTTTCGTCAATTTTCCCCCAAATGTTGTTTCATCAAGAACAAGGTCTCAAATTGCTGTAACTGTTGGTATGGCTATGGGTAGTAGAAAGCAATCTACTTATATTAATGGGCGCATGAGTGTTGGGGATGCTATAGGTTTATTTCGTCGGAAACTCCAAGCTAGCCCTAGATCTCCTGTTCAAGAATTTGCCAGTATTTTGAAGTTAATTGCCGCAAAGAAACAATACTCTAGGGTTATATCTTTGTACGAAGAGATGAGAGCTTTCGGAATCGCTCCCAATACGTATTTTATGAACATCTTGATCAACTGTTATTGCAAGCTGGGTAAAGCTAATGATGCTCTAGAGTTGTTCAGGAAGATGGAAGAGGGCCAAAGTTGCAGGCCTAGTGTTGTTACTTACAATACCCTGATTAATGGGCTTTGCAAAGATGAAAATGTTAATGTTGCTCTTGAGTTGATGAGGGAGATGAAAGAGGGCAAAAGGGTCACACCCGATGTTCTTACTTACAATACGTTGATTGATGGGTTTTGCAAGGCCGGAGAAACTAGTGTTGCTCTTGAGTTGATGAGGGAGATGGATGAGGAGGAAAGTGTTAGGCCTGATGTTGTTACTTACAATTCCTTGATTGGTGGGCTTTGTAAAGCCGAAAAACCTAATGTTGCTCTTGAGTTGATGAGGACGATGGAAGAGGAAAAAAGTGCCGTCAAGCCTAATGTTGTTACTTTTAATACATTGATTGATGGGTTTTGCAAAGCGGGAAAAACTAGTGTTGCTCTTGAGTTGATGAGGAGGATGGAAGAGGGGCAAAGTCCGAGGCCTAATGTTGTTACTTATAATGCCTTGATTAATGGACTTTGCAAAGCCAAAAAAATTAGTGTTGCTCTAGAGTTGATGAGGGAGATGCAAGTGGGAAAAAGTGTCAAGCCTGATGTTGTTACCTATAATACCTTGATTGACGGACTTTGCAAAGCCGAAAAAGTAAGTGTTGCTCTTGAGTTGTTCGGGGAGATGAAAGAGGAACGAAGTTTGAGGCCTAATGTTGTTACTTATCATACATTGATTAATGGACTTTGCATAGCCGGAAAAACTAATGTTGCTCTTGAGTTGATGAAGGAAATGAAAGAGGGAAAAAGTGTCAAGCCTAGTGTGATCACTTATAATTCCTTGATTGATGGACTTTGCAGAGTCGAAAAAACTAACGTCGCTCTTGAGTTGCTGAGGAAGATGGAAGAGGGAGAAAGTTGCAAGCCTAATGCTTTTACTTATGCTATATTGATTGACGCACTTTCCAAGAAAGGAAATGGCGCTGCTGCTCTTGAGTTGCTGAGGAAGATGGAAGAGAGGAAAAGTTGCAAGCCAGACGTTGTTGCTTACAATACATTAATTAACGGGCTTTGCAAATCCGGAAAACGTAATGCTGCTCTTGAATTGCTGAGGGAGATGGAAAATGGGGATAGTTGCAAGCCTGATGTTGTTACTTACAATACAATAATTCATGGGTTTTGCAAGACAAGAAACTTTAGTGTTGCTCTTCAATTGCTAATGAGGATGGTAGAGGCAGGTTGGAAGCCTACTACATCTACCTATAATATTTTTATTGATGGACTATGCAAAGCGGGAAACACTGCTGCTGCCGTTGAGTTGCTGAGGATGATGGAGGAGGGAACTTGCAAGCCTCACGTGGGTACTTATAATATCGTGATCAATGGGCTTTGTAAAAAAAAGGACATTGATGCTGCCGTTGAGTTGGTAACAGAGATGGTGGAGGCTGGTTGCATACCTGACACCCATACTTATTATGCATTTATCGACGTGTTTGATAAAACAGGATATTCTACTGCTGCTGTTGAGTTGCGGAGACAGCTGGAAGCATTACGGGAAAATCATGAGATTAATTAGGCAGAGCAGCTTGCTCAAGAGATGCTTGGTAGAGTTCTAGATAAACGATAGAATAAGCCTATGAGGTGATAGTTATCATTCTCTTAAACATGCGGTGAAAAAAATGGGTAATGTTTTTGCCCTTTTAGTGTTGATTCAGTTTTACTCTTTCATGACAACAATAGCATAACTTCTGTTCTGTGTTAAGTATATCACTTTCGGTGAAAATTCCTTGAATTCAGTTTTCCTCTTTCAATATAAAATGAGTCTCAGGCAAAAGTTGAAAGAAATGCCATTCTTTTTATAGTATCTGTTGTTTCCTAAATTTAACTCAATCTGATTGGACTTGGACAGGATATCTTCCTGTACATTAACTTTGCATTGCCTGTTTTATTGAATTTATAAATTTCTTGAAACAACCAAGTATTTCTATGACATCAAATTGCACAGTAAAATAGTTCTAAGTATATTATGTTCCTTGTGACATTCTCATAGTTATTCACAACTTGTTTCAAATTGTAGGGCTGTGATAGAGTTTATATCTTATCATTGTTTCTTTACTGAGTTTACTCTTCTATATTTGCCAAACCAAGAAACAGCGAAATGAGAGCAACTTTTGAGATTGTACTTTCAGAATGTATATGTTTTCTGATACATAATTGTTCGCACAAGTCCATATATCTTGTCTGATACCATTTTGATGTATCATCTTAGATTCATAACCTAAATTTATTTGTATTGATGCAGAGAATTCTATATGCGCCCTATTGTTATTACTTCTGCATATGGTTTTGTTTTCTGAGTCCATCAAAAGTCATTTGACGGCGAGGCAAGTAGCAGGGAACAAAAATACTGAGGTATGTGGCTATCGTCACGTTATTGACGCTTTTGGAGTATTGAATAATATGTGAGCTTATATGGTTGACATACAATAAGGTCGGTGTCTAGTATCTTAGGAAACCTACATGTTTGTTTATTTGTTATACATTAGAATTTCTGCAATTGTGTATATGTTATTTGAATGGGAGACAATTCAGCCTTCTCAAGCTCTTAGTCAATCGACAATTTTATCAAAATATTAATCTTATTAAGTAAGAGTTGTTTTTATCTTTGTTTTCCTCTTTCAGAAGTATAGTATCTATTAATATTCAAGATACTTGAAATTTTGGCATATACTTGCCATTCAAATTTTATTTTTAAAGTTGACGTAGCAACAAAGGGTTTGCAGAATATGATGAAAACGGAATGGGTATGGTGCGAATTTTTAATATCTGGCCTGTCCCTAAATTTGAAGTGAGGTAAAAACAAAAACAAAAAATTGTTTTCTTTAAATTACAAAGACAAAATAAAATGAATTGAAATTACCCCCTTAGCGAATGCAAAACTGATTTTGATTTTTGAAATGAAAAGCTTTGGTTTTACTGTGTTGACTGGTCATTATGTTAAGAATCTAAATTGCTGATCATTTTTATTACCCTCATGTTAACATATTTGAAATGTACAAACTTGGTAGATGTATAATTCATTTATTTGGCAAAAGAATAAATCATGATTTGAATAGTCAAGTACCCTTAAAAGGTGGTTTCGGGTTTGCCCGTTAGTAATTTGAATAATTTTATTAGGTTGTACAAAATTTATTTAACTTTACTGTAATATCCAAAAGGTTCAAGGCTCAAAGGCAATGGTCCTAGAAATAGGCCAATATCAAGAAAAATAAACATGAAGATGCAAATTTGTTTCTCATTTGGATGCAATATGGAATTAAACATAATTGGTAGGAACTAAAACCGAGAAGCAAAATCAGACTATTGATTATTTGTCAATAATCGAAAAAGCACAGATGAGGCAACAAACAACAATAACAATTTCATATTATTTATGTCTTCTCCCATCCACCATAATTTTGGGTCCGACACTTATGGTTCACTTATACATCCATGTGATCCAGAAAATTATATCATGTTATTCGGACATCAATACGTGAGAGGGAGTATACCAGCCGTCTCTTACCCGTGCGAATGACTGCACGCGCCCAAATTGAAACAGTCAGGCTAGTCAATCTTGACATCGATGAACCTTCGGACACAACACATGTAGGGGAGGTCGATTCTACCATTTTAGGGATGAGTTGCGTCAATGTTTGGAGTCACAATGAGAATGTTGGGTTGCAGTGAAATCAGAACAAAAAGAGTGGGTGAGGACATTTATGGAAAATTTTCATATGTACCACTTATGTGATAAATAGTGAACTATTGATTTTGTTATGACTCTGGAACGTGTTTGATTCATGCACAAAAATTTTATTAGTTAGGTTAAGTGGTCTTCTCAAATAAGTAGGTTTGTATTATTAACCCTAAAATAAAAGGACAGTTGTTATAGGAAAACAATTACAAACCAAATTTACCTGAACCAAATCAAGACTAAAAATATGTATTACATAAAATATAGAGATAATTGCAATAATATACAACTAATTAAACCCATTTTACATATAATTACACTTTAATATTTTTTTATTATACCAGCTCACCTAAAATTCATATTTTGCATCGCTCCAAAGCAAGTTATTGGCTTCGTCCCTAGCCATCTTATACAACTAGAGATCAGCGATAAAAAGCAAATTTTTAGGAGCTCGAAAAATCATTGTGTCAGTGTACTAATATGCAAAAATATGACGTTTAGTGAGTTGACAAGATTGAAAAAAATGGTTAGATGTAATCATGTGCAAAAACGTATTTGATTAGGTATATATGTATGCAATTATCCCTATTTATGAATGTCTTATGGTATATTTTCTAAAAAATTTAAAAATATGAATGCATAAATGTTTTGAGGGAAAGTGACATTTTACAATACCTAAATATTAAACATGTTTTTAATTACTAACCTAATTAAAACCTCTTAAATAAAATCAATTTATTTTTAATCTCACGCTAACAAGTTAGTTTACCGTAAAAATTCTAACACAAATTTTAAAAGAGTTTATCCTTTTCTTATTTCTCTCGCATCTCCAAGTTTTTCGATCTCTATTCAATTCCCAAACAAGACCATTCAAATGCAACTGAATGTAAAAAATAGAGATATAAATGAAATGACATACTTTAAATTTTTTATATTAAACTACTGATATTTTGAAGGTAGATAGTACACGTAAGACAAGAAATAGGTTAGGGTATATTCAAATTTAAGAGATTTTTTAGGGATAATTACATGTGAGTACACCGTCGATACTTCATTTCAGAATCAGTCATTCAAGTTTGAAATTTTTTTTGTTGGTACCTGAAGTTTAAAAAGTTAACATTTCACTCCACTTTTTGTTAAATCTAACGGAAGTGTTTGTAAAAAGTCTAAAATACCCTTAGTATATAACTCTTAAATAGTGCAATTATTTAATATATATAAAATGACCATTTTATCCTTGAATAAATAACAATAACTAATGAATTAAGGGTATGTTTGTCTTTTCATATAAAGAAATAAAAACTTATATGTTTGTTTTATTAAATAATTGTTAAAATTATTAAAATTACATTTGAAAAAACAAAAATACCCTCAGATATCAATCTAATTTTCAAGTGGTCTTGGCACGACGTGCTGATCAAGGTCCAGAGCGCCACCAGTACCTCGGCGTCAAGCAGAAGATCCGCCTCTCCCACGACCTCTTCAACTGGCCCGACGGTGACAACCACTTGGACAACTTTCTCAGGTATAAGGAGGTCTTCGGCGACGTCCACCTCCACTCCAAGTCAAACACTCTCTCCCACGATATCTTCGCCGATTTGGGTTTCGACTGCGGCGAGGACGTCGCCGCTGAGGAAGCAATAATGCTTAATTTGTGGATGTCCGCTCCAAGAAACCCACAAATAGTGGTTTTGGTTTTGAGTTGAGCAAGAAATTAGGGTCGTTTCCCCCAATTTTCAGAAATTCGAAAGCCATATCGTGATCGATATCGAGGTTATGATTGAGATTGATTGTGTGTATTTGTGTTGCAGGGGATGGTGGTGTTGCTGGTGTCGATCGCGACGGTTCCGGGGGGCTGAAGGATGCGGTGTTCTTCACGAGGCTGAACATATTGGCGGCGGATGAAGAAGGCCACCTGCTGTGCGTACAGACGTTCGCGGCAGACCAGTTCGAGGAGGACATGGTGGAGAAAAAGGCCACCAAGAGCTCCTTCTTCAACTGATGGTTCGTCTCAATCGTGATTGATAGAGAACAGGAGTTGGTGCTGGTGATGGGCTAGCCTAGGTATTGGATTAGAGATTGTGAGGGAGAGATTGAGAAGGGTAGTATTGTAAATTAATTAGTTTTTTAAAAATATTTAATTCTTGATTTATTTATATGAAATGACAACTTTATCCTTGAAATCTAAGTTAAGTGTGTTATTCAAGTGAGGGTAAAAATGTCATTTTACAAGTACCCCAATAATTGTATAAGATTGAAAATAATTATACTTCAAGGGCATTTTGGGTATTAAAATATTTTTAACAATTTCTATCTGAAAATGGAGTGAAGTGTTACTTTTTTAAACTTTAGGTACCGACAAAAAATATTTTAAACTGGAGTGACTAATTCTGTAATGAGGTTTCAGCGTGTACTGATATGTAATTAGTCATTTTTTTTATTAAGATATTAAATTAAATATGTTTTATTAAGTGCATTAAAATGTCATTTCTCTGTATTTTGACAATGTTTGTTAATGATTTTGTAACTACGAGTATGAGGCTGAACTTGTCATATTCTAAAAGAACAAACCTTGCGCCCAAAGTGCTTAGCCTTGCGAAGCCAGTCCCTGTTTGGCTACATAATGGAAGTTCTAGGACTGTGTTAACGTTCTCTTAACATAAAACAGGTACTTATTGTTAGATATATTATATTAGTTATTAATATATGGGCCGAGGCCTACTACACTTTGTATCTCTAGTTAAACCTAGCTTATCAAGCATAAATATGAAGGCATTTGTATTCTATTGTAATCATCAAGTATTCAATGATAAACTCTTTCATGGTATTAGAGGTTTAGATTAGGTCTCGGTTACACTTCTTCGCTGTGTGTGGCTTTGCCCAGTCGTTAATCATGATTTAACGGATGAGCGAGGCAAAATTGTTTCGATTTCTCTTCTCAAAGAAAAAAGAAAAAAACTACCAAGAAACTTTTTTCTCTTTCTTTTCTTGTTGGCGGCATACTATGTCAAGTCTTCCCTCTTGTGTTTTCTCTACCGGCTGATTTCAACTTCCTCCTCTCTGTGGTTTATTTCTACTCTTTTAATACTTCATCTTTTTAGTCTTTACTCCATTTCCTGTACTCATTCACACTTATTCATCGCACCTATGTGGTAGAGATGTTCCTTCAAATGCTTTTTTGTTCCATTAACTATTTTATCTCAATTTTCATCTTTTCTCCTTTTAATATGACTATATTGTTCACGACATCTCTCCATCTTTTTCACTTTCTATTTTTTTATATTATTTATTTCCCTTTCTTATGTTATTAATTTCCTTTTTTTTCCTTTCTTATTCTCCTTTTTGTTTCCTTTGCTTCCCCTCCCTCAAACTCTATTTTGTCTTTTCTTTCTCTCAAACCCTTTATTATATTTTATTTTTAATCATTTTCCTTATTAAATCAAATCTTTTTAATATTCTCCTATCCTCATCAGTTTCCCTTCTTTTTTCTTCTCGGGTCATCATAATCTTTTTGTTTTATTTCTCAATGTAATATCGCACCATCATTATATTATGTAATTGCTTGTTTTGCACCGTCATGGTTGCTTGAAATTGTTTCACACCGACGTAGTTGCTTATTTTGCACTGTCCTTATGTGACGTCGTTGCCGCACCGTCATATATGATGTAGTTGCTTTTCCTTCCTATTTATTCTTATTTCTTTGTCTATCAATCTCTCTTAGTCAATCTCCCTTTCTTTCACCCTCTCTCTCTCTCTCTCTCTCTCTCTCTCTCTCTCTCTCTCTCTCTCTCTCTCTCTCTCTCTCTCTCTCTCTCTCTCTCTCTCTCTCTCTCTCTCTCATATTTTATTCAATCTCTCACTCTCTCTAATTATCTCTCTTTACTTCCCGTCTCCTTATATTCCTCACCTCCCTCAGTTTCTTTTCTCAATCTCGATTACTACTATGGTTCAAGTTATTGCATGTCAAGTTCATCTCTCAAGTTTGCAGTTATATTCATCAAAGGCTTCCAGACTGCTCTCTTTGAAGACTTTTGCTCCAGTCAAAGCATTCGGCCTCCTCCTGCTTCGACTGCGGTGGAGTGTTAGATATATTATATTATTTATTAATATATGGGGCGAGACCCACTACACTTTGTATCTCTACTTAAACCCTAGCCGTCATAACTCATGTAAACCCTAGCTTATCAAGCCTATATATAAAGACATTTGTATTCTATTGTAATCATAAAGTATTTATCAATATAAACACTTTCACTTATTTTAAAATAGTAGATTTTGAGTGAGAAAACTTACTTAAATGAGTACATAGAAAGTAAAAAAAACAAATCTTATTTAATGAAAGCCAAAACTCTACCAATTGGACCTACAACTAGCATTCATTAAAAATTTATCTGTGTATTTTTTTAAAGAATCAAATTTCACTTATTATATATAAAAATATTGGCATGTATAGAAAAAACTGAAATAGAGGTAAATAAATAGCTAATTAGTTAACAATATGAATGGTTTAGATATTTTCAAGACCTAAATACATACAACGCCAAAACTTTATTTTAAAAAAATCAAAATACTATAAAATGACATCTCAATAATATTTTTATTCAAGCAAATAAATATGTACAAAAAAATATTCTAAAGTTACAATGTTGTCTATAAAATGGCATATGAGTTTACTAACGTAGTGGTGTTCACTGTGGTTTTTTTCTTAATCTTCATATCAAACTCTTTGGTCATGACTCATGGTGATGCCGGAGTAGCCACCACTGGTGCGGCGCCCGCAGGAGCCATTGTACCTGCAATCGGTGGAGCTGCGCCCGCAGGAGCAGCAGCCACAGGAGCTCCCGGAGCAGCGTAAGTGTCATAAAAATAAATCAAAATTTTAATCTTCATATTCCAGTATCACATTTTTTAGCAATATTCACTTAGAATATTGAATTTTGTGCACTAGGTATTAATGTTATGAACAATTGAGTTGTTTAGTCACAGGACATTCGCGGATCAAAATGGGGTTATGAACCCTGGAGCACCCGTCAGATGAAGATAAGTATATAATCTAAAATTTTGGCCTCTTTAATTTTTTATATATTTACATCGTGATATTTCCTCAATTTGAAAACTTTGATAATTTCTCTTAATTATATTAATGTTTAACAACAAAATGTTATGTGAGGATTAAATGGTAAATTATTTATCATATTTTTGTTTTCAAACTCTTTAATGGACAATATATACTTATTGTTGCTGCATAAGATGAACGAATAAATATATGATTACAAGAAAAATATAAAGTTAGACAGTTAAATAATATTTTATATGAATAATTACAGTTAATTAGGTTGAAAAATGATTAATTAAATGAAGTTTTAATTAAAAACGAAAGATTGGCTATTTGTGTATGTTCTAGGGTTTTTGTTGTAGTTGTTATTTAAGTTTTCATAAAAAAGAGAAAATGACCATGTACTACAAAGGAACTATAGATGATTCATACTGTAATATTATAATTTTTTTCTTTTCTAGTATCCAAACTATTAGTTTGGAACACTTATGTAAACCATGTTAACGGAAAATGAAAATGACCAACCTATTACTGTATAAATAAGGACATTTAAACCATAATTCATTTTCATTTTCTTCTCACGTTCATCCTCTACCACCGCCTCCTCCCTCCACTTGATTGGTCGTTTTTTAAAAGAGCAATCAAGTTGGAGGGACGTAGGTTATAGACCCGATGGGTCTAGTTCCGAGCCGTAAAGAGGCTCTCCATGTCAACCTCTTAGACCGTTGATGCAATTTTTGGGCTGCCTGCTTTCAGTTAAGGAATTCAAGAATATTTCTAGAGATTTCGGGTTGTTAGAAACTACACACCCTCTCACAAGAGGCAAGAAAATAGTGTAATTCAGCTTCGACAAGAAGTTAGTGGGAGAAAAAGATTAATGAAAAAGAGAGAATAGATCAAATGACGCATTTAAAGGGCATTTTAGGCATTTCACGATTAATAAAAAATAACAACTTAACAGATTTCTCAAAAAAAAACATTATGCCCTGAAAAAAAAAATAATTATGCTTTTATGAAAAAAAAATTAAAAAAATTAGTTAATAGTAATTTTACGAAGAAGGAAAAAAAGATGTAAAATTGAGTACGACTTCATGAAATCTTCTATATATACGTATAGATTTGGTTGACACGTCATAAAATTTAAAGGTTTCTAGGCCCGTGAAACATAAGCTCAAAATTACCGAATTTGTGATCAACACAATGCATATACACATCTCCTTCTCTCTGTCTCTGTCTCTGCGTCTGTGAGCACAACTGAAGAAGCTTCGTCAATGGCGAGCAGGTACTGGGTCGTGTCTCTTCCGGTTCAAGGCTCTGCTTCTTCTCTATGGAACCGCCTGCAAGACTCCATCTCCAAAAACTCCTTTGAGACTTCTCTCTACCGGGTACTCCTATCGTCTCCACTTTAGATCTGACGCTCTTTTACTCTTGTGTTCGATTTCCTGCACTTTTTTATTCCTGTTCGTTCTCATTCGCAGTTCAATATACCTAACCTCCGTGTCGGGACTCTTGATTCTCTTCTCGCTCTCAGCGATGATCTGTTGAAGGTAATTTTATTTCAAGAGTTGAATTCGAATTCCAGACCTCTGATTCTTATTTCCGTTTCATTCGAGCTTGCTGTGATCTGTTTGATGCTGATTTTGTGAAGTTTTGGTGTCATTTCGTTGTTTTCAGTTATTTGATTTATTGAGTTGCGTCCTGATGAATTGGAATCTGGCTATGGAAATGATGTGTATGTCGTTTTCTTGTATGGAATCATGATGAATTGAAGTTATGGAATTTGATTCCGAGGTTTATCTGTTGGGTGCTATTTTCCTTCATATGTTGTTTCCACTGAGACAACTTGATTTCTTACCGAGTTGAGGTAATGTGCAGTCGAATACGTTTATGGAAGCAACATCGCAGAAGATTAAGAGACAAATTGAAGAACTAGAGAGAGCTTCCGAGGATGTCAGTGGTGCTCTCTCGGTTGATGGTGTTCCAGTTGATTCATATCTCACTAGGTGAGTGAGTGACACTTTGATAGAGTTTGGGTTATATTTGTCTTTTGAGTCAAACATTGAACTGCAATTTGATTTTGTGATGGAAGGTTTGCCTGGGATGAAGCTAAGTACCCGATAATGTCACCTTTGAGGGAGATCGTGGATAGCATTCACTCTCAAGTGGCAAAGATTGAGGATGATCTCAAGGTAACTTATTATTTCCTATGTGTTTTCATTTTTTTTCTTGTTGATTTGATGTGTGAGCTACTGGCTTCTTGGTGGTCAGAAATGCAAAAGGGTGGTTAGTGTTGAATGTTGATCAGTAACTACTTATTACTCTTCTGGTGCTGTATCATTTCTGACCGTGATACTAAGAGAGGGTAAAATGTGTTCATGATGTCACGTCTTGTGTGGACATTTGTTTCTAGTTACTCACCCTGCATCACTAGTTATTTAGATGTAGTGACTCCAGATGTCATGCCACAATCACGCATCTTCATTGATTTTGTATTGCTATTTGTGGTGGAATCCTACTAAGAAGAATTAATGAAAGAAGTGTGAAAAACACTCAGGAAAATAGAATATTGATGGGACTGGGTTAAGATTAATACTTGTTCTGTTTTGTAATAGGTCACGTGTTGTCATTAGGAATGCTGAACTCATCCATTATGGTTTGGCAATGAAATAAACTATATGCACTACTTTGTATCTACACCTAGAAAATGTTTGTTTTAGCTGTAGTCTTGTTCATGGTTCAAACACAGTGGTTAATGAACTACGTTGTTCAGACTACATCTTTTAATCATCTGCCTTATTGACTAGGAATCTGAAATTACTATCAAGGCAGGTAGGTGATGTAAGTCTGCCTCGCATGCTCATCTGCAGGTTGGTATGACAGGAATACACAGAATGCCATTGTGAAATGCCTCGGATACGTAGATGGGTTCAGTTTCTGGATAAATATGATATAGACTACCAATAATGATCATTATTGTTTTCTTAGAAGTGTAGTTTTTGTTTTGGGGATTTTGAAATATTTAGCACTGTGACATAGCTTAGATTATTAGTATGATTCTTAACAGTGAGTCAGTGACATTAACTTTTTTCAAAATTTTACTATGTTATGAGCTGCTGCTATTATAGGAGTGTAGTATTGCTCATAAATTTCTAAATATTCAGCACTTTTAAATTTCTTCCAGGTTCCAACTTACATTATTCCTCATTTCAGTCCTCAATTGGTGAAAGTCTTTATTTTGCTTAGATCTTTTTAACTATTTACGACTCTTAATTTGACTCTTGCATCTAATGGTCACTAAAGAAATTGTGTATTCAGTTTTTTTTGCCTATATTTGGTCTTAGAACTTTGTCTCTTATGTTAGGTTCGTGTTGCTGAGTATAACAATGTCCGCAGTCAGCTCAATGCCATAAATCGAAAGCAAAGTGGAAGGTACATGAATTTTTGCAATATCTTTGTTGGTAAAAGTATCGTCAAGTCTAGCTGTAGGTTGTAGTGGATAAAAGGACTATATTTTTTTTTCTTACGTGGTCTGCTTATTTCAGTTTGGCTGTCCGGGATCTTTCCAATCTAGTAAAACCAGAGGATATTGTTACCTCAGAACACCTAGTGACTCTCCTTGCAATCATCCCCAAGTACTCACAGAAGGATTGGTTGTCAAGCTATGAAACATTGGCTAGTTATGTGGTAAGATTTATATTTGTGTTTTGGTTTTGGGGGTAATAAATTCTAAATCCAGATACCATCATCCTGAGTAATACATGGGATGGGATTAGAAAGCTTTCTTAATGATCATGTGATCCTGGTATAGTGGCATACTGGGATTCATAATCCACTGGTCTATCATGCTTGTTAATACTACTACTTATGGAATGTACCCAATCTTTTGTTTCAAGTGTTCAATACCGTTTTGTTAACCAGATATCTCTTTCAGGTGCCAAGGTCCTCCAAGATGCTGTTTGAGGATAATGAATATGCTCTCTATACGGTGACACTATTCGGGCGAGTTGCCGACAATTTCAGAACAAGTGCACGCGAAAAAGGGTTCCAAGTCAGTATATAAATATTGAAGCACCATTTTCTCTTTCAGCTTCGCACTTTACTGAAATAGGTTCCATATTTTTCATTCCAGATGAAACTTACAGAATGTTCATGCGATCATATTACAGAATGCACTAAATGAATTAATTGTATGAAATTTACTGTGATGTATCATAACTAGGGGTTCTCTAATTTGTGTTCCCTTTTATGTGTATCATGTGATTCAGATACGCGATTTTGAATACAGTCCAGAAGCACAGGAGAGCCGGAAGCAGGAGCTCCAAAGATTGATGCATGACCAGCAAAGCTTGAAAAACTCTCTTTTGCAGTGGTGCTATACCAGTTATGGGGAGGTATTTGCTCCTTTCCTTGTTTGTTTTATTCATTATCATTTATGTTTCATATATTTATTTAGTCTTTATGTGTGCACTCTGGGATTTAAAGGGGTCCCAGGTCATGGAGAATCACATTATATACGGTATTCGTGCCCTTTAGGAGTTTATTTTGACCAAGGTGATATGACTATTTCCTATTTGTGTGTGAAAATTTGAAGTTCAAGAAAGGTGCTCATCTTCATAGTATTTGGAGTTGAATTTCACCGTCATTATTGATAGGAAAGAACTACTTAACAATTGATTCTGAAAAGTTGCCCACTCTTAACAGGCTGTGCTTGGTTAGACACCTAAACATAATAAATTCAAGCGAATGGACTCTGTATTGATGCCCTTGGGGCACTGCTAAAAGTATAATAAATCGTGACTTCTATAATATTTTACTTAGTATCGCCCTATAAATTTTTGCACATTGATTCAGAATCGTTATCTTCCATTGTGATTTTGATTGCTTTTGTACATGCAGGTTTTCAGCTCTTGGATGCACTTTTGTGCTGTGCGTATATTTACAGAGAGCATTCTGAGATACGGATTGCCACCTGCTTTCTTGGTATATACAGACCTAACTCATCTTTATGGCTCTTAATCAAATAATTAAAATTGAGAAAGGGTTGGCTGTCGTGTTTCAGGCATCTGTTTTAGCTCCAACTGTGAAAGGTGAAAAGAAAGTGCGCTCAATCCTTGAAGGATTGTGTGACAGTAGAAACAGGCAAGTCCTTCAGCCTATTTATGACTTGCGATATAAAAGTAATGTTTATGCTTGCTCTAACTGGAAAAAAACATTATGTGCAAAGACCCGTGTTATGATCCATCGTATACTTTTGGGGAATTGCTGATTGAAAGCCTAACTCATTGTATATTAAGCATTATTACTTACTAGCTCCATAATCATAAAAAAAACTCTTGAAATCAGTTACTGAATACATGTTTTTACGTGTTTAAGAATCACATTCCTTTCTTTGACTTGTAATATTATTTCATCATAACTCTCAGCTGTTGATGTACCTAAGTAATGTTTGAATGCAGCTCATACTGGAAATCAGAAGATGAAGTAGGAGGAGGTGGGATGGCTGGTCTTGGGGGTGGGGGTGATGCTGACACACACCCTTATGTCTCCTTCACAATCAACATTTGATGAACTCCTGAACTGACAAACCCCATTTTATCATCCCAAGTCCAAGGATTTCTTCTAATTTACAATAATGACAGGCAGAGAAAAGATCGTAATTCTTTGGTGATTGCAGTTTTGAGCAACCCCAAGAAGGATTAATGGAGAACATGTGAAATACTTCTGCAGGAAGGCATTATTTTGAACGTAGAGGTGCAGTTTTTGCCTGCACAATTATGTAGCTTCTAACTGACACGCTAGTTGTTCTGCAACTTTTGTTACATAATTGGTTCTGCAATTTCAGTAAGACAGT
The DNA here is from genome assembly GCA_963920655.1 of Geranium rotundifolium. Lineage (NCBI taxonomy): Eukaryota > Viridiplantae > Streptophyta > Magnoliopsida > Geraniales > Geraniaceae > Geranium > Geranium rotundifolium. Next base: position 24,565,775 of record OY987321.1, read on the forward strand.
AACCATTGAAATCTGATTGGTGTTTGAATGAGAACTCAGGCTCGATTGCAGCTCAGCTTGACAATTTAGATTTACAAAACAGTTCAGAACCAACGACGTAACAGAAATGAGAACCAAGGACAGAACTGGCTCGTAACTAATTGTGCAATTCCAAGTAACTCTATGCCCATAATTATTTTGGTTGCCTGGTCTTTGATGGGGGAACAAAAAACATATAATGTGAAATTGTAGTTTCATATTATCTAACTACAAATAGCTACCCAGGAAGGAACTAACCCTCCTCAACACCAAAGTCATAGTCAGATAAAGCTGAAACTGATCCAAGTTCGAGCAACGGAAACAATCAAAACTGTGTTTGCTGATTATGTGTCTACTCCAAACTGTGTTTGCTGATTATGTGTCTACTCCTCAGCAACAGGGGCAGCAGCAGGAGCGGGACCACCAGTAGTTGGCCTGAAAGAGATGATAAAAAAACATCAACACGAGCAACAAATCAACTCACTTAAACGTATATTTGAAGTAGCGGGTGAACTTACAGTCCAACAGAAACTTTGAATGCATCGTAGATACCCCACTGGGCCCCAGTAAGTGTTCCGATCATGACAATCCTGAGGGGAAGTCCACGCGTGAAGAGACCCAATACTCCTATCTTCTTCACAGCCTGCAAAGCAAATCCGCCAGAGGAAGAGAAGATTCAATATAAGATTTGAGAATGGACCTTCAAAGAATTATGTACAAACACTAGGGTGAGCACTCACATCACCAACAGTGGCTCCTTTGGCATTGTTGAGGAAAGAGACCAGATTGTCGGCGGGGTGAGACACGATGGCACATAAAACACCAGCAATGTATCCACCAGCAAAACTGATACCGAGCTGTAGAGACTTGCTGCACTGGTCCTTGGGTTGAGGAATGACATGCTTGTACAGCGCCTCCACAATGGTTTCAAAAGATGCAAACTTCATCATCGTGTCTGCAAGAATTGACATCGTGTAAAAAAAACTGCCAGCATACAAATACAGGAAATGAAAAGGGCAAAGCATAAACCACATCTTATAAACGCAACCCATGGCTGAAGTAAGCGTCACACGGCATATATTTCTACTAAAATCAGCTCGTTCCTGACTTTAGCCTCATATGAGCCACTCTTAGATAGCCTAACAATCAAAGCAGGTGATACATAGTTCCATTGAACAGAACAATGTTTCTTTTCAACAAATATACTCTACCCATATGAGATTACTCTATGCAAATAGTAGATGTAATCATAAATGATGAACATGTGTCAATGAGACAGAATTTTATAGACGTAAGTTTCAATATATATTGTAGGAAATTTGAAAGATGAAAAACGATATAAAACTCAATTTGAGGTGGTCAAACATTACAGAAAGCTACAATACAAAAAACAAATATTAAAAAGGGGTAACAATGTAACATCATTGTTATAGGGTGAGAGTTGAGATGCATCACATCATGCAACTTGTTACTGTGTCACTAAGTTTGCATACACCTCAAACGCAATGCAAATGATCTTTTTTCTCTAGCTAATAGAGGATGCGAACACAGGAAGGTATGCCCAAAAGAGATAAAAGTGATAAGATTTGGCACCAAACAACCAACATTACAACTGTGGACACAATATATTCCAAGTGACATTTTTCAGAGAAGTAATTACAGGCTATGATATGATCATGCAAACAAAGCAACAATGAAGTGAAATGGTACATAGATTAAAAACATAAATGAATGATAATGTAGCGCTCAACTTACATGGAATTTGACGCCCCCAGAGTGGAACAATACCCTTGTATAATCTGTAATGATTTACACGTATGGGTCACATATTCATCATGAAGTTTAATAATTTTACATAAACCCAAAAGAATATTAAAATGTAAAATATACATACCCGAGAGCACCCTCAGATCTGACAAACTTGGGGAATCCATCTGCCATACCTCTAGCAAAACCAGGTTGAGTTTGAACTCTAACTTTCACTGCCTCGAAGGGGCATAGAGCAATATCAGCAATCACCTCAGCAGATGCAGAACCGGCAAGGTAGATCAAGGTCTTGTACTTGGTAGCATACTCTGGTCCGGCAATATCAGAGTAGTACTTCTTGAAAAACTCATAGAACCCGAACTTGCAGGCACCCTGAGCACTGTAACCTAGCAGTGTGGGAACCCATCCCCTGAAGAATCCCTTCACTCCCTGCTCCTTGAGTAAGACTCCAAAACCAGAGGAGATACTCTTGTACTTAGCAGGATCAATCTGAAAAAACGAGAGATCCCAATGTCAATTACATCTCATGTCATATCAACACGGCATGTCAAATTAGATAGCCTGCTCTCAGGTAATACCAATAATTATTGAAATGGCACCACATATTCCATAAATCAGGTTAGTGTCTACTTCTCTTTTTCGTATTTTCAAGAAAATAAATTGTCCAATAAGAATATAACCAACAAGAATGATAAATTGGCACATGTCATAGGATCAAAGCCAGACTCTTAAAAACTGTAAGGGAGACATTAAAGATTCAGAAACATGGCACCTAGAAACAGATCATCAATGAGTATACAAATAGCTTTCATCAACAAAAACTTATAGATAATTATAAACATGAACCAACACCTAAGTTCAACCAAACTTCAACCAAAACATACACAATAACATATCTACAGCCTGTAATACATTATATAACAGGGAAACACTATCTAGTGTATCAAAACAATACAACAGTCAAACTGGCCAAACCAATTTTCAGAACTATACCCCAAACCTTAGAAAAAGGCAGATTTCAACTACTTCATAATCTAAAAATCGATACCAGGCAAAGTAGAATTCAGTGAATCACACAACACTTCAAAGAGAATAACTCAGAACTATTTATCCAGCATATAAATTCAAATAACATCCATAATTCTCCTCAAATCCATAAAGAACAAGGTAGATTCAGAAACAAACAATCCACCACAACACCTGATCAAAACGAGATGCAAAATATAGCTATTTATCATCAAAACAATGCAAATTAGTGTGTAATTAACATATAACGGCAATAAATTCCCTAGATCTAATCCGGCGAAAAAAGCTAAACGCAAAAGGCATATATGTTCATGTCACCATTAATCCTTGCAAAAAAAAACGACAACGATAGCATGAAAAATCTCAGAGACGCAATCCATTGATAAAACTGCAACAACAGCATCAAAACAAAGAAGAAGAAAACACTTGCAAAACCGCTAAAGTTGACAGATCTGGAGAAACCGAACCTGCATATTACACTTGACCAGGTCAAGAGGAGTGACAGTCATGTGAGTGAGACCGCAACTGAGAATCCCTCCGGCCGTACAGGCAGCATAGTAGGTCGGAGAGTAGAGCTCGATCTTGCCAGGCTCGCTCGGAGATGGAACCACAAAGCCTCTCTTCGCCGCCGGAGCCGCCGCGTCGAGATTCGGAGACGGCGAAGAGAAAGCGCCGTTGCTCGCGCCGAGCATATTGTCCAGGGCTGGGCTGCGAGCAGAGGAGTAGAGGAAGTTAGGGATCAGAGATCGTCTTGAAGATTCAGGAAACGCCATGGGAGCTGAGATTGTGAGGGTTTCGATAACAGAAGAAATGGTGAAGAAGAGAGAGAGAGAGAGAGGTCCTCTCCGACTGTGTCGCTGCCACTGGCTGGTTTTGCTCGTAACGGCTGCGCGGTTTTTATTGGCTCGCGTTGTTTACACGAGATATGTGCGTGAGAAAATAGTTTGACCTGCTGGTTCAGCGAAATTACGATCGTGACACTGACGGAAGTAGCGAGGTCAAGGTCACAGTCACAGCATTGAAATCTGAAATTAATTAAGTGGAAATAAAATAAGACGAGAATGAAAACGTTTTGGAGGAATAAGAATATTCCGTTGGATTGGGTGTCGATTATTCTGTAATGACGATGGTTAGTAAATTTATTTCTAACTTGATGCGATCAACCACAGTGACAGCAAAACCCGACCGAAATGTGCAATGTATTTAGTGAACTGGACAATTGGTATAGTTATGGTTTATGTTATGGAGAATCGAAGTAGACTGGTGCATCATGTTATTTCAAAAAATTATAAACCACGGTTAATCACAATAAAATCACAATAAATCGGTCATACATAAATTATTCTTCATGTGCACAAGTGGAGCTCAACATTGTGATGGTAATATTTACCCCAACTTTAGGAGCTCTAACAACGTTGATTCGTGCACAACTTATATTTTGATATTATTTGTGTTATAATCTTAATGGTGTGGCTCATTCTTCTCTTTTGATATTCAATAATCGTTAGTTTTTAAATAATTCATAACACGTGAAAAAATCGCAAACTCTAGGCAGTCCATACACCCAAGAGAGATAGGCTCTTTCCTTCGTATTTGAGTCATTAATGAAATATGTCTCAAAGAAAATGACTCACATGAGAAGCCCACAGCTCATGGTTGGCGCGGTTAAAACCACAGACCGAGTGGATTATAACCTCCATTTACTATAATTGTAGTTGCGTTTATGGTTTCTATAATTGAAGAATTGTCAGATACAAATTGGTTTTCAAATATTTAGGTGACTGCGATTAACCAACTATGACTATCCCTAATTTGAACACTAAATGATCGAGTTTGAACAAACTCTTGCGAACTGTCTCGTTTAATACTTAACTAATCATATATTATAATCAAATTATAATTTCTAATTGAAATTGAACAAATCATTCGACTAAAATTTAAGTTTGGTTATTTTTTCCGTGACTAACTTGAGCTTGATTATCTTTTTCAAACTGAAATGAAATAGAGCTTAACTAGATAAGTTTGCTCAAGTTCAAATTGAACTCTAGTCAAACAATTATTTTTGAGGTAAGCCGAGAGTTAACAAATACTATTAGGCTTTTAATATGTATACACACAAATATTAAAGATAATTTTAACACTATTAAAGATAATTTTTACATATGTACATACTATTAGGCTTTTAATATGTATACACACAAATATTTCATCTATTACTAATCTGACGCACTAAAATCGATGTTTAAAAACTTAAATCTAGCCCTATAAAATTGTAAGTTTGTCCCTCTTAGACAAATGCATCATTCTCCGTGGCGCTGCCAAAGAGGCTAGGGTAGATGAGAGATACTCACCAGACCATAACAAGTTCAAATGGTTGATCAACTGGACAAACAAACTTTAGCAAATGACTTATGAGGTTGATTTTTGATTGAGAGCACATACTTCCACCAAAAATCATAAAGATAGAGACTAGAGGTAAAAGATAGAGAACATACACAGGTGGTGATTAATCTCAACAAATATTATTGAATGAATCTGATCAACATGTTCTGCTTCCTTGCAATTTGCATCATATAAAAAATATATTAAATGGCTAAACTCAATTCCTATTCAAACCACTGAGAAATGCAGATTTGAACATGAAAATGAAAACCATCATCAAAATTGTTGGTGAAGATGAAGATCACAGAACAGAAAGTTAATGCAAGGGAAATCCAGAACTCTTACAAATGCTTGAAGAGGTAGACAGGTCTCTGGCAGAAGAACACGAACAATTGAGGTCTAAATTAATCCACTTTCTATCTCCAGGCAACGGGGACAACCTGAGAGTAGAGGACTTTGATTTTGATCCTGAACTTGAGAATGTTGATTCCCATCCATGAGTCTGTTGTTGAAGATCCTGATTCTGAATTTGGTAGAACCAACCTGGACCGTGAATACCTTTAAGCGAGTGAACTAAGCGATGAGAATTTTAACAAAAGACCTTACAACTGAAGGCAATCACGTCACAAGAAGAGCCATAAACTTTCCAAACAGAGAAGATGGCATCATCAAGACATGTCAACTTAATGTTAGAGATCTCTCTCAAGATGGACAGTTTTGAAAGAGAATATACATGGTCTGAACTCAAGTTACAAGTTACAAAGCTAACGGTAGTGGAGAATGTAAGGCAGCAGGTTGAGTTGCAAATGAGAGACCCGAAAAGACAACTCCAAAGTTGTCTGAGTTCCAAAAAGTAAATGTGAAGCGAAACCAGAATAAGAGGTCAATATTGAAAATGCAGTTTTCTCTCAAGTTATTAGAATACTATGATTTGACTTTTCCGTAATTGTAAGGAAATGATACTGCTTCTTAGGATATCAAGAGAATACACTTACATATTAGTATGTTACGTATATGAATCAATCCCTTCACATTTGAGCATGGATGAACAGCACCTGGAGAAATGCCACTCTTGTAATGGCAGATTTTGTTAGTGTATCTGAATTCCTTATGATTTCCAGACCTAGAACCAGGAATGTTAGAAACCATCATAATTGTCAGATCATACTTGAATTGTAAAAGTAGAAAGGAGATGCCTAAATTGCATAATGATAACCTTTCTATTAAATCGAAGTTGTTCATCCAATTCGCATTGTTAGCTTTTCACCTCCAACATATAGTAGAATCTCTAGGATTTCCCGCACGAACATGACCCATCCTTGAAATGATGAATGAGCTTGGAGTCTCTGATCACAATCTCTCCATTAATGGTTTTGGAGATGAACTTTATCATAGTATGGCAGTCACTACAAACCCTAAGATTCTTAGTGACATGAATTATCGTGCCAGGCACCGAATTCAAGATTCCAAAGACAACCGCCAGCTTCTCACTATGAACTCTCTGAGTCGCCTCCTTCTCATCTATATCAGAATCATGAAGAACTGATGTCTTATAAGGTGCATGACCAGCTTCTCGCAGTTTCATGGTTAGTCTCTTCAATCGCTCACAAATTTTCTCATGTTGAGGATGCTGTGTATCTCCAGCCGAAAATACATGAAAGCTGCCTTTCAGTTCAACCAAACTGAATCCAGGTGTTCTAACCAGTCCAAGATTCTTCATTGTTGTTCTCATCCTCTCGGCATCTTTCAATCTTCCAGCATCAGTATACAAGTTCGTGAGCAAAACATAGTACCCACAATTGGTCGGGTCTAATTCAAACAGTTTCTTTGCAGCAATCTCGCCTAGCTCCACATTCTTGTGGATTCTACAAGCTGAAAGTAGAAAACACCAAACGACAGCGTCCGGTCTCACCTTCATTCCCTTGATCAAATCATAAGCCTCTTTGAGATAACCAGCGCGCCCCAGAATATCAACCATGCAACCATAGTGCTCAACTCCGGGTTGTACACCATATTCAGAGGTCATGGCACAAAACCAGTGCCGGCCTTCTTTTAACAGACCACTGTGGCTGCAAGCAGACAGGACTTGCAGAAAAGTCACGTGGTTCGGTCTCACTCCACCACTTATCATATTCTTGAAGACTTTCAGGGCTTCTTTTGCACGGCCATGCCTTCTGTAGCCAGCAACCATGGCAGTCCAGGACTTCACATTCTTGTTCTTCAAGTTATTAAACACCTTCCTAGCCATATCTAATCTCCCACATTTGCTGTACATGTCAACAATAGATGTACCAATAAAAACATTGTCCTCTAGATTCATCTTTATAACCTATGTACCAAAACAAATAGATTGCATTAATAATTCATAACTAACCAAATATTTCTGATACCCAAATACTAAAACATGCCATATTCCGATTAACCATGTTCAAAGATGGCTATTGCTATTCAGTACCTGGTTATGAATACACCTCCCTTCTCTGAGAGCACCCGAATGTGCACAAGCCAGCAAGGCCGTGGACAGAGTCGTTGCATTGTATCCCACATTTCCTTTTCTTACCATGCTCCCGAAAACTTCCAAAGCCTCCCTCGACAGCCGATTCTGCGCATACATTGCAATCATCGAATTCCACGAAACCACGTCTCTCCTGCTCATCCCTTCAAACACTCTCCTAGACCCACCCGACTCGCCACACTTAGCATACGCATCAGTCAAGCTATTCCCAACTCCCAAATCTCCATCAAAACCCCTTTTCACCACAAACCCATGAACCATCTCCGCAACCCCCTTGTCTCCAAGGCGAGAACAAGCCACGATCACCGAAACCACAGCAACAGAGTCAATCAAACCCTCCCCATCCCCCAAACCATCGCTCTCCTCGATCAGCACCTCCTTGAGAAGCGACAGAGCTTGACAGGGACTCCCGTTGCGGACGTACCCATTGATCATCGAGGTCCATGAGACGACGTTTCTTTGGGGAATTTCGTCGAACACCTTGCGGGCGTCCCCCAGATGGGCGCATTTCGAGTACATGTCGATGAGAGCGGAGGAGACGAAGAGGTCGGAGTGGAGGCCGAAGACGAGGGAAAGCTGGTGGGCCTGGAGGCCGGAGCGGAGGTCGGAGAGGGAGGAGCAGGACTTGAGGGCGCAGGGGAGGGTGGAGCGGTTGGGGCTGAGGGAGAGCCTCCGCATGGAGGAGAAGGCGCGGAGAGCCTCCACAGAGTCGCCGCCGCGAGCGAGCTCGGCGATGACGGAGTTCCAGGAGGACACGTTGTTGCTGTCTACGTATTTCTTGAAGAAGGCTGTGAGGTTCGGATTGGGATTTGAAATCTTCATTTGGTTTGGTCGTGGCTTTCTCCAACCTCACTCAGTACATGTCATATAAATTCGTAAATAATATTTGGCTCTAGTAGATGTTAAATGGATCGAATGGTTTTGTCTCTATAACTTTATTGGTTCAGCGTTTTATCACTATTGTTTGTTATTTCATCGTGTTTGGACGTGATGTTATGCAAGTTTGTTATTAACTTTCCGGTTTCAGGGGTTAAGGTTGGTATTGTCTCACCGAATCTTGTCGTTTGTTCTTCTCGACACATACCTAATCTTGTTTGTGTAATAAAGATAGATATTTCTTTAAAAAAACTTAGTTTGCCCTTTTACTTTGCTATAAAGTTATACTTTTACCTTTGCTTAAGGAAGTTGTTAATTGCAAAAAATAAAATAATACTACTTTTATGGAAGGGTCTATCCGTCTGTGACTCAATTACTTGAAGTGTTTGGGTAAAGATCACACCAGTTGTTTCTCAATATTAGAGAATTAGATCTCGAACAGATGAAATAATTTAGATCGGTTATAATCAACATAATAATTGGGTGATTTTTAGTTGGAACTGAACTGTAATGTTATGGGCCTTCATTTTATGCTTGATTTATGGGTTGAATCAGTTACTTGAACCTTATTTTTGGATCAATTATAAGATTTATCTACTTTGATATAGTTTGTTTTTTTAGTATGCATTGGACGTCATGATGTAAAATACATTTGAATTTTCATGTAATACTAAGTTATAAACTATAGTTATAGGCACACATTCGAGATCTAAAGTTATTATAATTATATAGACCATTTTTAGTTCGGTACTTCTCTCAGTTCACTGCTGATTTTAGTTTATAAAAGTCATATAAGAAGTTATCGATCCAAAATAAATACCTATGCGTAAAAAAATTTTGCCTATGGATCAGAAAGTGGTCGTTAATTCGAGATATGTTACTTCCACTGACAATTAGATCCGAAGAAGTTATGAACTGCGTCTGCACTTTTATGAGCTCAATCTGTAAGTCATATTCATGGCCAATGAAATTGCAAAGATCCATAAGGTGGAGCAACAAGAAATTCATCAAAATTGAAGGAAATTACAATTATAAACCTATCCCATGATCAGATCAAACACATGGAACAAGACTGTAACAATGCCAAAATGTAAATAAACACACCTACACCCAAACCAACATGTAACTTTGAAGCAGAAGCTGAGCTCTTCCCCACAAATTCACCCGAACTAGGAGCACGAGGCAACGGATCAGAGCCCGAAGGCGCCGCAGAGCTCACCGGCTGCTGCGGGAAGAAGGATGAGATATTCGGCCGAGAAGCCGATGCGAAAGCCTCGGCTGTGGAGCTCAAGGCATGCCAATTGGCCAAGAAGACGAGAGTCAACAAGAGAGCAGCAGAGAACTTGGTGGCCGCCATGGATGATGGATGGATCAAGAACTGAGAGTGAGAGATCTGTGTAATGTAGATGCAGTGGCAGTGGCAGAGAGGTAATTGTTTCACGGGATGGAGAGTAATGCAGATACAGTGGAGTGAGCTGTGTTTGTTTTCTGCTGTTTTGTTACTCTATTATTGCACTTCCACTTTCTTGTTCCTCTTTATTTGTCTCTTTTATTGTTATTGCTGCGTATTGAGAACACATGTTGCATATCCCATGTGGACGATGTAGTCTCATTAAATTTGACTCCTACCGACAATATGTAATGTAATGTGATTTGATTTGTGGGTCACTAATCCAAATCCAAATTCAAATGCATGTGAAGCAACATATATGCATAATACATTGAAAACTAAAAGCTCATGCCATACCAAATCCAGAGAAACTTATTTGACTAGCTGATAAAACACTAAAACTTAGATCTCAATGATTAGAGTTGAATTCTTAGTATAAACCTCCACACACTTACCAAGGGGCGATAAGATCCGAAATCTACATTTTATACTTAAATTCGGATATCATATTAAATTTTGACCAACCTAACCAAAACTTATTTGACTAACTAATGGAACATTTAAACTTTGGTTTTTGTTATTAGGGTTCGAGTCCTAACACCAGGAAAAACCTCAATTATATTCACATTTTAACGCTACGACAAGGGAACAAGCTCTACTAATATCTCGTCAGAATCGGAGATTTTTATCGTCCATACTTTGACTATGGAAAATTAATAAACAACAACCTGAAGAAAATGATATGATATGATTCGATATAAACTCAAAAGGACTGATGAACTGAAACAAGTTTGGCGATATATATGCCTAGGAAGAATTCATTTAAATGCATTAAATAATAGTAGTACAAGCTCAGTTCTTGATGTGAAAGAAAACTTATTTTCTTCCCAATTGAATCAATACATGATATTTCACTCTCTGGTAACAGCTTCTGTAGACGATACAAATCAAAAGAATCACTCGACACAAGGATCCAACTCCAGATCAATTCTTGTTTTTGTTTGGAGTTGGGTAAACCTGGAAATAAACTTATGAATGCTACAACATAGTGCCATAAGCTGTAAGAGACAGGTTATATATATCCATAACTCATAGCTATGCCAGGTTTTAGCAAATGATGATAATCACACTTCTGGTTAACTACGTTGCAGGTGAAGATTTTAGAGCCCTAACTAGAGAAGCCTAAGATGTGCAGTGTCGTTTAATCTTTTTACCTGCCAGCCCGTTTTCCACGAATGCTGCAACACGGTCACTGAAGAATCTTCTGCACATATCTTATGCGACATTACCGGGCTGCAACCGAGGAGGCCGGTGAGGAGACACCTGATTGGAACCGAATGAGTGAAAACGCCGATGCACGAGGATATACAAGTGGAGCTCCTTTCACCTAAATCGTGGAGACCATTTTGGCTGCTTGATTCTTGAGGGGAGATCTCGTCCTCAATCTCGTCGTGATTTCCATTACCAGTAGTATTCACAAACTGTAGCCTGCTCTTACCCGACTTTTTTCTCCAAATCCCGGGCCTATGTCGGTGAAGCGAATCCCATTGGGTTGGTGGGAGAGAAGACCCATCTCGGTCATGAATGGAGTTGGTTTGAGCATGCGCGGAGAAATCTGCTCTCAACTTTTCTGGCTGTCCCAGTACTGTCCCATTTAAAAACTGAATCATTCTGAATTCCACTTGTCGAAGTGATTCACCCGCGGGGGCGGAGAAATCTGGCTGGAATCTATCGATTAAATTTATAATTTCAGGGGTGTACACTTCGGACCAGAGGCAACCCTCCCAATGCCCCTGACTCATCTCCGTAATTGCATCTGAGGATTGTATATGTTCCTCCGCAAAGTTCATTTCCTGCAATAGAATAGAGCAGAAAATTTGTTCAACTGGCGAGAGAGAAAGAGATAAAGAGTACATCTAATCATCTATTTCTTATTGAGCATAATTAAATGCTTCTACTTTACTGATATGGCTTCTCTTACAGTCAAATTTTCCCATTCACTTCTGCTGCTAATTTAACCATTGTATTTTCTTTATAATCTTTCCAAGTTCAGCAGCTTAACATGAAACCTTAAGCTTCTTAAGTGTTACAACTTTAGAGTGATTTGATTTGATTTGATTATATAAGATATAGGTGCTAATATAATTATATAAACCGGTGACCAAACTCAACAGAATGTCAAAACAGATTACACTTTATTAATTATGATGCACAAGAACAAAATGACAAGCCATTAGTTCAGACTTCACTAATGAGATTCATAAGTATTTTCCATAAGTATTTACTATCATTATGCAGTTATACTAGAAACTCTTTTGATGAAACATTGCTCTTCGGAGGCCTATGTTGAAAGCAATTACAAAGTTAATGTGCCCAAGGAGAGGATATTCTCACACTTATATCAGTAACACCAAAAACACAACTCAACAAAATGTCACAGTTAATATCATCCATGGCACGATTAGAAACAATTGTAAATATAATTCTAGCTCTACAGGTTGTATATAGTAAGAGCCTAAAAGCATTTATGGACTTGGGAAGCATCGTCAACTTAATCAACTGAACTTTGCAACAACACAAACATAATTGCTTATGGACACGCTGGATGAGAGAATGGCTTAAAATCATATCACAAAAAAGGAAAGAAATGGGTCTCCAATAATAACTATCAAAATAGCAAATGCCAATTTACTGATTTTACCTTTCATAGACGCAGAGCTAGTAAGTCATAGCTTGTAAATAAACACAGTGCATAGCTAAGGTTTGATTTTGCTTTGCCAGAGGAAACATGGAAAAATAGTATATTGGGATCCATAATACACAAACTTTTTAATATCTGTCAACAAGCTATTCAGAATTTCAAAACCAAGCCAATCTCGAGAATCATTCCAAATTAAGAACAACCCTTTCCCAGGTAGATTCAATTTCACACTATGAGCTTTCATGTGACATTACCTTCTTCAACTCACAACTTTCCTACCAATTCTTTGAAGTATCAAATCAAATTCAAAACTTTAACACATTGAGCTGAGGGGCAGTTACAAAGATACCTGACAAACAGAAACAGCCATTGATCTAGCTCGATCCAAAGGCGATGAGTACACCGCATTGAACCTCACCCCCTGAGAGTTCAAGAACACGGCCAGAGCCCTCGCCTGCCTCTTCCCATTCTGTGTCAGCGCCGCCACCTGGCACCGCCCGCCGACCACGTCCGGCCTGAAATTGAGCTCGCACTCGCCGTGGCTGATCAGATAAACCTCCGTCACCACCCGATCCTCGTCGATGGAGTTCGACGAGAAGCTCCGCGAGAACGCCACCGGAGGGGGCTGGATCGACGGCGGAGGAGGCGCGAGGACGTTATAAGGGTCCCAGACCTTGATCGACGGCCCCAGGCGCGGCGTCCCCAGAGAGGAGAGCTGCGGCGAGAGCGGCGACGCGGAGGCGTAGCAGGGAAGCATCTCCGGCTCCTGCTCCAGAACCTTCTTCACCATGTGGTTGCTGTCGAGCAATTCCCTCCTGTCAGGATCGCCATTAACGCCGTCGTCGTCTTCTTCTTCCTCCTCCTCTTCTTCGTCCTCCTCGCTATCTCCGTCGTCGACTCGCACGGACTGAGACGCGCCCATTGAAGCTCTCTACCTGCTACAGATTCACTACCAACGCGACAATCGTATCGATCTGGCCGATCTTCTGGAGCAGGAGTCGTCACACAGCATGAGAAGATTGTGATTCGAAAAGTGAGATCTACTCCAAGGTTTTGATTGATTGGGGTTGTTTGCGGTAATGGAATCGAAGTGAATAGCTAGGGTTTGGAGCAGGGAAGGTGGATTGAGAAAAGACGGAGGAGGAGGAGAGATCTGAGGAAGAAGAGAAGAGTGTAACAGTAACAGTAATGGGAATGGGCCTATCCTTGGAGTTGGGGAGAGAGGCTGATAATATGTGAATCGAATCTGTTGAAAAAGAGATCCATCTTCTTGTCCAATAAACTTTTGTGGGCCCTCTTTTTTTTTAATATCAAAACACTTGACTAACTTGGCTACAAAGATAGGTTTCTATGAACCGGGAAACGCCGAGCAACCCAATTTTAAGTGGTTATTGAATACTCCTGTGGGAGATGGTTGAGGAGCAGTGCTCGCTGAAGTGTGTGGGCTCATATGAGAGAATGTCCCCCCGAGAAAGGCGGATTGAAGGTCTTGGTGTTGGTGGAATTGAGTTTAGTGCGTTTTTTGTTTGTGAGTGTAGTTTGTTTAGTGGTTGTCGGTTTATTTGACTTTGCTTTTGAGTATTTAGTGTTTTTAGTTGCAGTAGTTGGTTTATCCGACAGGGTGGCCTGGAGTTTATCCAGAGAGGTATGATGTCGTTAAAGTCGTCTTTTACTGTTTACTTGTAAACTGTATAAAGCTGACGCTCGACTTTCGGGTGCGGAGCTCATTCTCGTTTGTGATATTATATGAACCTTTGGTTTTCTTTAAAAAAAAACTTGGCTATAAAGATTGAACAACTTTTTTTTAAACGAAAACTCATATATTATTAAGTAATTAACCTGACATCAAGCCAGACAGTATAATCAATATTTGATAGAACAAACCCCGCACTATGACTAATTCATGAGCCACATAATTACACGAACGACGAGTATAAGATATAGAAATGCCTGCCCCTAAGACGGATAGAATATGACAACATTCTGAAATAATGCCCCAAAAATATTCTTGGCGGTTCCCGCGCCTGGTGTGGTCCACCACCCTAGAGCAATTAGATTTTATCACCGCCCCCGCCCAGTTTTTTCTTTTTGCCCACGAGAGAATTTCTCTGATACCCACGTCTCCATCTCTCATAAATGGAGATATATCGAGAAGTGTATACAAAAAATCCTTATTATCTGACCCACTAAATCCCTTAAGACGTGTCCTACTTTCAGTGTCCATGCCACCTTCAACATTAATTCTTAGAGTCCCCTCCTGAGGGAGTGCCCACGATGGCCTTTCAACATGTTGCCTCGGGCAAACATATTAATCTTCCTAATTCAGATTTAATTATCAATACTTGTTATTTTTTTTATTTAATTTTTATATTGCAAATATCATTTTTAAACTTTTGACGTAAAGGTAATAACATATCACTTAATCAATTGACCAATAACATTTTATATTCACATATTTAGAATTTAATATTTAAATTTTGAATTGTACGTTACTTAAGATATAAATAAATAGTATACATGATGAAAATTATAGATAAAATCATAAAACGTATATAATAAAATTTATTTATTTTTAATACTTTAATGAATATAATGCTTATCATTATATATTATTTATTTATTATTTTTTATTTGTAATTTAATATAATATTTTTATGAATAACAATGTGTGGAAATAAATAAATAAATTTCAACATATTTCAAATTTTAAAACTAACTCTTATTTATTATAAAATTTTATTAAAGATTATAATTATACCAAATGAACTATAATAATATATTTGAAATCATTTTATTGTTAAAATGTCGAAAAGTTGCAATAATTGATATTTGTTATAAATTTTGACAATTTGAGTTGGAGTTGGATGAAGATGGAAAGTAGACTATTATTGGGTCATAAGTTGTGCATTTTAGCAATTCGAGTTGAAATTGCTCTAACCAAGTTTTAATATGCAAAAAGTTTAGGGACTTGAAACTCCAACTCTGTATCTGCATCTTTTTTATGCAAACTTGTTACAATAGGTCCCCATTTATGAGCATAAACGGTATTTTACTATATTATTATGTTTCTCTTTTAAAATTTTATTTTTAGAGTTTGTCTGGGGCATCTCTAGATTGAACTGACGGCTTGGGAGAGCCAAGGGCAGAATAGTCATTGGGAGAAACTTGAGGACGGAGGGAGTGTCCGGCTGCGACGAGTAAGTCGACGACAAAGATAGGCCGTGAAATTGACGATGTGAGGTAGAAGCGAGGAGGGATATGTGAGATAGAGGCGGTGATATGGAGAGAATGAACAAGAGAGGATGAGGGAGAGGTAAATGTAGAGAATGGGATGTTTTGTTTTGTTTAGGGCTGTCAAATTAAAATTGCACCTTCATAAAGTTTATTTATTAGGGATATTATAGTAATTGTACACACATCTAAGTAAATTTGTTTTTGAAATCAAAACATTTCGTTCATTCATCAAACCGGGCGTGACAATCTCACCCTTATAGATCGAGTATACACATTCTACAAATAGTAAGTATCTTCAATGGTGCTCCTTATATTTAAAATTATAGAGGAAGTGATTTGCATTGGAATGGAGTAGAGATCCACTTTTTCATGTTTAACTTTAGTCATACTCTCTACATTTAGTCAAGACCCGCAAATAAGCAGGACAACAAACTTCCTTGATCAATTTTAATTAGTAAATTACACTAGAAAATAAAATTGTGGGAGAGAATTATGCATACATAGAGAAAACATCGTCTACTTTTTATTTATTTATTTAGGATTCATTAATATCATGCCATCTCTAATTAAATTCAAAATTGGGTGAGAGATGACAATTAATTTTGAAATTAGGTGGGAGAATGAAAATTAATTGTCATAAAAATATGGAGGGGGGAGGGGGGGTTCGATGTTTTGATATAGAAAGGTATTCATAATGGGGTGGTTTTGAATACAGATTCGTCAGTAAAAAAAACCTTCTCATACTTTTGAATTATCGAAACAAGAACTTTATGTGAGAGTTGAAGCTCCAAAAGAAAAATTGAGATTTTTTCTGATAGGAGATCATAGCAATTTTCCTTGGAGATAAAAAATACGCCCACTAGATTTTATGAACTTGTAAATTCTTCCTCAGTTAGTTAAAAGAATGAAATTGACTGATATTATGACGATACTAGATAGTATAGATATCATTATGGGGAGAGGTTGATCGTTGAGATGATAATTGATACAAGAGAAGTACAAAATATCAATTCTTTTCCTGAATTCGAATCCTTAGAAGAAATCTATAGGACTATCTGGATCTTTATCCCTATTTTGATCATTGTATTGTGAATCACAATAGGTGTATTTGTAATTGTGTGGTTAGAAAGAGAAATATCCGCAAAGATACAACAACGTATTAGGCCTGAATACGCCGGTCCTTTGGGATTTCTTCAAGCTCTACTAGATAGAGAAAAAAAACAATTTTTAAAGAGAATTTTCTTCCATTTAGAGGGAATATTCATTTGTTCAGTTTTGACCCATCCACAAATTAAATGTGAGTTTAATTTTTTTAATGATGTTTCAAGTATTGTAGTGACGTTTTTTGTCTGAGTTCTTCACTAATTGAATACAAAATAAGTCTTAACGTTTGAAAGGAAAATTAAATCATCTTACTTTCACTTTGACAGACATTGAGAGAGTAAATCTTAAAATTAGTTTAGGTACTGAGAGATTAAATTTTAAAATTATTTGTAACAACTTGAAAATGATGTACATTTACTTATGGATAAGTAGAACTTTCACTTTAATAAACAGTCGTTGGTTTTAACTTGTATACCAACAATATTAATATTCGAATTAAAATACTAATAAAATAAAAAAGCAATCTACTTAAAACTTGACTTTATAAATGTGAGTGCATGATAATAATCAAGAGGGAGAAAAGAGGAATTTTGGCGCCCAAAAAATAAAGTAATATTTGACGTTATTAAGATTGGAAACATAAAATTTTGAGTGTATAAATGTTGTTACCACTAAATCAAATGTTGACAGAGTATATATTTACTTCTACGGCATGTACTTGGATCATGGCCAAGTAAAATTACACCAAAACCCAACCAACTGTTACCTATGGGCTTGAACAAGGCCCTCTACATTTATTTTCTTCTAATGTTTATTTTTTTCATTTATAAAAAAAATAATATTAGGAATATATTTGAATACAGATAATTCAAATTTAATATTTTAAAATTATATACTTCTCACCACCTACAGTGACAGTTTATTTTTCACTGCACTATATACAAATATAATATTAATTAAATTTATATTATTAAACAATTTAATGAAACCACTGTTGGAAAATCCGGAAATTAGAGAGCAGAAAACAAGGGCCAATGTAGCCGTAACGCCCCTCAAAAAGCTTATAGCATACTCATTTTTATGCGCAATAATATAATTATATATTCGTTAGTCCCTCCAACTGACTAAATATTATTATTTGTATATTATATTTTTGAAAACAACTATTATTATTAATCACGGTTCAAAAAAAATATTATTACTAATTGAGAATGAAATAATTTAATTACTAAACCTCAGCCGCCGGAGTTATCATGAGCAGGCTGACACAACACATTCAAATTATTGAATACGTAACTATAAATGAGAGATTAACATGATATTATATATTCTTTTCTAAAAATCATTGTGTCATTGAATTAATTAAGTTACATGACATGTTACTTTAAATTAATTTGTTTTAATTATTGGGTTTGTTAGTGGAATATTCTTACCTTATTAATTTACATGCAATTTTTCTCTTAAACCCGCTATACTCAGATGTCGTGCTGATTCTTAAATTATGGTTTGAAATTAAGGAGCGAGCAGTGTCAACCACTAGGTTACGTTCAAACTGATAATTTTCATGCAATTAATTTGTTTAATCAATAATTGTTGGACAAATTCAGAAAGAAAAAACATACAAATAAATTAATATGTATTGAGCTTGATGTAATGAACATGATTAAAGTAAAGTTTTAAATCTATATATCATATACACCTTTGTGACGGGTAACAAATTATGACCTATAAATAGATGGTCACATGTAGAGTATAGTATAGGGTAGCCTTTTCAAAAGTTCACATTCCTTTAGTTTTGGTTTATGGGTTAATTAGTATATTTTTTGAGAGAGGGTTAATTAGTATATTAGTTTGTTATGATTTGAATAAATAGTCGGTCCAATTGAGATCTTTTGATGATCATATTTTATTTTCTTTGATTATTAATTAGGAGAAGTAGGATAGTTTGAAGCGCAGTACAGCTGGGTTGCATATTTTCTTTGTAACTCATTATTATTATGGCAACAAAAAAGTCAAAACCATACTCTTATCTTTATATATATATCCACATAAGGATCCTCTTTTCTCTATCATTTTGTTGTGTTTTCAACTTCATATTTTAAAAGATTTAAGCTTCAATTGTTGTACTTGTTCTCAGGTGAAATGTTTGACATCATAATTTTAACTTTTTAATATGAGTTTTTTCTATTAAGATTGGTTCAATTGAATAACACAAGACCAATTTTTACATTGTAATAATATCAAATTTTTAAAAATTAAACTCAGTTTTAATCGTTAAAGTATAAAATTACAATGGTCATTCAATTACAAGCTCAAATTTTAATTGCGTTAGTTCTCTAATATGGTATCAAAGCTAGTTTTCGCGGACATGAGTTCAAATGCCAGTTGATGCAAAAAAATATTTCAATTTATTTCTCTCTTGTATACTCATCAAAAAAATCTCTAATCTCTTTTTAATTGGATCTTCATAAATCTCTTACTCCCACGAAATCTCGAATTTCTCCGGGGCAAGAATCATGTGAAAATGATGCTCGATGTTGATCCAACTCGAAGGTTTAGGCTGTGAATAACACTAAGTTGAAAGGTTAGAGTACAAAACTATAACTGATCCTTCAATTATAAGGTTAAACTATTAGTTGAGTTGATTCACTAATATTGACAATATTAAATTATGATTTACCCACGATCAAGTACCAACGCTACTATTTGTAATTATTTTTATCTTAGAACAAATACTTAATCTTTTATCTTTCATCTACTCACAATAATATGCATAAAAAGGGTTTCTAAACATGAAGTGGCCTGAGACTTTAGGCAATTAGAAAGAGCCATATACATATATATATATATATATATATATATATATATATATATATATATATATATGATGGTAAGAGGTTGTTTTCAAGTACATTAAGAAACATATATATGCTTCAACAACACATCATGATGCAGTTGAAAACAGAATCGCTAGCTGGTTTTGGCATGCAAAGACCTTGCATTATTCCAAACGCTACAAATTAAATAATTTCAACTCCTACTTCATTTTTAATTTAGATCAGCACATATTAAAGTTTGTTTTTAGTATATATACAAATTGGGACTATGGTGACGTGACCATTATAAATCACTAACGAACAAAAAATAGTGAAATTATCAGGTTAACCAATATTTTATAATTAATTTTATTAAAGGTCCCAGTAATCGGCGAATATTTATTTTTATTTATTTGATGACATTTATATTTATATAATTTCACTTTCTTTGATAGTTTTATCAAGTGATGTAAGTAATTAACCTCTTACTAGTTAATTTATTAAAAATGGACTTAATGTATACATATCTATTTTAAGAAAAAACATTTATTTTCAAACGAATACTTTAATAGTTTGAAGGAGCAAGTTACAACTTACTTTTCTTACCATAACCTTTTGTCTCATAAAAAAAGGTTTCAGTTGACTTTTTATAAAGATAAGAATTTAATATTTTGTGTTTGTTGTCACACTTTTTATGTAAGGCTTTCACATGTATATATTGATGTTTTGAGTGAATATATCATTACCACATTTAATTTTTTAAAATTATGACTTGGAACATATAATATCAATTTAGCCTGTGTCCAGTTAATTATTAAAATTATACTTATAACTTTATCCTCTGAGTAGATATCTGCCGTAGATATCTGCCGTTTAAATTTGATTTGTTTCTTAAATTTGTCATGCCTTAAGAGATAGTCTATTGCGATGAATTATATACTTCTTAATGACATAGTCCGAATTTTGAGTTTAATCTGTATCTCAGACAATCAGATTTTCAGATAAATAATGTATGAGCAATGTAAAAAGGTTAATATTTATAATAAATAAGAAAATGCATATGTACAAATATGAGATTGCATTAAGGTACATACCGCTCAAACATTTGAACCGTCTGAACGAGTAAAATGTTAGGGCAAATAGGTAGAATGTTAGTCAAAATGGATAGAATGTTACAGACTCGATGGTAGAACTTCTCTGTCACGTGTCGTGTGTCGAGAAAATGCGCGCGCAAATCTTCAGCGATCCAACGGCTGTGTGTAGTTCGGACGGTTTGGACACCCCACCCCGTTTGTATTGGAGTGCACCCCTTGAAGGAATTATTTGAGGGTTCTAATCAATTAATTTCATGCTCATACAAGAAATTAACCTCAAAGTTCCATGTTAAATAAGAATCTTACATTATCATGAGATTTAGGATAGATTAAAACTTGAATATTACCTTGATTCAAAACCTCTTTGTTACTAAATAGGATTTAGTAACCTCTAAAGATCGTCCACATAGGAAGAGCAATCCGGGGATACTCACAGCGATCCTTACTAGAAGATCGAAGCAAGCAAAACGGACGGAGAGGGAGGGAGGTGGCCGGTCGGCTAGAGAGAGAGAGAGAGAGAGAGAGGAGAGTAGTTAAGGTTTTTGAGTTAGCCTCATACTGATCGCTTCTTATGAAGTTATTCTGATCGGGGAATGCTTAAGTAGGATTTTATCTGATCTATAGATCTACTATTATGTGTTGACACATCAATGATACAAATCAAATCTTACTTAAGATATTACTACAACACTTAGTAATATGAATGCCGATTTTATTTCAACTAATAATCTTTATTACATGATTAGATTGAAAATACATTGTGCTAGGGCACAAAAACTCAACACCCCTACGTGCTGAAAATATGATAGACGTTATATTTAGGGATGACATTGTTCCCAGTCTCCGACGGGAACCCAATGCCCCCACCTCGTTTATGGCTGAGAAAGAGCACAATATCCCCGCATTCGAACAGAGACATGGCAAAGTATCCCCACCCCACTACATTAAAAGATATATGTTTGTGCCCAATTTCACAATTTGTAAGCAAAATAATATTTCAAAATACATATTTGATGGGAAATCAGATTTTGTAATATATATTTAATGAAATAATTTTGTTATTGAAATATTTTTTTTAGTACAAGTCTCATTAAAAGTATATTAATTATTATTTTAAGTTGGAAACGGGAAATCTCTGTTCTCGATAAAAACAAAAAATCTTCTTCCTGTTAGAAACAGTGAGAAGACGCAAACGTCAAAATTCGTCTTGAATCCGCCCAGTGTCATCCCTAGTTGTAAGAGAATATGGCCTTTAACTTAAGCATTGACAAATCAAATAATAAAGAAAGAAGCATATATACATGATAAAATGAGGTTCATTAAATAGCTAAGAAGGAGCAGTTCCATCAGAACCAGTAACATTTCAGGTTCCTCTCCTTCCATCTCTCCTATTTAGTTCTCTCTGTCTCTCTCACTCACTCTGTTCTGTGCATGAAAAACAGTGTCAACACAACAAAAACACTCTGTTCCTCGCTCGCATAACCTCCAACACCAATCTCAATCCTCCGAAAATCGATCTCCATTTTCCGCAAAAATGCTCAGCTCACTCACCAGGTCGGTACACTCCGTACAATTTCTCCACCTTTCTCTCTCAATTTCCGCAGAATTTAACTCAATTTCGTTTTACAGAGAGCTCCGGCGATCCCTCCACCGCCGCGATTCGCTCGCCGGACGATTCGACACCGTAGCCAGATCTTACTCTGCTGTTACCGGAGGAAACAGGTACGCCATTCATCACAACCGTTAAAATTTTAATCAAATATTAATCATAATTAATTTTGAAATTTTAATTGAATAATAACTAATTAAAAGGAAATTGAAGTCATAATTGCTTGTTGGGTTGGTGAAATAGATCTTTGAAAATACTATGTGTATGCACCATCGTAAAATTTGTTAGGCGCTAGCAAGTCAGTTCGAGACCAATCATAAAGTAATAGAAAAATAAACCGTATTAAATAATTAATCTGAAATTATATGAGATTAATCAAAGAATGGTCGAACAATCTAGAAACTTTTTTACACCATTATGCATACATAAATGGCTGTCCTGGTTACGAATTTAAATTTAAATTTAAATGCAAATTTTATTTTCCTATTTTGTGTGAATTGGACAATGGCTATGACTTTAATTTTTTCCCCAGAAAACTACTTGGAGACAAGTTGGTGTGGCTTAACCTATATATATATATATGAGTTTAATTTCATTTAATTTTGGATCGTTGTCGACTAGTTATATTAATTATATAACGTGAAGGTGAGTGCGTATGTGAGATTAATTAAATAGAAGAAAACGTGTTAGACTTGAATATAGCAATTATTAGCAAGTGTACACTAATTAAGGTTGTCTCTGTCTTGTGCGATCCCAATATTATGTGCCAGGTTTCACGGCTCTCTCACCTCCATTTCCTAAACATCACACTGTTTTGTTTCATCATCTTCTGTAACTACATAAATAATCACAATAAAATACATGGAATAAATGGAGTTATATTATTTATATACAAAGATATGATCCCATAGCTATTGTATGTATTTGTTTAAGTGGTCAAGTAATTAGATTTTGATTTGATAGCCAAATTTTCAAATCAAATACAGTATAAAAATACCATATAAACTAGTTATACATCAAAATTAAATTAACGGGTTAAAAATATCTTTTAATCGGAGAATCTCTGAACCGATGAACGTATGAAATATAGTACAAATCTACTTTTTTTTTTCTTCTTCTCATTTTTAGTTTTTAACCCATTTTGATTCATATAAAATGTGAAATCCTATACATCTTACTCGGTATCTTATATAATCCAAATGCGCAAGTGAATTATCTATTATGACTCGTAGATAAATATTTAATGTATGTGTATAATTAATAGAGTTCTAAAATTTCTCGATTTCGATTTATCTTCTGTTAGTTTCAGGTTAATTTTTAAATTTGATTCGTTTTTTGATTAGTCTCCTGAAAACCCTTTTCGCTCCATTAGCGTCTAATAATTTTAAAATATTGGATAATTACTTGTACTTGATAATATTGACTTTATGTGTAACACTTGCTAATATATAGTCCATAAAATTTCAAATTTTAGCACTAGCATGCATGACCATCATAATGAAAGTGTTCCTTTATTTCTCTCACATCCTTATCTGACTGTTATTCGAACTACACTGAGTTGAGTTTTTATCATCATCACACACCTCCCTTTTGGAGCCCATCTCCACCTTTTATCATCGCTTAGTGTTAGTGGTGACTCTGCTTTTTTCCCCTTTCACAATCCGTTGACTTTTTTTATATTCCAAAACCAGGCTGGAGGGCAAAGTGGCCTTGATCACAGGAGCCGCAAGCGGGCTCGGCAGGGCCACGGCCCAAGAGTTCATCAGCCAGGGAGCCCAAGTCATCATCGCCGACACCGACGCGCACCTCGGCCCAACAGTCGCGGCCCAGCTGGGCCCGTCGGCCCACTTCGTCAAGTGCGACGTCACGGTGGAGTCCGACGTGGCGGCGGCGGTGGACGCCGCCGTGGCCCGCCACGGGAGGCTCGACGTGATGTACAACAACGCCGGGATCACCGGCCCGTCGCACCCGCCCGGGATCGCCGACCTCGACCTAGACGCGTTCGACCGGGGTTAGTTTAATAATCTTGCTATATATATTTTTTTATAACGAATTAAATAATTAAGTCAAACTAACTCATGTTGGCTCGAGGGGTAAGGAAGTCACACTAAAAAATTGACATCATGAGTTCGAATTTTGATACATATTTTCTCTTCGGATGCTGACAGAGGAGTTAAAAGATTAATAACACGATTTCTCGAAGATCGCTCCAAAATAAAAAAATTTCATGATTTGCTGATAAAAGAAATTAAAGTAGTAAGTTGTAAAGTGTATACTTGCACTTTCACAACTTAACAGGGTCAAGTCTAAGTAAGTTTTTAATTGTGTTCTCCCGTTGTGGAGTTTTATTATCGGTCATCTAATAGATCTTGATTCCTTCAGTAATGCGGGTCAACGTGCGAGGGGTCATGGCTGGGATCAAGCACGCGGCCCGCGTGATGGTGCCCGCGGGCTCGGGCTCGATCTTGTGCACGTCTAGCATAAGCGGGCTGATGGGCGGGCTCGGGCCGTACCCGTACTCGGTATCCAAGGCGGCGATCCCGAGCATCGTGAGGGCGGCGGCGGGGGAGCTGTGCCGGAGCGGGGTGAGGGTGAATTGCATATCTCCGGCGCCGGTGCCGACGCCGATGTCGGTGGGGTCCATAGGGCAGTTCTTCCCGGGGCTGAGCCAGGAGCAGGTGGCTGACGTGGTGTACGGGATGGGTGAGCTGGCAGGTGCCAGGTGTGAGGAGGGTGACGTGGCGAGGGCGGCTTTGTACTTGGCGTCTGACGAGGCAAAGTATGTTTCGGGGCACAACCTTGTTGTTGATGGAGCCTTCACTTGCTTCAAGAGCCTCAAGTTTCCTTCTCCGGATCAACTTGTGTAATGGGCCTTGCATCTTTCTATTTTCTTTCTGATTTATATTTTTTTTTCTTGCTTTGGCAATTTGGATTAGGAAGATTATTGGATTTTTGCTATTATAAATTTCACTGCATTATTATAGAATTATTATTTTTTATTTTTCAAAATATTATATCGCTTTCTCTAAGTATCTATAGACCTACCCCACTTGAATACAATGCTGAGTCTCGAACTCTGATCTGAAGCTAAATAGCGAGAACTGCCAACCACTAACTAACGCTCAAACTAGTTTTATTTATTTATTATTATTATTATCAATATATATTCTCAACTCTTTATCTTTTCGAATAATGAATGGACCACTAAATTAGGATTCGTATTGTTTCACCTTTAATTTTTGTTATAATATTTTCTTTCATTTTATTACATTTTGTTTAATTTTCATTGCGAAATGATCAATACATATGGGCGCTCTCTGTTACAAACCACAAATAAGCGTCAAAACGTCTAAACTATCTCCCAACCGTCTGATTCGTGCGGAGCGAAGAAGATCATGATACGTATAACTACACAAATTGGGAGGGAGATAATGGTCTTGACGGAGCCGTCAGGGGTATTGGTGTGTAACATACTTGTTTCGCGTATGTAACCATTGTTATACAATTCAACACTTACACAGATCAATTATGGTTTTACGTTATACCTGAATGATTATACAATTATATTGCAAGTGTTATACAATACCAAGGTACCGGTTACACGTTCATAAAAGCGAAAACATGTACACACTATTTGAATGTATTACACAGTAACAACTAGTCAGTTACACACACAGTGGTTACACACGCGGAATAAGTATGTTACACACCAACACCCTAACGTCTCCGTCAGTGCCCGTTATCTCCCTCCCAATCCGCATGGTTATACGTGGCGTCATCTCCTTCGCTCTGCACAAATCAGACGGTTGAGAGGTGGTTTGGACGTTTTGACACTAAATAAGAGGTTTTGTAGCTGATACCTTCCCTCTCTCTCTCTCTCTCTCTCTCTCTCTCTATATATATATATATACTAATGTATAATCGTCGGATTAGAGACGCGTGTTATCTTAAATTGCGACATGTGACAGTTATATAACGCTGCACTACATGTTATACATTTCTTTAATTTTGCACAGGTCCAACATGTTACAACATTGCACTACATGTTCCACATAGTTATACAACATTGCATTGCATATATATACAAACCAGGGGAAAATGTCCAAACTGTATAACATGCAATGCAATGTTGTATAACTATGTGGAACATGTAGTACAATGTTGTAACATGTAGTGCAATGTTGTAACATGTTGGACCTGTGCAAAATTAAAGAAATGTATAACATGTAGTGCAACGTTATATAACTGTCACATGTCGCAATTTGAGATAACACGCGTCACTGATCCGACGATTATACATTAGTTTGGACGTTTAGACATTTTGGGTGAGTTTACATTGGTGTGCATCCATATATATATTCAAACAAATGAAAAAATGGTACATTAGGAATAATTGCTTGTATATACACACAATTAAATATGTGCTATTTATGATTTTACCATCACCTAATTTAGATTTTGTTACTTTAGCACCCAAGGAGAAAAGGCTAATTTTAATATTCTCTGTAGCACAATGAGTTATTTGTATTTTTTTTGGTATTTGATGACAATGGGAACCCAACTGATAGGCGATGGCAGACATTTAAATTTTAATATTTGTTTGTATTAAATGTGAGTTAATATCAGCTGATATGTATCAGAGATTTTAATAATTAAAATCACGAGAAATGTAACTCATTTTTTTGACGAACATTGTCCAACCATTGTACCCTATTATCATTATTCGAACTCGTCATTTCCAAGTTGCTACTTGCTTTCATGCAAGTCTGTCACCATTAATCTATCTCCCTAGCTCCCCTTCCACAAATGGAGCAAGTTGAAATTGTAAAATACTGCTTTTTCTTTCAAAAATAACACTTATTTTAATATGTATAATACTGAAGTTTATATATATATCATAGTCGTGTCAATTGAAATATTGTATGAGATGCTATTTATAATGAGGCCTTAGAGCGTTACGAGACTTTTGGCATCTCGTTCAAGGTCAAGGATCGGTGTCCAAATGGAACTTTAGACATATATAGCTTTGAGTTGTGATCGATTAATACACTGGTGTTAGATTTTATTCTATCATGAATTAATATATGTAATTTTTGAATTATGAGATAACTTTTTAAATTAGAGAGGTACACACGTGTCGGTTTCCTAAATATTATTGTTAACAACCGGTTTACATTTTGGTTTCACATTTTGTGTTTTGGTGGCCTGGTGAACAATTTATTGTTGGTTGTATTTGTTTTGCTCGTACTAGTAATGTTATGGAATGGTTGTTTATGAATTTCAGGTTATGTCAAATGATTGTGTCATTTGAATTATTTCATATATTGTATATATTATGTTTTATAATAATGCAAATTTGATGAAACATTTTATCAACTTTGGTATGCAATTTTTTTCATCACTCATAATAGTCTTATTTCACCGAATTGACCAAATTGACATCATGAAATACGTTATATTAATGTTGATTATTGTTCACGTTCCATGTTAACAGTAGTGCCCTAGAATTGATGTGTATCCGAATCATACAAACCAATAATCGACGATATGCTCATACATGAGACATCATTGGTGCTGTAATATAAAAGCACTAGCAGTGCCAAAAATACCTATAGATAAATCAAAAGTGATCAAAGTTGTAATACTCCATATTTATAAAGGACACAATGTTAACAAACGACTATGTCAATGTGATAATACAATAATATGATGAGAATGTTGTCGTTCAAAAATAAAATCTAAAAAAATACTATAAATTAAGTTTCATTTTAAGTAAATCAAAAACTGAATTAACAATAAACGTTATATATCTTAACATGTCAACCATATAAACAATACACAAATCCACGGTTGAAATGCATGAAATTAATAAACATCGAGCACTACTCATTTATATCATTAATTCTGAAAAATCCAAATTCGAAATTAAGTCCTTAATTAGACATAATAATTTTTTAACAAACAAGAACATGATTTAACACACTTAGCCTTATTATATATGAGTAAAAAAGAAAAAATTTTAAACAGATTAAAAAGATGATAAGGAAGGATATGCAAAAAGAGAGAAGAGAGGTGGAGAACTTTAGAAATGAACAGAGCACATATGGGCCATTATTGCCACTGGTCCCACCGTCTTATGGTCCCTCTCATCGTCACCGTCGATTTTCGATCTCCACCCATTAAAGATTAATTCAAAACAAAAACTAATACACAACTTAATTAATTACAGCAATTCCAACACAAAATCTCGTTTTAATCTTGCTTAACTACTATTATTTTAACGTTATAATTTTATAATATATACTCTGCTTCGTCACACCAAAAGTTTAATTAATGATAAATTATATTCTTAATTAATGTTTCAATAAAAAATTAATAAGAATAATATGTATATATTTTATATTTATATCTGGTTAGAATAAAATTATACCTATTTAGTTCATTTTCTTATTATTAGCAGTATTTTATTTGATTTATGTATTATATTTCACGCTTCAAAATATAAATAATATTATTTTCTACATTATTTTTATTTTAATATCAAAACATTTCCTATCATTGGTTAAAACATGTGCCTCTGTTCATAAATAATTATAAATAATAATATTAAAATAGTTAAAAATAAAAATTAATTTATTAGCTGTTAAATATTTTGTTGAATGAATTTCAAAAATAAAATAATATTTGAAGATGACTAATTATAATTTTATTTTATCAGTATATTAGTTTTAAGAACAAAATATGGATGTAAAATTTAGCTTTCCATTGTATAAACTTATTACATTTGGAATGAAGCGCTCATGTGGTGTTGTCGGGCTAGCCGCCAAAATTAACGGCGGGCATTAGCTAGGATGGCGTGGGACGTTGTAGGCCATCCGATTAGATGGTTCGGTCACCACCAGTTGCATGCTTGCCACGTGTACGCTAACGTTATCCTATCGAAGGTTACCGAATTAACGACCCACGTAATTGGACTCAGTCACGTGAATATCAGGTACATGTACTTATTATATGTATGTGTTTGTGAAGGAAAATGTATTATTTGAAGTTGGCCACGCAACGCAACGGGCCAAAATAGTGTGAATTAATTTAGGAATATGTTTCTTTGTTGATCAGAGTGCAACTAATTAAAATTTTCGTTACACTCTGACGGTTTGAAACATACGATTAGTAAAAAAAGTCGTGAGTTACATACACTTGTGTATATGAGGCTAATTAAGTTTGAGGGCCATCTTTGGGCTATTTTTATTTGCTTATATGATGATGGATGAGTTAATTAGATATCCAAGCGGAAGAGATATGACATGTGTGGTGTTGGTGGACGAGATAAGAATGTGAGGAAATATCAAGTTACACATATGAAAAAAAATTCTGAAATTAAAAATGTTAGAAGATCAAGTCAACTAAAATTTTAAGTTGATAGTTGAAGAATCAATTATAGTTTTATACTCTAACACGCGCACTTATTATAATAGAGGATTGAGAAACCCATTAGAAGTTATAAGACACTTGTAAGAGAAGTTTGAGAGAAACTCATTGTTGAAGAGAGTCGGGGCATGAAAATAAATATAATTTGCACGTCATGTTTGATACCATATTAGATGATCAACTCAACTAAAAACTCAAGCTGATAGTTAAAATATCAATCATAGTTTTATACTATAACAAAAATGTTTTCGTATAAATAGCTAGTCAGAGAGGGACTATAAAACCCGTGTTTAGTGGACGCCGAGCTCATGATACAGATCCAATACCACTTGATGGTACAAAAAATATTGAAAATCAGTCAATTCAAGTATGTATAGGTTTTATCCTCTCAAAACATGCAAAATTATATGGTGATATTAACCAAACGATTAAAACATGTTAGTTGAAATGGAGAATCATATCAGGGGACCTGAATATATTAAAGGTTTCATTCTAAAGTTGGTAAAAAAGTTTTATAGGGTTATTAATAGATCAACAATGGGACAGAGTGTTGAGTCACGTTGACAAGTTAAGTCTACAAAATGAAAGTGGCAGATATGTGTTCGCTTCATGGAATGTGTAGGCACGTAAGGATGGACAAATTTTGAAACGAGCATGTTCAAACAAATTCGGTATTGTGCCGATAGACAAGAGAAGATACACGAACACTAATTACGATTTGATGATGGATATGATGAATTTGAGAGTTTTTAAGAGGCCACAATTACTGTTGGGGAGGACATGAGTCTTTACTAAAAATGAGTACATTAGAATGAAGTTCATATACATATTACAATTCACTCTTAACATAAAAGACTAGTCTAATGAACATTAAATTTAATATGTATATAAGTTATCATTCACATCCCAACGAGAGACTTTAGCTCAAGTACGTAATTTCAACACTCTTCATTCACATTAAGCCATCACACATTGAGTTAGCTACCCTAAGACTCAATTTGCTTTATCGGTCCAACCCAATTCCTTACATGCCCACCTTTTAGGGCAGATCCAAAATACAATAATTAATAAATAATAATTATAAAAATTCTCAACCATCAAATAAAATGAGAATGAGATATGCTAATGAGTTTAAAAGACTCAAAAATTATTTTTAAAATTCACAATTATTAAAAAAGGTTTGTGCTGTGAGTTTTTTTCGTTTTAATTGTGTTCTTTCTTGATGCACCATAATTTATTTGTTGATCTATAAAGATTTCTTGAAAAAAAGGTCTCCCTTATAGCTTAGAAAAACCCAAGAGAATTAGGGTTTGACTAATACCATATCTCTCAATCTCTAATCCGAAATAATTGTTCTTAAGGCCTCCTTGAATTATTATCGATGCCTAGCGGTGAAATAATAGTTTAAGATTGAGTCGATTCTAACGCTGAGAGGTGAAATTGATGACTTTAAGCTTATGATAGCAACTTCACATAATTTACTGAATTTTACGAAATTGAATGAAAATTGGGTTCGAAACTTGCACCATGGTTGCTTATCTCCGCTTTTATAACTTGCTACATTTATATTTAATTACAATTTTGAATTCACATTGGGGCATTATGCCTAAACCACATAAATAGACTTCAATTGAATAATTTACCGCACTTACACAACTTAACCATATAATTAACCCTCATCTGGTCTTTTTGGATTTCAACTCGTTTATTTATTGGATTTATTACTTGTACGGCCACGTGCATCTATCCATAGTCGAGAACCGAGAGTAGTGATGCTCTCTCAAGATGCAACAAGTATGATGCTCAATCGCCTGGAAAATTAAACGACGTGTGACATGGTTATTTACCGAATTTATTACTTGCACGACCGCATGTACATGCCCGTAGTCGACCTGAGCGTGATGCACCCTCGAGACGTGAACAAGTATGATGCTTGATCGTCAGGATGATCAGACGACTTGTAATCAAGCTGACTTGTAGCAATTCAAAGCAAAAAGAGATTGGTACAAGTTTGGGGGAAGAGGGAATTGGAAAGTAGGTGCGGTGAAAGCTTAACTAAATCACGAGAAACTTGGCCACGATTTATTCCAAAGCCATTGCACTAAATTCACCCAACTACACGCCACTTCTTCTACTTGTTTCCACCAACACTCAATATTCAATACCCATCGTTCTTTGAACACAACACTTGTCCATCACTTTCAACAAATGTAAGTGTCCAATTGAAATTTGAGTTGCTATAGTAACAATTGAAGAAAAAAGGGCAAGCAATTGGGTTGGTGTGCCAACACATGGATGGGCTCAATTTGACATGTCAGAGATTTTGAAATGATGTAGCAATAACATGGTAAAAAGTGAAAACTTAGGGTTTTGGTAACATGTTGTGTGATTTCATTGAATATGGGTTTTGGTGCCTTTGTAGCTTGTGAGTTTTTGCCTTTGCCCCCACAACTAATGATGCTGATGCATATACTTCATTTTTCTGTTAAATGGGTATAAGTGTAAATATATGCATATGTATGGATGGTCCCTCACATAATTTTGCAGGTCTACTGCCATGTACATGACCTAGCTATGTTTAAGCATGCTCATACTTACATGATGTCAATTAGTAGGGTAGTGAATTTTAACAGTAAATAAGTTTTGTAGTTTGAATCGGATCACTCACGATCTATATGAAATAAACTATCGAGTTAAATTTTAATACACAATAATTTAAGAAAATAAAAATTGAAATATATGAATTCATATTTCAACAACTGATCCACAAGTAAATTAGCCGAGACTAAATCTATTTCCTCCTAATGATATTTTTCACATATTTTAGATGACTTATTAATCTCGCAAGTTATATTCCAAGAAAAAATTGGAGTTATAGATATATTTTTATTTTAGTAAATATAATTTCAACTTTATATTTAATTGGAATTAAAGTATAAACTAAGACTGTATTTTAAATAAACTATTTTAAGTTTAATTTGTTTAAAAAATCAGACGATTATAATATATTTACATTATTATAACACACGAATTTTGGTTTAACTCCCTATTAACTATACTAAAAACTAAAAACTAGTAGCTGAGCTTGGCAAATTGGTACCCATTTTCATTCTCTAACTTGAAAACTAAGGTTCAAGACTCATTGTATAATATTTTAAAAACTTATTTTATAAGGAAGATAAGTATATGTCGTTTACACCATAGCATACAAATTTTACAATTAATAACTCTACATTTTGAAGTATAATAATTTACATGAACTAAATTTTAAATCAAACTTTTATAATTTGACAATAGCATTTTATAATAAAATTTAACAATAATGAATGAAATAATTTGAAGGTGTAAATTACGAAATTGAACAATACATGATGAACAAGGAACAATACATGATGAACAAGGAACAATACATGATGATTGATGAGTGTCAACTGTCAAGAGTTGAATTAGTAATTACAAAAACTCTTCTAGGGCATTTTTGTCAATTAAGAGTAAATTGCAGGACCAGCGCGCCACAGAAGCGCGTGGTAGCAGACGCTGTACACAGTTCAATCCTGTAATTACAAAAACTCTACGAGGGCAGTTCTGTCAATTAAGAAGAGATTGCAGAACCAGCGGCAGAGAAGCGCGTGGCTTCAGACGCTGACCACCGTACAGTACACAGTGTTTGAAACTTGGAACCTATTTCTGTTTTCTTCTTCACAGAAATGATGCCTCTGAAAAGCCATTCCTCTTTTTCCTTCTAAAGCTGCGAGAGAGAGAGAGAGGGATGGTCCTCGGAGCCAACGACGCCGTTTGGATGGAAGGACCCGAAGACGACGACTCCGTCTCCTGGACCCGAAACGCCGACGGCGACGGCGGCGCCGCCATGGGAGGAGGTCCTCTCGCCACCTTCAAATCCATGCTCGACGGAGACTGGTACATGAACAACCCCATGAACCCACCTCACCACGACCTCAATTCCTTCCACAACCGCCACGAAATCAGAGACCTGAGCGGTTTCTTCACGAACCCAGATAATAATAACCTCCTCCTTCTTCAACATTTGGACTCTTCTTCTTCTTGCTCTCCCTCGCAGCCCTTCGCTCTCGACCCGTCTCAGTCCCAGCAATTTCTGCCCCCCAAATCTGGGTTCTCTTCGCTTCTCAATGTCGGTACCAGCAACCCATTTGACAATGTGTTCGATTTGGGGTGTGAGAGTGGGTTTCTGGGTCAGTTTCAGGTGAATCAAGCTTCGAACTCGCCGGTTCTGCTTGGCTTCAATGGCCTGAGCTCGGAGACCCAGATGGGTCCTCTCGATTTGAGCCCCGGGTCCGATTTCCAGGCGACCAGGTTGCTTCCGGAGAGCTCAGCGACAATGGTCGGCGAAATCGAACCATTGGGTCTGCAAGGGCTCGACAGCTCCGGGACCGGGAGTGCCATGTTCTTGAACAAAGGCAAGGCGTTGAAGCCTGTTGAGGTGTTCCCGATCTTGGGTGCGCAGCGAACGCTGTTCCAGAAGCGGGTTGGTGGAGCGAACAAATTGGGGAATCTGGAGATTTCGAGCTCTTCTGGGTTCGGAGAATTGGAGGGGAAGGGGAGCGAGGACAGTAAATTCGATGAGCAGTGTGTTGACATGTCTGGTTTGAATTATGATTCTGATGAGGGTAATGAGATGAGTAAGATGGAGGAGAGTGAGAGGAATGGTGGTAGCAATTCGAATGCGAACAGTACTGTAACTGGTGGTGGTGGGGATCACAAGGGGAAGAAGAAGGGGCTTCCGGCGAAGAATTTGATGGCCGAGAGGCGGAGGAGGAAGAAGCTCAATGACAGGCTCTATATGCTTAGGTCTGTTGTTCCTAAGATCAGCAAGGTAATGTTGTTTTTGAGGTTCTAATTTGAAATTATTCACTAACTTGTTTTGCATATTAGCATTCATACTAACTTTACATTGTAGGTATAGTATACTTAATGCAATTAGTTAAACATGTTGGTTTTGGTGGTCTTTTTAATAATGAATGAGTTGTTGTACATGATTCAAGGACAAGAAACAAGTATAGAAATTTATGAGATATGCCCTTTATGAGAGTTTTTAAAGAAAGTGGTGAGTTATAATTAGGGCAAGTTGAGCTTTTCTTTAATTATCTTAAGATGTGAATCCCATATGAATAATTAGTGGTCCTCGTTTGTGGTCACAGATGGATAGAGCTTCGATACTTGGGGATGCTATTGACTACTTGAAGGAGCTTCTCCAGAGGATAACTAATCTCAATGCAGAGCTGGAATCAACCCCACCTGGCTCGTTGTTGCCTGCTTCCACCAGTTTTCATCCTTTGACACCCACTCCGTCGACACTCCCTTGCCGTGTGAAGGAGGAGTTGTACCCGAGCTCATTGCCAAGCCCTAAAAGTCAACCTGCAAGGGTAAATCTCGTTCATTATGGTGCATGTCCTTTAGCAGCACGACTTTGGTCTTCTTTGCAGT
Organism: Geranium rotundifolium; assembly: GCA_963920655.1. Lineage (NCBI taxonomy): Eukaryota > Viridiplantae > Streptophyta > Magnoliopsida > Geraniales > Geraniaceae > Geranium > Geranium rotundifolium. Next base: position 24,601,198 of record OY987321.1, read on the forward strand.
TTTATCTTGGTTCACTTAATTCGGTTGATAACAGATGAACAGTATGTTGATGCTCACGTGCTTTCAAATATTGTTTCTAGTTTTGTTTGGACTTGTCGTCTGATGAAAGACATTGACGTGAAAATTGATGTGTGATTTTGATTTCATCATTGGACTGGCAGGGATGAAAATCTCCTTTTGAAAATTTGTGTGTATATTATAACGAGGGAATCGTAACGATATAAATCTTATCAGTTACTGATATGAGGGCTAGTACTTGGGGGAAACGATGGGGTCCCGATGTTTTTATCTGTTCATACATGTGACATGTGCTCACCTACTTAGTGACCAGTAGAAGGTCACATCTTGTGTGCCTTTAGTTTCATGATTGGTTGAACTAATTATTGGATATTCATGCTGTAAATTAGATGAAATCACTGGTTATCGAGTCTCGGATTCTTGTATATACAGTTTATTGAGTAATATCCTCAATCATTCTGTTTTTATTTCTAGGTATTCAGTTGAATGACAATGTTGTATATCAAATTTAATTATTTACGCATCACTATAGGAAGTTTTCAAGCCGAGAATGCAAAATATAGACATGGGTATGTAAATATCAAGCCAATAAACACATTTGCATGACATACTTATTTCTGTTCATTTCGCATGGAAAATGGGATAAACAGTAGTTCCTAGCGTTCTTAGGATCCGCTGCTCATGAATATTTTGGCTTCCTCTATTTTGTAGGTGGAGGTTAAGGCAAGGGAAGGAAGGGCTGTGAACATACACATGTTTTGTGCTCGCAGACCCGGTCTCTTGCTCTCCACTATCAGGGCTCTTGACAGCCTCGGTTTAGATATTCAGCAGGCTGTTATCAGTTGTTTCAACGGATTTGCTTTGGATGTGTTCCGGGCTGAGGTATTCTTCATTATCCGGAACTACCACTTCATATTATGTTTTTTCCTTTGCATAATCCGTTCTCTTGAAAAATCATGGATAATAGTATTTAGGGAAAATTCCACTTAACCCCTCCTAAGTTTGGCCGAGTTTCATTTAACTCCCCTTAACTTCAAAATCAACTTGTGAAGTTCCTTAAGTTTGAAAAAGTTTCACTTTACCCTTTTCTTTTTACTTTTTAAAAAAATTCTGTTAACTTTGTTGTGAAATGACGAAAATACCCTTTTATTAAAAAATTATAATAAATTAATAAAAATGATTTTTCAACTTTTTTATACAATGTTTTCATTGTATAAAATAAAGAATAAAATTCTGTTAGTAGTAAAAATAATTTTTAAAAAGTTTTTCTTATAATTTTTTTTTTAAATTTTAAAATGATTTTTAAACTTTGTTTTTTATTTTTTTTGAAAAATTAAAACTAAAATATTTTTTTATTCTTTGTTTTTGTAAAAAAAATAAGAAAACAAAAAGTTCAAAATCATTTTTATTTATTATTTTTAATTTTTTAATGAAAGAGTATTTTTGTCATTTCACAAAAAGTTAACTGAAAAGGGTAAAGTAAGATTTCTGCAAACTTATGGGACTCCACAGGTAGATTTTGAATTTAAGAGGGGTTAAGTGGAATTTTCCCTAGTTTTTACATGCTTACATCAACCACCATTCTTTTGAAAAATCATGGATAATAGTATTTACATGCTTTACATCAACCACCATTGTCTAATGTCCGCTTGCACTTGAAACTTGGACTAATGGTAAATTGAGCTAAAATGAGGAATAGTTATAGAAGTAACTGTCTCTGGTGTTTGTGTTATGACTTTGAATTCTTACATTCTTAGGGTAAAGATCTATGTGGGAGCACATGTCTGTGTTATTATGACTTGGTTAAGGTTGAAAACATGGGCACATGTTCTTGGATGCAGAACCAATTTCAAAATGGATGGAGGTCATAGACAAAATATCTGAAATTGAGGACCTAATTGCACTTCTCTATTTATGAGAAAATTAGCCGTAACTGTTATTAATAGCATGCAAGGTTCTAAAACTTGAGATTGGGGAGAAAACGACAAACTCATTTTGTATTAAAAAAATAATATATATGTATATATCACAATTCACATGCAAGAAAAAAGAAAATTAACAATATTTTTAGTAAAATTATATACTTCCAAACAACATAATAAATTAAAACAAAATTACAAATATAGAATACTTTGAAAGTAAAAGTAAAAAAATAAAACTGACTAACTTTGGCCAGGTTTGATCGTGTGAGAATTCGGTAAAACTGAACTATTGAGAACGAGTTTTAAAACTTGGTTTTTACGAGTTCTCGGGGAGAACTCGAGAGTTTTAGAACACTGATAGAATGATATTCAGTTTTCCATATGCACAAGGGTAAATATAAGTTTCTTGTGGATTTTGTTGTCTTCGCTGGTTCCGCACTTGCACTTCAGATCTCTCTTTTGATCTTTTAACTATCTCTCTCGTAAATAATAGTTATCATGCCATAGCATTAAAATACAAGGAGTCATAAATTAACTCGTCGTTTTCATATATTGAGCAGCAATGCAGGGAAGGCCAGGATGCGCTGCCGGAGGAGATCAAAGCGGTACTTTTGGATTCGGCCGGTTCTCACGCCATGATGTAACTCAAGTAGTAGTCTGTTGATGTGACCGGCGACCCCTCGCCGGAATTTACTAACCGTAGTTCTGCTTCTCAGCTTATTTTGTAAATGCAATTGGGTTCTAATTCCACGGATGTGGAACGAAACAATTGTTTCATTAGATTTGTTATGCGTCTTAAGTCATAGCTCTGTAAATTTATGGTTCCTTTGGATCAATCCTTGGATGGTGTTGACTCTGATTTGAGCTTTTCCGCAATAAATTATCCTTTAGTTGAACATCTTAAAGCTTTCCATTTCTGATTGACATGTGTGTTTTGTGTATGCATGGTCCAACTTTAATCTCGTGACCACTAGAATGTAAGCTTAAAGTTCGAGTCTTGATAGTGATACTAACAAAATCACGACGTTGCAATTTTATATAAAAACCATTTGGTATGGTGCACAAAACTCAAGCTTTCCTATAAGTTATAAATTAAGTTTCAACAACATATTAATTACTTTCTAAAAGTTTATCATTTGTCTTACCAGAAAGATTTTTTCTGGAACATTCTTGTTTGATGGTATATATTATTATATTGTATATTAATTACTTTAAAATTATTGTATAGTTTTCTGCTGTGAGATTAGGGTTTAGGATAGTATTATATTTATTGTTCTTTCGTGTATAAGGAAACATTATTTTTATAGTTTATAATCGATCTTTCATCAATAAACAATGAAGGGGAATTTACACACTTTCATGGTATTGTAGGCTCTCTAATTTTTTACAATGATTGGTTCAGTTTTTGTGCGAGTGTGATTTTCCCCCTCGTTAAATATGGTTTAATATTATTTTTACCTAGACTTTTTTTCTTTTTCTATATGCTACATGTTCCGGAGCAGTCGCCAACCCTTTTTCAAGTTTTACTTTTTTTTTTTTTGTGGTGATCAATCCTTCGATCCAGACATGCATATTTTATTCTCTTAATTCTTCATTTAATTCACTTTTAGTCATACTCTCTCTTCCATACCAATTCCAACTCTCATTTTTCATCTTCTTTGCAAGAACCTCATTATCTGATAAATAAACTTGAAGTTTTTATTTGTTTTGTAGGTCATTTTAATCAAACTAATTATTATTACACTTGACAGTTTTTTTTGGTGTGAAATGAGAACATTATTGAAGATATTCTTAAATATTAAAAATTGCTCTTAAGGTGAGAACAAATAACAAGGATTGCCGAACCATAGAATGCAGAGGTATAGCTAGGGGTGTAAACGAGTTGAATCGAGCCTCATTTTAGTAGAGCTTGACTCGATTCGATTAAATTTCAATACAAATATTCATTAAAAATTAAATAATTCATTAAATATAAATGAACCAACTTGAGATTGACTTGACTTCATTCGACTATTCTAATTCTGATATAAATATTTATTTAACTTGTAAAAATATAGCAATATAAGTATATAATTAATTAAATATTAAACGAGCCAGTTAGCGAGCCCATTGAGCCTTGAAAATATAGGTTCGAGCTTGGCTCGTTTATTAAACGAGACTAGTATTGAGTTCAAATTCGGTTAAACTCAATTATAACGAGTCTAAACTGATTCCTTAATGAGCGGAACTCAAGCAGCTAGTTAAAAGTAGGGCTGTTCACGGTTAGAAAACCGAACCAAACCGACCATAACCGAACCGAACCGACCGGTTCAGTTATTGTACAATCATAACCAAAAACCGAGCCGATCTGTGTGCGGTTCGGTTCGGTTATAACCGAATAACCGGTCGGTTATGGTCAGCCGGTTAGTCGGTTAACCGAGTCACGAGGTTGAAGACGAAGCCGACTGCGAGAGCGCCGCCGCCGAGAGCGCCATCGCCGCCGACTGCGAGGGCTGGATCTGGGAGCTCCGGTTCCGGTCTTGAGGACGATGGAGAAAGGGCTGGAGGCGTCGTTGGGGCGGTACGAGAGCTTGAGGGACGGCCCGGAATCGAAGAAGGTGGAGAGGTTGAGGGACGGCCCGGAATCGAGTCGCCGGCGGCCTCTGCACCTCGCGACGGCCCGTAATCGAGTCGACGGCGGCCTCTGCACCTCGCGACGGCCCGGAATCGAGTCGCCGGCGGCCTCTGCTCCTCGCGACGCGACGGCCTCTGCTCCTCGCGACCCGACGGCCTCTGCTCCTCACGACGCGACGGCCTCTGCTCCTCGCGACCCGACGGCCTCTGCTCCTCACGACGCGACGGCCTCTGCTCCTCGCGACGCGACGGCCTCCCCTCTGGAAGTGGCCTCTGCTCCTCGCGAAGCCGGCGGCCTCTGCTCCTCACGAAGCCGGCGGCCTCTGCTCCTCACAAACCCTAAATTATGAATGTGATTCTGTGAAAGAGATGTATTTATAATAGGATTGAGATTAGGGTTTGGGCGAGTGTCCAGTGCTTATATGTATAAAACAATAAATATTATATGACATAAATTGGTTGGTGGCGCAGTGGTGGAGAGGCTCTCTTGTCATGGTCTAGACCCAGTTTTGAATCATGCTAGACGCACTTTAGTTTTTAAGGGTATATTATCTTGGTTTCTCGGTTCGGTTCGGGTAGCTGGGTTTCATCCATTCCAGAACCGAGAATCGATCGGTTATGAGTCAAAACCGAAACCGATCGGTTCAGTCACCGTTCATTCGGTGTCAGTTTAGTTGGTTTCCGGTTTTCTGCACACCCCTAGTTAAAAGTAGGCATAGCCATAATTTCCGATCAATGGTATGCGATTAAGAAAAATAATATCCTTTTTGAATTCACTAAACAATTATTTAATCTCAGTACATATGGTAATGGGTTTTTGACCTTGATGACGTTGATGAGATCTTTCCCAGTGGACAAGAATCTCCACGTCAGAGCCCAAACTCCAATAATCACAAACCAACATACACAAACATTTAAAACTGACCATTCATCACTCACCACCGTCCGATCATAACAAATCTTCCATTTACGATTCTTCACCACACCAACCCCTGTCGCCAATTACCGGCCGTTCGATCGTCAACCAAGATCCAATCTGGACCGCCCGTGAACATTTTGCTTGGATGCGACTACATTATCACTTTCCAAAACACGAAGCACGTTTTGTTCTGTCGTTTTGATTGCGAATTAGCGCCGCCGAGTTTCTCATTCCCACCACTGAGCTTCAGATTTTTATTATCATTCTCGCTCGCGTTCCTTGAGAGCTCCATTGAGCCTCTCTGAAGGAATCGAGAAGAGCTTGAGCCCTAGTGATTTCTTCGTCTCGATCGCTCCGTTTCGAGGTAATTTCTGTTTGATTCTTGTTTTGTTTGTCAATGGAGTGAAAGGATTGACTGTGAAGTGCAAAATGGTGGATGATTTTAGAATCGGAGATTTAGTTTTTTGGCTTCATTTTCTCAGTTGCCAAACAGCGAGTAGGAGTTCGGATTTTGAAATTTTGCTTTCTAGTTCCATATATCTGTCCTGTACATTGGTTTCCAGTTTTTTTGTAACAAAAATTGCATGTGATTGTGCTGTTTGTTGATGATTTTGTAGTGTTTATTGGAAATGATTTGGAGTGACTCACATGGATGCTGAAATGTGCAGTGTGTTAATCGGATCGATCTGGAGGTGAAGGGGAGGACACTAAATTGTCCTGCAGCTTTGATCAGAAAGCTTGATTTGGTGATATCTTCCTTTCTTCAATTTAGATCCATTGGAGTTGTAGTGTAGTGTCATAGCTCTTAAACTGATTCACAATGGTGGTTGCTTTGCATTTATGTGGTGCTAAAACTTTGTACTCTGTATGTTCAAAGAGATCTCTATACGACCCGAATCGATGTTCTCAGCGGATTGGTTTTCCGATATCAGTGGATTCGACTTCTGGACTGTTTAGGAGAAGAGAATTGAGATGTAGTTGTGAGGGGGGAGTTTTAGATGTTCTTGAAAAGAACGAACCGGAGACTGAATGTTTTTACGACATTGAAAATCAGTTGACTTGTGTTATGAAGTTTGGTGGATCATCGGTGGCCTCTGCGGAGAGGATGAGAGAGGTTGCTGACCTTATACTTAGCTTCCCGGAGGAGAAGCCTGTGATCGTTCTCTCGGCAATGGGCAAGACAACTAACAAGCTATTACTGGTAATGTGCTTATTTTTTCTTTTGTATACCATATATGTTTCTTGTGACTTGGGTATATATAATTTGGTAATTTAATAGGCTGGGGAGAAGGCTGTTACTTGTGGTGTTACAAATGCATCGTGTATTGAGGAATTGAACTTTATAAAAGAACTGCATCATAGGTAAGGACACTGAATTTATTTCTCGTATTTGGTTCCTCAACAATCAAATTTGCCTTTTAAATTTGTTCTCACCGAGGTTTATTTTTGTTAGGACTGCCGATGAACTAGGAGTGCACAATTCTGTTATTGATAGTGAGTTTCTCTTTTGAACTTCAAAAATCATTTTATTTTTATTTTTATTTTTTATGTGAGCTGTTTACACATAGTTAACCAACAGAGGAGTTATTGGCGAAAAGGGATAAAAATATCAAGAGCGATTCCACTCTAGAACACTAATTGCTTGCAGGAATAGCTGTTATGCAATAAAATTACATAGCATCTTGAGGAAATTTATCTAATGAGAAACTTTGTTTTTTGTTTGGGCTTTACTTGTGATTGAATACGTAATTTACGGGGAAGTGGTGTACAGTAACAATAAGGATGTCTCACATCCATCTATTTTTATACCTTTGCATTTAAATTTTAGCTTCTGTGAGCTCAAATTATCATCAGTTAGGCATAGTTAAGCTTGTGTTAGCATTTGATCCTTATAAATTCTGTGTAAAACACTTGCACAAAATAGTTGAGTAATGGTGAATCTTGCCTTGTCAACTGGCTAAGCTTTCATGTATTGATATTTAAATTGAATTTCTTCTCATTGGACAGCTAATGTCAAAATGCAGTATCATCCATGCCCTTGGTTGGAGCCATTATATCCTTGTTTAGTTGAGTGTTAGGTAGTTTGACTTATTCCATGGCCATTTTGTTTTTGTTTGGAAACCATTTGCAGCACATCTTGAAGAACTCGAGCAACTTCTGAAGGGGATTGCTATGATGAAAGAGTTGACTCCACGAACAAGAGATTATTTAGTTTCGTTTGGGGAATGCATGTCCACTAGACTTTTTGCAGGATATTTGAATAAAATTGGTGTTAAAGCCCGCCAAGTATGTTGTTTATTGACTGTTTCCTTGGTATATTTTATCCCATTTCCTATACTTTCTTGTGGACTAATGACAGCAACTTCCCATGTTTCTTCTGCAGTATGATGCTTTTGAAATCGGTTTCATAACCACAGATGATTTCACAAATGCGGATATTCTAGAATCAACTTATCCAGCTCTTGCAAAGAGCTTATATGGTGATTGGATCAAGGATCCTGCAATTCCAATTGTTACCGGGTTCCTTGGAAAGGTCGGTGTACTCTCTGATAGCATCATACACCTTGATGTATTTTATAAACCTTCTATATGTTATGAGCTATATTTATAACTGTAGGGCTGGAGGTCTTGTGCAGTGACTACATTGGGTCGAGGTGGCAGTGATTTGACAGCCACAACCATCGGTAAAGCATTGGGGTTGCGAGAGATTCAGGTCAGTCCGGGTTCCTGAAGCCTGTATAACAATGGCTTTGCTATATGTTCAAATACTATGGGACATTCATCTGTATAAGATACTATAGCCTTTACCTAGCATGCTTTCATTGTTTTATTAAAACAATTCATTGAACCACACTTTAATCTGTTTCAGGTTTGGAAGGATGTTGATGGTGTTTTGACTTGTGATCCCAACATTTATCCACGGGCAAAACCTGTCCCATATTTAACTTTTGACGAGGCTGCTGAGCTTGCCTATTTTGGTGCTCAGGTTTCACCCCTTTCTGATTTTTTATTCAGTTGAAAAATAAGACCAAACTAATATAGCTTATGGTCATTTTTTCACAATCATGTTCATGGATCAGATCATTCCTGGTGCACTCTAACAGAAAATTTCTTTTGCAGGTCCTGCATCCACAGTCAATGAGACCTGCTAGGGAGGGTGACATTCCTGTTAGAGTTAAAAATTCTTACAATCGTACCGCCCCAGGCACTCTCATCACCAGGTCAAGAGACATGAGTGAGGTCTGTAGAATCATATACTGGTGGAGATATTAAGCTTTATAAAAGTCCCTCTAAACAATATTTTCTTTCCCTCTTTCAGGCAGTACTAACTAGCATTGTTCTTAAAAGGAATGTTACTATGTTGGATATTGCGAGCACACGCATGCTTGGTCAATTTGGTTTTCTCGCCAAGGTGAAGGGCTAAGGAGTATCCGGTGTTTTCTGTCCTCTGAGTGCATGAATGTGTTTAAGTTCCAACTGTTATATGTTCACGCAGGTGTTTTCAATATTTGAAGAGTTAGGTATATCAGTGGATGTTGTGGCTACGAGTGAAGTTAGTATCTCCTTGACACTGGATCCATCAAAACTTTGGAGCAGAGAGCTAATTCGACAGGCAAGCTCATGAAGTCTACTTGATACGCTATATAGTTCCACTATTTACTTACCATAATTCCCCACATGTTCATCAACACATTACAAATGGGTGTGCTACTTTTAGCAGGACTCTATCTACTAAATATCACTAGTGTCGTGCTTGATGGAATATTACCTCTTCCTTCCACTCCAATATAAGTGCCCAGTTTCCCATTTTTGTAAAATTTAAGGATACATTCTCTAGTGTTTGACTTTCCCCCATACCCCTACTTGCTATGACAAAGTAAGGGAATTAATCTATACCTATCTTTGGAATGTTAGTGTTACTTTATGCATAACTAACTTACCAAAAAAGGGACACTCATTTTTGGAACATATTTTTTAGAGAATGTGTACGCTTATTTTGGAATGGAGGGAGTGTACATTATGATTATCTTATATCATGCATTAATCTGAGATATGCTTTGAAACATGAATACTTCTTTGATAAAGCATTTTGTGTAGGAACATGTATAGTTTTCCCCTTCTTTCCTTACCCAGTTCTTTCATATTTTTAAAAGGAACTTGATCATGTGGTAGAAGAACTTGAGAAAGTTGCGGTTGTCAAACTCCTTCAGCACAGATCAATCATTTCACTCATAGGGAATGTCCAGAGGTCATCACTGATATTAGAGAAGGTATTGGATTTTGCCATTTTCCTATTGACGAGCATGATTGAAATATATGTCAACTTTGCATTCAATTTCTCATACGCAATATTATATTATGTCAGGCATTTCATGTTCTTCTTGCCAATGGAGTCAACGTTCAAATGATTTCTCAAGGTGCCTCCAAGGTACGGTATTATAATTGAGATCATTGTTGATATTGTGAACATCAACTTTGGAATTCCAACCTCATATCATCGTTGAACCTGTTTGACATTGTTTTCGTCGCAACCATATGATCAGGTTAATATCTCGTTGATCGTGAATGATAGCGAATCAGAGCAATGTGTAAGGGCTCTACACTCGACCTTCTTTCCAATGCTAGAGCAGGATGTGGATCGTTGAATGGTTCCGTTGCAGTACCCTTAGATGGAGGGCGATAATCATTTACCACCCCTGAATGTATGGGGGAGACCGAGCCTTTTAAAAAAAACTAGTGGGTTCGAAAATATATGCTATACTCAATCTTATATTCATCCGAAATTAAGACTTACATGTATATTCTTAACATCTCTGCCGGTTTCAGTCCTACATTTTATTCTTGATTCCTCCTCAGTAATTGAAGCAAACGGTGGGTCTCAAGCTTTACGCAAGAGTTGATAGCTTTGGTTTGTTCTTTTAGTAGAGTAGGTATGGTGCATTTGCTCTTAAAAATGTACATCTAATTTTTATGGGTCAAATTCAAGTAATATATACAATTCCAATTTGTGATGGCTTGAATATTAAATGTTTATGAATATTACATAATAATGAACTCTCTAATCAAACTTCTATTTTCATTTTTGTAACAAAAAAACCCCAATTTATTTTGGATTAATAGGTGCACCCAACTAAACATGTTATGTACACAAGTAAACCAATTTTCTTGTCAGCTCACTTGAAATACTTATTTTTGTACACCCGTAGACCAGCACAATGGTCTTTCATGCTCTTAAAAATTTACCTTATTATCGCTGAATTCCTGTTGCATAAGCTGATCAGTGACAAAACCATCGATTTATTAAGAATAATGCAGAAATACAAATAGTGAGTGAGCAATCAAGATAAAAATGTCAAATATGAATCAATAAATTTAGAGAAAATGTCACTTACCTCCCTTGTGGTTTATACATTTTTCATTTACCTCCCTCGCTTGACAAATACATTATGTGAGGTCCCCGAACTTTCAAAAATTCTCACGGAGGCCCAACCTCGTTAGTATTTGGTCAAAAGTCAACTATTTTTTTGTAAAAATGACAAAAATACTCTTTGGAGATTTCTCACTTACCTCCCTCGACTTCTCCTCCCCTTTCCTCTGCTTCAGCCGTTGTCGGTGAAGCTCGGCTTCCTCCAAGCCGTGCAACAGGTCCTCCTCTTGACGGAGGGACCGTGCTCGCTCGCTCCAATTTACAGAGAAAGAGGAAGAGAAAATCGAAGAACGGAGAGATTGTTCATTGTTTTGAAGCTTTGAAATCGCAATCGAGTGATTTTTTTCTCTTCTAATTCAATTCGTAAGTCCCCTCTCTGTGTTTTTTTTTCGTTACTGCTTTTGATTTTACTATTTGTACTGTTACTTTATGTTCCATTTTCGGTTATGTGTTTTTTTTCTTTTGTTCGATTTCATTTTCGTTTTCACGTGTTTTCTTTTGATGGAAAAATGAATTTATTTTGTTTTTGGGCATTGGATAGATTTGAATCTGTGTTTTGGGTGGTGGAGGCGATGAATTAGGTCTTAATTTTGGGGAATTTTGGTGGGTTTTTTGTGATTTTGTGATTGGTTAAGGGATTTTTGGTTGGTCGTGGGTGTTTTGGGTTTATGGGCCATCTTGATTATGTTTTGACTAAATTTGGTTTTGACAACTGTTGATTTTGACTTGTTGATTATAGAATTTAATTTGATGATTTGATTTATTTTTTCCATATTTAAGAAAATCGATCGTTTGTTCATTGAACGCATATCGGTGAACATTTGAAAAAGGGGTAGATTAGATTTTTGAAAACACGGAGGAACTGTGCCTCCAAGCTGTGTTCCCTTGAAGAAAAGAAAGAGTCACAAAAGAAAGAGTGTAGAGAGAGAAGCAATGACAAAATTTTGAAATTTTGATAGTTGGTTGAGGGTATTTTGGACTTTTGACAAACAAACTAACGATGTTAGACTTCTGTAAGAATTTGTGAAAATTCGGGGACCTCTCAGAATGCATTTGTCAAGTGAGGGAAGTAAGTGAAAAGTGCGTAATCCACTAGAGAAGTAAGTGACATTTTCCCATAAATTTAATACCATGTGTTTTACAAATCAACTTCCTACTGTTTGATATATATTTTAATATCTCAAAAAATATATATTTTAAAATTACATGTCAAACCCATGAGAAAATCATTTACTATTTTTTATTTAATATTACAACATTTTTCCCATCTACCTATAAATCAATATATTCGAGCGTAAATAAAAATGAAATTCACCTCCACAACCGATAAGGCGTGCTTAATAATTTAGACGAGGTAAAAACAACAACAAAAAAAACACGGAAAATATATAAATACTCGAAAACTCACCTCTGTCTCTCCTCTTTCCCAAACCCTAGCACACCATTAGGGTTTCAAACTCAGAAGAAGCTTCGATGGCCTGCACAATCGATTTCCGTAAACTCGATGAAGGCTTCGGCGGCAAGACCTACAAGCGCAAGCGCGAGGACGCCGCCGCCGCGTCTCTCGCCGCCTTCGAAGCCACCACCGCCACCGACGGCGGCGACGCCTCCATGGACGTCGATGACTCCTCCCTCCCCCCCGCCGCCAAGCGCTCCGCCGTGTCCTCGTCGGAGAACCCCGACAGGCCCGTCTTCGGCAAGCCCACCTACGACGGCGTCATCGCCGGCAGGGTCTCCGGCAGGAAGTGGAAGCAGCCGAGGAAGACGAGGTCGTCGGCGTCGAAGGTGAGCGTGAAGGGGACGAGCCACGAGGATAGGAGCAGGCAGAAGGAGATCAAGAGGGCCTTCAGGGAGAGGGTCACCGAGCTCAAGGAGGAGATCAGGAAGAACAAGGTGGACAAGAGGAAGGCGAAAGAGGAGAGGGAGAAGAGGAAGCAGGAGAATATCTTGAGGTCTGGGACCAAGCTTCAGAAGATTACTAATCCCAAGACCTTGAAGAAGATTGCTAAATCCAAGGATAGGAAGAAGCTCAAGCTTGTCCCTGATGATATGTTCAAGGGCAAGAAGTGAGTGAGTTTTGTTGTTGAATTCGTCTTTATTTTATGAACTAGAATTTTGGTGTTTGTTTTCAGATTGTGATAAAATCTTAATATATGCATTTCTGTTTTGATGTCCATTGGTTTTGAATTGTGTGTTTTGCTGAAGTTGTGGTGTTGAATTGGGTTTTGGGCACTACTGACATTATTTTGAATTGATTGTTTTGCTAAGTTCTAGTGTTTGACCTCTATATAGTTTTGAATTGGGTTCTGGGCACTGTGTCATTATTGTGTGGCTCTGGAAAAAGGAAAGGAAGAAGCTCAAGCTTGTTTCTGATGATCTCTTCAAGAGCAAGAAGCGAGTGGGTTTTTGTGGTTGATTTTTGTTTTCTTTTATGAACTGGAGTTTCGGTGTTTGGTTTCAGATTGTGATAAAATCCTAATATATGCATTTCTGTTTTGATGTCCATTGGTTGTTTTGCTGAAGTTGTGGTGTTGAATTGGGTTTTGGGCTCTACTGTCATTATTGTGTAGTGTATCAGTGTATGTATAGGGATTTTGAATTGATTGTTTTGCTCAAGTTCTTGTGTTTGATCTCTATATAGTGTTGTGGCTCTGGACAGTGACTATGAACCCTGAATATACAAAGCTTATTTGTGTGTGCTTGTTGCTTATGGTATAGTGACTGTTGGCTTGACCTGTATGAATGATTTGGGATGTTTTCTTCTCACAAATTGATCTCCTTTATGGGTTTTATGAGCTCCACCTGTGTCATGGCTTTGGGACAAGCTTGTAGTGTAGGTTCATGAAGTTAAAATATGGAGGGTGATCTGGTATGTTTTTTGATCATCTGTAATCTCCTTTTCTCGGGTTGCATGATCTTTACCAATTTTGTGACCTTCGGGCAAGCTTGTGTAGTGGATTAGTGGAATTGAACCAGTGTCATACAGGTGATTTGTGTCTGGGCATGGATTCTCCCACCCTGTTGCTTTATAGTGTTTGCTGGCAATTGCCATGCTCAACATTGCTGCATAAGCTTCTTTTTCTTTTCTTTCCTGAAAGAGCTCTTTTGTTACAAAGAACAATAGAACTGAAAGCAACCGAGTGCCTGTGCTAATGTATGAGCTATACTATTTGTGGATTGCTTTACATATTCTGCTGGCACTGCCTCCATCTTCATTAGCCAGTGTAACTCTCTTATGCTTGCTCGATTCCTTTCGCAGGACTTCGACTACATTGGGCCTGAAAAATTCGTTCTATATTGTCCTCCTAAGTTACACATTTAACATTGTAAGCATATTAGTCATTATAGTAGTCTTAATTGACTATCGATGGTGCCAACAGCCTATATTTATGCTCAGCAACCAGGCCAATTTTTACGATAATTTATGCTAAATGGTATTTTTATTGATATATTCGGAATTTTTTGAAATACAATATACTTGTATTATTAAGTATACGAATAGAAGAAACAAATTTTTTTATTTTATATCTTAAATATTTATTTAATATAACAATAATTTATATTTTGATTGTATGTATAATAATTTTATAAAAATATATAATTAATTCTAGTTTAATTTCTCACTAAATTTTGATTAACTACCATGCCATGAGTTAACCCAATGGTTTAGGGTATAAATAAAAATTCGTTCCATAACTTAAGTTCAAAATTCGAATTTCAGCATGATACCCAGAAATATCTTTCTTATATATAATTGTTCCCGACTCTATCTAACTAATGCTTAATCATTCTCGTGACACTGTATATACTACAACTATAAGAAATATAATAGTCATTATATTACTTACTAGCTCATTTTCTTATTTAGTGATCATTTTATGTAATTAACACACACATATAAGGGATCATTTTATGTAATTCACACCCAATCTACCAACAAATTTCTATGCATTCACAAAGTTAAATTTTGCATAAGAGAACTGAAATGTCCTTTATTATTTAATTAAAAAAAGCAATTGAACGATAAAATTCCCCTTTATTATTATTTGAACTTGTGAGTTATTGCTCTTTCATTCGACCTGATCCACAAATTGATAACTTTCCAACTGAATTGAAGATTTTAAATAATGAATTGAGGACTGATCTCTCTATTTTATGTAAGTTTTTACTTGAAAATTTTAGATACTAAATTGAGTTAAATCATCTTAAATGGGCGGTTTTGAACACTCGTCGGTCCCGTTTGGTAACAGATGTATACTACACCCGCATTTACGCGGGACAAGACAGTCCTTACTCTTCACACAAACACGAACACCCACCCACCTATTCGTCGCGAAATAAAAGTGGGAATTTCAAATTTTCAATCTCAAAACAAATCCCTAATTCCCAATTCCTTGACACTCTCCTCAGTCCTCTCTCTCTCGCGACAAATTCTTTCGACTCCTTCGTCTTCGCTGAGCTCGCTGTAGTCGATGAAGAGATATTGCGACGTGAATGGAACCGAGACCAGGACACTCCTGAACCGTGTCATGCTTCTCAATGACTTACAAAACCAGAGAGAAGAATGATGGGCTCGGGGTAATAAAACGAAGAGGAGACGACGTCGTGTGAGTAAGTGGCGAAGAAGGAAACGCAGCGTTTTGAGTAAGTGAGCCACGGAGACGACGACAGGTGTGACGACGCTACTGGACGAGCTAGGCACAGATGGCGCGATCGGAGTGGCTGTCGAAATAGCCGTTGTACGTCTCTAAGATTTGCTGAAAATGGTACAACGGACAGAAATGGTGCAGGAAGGAGGGAGGCGAGCACGAGAGCCAGGAGAGGCAAGAACAGCATTAAAGGGAAAGGAAAAAGAGGAAGATGGCATCGAATTTGAGTAATCTGTCTGTAATTAGGTTAATTAGCGTAGTTATCATAGTTAGGGTTCTGTGAGTTCCAATGTCGTCTCTTCAATCAATGAAAAATGGAAAAGCTTTTGGTTTTGATTTGTTTTATTCAGTATCGATTGTGTCTGAATCACAACAATTGGTATCAGAGGCTGATCCTCCTACCATGGCCAAGGGAGCTGCAAGTCAAGACGCGGCGATTGCCGACCTCAGGCGACAGATGAGTGAGCTAAGGGGTGCTGTAACCACAAATGAAGAGAAAATGGAGGAGATTAGAACAAGAATGGAGCCAGCAACGGAAGCCATAGATACAGGCCAGAAACAAGCCGAGGAGGTCAAAAATCAACTTTCTGGAGCACTAAGTCAAGTTAACAAGGATGTAACTCAACTGGCACAAGACACCAAAGCACAGTTTCTACAACTGGCTGAGATGCAGAATAGAGCCAGCCAAGAGAGTCAAACCACTAGGCAGATGATTCAAGCACTGTTGGAGAAGGAGAGCTTGAAGACAAACCAAACCAGTATGGAGGGAGGAGGGTCTCAGGAATCATTGAGGCAAGAAAGAGGGAAGGACAGTATGTTCACACCTCCTCACCAGATCTTACCAACTCTGGAGGAAGACTCAAGAGAGAGGGAGAGTAGAACTCACACTGTCAATACCCACAGGACCTTCAACCATCCACTACTGCTGGAACCAAACCAACAGAGATAGAGACCTAGGGAGGGAAGGAATGAGGCTCATTTCAGGCCAAACCAAGCACCAGAGGTCCAGGTTCTTCCATTTGACAGAAATATTCAACCATTGGTAAGGACTACAACCCTAAACTTTCCTGAGTTTGATGGTTTGGGGGTGAGGGCTTGGATCAGGAGGTGTAGAGCTCATTTTTTCTACTGTCAAACCCCTCTAGAACAAAGAGTGAGTTTAGCAGCTCTTCATTTTAAGGGAAATGCTGAGGTGTGGTTTGCTGACTACATCATTGGTAGAGAATGGACTACTTGGGAGCAGCTCCGTGGAGACATGTTGTAGAAATTTGGTTCCTTAGGCCATGAGGACATTTTTGCTAAATTTAAGCACTTGGAACAAAAGGGAAATGTAGAAGATTATGAAAGCAATTATGAAGAATTGAGGGGGCTCATGATAGCCAGGAATCCAACTCTAGGAGAAGACTACTTCATATCCAACTATATTGGGGGGCTGAAGCCTTACTTGAGGCCAGGAATCAGGATGCTCAACCCACATACTCTGGCCATAACCATGCAGATGGCCAGGTTTGAGGAGCTTAAGTTTCAGCAAATTCAATGGATTACAAAGCCAAGACAAATATCAAGTCAGTGGGATAATAATAAGTCAAAACAGCAAAGACCTCAACTTCCTGGAGCTAGAAATCAAACTCTCAGAATAGAAGGAGGACCAAGAGCTAGCAACTCAACTGCTTTTCCAAAAATCAGTGATGCCTACATGGAAGAAAGAAAAAAGAAAGGGCTATGCTTCACATGTCCAGCTAAATGGAGTAGGGATCATGACTGCCCTAACAAAAAACAATTATTCATGCTTAGAAATGGAGATGAAGAAGAGCTGGGGCTAGAGATAGATGAGGAACTTGATGAAACTGGAGCAATCAAGGAGAAGGAAGGGGAAAATGAATCACCAGGCCAGACAACAAATGAGAAGAGAGAAATGGAGAATCTACCTGAAGAGAGGCTTTTTGCAATTGGAGGACCCAGATATGACTCTTCTATAAGAGTGGGAGGTAAAATAAGAAGTAAGATCATATCTATACTGATTGACACAGGAGCCACCATCTCTTTTATAGACAATCAAACTGCAAGAGTCCTATGCTTAGAAATTTATCCTGCTCCTAGCATACTTATCAGAATGGGCAATGAGGGGCAGTTTATCTCTGATTCATACTGTGCTATCAGGTGGCAAATGGAGGAGATATGGTTTGTTTGGGAGTTTAGAGTGATGCCTATAGGCAATAGTGATATGGTGCTGGGAGTTGATTGGATCAAAACCATAGATCCAATCACTTTCAGTTATGAGTATAGGGCCATCAAGATTAACTGGGAGGGAAGAGAAATTATACTGAGAGAAGACCCCAGATCAGAAATTCCAGCTTTAATAAAACTCCATGATGTATGTAGAGAATTGAATGGGGGAGAGACCCTCTACATTGGACAATTTTTTCCAATTGATGCAAAATCAGTGACTGAGGTCACTAGTGAAGGCATCAGGAAGGTGTTGGAAGAATTTACAGATTTGTTTCAGGAGCCAAAAGGACTACCTCCTAGAAGGGATCATGATCACACCATACCACTGAAGGAAGGAAGCCAACCACTCTCTCTAGTACCCTACAGGTATGGTTTTCAACAAAAGGCTGTTATAGAGAAGATGATTCAAGAGATGCTCAGTGATGGAATTATTAGACCTAGCAGGAGCCCTTACTCATTTCCAATACTACTGGTCAGAAAGAAAGATGGTAGTTGGAGACTGTGTGTAGACTTTAAACAGTTGAATGCTCAAACCATAAAGGATAAATTTCCAATACCTACAGTAGAGGAGCTGTTAGATGAGTTACATGGGAGCTCAATTTACTCCAAAATTGATCTCAGATCAGGCTACCATCAAATCAGATTGAAGGAAGGTGAGGAGCACAAAACTGCTTTCAAGACACACCAAGGCCATTATGAGTTTAAGGTAATGCCATTTGGTTTAACTAATGCTCCTGCTACATTTCAAGCATTGATGAACCAAGTGTTACAAGAATTCTTAAGGAAATTTGCTCTAGTGTTCTTTGATGACATCCTAGTTTATAGCAAGAATGAAAAAGATCACATAGAGCATCTGAGGCTTGTGCTACAGAAGTTGAGAGACAGCAAATTATTTGCCAAGATTAGCAAGTGCAGTTTTGGTAAACCTGAGGTTGAATATCTGGGGCATATTATTTCAGCAAAGGGAGTGGCTACAGACCCTCACAAGATTGAAGCCATGAAGTCTTGGCCATTTCCTAGGAATTTAAAAGGATTAAGAGGGTTCCTAGGCCTAACTGGCTACTACAGAAGGTTCATAAAGGGTTATGGAATTATAGCTAAACCCCTCACCAACATGTTGAAGAAGGATGGTTTCAATTGGACTGAAGAGGCAAAGAATAGCTTTGAAGCATTAAAAGAAGCTATGACTACTGCTCCAGTATTGAGGCTCCCAAATTTCAAATTGCCATTCACTTTAGAGACTGATGCATGTGAGCATGGCATAGGGGGAGTGCTGATGCAAGAGGGCAGGCCTATTGCCTTCATGAGCAAGGCTCTAGGTCCTAAAAATATGAAACTGTCTACTTATGAGAAGGAGCTAAAGGCCATCATCACTTGTGTGCAGAAATGAGCTCCTTATCTTGAAAATAGTCAGTTCACTATTAGAACTGATCAGGAAAGTTTGAAACACCTGATGGAGCGGAGATTAACCACTACATTCCAACAAAAATGGTTGGCCAAATTGATGGGGCTATCCTACAAAATTGAGTACAAGAAAGGTAAAGAGAATGTGGTAGCAGATGCTCTATCAAGACTACCAGAAGCAGAAATGAGAAACACCACTGTGATCATACCTATTTGGATGCAAGAAGTAGCAGACAGCTATGAAGAGGATTTAGCAGCAAGGAGCATTGTGATGCAATTAGCTATATCTCCAAACTCTCTGCCAGACCATCACATGAGGCAGGGAATGATCATTTGTCACAACAAGATTTATCTAGGGCATGGAGGCAACATTAGGCAACAAGTCATGGCAGAATTACACAGTTCAACCTTAGGGGGCCATTCAGGTATCTTGGCTACTCAGAAAAGAGTTAAAAGTTATTTTTTCTGGCCTGATATGGATAAAGAAATCAAGAAATTTGTGCAAGAATGTGATGTCTGCCAGAGGTGCAAATCTGAGAGTGTCAAATATCCAGGCCTATTACAACCACTCCCTATACCTAACACTCCCTGGACGATATCTCAATGGATTTTATAGAAGGACTGCCTAGTTCTGGGGGTAGTGAGTGCATCATGGTGATTGTGGACAGATTTTCAAAATATGCTCATTTTATACCACTTCACCATCCTTTTACTGCCTTGACAGTGGCTCAAGCATTCTTGGATAATGTATACAAGCTCCATGGACTGCCAGTAAACATAGTATCAGATAGAGACAAAATCTTCACCAGCAACTTCTGGCAAGAGTTTTTCAAAGTTATAGAGGTGTCTCTCAAGCTATCTACTGCTTACCATCCCCAGAGTGATGGACAAACTGAGAGGGTTAATCAGTGCCTAGAGAACTACCTCAGAGCAATCACTCATCAATTTCACAAGAAATGGAAGAAATGGTTGAATCTAGCAGAGTTCTGGTATAACACCAACTATCATAACTCTCTGAAATCTTCACCATTTGAGGTTTTATATGGCTACAAACCTCCTGTCATGGGGCTGAGAGAAATCAGATCTAATGTTGCAGCAGTGGAAGAGTTTGTGAATCAAAGAGCTCATGTTGATCAAATCATTAGGGAAAATTTGGTGATAGCTCAAGCAAGGATGAAACACTTTGCTGATAAAAATAGGACTGAGAGGGTCTTTGAGGTAGGAGATTGGGTGTACCTGAAGCTTCACCCCTATAGGCAGAGCTCAGTAGTTATCAGAAAAAACCAGAAGCTAGCAGTTAGATTTTTTGGACCCTATTAGATCATTGAGAAGATGGGGACAGTAGCTTACAAGCTAAGGTTGCCTGAAGAGTCCAAGATTCACCCAGTTTTTCATGTATCATTGCTGAAGAAACAATTGGGGCATCGAAACCTCTTGGTGGATCAACTTCCAGACATCAATGAAGAAGGACAGATCAAGGTAATGCCTCAACTTATACTGCAAACTCGAATGATCAAGAGGGACAATGCAGCAGTGGTGCAATATCTGGTACAGTGGTCGAGATCGGCTCCGGAAGACGCCACATGGGAAGATGCAACTGTGATTCGATCTCAGTTCCCTGAGATTGACTTGCAGTTCAAGACTTGAGGACAAGTCTTGCTAAGGAGGGAGGTTTGTCATGCTTCTCAATGACTTACAAAACCAGAGAGAAGAATGATGGGCTCGGGGTAATAAAACGAAGAGGAGACGACGTCGTGTGAGTAAGTGACGAAGAAGGAAACGCAGCGTTTTGAGTAAGTGAGCCACGGAGACGACGACAGGTGTGACGACGCTACTGGACGAGCTAGGCACAGATGGCGCGATCGGAGTGGCTGTCGAAATAGCCGTTGTACGTCTCTGAGATTTGCTGAAAATGGTACAACGGACAGAAATGGTGCAGGAAGGAGGGAGGCGAGCACGAGAGCCAGGAGAGGCAAGAACAGCATTAAAGGGAAAGGAAAAAGAGGAAGATGGCATCGAATTTGAGTAATCTGTCTGTAATTAGGTTAATTAGCGTAGTTATCATAGTTAGGGTTCTGTGAGTTCCAATGTCGTCTCTTCAATCAATGAAAAATGGAAAAGCTTTTGGTTTCGATTTGTTTTATTCAGTATCGATTGTGTCTGAATCACAACAAACCGGAAGCCGAACGCACCTGGTTTTTGCCGGAACTTCCACAGAATCACATGGAAGGCGTTTCGGAGATGGAGCAGCACCTAGACGACGACGACGATCTGGAACACCAGAAACGCCCAGGCGAGTCTGAGACCAAGTCCTCGAATCGTCCTGCCAAACCAGACGACTTCAATGACGAGGAGTGGGAGGTCAAGCAATCCATCGGCACTGATTGCACTCTAGATTTCGAGGTAATCTTTCTCTTAATTCATTTGTTTTTCACTCTTTGGTTTGGATTGAATAGCTTGGTTTTGGCATTGTGTATTGTAGAAGAGCAACTATAATGAATGATTTATCTTAGAAATCAAGAACACCATGAGCCTCTAGGCTTTCAGCTGTGATATCCATCTCACATATTGTTCTGATGGTGAAAACAATGCACAAAAAAAACAACTCTAGCTAGTAGTAGCTGATGCCGACCAAACTTCTTCTAATAGCTAACATGTCATCAATTAATTTGGTGGAGATAGTACCATATGTGTCTTGGTTGTGAATTATCAGTAATAAGAGATGCACACTGTAGTAATCGACATAAATATTTGGTTGAAAGAGTTGTCATGAGATGATGGTTGGGGAAGAATGCAAGATATGTAGGGCATGCAAGTGTTGGGTCGATTGTGGAATAAGTGTCACAACAAGCTACAGCATCCTATATTGGCTTTGGCTATTAACAAATAGATGGATAGATAAACAAGACTTGTTGTTAAAACTATAGAAGATGCACCAACTATTGCATGGGCAAAAACAAAACTCAACAATCAAACATAAAAAAATCATTGTAAATAAACCATAATCACTGTAATTTTTTGTACAATCACTAACCCAATCTCAGTACATGTTCTGCAAAATGAAACAACAATAATTGTTTTGAAAGTTCACAATATAGCACCATTTTAAGGATAAAAACAAAGATACAGCAAAAGGTAATGAAATAGCTAAGTAGGTGTTGTTGGTGTTTATGAGGATTGATAATTCACACTACCACCTTTGCAATATTAGCATTTAAGCATCATTTCCAACAGCCTAAAGCCATCCATCTTTGGTTTATATACATTCTCTCCACCAATTCCACAACATTACCAATCTCCCTCATAATCTCTTCCTCTCAAAACACCAAAATCCTTGTTAGACTCTTTCTCCAAGACGAGCTATGTTGGTGGCAGTACTGGCCGTTGCAATGATAGTTGGGCTTTTGGGATGGGTGGCTTACCATTCCATTAAGCCACCTCCACCAAAAATATGTGGAACGCCAGATGGTCCTCCCATCACTTCACCCAGAATCAAACTCAGTGATGGGAGGTTTCTCGCCTATCGGGAGGCTGGAGTCCCCAAACATGACGCCCGCTATAAGATCATACTTTGACATGGCCATGGAGGATCGAAAAACGATCCATTATCTGCGTCTCAGGTATAATATATATAATTCTTGTGTATGTCGTTACTTGTTTTAACTTGTAATTCATGTAGCATTGATAGATATATGTTTTGGTTTCAGGAATTCATACAAGATCGAAAGATATATCTTGTGTTCTTCGACAGGCCTGGCTATGGGGACAGTGATCCAAATCCCTCAAGGTCTGTGAAGAGCGAAGCGTTTGACATCCAAGAACTGGCTGACAGGTTGGACCTTGGATCCAAGTTTTATGTCCTCGGGTGCTCGCTCGGTGGTTATGTTGCTTGGAGTTGTCTGAGATATATACCACACAGGTATAATATATACAATATATAATTACTAGCTTAATTTGTTTCTCTTTCTGTTCTTTTAGATTTACTAATGCAACGACACATTATTAATTAATACATGTTGGCGGGTGTTTCCCTGGTGGTTCCATTTGTGAACTATTGGTGGTCTGGCTTTCCCGCCAAGCTTCAAGAACATGTCATGAGTAAGTTGCTCCTTCTAGACCGGTCAGCATTTCGAGTAGCTCGCTATCTGCCTTTCCTGTTTCACTGGTGGGTCCACACTCTTCCCAGATGGTTCCCTTCGTCGACTATGTTTTTCCAATCCCCGCCAACTCCATCGGTACTTACATATTCACTATAACTTCTTTCGATAGTTTTTAATGCAATCACCCTAATATGCTTGTTAATTCTATTTCGAAACATTTTTTTGAAACTTCATTAACTGGATTGTCAATTTCTAATTCCAGGTGAGCACGCAGCAAGGCGTGTACGAGTCTACAGATAGAGACGTGATCGCAGGGTTCGGGGAATGGGAGTTCAGTCCGTTGGACCTCGAAAACCCGTTCCGTGAAAATGAAGGGTCAGTGGATATCTGGCAAGGCCTTGAAGACATGTTGATCCAATATGAGATCAACGAGTACATTGGAGATAAGCTCCCGTGGGTCAACTATCATGGAGTTCCCGGCAAAGGCCATTCTTTAATGTCGGAGCAGGTTATGTGTGAAGCCATATTAAAGGCTCTTATTAAGGAATAACAGCCCCTTAACTTTTAATAGGAAAAGCTTTTATATTTCTAGTTCCCTAAGTCTCAAGTACCGTGGCTCGTTCTTGTTTCATAAAGTTCCTTCCTTTTATTTTTGATCTTTCGGTATCGACAATAAACAGAAGTTTCTTATTTTATAACTCTATTAGTAGGGCTGTCAACGAGTCGAGTTTTTAACGAACCACTTGAGTTCGGCTCGTTATAATCGAGCTCGAGCCGAATTCGAACTCAAGATTAGGCTCGTTTAATAACGAGGCGGACTTGAGCCTGAACTTTTAAGTTTCGACATGCTCACGAGCCGGCTCGTTTAATATTTAATTAATTATATATTTTTAATAATATAATTTCAAAATTTTGAGGTTTGATGGGTCTTCAAACTTCATTAATATTTTCAGGTTTTGACGGGACCTTTACCCCCTTACTTATCAGTAAGTAAAGTCATTGGTATGTGTATGGCATTAAAGCCCACTTGAGCATTTCTCTAAAATGTAATCCTTGTGTCTTGGAAATGAATTTGCTTGGGATTATTCTCTTTGTTGACTACAATCATTGGTCTATACAAAAAAAGAGGTTTGGTACAAACAGAGGAATGCTTATTTTGGATTGGGTAAAATTTCTTTAGAGCAAAACATGTCCTTATATATATATAATGCAATAAATTCTTGGAAGACTTGTAGATTACATTTTGTACGGTTTATATGGATCTTGTACCCTACAAACTGAACTTGATTATGTTACCTCAGAGTTCCCTCTCCATTGTCACCAGGATGGCATATTTTGAAATTTGAAAATTTTGATTTGATGGGTATTTTAGTCATTTAGTAATTAATAATAAATAAATAAATAAAAAGAAAATTGAGTAAAATGAAAGTTTAAACTCATTGGAAGAATTTTATTTCTCTAACGACTTGCGGCTTGGAGTAGATGAACAATTGCAAGGAATAAGAGACAACTTTTGCTTTGTTTCAAATTTTTTTATTTTTCTAATTAGAATAATTGTAACTTCATTTAAAAAAAAATACCAATTCGCATAAAAGAATGAATTTTCATCATGTTTATACATTAAAATTAAGTCGTGATTTTAAACCCTAAATTAGGGATGTGCAGAACCAACCGAAACCGACTGAACCGACCGAAATCGACCGAACCGTCAGTTCCGGGCACCGAACCAAAGGCTCTCGGTTCCATTCGGTTCAGTTTTTACAAAACCGATGGGTGAGCGGGTCGGGTGTTGGTAATAAAAGGTAGGAACCGTCGGTTAACCGACAAAACCGACCCGCCTCGTGTTAGTGACGTGGCATCATATGGACCATTCATTTATTTGAGATACACGGCCCAGATGATGCCACGTATACCCAACCAGCCCAACTCATTTAGTGCTGGCGTGACCGCGTGATTCTACTCGACTGCTCGTGCATATCGCCTCGTCTTCTCCACTCGTGCGCCGTTGTGCGACATATCGCTTCGTCTTCGGTTCCTGATGATGATTGCAGATACATATCGTCAGCTTCTCCTCTCTAAATATGTGAGAGGAGAAGCTGACAATCCATCTCTCATCCATCCTCCTCCTCAGTCCTCACTTCCTCGACGACTTGACCAAAAATGAATTCCTCTGGTTTTGGGTTCGACTTCGACATGGTGGAAACCTCTCGGACTCTGCACGAGCCTTCGTCGCATCAGTCAACACCGCCAGTCACCTTTCCGTTGAAGGTAAGCCTAAGTTTCCTGATTCAGTCACCGATTAGGGTTAGAAAAAAATTAGGGCTTCTGACTAACTGAACTCGATTTTTTTGATTGAGTGAAAATACTCTTCTAATTTTCTTTTTTCTATGTTTTTTTTGAAGAGGAAGGCCATTGATGGAAGTGGAG
This sequence comes from Geranium rotundifolium, assembly GCA_963920655.1. NCBI lineage: Eukaryota > Viridiplantae > Streptophyta > Magnoliopsida > Geraniales > Geraniaceae > Geranium > Geranium rotundifolium. The sequence continues at coordinate 24,626,907 of OY987321.1, forward strand.
GAGGCAACCGTGATGGAGAACTAGGACCTAATCAATCTGGAAGTGGAAATGCAAGCGGTGTTGGGGTTGTTGGTGGGGATGCAGCACCTGCTGCATCCCAAGGTAAACAATCTGGCTCAACTCATAGAGTGTCTAAAGCATGGATCCATTTTGAAAAAATATTTGATTCGAATGGGGTTGTTGTTCAAGCAAAATGTAAGCACTGTGAAAAAATATTGGCAGCTAAATCTAAGAGAAATGGGACAACCAATTTGAATTATCACTGGAAGCTTTGTGACAAAAATCCTGAAAATATTTGGAGTAATTAGTGGGCAGCAACAACTAACTTTTCGATCAACCATAACTGAAAATGGGGTAGATGGTCAATTACTTCCCTGGCATTTTGATCAATATGCTTCTCGTGCTGCTTTATGTAAAATGATTGTTTTGGATGAGTTGCCATTTAATTTTGTGGAGGGTGAAGGGTTTAGACAGTTTGTGGCAACAATTTGTCCTAATTTCAAAATTCCCTCTAGAACAACAAGCACTAGGGATGTGTTTAAAATGTATCAAGCTGAGAAGAATAAATTGTTCAATTATTTTGCATCTGTTGGCCCTAGGGTTTCACTTACTACAAATACTTGGACCTCTAATCAAGGCATGAACTACATGGTTTTGACTGCACATTTCATTGATGATCACTTTGTTTTGCATAAGAAGGTTCTTAATTTTTGTCCGATTGTCAGTCACAAGGGATATGACATAGGAAGGGTAATTGAGACTTGTTTACAAGCTTGGGGTATTAGTAAATTTTGCACTGTGACAGTTGATAATGCTTTTGCTAATGATATGGCAGTACCTTTTTTAAGTCGTAGAATGGGATTTTTGGGAACAAATGTGCTTGGAGGGCAGTTTATGCATATGAGATGCATTGCTCATATTTTGAATTTGATTGTCTCTGATGGTATAATTATGCTTGGTGTTTCTATTGAAAGAATTCGATTTGATGTTCGCTATATTAAAATATCTCCAGCTAGACTTGCCAGGTTTAAGGATTGTGTGACACATGTTGGTATTATATCAAAAAAATGGTTGAGTCTTGATGTTCCAACAAGATGGAACTCGACTTACCTGATGATAAAATCTGCATGTGCTCTGGAGCACGTCTTTGAGAGGTATGATCTGGTTGACAGTAGTTTGAGAATGGAAATGGAAAGAAAACCTAGAAAGGATGGTTCTGAAATGCTTGGTATGATCATTGATAATGACTGGGTTGAGCTCAATTCTTTTATGACATTTTTGGGTATGTTTTATGTCATGACAGTGAAATTATCTGAATCAAAATATGTCACATCTAACCTTGTACTTGCGGATATTAGTGATATGTATCACATAATTTCAGGTGCTCAGTCTAGTGACAATCTGGACATGGTAAACATGTGTAATAAGATGCGACTCAAATTTGATAAATATTTTGGAATTAACTTTGATCCAAAATCTACTATCACTAAGCCCAAGTTTTTAGATAAAGTGAAGATGAACATGTTCATATTTTTAGCTTCTGTTTTTTTTATCCAAGACATAAACTAAGCTTTGAGATGTTCATTTTGAAACAGATTTATTCAGCTGATATTGCTTATGTGATTGAAGTATTTGTGAAAGAGTTGCTTGATGAAATGTTTGGTCAATATGACAAGTTGTATGGCCATAGCAGCTGCAGTAACAACGAGGTTGCAGTGAAACCTACTGGTTTTGCTCCCTTGATTAATTCTGCAGTGCTTGGTGTGAGTCGTGAAAAATTTAAGAAGTTGAGGTCAAGCTAACATGAAGGGAAAGTTAAGTCTGAGTTGGTGAGGTATTTGAATGAGGAACATGAGGAAGACGATGCAAACTTTGTTGTGTTAGGGTGGTGGAGTCAAAATTCCCATAGGTTTCCTGTAATCTGCAGAATGGCTCATGACATTTTGTCAATTCCCGTCTCCACTGTCTCATCTGAATCAGCTTTCAGCACAGGAGGGAGGGTAATTAGTGATTTCATATCTAACTTAAGTCCTCTTGTAGTGCAGACTTTGATTTGTACACAAGACTGGTTCAAATTGTCACCATAGTCTGTTCTGATTTCTGAAGAGGAGCTGGTGAAACAAGATTCACTTGAAGAAGGTAACTTAGTTTGATTCTGTTATGCTATATTGCTTATTGCTATTGAGTTCTACTATTAGTTTGCTTAGGTTGAATCTGTTATGCTATTACTTTGCTTTTGCATAAGATATCACTCTTGCTTGTATTGAATCAGTTATGTTATTACTCTATTAGTTTGCTTGTATAATTATATTGAATATGTTCTGCTATTACTCTATTAGTTTACTTGTATACTTAAAACAGTTCTGCTATTAACTAGGATTTATTCTATCTTCTGCAGAATTGGCCCAATCTGCAAACAGTGAAGGTGTTCCTCACATGTTCCGGTGAAGATGAAGTCATGAATAACAAGCTTCAAGTTGAAGTCTTGAAGATGAAGAAATTTTATCATGTTTATTGCTAGAAAAACTCAGTTTATTTTCATGTTTATGTTGTTCTTGAACTTTGATGTTGCTGTTTTGGACCTTTGGTTTTGATTTGGATAATTTTGTTTAGGATAGTTGGGGTTTTTTCATCATTAGCACTCTTGCCAATGGTTTTTTCCCTAAAAATATAAATGAAGTAAAATTAAAAATGTTGCCTCTGTTTTTTTACATAGAAATTGAATTTGACAGGATTTAAACTTGGGCTCTGCAATTTTGGGCTCAAAATTGGCCCAAACCAATGGCCCATAACATCTCGGGTTGCATTTAGAAACTGAACAACCGAACCGATCAGGCTTCTCGGTTTTGATTTCGGTCCAAGAAATTGATGAACCGACCACCTTCGCTTCGGTTCGGTTTTGAGGGGTCGATTTCGGTAACCGACCCGTGAACATCCCTACCCTAAATGACAATGCTTTCACAATTATTTGTTCTCGAATGTATCATGTGTAGACTTATAAATGGTTTGATAGAGGAGGACATAAGTTAATTGGTCAAAGAAAGTCAATAAAAGTATGAGTTGGAAGTCAATATTATTGGCTAAAATTTAGGAGCGCTTGCTTTAAAAGGAGATACTAAAATCGTATATTGAGCGAACCCGAGAAATCTAGTAAAGTAGCAACTAGAATGCAAATACACATGTTATGGTAAATATATACCACATTCTAGTAATAACGTCAGTCTTATATATCATGTGGTTAATGATTCAATCTCATTTTGTGATGTATAAATCAAAACAAATAATGAATAAGATATGAGGTGGCATCAATGACTCAATTGTCAAAGCAGTTATGAAGGACTATGATAAGTTGGTGATGGAGCAGAAGACATCATTGTGCGAAAATAGTGATGACAATAATTTGAGGGGTAATTACAGATTAGTACATCCGTCGAAACCTCACTTCATGATCAATTTCTCAAGTTTGAATTTTTTTTCTCAATCCCTTAAATTCAAAACGTTAACACTTTAATCTTAAATCAGTTAAATCTAACAACTATATTATTTTAATTACCTAAATGCCCTTAATGTATAATTACAAACATTTTATATAATTATTGGTATACTTGTAAAATGACTATTTTACGCCTAATTGACTACACAATTAAACTAATGAATTGAGAGAAAATTTGTTTTTTCAAGTAACCAAATTAAACAATTAAAATTTTAAATACAATAAGTAAAAAATGACAACATTACCCCGGTTAAATAAATAACAAACTTTGTGGTTGAGGGTATATCAGTATTTTTTAATAAAAAATTAAAAACTGGCCCCTTTCTTCAATCTCTCATCTCCCATCTCTCAGTCTCCTCCATCTCCCACTCTCCTCTCTCTCTCAGTGGCTCATCAAAACATACTCTTTTCATCAAAATCAATTAAAGAAATTCAATTAAACAGACATTTGATGAGAAAGTATAACAAATTTCATTATTAAACAAATTTTACAAATAAAAAAAACATGTGATCGTGGGAATCGAGCTTCACAGGAGGGTTTTATGGGTCATTCGTCGGAGATCTGGGTCAGTCATCGACATCTGGGTCGCCGGAGATTAGGCCAAGCTCTCCGCCCTCCTCGTCCCTGACCTGTCCCAGTTCGAAACCCTAATCTGGGTTAGTCGCCGACAACAACTTCACCATAGTGCCCTCAGATCTTGCGGCGACACTGATTGTGTCCGCGATGGAGAAGCTGTTGGGCCCGATGGAGGCCACTAGGAGGTCCCTGGGCGCGATCGGAGGACCATGTATGTGGGGAGACCGAGGTGAGCAAGTCGCGTAAACATGCCTTCAGCATCAGACCCTTCCACTCCCACGCCGTAGAGGAAGATCTCGCCTTGAAGCACCTCGCTGCTAGGTCTGAAGAAGGTCGGCTGAAGAAGGTTGGCTGAAGAGGGTCGCCGGAAGGCCGGCACTACTGGATGGTGTGAAGTGATAGAGGGGAGATGGCTCTGGGAGAGGGAGATCAAGGTGGTCTTACCGGATATGTTATCTTTGTGGCCGGATCTGCCATTGCTGGATTTGATCTCGCCGGAGAGAGATGAGAGAGTTTTGGGTCTGTGGGAAGGGGGATGAGAGGTTACAGCAAGAGAGATGATGTTGGGTTGAAGAAGAAGGATTAAAGTGAGGGTAAAATTATAAATTCATAATTATCAAATAATTGTTGTTCATAAATTATATAGTGAGGGTATTTTGAACATTTTACAAACCACACCAGTTAAATCTAACAGAATTGAATTTAAGTGTAACGTAATGAAATTTGGGGGACCGATACTTTTTTTTCAAACTTGAGGACTGATCTTAGAATGATGTTTCGACGGATGTACTAATTTGTAATTACCCCTATTTTGAGTGTGATATAATAAATTTTATCTATCAAGTAAAAAACGAGAATAATAGACATTATACTTAAAAATGTAATTGGTGATTTTAAAAGATGTTTAAATGCAACCTAATATATACTCAACAAACAATGGAGCCAAAAATAAAAAAGTTGAAGACAATCAAAATAACACATGTAAAATATTAGTATGCACTACGAAGAACACTAAAAAAACTCGTAAAATTATTATTGATTCACGTGTGGCATGACAAGAACATTTAGTTGCTCATGCAGTGCCATATTCCTGAACTTTTAATTTCTTAATACTGAGGGGTTTCAATTTCAATTATAAAAGAGGAAATTACATGTCACTATCATGTACTATGCAACTTTTGCATGTTACTACCTTCTACATTTTTTAGTTGCATGTCACCACTATAAAGTTTCATTTACTTGCACCGTCCATCTCAGAGTTAAGTTTGATGTAAAAAGTCCAAAATACTCGTATATTAAAAAAGTTCAAAAAATATATATCTTTTGAACTTTTTTGTTAAAAAAAAATTATCAGATAAATAGTAAAACACTGATTTCAAAATTATTTTTTTTAAAAAAATATTGAAAAAACCAAATTTAACAATGTTTTTTTAATATTTTTTTAAAAATAAGATTCAAATCAATTTTTTTTATTATTTATTCCATAAAAAAATTTTTAAAAAAAGTTAAACAAATGATTTTTTTCATTTTTTAAATACAAGGGTATTTTAGTCATTTAAATATTTCAGTTTCAAAATTTTATTAAATGACTAAAATACCTTTATATTTAAAAAATGAGAAAAAAATTCATTTGTTTACCTTATTTTTTAAAATTATTTTTATGAAATAAATAATAAAAAATTGATTTGAATATTATTTTTAAGAAAATAATAATTTTTAAAAATATATATTAAAATCATTTTTCTTAAAAAAATAATTTTGAAATCAGTGTTTTATTATTTATTTGATAAAAAATATTTTTTTTAAAAAATGTTAAAAAGATTTTTTTTTGAATTTTTTTAATACAGGGGTATTATAGACTTTTACATTAAACTTAATTTTGTGACGGACGGTGCAACTAAATGAAACCTTACAGTGGTGACATGCAACTAAAAAAGTAGAAGGTAGTGACATGCAAAAGTTGTATAGTACAGAGTAGTGATCTGCAATTTTCTCATTATAAAATAACACTTAAAAGTCACTTCCCTATTTTATTTTTTTCAAAATTTATTTCCTTTGCTTTCATGATATTTCGTGTATTAAAGATAATTGTCTTGCTGAAATAAAAATAGTAGTATATTATTTTAGATCCAAAGCTAGTATCAAATTATAATTGAGTCAAATCAAAATTTTATAATCTAGAATTGTAAATATTAGGCTGGATTCGAATTTGAATTCAAAAATCCATTAAAATTTGGTTCGAGTTCGGCTCTCATAATACAATCGGTTCGCTATACTTACATCTTGTTCTTTATTGCAAACTTTATATTTCGATTGAGCTGCAGTAATTAAATTTTGACATTATGTCTTTATTAGTATATTTTCAAATTGCAAATGAAAGCGTTTTCCTGTAAATCGAATCAATTTTGTCGAAATCGAATCATGAATTTAAGATCAAAAAGACGAAAACTAATCCGTTGCAGCTTGATGGAATCAGAACTCAATCCGAACCCGAACCATTTTCCGCACAGTAATTCCTAGGTCAGTTCTGGCCGGTTCGATTACGGTTCAGAACCGTGCCCAACCCAACGCCCACCTATACGCGAAATAAAATTTGTAATTTCAATAACAGAACTCAAAAAAGTAAACCCTAATTCCCAATTCCTTCTGTACTGACTGCTACTATCGCCATGGAAGACAGCTTCAATGTCAGGATCGACAAAATCTTCGGCAATCTGGCTTCGATCTCGTCTGCTCCGTCGTCTTCGCTGAGCTCGCTGTGGTCCTTAACCGATGAAGAGATTGAGCGACGTGAATGGAACCGAGACAAGGACAGTCCCGAGCCAGAAGCTCAACGCACCGGGTTTTCGCCGGAACTTCCACAAAATCACATGGAAGACGTTTCGGAGATGGAGAAGGACCTCGACGACGACGACGACGATCTGGATAACCAGAAACGCCCAGGCGAGTCTGAGACCGAGTCCTCGAATCGTCCTGCTAAACCAGACGACTTCAATGACGAGGAGTGGGAGATCAAGCAATCCATTGGCACCGACTGTACTTTAGATTTCGAGGTATTTTTCTCTTAATTCCTTTGTTTTCACTCTCTGGCATAGCTTAATAGTAGAAGAGCAACTATAATGAATGAATGATCTTAGAAAGCAAGAACACCATGAGCCTCTAGGGTTTTCAACTGTGTGAAAGGCACAAAAATATGTTTGGTAGGAGAAAATTGGGTCAATGGTAATGACAATGACTTGAAATATCTATGAGTAGATTGTTCATGGTTTCTGTATAGAAGAACTAATTCGTAAGTTTGGTGGATTGAATAGCTTGGTTTTTCACTCTTCTTTTGTTTTGATTGAATAGCTTGGTTTTGGCATAGTTTATAGTAGAAGAGTAACTATAATGAATGAATGATCTTATCAAGCAAGAACATAATGAGCCTCTAGTGCTTTTAACTGTGTGAAGGATAGAAAACTATGTTTGGTATGAGAAAATTTGGGTCAAAGGTAATAACAATGACTTCAAATTTATGAGTAGATTGTTCATTGTTTCTGTACAGAAGAACTAATCCATAAGTTCTGTGGAAATTTTCATTTGGACTTTGTTATTTTGTTATGGAAGCTGTCTGAGATTAGATGTTATGTGCAGGCCGAGGAAGATGAATACGACAGAGTGGCTCTTGGCAAGGGAAAGGGTGGAGATCACGTGTACATGAACGATGTACTTGGCTATGGAATAGACATAGATTCGTGCAATGTGCTTCCGAATTCGTTTAGAGATGTCAGTAGAGACCCGAGGGCAAACCACGTTGCTGCAAAATTTAGGCTTGCAGAAGATTCAGAGGCTGTTAAGAATGTTGGCTCTTTGCAGATCACAGAGATAGATGAATTACCGGAGGAGATGAACCCAAAATCAATAATGAAGAGAAAGGATGGTGAGTTTGATCTGAAGTCACAGAAGCGAGCGCGCTTTGACCCCAACTGCAAGAGTAATAGTGAGGAAGACAACGAAGGAGCCAAAAATGTATCAATGGATACTTGTTCAGCTGAAGTCACGGTTTCAAATGAATTATCTTTACCGGCTCAAGATTCTTCTTCTGCAGTTCCAGATTATATACAGAACCCGTCAAGGTATACATGCTACACTCTTGATTCGTTGAGTGACGTGGATGAAGAATCTAATCGCCAGGCTTATATGGACTTTCTTAAGCTGGTGAATAGATCCAATCCTGTGGGATCCTCACAAGATGAAGGGTATGAGGATCTTCCCACAGTCACTTTCATACCGAGAAAGAAACTAGGGGGTGCTACACTGGTTCGAGATTCTTCTGACACGAACCAGAGCCGGGTTCGCATTGCAGCAGAGAATACTGAAGATGGGGAAGATTGTGCAATGGATGAGGATGAACCAAAACCAACAGTTGATAGAAAAGGTGAATCACAGAAGATGAATAGACGGTACAGAATTAAAGGCAATTGGGAATCAGATGATCCTATTAGCTGATTACACTGATCGCATTACTTGCAAGTTCAGCACCATATTCGTTTCTCGTATTGTTGTGAAGAGTTAGCTTTTCTTAGGAATTATATACACTCTAAAACAGGTATCATACTATTTGTATCAAACCTCTCTCCCTCAGTCATATTGTGCAAGTTAGATGCAATAGGCTCTGATAGAAGGTAGAGGCAAGGTGTAGTGAGTGGTGTACTAGACATTTTTGAAAGGCAAAAACCAGATGATTCTTCAGATTGTGAATATCCTCTCCTAAAAAATTATTCATTGTGCTTGTCAATAATGTGAGTAAAAAAACCTTTTAACTGTCTCCCAGTAAGGTTTCAGTGAATGAATACTCAGCAGTCAGCACCACTTGAGCTGAGTTTTAGAATTCATTTAGTCTAATCGAGTTCTCACTCGATTAGCTCAATCAAACTCAGTTATAGTTGGTCAATTTTTATTTTTTACATACTTTAAAATTGTTGTATAATTTATGTTTTTTTTTGTATTGGGAAAATGATACCTAAAAGTGTACTTAAGTGTTATATTCTCTTTTTATTTTATGTGAATTATATATGAATATATATCGGTGTATACAAAATATTTATTTTATACAAGACGAGTTTAGCCAATTTCTTCTCGCCAAGTTCTTCCCAATCCCAAAGTTTAAAATTTTGGATGATTGTAAATTTGCATGAGCATGTGGCAAAAATATTTAACAAATTGAGTTCGAACAATTCGTTGAGGAGACCAGTCTCGATAATTCTAGGGAAACTACAGTCGTCATATTGTCTTAAGAAGGTCTCGATAGAATGCATCCAAACAAATATCAAAAAGTTGTCCGACAAAATTCTGTTCAGTCAACGAATTTGTTATGCTCAGAGAAAAGTTCTTCTATCATGAATTATCTCCCAATCAAAACTACAAAATGTTAGACGACAAAATAAAAAATTTGACGAACAAAATATCAACTTTTTTGGACACCTATATCTCATGTTACACCCTCAAGACAGTAAGCTTGTAGATTGTATGCTTTTGTCATTTGTTTATGGACTTGCCTTCTGTGTAAAAATGTATCATTGTAATCAACATTAACTACAATCCAGGACCTATAGATTATTTTGCCACTAATATGTAAGCAATTTTTAGATTAGTGGTAGACCTATATATTAGTGGTTCTTGCTGGAGTCTTCCATTTTCATCAATTTCCGACATTAATGTTCATCCCATGTGTAATGCCAGTTGATGAATATGGTTTATAGTAATGTTGCTTCAGTTTTTTCTTTTCTAACGGCACACAGAGTATGTGCGCCGCTAGAAAGAAAAACACTAACGGCGCACAAATAAAGTGCGCCGTTAGTAATGAAAATTAGTAACGGCGCACAAAGTAATGTGCGCCGTTACAAATGTTGTTGACCGTTGACCACTTTGTTGCCGTTATGGAAAACGGTCGGAAATGAAGCCGTTGTTGTTACCGTTACTTTGTAACGGCGCATCTAACATTGTGCGCCGTTACAAGCAATTTTGTAACGGCGCACATAGTATTGTGCGCCGTTACTAAAATGTATTATAAGTCTTGGCAGAACCTCCCCTTCTTCTTCCTACAACTTCTCACAACAAATTTTCTCCCGACAAGGGTAATTTCGTAATTTTGATACCTTATAAATTTTCCCGAGTACTCTATATTTGTCTGTCACAAATCTCCCGACAAGGTATGTACATATTTTTAAATAATGCAATATATAAAACTTCAAATTTGTATATGATTTCATATGAATTTGTATGGATTTGTATGAATAATTTGTGTGTTATATTTATTAATTTAGTTTTGAAATTGATGAAATTAATTACCCGATTCCATGAATTGCATGATAACATTAGTGTAAATTCTCCCGATTCCATGAATTGCATGATAACATTAGGGTAAATTTTCCCGATTCCATTAATTGCATGATAACATTAGGGTAAATTCTCACGATTACATTAATTGCATGATAACATTAGGGTATTTGGTCATAAATGACCAAACAATGGTATTTCAGTCATTTATGACCTAATTAGGGGTAATTTGGTCATAAATGACCAAACAAGGGTAATTAGGTCATTTATGTGAATTAGAAGGTACGTACATATTTTTAAATAATGCAATATTATGTAAATTAGTATAGTTAGTGTGATTTATGTGAAATAATGCATATATTCTACATTATTAGTTTTGTTGTGATTTTGGTGAAATAATAATGAATATTAATGTCATTTTTGGTATATAGTTATCTAATATTAATTGTTAACCGAATTTATATATATTACATATATAGAATGGATCGGAGATGGATAGGATCCGTAAAATGAGTGAGGAATGGATGAACGGATTAAGTAGTTTTGTAAAATTTGCGAGGAAAAACGCTCCAAGAGATGGTGTGGGACGTTTCAAGTGTCCATGCACGAGGTGTTATAATTCTGCTTGGCACGATATGGATACCATTTGCGATCATATATTGAGGAAAGATTTCCTTAGATCGTATAATGTGTAGTTCCATCATGGCGAAGCCGAAGGAGCTAGCTCGAGCCGGAATTGGGATATCAGTTTGAGGGCAACATCGGCGAATCAGCCTTGTTCGACGTCGGACAACAATCCAGTATACGTTGATCCTGTGCATCAGCTCGTGGATGATGTAGACCCAACTAGAGATGTAAGGATTGACGAGAACGAGGACGAACAACATAACATTGGAATAATAACCGAAGTCGAGGAGGGAGTCGCTAAGTCAACCATGACAGCATACAACCGGTTGGTGACGGAGTCGCAAAAGCCGTTGTACGAAACTAGTGAGGATACTTCTTTAGCAGCAATGTTAAGGATGTTGTCCATCAAGCAGAGCACCGAGATGTCTGACGAAGCTTTTACCAAGGTTGCCAAAGATTATTGTTCTACGTTACCCCAACTTAATACGTATCCATCTAGATATGCAGCGGCGAAGCAGAAAATGAAGGCAATCCAACTGCCACACGTGAAATATGATGCATGTCTGTACGGATGCACTTTGTACTACGGAACACAATCGCAACTCCAGACATGTGGCGTTCGTGGAGAAACACGATACGCTAAAGTTGGAAAAAAATTTGTTCCAAAAAAGACGTTGTGGTACTTCCCATTGACTCCTCGACTTCAACGTTTATATCTTTCCCAGAGACGGCTGAGTGGATGCGATGGCACGGGGAGCGGGAGAATGAGGACGATGAAACATTAGTACATCCATCGGACGGTGCAGATTGGATTCATTTTGACGCAAAATACCCAGTATTTTCAGGAGAAATACGGAACGTGCGGCTGGCGTTGTCATCCGACGGGTTCTCTCCATATGGGCCTAATGTAGCGAGTTACAGTTTGTGGCCTGTAGTCGCTATCCCGTTGAATTTTCCGCCCTCGATGGCTATGAGAAAGGAGTATAACATTCTCACCATGTTGATATCTGGTCCAAAATCACCTGGGAAATGCTTAAATAACTTCATGCGTTCGCTGATTGATGAGTTGAATCATCTGTGGGAGCACGGAGCTGTCACGTGGGATGGTTCTAAGAAAGAGGCTTTCATCATGCGAGCTGCTGTGATGTGGACAATAAGTGACTTCCGGGGTTTGGGAATGTTGGGGGCATCCAGACTAAAGGCTATAAGGCATGTCCTCTATGCTTGGACGAGATTGATTATGAACACAGTAACTCGAGAATCTCTTACCAAGGTGCTCGTAGGTTCTTACCACCGAAACATCCACTACGATTTCAGCCACGTTCCTTTAACGGGAAGACAGAGACCCTGAGAAGGCCTACCCGGCATTCAGATGCTGATGTACTCAGTGTGATTCCACGTCATCAATACCCATCGCCTAGTCTGCATCCGAAGTTCAGTAAACGAAAAGGTGGTGGTGTTCCTATATGTTGGTCTCATAAAAACATTTTCTGGGAGCTGCCTTATTGAAAAACTCATAAAGTCATACATGTGTTGGATTTGATGCATATAGAGAAGAACGTATGCGACAACGTCATAGGTACAGTTCTTGGAATTGCAGGGAAGACTAAGGATGACGTGAAAGCTAGGAGAACTTAAGAGGAATAGGGAGTCCGATAAGACCAATGGGTGCAAGACGGGGAGCTCCCAGATGCACCTTATGGCGTGGCGGGTCGTGATCGGAAGGAAGTACTAGAGCATATCCGAGCTGTTAAGTTCCCCTCTGGATATGCGGGAAGTCTAAAGAGCAAGGTGAATCCCGATGAGAAAAAGTTTCTCGGATTAAAGACCCACGATTGTCACGTGTTGATGCAACGTATCTTCCCCCTTATCATTCGAAAGTACGTTCCGCCTTATGTGGCAGAAGCATTAACAGAGCTGGGCAAGACCTTTCAATTGTTGTGCACGAGGGAACCGACGAAAAAAGCCCTGAAAAGGTTGGGGGAAGATATAGTGGTTCTAGTTTGTAAGTTGGAAACTATTTTCCCTCCTTCATTCTGTACAATTATGGTTCACCTTCTATTGTACCTTCCGGATCAATTTTTGCGAACCGGCCCAGTTCATTTCACATGGATGTTTCCAATTGAACGGTATGATCCTTGACTTCCAAATATCATTTCCAATTACCATTGAACTGTATAATCGAATATGACATTAACATTCATATTTCGATTGCAGGAAACTTGGCGTGTACAAGAAAAGTGTGCGAAACCCGCGATATCCAGAAGGTTGTATAGCCCAACAATACTTGATGCACGAGTCTGTCACCTTCACTCAGATGTACCTTAACCGCACCACTTCAGCCAGCGAAACATTTGTTAGTCCAGCTCTAGGTTCAACTTATCAGTTGTTTCCCCACATGTACAAGTTAAGAGCGTGGTGCGAAACGACAAATTGAGCGCATCCGAGATGTCCGGGCGAATTGGACAGTGATTGAGAATTGTGCCGAAGCAGATGCATTTGTAGAATCACATCGTGCAGGGTTCCAACGAATACACCCTAGGAAATCTCTTCAGGACCGAGTCATGTCCTTTGTCTTCGAGTGACGCAAAATTGTACGTAATAGACATCAATTAACTTCAATTACCATATACAAATTTTAGGGATAACTCATTTATATTCCGTGTGCAGATGGCTGCTCCAGGATGGCAACGAGAGTTGGTACTACTATCTAGAGGTCCTCGTTCGTCTGCCATTTATTCGCAGTGTACTGTTAACGACGTCAAATTTTTATGCTTGAGAATCGACCAGGGTTGGAGAAATCAAAATTCAGGGGTCATGATTGAAGCAAACGACATATGTTACTACGGTGTTCTTATGGACGTATGTATCCTTACCTACTCGGAAAGCATGCCAGTCGTTCTATTCAAGTGTCGGTGGTACGACGAACGGACCGTGAGAAATGACGCAAATGGATTCATTTCGGTCAACACGTCCACAGATCGTCACAAACAAAACCCATTTTGCCTTGCTTTAATGGCAAAACAGGTATACTATATCGACGACCCTAAATCTGAACCGTGGAAGGTTGTGAACGTCGTGTCGCATAAGGGTCACTACAAACCGAGCAGTTTAGCCCGTGTCGGTGACGATGGCGACCTGGAGTTTGAAGTCGATGAACCTTACCAAGAAGATCGAATTGACATCGTCACACCGGGTGGTATCACTATCGACCTAACAAACTTAATCCGGTATCCACCGCCAGTACCTCCAGCTGAGAACGATGAAATGGAAGATATTGATGAAGAAGACGAAGAAACCGAGCGCGACGACGAAGAAACCGATGACAGCGATTTGGAAGGGCATGAAGATTATGATTCCGCCGACTCTGATAATTAATATGTATATGTATGTTTGATTGGTTATGAATAAATGGTTTTTTTAATCTATGATCTATAAAGGGTAATTTCGTCATTACAGCTTACCGAGTGATTTTCAAATAAAACTGTTTTTTTTCCTAAGTGTGGATTTGTAACGACGCACCTAACATTGTGCGCCGTTACAAATGTCAACCATCTTAGCCAGATCGTTGACTTTTGTCCTTTTAAATCGGGTTTTCGATCCCGATCGAGATTCATACGTTGTAGGAAGTGACTGAAAGTTTGTAACATTAACTACCAACTCATTGCGCTCAAATTAATACGGTCAGATTCACGTTTGGATCGACACAAATAAAATAATATATTTTTATTTGTTTGAAACGGCGCACTTTGTCAATGTGCGCCGTTACAAAAAGTCAATGGCAACTATGTTGACTTCCCATTGACCGGTTTAGATTTAGGTTCATACATTATCGGATTTGACTGAAATTTTGGCATATGAAGTACATATTCATTGCGCTCCTATCCGTACGGTTGGATTAAAACTTTGTTTTTATCATAATCCACTTTCGTTGAAAGCGTGAGTTTAGGGTTTAGGAAGGTAAAACTCACAAAAAACCCTAAACACATTGATGATCAAACGTTCGGTAGATTAATATATATATTTTTGAATCGAAACTGTTCAATTAGTTGGAAATTACATATACGTAGTATAGTACAAATTTGAAGAAAATCAAACCACGGGAAGACCGTTTATCATTCACGATTGAGTTTAGGTTTAATTTAGGGTTAACGGCGCACATAACAAAGTGCGCTGTTACAAAAGTGGCGGCAATTATAATTTCGCGAAAAATCAAATTTCGCGGGTAAATTTCGCAAAAATTTAAACTTCCCGCGGATATTTTCGTTGTAACGGCGCACACGGGTATGTTCGCCGTTACAAATTTGTTGATCGTTGCAAAAAGTTGACTGTTAGGTCAGAAAACGAGCCGTTTCTGACCGTTACGGTTTGTAACGACGCACATAGTTGGGTGCGCCGTTACACCCTTTTTGTAACGGCGCACATAGTAGGGTGCGCCGTTACAAAATCGCAGAATAAAATTGGGCAGAGCCCTCTCTTCTTATTCCTCGCGCTTCCTCTCCTCTGCCTCCCGCCTCTCGTCGTCGCCGTTGCCTCTCGCCGTTGCCGTCGCCGCCTGCCGTCGCCCTCGCCCCTTCTCCTTTCGGTAAGTCCTTCAAAATCCACCCTAGGAATTGCATATTCATACTTGATAGAATTTTAGATTTGATAAATATGATTATGTTATTGCATGTTAGATTTTAGATTTGAAATTGCATGTTAGATGTAAAATTGAAATTGCATGTTAGATATAAAATTGAAATTGGATATTGAAATTTGAAATATATGAAATTGAAATTGTTAGATATGAAATCTTAATTAAAAAATACCCATTAGGGGTATTTTTGGAATTAATTAAAAAATATATGAAATTGAATATGTTAGATATGAAATTGAAATTGAAAATTGCATATGAAATTGAAATTGTTAGATATGAAATTGAAATTGTTAGATATAAAATCTTATTTAAAAAATACCCATTGGGGGTATTTCGGTCATTTCGACCTAAAAAGGGTAATTCGGTCAATTCCGACCGAATTAGGGGTAACTCGATCAATTTGACCTAAAAAGAGTAATTCGGTCAATTCCGGCCGAATTAGGGGTAATTCGGTCGTTTTGACCTAAAAAGGGTAATTCGGTCAATTCCAGCTGAATTTAGGGTAATTCGGTCATTTTGACCTAAAAAGAGTAATTCGGTCAATTACGGCCGAATTAGGGGTAATTCGGTCAATTTGACCTAAAAAGGGTAATTCGGTCAATTCCTGCCGAATTAGGGGTAATTCGGTCATTTTGACCTAAAAAGGGTAATTCGGTCAATTCCGGCCGAATTAGGGGTAATTCGGTCATTTTGACCTAAAAAGGGTAATTCGGTCAATTCCGGCCGAATTAGGAGTAATTAGGTCATTTTGACCAATTAGGGGTAATTCGGTCAATTCCGGCCAAATTAGGGGTAATTCGGTCATTTCTTGCCGAATTAGGGTTACTTCGGTCATTCATGGCCTTCAAAGGGTAATTCGGTCATTTCATGACTTTCTCCTTCTTACAATTACAGATAATGGAGCCGAAACGTAAGGCACCTAAGGCCAGGGCACCTAGGCGAGCCAGAATGGACATTCCGTTCTTAGGCTTCACAGGCGCCGGAGTTACAGGATGAGATGTACACTCCGTCACCCCCGCAGCCGACTCATCCAGGGCATACGGAGGTTGACATGAATTTCCATGTCCCGGATAATCGGAGTTTCCAGGAGATGCTCGGAGACGTCGTTGGACCCTCCGAAGAGGACAATGTGCCGGATGAGTCCGAACTCCCGTTGAACGTGTGGAGGCTCCTTCCCCTCCATTACAGAGAGATTCCGAGGTACGAGCTGTACTTCGATTACAAAGTGGAAGTCAACTGCCTAAACACGAAGAGCTGGGAAGCCAGGGCAAGAAAGGAGCAAAAGGTCGACCTCAACATAAACCCAGAAGAGAGAGCGGTTCAGATGAACGGAGGTCCTTTGCTCTTGACTTGGGAAAACGGCCGACCACGTGTCCAAGGAGGACTGTTTTCAATGGAAATGGTCAAGGCTATTATAGGGAAATTCGCTCGAGAACGCAACACTTCCTACCAGACGTTTGGGGATTTGCCGGCGTCTGAGTTCAAGTCATTTTGGAGGAGTTTTAAGTTAATTTCAACATTTACTCAAAATAAATTTTCAAATGCCACGTATTATAAATAATGACGTGGTGTTTGTCAATTTCAGCGTTTGTTTGCCGTGATCGATTCCGATGAGCTTAGGGGCTGGATTCGTGAGGCGACTATAAGCGTTTACAAGGAGCGAAAATCGAACATGAAGCAGTTTTACAAGCTCTACGTGGACCCTACTAGACTAGACCGTAATGGGATTCCCAAGTGTCTGAAAAGGAAGAAGTCCCAGTGGCGGTGGCTCGTTCATCATTTTGATGTTAACGAGGTATATTACAAATTTCATATTTAATAGGTTTAATTTCAATTTCATTTTTTCAATTAATTCAATTTACTTTAATTTTTTTTCAGGAAGAAGTTGGGTCTCAAATGAGTACCATTCGGAGGAGCGAGAACAAATTAAACCACCACACTGGCAAAACCTCATTTCGACGTCTTTGGGGGAGGATGACGGAGGCCGGGGAAGTGGAGGTCTCTAAAAAGTTGGAGGGCTTACTGAAGGCTCACAAGGTCCCTAAGCCTGGTGATGGTGCACAGGAGGGGGAGGAGGAACTCAACCCGAAACTTGTAAGTTTAATTAATTATTATTTTTTGATAATTTTAATATTTAATTTATTATATTAATCACTTTTTTTTGCAGATTTACATTAGGAATGTGCTTAGGGATTGGAAGAATGACGAGGCGAACTACAACGAGGATGGAACGCTGAACAAGATGACCGACGCTGAAGAGGATGAGGTCTTGCGACTAGCTGCCGAGCATGTTCGCGAGGTCGAGCTTGCCAGAGGAGTTACCATAGAACCCTCTAGAGGACGACGCATCCGGGGTTGCGGGAGTGATTACGAGGCACCGCCGAGACAGAGAAGACGTTCGACCTCCTCCGATGGTACTTCTGCGGAGATTGCGGAGCTCCAGACTCGACTTAGCCAACAAGATGAGGTTATTATGGAGATTCGTGCTGAGGCCTCCCAAAACCAGACTTTACGTCAGACTCAGGCCGTCCAAAACCAGCAAACCGAGCAGATGTTCCGGTACTTCCAAGAACAACTAAGGTTACTAAATCCTAATGCCCCTCCACTTGACCCGACTAAGTCTACAGATCTTGGAGGCCCGTCGTCATAGATATCGATGTAAATTAAATAATGTATTAAACAATTTCAATATTAATATTAATTTCATTTTCATATTATTTTTCATTTTTAAATATTTCATCAAATAAAATAAAATTTTAAAAAAATAATAAATATTAAAATATTAAAAAAAAAAAAAATTTTTAAAATTTGTTTTTTTTTTCTGTATTATTTGTAATGGCGCACACCGTTTGTGCGCCGTTACAAAACAAACGGCGCACAAAGAGAGTGCGCCGTCTGTGCGCCGTTACAAATCGTAACGGCACCGTCATCGTGTGAAACGGTGACGGTAGCCTTTGTAACGGCGTGCGCCGTCACAGGTTGTTACGGCGCACGCCATTTGTGGGCCGTTACAAAGAGTAACGGCGACGGTGTAACGGCGCACGTTACGTGCGCCGTTACAGACGTTTTTGTGCGCTGTTACAATATGTAACGACGCACAAAACCTCTGTAGATAAAAAACTGACAGTAATGTGTTTAAAATGTGGGAAATATTTTGTTCTCTCTACTCTATATATAGTGTATGTTCTCTCCGCCAAATTACATACTCTGATTCAAGTAGTATCCACTAATCAATATTCAACTTCCAAGCCTCGAGCTTCGCGAGCTATATTAAAGGTAGCGGTAGCAGTAGCAGTAGTAGCAGCAACCCTTTTGGGATGGGTGGCTTACCGTTCCATTAAGCCGCCACCAACAAAACTATGTGGAACGCCGGACGTTCCTCCCATCACTTCACCCAGAGTGAGGCTCGGTGATGGGAGGTTTCTCGCTTATCGGGAGGCCAGAGTCTCCAAACATGATGCCAAATATAAGATCATCCTTTGCCACGGCCATGGCGGATCCCAAAACCATCCATTATTTGTCTCTCTGGTATAATATACATGTATAATTCTTGTTTATGTCGTTACTTGTTTCAGTTTGTAACTTATATATAGGGATGCATTTGGCTGGGAACCAATTGTAGTGTGAGAACATGAGAACCACCAGAC
Source organism: Geranium rotundifolium (assembly GCA_963920655.1). NCBI lineage: Eukaryota > Viridiplantae > Streptophyta > Magnoliopsida > Geraniales > Geraniaceae > Geranium > Geranium rotundifolium. The sequence goes on from OY987321.1 coordinate 24,646,205, forward strand.
ATTCATTTATTTTGAATGGACATATCGTTTTTGTTGGATATTCATCTATTTCGTTGGACATTCACTTTAATTGAATATCACTATTTTTATTTAACATTTACTTGTTTCCATAGACATTCACTCATTTTTAATGGCTAAAGTCAGTTCTCGCATTCTCAAAAAAGAGTTTGGTTCTTACTTGATATATATATATATATATATATATAAAAGTCATGTCACATACCACAAATTAACCATGTTTTGGTGTCAGGAATTCATACAAGATCGACAGATATATCTCGTGCACTTTGACAAGTATGGCTACAGGGAGAGCGACCCAAATCATTCATGGTCTATGAAGCGTTTGACATTGAAGAACTGGCGGGCAAGTTGGAGCTTGGATCCAAGTTTTATGTCGTCGGATGCTCGCTCGGTGGTTATATGTTGCTTGGAGTTGTCTGGAATATATACCACATGGGTATGTATACACTAGCTCAAAGGTAACGTGAAATTTTTTACAATTTAGGGGCGTAGAAAACGTGTCTATGGGGAAGAAGGTTAAGTGAGAATGATATATTTTTAAGCAGAAGTATATGACATTTCTCTATTATTAATTATTAATACAGATTGGCAGGTATTTGTGAACTATTGGTGGTCGGCCGAGCTCCAAGAACAAGCCATGAGTAAGTTGTTCCTTGTGGACCGGTCGACCTTTCGAGTAGCTCACTACCTACCTTTCCTGTTCCATTGGTGGGTCCACACTCTTCCCAGGTGCCAACTCCATCGGTACTTCCATATTCACCATGCACTATAACTTCTTTTGATTCTTTTTAATGCATTTCACTCGAATCATCTTAATTTTCTTGCTAATTTCTAATTGCAGGTGAGACGTCATCGCGGGGTTCGGGGAATAGGAGTTCAGTCCGTTGGACCTTGAAAACCCGTTCCCTGAAAATGAGGGGTCCGTGGACATCTGGCAAGGCCTTGAGGACATCAGAGATAAGCTCCCGTGGATCAAATATCATGGAGTTCCCGGTCAAGGCCATTCTCTAATGTTGGACAAGTTTTGGAGTGAAGCCATATTGAATAACAGCCCTTGGCTTGTAATAGGAAACCACATGAATCGAAGAGTCGGGTTGAACTTGTATACAACTATATTTTTTTTGCGTGAAACTCAAACTTAACTCTGTTAAACTGATTTGAGTCCTAGCTAAGTTTAAACAAAACAAATGTGTTCAAAGACAAGAAAGTCACAGTTGTAAGTGGCGGTGCATGCAAGAGAGCGGTCATCAAAGACAAGAAAGTCACAGAGTTGCCTCCTTAGTAACTTAAAATCTAATTTCACAATGAATATTCTAAAATGAATAGTAACACGAGTTTATACTCGTAGTTAATAGATCTACAATTACAGAATTTGTTGGGGCTGAGAAGACTCCTCAAAGGGTATTTCATCGTTATGGATATGGTGGTCGTCCCTGTATTGCATCATATTCAACTCTGGGCGGGGAAATAATAGTTTCAGACGGAAAGCATCAACTCCATTCAAGTAGTAACGAAAGAGCCGCTTAGCCCTTATGAACCCAAGACGGCCATATAGTGCAAGTGCTCCTTTATTTGTGACCTCTGCCTCTAAGGTTACCTTCAGAACAACAATACTTAATCAGCTCTCTTTCATGAATCAGATAAGCCAGGTCATTTGGCATGAATGATGAACCGTACAAAAAACATAGTTATGTTGAAATTATATTAAAAGAAGAAACGAAGAAATCAAATATCAAGCATACCATTCAAGAAGTGAATAATATTTACAGATCATATACGTACTTTGGAATGAACTGACTTGCTATTTTTTCAACATGAAAAGTGGTTTTCCAATTATAGCGGGCAGGAACCAAATATAATTATAGATTCTGGTATGTTCTCAGAAACGTAAAACGTTGTTAAAGACAACTTCAGATTTCCGGAAACTTTATATTCCATGAGAAGTGTGAACATCAACCCTTATAGGAATTCAATAATATTGATCTGGACATCTCCCATGGTTAGTTAGATGATCAAGTCATTTCTAAGTTGAGAAGCATCTGAAGTGTACAAATTTAGCTAAATAAGTCAAGTCATAAATCATAATGCCTTGAAATATTAGGAGCTAGAAGATTATTGTGAATTGTGATATTACTTATCAATGTTTCTGGAAACAGATAAGAGTCACACTGGAAATAGAACTTGCAGAATTTTAATTATAAACTCCTGAGCAATTATCTAGGTTTACATCGAAATTCCTGCTAGGCTGCTAATCTGAAGAACACAATGTATTTAATTACACGCACAACAAGTCTATAATGACATTGGAGAGTGGAAGGCACAGAATTATGAAAACCCAATAATGGGGACCATATCGAGTCTGTGAAGAGTATTCCACATACTGCAAGACTATAATAACTCTAAGCATCCACTTGATTACCTCAAATAGATCGCGAAGAGAAAAAAAAAAGCGAATAGAGAAAGAGTGAGAATGATCTAGTCAATGAGGCTGATAGAGAATACTGTACTGATGCACAGATATTCGAGTATAAATTTGAAGAAAGAGACAAGAACAGCAAAAGGAGTTATCCACTATAAAAGAAAACAAACAGGACAACAAATTCTGTATTTCAATTCCTTAAAACCTATAAATGGTGAGCATGAGATGTCACTGTACCGCTAAACAGTTGGAATATATGAAATTATCCTTCTCAGAGTCTAGCCAGAGTTCCAATACTAGCAGCTATGATGCTTTTGAATTCTTTAACGTAGCTAATTCAATCCCCATATGTCAATTCATATATTTCCTTGAATTTTTTCCACTCATGGCTATAGAAATACAACTAAATCAACATAGAATTAAACTGCAAGGAAAATGTATACTTAATTATGTAACACAATAGTCATTCTAAGAATTCATATTGACATAAACATACCTCATCACAACCAGATTCCATCATCACTTTAATAGATCTGGTAACAAGTTCCGTTGCTGCAATTTGAAAGAAATCCCGAATAAACATTCAAAGTACCCACTATCCACTTGCTCAACAAAAACAACATTAAAGCTCCATCAACAACACAATCATGAAATCAGAAATCCCCACAACCCTATACCAAATCAGTAATCCCAATTCCCATAAAATCCCAACAATCCCCATTGAAGAACACAAAATCTTTGCAACACTGCCATATAATTCAAAACCCATACGCCACAAAAAAATTAAAGATTTTGAAGAAATCTCACATAAACATTCAAAGTATGCACGGTAAAATTGCTCAACAAAAACAACATTAAGCTCTATCAACAAAGCTGAGCAAAAAAAGCTCTATCAACAACACAATCATGAAATCAGAAATCCCCACAACCATATACCAAATCAGCAATCCTAATTCCCATAAAATCATCTTTCCAACAATGCCATATAATTCAAAACCCATTTGCCACAACAAAAATGAAATAAATAATTTTACCAATGCCCTTTCCTCTATAAGGGTTGATGACAACAAGCATAGCAAGGTAGCCTCTGTAAGTGGAGCGATGCTCCCCCATTTTACACACCACAGTCCCAACACAATTTCCCTTGTGAAAAGCCTTGAAGAAACAAACAACACACAAGATGAGAATCAGAATCAGAATCAGAATCAAAATCAGAATAGTTGGTGATTGAGAATAAATAGGGTTACCAGGAAGGAGAGTTGAGGCCAGAGATAGACGAAGTAGCGATAGGTGAAGATGGAGTAGGGTTCGCTGAGCTCTCGATCGACGAGGTTCATGATGAGAGGGAGGTGATGCTCGCCGCCATAGCTCACGTACTCAATCTCCGATGCCTCGAACTCTGCTTTGCCACTCTCTTCGCAACTCGTCATCTCCGATTTTTTTGAAACTGTGCGTGCGTGTGAGTGAGCCAAGAAGACGACGGTGGTTTGGTTTTGGTTTGACAGAGCGCGTGGGTATGTTAATGGGTTTCGGGTAGGGGCGTTAAAAAAAAACCGAACCGAAAATGGTCGGTTCGGTTTTGGTCAGTTCGGTTCTTGTCGATTTTGGTCATGGTCGGTTCAGTTTCGGTTCAACTAATCAAAACCGATTAAAAATCGAACCGACCGACTCCAGCTCAAATTATGATGAATCCACTGGTTTATGCTTTAATTTAGTGTGTTTTTCAATTGGATTTTTCTTTCTGGACTTTATTAAAATTTTATTTTAATTAGTGCAAAATTATTATACATAATTCCTCTAAAAGCCGACCGAAATCTAATTATTTTTTGCTTGATTTATGAAACTTTTTGGTTTTGTGACTGATTTTCGGTTCAAAGCGACCGAACCGGTTGGTTTGGTTTGACAAACCGACCAAATTTTTCGGTTCGGTTTCAGTTTGATTTCTTCAAGAACTGAACTGGTCGGTTCGGTTCGGTTTTGGTCGGTCGAACTGGTCGGGAGATTGAAATTGGGCTATAATTTTTAGGGACAATAATGACACTTTGTTACACCTAATTATAACGAAATGACACTTTCATACTCTGATTATTTTTTTTCTCTTTTTTTGTACTCTGATAATTCTTTTGTGACAATCTACCTCTAAAATGCTTAAATCACCTAAACTAGCATTGGTTTAAGAAACCAAAAATTGAATTGGTTTAATTTTGTTTATCTATGGTTCATTTTCGTTTATATTTAAGATGCAATTACAATTATTCCCCCAAATCTAATATTAAATTTGAATCATTTCAAATCTAGTTTGATAAATCAAATTGGACAACTCCTATTCTGATTTCGTAAACCCTGGATCGAAATAAGCTTAGATCTTAATGCAATTTCAACATGTTATAAACATAAATATAAATCTGATATTTACCTCTTGTAATCGACAAAAACACAAGTGTAGTGTTTTCTCTATCAAGTCCACACAAGCACCACAACCGAAGAGATTTTTCACTCACAAATTTGCTAGAATTTTTGAGAGAAAACAAGACAACAATGGTGGAAGAGAGGGAGAGGATTTTCGGCAATGAGAGAGAGAGAAAGGAGGGGGAAGTTGCTGGGTATTTTAGCCATTTTAGCATAGGTTGTCACAAAATTATTGTCAGTGTACTAAAAAACAGAGAAAAATAATAAAATAATTAGGGTATAAAAGTGTCATTTCGCTATAATTAAGTGTAACAAAGTGTCATTTCGCTATAGTTAGGGGCAACAAAGTGTTATTATCCCTAATTTTTATTCGCATTTGTATTTTGTTTTTTGTGTGTATAATGGGTTTAGGCTATAATTAAAAGATAAATTTCAACTAATTAAGTGTGCGTTTGGGGCTTACTCGCTCCATGGGATCAGGTCTTGTCTAGGTTTTGAGTCACAATTAGCACCTGAAAGAGACTATATGTTATTGTTTGTGGGACTAAAAATTGAGAACCGAACCATTTCAATTCAATTCTAGTTTTAAGAGTGTCGAATTGTCGGTTCACCTTTAATTAGTAATTTTTATTTTTTATTAAACTTTTTTTACCTACAAGTTGGTTCAATTGTGTGTAATTATGCCCACAAATTGAACAATGCATAAAGATTAAACTAATTTGGATCTAATTTGAAAGAACTGAAAACTTAGACCGAAAAATCGAACTCAATCTCATAATTAGTCATTTATACAGGTCTAATTGGGCATAAATTGAGAACTGGACCGTTTCTCACACGTTGAGTCAGGTTTTGGATCTCTAAAATAGAGAACCGATTACTCCAATTTGGTCCGGTTCTAAAACCATGCCCAGACTTTTATATCACGTAGAGGTGAAATCATATACAAACTTGGTAAAAAGTTAGTGTAAACTAATGATAACACAATACTTATGGTAGAAAGTGAATGTGAACGACTAGACACATGGAAATGACCGTGGTGTAAATTCGCAGCCACATATCGCGAATTGGTATAAATCTCGCTAAATGAACAGCTTCCAAACAATTCAGATTATTTGTATTTATACCCGGTTCGCACTGGAACGCATCCCTTCCCACGTGTATAAATTATATCTCGTATAATAGCATACTTGTTTAAATAACTAAGTGAAGAGAAATAATACTAATCTATTTTGGTTGTTGAGATTCATTGTACAGAATTCGGTATACATGCACTAACGTATGTTTACATCATTTTTATTAACAGTTTACATCATTTCCTTAATTTGCATTCTAAGAACCGTTTTTACCAGCATCTTTGTTATATATGTTGATTAAGATGATAAATATTAAATGATGTAATATATCCTGATCACGACCAAAAATTCTAGTGTTAGCTATTTAGTAAAATAAAGTTAGACAACATAGTATTACCCGAAATGCATTATAGCATCATTATCATTGTTCACTAAAATTCTATTAAGTAGAAGGGTAAGATGTCGAACACAATGTTGTAACGTTTGGTCTGACAACTTGCCGAATCATAATTTATGGACAGTAAATAATAAAACATTAAACAGAAGATACACAATATGTTTACCTAGTTCGGTGACTCCGCACCTACGTTTGGGGGCACTCTGCCAGTGAAATTTTTTTCACTATTTAGTAGTTAATAGTACAACTTCAAGCATTAACTAACTATCACACAAACTATTGTCCTAAGCTATTATAGATCTTACTGCGAACCACCTCGACCAGGGACCCCCCCTGTCTTTGAGATTCCCTTAATCCCACCATTTGAGCAAGCATATGCTTGGTACTGTTGTCTTCGACAATTTCTTCGTGACTCTTGAATCACGAATAAATACCCACAAATCACAAACACTCAATCTTCTTGAGTTGATGTATGTGATCGACAATGTCCTCTCTAAATTGATCAGCATCTCAATCCACTAGTCATACACGGTTAAGAGATATGAGAATTTAGCACAGAGAAATGACTAAGTTGCTAAGGGGGAAACACATACTTTTATAGCAACTTCTATTGCCTAATCGGATTCCTATTCTGATTAGGAAGTCCTTGCCACCTTGCGTTATTGGCAAGTGACAGGTTGGTGTTGCCGCCTTCTTTAGCCTTGCTGACATGTCTTCCTTCTAGTTGGACCTTCCCTAAACCATTCGTGATTTGGCACGCACAACTTTTGTGAATAAAACAGGAAGTTTTCGATGTCTTGCCTAACCTTGCGGGTATTATGTCAGACCAAATGTGTTGCGACATGTTGGCTGACATCTTAACCTTGCGCTAAAAAATATGTCAATACTAAAAGTAGTAACAACAATCAATTTCTTTTTCTCCAAGGTTAACACAATAACTTTATATTGTTGGTTTTCATATCATCACCAAAAAAATCATCGCCCAAATTTGATCAACAACCAACTAAAGACTGGTTAATTAGTCTAGAAATAATGACACTTTGTTATACCTAACTACATCAAAATGATAATTTCATACCCTAACTACTTTTTTTTTCTTTTTTGGTAGTTTGACAATTTTTTTGTGAAAACCTATGCTAAAATAATTAAAATACCCCTAGTTTAAGAAATCAAGATAGAAGTAGTCCAATTTGATTTATCAAACCATACTTGAAATGGTTCAAATTTAATTTTAGAATTAGGGGTATACTTGTAATTGCATCTTAAATATAAACCAAATTGAACAAGAGATAAACAAAATTGAACTAATTCAATTTATGGTTTCTTAAACCAAATGTACTTTATGTATTTTAGAGGTGGATTGTCAAAAAATAATTGTAAGTAGTTAGAGTATGAAAGTGTCATTTCGTTATAGTTAGGTGTAATAAAGTGTCATTAGCCTATTAGTCTATATGCATGGGAATAGTCATATATTAGCTATATATTTTTACTTTGTAAAAGCTCATAGGTGTAGAAAATGACAAAGATATGATCATAGTTAGTCATTTATACAGAAAGACAAAGAGTGGAATAGAAGCAAGTACACAAAAGGAATTCTTTATTCTAAATATTCAAGCGTACATCCTAAAGGAAACAAATTCCCTTATATGGAGAGCTACGACAGACATAATTATTACAACATGCCAAATTTTAAAAAAGCAAGATAAAATTATTACAACATGCCAAACTAAAGAAAATCAAGATTGATTTTAAAAAAACAACTTTATAAAAGCTACGGCACATAGACATACGTGTGGCACAACTGGCAAAACAAATGTGAGAGCAGACCAACAAAACTATTGTTGAGATGTCATATTTGACTTGGGATGGGCCCAGTTAGCGGCTCAATTTTTATTCTCCGTGCTTGTCCTTGAAGCATTAATGACATGTCAAACTATTGACGTGTCAGGCTGCTGGCTCTTCTCTTTTGCTGGGGTCTCTTGCTTGTTGACTGATCTCTTCGATGAGAGGATCCCAAAAATCTTTAGTTGTTGGGTCTTCAATGACCTGAGATTCTCAGGCGAGGACATCAAACGAATTTGGATCCATTGATCCTTGTGATGAAGTCTCCATGGCTTCATTTTCTCTAGTAGCAGCTGACTCGGGGAAGGTAGACATGAATTACTTCTTCATGAAGTCAAGGGCCCGAACCATGATATGATCACCTTCTAATTCGTACGGGTATTTTTTTCTGAAGGTGTTCCTTCAGCTTTACCAACTCAATGTGCTGATGGGTTGGCTGTTGGACGGCATTAGAAATGTCGTTATTAATAACTGCCTAAATTTTTGACACTAGTTTCTGGATGTCCTCTTCGCTTATTTTACTCCACCATTTGTAGAAGAAATTTCTTCCAAGCATGGGGATGTTGAGTTTATCTTTGGCAATAGTTATAGACCATCTCCATATCCATGGGATTTGGAATGTGAGAAGAAGAAGAAGAAGAAGAAAGGGTATTGCCCAAAGAAAATGTCGGTAAGACTTGAGATTAGTGGACTATTTTCACACCACAACGTGTATAACTTGTTTATCTTTTTGGGAATGATCTTAAGGGAAGGCCTGAACTTGGACCACCATTCATAGAAGCAATTCGAAATGGGGTTTTCCAAAATTTATGGGTTAACCAAGAAGAACCAAGAATGTTTGTTCTTTAAAATTTTGATAAAAAAAGGTTTTAGTAAAAGCCTGGCCATAATCCAGTAATTAAAATAGATATATTTACCCTCAGCTATTGATTTAGCATAGCTACAGTCAATTCGAAGCAAAAAATTTTGGTTTAACAAATTGCTTTGAAATTTAGTGACACAATTAATAATAGAAAGCATTTCTTTCTTAATTGTCGAATATTTTGATTGAGTAGGGTTCCGTTTTCCTGAAGTAAATCTAACGAGAACTTCTTTAGAAGTATTAGGTATAGCTTGTTTCAAAACTTCTCCGTACCACAAATTGTAGGCATCAGTCTCAACAATTTTGAAATACTTAGGGTTAGCTAAATATAGACAAGGTAAACATTTAACCTTAGATTTACTAAGTTTGGAGTAAAGAATAGCAGTGTCAAGAACTAGATTATCATAATAATCTGCGATATAATTTAGTACCAATTGTCTTGTCATTATTAATGACAGTTTGGATTTTTGACGTCGTCTTCGCTCATTTTAGACCACCATTTATAGAAGAAATTTCTTCTAATAATAGGGATGTTAAACTTATCCCTGAAAATTGTCAAGGACCATATCCAAATTCACGGGATCTGAAATTTAAAGCAAAAGAGGAAATTACATTGCCCAAATTTTAGGTGGTCATCAAGGCTAAAGATTAGTGGAATGTGGTTAATCGATAAGAATCAGAAATGTTTATTTTTGGGGTTCTGGTAGTAGAAGGCTTTAGTAAAATCCTGAATATAATCCCAATAATTAAAATAAATATATCTTCCTCCGGCTATCTTAATAGTCTTCTCTCCATTGGGGTTAAGACCCCATTCTCGGGGTAAGAGAATCTTATTAAGGTGGTATTTACGAAAATTAATGAAGCTATCAGGGTTATTGTTCTGATAGTGGTGGGTTATGGTTACTGATCCACTAATCGTCAATAAGACCTCTAGATTAGGTCTAGCTTGCCCATGCAGACCCGGGTATCCTCTTGATTCGAGGTATTTAGTTGCCACCATTAGGGGTCATCTTAAGGTCTTCATCTTCTAAGAAGAGGATGTGCTCAGTAACCGAATTTTCAAAATATTCACGCTCCGGTGGGGCATCATTAACTGCTACATCCTTATAAGATGCTATGGAAGAAATGGATGCTGAAGAAGGAATTTCTTTCTTTGCTTTAGAAGTCGAAGGCTGCTGGTGGCTTCTGGTCCAGTCATCAAGAAGAGGGACAATTATTTCTGGACGAGGCAGCATATTGTTAACTCTACCTCCCGATCCTTGCCCCCAACCATGACTGCGGCCTCTTCCCCTATTAGGGTTTGTCATGTTCCCTGCAAGAATTCGCGAGTTAAATAATCAGCAAGAAAATTATTTTCTCCTTTAATATATTGAATATCAAAATCAAAAGCTAGAAGTTGGACTTACCATCAGTAAAGATATGTTTTGCTACAAAATTTTTAACATTTTTTTCAATTATTGATTTAGCATAACTACAATCTGATTGTTAATATTTCAAATTGATTTTTAACATATTTTCAAAACATTTAGCATTAGCTGATTGTTAATATTCAAAACATTTATTTCTTTAATCGGTACCCATCAATCTAGCCATCAGCACGTTGACCTGGTTAAAATGAAGGAATGCCTTCAAAAGAAGTTTTCATATGAGTCTGAAAGACAAATAATGGTTGTGCCCTTGATATCATGAATCATCAATTTTTGTCTACCTTCTCAGAGCGGGCTACAACAAGAGAAGACGAAGCCATGGAAACGTCTTCACAAGAATCAATTGATCCAAATTTCTTCCATAATCTCACCGGAGAATCTCAAGCAGACGACTCTAACCCCACCTTAAAAGACTAATGAGACACATTAATTGGTGTCATCAATCAGCAAGCAAGAGAGTCCAACAAAAGGAAAGAGCCAGCAACCTAACATGTCAGCAGTTTCACATGTCATCAATGCTTTAAGAATAAGCACGAAGAATAATTGACCCTCTAGCTGGTCCCATACCGAGTCAAATAAGACATCCTAACAATAGTTTTGTTGGTTTCCTCTGACATCTGTCTTGCCAGTTGTGCCAACCGTATATTTATGCGTCGTAGCTTTTAGGGATAATGACAATTTGTTACATCTAACTATAGCGAAATGACACTTTTATACTTTAACTATTTTAGTCTCTTTTTTAGTACCCTGACAATTTTTTTGTGACAGCGTATCTCTAAAATACCTAAACTACCCTTGGTTTAAGAAATCAAAAATTGAATTAATTCAATTTTCTTTATCTTTTGTTCAATTTGGTTTATATTTAAAATGCAATTACAATTATGCTCTCAAATCTAAAATTAAATTTGAACCATTTCAAATCCGGTTTGATAAATCAAATTGGACCAATTTTATTCTAATTTCTTAAACTAGGGGTATTTTAGTCATTTTAGCGTAGGTTGTCACAAAAAATATGTCATGGTACCAGAAAAAAGAAAAAAATAGTTAGGATATGAAAGTGTCATTTCGCTATAGTTAGGTGTAACAAAGTGTCATTATTTCTAGTTTTTATAAAAGTTGTTTTTAAAAGCAATCTTGCTTTTCTTAAGTTTGACATTTTGTAATAATTACATTTAGTTTGGTGTGCTTTGCGTGTTGTCCACTATATACTCCACCACTCTATAAGAGGGTGCTTGGAAGATGTAATCGGCAGACGAAAAACTTATGAAATAAGATTCTACTTTCGGTACCCATTTTCTCTTCAAAATCTCCACTCATATACATATTCAAAAATGCAGAAAAATATAATGGGTTAGTTTTATCTACCCCTAAAATGAAACTATTTCAGACTCAAACATAATGGACTTTATGAGATATTTAAGACTCACGAGGCATTATGTGATATTTTAAGACTTTTCTAGATTTTTGAGGATGTTATGAGCTTTTCGGTATATTTTGAGGCATTCTAGACTTTTGAGACCTTTATGACAGTTCATGACATCGGGGACATTACGATTTCTTGGGACAATTCGGATTATTTTGAGATTTTATGGACCTAGGGGGATTTCAGGATATTCGAGACGGTTTGGGGCCTTTGGTACCTTTAGGGACATTTCATGGCATTCTAGATATTTTAGGGTTTTCGGGCATTCATTATATTATGAACTTTTCCGAACATTTCGAGGCATAATAAAGTTTTAAGGTATTCGTGACATTAGACTTTCAGGACATTTCCAATTTTCCAGGCATTACGGACAATCACGACAAGTTGGACATTTCGAGGCATTCACGACATTTTTGGATATTATTATGAACTTTTCAGAACTCGAGGCATTCCAGACTTTTGGACCTTTAGGGACATTTATGGATATTTCAGGCTTTCCCAAAACTTTGGAACATTTCGAGATATTTCAAAACTTTGAAGATTTTTGAGACTTTCAGGGTCACACGAGACATTTCTTAATATTTCATACTTTTGGAACATTTCGAGATTGTTTAAGATATTTCAAGACTTTCGAGACCTTTTGGACATAAAGATTATCTAGAACATTTTGGTGCATTTCGGGACTTTTGAAATATTTTGGAGTTTTATGAGTCCCTTAGGATTTTTAGGATACTCACAATATTTCGGGGCATTCAGAGACATTTTGATATATTTAGGTCTTTTCGGGTTATTTTGGACATGCGAAACATTTAGTATACCATGAACTTTTCAAGACATATCAACACATTCAAGATATTTTAGAAAACTTTAGAGATATTTTAGATATTTCGTAACTTAGGGACATTTCGAGTCATTCCAGACTTTTAGAGACTTTCAGGGTATTCAGGCATTCAAGACATTCAAGTTATTCACGACTTTCATGACACTACATTTCGGGGTATTATGTATATTATAGGACATTTCGTGATTTTTTGGACCTTATGATCATTTGGGGCTTTGCGAAACTTTCAGGACCTTTCTGGATATTCCAGACTTTAAAGACATTTCGAGTCTTTCACAGCATTCCGGACATTCCAAGTCATTTCATACTCTCAAGGTTTTAGGACATTTTCGAGATTTTCAGAGGCATTTTAGACTTCCAGGGCATTTCGGGTCAATGTATTTTGAGACTTCTGGACTTCACGACATTTCAAAACTTTATGAGACATTTGAGATTTTCGGGACATGTCATTTCATATCTTTTCATGAGGTACTTCTTATTTCAAGACATCTCATTCGGGACATTTTATTTATGGACTTCTTATTTCGAGTTTTACTTTGGGACATTTCACATCGAGACTACACATTTTTGGACATCATTTCAGGACTTTTCATTCCGAACTTCTTATTTCAGAGTTTCACTTTGAGACTTCTCGTTCCCGGACTTTCTATTTCGAGTTTCATTTAAACTTTATTTTAGAACATCTCATTTCAATTTTCACATTGGTACATTTCAAGACTTCTCCTTTTGAGTTTCACATCGAGATATATCACTTCGGGACATTTCATTTAGGACTTCTCATTTCGGCACTTCTCATCTCAAGATTTTTTGTTCTAAGTTCCACTTCGGAACTTCTTGTTTCAGGAATTTTCATTCGGGACTTCTCATTCTAGAACTTCTTAATCGAGACTTTTTTATTCACTTTTTTCAAACTTTTTGGTTCGGGACTTATCGTTTCGGCACTTTTTATATTGAGTTTCACTTTGTGGCATTACCTTTCAAGACTTTTTATTTCGAGTTTCACTTCGAAACTTCTCATTTCGAGGCTTTTTAGAACTATCTTGTTCGGGGACAAATGTTTTTAGACTTCTCATTTTCTTTCGAACCATCTCGTTTCGGGTCATTAGTTTTCAGAGCATTTTCTATCAATTCATCTCGTTCTCGTTTTAAGACATTTTCTTTCGAGCCATCTCGTTTCGGGTCATTCAGGTTTTCTCGAACTATCTCATTTCAGGTTATTTTTTCAAATCATCTCGTTTCAGGACATTTTCTTTTGAACTATCTAGTTTTGTGTCATTCAAGTTTTTTTGGATCATCTCGTTTCAGGACATTTTCTTTTGAACTATATAGTTTCATGTCATTTTCGTTTGGGACATTTTCTTTCAAACCATCTCGTTTCAGATTATTTCGTTTTGGTACATTTTCTTTTAGGACAATTTCTTTCGAGCCATCTCGTTTTGAGACGTCTCCTTTTGAACCATATCATTTCATGTCTTTTTCTTCCGAATCATCTTGTTTCGGGACATTTTCTTTCTAACCATCTCGTTCGGTTATTTGCTTTCGAATCATCTCATTTTGTCTCGGGACATTTTCTTTCGAACCATCTCGTTTCAGGCCATTTTTTTTCGAACCATCTCATTTCCGAATATTTGCTTTTAAACTATCCCGTTTTGGGTCAATTTCGTTCGAACCATCTCGTTTCGAGACATTTTCTTTCGGGTCATTTTTTTGGGACATTTACTTTCGAACCATCTCGTTTCGGGTTATTTTTTCGTTTCGAATCATCTCGTTTCAGGACATTTTTTTGAACTATCTCGTTTCATGTCATTTCGTTTGGGACATTTGCTTTCAAACCATCTCGCTTCAGGTCATTTTTTTTTTGAACCATTATTTCGTTTCAACACAATTTCTTTCGATCCATCTTGTTTCGGGACATTTCCTATTTCGTTTCAAGACATCTCCTTTTGAACCATATCGTTTCATGTCATTTTCTTCCAAATCATCTCGTTTCGGGATATTTTTTTCAATCCATCTCGCTTCAGACATTTTTTTTGGACCATTTCGTTTCGGGACATTTGCTTTCGAACTATCTCGTTAAGGGGTATTTTCTTCTTACGAGCCATCTCTTTTCGGGATATTTTCTTACAAACCATCTCGTTTCGAGACAATTTATTTCTAACCATCTCATTCTGAGTCTTTTTTTTTCGAATCCCCTCGTTTCGGGTCATTTTCTTTCAAGTCATATCTTTTCGGGTCGTTTTCTTTCGAGCCATCTCATTTCGAGACAATTTCTTTCGAACCATCTCGTTTATGGACATTTTCTTTTGAACCATCTTGTTTAGGGACATTTTCTTTCGAACCATCTCATTTCCGGATACTTGCTTTCAAACCATCTCGTTCCGTGTTATTTTTTTTTGAACCACCTCGTTTCGGATCATTTTCTTTCGAACAATCTCGTTTAGGGACATTTTCTTTCAAACTATCTCGTTTCGTGTCATTTTTTCGAACCATCTCATTTCCGGATATTTGCTTTCAAACTATCTTGTTTCAGGTCTTTTCTTTTGAACCATCTCGTTTCGGGACATTTTCTTCCAGACCGTTTGATTTCGAACCATCTCGTTTCAGGAAATTTTCTTTTGACTCATCTCGTTTCGTGACTTTTTGTTTGGGGACATTTTCTTTCGAACCATCTCGATTCAGGACAATTTCATTCAAACCATCTCGTTCCGAGTAATTTTTCGAACAATCTCGTTTCCTGTCATTATTTCGGGGCATTTTCTTT
Source organism: Geranium rotundifolium (assembly GCA_963920655.1). Lineage (NCBI taxonomy): Eukaryota > Viridiplantae > Streptophyta > Magnoliopsida > Geraniales > Geraniaceae > Geranium > Geranium rotundifolium. The sequence goes on from OY987321.1 coordinate 24,661,680, forward strand.
CGAACCATCTCGTTTAACCATCTTTTTTCGGGTCATTTGCTTCCGAACCATCTCGATTCAGGACAATTTCATTCAAACCATCTCGTTTTGAGTCATTTTTCGAACAATCTCGTTTCCTGTCATTTGGTTTCGGGGCATTTTCTTCCGAACCATCTCGTTTAACCATCTTGTTTCGGGTCATTTGCTTTCGAACCATCTCGTTTTTGGTCATTTTCTTTCGAACCATCTCGTTTCATGTCATATGCTTTCAAACCATCTCGTTTCGGGTCATTTACTCTTGGGATATTTTCTTTCGAACCATCTCATTTCTGGTTATTTGCTTTCGAACTATCTCATTCTGAGTCATTTTCTTTCGAACCATCTCTTTTCGGGACATTTTCTTTCGAATCTCATTTCGGGTAACAATTTCAAATCATCTCGTTTCGAGAAATTTTCTTTTGAACCAATTCGTTTTGTGTCATTTTGTTTAGGAATATTTTCTTTCGAACCATCTCAGTTCCGGATATTTTCTTTTGAACCATCTCGTTTCGAGGCAATTTATTTCGAATCATCTCGTTTCAGGACATTAACTTTCGAACCATTTCGTTTCGGGACATTTATTTCCAACCATCTCATTTCGAGACATTATCTTTCGAACCATCTCGTTTCATTTCGGGTCATTTTTTTAAACCGTCTCGTTTCAGGACATTTTCTTTCGAACCTTGCCGTTTCACAGCTTTTTTTATCAAACCATCTCTTTGAACCGTCTCATTTCAGGTCATTTTCTTCTTTGAACCATCTCGTTTCAGATCATTTCTTTCGAACCATATCATTTTGGGGAATTTGCTTTCGAACCATCTCGTTTCGAGACATTTGATTTTGGGACGTTTTCTTTTAAACCATCTAGTTTCAGGACTTTGAACCCTCTCGTTTCAGGTATTTTCTTTTGAATCATTTTGTTTCGTGACATTTTCTTTCGAGCCATCTCATTTTGGGAAATTTTCCTTTGAACCATCTTGTTTCATGTCATTTCATTTAGGGACATTGTCTTTCGAACCATCTCGTTTCGAGTCAATTTCTTTCGAACCATCTCGTTTCAGAGCAATTTCTTTTGGACTCTCGTTTCGTGTCATTTTCTTTGAACCATCTCTCTTTGGATCATTTTCTTTCGATACATTGCTTTCGAACCATCTCGTTTCCAGTCAATTTCTTTGGAACCATCTCATTTCGAGTCATTTCTTTCGGGATATTTGCTTTCAAACCATCTCGTTTCAGAGCAACTTCTTTCAGACCATCTCGTTTCGGGTCATTTTCTCTTAACCATCTCTCTTTGTATCATTATCTTTTGGTACATTGCTTTCGAACCATCTCATTTTCTGATATTTTATTTCGAACCATCTCGTTTCCAGTCAATTTCTCTGGAACTATCTCATTTCGAGTCATTTCTTTCGGGATATTTGCTTTCGAACTATCTCGTTTCGGAGCAATTTTTTTCGAACCATCTCGATTCGGGTCATTTTCTTTCGGGTACATTGCTTTCAAACCTTCTCGTTTCCAGACAATTTCTTTTGAACCATCTCATTTTGAGACATTTTTTTTCAAACAATCTCGTTTTGTGTCATTTTGTTACGGGGCATTTTCTTTTGAACCATCTCGTTTCGGGTCATTTTATTTCGCGAACATTTTCTTTCAAACCATCTCCTTTCGGGTCATTTCGTTTCGAGTCATTTTGTTTTTCGAACCATTCTTTTCAGGTCATTTTTCTTCGAACCATCTCGCTTTGGGTCATTTTCTTTCGAACCATCTCATTTCGGGTCAAATTTTTCCGAATACTTTCTTTCTTTCGAAACCATCTCATTTCGAGTCATTTCCTTTCAAGAACATTTTCTTTCGAACCATCTCGTTTCGAGTCCGAGGACTTATCGTCCGGGACTTATTCCTCTGGGGACTTCTCGTCCGGGGACATCAATTCCGTTTCGGGACATTGGTAACTCGTCCGAGGACTTTTTTTTTGGAACGTGCAGATATGTATATGGATACTGCATGTTTGTGTGTGAGCCACCCAACATGACCAAAATGGTAACAGTGACCTAGAAAGTAACACATTATTCTTGTTAAATGACCAGAAGCATTCAAAATATGACTAGTTACGAAAGATACCTAAAGTATGTAGGAAGCCAAGACAAACCTTACGAGCAGTCAAAAGTGTGCGCAAGTCATAGCTCATACATCCCGACTCCTATTACACAAGAGATAGAGTTGATATCCTGATGAAATATGATTCTACAACTAAAGATAAAATTGTATAATTTGTAACCATACTGATATAAGTCAATGAGGTTTTCTAAAAATTGTATGCAACACACCTTCGGTGAGCCATACAACTCTTCCAGAGCAGGATTCAATGACTTCTTTGTATCGACAGACTGAAACCCTGTAACATGATGCGAAGAAGGCCCACTCATGATCACGTGGAGAGATGATATCATATAAAATACAAATAAGATATTAGAACTAGTGTGGTTTTCAAGGAAAATCCAAAGAAAAGGTATCCCAATTGCCTCAATCTACTACACATGCATCTTCTGTCAGCTTACTGTGCTAAAAATAGCAAGCATTTGTATCTTGGTGCATATTCAGTTGTATCTTGTAAAATATCAATCAGTTCACAACTCCAAATCAATAACAAACAGAACATCAAGATCATTGAAATGTACAACGTGAGTGTAGACAATCAATAAACAAACAGGTCAACATGACTGCAGGTTTGTTAGACGAGACTTGTTGTTTACAAACATGAGTGCATGGACTAAAACTCATAATTTGATAAATATTGAGATGCACAAGTTCAATTCAACTCAGTACATGAAATTGTGAGTCGTGATTTAACGACAATCTAATAAACACTACATCTGGTGTTAAAAGCGAGACATAATTCAGACATTACTAATTGAAAAAAGGGTACAAGTAAAATAGCATACCTAAAACAAGATCATACCCATCAAAGAAACTTAACTCAAACACTCAGACCATGGCTTCCTCCTAATCATCATATTAAAAGTACAATTCTGCTCTATTATAAAGTTTAACCTATTTTTCAAAAATCCCTAGTTTGTTTTTCTTCTCCAGCATTACTCATAAATCCAGTGAGTTACAAACAAAAGGTCCATATAAATATGATGATGGCAAACAAAATGAAGAATGGATCGAGTCCCCAACAAGTCAAAGTAATACAAGAAGCCTTGATTAGCTTTTTGTGAAGAATCCCTATAAATATAGAATGTACTCCAATTCGATCAAAGAAACAAAAGTTTAACTTTGATGAACATATCAAAAAACAACATATCATCTATCCATATGACCAAAACATAGCCATGCCAATCAAAGAATTTATTCATCCACAACCTTCCAAGGTATCAGAGCAGCAATGGCCTAATGTTTTCAATCTTAATACTACTATAACATCTGAAAACTGCAATAATCTGAATAGTTCATCTATATTACATACTATATTAATATATGCACAATTTATGAGAGTACCAAAATGATCTAAAATCGGTACTAAACAGTACAGCCCTTATGGAAAAGCACCCTAATAATCAATGCTTCAACCAAATTCTATAACATTCCCCATACATGAATGTTCAATAGAAAATTTAAGTTATTGAAACATCTTGCTTGAACATAACAGTAATGCCCAAAGCTCTCAATCAGTAGGCTCTAATATGATAAATTGTGAGCAGAAAACTATACCAGTGCAGATATCATTCAAAACAGATTCAAATAAAGCCAAAGAAATACTTGGCTCAAATTAACAAAATCCAAAAACGCAAGAACATAAAAGAACATCCAAATAAAAACAGTAACTTGATGTTTCAAATCAACCAAAAAACTAAATCGAAAGTTACGGTTACCCATTACCTTAAGTAGCGCGATTGGCCTTGACCACGGTCCTTGATATCAGATTGGCCTTGACCACGGGGAGACAAACAAGAGTAAGCCTAAGGCCTTGATATCAGATTGGCCTTGATCTAAATCTCATGAATCTTCTTCTCCGAGGTCCTAGATATCAGATTGGCCTTGACCACGAAGGACAGGTTCTCTGAGCAGTGAGCATTTTAATCATCAAAATTGGAAAATATCACCATGTAGTTAATACACACAAAAGTAAGGATCTTCAAGAACGATCAATACGCTACAAAAGCATAAAATGATTTCAAGATATACCTTATGAGGTTTTTGATCTCCTGCACAATTCACAAACAACTTTTCGACCTGCAGGTGTTTAAGGGGCGCCAAGGATCGGATATAGGCTTACAACCCACATTTTCATCATCCAGCGCGAGTTCTATCTGTGTCATTTTACAAATTTGAATAAGCACTTCCACTAAGGACATTTCATAAATTGAAAACATAACCACTTTACATCATAACGACACAAATAGAAAATATATCCAATAGTGAATTGACTCAGAAACAGAATTTATCAATAAAAATGATTATAAAATCCTATAAACAAAACTGATTCAGATTGGAAAAAAATCAAAGGAAGGCGATGAAATTTCCTATACAAACAAACATCAGATGATTTAGATCTAAACCCTAAACCGTACATAAACAAGTTGCAAGACATGTAAAAAACATCCCTTCAAAAGGGTAACAATGACAGAGGAGAGAAGAGAAAAGGACCTGCGTGCGGTGAGTACACAGACGTCGACGGTGAGGCCGAGTTCAGATCTATGAAGCGGATGCATATTGTGCTAGAGAGAGGATGTATTCTGGGACTTTTTCGAGTTTCAGTTCGGGACATTTGGGACTTCTCCTTTTACGACTTCTCATTCAAGACTTTTTGGGACCATTTATTCGGGACATCTCGTTTAGGACATTTTCTTTCGTGACATTTCTTTCGAATAATTTTCTTTTAGGACATCTCCTTTCGTGACATTTCTTTCGAAACATTTACTTTCGGGACATCTCCTTTAGTGACATGTCTTTCGAACCATCTCATCTCGTTTCGGGACCTGTCGGGACACTTTCTTTCCAGCAACTCGATTCGAAACTTGTCATAAGGGACACTTTCTTTCAAGCCATCTGGTTTTAGGACCTGTCATAAGGGACACTTTCTTTCCGGCTATCTCGTTTCGGGAGTTGTCATAAAATACACTTTCTTTCCAGCCATCTCGTTTCAGGACCTGTCATAAAAGACACTTTCTTTCCAGCCATCTCGTTTCAAGACTAGTCATAAAAGTCATTTTCTTTCCAACCATCTCGTTTCATGACTTATCACAAAGGACACTTTCTTTCCAGTCAGCTCGTTTCTAGTCTTGTCACAATGGACACTTTCTTTCCGCCATCTTTTTCCGGGATTTGTCACAAGGGACACTCTTTCCAGCCAACTCGATTCGAAACCTGTCATAAGAGACACTTTCTTTCAAGCCATCTGGTTTCAAGACTTGTCATAAGCGACACTTTCTTTTCAGCCATCTCGTTTCAGGACTTTTCATAAGGGACACTTTTTTTTCAGCCATCTCGTTTCGGGACTTGTCATAAAAGACACTTTTTTCCAGCCATCTCGTTTCGGGACTTGTCATAAAAGACACTTTCTTTCCAGCCATCTGGTTTCATGACCTGTCATAAGGGACACTTTCTTTCCCGCCATCTGGTTTCGGGACTTCTCATAAAAGGGACATCTCATTTCGTGACATTTCTTTTGAACCATCTCGTTTCCTTTTGGGACTTGTCATAAGGGACACTTTCTTTCGAATCATTTTCTTTCTAGCCATCTCATTTCGGGACTTGTCATAAGAGACACTTTCTTCCAAATAATTTTTTTTCCAGGCATCTCGTTTCGGGACTTGTCATGAGGGACACTTTCTTTCCAGCCATCTGATTTCGAATTTCGTCATAAAGAGACATTTTCTTTCCAGCCATTTGGTTTCGAGACTTGTCATAAAATGGACACATTCTTTCTAATCATTTTCTTTCGGGACATCTTCTTTCGTAACATTTCTTTCGAACAATCTAGTTTCCTTTCGGGACTTGTCACAAAGTACACTTTCTTTCCAGCCATCTCGTTTCGGGATTTTTCAAAAGGGGCACTTTCTTTTAAGGCATCTCGTTTCGGGACTTGTCACAAGGGACACTTTCTTTCCAGACATCTCCTTTCGGGACTTGTCACAAGGGAAACTTTCTTTCCAGCCATCTCGTTCCGGGACTTTTCACAAGGGACACTTTCTTTCCATCCATCTCGTTCCGGGACTTTTCACAAGGGACACTTTCTTTCGAATCATTTTCTTTCCATCCATCTCATTTCAGGACTTGTCATCAGAGACACTTTCTTTCGAATCATTTTCTTTCCAGCCATCTCGTTTCAGGACTTGTCATGAGGGACACTTTTTTTCCAGCCATCTGATTTCGAATTTCGTCATAAAAGAGACATTTTCTTTCCAGCCATCTGGTTACGAGACTTGTCATAAAATGGACACTTTCTTTCGAATCATTTTCTTCCGGGACAACTCCTTTCGTGACATTTCTTTCGAACAATCTCGTTTCCTTTCGGGACTTGTCACAAAGGACACTTTCTTTCTAGCCATCTTGTTTCGAGGCTTGTCATACGGGACACTTTTTTTCAGCCATCTTGTTTCGGGACTTGTCAAAAAGGACACTTTCTTTTAAGGCATCTCGTTTCGGGACTTGTCACAAGGGACACTTTCTTTCAAGCCATTTGGTTTCAGGACTTGTCATAAGCGACGCTTTCTTTCCATCCATCTCGTTTCGGGACTTGTCACAAGGGTCACTTTCTTTCCATCCATCTCGTTTCGGGACTTGTCACAAGGGTCACTTTCTTTCTGGACTTATCGTTCGGGGACTTTCTTTCCAGCCATCTGGTTACAAAAGGGACACTTTCTATTGAATCGTTTTCTTTCGGGACTTGTCATAAAAGGGACACTTTCTATTGAATTGTTTTCTTTCGGGACTCTTCATTAAAGGGACACTTTCTCTTGAATCGTTTTCTTTCGGGACTTTTCATAAAATGGACACTTTCTCTTGAATCGTTTTCTTTCGAGACTTGTCATAAAAGTGACACTTTCTCTTGAATCGTTTCACACTTGTCACAAGGGTCAGTTTCTTTCAAGCCATCACTTGAATCATTCTAGACTCGTCCGAGGATTTCTCGTCCGGGGACTTTCTTCCCAGCCATCTGGTAATAAAAAGGACATTTTCTCTTGAATCGTTTTCTTTGGAATTGTCATAAAATGGACACTTTCTATTGAATCGTTTTTTTTCGGGAGTTGTCATAAAAGTGAAACTTTCGGGACTTGTCACAAGTGACACTTTCTTTCCAGCCATCTCTTTCGGGACTTGTCACAAGGGACACTATCTTTCCAGTCATCTCTTTCGAGACTTCTCACAAGGACATTTTCTTTCCAGCCATCTCGTTTCGAGACTTCTCACAAGGACATTTTCTTTCCAGCCATCTCGTTTCGAGACTTGTCACAAGGAACACTTTCTTTCCAGCCATCTCGTTTCATGACTTGTCACAAGGGACACATTCTTTTCACCCATCCATTTCGAGATTTGTCACAAGCGACACTTTCTTTCCAGCTATCTCGTTTCGGGACTTGCCACAAGGGACACTTTTTTTCCAGTCATCTCGTTTCGGGACTTGGCACAAGGGACACTTTTTTTTCCATGCATCAAGTTTCGGGAATTGTCATAAAAGACACTTTCTTTCCAGACATCTCGTTTTTGGACTTGTCACAAGGGACACTTTTTTCCAGCCATCTCGTTTCGGAACTTGTCACAAGGGACACTTTCTTTCTAGCCATCTCGTTTCAGACTTGTCACAAGGGACACTTTCTTTCCAGCCATCCCGTTTCGGGACTTGCCACAAAGGACTTTCTTTCCAGCCATCTCGTTTCGGGACTTGTCATAAAAGACACCTTTTTTCCAGCCAACTCGATTTTAAACCTGTCATAAGGGACTATATTTCAAGCCATCTGGTTTCAGGACTTCAGGACTTGTCATAAGCAACATTTTCTTTCCAGCCATCTCATTTCGGGACTTGTCATAAAGGACACTTTCTTTCCAGCCATCTCGTTTCGGGACTTGTCATAAAAGTCACTTTCTTTCCAGCCATCTGGTTTCGAGACTTGTCATAAGGGACACTTTCTTTCCAGCCATATGGTTTCAGGACTTGTCATAAAAGGGACATCTCCTTTCATGACATTTCTTTCGAACCATCTCCTTTCCTTTCGGGACTTGTCATAAGTGACACTTTCTTTAGAATCATTTTCTTTCCAGTCATCTTATTTCGGGATTTCTTTCAAATCATTTTCTTTCCAGCCATCTCGTTTCGGGACTTGTCACGAGGGACACTTTCTTTCCAGCCATCTGGTTTCGAATTTCGTCATAAAAGAGACATTTTCTTTCTAGCCATCTGGTTTCGAGACTTGTCATAAATGGGAACCTTTCTTTCGAATCATTTTCTTTCGGGACATCTCCTTTCGTGACATTTATTACGAACAATCTCGTTTCTTTTCGGGACTTGTCACAAAGGACACTTTCTTTCCAACCATCTCGTTTCGGGACTTGTCATACGGGGCACTTTTTTTCAGCCATCTTCTTTCGGGACTTGTCAAAAGGGACATTTTCTTTTAAGGTATCTTGTTTCAGGACTTGCGTCAAAAGGGACATTTTCTTTTAAGGTATCTTGTTTCAGGACTTGTCACAAGGGACACTTTCTTTCCAGACATCTCCTTTCGGGACTTGTCACAAGGGACACTTTCTTTCCAGATATCTCCTTTCGGGGCTTGTCACAAGGGACACTTTCTTTCCAGACATCTCTTTTCGGGATTTGTCACAAGGGACACTTTCTTTTCAGCCATCTCTTTCGGGACTTGTCACAAGGGATACTTTTTTTCCAGCAATCTCGTTTCGGGACTTGTCACAAGAGACACTTTCATTTCAGCAATCTCGTTTCGGGACTTGTCACGAGGGACACTTTCTTTTCACCTATCCATTTCGGGACTTGTCACAAGGGACACTTTCTTTCCATTGGGACTTGCCTCAAGGGACACTTTCTATACAGCCATCTCGTTTCGGGATTTGCCACAAAGGACACTTTCTTTCCAGACATCTCCTTTCGGGACTTGTCACAAGGGACACTTTTTTTAAAACCATTTCTTTCGGGACTTGTCAAAAGGAACACTTTCTTTCCAGCCATCTCTTTCGGGACTTGTCACAAGGGACACTTTCTTTCCAGCCATCTCTTTCGGGACTTGTTACAAGGGACACTTTTTTCCATCCATCTCGTTTCGGGACTTGTCACAAGAGACACTTTTTTTCCAGCCATCTCGTTTCGGGACTTGTCACAAGGGACACTTTCTTTTCACCTATCCATTTCGACACTTGTCACAAGGACACTTTCTTTCCATCTATCACGTTTCAGGACTTGCCTCAAGGGACACTTTCTTTCCAGCCATCTCGTTTCGGGACTTGCCACAAGGGACACTTTCTTTCCATGCATCAAGTTTCGGGACTTGTCATAAAAGACACTTTCTTTCCAGACATCTCGTTTCGGGACTTGTCATGAAAGACGCTTTCTTTTCAGCCATCTCTTTTCGGGACTTGTCACAAGGTACACTTTCTTTTCAGCCTTCTCGTTTCGAGACTTATCACAAGGGACACTTCTTTCCAACCATCTCTTTTCAGGACTTGTCACAAGGGACACTTTCTTTCCAGGCATTTTGTTTTAGGACTTGTCACAAGGGACACTTTCTTTCCAGGCATCTATTTTCGGGACTAGTCACAAGTGACACTTTCTTTCCAAGCATATCGTTTCGGGACTTGTCACAAGAGACACTTTCTTTCCGGCCATCTCGTTTCGGGACTTGTCATAAAAGACACTTACTTTCTGGTCATCTCGTATCAGGGACTTGTTATAAAAGACACTTTCTTTCATGCCATCTAGTTTCAGGACTTATCATAAAAGACACTTTCTTTCCAGTCATCTCGTTTCGAGACTTGTTGCAACGGACACTTTCTTTCCAACCATCTCGTTTCGAGACTTGTCACAACGGACACTTTCTTAAACTTTCTTTCCAGCCATATCGTTTCGGGACTTGTCACAAGGGACACTTTCTTTCCAGCCATCTCGTTTCGGGACTTGTCACAAGGGACACTTTCTTTCTAATCATCTCCTTTCGGGACTTGTCACAAGGGACACTTTCTTTCCGATCATCTCGTTTCGGGACTTGTCACAAGGGACACTTTCTTTCCGGCCATCTCATTTCGGGACTTGTCATAAGACACTGTCTTTCTGGCCATCTCGTATCGGGATTTGTTATAAAAGACACTTTCTTTCCGGCCATCTCGTTTCACATGGGGGACTTTCTTTCAAGCCATCTAGTTATAAAAGGGACACTTTCTATTGAATCGTTTTCTTTCGGGACTTGTCATAAATGGGACACTTTCTATTGAATCGTTTTCTTCCGAGACTTGTCATGAAAGGGACACTTTCTCTTGAATCGTTTTCTTTCGGGACTTGTCATGAAAGGGACACTTTCTCTTGAAACGTTTTCTTTCGGGACTTGTCATAAAAGGGACACTTCTCTTGAATCGTTTTCTCTTGGGACTTGTCATAAAAGGGACACTTTCTCTTGAATAATTTTCTTTTGGGACTGGTCATAAATGGGACACTTTCTCTTGAATCGTTTTCTTTTGGGACTTATCATGAAACGACACTCTCTTGAATCGTTTTCTTTCAGGAATTGTCATAGAAGGGACACTTTCTCTTGAATCGTTTTCTTTCGGGAATTGTAATAAAAGGAACATTTTCTCATGAATCGTTTTCTTCGAGAGTTGTCATAAAAGGGACACTTTCTCTTGAATCCTTTTCTTTCGGGACTTGTCATGAAATAGACACTTTTTCTTGAATCGTTTTCTTTCGGGACTGGTCATAAAAGGGACACTTTCTCTTGAATCGTTGTCTTTCGGGACTTGTCATGAAATGGACACTTTCTCTTGAATTGTTTTCTTTCGGGACTTGTCATAAAAGGGACACTTTCTCTTGAATCGTTTTCTTTCGGGAATTGTTATAAAAGGGACACTTTCTCTTGAATCGTTTTCTTTGGGACTTGTCATAAAATGGACACTTTCTCTTGAATCGTTTTCTTTCGGGACACTTTCTCTTGAATCGTTTTCTCCCGGGACTTGTCATTAAAGGGACACTTTCTCTTGAATCATTTCATTCAGGGACTTGTCATAAAAGGGACACTTTCTCTTGAATCATTTCCTTTTGGGACTTGTCACAAAAGACACTATCTTTCATATCATCTTGTTTCCGTTTGGGACTTGTCACAAGGGACACTATCTTTCGAACCATCTTGTTTCCTTTTGGGACTTGTCATGAGGGACACAAGGCATCTCGTTTCCTCTCGAGACTTGTCACGAGGAACACTTTCTTTCAAGGCATCTCGTTTCCTTTCAGGACTTGTTACGAGGGACACTTTCTTTCAAGGCATCTCGTTTCCTTTCGGGACTTGTTACGAGTGACACTTTATTTCACGGCATCTTGTTTCAGGACTTGTCACAAGAGACATTTTCTTTCCAGCCATCTTGTTTCGGGACTTGTCACAAGAGTCACTTTCTTCCCAGCCATCTCTTTCTGGACTAATCATAAGGGTCACTTTCTTTACGGACTTGTCGTCCGAGTACTTTCTTTCCGGCCATCTGGTTATAAAAGGGACACTTTCTATTGAATCGTTTTCTTTCGGGAATTGTCACAAAAGACACTATCTTTAGAATCATCGCGTTTCCTTTCGGGACTTGTCACAAGAGACACTATCTTTCGAACCATCTCGTTTCCTTTCGGGACTTGTCACAAGAGACACTTTCTTTCCTGCCATCTCGTTTCGGGACTTGTCACAAAGGATATTTTCTTTCTAGCCATCACTTTCGGGACTTGTCACAAGGGTCACTTTCTTTCCAGACTTGTCGGCCGGGGACTTTCTTTCCATCCATCTGGTTATAAAAGGGACACTTTCTATTGAATCGTTTTCTTTCAGGACTTGTCATAAAAGGGACACTTTCTCTTGAATCGTTTTCTTTCGGGACTTTTCATAAAAGGGACACTTTCTCTTGAATCGTTTTCTTTCAGGACTTGTCATAAAAGGGACACTCTCTCTTGAATTGTTTTCTTTCGGGAATTCTCATTAAAGGGACACTTTCTCTTGAATCGTTTTCTTTCAGGACTTTTCATAAAAGGGGCACTTTCTCTTGAATCGTTTTCTTTCGAATCTTGTCAGAAAAGTGACACTTTCTCTTGAATCGTTTTCTCTCCGGAATTGTCATAAAGGGGAAACTTTCTCTTGAATCTTATTTCTTTCGGGAATTGTCATAAAAGGGACACTCTCTTGAATCGTTTTCTTTCGGGACTTGTCATAAAAGGGACACTTTCTCCTCTTGAATCGTTTTTTTTTTGTAAACTGTTTTCTTTCGGGACTTGTCAAAAAAGGGACACTTTCTCTTGAATCGTTTTCTTCCGGGACTTGTCATAAAAGGGACACTTTCGACACTATCTTTCGAACCATCTCGTTTCCTTTCGAGATTTGTCACAGGGGACACTATCTTTCGAACCATCTCGTTTCCTTTCGCGACTTGTCACAAGGGACACTATCTTTCGAACCATCTCGTTTCCTTTCGGGATTTGTCACAAGGGACACTATCTTTCGAACCATCTCGTTTCCTTTCGGGACTTGTCAAAGGGGACACTATCTTTCAAGGCATCTCGTATGCTTTCGGGACTTGTCAAAAGGGGGACTTCTCGTCTGGGGACTTCTCGTCCGGGGACTAGGCATCTCGTCCGGGGACTAGGCATCTCGTCCGGGGACTTCTCGTCCGGGGACTTCTCGTCCGGGGACTTCTCGTCCGGGGACTTATCATCCGGGGACTTCTCGTCCGGGGACTTCATGTCCGGGGACTTTTCTTTCGAAACATCTCGTTTCGAGTCCGTGGACTTACCATCCGGGGACTTATTCGTCCGGGGACATCAATTCCGTTTCCGGACATTTGGAAATTGTCCGAGGACTTCCCCTTCTGGGAAGTATGCATATGTATATTGCATGTATGTGTGCGAGCCACCCAACATGACCAAAATGGTAACAGTGTCCTAGAATAGTTGGTTCGGGAATGATCTTAACACATTATTCTTGTTAAGTACCTATATAACTCATAAATTACCAGAAGCATTCAATATGACTAGTTATGAAAGATACCTTGAGTATGTAAGAAGCCAAGATAAACCAACTTCCATATGACTAGTTATGAAAGATACCTTGAGTATGTAAGAAGCCAAGATAAACCAACTTCCACGAGCATTCAAAGTGTGCGCAAGTAAGCTCATACATCCCGACTCCTATTACACAAGAGAATGAGAAAATAAAGCACTGTAGAATCGTATTTCATCAGGATATCAACTCTATCTGTAACATGATTCCACGAGTTAAGAAACAAAACTAAAGATAGAATTGTATAATTTGTAACCATGCTGATATATAAGTCAATGAGGTTTTCTAAAAATGATATTAGCATCCACTTTTAGAGCTCTAACTGACATTCAATATAGATGCAACACACCTTCGGTGAGCCATACAACTCTTCCAGAGCAGGATTCAATGACTTCTTTGTATCGACAGACTGAAACCCTGTAACATGATGCGAAGAAGGCCCACTCATGATCACGTGGAGAGATGATATCATATAAAATACGAATAAGATATTAGAACTAGTGTTGTTTCCAGGAAAATCCAAAGAAAAGGCATCTCAATTTCCTCAATCTACTACACATGCATCTTCTGTCAGCTTACTGTGCTAAAAATAGCAAGATTTGTATCTTGGTGCATATTCAGTAATATCTTGTAAAATATTAATCAGTTCACAAATCAAAATCAATAATCAATAACAAATAGAACATCAATATTATTCAAATGTACAACGTGAGTGTAGACAATCAATAAACAAACAGGACAGCATGAGTGCATGGACTAAAACTCACAATTTGACAAATATTGAGATGCACAAGTTCTATTCAACTCAGTTCATGAAATTGTGAGTCGTTATTTAACGACAATCTAATAAACACTACATCTGGTGTTAAAAGCGAGACATAATTCAGACATTACTAATTGAAAAAAAGGGCATAAGTAAAATAGCAAACCTAAAACAAGATCACGCCCGTCAAAGAAACTTAACTCAAACACTCAGACCATGGCTTCCTCCTAATCATCATATAAAAAGTACGATTCTGCTCTATTATAAAGTTTACCTATTTTTCAAAAATCCCTAATTCGTTTTCCTTCTCCAGTATTGCTCATAATTCCAGCTTGAACCCTTTGGACAAGTAATTCAGCCTGGCAAACAAAAGGTCCAAAAAACAAGTGAGTTGCAAAATTAGATGAAGGCAAACAAAAAGAAGAATGGATCGAGTCCCCAACAAGTGAAAATAATACAAGAAGCCTTGATTAGCTTCTTGTGAAGAACTCATATAAATATAGAATGTACCCCAATTCGATCAAAGAAACAAAAGTTTAACTTTGATGAACATGGCAGAAAACAAGATATCATCTATCCATATGACCAAAACATAACCTTGCCAATCAAAAAATTTATTCATCCACAACCTTTCAAAGTATCAAAGCAGCCATGGCCTAATGTTTTCAATCTTAATACTACTATAACATCTGAACACTGCAATCATCTGAATAGTTCATTTATAATACATAATATACTATAACAACTGAAAACTGCAATCATCTGAATAGTTCATCTATATTACATAATATATTAATATATGCACAACTGATGAGAGTACCAAAATGATCTAAAATCGGTACTAAACAGTACAGCCCTTATGGAAAAGCACCCTCATAATCAATAGCTTTAACCCTAATAATCAATGCTTCAACCAAATTCTAAAACATTTCCCATACATGAATGTTGAACAGAAAATTTAAGTTATTGAAACATCTTGCTTGAACATAACAGTAATGTCCAAAGCTCTCAAATCAGTAGACTCTAATATATG
This sequence comes from Geranium rotundifolium, assembly GCA_963920655.1. Lineage (NCBI taxonomy): Eukaryota > Viridiplantae > Streptophyta > Magnoliopsida > Geraniales > Geraniaceae > Geranium > Geranium rotundifolium. The sequence continues at coordinate 24,676,744 of OY987321.1, forward strand.
AAATTGTGAGCACAAAACAATACCAGTGCAGATATCAACAATACCAGTGCAGATATCATTCAAAACAGATTCATATAAAGCCAAAGAAATACTTGGCTCAAATAACCAAAATCCAAAAACACAAGACCATACAAGAACATCCAAATAAAAACAGTAACTTGATGTTTCGAATCAACCAAAAAACTAAATCGAAAGTTACGGTTACCCATTACCTTAAGTATCGAGCACAACAGCCCCACCATTCTTATTAGTCTTCATCTCCGCGGTCTTTGATATCAGCTTGGCCTTGACTACGAAGGACAGATTCTCTGAGCAGTGAGCATTTTAATCATCAAATTAGAAAATATCACTGTGACCCATTACCTTTCGGGACATGTCACAAAGGAAACTTTCTTTTCAGCCATCTCGTTTCGGGACTTGTCATACGGGAAACTTTTTTTCAGACATCTTGTTTCGGGATTTTTTAAAAGGGACACTTTCTTTTAAGGCATCTCGTTTCGGGACTTGTCACAAGGGACACTTTCTTTTCAGAAAACTTTCGAGACTTGTCACAAGGGACACTTTTTTTAAAACCATCTCTTTCGGGACTTGTCACAAGGGACACTTTCTTTCCAGCCATCTCTTTCGGGACTTGTCACAAGGGACACTTTCTTTCCAGCCATCTCTTTCCGGACTTCTCACAAGGACACTTTCTTTCCAGCCATCTCGTTTCGGGACTTGCCACAAGGAACACTTTCTTTCCACCCATCTCGTTTCAGTACTTGTCACAAGGGACACTTTCTTTTCACCCATCCATTTCGGAACTTGTCACAAGGGACACTATCTTTCCAGCTATTCCGTTTCGGGACTTGCCACAAGGAACACTTTCTAACCAGCCATCTCGTTTCGGGACTTGCCACAAGCGACACTTTCTTTCCATGCATCAAGTTTTGGAACTTGTCATAAAAGACACTTTCTTTCCAGACATCTCGTTTTTGGACTTGTCACAAGGGACACTTTTTTCCAGCCATCTCGTTTCGGAACTTGTCAGAAGGGACACTTTCTTTCCAGCCATCTCGTTTCGGAACTTGTCACAAGGGACACTTTCTTTCCAGTCATCCCGTTCCGGGACTTGCCACAAGGGACTTTCTTTCCAGCCATCTCGTTTCGGGACTTGTCATAAAAGACACTCTCTTTCCATGCATCTCGTTTTTGGACTTGTCATGAATAACACTTTCTTTCCAGACATCTCGTTTCGGGATTTGTCATGAAAGACACTTTCTTTCCAGCCATCTCGTTTCAGGACTAGTCATAAAAGACACTTTCTTTCCCGCCATCTGGTTTCGGGACCTGTCATAAAGACAATTTCTTTCCAGCCATCTGGTTTCGAGACTTGCATAGAAGGGACATCTCCTTTCGTGACATTTCTGTCGAACCATCTTGTTTCTTTTCGGGACTTGTCATAAGGGACACTTTTTTCGAATAATTTTCTTTCTAGCCATCTCATTTCGGGACTTGTCATAAGAGACACTTTCTTTCGAATCATTTTCTTTCCAGCCATCTCGTTTCGAATTTAATCATAAAAGAGACATTTTCTTTCCAGCCACCTGGTTTCGAGACTTGTCATAAAATGGACACTTTCTTTCGTGACATTTCTTTCAGACAATCTCGTTTCCTTTCGGGACTTGCCACAAGGGACACTTTCTTTCCATGCATCAAGTTTCAAGACTTGTCATAAAAGACACTTTCTTTCCAGACATCTCGTTTTTGGACTTGTCACGAGGGACACTTTCTTTCCAGCCATCTCGTTTCGGGACTTCTCACAAGGGACACTTTCTTTCCAGACATCTCGTTTCAGACTTGTCACAAGGGACACTTTCTTTCCAGACATCTCGTTTCAGACTTGTCACAAGGGACAGTTTCTTTCCAGCCATCTCGTTTCGGGACTTGTCATAAAAGACACTTTCTTTCGAATCACTTATCACAAGGGACATTTTCTTTTAAACCATCTCTTTCGAGACTTGCACAAGGGACACTTTCTTTCCAGTCATCTCGTTTCGGGACTTGTCACAGAGGACACTTTCTTTCCAGCCATCTCGTTTCGGGGCTTGTCACAAGGGACACTTCTTTCAACCATCTCTTTTCAGGACTTGCAACAAGGGACACTTTCTTTCCGGGCATCTCGTTTCAGGACTTGTCACATGGGACACTTTCTTTCCAGGCATCTCGCTTTGGGATTTGTCACCAGGGACACTTTCTTTCCAAGCATCTCGTTTCGAGACATGTCACAAGGGACAATTTATTTCTGGTCATCTCGTTTCGGGACTTGTCACAAGGGACACTTTCTTTCCGGCCATCTCGTTTCGGGACTTCTCATAAAAGATATTTTCTTTCCGGCCATCTCGTATCGGCACTTGTCATAAAAGACACTTTCTTTCCAGCCATCTCGTTTCATGACTTGTCATAAAAGACACTTTCTTTCCGGACATCTCGTTTCTAGGCTTGTCACATTAGACACTTTCATACACTTTTTTTCCAACCATCTCGTTTCGAGACTTGTCGAAATGGACACTTTTTTAAACTTTCTTTCCAGCCATCTCTTTTTGGGACTTGTCACAAGGGACACTTTCTTTCCAGCCATCTTGTTTCGGGACTTGTCACAAGGTACACTTTCTTTACAGCCATCTCATTTCGGGACTTGTCACAAGGGACACTCTTTCTTTCTGGTCATCTCGTTTCGGGACTTGTCACAGGAGACACTTTCTTTCTGGTCATCTCGTTTTGGGACTTGTCTTAAAAGACACTTTCTTTCTGGCCATATCGTATCGAGACTTGTCATAAAACACACTTTCTTTCCGGCCATCTCGTTTCACATGGGAGACTTTCTTTCCAGTCATCTTTTTATAAAAGGGACACTTTCTATTGAATCGTCTTCTTTCGGGACTTGTCATAAATGAGACACTTTCTATTGAATCGTTTTCTTTCGGGGCTTGTCATAAAACGGACACTTTCTCTTGAATCGTTTTCTTTCGGGACTTATCATAAAAGGGACACTTTCTCTTGAAACGTTTTCTTTTGGGATTGTCATAAAAGTGACACTTTCTCTTGAATCGTTTTCTTTCGGGACTCGTCATGAAAGGGACACTTTCCCTTGAATCGTTTTCTTTCGGGACTGGTCATGAAAGGGACACTTTCTCTTAAACCGTTTTCTTTCGGGACTTGTCATGAAAGGGACACTTTCTCTTGAACCGTTTTCTTTCGGGACTAGTCATAAAAAGGACACTTTCCCTTGAACCGTTTTCTTTCGGGACTTGTCATAAAAGGGACACTTTCTCTTGAACCGTTTTCTTTTGGGACTTGTCATGAAAGGGACACTTTCTCTTGAATCGTTTTCTTTCGGGACTAGTCATAAAAGGGACACTTTCCCTTGAATCGTTTTCTTTCGGAACTTGTCATAAAAGGGACACTTTCTCTTGAATCGTTTTCTTTGGGATTTGTCATAAAAGGGACACTTTCTCTTGAACCGTTTTCTTTCGGGACTTGTCATGAAAGGGACACTTTCTCTTGAACCGTTTTCTTTCAGGACTAGTCATAAAAGGGACACTTTCCCTTGAATCGTTTTCTTTCGGGACTTGTCATAGAAGGGACACTTTCTCGTGAATCGTTCTGGACTTGTCACAAGGGTAACTTTCTTTCAAGCCAGCACTTTCTGGACTTATCACAATGGTCACTTTCTTTCCAGACTTGTCGTCTGGGGTTTTCTCGTCCGAGGATTTATCGTCCGGGGACTTTCTTTCCAGCCATCCGGTAATGAAAATGACACTTTCTCTTGAACCGTTTTCTTTCGGGACTTGTCATAAAAGGGACACTCTCTCTTAAATCGTTTTCTTTCAAGAATTGTCATAAATGGGACAGTTTCTCTTGAATCGTTTTCTTTGAGACTTGTCATAAAATGGACAATTTCTCTTGATTCGTTTTCTTTGGGGACTTGTCATGAAAGGGACACTTTCTATTGAATCGTTTTCTTTTGGGACTTATCATAAAAGGGACACTTTCTCTTGAATCGTTTTCTTTGGAGACTTGTCATGAAAGGGACACTTTCTCTTGAATCGTTTTCTTTCGAGACTAATCATAAAAGGGACACTTTCTCTTGAATCGCTCCAGACTTTTTCTTTCAAGCCATCTCTTTCCGGACTTGACACAAGGGTCACTTTCTTTCCAGCCTTCCGGTTATAAAAAGAACACTTTCTATTCAATCGTTGTCTTTCGGGACTTGTCATGAAAGGGACTTTTTCCTGAATCGTTTTCTTTCGGGACTTGTCATAAAAGGGACACTTTCTCTTGAATCATTTTCTCTCGGGACATTTTCTCTTGAATCGTTTTCTTTTGGGACTTGTCACGAAAGACACTATCTTTCGAACCATCTTGTTTCCTTTCGGGACTTGTCACGAGGGACGCTATTTTTCAAGGCATATCGTTTCCTTTCGGGACTTGTCACGAGGGACACTTTCTTTCAAGGCATCTCGTTTTCTTTCAGGATTTGTTACGAGGGACACTTTCTATTGAATCGTTTACTTTCGGGACTCTTCATAAAAGGGACACTTTCTCTTAAATCGTTTTCTCTCGGGACTCTTCATAAAAGGGAAACTTTCTCTTGAATCGTTTTCTCTCGGGAATTGTCATAAAAGGGACACTTTCTCTTGAATCGTTTTCTCTTGGGACTTGTCATAAAAGGGAAACTTTCTCTTGAATCGTTTTTTCTCGGGAATTGTCATAAAAGGGACACTTTCTCTTGAATCGTTTTCTTCCGGGAATTGTCATAAAAGGGACACTTTCTCTTGAATCATTTTCTTTTGGGAATTGTCACAAGAGACACTATCTTTCGAACCATCTCGTTTCCTTTCAGGACTTGTCACAAGGACACTTTCTTTCCTGCCATCTCGTTTCGGGACTTGTCACAAAGGACATTTTCTTTCCAGCCATCACTTTCGGGACTTGTCACAAGGGTCACTTTCTTTCCGGACTTGTTGTCCGAGGACTTCTATTGGTCGGGGACTTTCTTTCTATCCATCTGGTTATAAAAGGGACACTTTCTATTGAATCGTTTTCTTTCGGGACTAGTCATAAAACGGACACTTTCTATTGAATCGTTTTCTCTCGGGACTTGTCTTTAAATGGACAATTTCTATATAGTTGTTTTCTCTCGGGACTTGTCATAAAAGGGATACTTTCTCTTGAATCGTTTTCTTTCGGGACTTGTTATAAAAGGGACACTTTCTCTTGAATCGTTTTCTTTCGTAAATCGTTTTCTTCCGGGCCTTTTCATAAAAGGGACAATTTCGACACTATCTGTCGAACCATCACGTTTTCTTTCGCGACTTGTCATAAGGGACACTATCTTTCGAACCATCTTGTTTCCTTTCGGGACTTGTCACAAGGGACACTATCTTTCGAACCATCTCGTTTCCTTTCGGGACTTGTCACAGGGGACACTATCTTTCAAGGCATCTCGTATGCTTTCGGGACTTGTCAAAAGGGACACTTCTCGTCCGGGGACTTCTCGTCCTTTCGGGACTTGTCACAGGGGACACTATCTTTCAAGGCATCTCGTATGCTTTCGGGACTTGTCAAAAGGGACACTTCTCGTCCGGGGACTTATCGTCCGGGGACTTCTCGTCCGGGGACTTATCGTCCGGGACTTCTTGTCCGGGGACTTCTCGTCCGGGGACTTATCGTCCGGGGACGTATCATCCGGGACTTCTCGTCCGGGGACGTATCGTCCGGGACGTATCGTCCGGGACTTATCGTCCGGGACTTATCGTCCGGGACTTATCGTCCGGGGACGTATCGTCCGGGACTTATCGTCCGGGGACTCATCGTCCGGGGACTTTTCTTTCGAAACATCTCGTTTCGAGTCCGAGGGCTTGCCGTCTGGGGACTTATTCGTCCGGGGACATCAATTCCGTTTCTGGACATTTGGAACTTGTCCAAGGACTTCCCCTTCTGGGAAGTATGCATATGTATATTGCATGTATGTGTGCGAGCCACCCAACATGACCAAAATGGTAACAGTGACCTAGAATAGTTGACTCGAAAATGATCTTAACACATTATTCTTGTTAAGTACCTATATAACTCATAAATTACCAGAAGCATTCAATATGACTAGTTATGAAAGATACCTTGAGTATGTAAGAAGCCAAGATAAACCAACTTCCATATGACTAGTTATGAAAGATACCTTGAGTATGTAAGAAGTCAAGATAAACCAACTTCCACGAGCATTTAAAGTGTGCGCAAGTAAGCTCATACAGCTCATACATCCCGACTCCTGTTACACAAGAGAATGAGAAAATAAAGCACTGTAGAATCGTATTTCATCAGGATATCAACTCTATCTGTAACATGATTCCACGAGTTAAGAAACAAAACTAAAGATAGAATTGTATAATTTGTAACCATGCTGATATATAAGTCAATGAGGTTTTCTAAAAATGATATTAGCATCCACTTTTAGAGCTTTAACTGACATTCAATATAGATGCAACACACCTTCGGTGAGCCATACAACTCTTCCAGAGCAGGATTCAATGACTTCTTTGTATCGACAGACTGAAACCCTGTAACATGATGCGAAGAAGGCCCACTCATGATCACGTGGAGAGATGATATCATATAAAATACGAATAAGATATTAGAACTAGTGTGATTTCAAGGAAAATCCAAAGAAAAGGTATCCCAATTGCCTCAATCTACTACATATGCATCTTCTGTCAGCTTACTGTGCTAGCAAGCATTTGTATCTTGGTGCATATTCAGTTGTATCTTGTAAAATATTAATCAGTTCACAACTCCAAATCAATAACAAACAGAACATCAAGATTATTCAAATGTACAACGTGAGTGTAGACAATCAATAAACAAACAGGACAACATGAGTGCAGGTTTGTTAGACGAGACTTGTTGTTTACAAACATGAGTTCAATTCAACAATTTGACAAATATTGAGATGCACAAGTTCAATTCAACTCAGTACATGAAATTGTGAGTCGTGATTTAACGACAATCTGATAAACACTACATCTGGTGTTAAAAGCGAGACATAATTCAGACATTACTAATTGAAAAAAAGGGTACAAGAAAATAGCAACCCTAAAACAAGATCATACCCGTCAAAGAAACTTAACTCAAACACTCAGACCATGGCTTCCTCCTAATCATCATATTTAAAAGTACGATTCTGCTCTATTATAAAGTTTACCTATTTTTCAAAAATCCCTAGTTCGTTTTTCTTCTCCAGCATTATTCATAAATCCAGCTTGAACCCTTTGGACAAGTAATTCAGCCTGGCAAACAAAAGGTCAAAAAAAACAAGTGAGTTACAAAATTAGATGAACGCAAACAAAATGAAGAATGGATCGAGTCCCCAACAAGTCAAAGTAATACAAGTAGCCTTGATTAGCTTATGGTGAAGAATCCATCTAAATATAGAATGTACTCCAATTCGATCAAAGAAACAAAAGTTTAAATTTGATAAACATGGCAAAAAACAACGTATCATCTATCCACATGACCAAAACATAGCCATGCCAATCAAAGAATTTATTCATCCACAACCTTCCAAGGTATCAAAGCAGCCATGGCCTAATGTTTTCAATATTAATACTACTATAACATCTGAAAACTGCAATAATCTGAATAGTTCATCTATATTACATAATATATTAAATATATGCACAAGTATGAGAGTACCAAAATGATCTAAAATCGGTACTAAACAGTACAGCCCTTATGGGAAAGCACCCTAATAATCAATGCTTCAACCAAATTCTATAACATTCCCCATACATGAATGTTCAACAGAAAATTTAAGTTATTGAAACATCTTGCTTGAACATAACAGTAATGTCAAGAGCTCTCAATCAGTAGACTCTAATATGATAAATTGTGAGCAGAAAACAATACCAGTGCAGATATCATTCAAAACAGATTCAAATAAAGCCAAAGAAATACTTGGCTCAAATTACCAAAATCCAAAAACGCAAGAACATAAAAGAACATCCAAATAAAAACAGTAACTTGATGTTTCGAATCAACCAAAAAACTAAATCGAAAGTTACAGTTACCCATTACCTTTAGTAGCGAGCACAACACCCCCACCATTCTCATTAATCTTCTTCTCCGCGGTCTTTGATATCAGATTGGCCTTGACCACGAAGGACAGGTTCTCTGAGCAGTGAGCATTTTAATCATCAAAATTGGAAAATATCACCATGTAGTTAATAAAAACAAAAGTAAGGATATTCAAGAACGATCAATACGCTAAAAAAGCATAAACTGATTTCAAGATATACCTTCTGAGGTACCTTATGAGGTTTTTGATCTCGTGCACAATTCACAAACAACTTTTCAACCTGCACGTGTTTAAGGGGCACCAAGGATCGGATATAGGCTTACAACCCACATTTTCATTATCCGACGTGAGTTCTATCTTTGTCATTGCGTGAGTTCTATCTTTGTCATTTTACAAATTTGAATAAGCACTTCCACTAAGGACATTTCATAAATTGAAAACATAACCACTTTACATCATAACGACACAAATCAGAAAAGGAATTTATCAACAAATGATTCAGATCTAAACCCTAAACCGTATATAAACAAGTTGCAAGACATGTAAAAAATATCCCTTCAAAAACCCTAACCAAAAACACTAACAAAGGAGAGAAGAGAAAAGGACCTGTGGGCGCTAATACACAGACGACAACAGTGAGGCCGAGTTCAGATCTATGAAGCGAATGCAGATCGTGCTAGAGAGAGGATGTAGTTTGGGACTTTTTCAAGTTTCAGTTCGGGACATTTAGGACTTCTCCTTTTACGAAGTCTCATTCAAGACTTTTTGGGACCATTTATTCGGGACATCTCGTTTAGAACATTTTCTTTCGAATCGTTTTCTTTCGGACATCTCCTTACATCACATTTCTTTCGAACCATCTCATTTGAATCATTTCCTTTCGAGACATCTCCTTTCGTGACATTTCTTTCAAACCATCTTTATCTTGTTTCGGGGCATCTTCTTTCCAGCCATCTCGTTTCGGGACCTGTCGGGACACTTTCTTTCCAGCCAACTCGATTCGAAACCAGTCATAAGGGGCACTTTCTTTCAAGCCATCTCTCGTTTAACCATCTCGAACCATCTCGTTTCAAGTCATTTTCTTCTTCGTACCATCTCGTTTCGGGACTTTTGCTTTCGAACCATCTCTTTTCGGGACAATATCTTTTGAACCAACTCGTTTCGGGGCATTTTCTTTCGGACCATCTCATTTCATGACATTTTCCTCCAAACCATTTCAATCTGTCCAATTTCTTACGAACCATCTAGTTTCGAACCATCTCGTTTCAGGACTTCGAACTCGGGGCATTTTCTTCTGAATAACCATCTCGTTTCGAGTCATTGATTTCTTTCATTTCGTTTCGGAACATTTTCTCCCAACCATCTCGTTTCGAGACTTTTGCAATCGGCTCAATTTCTTTCGTTTTGGGACATTTTCTTTTGAACCATCTATCGTCAAGGGACTTCTCGTTTCGGGACTTTTGATTACGAACCATCTCGTTTCGGGACCGTCCGGGGACTTATCGTCCGGGGACTTATCGTCCGGGGACTTATCGTCCGGGGACTTATCGTCCGGGGACTTATCGTCCGGGGACTTATCGTCCGGGGACTTATCGTCCGGGGACTTATCGTCCGGGGACTTATCGTCCGGGGACTTATCGTCCGGGGACTTCTCGTCCGGGGACTTCTCGTCCGGGGACTTCTCGTCCGGGGACTTCTCGTCCGGGGACTTCTCGTCCGGGGACTTCTCGTCCGGGGACTTCTCGTCCGGGGACTTCTCGTCCGGGGACTTCTCGTCCGGGGACTTCTCGTCCGGGGACTTCTCGTCCGGGGACTTCTCGTCCGGGGACTTCTCGTCCGGGGACTTCTCGTCCGGGGACTTCTCGTCCGGGGACTTCTCGTCCGGGGACTTCTCGTCCGGGGACTTCTCGTCCGGGGACTTCTCGTCCGGGGACTTCTCGTCCGGGGACTTATCGTCCGGGGACTTATCGTCCGGGGACTTATCGTCCGGGGACTTATCGTCCGGGGACTTCTCGTCCGGGGACTTCTCGTCCGGGGACTTCTCGTCCGGGGACTTCTCGTCCGGGGACTTCTCGTCCGGGGACTTCTCGTCCGGGGACTTATCGTCCGGGGACTTATCGTCCGGGGACTTATCGTCCGGGGACTTATCGTCCGGGGACTTATCGTCCGGGGACTTATCGTCCGGGGACTTATCGTCCGGGGACTTATCGTCCGGGGACTTTTCATTCTAACATTTCATAGAAAAACTATAACTTAAACGTAGTTATTATATTCATATATGCAAATCAATAATCTGTTTACCTTAACACCCACCATGAACATAATCTCATGGACTGAGCCATTAATATAGGCGTTAAGTTCGCCTCAAGTGTGCAAGAACCGCTATGTAAAGCCAGCTAGAATAACAATAGCTTCAGTTTTCACAGTTAGTGTGCAAGGACCCGTATGAAAATTAACTTACTGATCTAAATTCATAGACATGTCAATTTATCTCATGCAAATATACTTTCCCTGTAAACTATTGGAGGCATCAAGAATAGGCATCAAGAATTTACAAACAGGGCATGAAATAAATATAACTGATACGCAACAACTTTTAACAAGTGAAAGCCCAAATAAACCAAGCAGATACTTACAGCAATTGAAGCATTAGCTGGGTAGCGATCAGGAGCTCCATAGAGCTTCTCATAAATGTTGAGAAAAACATTCTCTCCAAATTTCACTCTTGGTATGTAAATTACATTAATTTCAAAGTGGACTTAGTTATCCTGCACAACAGTGGATTATATATATGTGTGTGCGCATGTGCATCTGTATGCAAGTGTGTGTATGCACGTATATGTATGCATAGGTATGTATGGGTATGTATGTATGTATGTATGCATATGTATGTGTGTGTATGTACGTATCTGTATGTATGTGTATGCATATGTATGTATGTATGTATGTATGCATATGTATGGGTATGTATGTCTTGCAGGTGAAGTTATTGCTCACCGGGTAATGACAATGCCTTCCAAGTAAATCAAGCTTCTGACTGAAAACAAAGAACAGAACATCAAGATTGTTAAAAAATGGTACGACATGAGTGCAGACAATCAATAAACAAATAGAACAACATGAGGGCAGGTTTATTAGACGAGACTTGTTGGTTACAAACATGAGTGCGTGAACTAAAACTCATATACAAATTGACAAATATTGAGATGCACAAGTTCAATTCAACTCAGTACATGAAATTGTGAGTCGTGATTTAACGACAATCTAATAAACACTACATCTGGTGTTAAAAGCGAGACATAATTCAGACATTACTAATTGAAAAAAAGGGTACAAGAAAATAGCAACCCTAAAACAAGATCATACCCGCCAAAGAAACTTAACTCAAACACTCAGACCATGGCTTCCTCCTAATCATCATATTTAAATGTACGATTCTGCTCTATTATAAAGTTTACCTATTTTTCAAAAATCCCTAGTTCGTTTTTCTTCTCCAGCATTGCTCATGAATCCAGCTTGAACCCTTTGGACAAGTAATTCAGCCTGGCAAACAAAAGGTCCAAAAAACAAGTGAGTTACAAAATTAGATGAAGGCAAACAAAATGAAGAATGGATCGAGTCCCCAACAAGTGAAAATAATACAAGAAGCCTTGATTAGCTTATTGTGAAGAACCCATATAAATATAGAATGTACTCCAATTCGATCAAAGAAACAAAAGTTTTAACTTTTATGAGCATGGCAGAAAACAAGATATCATCTACCCATATGACCAAAACATAACCATGCCAATCAAAAAAATTATTCATCCACAACCTTCCAAAGAATCAAAGCAGCCATGGCCTAATATTTTCAATCTTAATACTACTATAACATCTGAAAACTGCAATCATCTGAATAGTTCATCTATATTACATAATACATTAATATATGCACAATCTATGAGACTAGCAAAATGATTTAAAATCGGTACTAAACAGTACAAACCATAAGGAAAAGCACCCTAATAACCAATGCTTCAACCAGATTCTATAACATTTCCTATACATGAATGTTCAACAGAAAATTTGAGTTATTGACACATCTTGCTTCAACATAACAATAATGTCTAACAGAATTTTTCTCAAGTGAATTGGATCAGGAACAAAATTTATCAACAAAAATGAAAAAAAAAATCCTAGAAACAGAACTGATTCAGATTGAAAAAAAATCAAAGAAAGACCATGAAATTTCGTATACAAACAAATTGCAAGACATGTAAGAAAACATCAGCCCCTTCAAAAACCCTAACCAATGAACCCTAACAATAAAAAAAGGAGAGTGCAGATCGTGCCAGAGACATCTTGCTTCAACGTAACAATAATTCCCCACAGAAATTATCTTTAGTGAATTGGATCAGAAACAGGATTAATCAACAAAATCCTAGAAACAGAACTGATTCAGATTGATAAAAATCAAAGAAAGGCGATGAAGAATCGAAAGATCGGACATGTAAAAAACAATAGCCCATTCAAGAACCCTAACCAATGAACCCTAACAATAACGAATGAGAGAATAGAGAAGGAGAGCTGAACCTGCGTGCGGTGAGGCCGACATGGCGACGCCGAGTTCGGATCTGCGACGCCAATCACGTTCAAGTGCAGATCTGGTTCGAGAGAGTTGAGGGATGAGAGAGAGAGGAGGGATTTGAATTTGAGAGAGAAGAGGGATTTGAAATAAATGCAGGCGGTGATGAGGGATTTTATACAAATGCGAGAAGAAGAGGAATTTGGCAAATATGGCCGTTTTGAACAATCTAGTCTCTAGAGTTTATGAGTCTTACTTGTAGAAGTTCGTAGAATATTGGTTGAGTCCTTCTCACCTGTGCTCTTACAGTTTTTATGGGCTTCTTTTTAGGCTATGGCCCAACTTAAAAACAACACTTAAAACTGAGATTTTTTTACAAAATAAATTTGATTTAACGGTACCAACAAATTAATTATAAATGTTTATCATCTTACTTCTTACCATATCAATTGAATAAATTTTTCTAAATAAAAATATGTTTGCAAATATTACAATGGTAAAAGAGTGGTGTGGCTAGATTTGTAAAATATTTAATTTCGGCTTGTTATAATTAGGTCAACTATAATTCAATCTCAATGTTGAACTTGTATAAACAAACTCGAGTCCAACCTTTTATTAATCTAATTTTTTAAATTTTAATAAATTATTATCATTGAGATAGATAAATCAAATCAAGTTCAACAAAATAGTTATAAATGTTCACCGACGTTTGCTTGACCAATTGGTTAAGGATTTTGGTTTGAGTCACGGCGGTATGATAATATTGAGCCTTTTCTATTACATAAGGGTGAGTGTTGTCTTGTTTTATCGTAGCATAGTCATTTGCTGATAAAAAAATTGAATAACGAACTAGATTTGTGAAATATTTGATTACAACTTGTTACAATCGAGCTCCCGACCTTTTATCAATATAACTTTTTTAATTTTTAATAAATTATCACCGTGAAGTTAGATGAATCAAATCAAGTTTTGCCTATTTCGAGCCGGCTCGTTTACTATTTAACGAAACATATATAATTTTTTATTTAATATTGTTTTTAGCTTTTTTAATCAATATTATTTTTTATTTTAAGCAAATCGAGTGGGGTCGAGCCGAGTTCAAGCTAATTTAGTTTATTTGGAGCCGAACTCGAGTTTAGTTTCATACGTTTCGAGCTCGAGTAGAACAATTTTTAACGAGCCGTGGCTTGTTAAATAAAGGCTCGATTTGAGTCATTTGCACCAGCTCCTAGTTTACCTCTATTAGCTAGACATAAAATTTACCATTTTCGTATTTATATATACAATCTCATTTCATCATTTTTTTAATTCATTTTATTTGAAAATTTCATGTGCCTCACTTAATTTTTATAAAATGAAATACAATATTTAAAATTTTAAATGGATGTCAATGTAATCTTTGATTAGTATGTAAAATTTTAATGAAAATAAATTAAATATAAAAAATAGTACATTGCATGCCTAGTTAAGCGACGTGAAAAATAATATCTCTTATTCAAAAAAATATTTATTTAAGTCATTTTTTTAAATTAAAATAACGTATGTTTAAAGTTAAAAGATAAGGGTAATGACAGTTGACTACACTCAACTATGTCACGTTTTAAATTTAATACTCCAACTTCCAAATTTTCATTTGAGATACTCAAAGATTAAATAAGCGACACTTAGCCCAACTTCGGTTAAGTATAACTAAATTGATCTGTTAAAAAGTCTAAAATACTCTCAATAGATTTGATTTGTTAAACTGGTCTGATTGGTTCAATTCATATGATTATGAAATGACTATTGTACATCTAATTGAACAACTAATTAAATTAATGGTTGGAGGGCAAAATTGACTTTTCAATTACACAAATAATAATTATAATTCTTTAATAATTAAATAAATATATTATCATTAATTGATTATTAATCATTAATTATTAATTATATTATGATCAATCATTAATCATTAATTAAACCCTAATTAAACACTTATTCTTCTTCTTTTTCTCCTTTGCCCTGCGTGCTCGCCGTCTTCGACCACCGCCTACTCCCGACTTCGACTACCGCCGCGCATCAGGCCTAGATGGAGGGGGCTTGACGACGCCAGTGAGGACGAGGCGGAGGCGAAGGGCCCGCGCTCTGCTCTTGAGTTTCGACTTAAATCTGGCGGTGGAGGCTCTTGGTTTTCGACTCAAATCCGTCGTCGCGCTCAGATCTGAGTCGGAGGCTCTTGGGTTTCGAGTCAGATCCGCCGCCGCACTCAGATCTGATCCGGGCGGATTCACCTCACTTGGCGGCGAACGGCCAGATCTGGTGGTGACCCACCCCCGTCGCGAACCCTCATAAGCGAAGCCTCCCACCTACGTCGTGAACCCTCCGTCCCCAACCCTCCGCTCCCAGTGATTCGCAAACCGTCGCGTCCCACCTCCCAGCAGAACCACCCTCTGTCGCGTCCCACCTTCGCTTCTGAGGGTTCGCGAAAGGGTCGTCCAAACCCTTCCATCTGGGCCCGAAGCGCGGCGGCAGTCGGAAGCAGGCGGCGGTCGTAGGCGGTGCTCGGGGTTTGTTGATATTAGGGTTTAGGAAAATTATTAATTAATATATGTATAATTAATAATAATTGTATGTATGATTAATTAAATTTGTTAATATAATCATTAATGATAATTTATGTATTTAATTCTTAAATAATTATGATTATTAACTGTGTAATTCAAAAGTCCAATTTGCCCTCAAGCTATTAGTTAAGTTAGTTGTTCAATTATGGGTAAACCAGTCATTTCATAATCATATCAATTGAACCAATCAGACCGGTTTAACAGATCAAAACTATTGAGGGCATTTTAGACTTTTTGACAGAACAAATCAGTTAGATTTAACATAAATTAGGTTAAGTGTCACTGATTTAATTTTTGGGTATCCCATATGAAAATTTGGAAGTTGAGGTATTAAATTTGAAACGTGATATGGTTGGGTGTAGTCAAATGTCATTACTCCTAAAATATAAAAGATAACATATTTTACTATCTTAGTTGGTCGGTTAAAACGAAGACACGTCAAGACCCATGTTGGATTCTAAATGCACTAGCATTGCTGATTTTTATTTTAAATTACATTATTGTATCTGCATTATCACTATAGTAAAAGAAGTAAAAAAAAGGGTCAAACCTAATTTCTTTTATATTTTGTATATTGACCTAATTCTATGATTGATTGAATAAATGACATTTTTTAAAACAAAATATCATTAAAAGTGTGAGTAAATTAATATAGAACATTTCGAATCAATCACGACTTTTTTCTTAAAGCCTTATTTTTATTACACAAGTAAAGAGGTATCGCACCTAAACAACGTGATTAGATCCGATAGAACAAAACCTCCACCTAAATCTCATACATAAAAAAAAAAGAAGAACAAACTCGACTTGTTGCGTGATCACCGGATGGCTAAAACATATAGGAGATTAAGAATTTTGGATAACTCCGGGAACCAACACGGCGGACCTATTCGTCAAGATGTTACTCTGATTTCGAAACCCCGAACAACAATCATGTAAAAATCAATGTTGATGCCGCTCTAGATTCAACAAGAGGGCTATGGGCGATTGTGTTGATTAGCATAAGCGATAGGGGAGAGTTGATCTCAGGTTTTTGTCAGCGCTTTATTGGATATCTCCAATTAGTAAAGGCAGAGTCCGTGACTTGCCGTGAGGCCTTGTGGTGGGCCAAAAGATGTAACTAGAGAAATGCCATTGTAAAGACATATTGTCAAAATGTATTCCCAGCCATTCGGAGTGGTAGGTGGACTCCGTCTTGGCTTGGCAAAATCATCTTTGATCGTAACTTTATGTTGACTAGACTCTCTAATGTTTATTTATCTTTTGTAGTAATATCATGTAACAAAGCAGCATATATGCTAGCTAAATTTGGTATTAGTAAATTCGGACCATTTACTTATACTATAAAGCTGAGTTTAAAAAAAAATCCATATTTTGTTTCTCAATATTTTTTATTTTGTTATTTGAATGGCTGACATTAGTTTTGAACTTTCATCACAATAGTGATTTCATTTGAGTAAAATCTCGGTAGTAATAATAAATAAATCATTTTAAAATGCTAATAAATTATTTGATGCCGACGCGTCGAAATCAGAGCGACCAAGCAAAACGAGAAGTTCCGACAGGTCGTTAATCTCTCCCTCGCACTTCTCCGAAGGCCAGAACTAAGGACACGACACGAGCGAGCGAGCGAGCGACAGATCAAAACCAAAACCAGAGCTTTTCATTTCCATAGAATTAGAAACGACAAAAGATGTTGAGAGTCGCTGCGAGGAGGCTCTCTGCTTCTCTCTCCTCATCGCCATGGAGGTCCGTTGCTTCTCAGAACCTCCTCAACGGAGCCGCCGATTCAGGTGAGTCCAGATCTGCCCATTTCTTCAGCTCCTGTGGTCCGAGGCCTGACTTCCATGGCCCTCGCAGAGGTTAGGGTTTGCTCTCAACTTGCGATTTTAGGGTTCTTTGTGTTCGAACTTTCCTTCTTTCCAGATTTTAACTATCAAATTTTGCTATAGTTGTAGTGAATTTGTTCTTGTGTTGCTGTGAACTGTGTACTTGTTGGAATTGTCATGGACTTGTTTGAATCAGCTCGTTTAGATGCTGCAACTGTATATTTTAGCTTATAAGTTGATCTTGTAGTTTTTGGTTTGTGGTTCTCGTGTTTAATCGAAGAAAATTCTTCTGAGTTTTGGCACTCAATCTAGGAAGTTATCTTGGTTCGTGTGGTGTCATGGCATGTGAAGAAATCGGGCTTGTGTGTTGGAACTGGGAAATTAAATAAAGAACTTGAGACGGGGATGTAGAGTTTATCGTGTTTGGGATTTTGAGGTTGGGATATGTTCTTTTTATGATGAACAGATGTGTTTGAACTCGTACTTGTCCAAGTCTAGCGATCATCAAGATGGTATCTTTTTCAACCCCTATGTATCTATGTCCTTAAATTTTTATATTGCATGCCATTTACACCATGATAGTGCATAGCACATGAATCGTTTCTGCCCAATTGATTTGCTGTCCTGAAACGCAGTCCCCAAGAACACAGGGTCGCGTCTTTAAGAATGTGGGAAGTTTGGTGAAACTTATAGAAAATGTTAGTGTATGAGTAAAGCTAACTTGGGAAATTGTTGTCTTGGAAATGTGAGGTTAAGGTCTATTTTTATTGAACCTTTTCGCCCGGTGGTGAAGTATTGATAAAAAAAGCAGATGCTATGAAGTTAACCTCTTAGGTTAATAATATTCATTAGCTTGTTGCTAAGGGAATAAACAGAAAATTATTCGTGCGCCTCCTTTCTTTCTAGGTTGATTTTGTACAGCTACATCAAGGATTTGTCCAACTATACATTATTGAGATGGAAAGTTTTGTAATTCTCTATTAATGATTCATCCCTATATATACAAGCTCACCTAACATAAGTGGGAGATATCAAGTGATAATATCCTAAAATATCTCAACAATTAAGGTTGAAAAATACAAGGAAGACTTAATCAAATATAAAATATTATTCTTATCATTCCCCCGCAAATTGATCGTCCATCGGGAAAGATCAAGTTTGAAGATTAGAGTGATTAAGCGAGGTCGAAGCAAGGGTTTTGTCAAGATGTCGGCAAGTTGTTCATCGGTGGAGACAAATGAAACCAGAAATGTGTCATGTTGTACTTGTTCACGAGTAAAGTAGTATGCCAAAGTGATGTGCTGCATCAAGGAGAATGACATCCATCTAGGAATTTGAGCAAATCAAATCCTTTGAGCATAGCCTTGATTTGAAGCTTCCATATTAAGTATTTTGTAGGAGTGAGTTTTGTGATATGGGAAATGGACCATTGCAAAAAAAGGTTTGGTAGTTTTGTAAGGTTTTGTGATATGTGAAAGGAAAACAACTGCAAAGGGTTTTGTGGTTTCGTAAGAATTTTGTAATAGTGAAGATGAATAAGTAGTCATTAATGATGATAAGCTATGAATTCATAGTCAAAATTATGATTTTGTGAAGGAAAAAAAAAGATAGCGGCCCTAATCGACCTGCTCTGATACCATATTGAGATGAAAAGTTTTGTAATTCTCTATTAATGATTCATCCCTATATATACAAGTTCACCTAACATAAGTGGGAGATATCAAGTGATAATATCCTAAAATATCTCAACAATTAAGGTTGAGAAATACAAGGAAGACTTAATCAAATATAAAATATTATTCTTATCATACATTTGGTATTTTTGTTGTTGTTCTATTGAGAATATGATGCAAGTAATGTGGTCCCTCTGTGAATAATGTTTATTTCAGGTTTTGCATCGGAGTCACTCATCACAAAAGATGAAAACAGCTTGATCCCGGATATTCCCCCAACAGTGGCAGCTGTGAAGAATCCCACCTCGAAGATAGTGTATGATGAATACAACCACGAGCGATACCCACCCGGTGACCCCAGCAAGCGGGCATTCGCCTACTTTGTTTTGACAGGCGGGAGATTCGTGTATGCATCATTGATCCGTCTCCTCGTCCTAAAGTTTGTGTTGAGCATGTCAGCCAGTAAGGACGTTCTTGCAATGGCATCCATCGAGGTTGATCTCTCCAGCATTGAGCCAGGATCCACAGTGACTGTGAAATGGCGCGGGAAGCCGGTTTTCATCAGGCGCCGAACTGAGGAGGACATCAAGCTGGCCAACAGCGTCGACCTGGGATCTCTCCGTGACCCTCAGGAGGACCAGTTGAGGGTTAAGGACCCGGAATGGCTTATTGTGATCGGGGTCTGCACTCATCTGGGTTGCATTCCCTTGCCAAATGCTGGCGACTTTGGTGGATGGTTTTGCCCGTGCCATGGCTCGCACTATGACATCTCTGGTAGGATTCGCAAGGGGCCTGCACCCTACAATCTGGAGGTACCCTCCTACAGCTTCTTGGAGGCAAACAAGCTCCTCATCGGTTGATAACCATGAGGGTCCTTCAATTTGATTCTGGGTTATCGTTTTCTTTCTTAAATCGATCAGATAATGTCGAAAGTCGTTGCGCATACTCTGCTTACCAGCCATTATGATTCCACACTGTTTATTTAGCCTGGATTGTTGTTGTATTTTGCTGTGGTTGGTCTCCTGCATTCTGAATAAGTGACTGCTGTTGTTGGCATATTTGCTCTTGAAACTTGATTATAACCGACTTGTGATAGATTTATGCTGTTATTTTATCCATTTGTCTCGTTATCTTGTTAAGTGTTCAAGTAAATTGGAGAGTCGTTGCATTGAACTGTTGCATATGACTTCAATTGATCATTATCGTATTGGAAATATTTTGTATGAGATTTAGGGACGAAGCACTCTATCCAGGGTCGGTGTGTGAAGAGGCTGATCTGCCTATTAAATTAGGATTTTTTTGTTCATATTCTTTTATGAGGGCTTGAACTGGTGCTGATTCTGAAGAGGCTGAACTGCCTCTGAAATTAGGGTTTTTTTGTTCCTATTCTTTTTATCGGGGCTTGAACTGAATTGGTGATTCAAAACGTCAGATGAACCATATAAATTCTACATTCTTAATTATTTTGTTGGGAAAATTACAAAAGTGTGTCATGTAACAGTAATACTCACTTTCTATGTTGTTTGTTAACAAAAAAATTGTGATTTGTATTTTTATGGAAATGACAAAATTGATCATAAAATTAAAAATCAAGACTTTTATAACATAATTTTAATTTAACTAAAAAATTAAATTACAAGATTGTTTATACAATTTTTTTATTATGAAACATCCAACTTTATTACAAAAAATGGATAATTCCAATTACCTACACCTAGGTTTCTAGAAATCTCACTTACATCTCCCGAAAAAAAAGATGTTAACTCACAGCCCCCATAGGTTTTCTAAAGTACCACTTAGCCTAACTTTGTTAATTTTTCTGAAAATGACGAAAATACCCTTACATTAAAAAAATTATTGTAACTTTGAAATGACATAACTCTCTCATACGAGCTCCATTTTGGGCTCATGGTATATCAAATCGAAGAGAATCAAAAGATCAACTACCAACTCCGTTAACTTTTTTTGAAAATTCTGTTAATTTTTTTGGAAAAGAAAAAATGCCCCTATATTAAAAAAATTATTGAAACTTTCAAATGACATAACTCTCTCGTACGAACTCCATTTCGGGCTCATTAGGTATAGCAAATTGAAGAGAATCTAAAGATCAACGACTTTGAATACATATTTTTTATTAATACTTAATATTATTTAATAACTAATAATTAAAATAATAATTCTTATTAATGATATATTTAATTATTAATAATACATCAAAACTTCCGAATGACATAACTCTATCATGTAGGGCTACATGCTGAGTAGAACAACGACAAAATTCGGTGGGACAATATCCCCACTTGAACTCTCTAAACCGAGAAGTTAACAACAAACTTGGCTAATATCGAATCTAAGCGCAATTCAGTAGCAAACATAGTAGTGATAAAATGTTGAGCCAATAAGATCACCGATCAGAGAATACACGATTCAACCCATTTAGCATCATGTAGGGTCACGACCTCCATCTCGACTGAATGGAGAAATCTTGTAATCTTGCTGCAATAACGCTTTAAACAAGGTTTCTCGATAATCTCGTACACCAATCAGTTCGAACCAGTTAACATTATGCAGTGCGACGACCTCCACCTCAAATGGATGGAGAAATCCCGTAATCCCACTTGCAGAATGCATCAAACAAGTTTTCTCGATCAGCCATACAATCAATATCCTTACTCAAACGATGATGATCGACATCTCTGAAAAAATTACGAAATCTTTAATAATCAAAGCTTTTCATGCTTATCAGAATCAACCCATCGACGCCATATATATATTTTATTAAAAAATAACTTTTAAATTTTAAGAGTAATTTCGTTAATTTACAAAAATACACAAAATTTGCAAATAAATGCAAACTACCTTTTTGCCATTAACACCCGTTTGCAAAAGCGACATATTACAAAACACTTTTTACAATCTGCCCTCTTTTTTTCTATTTTTAATTACATTTTTTGCACAAACCTTTCTTTTTTTAACATAAACGAAAGCTGTCTCAATGAGCTACAACATCTGATCTCTTCCCTTGTCGACGTGTATGGCTTAGATTTCGCGTGAACCGATGGATGAGCAAACGACAGCGTTTCACCAGTGTAACTCCCATAGATGTACGGACGAGTGTTTTTCGCCACGTAGGCCAAACATTTCTTGATTTGTATTTCTGAAAACTGTTTTATTGTACCATTTTGAGTAAATTTATAGAAAAAAGGCACTTGTCTTTTCCTGCACGAGAAATTAACATTTCAGAAAAAAGTACATAATGTTTTAAATTAAATAAGTTAAAGTTAGTAACAGCAGTCCATTTCATCAATTTTATTATTTTAAAAATGTATCAACTTACAACCCTTATGTTACTCTTTACTAATTTTTCACGACTAAATTAAATTGCCCATGTCAAAAGATACAATTAAAAATAGGCAATAGAAGTATATTGATAATTTTGCAAATATCAATCATATTCATTATTGAAAACTATTAATTTTATATTTAAATTTAAATACCTTAGTTATTAAATATAAAAAATAATCTCATATAGCCAGGAAGTAAATTTTAAGCATAAAAACACTAAAATACTCTTGATTGTATTTTAAAATAATGCCTTAGTGAGATTATTCCAATATAATTTTTTATATTTGATTTTGTTTTTGGTCTGACTGGTAAGTGGTAACGGCGTGACAGTGAGCAGTTAAAAAGCCCTAACCTAACCCAGCAATAGTCGAACCCAAAGGCTCGAACCGCAGGAGACGGCACGAGCCATGGCTCGACCGAAGCCGCACTCAAGCGCGCGAACGATCGATTCAATATAAACATAACGGTTCTGAGAAACCACACACACTCGTCTCGTCTCATCCTTCTCTCTGCCTCAGCCTCTTGTGTTGTGTGTCTTGTTTTGTGTGTGTGCGTGTCCTCTCTCTCTCTCTCGATTGGATAAGCGCCTCCTTCTCCTCCACCTCGCGCTCCTCCTCAACACGCCTCGCTCCGTTTCTCTGTAAGTCTCTGTCTTTTTCGCTTTTTTTTTTTCGCTTCTTCGTGCGGTAGATTACACTCTCTCCGGCACTCGCTCGCTTGCCATGGAGATTGATAGATAGATGCCGATGAATAAGCGTTGGCCTTGGAGGTATCGATTTTAGGGTTTTTGGAGGTATCGATTGGTTTTGCCCAATCGTGCATTGATTTAGGGTCGTTTTCTGATGTGTTTGGTCTCTGTGAATGTAATTTTGGTGTTTAATTTGGTTTTGTATTCGTTTATTTTGGGTTTATGTTCTTGTTTGTTATGCGTATTTGGGTGCTGAGCTGCAAAGTTTGTTCTTAGAGGTTTTATTTGTATTTTTGGGGTTTAAAGTTTTCTTTTTCCATCTTGCACTATTGTCATTATTGGCTTTTTTGGGTAAATACTGAATTTATTTCAAATATCATCACATGGCTTGTGTGGGTGTGTGAAAGTTCTTTCTCTCTTTTGCTTCTGAAATATTCAGACAATTTGTTATCGCATTACAAATATATGTTGTTTGGTGAATGCTTGTTTTAATTCGAATCTGTGTGTGAGAGTGTGTGCTGCATATTTGGTTTGAAATGCATTTTAGTTACTTTCTTTATTTGAAATTCTTACATCTTTATATTGATTTTGCTGATGGAAATAGTAAATTTAGTTACTTGAGAATAAGTGTCAATATTGAACTGCTCCCAGTGGAAATTGACTTCAGCACATGCTGCCATAAAATGTGTTATAGACTAAAGGTTTCCTTCCCCCACTTGGAGTTGGTTGCAATTAATGTGTTTGGTGTCATGATCTATTGAACTGAGTTGAGTACTTATATTTCACTATTTAGTATTTTAATGCTACATTGGTGATGGCATCATAATCAATACTTTGAACTGCCCAATAATATGATACCCGTTTTTCTAGTAACTGGACAGAAATACATTGGTAGGTGTATTGATGATGATATAGTATATTACTATTGTTATCTCATAAGGCGGGCTTGCTGATATGTAGCATGTTATCTTATCTAGCTTCACCTTAAATATGCGTAATGTGTTTATCTTAAATTATGATAAACACCATCCACAAGAATAAAAAGGACCTGCATACTTGGATGAATACTTCCTAATTTACTGGTGATGTGAATGGAATGAATTCACTGCTTACAGAGAATCCCATTGTTCTTGTTGAAAGTAAGAAGCATTGCTTGAAGTCTCAGATTTATAGTTTCTATGCTGCAAGAAGCTTATTAGTGTGTGTGTATATGCCTGAAGCAGTAATGGATACTACGTGACAATCCATGAGCATAACCCATGGACAGTGTCTTCTTATGGAAGAAAATAAGAAGAGAATGCAATTATGTTTCATATATGCTGCATGTTTCTGCAAGTGTTGGATATGGCGTTTTTACTTTGACTGTACAAAGCATGTATACTTGGATTCATTAAATAAATTTCTGAAATCTTAGCAATTATTCACACACCGCATGTTTATACTCAGGTGGTGATGTGTTTTGTTCGCCTTTCACTTCCTACAAACCTAAAAAGGGCATAGGAACTTGACTGTTTTTGTTTTTCAGAGTTGTGGTTAGTGATAAACAATCAGTAATTGAATTTTATTGAATACTTATAAGTTATAATATGTTTTTTCATGCTGTTCTGTCAGGGGGGCATACATGAGGAAGATGTTCTCTAAGATCAGGACTGTATTTCATTCTACACCTTTATAGTTCACAACCTTTTCATCGTATGGCGGCTGATCAGCGTAGAAAACGATTGAATGGTGCCAACAGTGTTGGTTATAGTTCCTGGGATCAATATAGAGTGAAAAAGAAGAAGTTGGGATTGGGTTCAAAACAAATGGATAGAACCATGAAATCTCATATTAACCTCGAATGGGATGGCGATGGAAAAAAAGTTGTGGCCAACAGGGAACAAGTTGGCATAAGCTGGAGAGGTCTAAAGCCATATAGAGAAACAATACCACGTTACCATAATATCTTGGCAGGTGTTGCTTCTGTTCCTAAGGAAGTTTTTGAGTTGGAAAATTTGACAGATGTGCTATCCTACGAGGTAACTCTAGTTTTATTTGGATCTCCTTGCTTCTACCTGCAATATTCTCTCTTTATTTAGCTGATGTGCTCTGTGTTTATTTGTCTTTGCTTTTGGAATTTTGTGAAGGTCTGGCAGACTCAGCTATCCGAGGATGAAAGAAACCATCTCATGCAGTTTCTTCCTAGTGGACCAGATGAGCAGCAATGTCTGCAGGCGCTGCTTGCTGGGGACAACCTTCACTTTGGAAACCCTTTCTTGAAATGGCAAGTATATATGTTTATGATGCTGATTTTACGACAGACTTTCTGTTTCTCTGCAATATTGGTTGTGTACAGATAGAACACAACATCATGATGAGAAATGAATAATTCCTATTTGCCTGTAATATTTGTTATATGGCTTAATCAAGTTTCTTGCACACATGTTTTATTCCCTTGTTGCATTATTTCAAGGACCATGAATTTTTGTTGAGCATGTAAAGCTATTTGTTGCAGGGGTGCTGCACTCTGTTCAAGAAATCTTCACCCAGATGCTGTTATACAGCAGGAACTATATTTGAAGACTCATAATGAAGTTTACCATTCGGAGTTATTTAAGTATCACGATAAGTATGTGGAGAATCTTGATTTGCATGCTTTCTCACGGCTCACGCACACACACGCGCTTACACTGACACATGTATCAGTCTATTATTTAAAGTGGTGCTTCTGCAGTTATTTATGCTGGGGCATTTGTATGTTTTATGTGGCAGTCTTATTAAATATTTTCAAGGAGCGAAGGAGAGATGTGAAAATGCTGAGGATCCAGAAAGGGAAATTACACAGATGTGGAGGTTGGCTTTCTCCGAACATTTTGCTATACATATAAAATGAGTCAAAAGTCATTATCTTGATGTGTAATGTAAGCAGCCTAAATGAGCTGTTAAATGACAGATAGTGTCTTCCAATTGTTTTTTATCGAAAAGAAAAGGCGTTTTTATGACTTTATTTACACCCGAACTTTCTTTGCACCTCCAAATAACTGGAGTAACAAGAAGAGATATGGAACATGCATACTTTAAAACTTAAGAGTAATTGACTGGGGTCATGGAATTTATCTGTTGGAGTTGCAAAGTTAATGAGTCAGTGTATTTTTTGCTTTTGAAATTTAACTTGCTGGCTTCTTATTGGCTTTGTATGTTGCACTGTACATGTATATTGAGTTGAAATGATCTAACTTATTGAGTCCTACTCATATAAATTTGCAAATTCACAGACTAATTTGGAAAGTATCTGTTTCAAAAATAACTACGTTTTTTTATTCTGGATTATAAACATATTTTGGGTATTGATTGTAAGTGGTAGGGATTGCATTTTCTTTGGTTATTGAAGATAAACATCACCAATAAACTATGCACGGGGATATCATAATTTGATTTCATTAGATTATAATTTTGAAGCTAATGTGCAGCGAAAAAATTGATGTGGAGAAAAGGATCTTCGGGGAAGAAAGATTTCATGATTTCCAGGAGAATGTGGAAGCTTCATCTGAATCTTGCTCCTGGTTTGCAGACGATGAATCATGCAGTAGTGATAACCAAAACTCGGTAGTGATGAAAGGTGGAGAACATAAAAGAAGGTAGTGATACTATCGTAGTGAGTCATACCAGTATGTCTATGTCGTGTGTCCCTTAAGTCGGCTAACTCATTATGGTTCATGTTTTTGAATATTACTTTTTGCACTATTAGTCAATGTTCTTGAAAACACTTGGCACTAGTCGGGTAGAGAGGGCCTACTGGGGGCTACAGGGATTAATCAGAAATTAATTGGATTAAAGGATCAACCGGGGACTAATCAGAGATTAATTGGAAAAATCTGGAATTTTTTGAACATTGCTATTAGTAAATCGGAGATGTATTACAACAGTCACAAATGCTGGAATACATCTAGCATTTCCTTTTCAGTATGTTCTTACCTAATCGGTAATCTCATTAAGAGTAGCCACACTTTGCTCAAACTATTCCTTTCCTAGAGTTTATAGATTGGTGATTTTCGAAAGATTATGTGCTTTATCATTAGTAATGTATTTTATTCGATGACATTACTACTAGTTGTCTTTATAGCGAGAGAGCTTCTGCTCACTATATTTTAAAGTTAGGAGAATTTTACAGGCTAGTTCTTATTCCACTTTTCTTCAACAGTTCATGTATGGGTCAGCTTGTATCATATAACTTAATTTTAGGTTCAACTCGGCCCATCATAAGAGTTATGTAGGTTTTATTTTGAAAAGTCAGTATTTGCAGGTAATCATAACGTCTACTGCCACAACAGGAAGCACCTAAATAAGTATATTTAAGAGATTAGAGAGCCCAATGTAGAGTATAACTATTATCTGTTAAATGTTTAGCTTTGTCGGTAATATTTATTGATTTGATGTGCTTAATGTAAATTTACCATCAACTGGCAAAGCATATTATGGTTGTAAATATTTTAATATGTAGAACAATATCTTATCTTGAATTCCAATAGTTGTTCTTGTGGTGATCTTTGCCCTGCTTGATGGTTTCTGACTTCTATATATTATGTTGTTTCCCTTTTTGAACAATTCTTACTAGTTGTGATGGTTTTCAGGGCCTGTGAGAAAAGTATTGTGAAGAACAAATCCAGAAATCAACCTCTAACCCCTAATAATGCACAGAATGTAGGAGCAAGAGCCAAAAAAGGGGACAAGTTGCTGAAGCCTCACAACTCATCTGGTGATGGCTCCAAGTACATGTCATACATTAAGGTTAGTATTCTTTTGGTTATTTTAAGCGGTATCGGTATATGAAACCTCAAGAGTCTGATAACTTGTATAATAAACACATTAATGTCACATTTACGAAGATTCAAGATGCATCCATTTAAAAAATATTTTGAGGAGTAATTGATGTGGTATTTATATGATTGAGCGTGTAATCCCAAGCTAGCAATTGACTACATATTGATCACGGGTGCAGTAGTAATTGATTACATGCTTTCAGAAAAACTTAGGCCTACAAAATTATACAGACAAGAAATGCAAGATTTTGTGTTTCATGAAGGTTATTGCTGATTATTTGCCTTCAATATGTTTCAGGTTAGCAAGAAACAGCATGAACTTGTTAAGAATATGAAACAGTCTGGTAAAAGTGTTCAGTCTCAGTCGCTGAACCGTGTTTTAGGCAACCTTGATGGTTTTCATGTACAGCCATATGAGGTATTTGAGGAAGAAGAGCAGAAGAAACTGCACCAGCATTGGTTAGTGTATTTTTAAGTGCAAATTTAATTTTGAACCTTCATGTTTTATTTTTTAAATTTATTGTCTCCAATCTCAGCGTTTTAATCTTAAACATTGGCTAGCAAATTCTGAAGCACAAATCTAATCTTCAACCTTAAGTGTTTTAATTTTTAATTTTATTTTCTCCAATCTCAGGTTAAGTCTTGTTTATGCAGGTTAAACTTGGTTCACCGAGATCTTCCGGAAGCTTATGCAAACCGGAGAGAGAGGCAATCACAGATACAAAATATAATCAGGTCGCTGGAGCAGGAAATGAAAGAAAAGCTAACTTTCTCAGATGAGGTTTCTTCTACTCGTTACTTTAAATATTTTTGTGCACCATATAGCCGTTTGTAGTTATCCATATGCGCGCACACAAATCTTCTTTATGCCCTTATTTTGATCTGATTTATTTATAATTGGATGATCAGAATGATGCAAACGAGGAGGATACCTCTGAAAATGAGATGCAGAATGAGACAGACGCTGGACTGATAGCTAGTGAATCCATCATCCAAGATCCTGCAGATTCTGTTTCCATTTCCTTGGAGAATCGGTCTCCACAGCAGATTCCTTCACTCGATGACACTCTGAACTATATGAGCAAGGATTCAGAAAGCGATCCTGTTCTGTCAAAGTCAGGTAATGCTCCAGAGGATGAGCCACATTACTCAGGGAATTTGAACTCAGCGGATATCACCGTTCGTCAGGAAATTCCTGTCTTGTCTCAAGGTGACGCCTGGCAAGCAAATGACGTGCCACATTCTTATTATGGTTCTACTGCAGGCCTCGAATACACATCTTCAAGTGGGCTATCTCTCGGGCATCCGCAGCCACAAATGATTGAAGATCTGCATGCTCGCACGGTCGATCATCCGGGGCATCAACAACAACAAATGAACGAAGAGCAGCATGCTCGTATGATTAATCTGGGAACTGATTTGCAAATGAAAGACGTGTTTCACAGACAACCAGACAATGTTTCTTTCGGTTCGTACCCGAACCAAGATGGAAATGGGTTGCTTCAATCTTTGTTTAAAGGCCAAGGAATGCCGTCTTACCATCACGAGCAGAAAGCAACGGGGTTGCATTTTCAGTCACCTAACATTTCCATGGAAGACGGTCCATTTCCTAGGCACTACATGCAGCAATCACATCCACAGGCGCTCCTGCAGCAATTGCATCCACAGGCAAACCTGCTGCAGATGGAGCAAGGGTTGAGAAGACAGAATCCTGTTCAAATGCAGCATAACGTGCCGGAGAACATTTACTCTGATGGAGGCAGGTACTTCATTCCAACTCCAAGGCAAGAACACTTGCAACCTCCGCGCGTGCCTGCCAGTGTGCAGGATTCGGCTGCCAATCACATCCTCATGTCAGCACCGGCCATGTCTCATTCACACGGAGGCGGATTATTGAATCAGAATTGGTTTTCCGGTGACCATCAAGTCAATGGTGCCTGGGCTGGTTCAGATGGCGCTGGTTCCCTAAGTCGGGGTATGGGAAGTGGAAGCAATGCAGACCAGAGCTTATTTACAGTTCTATCTCATTGCAACTCGTTACGTTCCGGCACTTCTTACGATTCCATGCGCACCACGGAACAGGTCATTTCACCGAGGAATTACGGGATGCTTGGTGGGGCAACGGTTCCTAGAATGAGCAATGTCTTACCACAGACGGCCAATCCACTCGAATACCTGGGTGGACGTGAAGCAGCAGCAGGTACTTCTCTGATGAATGACGAGATGGTTTGGATGAGCCTGCCTCATCAGAATTCTGCGCTACACGATTCAATGGGAAAACCGTTCTCGAGGCGGTGGAATCAGTGAGAGTAAGTGCATTTTGCTGCTGCCAGTGTTACTTATGAGATAGTTAATAGATATAGGAGTTTGGGACTTGCCAGTTATATGAGATATAGGTAGTTGTATAAACCTATAAAAGAGCCAACTCAACTCAACTCCATGTACATATTTTATATGTAGGCATTAGATGACCGGTCAGGTATGGAGGAAATTAATGGTAGGGTAGGATCAATAAAAACCTGGCATTCTCTTGTTTTGGTAGGCAAGTTACATTTAGCCATTTTTGTTTTTCTTGGGAATTTTGTCTATTTACACAAAAACTCTTTCAATAATTTATAGGCTGCAAATTTACCAGTGCAAATGCTTCAATCAGCAATTCATGTTAGTTTTATCAATTCAATATCAATTTGGCACAATTAATTGTTCTATATCAGTTCACGGATTTAAGATGAATATTAGCGATCTCCTTGATCCATATTTTGCACCATTATTATGAAATATCAGTGATTTTTTTTATTCAGCGAAAAATCAGTAATTGTTGTTTCAGACAAACGATGTTATAGTTGTGTAGGTTGAAGAGTTCTCTGATGAGAACATTGGCACCACAACTTGGGAGCAATGTTATAAAAAAGATAAAATAGGGTCTTTCTGGAGAATAATTCAGATTATTAAATTATTAGAGGATTAATTGGACTCTGCGGTCCTGTAGGCAGGAGTGTATTTTTCATGTTTAGACTAGAGTGTTGCTTTTTGAAGTCCATGTCCATGTGTGAATTGCAATGGAGTAAATCAAGCAATACAAGCAGCTAACAACAAAACCATAAGAGGAGATTTTCTTCAAAATTTATGCTCTAATAGCTGCAGAAACAACAATGTTATATCTGTAAGTTATGGATTAAAGAGGGTCCAATAAGAGAGAGGATGATCCAAGAAAATAGCAATTCATAGAATCGCCTATATAACAAAACAATCAATCAGGTTTTAAATTATGCACGACAAAACTACAGATTAGAGAGGTCTAATGAATACTTGATACTGTAGTGAAGAGCTTGAGAGGAGAAGCTAGGACATTGGAATTGGAGAGAGCTAATTGACTTAGAATGGTTTTAACTCGAAATTCAATTAATCCTCTTTAAATTTCAATTTATCTTCGATTTGTTCCTAAAAGGTCATCCTAGCCTAACTAACGTCTAGCGTTTTTAACAACATTGACTCTACTATTTATATCCATTAGTTTAACATTCAAGTTTAAAATTGTCTTGATTAACAAATAAATTGAACTAGAGCCTAATCTTTCAAGTTTCGGTAAGTTCCACAGTTTTATTTAATATAATTAAAAAAAACTATTTTTAATTTAATAAATATTTATAAACAAATTGATATCAAGCTTAAGCCAAACTCGAGATTAATAATATAAACTTGAGCTCAAGTTGCATTAGATGACCTCAATGCTCACAAAAAAAACACCTGAAATGTATTCACTCTAGGCAATTAACCCAAACACTATAGTCCAATGCACAATTTCTACACAAATGCGCAAAACCTGTGGAGCCTTAGCCTATGCACAACAGAACACCCTAAAATGCACTCATTCAGGTAATTTACATAAACACTCCAATCCAATTCACAAAACCCAAATACACTTCAGAAGCACCTAAAATTCATTCATTCTTTCATTCACTGTTTGCATTTTAGTACTTTATGAATCAAAATTCTTTTGATAACAAAAAAAAAATCAAGGCAGCTCTTATTTGTATACCTATCAAGCAGCTGAGCTGATCTCTCCTCTTATCCTTTCACAGTTCAAAAAAAAATGTATGTAAAAGAAGAATTTCACAGATATCAGTATATCACATTGAATGGGGGATTACAGGTTCGTTCATTGTGTGGGTTGAAACTGGCTTCCCTCCCCTGATGAAAACTGGTGACCCTTCGCTTATCGCCATCCTGATCTCGTGTTGTAGTATATCTTCCAGCTCCTTCACCACACTGCTCATTTCGGGCCTCATTGGATTTGCACGCTCCACGCATTGGACTGCCAGCGTTATGCACCCTTTTATTCCTTCCACCGTGAAGCTTCTTCCCAGTTTCTCATCAGCAATGTCCGCGATTTCATCACTTTCTTCATTGGTTCGTACCTTTATTGAGGCAAAAACAATAGTTTCAGACTGAACTTCGAGTTAATAAAACCATGCAACTTGTTGTAAGGGTCATGGAATTAGGGCATACCCATTCGACAAGGTTCGGGCTGGAATCTGGATATGGTGAAATTGTTGCATGGTGTCCACTTACTAACTCCAGGAGGAATACGCCGAAACTGTACACGTCGGTCTCAACAGAATAGTGTGAGTGCTCTATCACCCTGGGCGAGAAAACAAAAGGCATATCAGATAATGATGAATACACGACATGGAGGATAATACTAAATGTGGGAAGTCAAAGTGGGCATACTCCGGGGCGAGGAATATCTCATCTGCTGCCACTTGAGAAGACAGGCCTCCGAGATCATCTCTTTCGAGGAAGAGGCGGATACCGGCATCAGCAACCTTAACTTTAAAACTTTCATCCACAAGAACATTGGCTGTTTTGAAGTCCCTGTGAAGCAATCGCGGGCTGCGGTAATGAAGATGTGCCAAACCTGAACATGAATTGCATGGAGAACGCATAAATCAGAGAGCAGTGCTACGATAAAAACCTATGTACAAAGGAAGCTTGTAAACATGATATTCATGGAGCTGCTAGCAATGTTAAGACACTTCATCAACAGAACAAAATAATATCAAGAAGACAATAAAGTCTCGCTGATTTAGCAGAGAGATCACCTTTAGCTGCTCCTATAGCTATTGAGAGCCTTTGCTTGAAGTCTAGCATCTGATGTGAAAGCGGGTCGTCATCTGATGGGAATCATGAAATTTCAGTATGCATAATAATCTTTGAAGTAAGCAATGAATGCAGAAATGCACAAAAAAACATATTACATAGACATTAATATGATGCACATTACATATACACTAGTTTTCTTCAACCCTGTAACTCCAATTGTCGGGATCAGAATAATTATTCTACTAAGCATATCTCATTTCTCCCAACCCTATAACCCATAGACTAAAGTAAAATGCCTAGAGTGACATAAAAGATATGTTTCAACGCTAATAGATGAAATTATGAATGTTGGGTTGGCATCAAATTTGGGAATAGAGCATTGTAAAGGTAATTACATGTTGACTATAAGTGATTAGATGGAAGTTCAGTGTGGAGATTGATACAGATGTTTATGCATTACCAATATGCTCTGTAGTAGTCAATTCTTATAAAAGCAAAAATGATGATCGGCAAGAAAGTTACCACAGAACAAATGACTGGAGACACTTCCATTAGGTACAAGCTCAAATACAAGAAACTGAAGATTTCTTCCCTGGCAACAGCCCAAAAGAGTTACAAGATTCTGGTGCCGAATAGATGAGAAGTAGCGTGCCTGTTAGTAAAGTTCAGTTCCATTAGATAAAACCATGAAGACAGAACACTCTATAGTAAGGCAACATGATTTATCACCCTTTTGTCAGTCCATCAAGAGAAATTATCCCAGAAATCATAACTAAAATCAATCAAGAAAGCGCTTCTTGAATGGAGTTTGAGATTTTACGACAAGAAAGAAATTTTTGTAGGAGGAAAGTGATTAATTTACCCTTTCTGCAAATTCTCTAGTCCTTGCTCCTGGGCGTTTTTTGATGGCTATGCGCGTCCCATCCTGAAGCAACCCTCTATACACCCGGCCAAATTTTCCCTCCCCAATGAAATTATTCTGACTGAAGTCCCCTGTTGCCATATACAATTCTTCAATTTGAAAGATCCTTGCTGGTCGTGACGAGATGCTTGCTCCTCGTGAGGATGACTCCGCTCTGTCACGGGTTTGAACTGCAGGTCACAGTGCACAGCACAACAAAGTAAACCATCTTTACACTGAACTCGTTACTAGCATTTCAAGAAAGCCAAGAAGAAGAATAACATTATGAAAGAACGGTCGTTACCTCGAATGGGCGGCTTAGAAGGCACTGCTTCCGAAGTTGTAGAAACATTCTGATCCAGCCTGCTATCTCGCTGTGTCACATTCTGAAGCCGTGATGATGACTCCGCTCCTTGTGATGATGACTCTGCTCTGCCACGGGCTGCAAGTTCAACTGCAGGTGACATTGCACATCAAAGTAAAAAATCTTTACACTGAACTGGACAGTATTTCAAGAAAGACAAGAAGCATCATGAAAGTATTGTCGTCACCTCCAACGGCCGGATCAGAAGGTGCTGCTTCAGAAGTTCTTAGAAATTCCCGAAACGGCCTGCCACCCCGCAGCGTCGCATGCCGAAGCTGGATGGTAGATGGATGAGTCACATTCCTAGGACGACAGAGAAAGAACCATACGAGGAAGATAACAGTCACCACAAATGCCAACGATCCAAAAGCACCTCCAAGTATTGCTGCAATTGTAAGAGAAGAAACCATTTGGTATGAGAATCACAATTGATGTTGATGGAGCAAAAAGAAAAAATGAAAGAGGAAAAATGAAATTGCCACCATCAGACCTTATATAGAGCCACATTCCATAACAGAATCACATAACAGAAGCAAGTTGCAGAATCAAGTTGCATAACTGCTAAATTCTAGAACCTCACCTTTCAAAAAACCATTTATATATGTATATATATATTTTTGATCAGCATTTCAAAAAAAGCTATATCAGATGATGAAATGAAACCATTCTAGAACATATTAGGAAAGGGCTAGAATATTACAATTGAGCAAGTGCTCTCATTAGGGTTTCACAATTGCTTCATCGTTCCAACAGTAAATTCAAGCAGAAAACAAATCAGCACTTGCAAATTATAGCATAAAAGATATGGGATTTCACTGCAGATGTGTATCTAATTCAATCCAAAACCAAAAATCAAATCTTCAAACCTGATCTCTAGAGACCTCAGCTTCATTTGCCCCAAAAATGCCATTATCACCCACAATCCACATTGAGATTGCCAGCCAAATCGGAGAGAACCCAGAAATCAATGCCCCAAAATGAAAGGAAATTGAGTCTCTTTCTCACCATGAGAGCGAACTGGTCGAGACTCACGATGATACAGGCGAGACGAAGAAGAAAGGCGAGAGAGAGAGAGAGTGGAGCTTTACACTCTCGGATTGCTGATTCAGTTTATAATATTTTCAGATTCTCAATATCTACTTATTTTACCATTTCACTTTTATTTCGTCACTGTTCGGCTACGGCAATTGAAAATAAATTTAAAAAGATAAAAATACTTTTCAAATTAATTTTATTTAAAATATACACAAAAAATATGTAAATTGCAAAATTTCATACAAAATTTTGGACCTCTTATAACATTGTTATTAATAAATTATAAACATGAAAATGTTTTTATTTTTTTAAAATACGAAAAATTATATTTATCATTAAATAATCACAAGCAACTAATTTAGTTTTGGTATCCATGAATTTTTACAAGAGAGTATTGTGTTTTTATTTTCATTTTTGTAAAAAAATGTGTATTTTATAAAAATGACAAAATTGTCTATGAAATTAAAACTTTTATAACATCTGATCAAAGAAAAAAGAAGACTTTTATAACATAGTTTTAACTTAATTTTTTAATTAAATTGCAAAATCTGATCATACAAATATACGTTAAAGAAAAATAGAAAAATTTATTATTTTATTTTTTTAAAAAATAAATCTTGATTTCATGAGTAATTTTGTTTATTTTACAAAAAAAATACTTATTTTGTACAAAAATGCAAACAACACGCACATTTTTGTCATATTTTTGTTATTAAGAAATAACAAGATATTCTCTTACAAAAAAGTCAAGTACATATACTTTTTGCACGAAAATACAAACAACACAACACAACACATTGTAATGCAACATTCTCTTCCAAAAGAGTCATGTATATGACACTTTTTTTTCTATACAAATTTTCCTTCGTTTTGAATGTCAAATGAACCAACCAAAAATAGTAATAAACGAGTCATAGTTAAAGATGATAAAACCTTTATACAAGAAACATGTAAAATTTTCATACTGAATCACCTAAAATTTCATAGATGACAAAACACTTTGATTCAATTGGGAATCACCTAAAATTTCATACTGAATCAAAACAAAAAATCAAACAACTGAGCTGACTTCTCCATTCACAGTTCAAAAAACTCAAAAACACATGTATAATTTCAGATACAATGTCACAATGAATCAGAATCTGTACTGAATCTGTGGATCCCTGACTCGTGCTCGAGTATTCGTTCCAGCTTCGATACAATGTGACTCATGTTAGGCCGCATCGCTATTGAACGATGCACACAGTCGATTACCATCTCCATGCACTTCCACATTCCTTCCACTGTGAAGCTCTTCCCTAGTTTCTCATCGGCAATCTTCGTGATCTCATCGCTTTCCCCATTGTTTCGTGCCTTCAATGACACGAAAACAGCCATAAGTTATAGTTTCAGATTCATCTTCATGCAATCAAAACAATGTAACTAGTAATAGTGTAGCATCTTTGAGTTTCAGAGAGAAAAACAGTGATAATTATAGTTTCAGATTCATCTTCCAGCTATTAAAACCATTAGAACAATACCCATTCGACGAGGTTTGCGCTGGAATTTGGAAATGACAATTCTGTCGCGTGGCGCCCGCTTAAAAGCTCGAGAAGGAATACACCGAAACTGTATGCATCGCTCTTGGTAGAGAAGTCTTCATACTTAATCACCCTGAACAAGAAAATGAGAGGCGTGTTAGAAAATAAGGGAAAATAGCAAAATGGTGTTAATTGCAACAAAAAAATGATGTGAACTTTGTTTTTTTTGAGCAAAATGCGTATATTTATACAAAAATGACAGATATTGTACCTGAAAATAATTTCAAATATAATTGTACAACGTGAAAATAATTTAACTACAAAATTTTATTGCACAAGTTTTAGTTGCGTAAAGATTCGAAGTTCGCAACCCCCTTTTGCCATTATCAAAGTACACAACACCCTCTTGCATAAGTGTGATAGTATACATCACGTTTTTTTTTCCATTTACCCTAGATAATATGATGAATACCCGACATGGAGGATAATAATGAACATGGGTGTTTACTCTGGAGCGCGGAATATATCATGTCCCGCCACTTCAAAAGACGGCCCTTCAAGATCATCTCTTCTGAGGAACTTGAGGTCACCGGCACCAACAACCTTACCTTCGAAACTTTCATCCACAAGAACATTGGCTGTTTTGAACTCCCTATGTATCAAAGGAGTGCTGATGAAATGTAGATAAGCCAAACCTATTAATCATAAAACAGCGCTTCAACAAAATTTCTGTAAAAAGGAAAAATCTGCTAGCAATGTTGGGAAATTCTACCAACAGAAAAGAAAATATCCACTGATTTAGCACAAGAAAAGTTGTTTGGGTATGCAGAGGCTCGAGGGAGCTTACAAACGAATATTTGTGGATTTGATAGTAATATTTGGGTGATTTTGGAAAAATAATATGAAACTACAAAAGCCATGAATTTCTCAATGGTTATGCAGAAGAATTACCTTTAGCTGCTTCTATAGCTATTGAGAGCCTATGCTTGAATTCTCGCATCTGCGGCGCAACTTGGGCGGCGTCTGAATAGATGAAACCGTTAAGTTTCAATATGCATTAGAATCTTCGAAGTAAACATAATGAATGCAGAAATACACAAAAAAATTAAGCTCTTGTTACATATAAACTAATGTGATCCAATTACCGGGATCAGAATAATTATTCTACTAAAAATCTCTCATTTCTCCTAACCCTTGAGGGTATTGAATATAACCTTTAGATGGAACTATAATGCCTAGAGTAACGGAAAAAGATACGTTTCAACGCTAATAGATGAAATTGTGAATGTTGGGTTTGCATCAAATTTGGGAACCAAGCATTGTAAAGGGAATTACAATATTCCATAGTAGACGTTTCTCGTAAAAGCAAAATGGTGATTGGCAAGGGAGTTACCACAGAACAAATGAGCGGCTACGCTTCCCATAGGTATATACTCATATACAAGAATCTGAAGACTATTTTGCTGGCAGAAGCCCAATAAAGTCACGAGATTCTGGTGCCGAATAGACGAGATGTAGCATGCCTGATGGTAAAGTTCAGTTCTGTCAGATACAACCATGAAGAAACAACACAAACAATAAGAGATACATATAGCATGATTATCCAGGAAATCATAATTCAGATCAATCAAGATAAAGCTTTCTACAATGAAGTTTAAGCATCTTATATCATCGATTTTCTCGTAGGAAACGAAATTACCCTGTCGGAGAATTCTTTAGTCTTTTCTCCTTTGCGCATTTTGACTACAACGAGCTTCCCATCAGGAAGAATTCCTCTGTACGCCCGACCAAATCTTCCCTCCCGAATGAAATTATCGCTACTGAAATCTCCCGTTGCCATATACAACTCTCCAATATCAAAGATCCTCGCTCCTTGTAATGATGGCTCGTCTCTGGGTAGTATTTCAACTGCAGGTCACAACAGTGCACAACAAAGTAAACAATCTTTACGCTGCTGAACTGGATAGTATATTTCAACAAAGCCAAGAAGCATCATGACAAAACTGGCGTTACCTTGAATGGGCAGATCAGAAGTTGTTGAAAAATTCCGATGCGCTAGCTTCACATTCTGGCTTTGGCTGCTAGTTTGACGCGCCACATTCTTAGGGAGACAGAGAAAGAACCATACAAGGAAGATAATAATCCCCACAAATGACACCGAGCCTAAAACAACTCCAAGAATTGCTGCAAGAGAAAGAGCCATTTGGGTATGCAAATCACTTTTAAGAGAGCAAAAATAAATTGCCATCATTAGTCTTTTATATAGCCACATTCCATAACAGAAACAATCTGCAGAATGAAGCTGCTAAATTCTTGAGCCTTACCTTTCAAAAGGCTATAACAGTATCAGATGATGAAATGAAATCATTTCACATAAACTACAATGCACAATTCAAAAGGAAATTAATTACTAAATGGAAATGATCAATTACTCTCTGAATAGGGTTTTAACAATTGCTTCCTCATTT
The DNA here is from genome assembly GCA_963920655.1 of Geranium rotundifolium. Taxonomy (NCBI): domain Eukaryota; kingdom Viridiplantae; phylum Streptophyta; class Magnoliopsida; order Geraniales; family Geraniaceae; genus Geranium; species Geranium rotundifolium. Next base: position 24,715,749 of record OY987321.1, read on the forward strand.
CAAGCAGAAAACAGTCAGCATTTGAAGGTTATAGCAGAAAAGTAAATTCAATCCAAAACCCAAAATGAAAACAAAGAGGGTCTCCTCTGTCTATGCATTAGAGTCAACTGACCTAGGTCAACTTCAGCCGAGGTCATCAACACCAATGTGATGGAGGCACAGCACAACCAAGGCAAGATTGGGAAATTCAGGGATTTGGGAGGGTGCTCAAGTTCATGTCTTATGTTATTTTATAGTGAAAATATTCTGATATTATTCATTAATCTCAAATTTCCACTCCCCTCAAAACCACTTAGATAAGATATACTTGTAGATTATCGAACTCAAATTTGAACCCTTATCAAATCACTTTGCTTCTTGTAGATAAATCTCACAAAATTACATTGAGTTGGCACATTTCCCAATGAAGTAACTTCTTTTTTTGGTTTTGAAAGGTTTTGAAATGATCAAAATATCTTTACAAATATCATTCAAATTTTCAAACTCATGTCATTGCCCACTGTAAAAATTGAACCAAAACAAATGATAATGAGTTCAAATGGAAATGTGACTGGAAAGAAACAGGTGTATTGTGAAAAAATAGGCATTTCTATTGGTCTCTCTATAAATTTCTATTTTCTCTGCATCCTCTGGTTTTGCTATTACTGTGATTACAGAAAAAGACCCACCAATCCAATAGCCGATTCACTCATCTCCTCCACGAATTGTTCGATTTTTACATCTGGTTTGTGCTATCATGATCACTCAAAATTATCTATATATATAATAATGTAGGATTCAAAAATATAATAAATTAGTCCCATTTATGCTAACATAGAACTTTTATACAACCAACACCTAAAAATTCATGTACAAACCCCAAATTCTGTTGATGAACATAAAAGAGTATAACATGGAGTTTCTGATTACATTATACAATTTTAACAAGTCATATTATACAGAAACTAAGTTACAGAGCATCACAATAATGTCTTCCAGATACAGCTACAACACCAAAGCCATTTCCCAGACAAATACATTGCAACCACAAGCTAAAATGCACTCAAAATAACTAAAATCCAAATTCAATGAACAAATAAATAAATTAAATTGAAGGTGTAATTTATAAAAAATTATGCATAACCTATCAAAATTATGCAAAAGCAATTTGCAACATAAATGCTATAACAGAATTTCAGGTGATGAAATTAAATCATTCTTTGGGGGGCTAAAATATTACCCCCATATTAAAGTGAAAACCCGAAAAGTAGTGAATGAAACTAACTTATCAGGACATGATCAATGGGGTTTCACAGCTTGTAATTTCAATTAGAGAACAATGAGCATATGAGTGAGGTTGTAAATGAAATGCATGCTACCAAATACAATCCAAAAACAAGCATTGATTGTGACAGAAGGAAGTATAGATCAACTGATTGTGCCACACATCGAGCACGAGCTCGAGCACTCAAAGGGTTATTCCAGAACTCGTCGTCCTCGTACTTGACGTATGGCACGCTCAGTTGACCTATGCTGAGAATGAGATATGGGGATTGGGATAATTATGTTTCTGAAGATCTGGGGAGCAAGCAAGATGGGTTTGGGGATATTTTGTTTTGGAAGACATATATAACTTTGGGGTTTTTGTTTTATTTGTTCTTGAAAATTACAGAAAATACATTGCAACCATAAGCGTGTACTTAAAGTAACTAAAATCCAAATTCAATGAACAAGTTGCCAAGAAATACAATTAGAGAATTGCACAAGACAAGTTAGTTATCTGCAACTTACCAATTCAAGTAAAATTAAAGGTGTATTGTGATCAATGAAGAAAATAATAATATAAACCAATTTAGCTCAAATGTATCATAGGGAAATAAAAAAAATTTCAGCTTAAATGTCAAAAGAACAATGGCTTTGACATTTAGGGCATTGTCATCCCTAACAATGGCTTTAACCTGATTTTGCATATACATACTGCAATATCACCAAGGCACATAATTTAACAGATAACACAAACAGAAAGCATGCATAATTTATAAAAATTTAAAACAACTCTGCAAATTAAAACCCTTAGTATCGGATCCAGGGAACTAGACCTAGAAAAAACCCACCTAAAATCCATACACAATAAACATCCAAAAATTCAATTTAGAACCACCTAAAAGTTTTGTTTATTCACAGATTGCCATTTCTGAATCAAAATACTCTTGAGAAAAAAAAATCAACACAACTCTTCTTTATACTCTTTATTCATGTATCTCTCTTATCCATTCACAAAAAAACATGTATGTAAAAGAAACATTGAAGAATCTCACAGTATCACAATAAATGAATCTGTACTCTCATTATGTGTGCATTACTCGTTCCTAAGTATCTGTTCCAATTCCTTTACCGCGTAGCTCATGACAGGCCGCTTCCGCTCAAAGGATCCACGCATTGGAGCACCAGCTGTATGCACCCTTCCATTAATCTCATCGCTTCCCTCATTGCTTTGTAGCTTCAATTTATTCAGAGAAAAACAACAATAGTTTCAGATTCACCTTGTAGTTAAAACCGTTTAACTTGTAACAGTGTAACATCTAGCAACCATGTTGTAATGGTCATAATTAGGACATACCCATTCAACAAGGTTCGGGCTGGAGTCTGGATATTTTAGTCATTTTAATGTTGATATTTATCAGATGTTGACAAAAATGTGTTGAGTGAGAAAATTGTAATTTTAAGGGAGTCACACTATCCCTAACAGAGTTAATACTTTTCAAGAGTGATAGATGAAATCGAGAGTTGAAGTAGCATCCAATTTTGGAAATGAGCATGAAGAAATGGAACTAAGTTATGAAGAAATTATCTGCTTTCAATAGGGTTTCACAATTGTTTTGCTCATTGCAACAGCAGAAAACAATAAGCATATGCAGATGAGACTTGCACTGCCAGTTCTATGTAAGGACTTGGGCTTCATTTGAGCCCATCATATTCTGGACCAAAAGCCAGCACCTGGTTATTAGTAGGCTTCCATTGGGCCTCTTATAGAATAGCAATGCCCGCCCGGCCCGATCCCTGACCCGCCCAGATCAGGAATACGATGTCCACTAATCTAGAGCATTTTACATATCCTCAATGCACCTACAGTGAATATAAGCATATTGATTTTATTGCAGATTCTAGATACAAACCTACAATGGCAGAGTTTAAAACAATACATTTGGATCCAAAAGCAGGTATTAAGAACATTGGCTTCTTCATTCAATCACATGGCTGCACAAAATTCCAAGGAATCCCCCACAGTGTTGGGCTTCACCCAAAGTGGCAATGTTTTGTTACTTCCATAGCTGATTGCTTCAAAGAAAATATCCCACTGCACACTATACTGTCAAGCCCTACTCAACACTATTACTACACAGTCACAACACTTGATAGGTCACACAACCTGGTCTGTACTTACCTTGTAACCTTAACAGTAATGCACCCTCTTTTGCTTTTTCCTGCTCTTACAAAAGTTCTTGAGACAGCCTGCCATCAAACAAGGAGTTAGAATCATTAAATCATGTTGGAAGGAATAAACAACTCAGAAAGTGATTCTACACTCCTTTTTAACGTAGATCTCATAATATTTCCAGGCCTCCTCCTTTCAGCTCGAGCTTTTAGGTGGGTGAGATTTGATATAATATCAGAGTTTGGTAGTGTTTGACCTTTACACCCTTACGAGCCAATAACCCATTTGTCATTCCATGTGCAAAGTCTCATATATCACGAATCCTTGTAATTGTGCACTCTAAACATGTATATAGATAGTTTAGCAATGATTCAAGGATAGAAAACCAGACAACTGCGGGACGATAACCGACCAGCCATTTGCCTGTACTTGGAGCTGATAATAACAACCAATGCTTTCACAGCTAGGAAAGTGAACCAGATGATGGTGATGTGTCATGTGTCATGTGTCACCATCTCAACGTACAAATTCACACAGTAAACTTTAATCAACTAAAACCAGGTTCCAACTCTATGATTGCAACCTGTTAGCATATAGCAACAATAGACATGAGGAAATGTATTAGACTTTCATATGACACTCATCTTTTCATTACATGTCCTTCACCTTCAGTACGTTACAGGAAATAGAAGTGGCATGAAGATTGAAGATCTGAATATTTACGCAAAAAAGAGTTTTAACCCATGTCAGACAATTTTCAAATTATTGCCTGCCTAAAATACCCTTTTCAATACGTGGTAACTATATTGTATATGTTTTTTCCGTTGATTTCTGAATGCAAGATGTATTCCCATCGGTGGTGGAAATGCATCTCAAGTTCTCACTCATACCTATAGCTCTCACTTCTCACTGTAATGCATAAATTCAGAAAATGATAATTCTCTGAACACGTCTCAGTGACATGACTATTTCCTTAGGATCAAAATAGACACAAGTCAGAAACACATAACTTATCCCGTATTCGGTGCTAGTCCAACTATGGAAACAAACATTCTTGAGATAATTCTTTCTAAAAAGCAACATTCTAGAGATAATAATGAAGTCATTTGAGGATAATAATGGTAACTATTGTATATTTCACTTCCATGACAAAAACAGACATGCATTTCAGAACATCAAAGTCATTTTAGAACCAATACGAGTTTCTAAAAGTATAAATTTGACAAGGAAATAAATTATATATCCTCAATGCAACTACAGTGAATAGAGGCATATTCATTTGATAGCAGTCAGCCTCTAGCTACTCGCTTACTGTGCCAGTGCTTAAAACAGATAGTAATTCAAATACAGTTGGATCCAAAAGTAGATATTAAGGACATGCATTGGTTTATTCATTCACATGGCCACAGATTCAATCAGATTATGTTAACACAAAATTCCAAGGGATCCCCCACAGAGCTGGGGGCTTCACCCAAAGTGGCAATGTTTAGTTACTTTCATACTTGATTGCTTCAAACCAAAATATCCCACTACACACTCTACTGTCTATCCCTACTCGACACTGTTACCATACAGTAACACAACTTGGTCTGTACTTACCTCGTAACCTTAACAGTAATGGAGGCTCACTTGCCTTTTCTTGCTCTTACACAAGGCCATGAGACAGCCTGCCATAAAATAAGGAGTTAAGAGTCGGTGAGCATGCTGGAAGGAATAAACAACCCGAAAATGATTCTCGTAACCACTTGATAAACATTTTCAGGCCTCCGCCTATCAGTTCGAGCTTTTAAGTGGGCGAGATTTAGTATAATATCAAATTTTGGTGGTGTTTGACCTCTACACTCTTAAGGGCCAACAACCCATTTGTTATCCCACGCGCAGAGTCTCATATATCGTGAATCCTCTCAATCCGCCTGGCCTGCATGTGAGGAGGGGGAAGTAAACAAGATAAATGAGTTTAATTGTATTGAGTACTCCAGAAATGCATATAAATAGTTTAGCAATGATTAAAGAACAGAAAACCAGACAACTGCGGGACGATAACAGACCAGCCATTTGCCTGTACTTGGAACTGATAATAACAACCAATGCTTTCACAGCTAAGAAAGTGAACCAGATGATGGTGCTGTGTCACGTGTCACCATCTCAACGTACAGATTCGCACAGTAGACTTTAATCATCTAAAACTAGGTTCCAACACTATGATTGCTACCTATGAGCATATAGCAACAATATACATGAGGAAATCTGTTAGACTTTCATATGACACTCACCTTTTCATTACATGCCCTTCACCTTCAGTAAGCTACAGGAAATAGACGCAGCATGAGAGGCGAACGAACATCGAAAGCTTTTTTGTCTTTGAGCTGACAACACCTTTCTCCTCCTGCTCAGGCTCACTGTATACTTCTACAGATGCAGTGCAGACATGCTTGTAGGGCATTGCTTGAGCTCAGGCTCAACAAAACTATCCCCACGAGACTCCACCAATCATCAAATTTTAAATAGTGCAATAGATATCATGTTCCACATCAATCAAGTTTAAACAGTACCATAGATAGCATGTTCTGCATCTTCAAATATCACGACTGTACCTGCATCATTTGTCGACTTAAGTAAATATCTAGCATTGCAAAATGGTAACCAAATAAGGCCCCGGTTGCATTGGTATATCAATGATACCGAAGTTCGCCTTACAGAAGATCCAAATAGAATTGTCCAGCTGTGGATGAATGATGACAAAAGATATGAAAGAGAAATGTACTTCTTTCTCTACCAGATTATAACTATCGTAATGCAATGCTAACAAGCTAGTTTTTACCATGAAGGGACTTATAATTAAAACTATAAATTTCTAGTGCATATCGATAACTGAGTTCAAAATCATATTCTGATAACACTTAACATATGCATTCAATAGTTACAAGAGGTGATTACAGCCAAAGTTCAATGAAATTTATATTATCCGCCAAAACATTCACATGATATATTTAGTCCAGTAAAGCAGTGCAGTCGAATTAAACCCCGTCAGAGCTTTTGCATATGGAAACCATGTATAATCTGTGAAATATTTAGCGTGTGATCCAAATATTAAGGACACAACGGAACATTTGCGTGATCAGAAATATTCTGTCTACTATGTACAGAAGATAATGTAAATTTTATCAACAAGTAGTTCCTCTTCTTACTTTTCTCACTGGTTGCGGTGGATAATGAATAATTTCTTTTTACACAATATAGAAACAAAATCAACGTTCACTTCCCTACCAAATAAGCCAAACTGTATTGCAGCTCTATGCTAACAAAACTAGCTCTAACAGGGAACAAATTTAATATTCAAGTATTTTAATGCAACATAATTTAGTAGGGGTAAGTACATGGCACCTAGTGCACTAGACAAACATCTTTTTTTGCATCGACTATCTCACCTGGAACATGAACTCGGAATAAGTTTAGCAAGTTCATGCAATCTGATTAGCCATTTAACTATAGTTCAAATCATCTTAAGGCATGACAGGATTTGACAAAAATAAAATCCTTCCAATCAGGTGGGGGCCCATCTTCCACAGAAAGTACCTCAAGCAGAAAATGCTATATATTAGCTCAAGCAGAAAATGTTGTTCTATCTGGATTTGACCACGTCTACTTCCTCACTACCACATTCACAACACTATGATAAATGAAACACGCCTCAATCCACCAGTTGTTAACTTGTGTTCATCAGTGTGCTTATTTTTGTATATAAAATGATCATGCTAAATTGTGGGTCTAAAAACCACTACAAACATTATGCATGATATGAAATTGACAGAACCCCTAACCAGAATGTTGGATCTTTCTTAATGTTTCTTTCCCCTTGTATCGATGTAAAACTTTCTAATCCCTCCTAATAAAAAAAATCCTCGATCTTTACACTTCACTAAGCATAGAGCCTTCATTTGAAGTCCCCTTCCTTACACACCTTTATTTATATCTAATGTGTCTCCTATGACAGCCAAAGCAATCTAACATAAACCTATCCAAGAGAACACTAAAATGAAGGTAATTCATGAGTGCTAGTGCTACCTATAATAAGCTTAGAATAGCATTTATGTTTAATTTCCTTTTTGTTGGTTGTGGCAGTTGCAGTTATTAGGATGGATGCATCAGAAACTACGGCAGAAGAGCGCAGAAACATTCAAGGACTTCACAATTGGTATTCCTTCTGTCGTCATTTCTGCTTAGCAATAACACGTAATCATTATATGAAAACAACATGATCATGATATCACACTTGAATTTCCTTACTAGTTATTTCTTCAGTGATTCTTGACACATTAACTACAATTTTTAAGCCAAAAAATATATACACCATGTCCCTCGGATCAGTTGCACCAAGCAAATCAAGGTTCAGATATCTCCAATCTCATAGGATTTCCAACACCCAAGCAACCATATTGGCCAATACCACTTGCGGTTTGTGGGAAATGGCCGCCTCAAATTTGTAGTTGGCAAAATCATTTTAAACTGTAAGAGACATTTCAAAGACATCACATAGAAGCCCTAAAAGTTCACTCACCTTCTTCGCGCGCCCTCCAACAACTGTAACAGCACAAAGCTAATAACAATAAGTCTAGTATACAAATGCTGGTAAGTATGCATTCTTAATTAGGTCATGTTAACAATGCTGTAACTCTTTTCCAAAATTCCAAATTCAGGCAACTCTTGCACTAGCCTTTCTGGGAAACTATCACTCAGTGACCAAGACTTCCCTTCAGAGCCAAGTTTCAGCTCTAGACGCTGCTCCAAATCCTTAAAGCAGCAGGATCGAGAATATGATAAATCAGTTTCTGAATTTGAAGTCAATGGAGTGAAAGAAAACTTTGAAGACCCATCCCTAGTTATCTCTGAGAGCTTCAGTGGTTTTCTCTCCATTGGAACTTTTGGTTCTGAAACTATTATCAGCGAGCCAGAAACACCAACATTTGCAACATTAAAGGAGAAGGCACCTAAGATCAAGCCAGAGGCTGTAGAGAATGACTTGAAGCTCATCACTCAGAAACTAGAAAAGCTGCATGATGATGAGGCTAAGGAAGAAGAGCATAGTGAATCATCTGGGATGAACACTCATGAGAGAAAAAGCAGCCAGCATATCGAGGGAGTCAGTGCAGAAGATTGTGGAATGTATGGGTCTTCTTCAATAGAGCGTTCTGGAACAAGAACTGAGGTAAAGAAAGAGAAGACATCACTTGCAGAGCTGTTTGAGAGAACAAAACTAGTGGACGAAAGATCCAAACACGGGGAGATGCAAAATAAGCGAGCACAGAAATCTTCCATGCATCGCATGAAAAAGATACTGAAGAAACTCTGTGTTTCTTCAGAGAGCTTTTCCCATTCCATTTCTGGTGTTTCTACTATGAAGAACAAACTCCAAAAGGTAAGCCACACTACTTTTTTTCCTGAGGACTATGGTTCATCACAAATACCCAAGATGCATATCATTACATCAGAATTCTCTATATTATAACATGTCATAGTTCAAACTCTTCACATGAATGGAAAGGACATCCACTGTACAAGTGGGTTAATCAAAGAGGCAAATACAGTAGATTGTAAATTCCTAAGGCTCTTATCAAAAGAAATCTTGATATTAAGAGACCAAAGTGCAGTTATTTATTATTGTTAATCAGGAAAACTGTGGAATGAGAATAGTTTAATTAGTCAATAATATTGTGAAGTACAGCCTGACTAATAATCATTCATGTGATCATACTCAGATCCTGTACACTCCAAACGACCCAATGCACAGCACTTTAATCATGATCAAAGTGTACAATTTTGAATTTCAGCAAACACACATGTACAAATATTTACAATACACAATCACTAGATATATAATGTTTGGACCTTCAGTATGAAAGTACTAAATATATCAGAACCTTCAGTATGTATGTACTAAATATATTTCATCTATGTAGGTCAAGACGATACTCCACAGGAAAGTTCATCCTGAAAATTCTGTGGCCGCGGGAGAGTTTGCTAAACACTACAGAAATAAGAATGGGAATATTCTGCCCAACTCTCACTGCAGGAATATGCACCCAGATGGAGAGAACAGCTCTCTTCCACGGACACCAAATAACTTAAATTTGCCCCAGTACAGGGTCGTTGGAAGTATTACAAGTAAAAATAGAGAGCACTGGATCAAAACAGATGCAGACTGTAAGTACCTCGTTCTATACTCCAAACGAGTCAGACAGTAATTACCTTCATATCATCACTGAAAAAACACTCACAACGTACAACAAATTATAACTATAATTTATTATATCAATAGATGTTTCTGCTTCCACAGTAATTAGAATATGTACAGGGTCCAATACAAATATTACGCCATTGTGACACTTAATTGTAGCCTAAAAGGTTGAGGTGATTGTGTTTGCTGACATATACCAGACCCTTTCTATTTATTATGATTGTAGATCTCGTGCTGGAGCTGTAACAATGGCAACTCGAAAGGAATGGTTATTGAAGTCTTTCCAGTGTAAGATCTATTAAAATGGAGTTCAATAATGTTTGCATTTCTATACATATTATCCCCAAAATAATTTAAAATTTAAAATGCGATTCCAATTTCTGAACGCAACGGCTTCAGTCCAGTCCAATGGCTCTATTTTCTCCGGTAGCATTTTCCGTGTGTAAAGTGATTTGGTGGTGTCTGGTGAGATTATTGATGTTTATCATGTTCTTAGAAATGAATAATTAAGTTTGATTCAAGAATATAGACGTAGTTCTTGTTCTCATCTACTATCTAGTGTGATGATAAAGATATGGGCATGGGTATCTATGAGGAAATTTGTGATTTTCACTCACATGGTGACACTAAAATTCTTGAGAACTACTGTTGGTGTCAGTTTGTCACATGACCACTCTAGTTTCATATCAACAAGTATTGAACTTTGCCAAGCAATTACCATTTCTTTCTCTTCTGAGAATGTACTTCAGTTCAACCATTTTCATCATGATTGTAGCTTTGAGTTCCAATTACAAATTGAGCCCAACTTCCAAATCCACTAGGCTTGACTAGACAGCACACAAATTGAGACACTATAGATGATCAATCTGAATACAGTAAATATCAACATTGATGAAAAATTAATGACCTGAAACTTCGAGAAAAAGAAACGCAATCTGATTCGTCGCCGGAGATTCTGAGACCTCGCATTCCGGTGATGTTTGTGTTCATCTGAAATTCAAACAGATACAAATTAACCTATCTGAATTAGGTTTTAGCGAAATTCACACAAGAAGCAGATTCAGAAACGAGAAACAAACCAATTGCGATGAAAAAGCTTGGCTAGACCAATTACTGGGGGCGATTGGGATCGACATTGAAGCGATTTCCGAGGAAGAAGCGAGCGACTAGGGAGCTAGATCAGCGAACTGATTGGGCTCTGGACTTTACAATTGGGCTGGTATTATATGGGCTCATCTCGATTACAAGGCCTGTATTAAAAAATCTTGTTACAATAACCAAAATGATTTATGAAAATAATATAGGATAATTCCATATACTACCCCCTAAAATACACCAAATCTCACCCAACACCCCCTAAAACCATTATTCTCATTAGCATCTCCTTAAAATGGACAAAAATTTCAGTTGTCAAAAATTTATTGTAAAAAGACAAAAATACCCCCTTCCTCACCACTTCCTCACCTCTCCCTCAACATACCCTCTGTCTCTCCTCCCTCTCTCTCCAGAAACGAAATTGCCCCACCAGACCCTCCCTCCACTGTCACCGACGAGCCTCCCTCCGACCAATCCCCTCCCGCCGCGTGTCCACTGTCCAGGCCTTCCAACACAAAAGTACGGGAAGATCTTCAAGGTCGAGTTCAATTTTTCGCCGTGGTTCTCGCCGGAAGTCGAGGAGGCTCGTCTCAAAATTTCTGGAGGGAGGCTCGCCGGCGACGGTGGAGGGAGGGAGGAGAGACAGAGGGAGAGGTGAGGGAGAGGGTATTTTTGTCTTTTTCAATAATTTTTTGACAACTGAGATTTTTGTCCATTTTAAGGGGTGCTAATGAGAGTAATGGTTTTAGAGCGTGTTAGGTGAGATTTAGTATATTTTAAGGGGTGGTATCTGAAATTATCCCAAATAATATTGAATACATGAATATCTTAAAAGTTGAAATCTTCTTTTGAATAATAATGTCCTTAATGTGATCAATAATCCTTTTTTGTTTGGTTTCTGTTGAAATTTGATTACCATTTAATGTGATCAATAATCCTTTTTAAAATTGTCCATTTATATATAAAAGTTTAATTAAAAGCCTTTTCTTATATAATATATTAAAAACATTTTTTCTCAGGCCTATGTGCCTTAATCTTGAACATGTTCATATGATCACTTGGGTAACTATAACAATAAAAATTTAAGACGATCATGTATTTTAGATGGTTAAATTATGGAATGTCAAAAAATAAGAGTAAACGACGAAGTAATCTTTTTTACATTCGATGATAAGTCATCAACCTCTATTTAAATGTTATTAAAAATTAAACTCAGTTTAAAATTTCATTTTTATTTAAATTAAAAAACATATCACATATTTTGAACGTACAACTTTAACACCTCTCAATTGCAAAAGAAATTAGTTATAGAATTATGAGAATTATTTAAGCAGCTAGAATGAGTTCACTTAGCCCAATACTAGTGAAGTGATTGCTTCTCAACCACCAACATGATTGAGTCTACAATTCAGAAAAGGCAGCTATAATGTTACCGTAGAATTCAACGACGACAACATGACAGATTGACAGGAAGCAGCCAGAGGAGGAGGAAACAACCAGAAAGCAACTTAATTTTGATTTTTAATATCAATCTCAATTTGAATTTCAATTAATGAGCATTGATTTGAGAGTGACATATAATGTTGCATATACCAAGTCTAAAATGCTTATATTCCTTTATTAAAACAATATTTTAAGGTACGATGTAGATGAAATGATTTTTCCTTTTTAAATATAATTTGTTTTGGAAAAATGTGAATATAATTTTAATATTAATTTCTAATTGTCAGACCATATTTATTTCTGAAAAATTGGACTGTTGCCCAGGTAGAGTCGTTACATTAAAAATGATCGCACATCTTTATTAAGTGGAATATACTAGTATAGTAAGAATTGCTAAACATTAACGGGTTAGACATAATTCTTAAAACCTAGACGATAATTAATTGGGAACTAGACAAATTTCAAATTTCTTGCAACAAAAATCGTAATTAACTTACTAAAACTCATAATCCATTAGTAAAACTCATATTTCAATTAATGGCTAAAACTCGTATTTCAAAATTCGTAATTCATGATTAATAATTATATGAGTATATCTAGATTGCGGATTTACGTAAGAACATTCTCGAATATATAATTTTTCAAAATTAAAAAAAGAGTGTTCGAACCTGCCCGTCTAGCCCGTATCATAGCGACATAGTCCATTTCGACACCCACCCACCCACTCGACCGACTAGACTGCTTTTCAAAACACGCTACCGTTGAGTATGTCAAAGGTTAATGCTTATGTAGTTATTGATGACCAGATGGGCAGGTCTCATATCAATATCGTGGTGAGATTATAGACACGAGTAACGTGTTTTGGTGGGCGCCCGCTGGTTTAGTCGAGCAGGGCAACCTCCCATTCTTGACAAGGGTGATAAACAAACTATTATGTTATTGATGTGTCATGCCACCCAAAATTTTTGGTGACCATAAATATGTAACTCGTCTCCAATGCATGAGTGTGCATCACTCAACAATTTAAGTGACATATTTATTGCATGTGTCACTTAAATGCATAAGTGGTGTAATATCCATTTTATAAATTATTTGTATTTGTAACTTTGTTAAGTTTGTTAATATTATTTTATAATATTTCACACTCTTTCAGTACACAGAGAATCATATTTTTGAGAAAATGAAGTTGTAGCAATATGTCTAGCTTCAATATACGCTCATTTCAGATATTATTTATTTTAAAATGAAATTTTTGATTGGTATTTTCTTGCGGTATTCTTTTAAGATATTCTTAATACCCTCTTTACTTTTATTTAAGCAACGTGTTAAACTCAAACTATAATGGCCTAAAAAACATAAATCTTTGACACTTTAATTCACAAAAACCAATGAATACGCTAAATAATTAATGGACACGTGATTCGTCTGAGATTTGAACAATAATGCATTAATGTCCCTTTTCAACTCAACGAAGAAGAGACGAAGGAGCTCATCTCAGTCATCACTGTTGCTGGCTGCGCCGACGGACCAAAACCAAATTATTAAAACTACAAAAACACATTTTAATTACAAACGAAGGAACTCAATACTGTTTTTATTTTTGCTTGTCAAAATCATTTTAATAAATAATAAATAATGTGACTTGACTCCGATAACTAGACCGAAGATACTGACAACTTATACCATAACCATGTTTGAGGAGGGATGGAAAATTTTTTTGAACCCATCCGGTACTCAATGAATCCATCCCGATCAAAATAGATAAAATTTAAATTTTTGCGAGTTTGGGTTTTTTGAGCAGGTGCATGTCGACATGTACTCAATCCAATTTCATCCGACACCCACACAAATTTTAAAAAAAATTATACCAAAATTATATAATATAATTTATGTTCTTATTAATTTTCAAAAATAAAGTGAAAAACTTTAATTCTAACTGCCTACTTACACAAAAAACTTAAACTAACAAAATATAACAGTCTATTTATATTAATTTTTTGTTTGTATAAATTCATATTTGAATTTTGGGTCGGGTTTTGGAGAAACCCAGTACCCGACATGTCTTTTGCGGGTCGGGAACCTGGTTATAGTGAGTGAGTTTTTTGTTGGTCAGTTGCTCGTTTAAAGCCAACAAATTTGAGTGTGGATCTGGTTAAACCCGACCCGTTGTCATTTCAGCCAGGTTAAGTTAGGTGTCTGTTTATCAAAATTCAAAAGCATGTTCTTTGTCTTGAGTTGGAAATGACACGTGTCGCTCTATCCTTAAAACCGCACTTGTGTTTTCCTTTGACGGGAGTTGTCTGAATTCAACCTTCTTCTTTTTTTGGTGAATCTAATGTGGAGAATTTGGAGATTTCGTGAATAGTGAAGATTAATGATGAGATTAGTGTATTCGATTAGATTATACGAATTTGTAATGAATAAAGTCGATTTTGTGCCTTTCACCTGATTTTGACCATCTTGAAACAATCTCTGTTGTGGCGGTTGGAGATGAGTATTATGTTGAATTTAAATGGTTGAAATAATTATCTATTTTACTATCTATGATTCACGAGGTTAATTAAGTCAAATACACATGGACACTAGCCCAAACACGAGTAATTTAATCATTTATGAATCACATTAATGACTTTTAATGTGGAGAACTTGTGATATATATTCTCAAGTTACATATCACATTAATGATTTTAAAAATTTAATGAATACTTGTTTCGACATTATAGCAGAGAATATCTCGAATTTTAGTTTAAAATTGTGGAAATCACTCATATTTAAAATGATATAAGTGTTTAAAATTGTTCGAAAGTGGAATGTCGGGCGAAAATGTAAATATCACAAAATAGTAATATTTACACTTTTGCCCAACATTATACTTCTGGAAACATTCCACTTTTAAACGGTTTCGAACACAAGAAATTTCACATTGAAGTGTGCCCCTATATATATAGTCTATTATATCAATGACTAAATGAATTATATATATACTCAGTCCGAACAAACTATTTTTTTTATATATCTTTATCTCATTTTGTGAAGATTCAAATTTAAAATTTTCACTTACTAAAAATTTAGAATTCTACATAACTTCTGAGTAAGTGTTTACAAAATATAACATAAAATAATTGATAACTATAGGATTCAAACTAATTCACGAAGAAAAGAGATCAAATTGATCATAATGAAGGGACCAAATCGTGTACAAATGCATTACTCAAGTACAAATATACGAATAAGCCCTGACCGTCTGATCATCAGATCTACGGCCCGTATTAATCTTATGTTTCAGTGGCACGCGTGGTAATAATTAAGGGAATGAAGGTGCAGAGGCGTGACCTTTTGACTGATGTGGGGGCAATATTGTATTTTTCCACTTCTGATGAAATCAAATCTTCATTCAGTAGCTTGATTCGCGGCATAATCTTTATTTCCCTTTTCCCAATTGCTCAAACCCTAGTCAAAGTATAGAGAATCGGTAGTTGATCTTATGCACACAATCAAGCCACTCCGATCACCGCACACTCCTGCCATTTTCGACGATGGTCCCTTTGAAGCGCAAATCTCAGAGGATAGTAAACATGCCCAAGAATAAGAAGCAAGGTAGGCGATTAAATCATCTATTGAGTAAATTGCATGTTCGATTTAAGTATCCCCATCATCATGTCCTTAATTACATAATTCAATCTTCACTCTATTCCAGCAATGGTTATGTTTATTGGTATATTCTTACAAGTTCAGCTCATTGTTTTCAGTCTAACATATTCATTTTCAACAATTAATCCCAAATCAGATTATGAGTAAATGACTCCAGAATTAGATGCTCACTTGTCAGACTTATTACATATGAACATTAGATCATTTTTGCAATATTTCCAGTCATGCTTACTTTTTTGAATTATACTCATACTCGTTGTCCTTTCGATTAAATGCAGTCACTGAACCTACACCAAATATGTTAGAAACTGGTGTAGCAGATGCGGAAGATAACAATTTATTACGGAATGCGATGCGTAACAGACCGACCAAGCACATTGCCAGAGAGAAACCTAACGAAATAGGTGGACAACAGACACGTTCGTCGTCAAAAAAGAACTCTGCTTTACAATCTACAACAAACAATTATGGTGTCAAGATGCGTTTTCCAAAAAAAGCAAGGTCAAAATCAATGAGGTCCAAAACTCAGTATACTGGGTTATGTCAAGCTCAAAATCAATCCGTCCAGAGCCATTCTGCAGATGATCCAATCATAAGGCCTCCCAAAATTCTATTCCGCCGAATGGTTGTTGACGGTAATTGCTCGACTGTTCCACCACCACCAGATACAATTCCGGAGTATGTCGGCAACGTTGAGCACAATAGCACTGCCAAGCCAAATCAGATCAACACATCTACTGTTGATCCATCCACAACAGAGATCATCGGGGACATGGTTTCCACCGATGACAGGTTGGGTTGTCAACCAACGGATCCGATCCCAGCAACAATTGCACTGTGTTTTCTGATGGTGAGATTAATACGTCAACCGCTCAGCCACTCGGGAATGCAGCGACCAATGACAGTGGCGTGAACACCATTGAAATTAATGCACCGACAACGGAAATGGAATCATCCCCAACTGGTCACGTGCCAACAGGACCGAACGTCGACAATGTGGATGACCACAATGTTCTAGAAGACACTCCCACTGAAATGAATGTCGATGTTCCAAATGTCAGTCAAGATACTCAGGGCGTTGCAGCTCAGCCCGAAGAGGTACTCGATGCCAACGTCAAGTATCCAACACTCAGTTCACGGTCATCACCCCATGGGCTCTTCAAGGCTATCTCAACGATGACAACAATTCAAAAAATGGAAGTAAAATCCATTGGGTTTAGATGGATGTTAGAACTTCGTATCAGTCAGGTGGACACTTCTATCGCATATTGGTTGGTGGATAGGTTTGACACAACCTCAATGTCCTTAGTCCTTCCTGACGGCACCAAGTTGAAGATAACTGAAGATGACACTGAGGCTACTCTCGGCATACCTCGGGGACCATTGAAGATCCATGAGAAAAAGTCTGTTAAGCATTATCCTGGGTTAATGGAGTGGAGGTCCCAATATGGAACAAAGAACAGTAAGATTTCCCCCACCAAGATATATGCGATGATGAAGCTGCAGGAGCAATGTGGCAAGCTATTTAAACAGAATTTTTTAGTTATGTTTTCAACTGTAATGATTGATTTTGGGTCAAGTTGCTTTGCGAATCAAGGTTACTGTGAGGCAATCGAGGACGTTGATATGGCTGCCAATTACAACTGGTGTGATGCGATACTCAAAAGTTTATTGGCTACCAAACTTGATTGGAAACCAGGAGGAATCAAAAGAATCCACAATTTTACGGCCCCCTTACGTTTTTATTAGTGGGTTTGGAACATTTATTTTTATCGATTGTGGGATACCTTTTCATTTACGCATATTACTAACTACTCATTTTTTTCTTCATCACAGCTGTTTTATTTAGATCGGGTGGAGTTTGAGGTAGGCAGAGTTGAAAGAGTGTGGCCAACACTTGTCGGTTGGAATGACAAAATTGTGGAAGAGCGCATAGAGGCCAAAGCACACAAAGGCGTATTTGGGAAGGGGCACATAGTCGCTGAAAGGATGTGTAGGCCCACACCAGCACTTGATAGCGATCCAGCTGATCAATGGTCCCCGGCAAAGGTAACTGAACGAATTTCTCACCTCATTATCATTCTTAATTTCAACTGTTCAATGTGAGTAATATAGAACATGTTTTTTCCCGATGAATATAGCACATGTTATGTTGTATATTACATTATTACTTTACACCGTAATATATCACGTGTGATTGCACGCTCAATTCCTTTACACATTGAGGTTCCTAATAGCTTCGGGAATATAATACTGTTGCGTACACATATATTGACTATGTAGTACATGAATTCAAATAATGAGTCATGTTATTCATGTATTGCATGAGTCCATGACCACATATTTCATGTCTCCTTTCATATATCTCACGATTCCATTTCATAATTCCATTTTATTCCATGATTCCATTTTTATATTCCATGGTTCCATGAATGTTATCCGATATCTCATGCTTATTTCCATGATTCCATCTCTACTGATTTACATGATTCCATCTCCATTTGATTTACATGATTCCATCTTAGCTACTGAAATTCCATGATTCCATCTCTACTACCGCATACACACCAGTTTCAACTCCAACCTAAATGCATGCTTGTATTGTTCTGTTGTCATGTACCAGGTGTATGTCCAACAAATTGATAGCCTCAAGATGGAGATTGGGGCAGGGCTCGTTCAGCTAAGGAATTTGGTCAACAAGGCTGTACAAGCATTAGGCGGTGTCGACATTTTGAGACAACGAACAAAGACTGACAGGATATCTGTTGTGCAAACCAGATTTGCTAACGACCCTTACTGGAGTAACCCAAAAGTTATTGAGGATTGTGATCAGGTCCTGACAATTATGAAAGAGGAAGACTGTTCTAGTGCTTACCCCCAGGACCGAACTGTGACGGAAGACGCGGCGCCGTCGTTCTCACTTGGGTTGACCCCTCCACGTCATCCCGTTTTAAGGAAAAGCACACAATCTAACGTGTCTAAGCAACCACTTGTTGGGATGGTTACCCCCGGTCCGAGTGACCTTGGTCAATCAATATAGCCTAGAGCACTTGAGGATGAGTTTGTAGAGAAATCTGATCCAGACGACGATTACGAACCTGAAGATCCAGTAGGAAAGTCTAAACGGATCCGTGTCCCAAGGAATATCAAACTCCCAAGGGTTAAGCTCTCACCATTTGCTAACCGTCGAACTGATTTCTATACATAAATAAATCAGAACGAGAAAAGGTTTTATGAATGGATCATTTCCAAGGTTCCCGACCCAACAAGGTATGTCATTTTAATACAACACAAAACTATTCACAATTAATTTCAAATTCTTTTTCTTACATTTTTCTACTTGTTTCACCTACCCAAAAGAACTCATTTGTATTCAAGGAGGATAATGGTGCTTTCCCTATTTCGATCACTGAGATGCAGTCACTTGCTGACAGCGTAGATGTCAATGTCGCGATTGTTGACTCATGGTGCAGATACCTAAATTACATGGAGAAGCTTCGTGACCCGGATGGTCCGTGCTCGAAGTTTCATTTGTTGTCTCCGTTGGTTCTTCACAACCGTATTGAAACGCCACATGAACTCCACGAGAGTCAGTATCTTATTTGTATTGAATCCAAAAGTGCTATTTGCACTTTCTGAACGGGATGTGGTCCTCAACACCATCGTCATTGGCTGACCCCTGAAGTAGGCAGGGATCCAAGAAGCACGAAGTTCATACATTGTCGTTAAAAACTTATTACTTTGTAGCTCATATTCTCGTACAATTGCCCTCCACCTGCTCTCAAATTCTTCAATCTCAATGGACCCAGACCAAACGATTGCACGGAACCTCTTCCAGAAATTCGAGTTGTATGATATTGATGAAGCAACCTGCATTGTGAAGAATATTAATTCCCTTCCTTCAAAAAGGAACAGTGGAATAAATTTTTAATTACATCATTCCAAACCAAGTCAAATTATTATATTCTTACTTCACGGGTAATGCAAACTTACTGGTCCTCATGTGATCAAATGTAGACAAAGTTCATAGAACAATGACAAGCATATCATAGTTAAACCAACAATTACTCTACATATCTCTTTAGATTAAACATATAACATAAGGTACCTTCTCCGGGAGTTTTCGCATTATGTGCCACATACACAATTTGTGCCTCGAATCGGGTAATATCTGTCCTATCGCATTCTTCATGGCAGCATCTTGATCTGTTATTATACACAACGGTTGTTTTTGATGCATTGCCCTCATGAAACACTCGAACAACCACACCTATGAGTCTATGTCTTCCTTGCTAACAAGACCAGCTCCAAATGTCACGCTCTATCATTATTATCCACGCCAATGAATGGACAGAAAACCATGGAGTAACTGCAACACCAATTTTAATGTTAATAACACAATAACATGGACAAACATGAACAAACACCATCAGTACATTGGTGCATCTTACCGGTTTGTTCCATACGTTGAATCGAATGATAAACAGTCACCATACTTTCCATAGTTTCGACGAGATACACCATCAGCCCAGAACAACCTTGTAAGGCGATGACATTCGTCGTGAGAATATTCGAAATAGAAATCAGAGTCGAAAGATTGTTCCTTCAGGAACTCATTTATAACCATTTGGACGTCAGATTCGGTGATGTAAACTTTCAAATCCCTTTGAAAATTTTTGAAGTCAGTTACCGTTGCTCCTACATAATCCGGTCCCCCAGCTAGAGTATTACACAGGTTGTGGGCCATAGTGGGACCTATGCTTGCTTTCTGACAGTTGATTAAGAACTGCTTGTGGGCTTCCGTTAAATTTCTATTCGACCGCAGATATTGGAAATCCTCAATTGTGAAGAAAGGGTGATTATGTGACTCAGTAAATTTTGCTACAACATACCCGTTTCCGGTGACAAGTTTGAACGAGATCATTGCTTTGCAGCCAGTTCTTGTAGTCACGCACCGACGCTTGTTGTACTGTCTGAACTCCCCATCTTCGCTCACATCTCTCAAATATTTGTCACCCTCCTTAGCGCACACCACGTACTTCAAAGCAATAACACCCGAACGGACATTTCTTTGAGTTCCTCGACGAGCAACAAAACCACACACTTTGCTATAATCTCTGTAATGTCGGATACCATCATCAAGTGACTCGAACCTCATTCTAATGATTGGTTTCAACCTGTCTGGGCAGCGGGGTAAGTAGTCACCAGAGTCATCTCTTTCCCACCCACCAACCACTGGCACGACGCATTCTGTAATTCATCGACATTAAAATAGATCAAGTCAGTACTCAGGAAGTTGTTCAAATTACAAACCAGATGGAACATTGGAATTGAAGACACCAAGAATGTAATAATGTAACTAGATCCACTGTAATTCAATACCAACGGTTAGAATAATGGACACATGAACAGTGGTCACCAAATCATTCAAACAACTAGTTTCTAATGGAACAATGGAACATTGCACATTCTAATGAACTATGACTCATCAGTGTTGGATGCTGGAACGATGGAAACTAAATCATTCTCAATGGAACGTTGGAATTTCACAAACCTTCAATCTCTTCTCCCGATAGTCCTACATGTTCTCCATTGCCCTCATCTTCTAAATCATGATTGTATGCATCCGCATCTTCTTCATCTGCTTTCACACAAATAATT
This sequence comes from Geranium rotundifolium, assembly GCA_963920655.1. Taxonomy (NCBI): domain Eukaryota; kingdom Viridiplantae; phylum Streptophyta; class Magnoliopsida; order Geraniales; family Geraniaceae; genus Geranium; species Geranium rotundifolium. The sequence goes on from OY987321.1 coordinate 24,737,249, forward strand.
TCATCAAACCCGTTTTCATATATGTGATTTTGATTTCAAGTAGATCAACATCAACCTATCCATGGAACCATGATTACCTGCGTCATCGACAATAAGGTTGAGCAGTTCAACTGGAGAAGCTATTAGTTGACCACGATGAGAATACAATTCAATTCCAATTCAAACTAGAGAGAACGCATTTGACATTCCAGATTCAAATCAATGTTACACATATATAACGCGTATTTCCTTATTTTTCGCCCTAAATTGATTTCCTCAATCTTCAAACGTGACTAAATTACCCTTCAACATATATTTTCAGATTTTTCAGCCTCCAAATGGAGTCTAATCTCAATCACACGTTTAATACATCCTACGGATGTTAGTTATTTCTATATTTGTATCTAAGAGGGAATTTGTCATGGAGTGCATCCCCATAATGAAATAGTTTTATCAGATTGAGATGAAACTAAAAACCAGGTCATTATTCTAAATTAAATTTGTTAAACAAATCATAATTTAAAATATTGGTATTTTACAAACCCAACCATTCAAACAATCGATTTATAAGTTTTCAATTAATTAGTTTAGTACTTATTAACCTTTCATGTGAATAAAAAGGTCAACCTCATTTTAAAAAGAAAACTTCTTAATCAATAGTAAAGGAATTGATAATCATGTTATAGAATTTTTTTTGACGCTCCCACTAATTAATTAATTAATATACATCGTCATATAAACTACTAATGGGGTCGTAATTATCATGAATGCAATGAAAAGGAGAGGGAAAAAGTACTGCCACAGTATACTTATGCATGAACCAGAGTGATTTAAGGTTGTTTCGTGGAAATTAAGAAATGAAATCAGACTATGTTAAAGATGTATATGTATATCATCCACTGTATATCTTAAATTCTTAACGCATGGAAATTTTAATAAATGAACTATTTATAGCATAAATAAATAATAATGAAGGCACGTTATAAAATAAAATTAAGGAGCGCATTTTTTTTAGATTATGTCAACTCAAAGTTTTGTTGTACTCACCCAATTTGTTAAGATATGTGTTTGACGTTAATATCCACTCGTTATCTAATATTAAGCTCACATCACTATCAAACAATTGTATTTATATTCATTGTATGATAGGGTTTTATGAAGACACACTCGTTCGTATTGGTCAGTCACAACTTTCGCATAAAAATGTAGAATACTTCATTTATCTTAACACACACGCATACGCACACGCGCGCTGCACACATGTGCACAATTAATTTATATTAAAATAAATTTGAATATATAAATTTTAGACTCAAGTCATTAATTTTAATTTAACTTTGTATGTTTTAATTTGTCATATTTCTATTTTATAAACTCACAATTCATACAGATCAACAAATAAGAATAGTGAGATGAGAAGAAGTTTTTTTGTTCGTGCCCATGAAAATAAGATGAATGGTGGAGATACAATCACATTTATAAATTGTAACCCGTTCCGATTTATTCGAGTACTCGCAATTTTGCTTGTAAATATTATCCAGTTCAAAACACTCCAAATTATCATCAATAAATCTAGACTCAACTCAAAAACTTATGTGCCAATTCGGTGCGATCGAGTTATCTAGGTTAGGTACTGATGCAATTAAAAATATGTTTTTTTTATCAGCAATTTTGTTGTATATTAAATATTTAATGTATATGTATATGATTTAAAAAGAAGGTGGTAGAAATGAAAAGGGTCAGAATCGAAATGATGAAGCCGCCACAAAATTTCCACAATAGCATATAATTTTCTTTGTTGGGTTTTCGTAATCACATCCGCTAATGAAGCATGTTTTACTTTTCTCCACAAAACCCAATAACTCTGCCAATTCATTTCAAACCATTTCAGCAGTTTTCGTGTCGTTCACGACACCTCGCACCCAACATTTTCACTCCTTTGTCTTCTTCTTATATATACATTCTCATCACAAAAGAAAAAAAACACACGATTTCTGATTTTAACACTATTACAAAGCCGCCTCTCTCTCTCTCTCTTTGAACCCAGTTTTGTATTGGGTCTTTTGGGTAGCTTTCAAAATCTTGTTTTTTTCATCGAAAATGGAGAATTTTCAAATGTTCTTTCCACGTTCGTCGTCGTCTTCACCGGAAGATCCTCTTGCTACTAATTTTATGCAAGCCTTCAACAAATTCCATGGTGCGATCACGAGTTCGTCTCCATCGGATGGAGGAAGAGGGTTTGTTCGTAATAATTATAGTGGTGTTGTGAATAACGTTGTACCGAATATTCGAGCGCAAGTGAAGGAAGTTAGTGAAGATGTGGTGAAGTACGAGAAGAAGGCTGAGAAGAAGAGTTCGAGGAAACCTAGGTTTGCTTTTCAGACAAGGAGTCAGGTTGATATTCTTGATGATGGCTATCGCTGGAGGAAGTATGGTCAAAAAGCTGTCAAGAACAACAAATTTCCAAGGTACGTCTTCTCTTATATATATATATACACACACACACATATACATATAATCGTGATCTGGTGCGAACCAGACCACGTCTTGCAAACCGTGTGATGTATTCTATTTATATAAAACTTATACCAAATTAATATCAAATATATTCTACTTATTATATATAGTATATTTATTTCTTCCATGTTTTTAGGCATGAATATTTTAGACTGAGAGAGCTTATCTAGCTAGTGGAATTGCTTCCTTGAATTATATTAGGGTTTCATGTAAATATTGATGGTGTAAATTTTTTTTATCAGCGGATAAATTTTTATAAAAAAGACTATAATAACTCATTTTCGAGAAGGAAAATAATAGAAAACGAGGAAGTAGATAGTACATGTATAAGTAAGAAAAAGTAATATGATTAATAACATGTGCGATGGAATATCATGGATGGGAGCACAACTACAAAATCCCTTAGCCCCGACGCATGTAATTTGCGTGCGTCGGTTACAAATCTACAGAGCCGACGACACATTGTTATACATATATATATATATAGGCTAGGGAAAACTGAAACTGAAGACACATCACATATAGCCAGTGGAGTCAGTGGTAGCCAGCTAGGGTTTATATATAGACTTACTCTCAAATCTCTTTCTTCAAAAATAGGGATTTAATATATCAAAGATCCTTAGAATAAGTAAACTTATTTTGAATGTTAATAATTAGATGAGATCATTCAATATCTCATACCCATAGCTATTGTTTAGTTGGTCAGGATGAGTTTTTTTTATAATGAAAATCAATTAATATTTGAATCCCGACGAAATCACATACTTGGAAGCAAGTGTAGAATTATAAGATAACAACATATGTATTAATTGTCCTTGATATTCTTGTATTCTTGAGCTCTTAAATATGATCATTGAGCTTTAATTATATGTGATATCAAAGCTTGATGATCATATCATTAGTTTGGTTTTTTCTGGTCTCTTGAAAAATTAAGAACATTTTTGAAAAATGATAGTGTATTTCTTCATTTCTAGAGAATTCATGCCTTAAATATTGTTTTGGAAAAAAAATTGTTTTGAGAAATTTAAAGAATCAATCATATGCTTTATTTGATCTATTTTCTTCTTCTTGAAAATCATAAATCATGAAAAATTGACATAATTATATATCTTTATGTTTTTTTGTATTCATTTTTCAGTTTCTGTCTTTCAATTTTCCCAAATCAGTTCAAGGAGCTGCATTGAGGCTATTGGTTTCTCTTGGGCTTCCTTATAATCTCAATTGTTTTATATTACGTAATTACGTAATTGGTTGACCTCTTTCTCCTACCTTGAGAAAAGTTGGTTCGGTTTATAATACAATCTCCCTCAGCTGAGCAAAAACAGGCCATATATATATATGAAAATGACTATCATGAATGATTGTAAGCATATGTCATTGTTGAGTTCCATACTAATTAGTGCATGAATTGTGATTAAAACAAAAGTGTTGGGTGTGGATTTGTTGTTGAATTTGCAGAAGCTATTACAGATGCACAAACCAAGGGTGCAATGTGAAGAAGCAAGTGCAGCGCCTAACGATAGACGAAGGCGTTGTGGTCACCACTTACGAAGGCATGCACACTCATCCCATTGACAAGCCCACCGATAATTTTGAACACATTTTAAGCCAGATGCAAGTTTACACCCCCTTTTAATTAATCAAATTATATATATATGTGTGTGTCCTCAAATTATAATATACATGTACACAAAGATTATTGAAGTATCATATATTTCATTTGATATGATTGAATATTAACAATGAATACATAATTTGTTTGTATTAGAGTACCTTAATCAACTATAGTGTTTTCAGAAAATGACAAAATTATCATATGATCTAGCGTGAAATGACACTTGTATCTCTAATTTCAAATCTAAATTTTAAGGGCATAATGATCTTTTTAAATTAAATGATGATGAAATGATACCATAGTGAAATATTGATTAAATGTGAAATTATAGTTTTTTCCTCAATTTAAATAAAACGAAAGTTTAAAATTAAAGGGTATAATAGTGTCTTTGAATTTTTTCAAAAATTATAAAAAGGGGAAATTGCGAAAAGTTTTGCAGGTAGTATTGATGCTAGAAAGAACCAATTATGTTTTGAGTAAATATAAATTCTTCAATAAATGGTATAAAATTGAATAATCAGTGAATTGCAATTTCAACCGATAAAAAAGTTGTGAATTCTTGTAAATAAATATGTAGAATTATAAATGTGTTTTGTTCACTTGTAGAATTAAAGGGGTTAGTTTGGTAATTAAACAATTAATTTGAGGTTATTTTAGTTTTTTAACAATTACATTAACGGTTGTGCAACTGATGCTATAAAATGCAAAGTTAACCGTGGCATGATGCAAAAAAAATAGTTAACCGTAGTTTTATGCAAAAAATGTAATTTTACCGTGACTTTTTGCAATTTCCCCTTGTAAAAGTAAAATGAAACTGAAACTAAACTGAAAAGTGGCTTCGACGTGATCGAGGATTGGGGTAGAAGTTTGGCTTCAACCCGAGACGACTCCTCGCACTCGGACGACGTTTTCTCTTATTTACTTACGAACTCAGGCTAACCACCATGAAGACGTACGTCAGAGGCGCCCATAGATGCACGACCTCAGAATAGTTAATTAATAATAACTATTTTATAATATGTTATTATTAATTTATAATAAGTTCTTAAAATTATTTATTTCATACTGATTATTAATAAATATTATTCAGGAAAATAATAATTAATAAATTAGTATCAATTATAAATTCTTAAGTTAGGCTAGAGATAATAATTTTGAATTGTGCTAGAAGATAACTTTGTGTTTCAACAAAAACTTAGTATAATTGGACGGCGAAAGTGATTAATATTTGATATAGTAAACTTATATTTTCCTTAATAAATATACATATTTACTAGGAACATTTCATGACCGTCTTGTGTTATGGCATGCTTGAGTGTGATTCTCTTGTTTTTCGCATTTCATGTGCCATTCTCAACGCAAATTACCAATTCGATCTTTACCGGCTAACTAATGCATATGAGATTTGAAAGTCATAAACTAATCAAAATTGGTCCAATCCTTTCAAATTTAGAACCAAAACAAAATTATTAACCACGCCTCTAATTTTCGATCCAGGTATATATTTGTACAATGAAATATCAAAAAAGAAAAGAAGATGATAATAAAATATCCCAAGGAGTTTCAAGGTGGTACGTGGAAAGGTCAACGAAATGGTGAATGATTCATAATCAAAACTCAGGTGATCAACAAAGACAAATTGGTCACGCGGTAGCTGGAAATAGTAAGTTACTAGTTCAACACCAGAAAATGAACCCGAGACACAGAAAACAAAAAGCTAAAGACTTTTGTTCCATGTTAGGGTTTAGATTCTTATTGATAATCATCACAACTTGACTTCCATCAGGATCTGCTTTGCACAATGTGAATATAGAACTTGAAAGCTCAATGATTGAGTTTCAAGTGAAGACACATGACATTCAAAATCTAACCAAAAACCATCCTATAGGAAAGAAATAAAAAGAAACACAAACACTCTCAAATCTCAATTGCAAGGCCTCACTTACTTCTAGTCTTTCTTAGGAACCTTAGAATCCAGTGTCTTTGCCTTCTCTACCTCCCTGAAAAATAAATGAGCCATAGTATTATTATACAACGGTAAACAAGAACACTAGATTTACGTGGTTTGCCGCCTGAGAGTTGCGTATGAGAATTTTATCTTCTACAGATCAAACAAAAACACCCCAATGCTGTATTGGTTGAAATGGGCATGAAATAGAAAATTTGAAACTTAAAAACCCTCTGATTCAATCTTGACAATGTATGGGCTATATCCTCGCGCAGAGAAGAAGGTGAATTCTCATTGGAGAGAATAAGAATCACCCAGCGAGATCAACTAGGTTGCATATATATATATTATCCTATCCTATCCTGGTCAAATACATGACCCAAATTAGACACATACCAAATCACCAAGACCCGAACTTCATATCAACAAAACTCACCGTACGGATTAGTCTCAATGTGAACATACACAATTCAACAAAAACTAATAATAATAATCGAAATCAAAATATGGCATTAAGACCGATAAAGTTAAATCCCCCGTAAAAACACATTTATCAAATGGTGACAGGATCCACATGTTATAACGCGGGAACACTAACATTCCATGACGATACACAGTGCCGGCCCAAGGATTTTTGAGGCCTAAATCTAAAGTTGTTAATAAGACTTTATTTGAATATTTATTTTTAAATTTTGCCTAAAATTTGTGTCTTTTTAATCATATTTAGGGCATTTTCCAATCATATTACAATCCTATTTCTAAGGTGGGTCTAAAGCAAATGCCTTATGGACGAGCCGGCCATGACGATACATATATGAGTTCAAAGAAGCACATCATAACACAATGCACTCTTCAATTTCTTCTCCATAACAAGGGCAATCACGAAAACAGTATTGCAATCCAGAAATTGAGAAAAATGACACTGAATCAACAGAAAATAAGAGCAATATTTGAAACACAAATTCAATCATACATACAGTTTCCAATAATCAGTAAACACAACCACGATCAAAAGGTGAGTCACAAATATTTATATTGGCTTCAAAGAAAAAATCTTACTTGGAAACAGAGGGCGGTTTTCCTGACGTCACCCTTCGTCATCAGAAACACTGCGCCGACTCCGGCAACGGTCAGGATGAAATTGGTCAGGGCCATGAGATTGTATCTGATTCGTCGGCGATGCGATTTGACTCAGAGATCGCAATTACTCTATTTTATTTCTTGGAGGAGACGTTAGGTTTTGGGCCAAGGATCAAGAGACCCACTCAATTCTAAAATTGGGCTTAGATGGGCCCTCTGAAAGATCACACGAAGTATTGGGCTTAACACGGGTCGTAATCGGGTAAAAACTTACTGTTATTGTGCAATAATTCATGGCAAGTCAAAGTAATTTTGTGCAAATCACTTTACAATTGAGACAATTTGCGTCACTAAGGAGGTAGATAGATAACTTTAGCTTCACCATTTATTCAACATTTAAAATATCAACAAAATTTAAACTAATCATGATTATCTTCAATTAATATCCATCTTTATTCTAATTGAATTGCTTAGCATAATTTATGGGATTGATCATAATCTAATAATTGGTATCAATTTCAAATAACACTAATCTCTATATTTTTTTAAAACAACATGAATCATTTTCAGTAATCATGACTCATGTTACGAAACAATAGCAAACATAAAGATGACACTAATGGCATGAAACATTTTCATTAATCATGACTCGTTTTTTTTACCGCGTGATACAAAAGTCAGGGCAGATCTTAATTTTGCATGACACATTTTATTGTGGCATGACATAAAGTTCATGACACATTATAATAGGTCATGACACATTTCAATGTCTCATGATACAAAAATCATGAAACAATTTCATGTGCTAAGGTATGAATTTTATAAGTTGTAATTTTTATAATGTAAACTGTTTTTCCAAATATGTTTATGTATTCAACTCTACCTATTAGAATTTTAACAATTCTTAACATTTAAATGTATGATAGAATAATAAGGTTTAACACCAAAATAATAATTAAAAACCTTGCACGATTACTAATTCAAAGAAAATATAGTTTAGAATTTCATGAAAGAAAAGCAATTGAAAGACAAACAAATATAGTGAACTCTAATTTTCTTCATCCCCTACATATCCGTCATTCATTTCGTCGTCAAAATCACCTTCTTCTCCACTGCCACCATCATCAGCAGAGGGTTCGTCATCCCCGCTTGAACTGTCCTTTGTTTCTTTTGAGTTGTCATCCGAGTCTGACTCTGGTGGCCACAGTCCAGGCGGGTACTGATCCTCTCTGTTCGAATCATCAAGATCCTCATAACCGGTTTGCTGCTCCGGTGGGTCGCTATCTCCCTTACTCGAGCCCGATGAACAAACTTATTAGTTCTCGTCGTTTTCTGCTATTTGGGAGTGGTCTGCAATTTTCAATTTAGATTGATTCAATAAGATTTGTTTTACACAATAATTGATGATTGCTGTGTGTATATATGATGAAGATGAAGAAACGTGTACATATATATATGATGGAGATGAAGAATCTTGAATGTATAAGTTGGTCACCTTCGAGATTTGTTTCACCGTCTACCAGTGAGTCGTCGCCGATTATCGTTGCATCTATATATATATGAAGCTTCCATTGTTTTTTTTTGAAAAATATGAAGCTTTCATTGTTGATTTGAATGAGCATAAACGGTTTTCAAAACATGAATATAGAATATTTGTGTTTATCACTTCCTTAATTTTAGGATCATAAAACATTAATTATTTATCAAAGACACGATTGTCCTTGTTGACCATTTTCAGCTTTGTTTCATTTGTTTTTTCTCCTCCCCTTCTCTTACATTCATGTCTTCCATCCAATGGGTACAAACTGTTTTAAGATTTGCATAATAATGATGGTTTGTAGCGGAGTCTTTCCCTAGTTGCATTGGATAAACCCAATTTCAATATCACGGTAGTGTTTTGTGGGCCCAGTGAAATTCCCAGATGAATAAGACTCGTGTTATGTTCTTAACTATATATAAATAGATTTATGCTTTAGCTATATTAAGGTAAGCAACGAAGATAGAAATGGTCTCAAATCTCAATTTCTTTTTTGAAGTTAATCTCAATTCATTTTATTCTATTAATTTCTCAGAGGATGTGATAGGCTTATGAAGCATATATCAACATTTTAGCATGTTATTCGTATTTTATTTGTTTTGCCCTAAATAGAAATTTAACACATTCTTAAAACTCGAGCGACATAAGTCCCAAAAAACCCAACAAAATTATATATTAAACTTAAGTGTTGTGAATTGTAATTATTTCAATTTAAAAACATTATTATCATAAAAAAATCTATTTGTATTGACGTATAGCATATATATGTATTAGAAAATCTTGTAGTCGGAGAAAATGCTAGAAACGGAGAAGAATTAAAGTAAGAAAAAAAAGTGGCCACTTGAGAATGTTCGATGTGGGACGTATCGAGAAGTGAATATCTTATCAGGGATCGATGAGAGTAGTGAATAATGTGAGTAAAGCAAACCCACCAATATAAATGGCTCTATCTGGAAAACAACCTGACGATCGAGTCATGTTATGCATATATATTCTTGAAATTCCAAATGCATCATCTATACATATAAAAGACTTGACTGAGACACTAACCTTATCTTTCCACGTTGTCTTGCAACTTGATGATCCTGCTCTCCGACATCAGTCTCAGAAACCTTAATCATCAAATTCTAACACAGAATAATAAGGAATTATCACTGTCTTTCTTACTATATATGTATGTACAGATGAGAAATGAAAAGAATATAAGCAAATACTCGATTTAATAGGAACCTTGCTCTAAACCTGCATGTACAGAAAGTGATTAATGAATAATAAGTAATAAGAAGAATATGCTCCCGTTGTAGCAGTTGGTAACACAAGACTTGGGCTTCAACAAGCTCTCATCATGCTGCAATTGCTTTAATTTAATGTCAGCCAGTCAGATTATTCGTGAACTTAACTGTACACTAATTTTTTTATGCGAATTGTTATGTGTCTCAGAACTTACTATCGAAAATGTTGATTGGCATAGGTAAAATGTACAACCAACTCTATTATTTGGACCCAACGATAATAAGAAAGACTTTGATGGCTCACGGGTAAAATAGTATATGAAGTTATGACACTGGTGCATGGGATAAATTCAAGCTCATTGGTTGTCACTGGTTCCGATTACTCGGATTGCCAATTTGTAATTGTTAATTTTGATATTATTATTGATATATTCTTGATGATCACAGATACAATAGGGGAGAAACCCTTTATATAGGATCCAAACCAAACTAAATAGGAAGTCCTAATACATATAAAATAAGGAAACTTTAATTAATGGGCTAACCTTAGTGTGCCTTAACCCTAATATAATCTAACAGACTCCCTTAAACTCAATACGGTGTAAACCGAATTGAGTTTGATATTGAACACTTTGATGAACTTGAACACTTCGATCGTTTTGAACTCTTTAACCTTTGATTGTTTTGAATGCATTGAACTCTTTGATTTCTCTGAACTTTGAGTGAGGGCGCACTGGCCAGGACTGGTGGATGCAGACGAACTTTGATAACTTCTTGAAATTTTTTTCTTCTCTTTTCTTATTTTCTAGCTTTTCCGGATTACGTGGATGTTCACGTGCTAATTTCTGAATTACGGGATCACCTTTCGGATTACGGGGATGTACACGTGCTGGTTTTCGAATTACGGTTTAGCCTTCTTCTTCTTCTTCTTCTTCTTCTTCTTCTTCTTCTTCTTTGTGAACAGTAACTGAAGAACAATACTCGAGAATAGTACCGATGAACAGTACTTCGGGTGGATGAACAGTAATTTTGAATTATTATATTTTTTTCTTACATTGAGTCTTGACGAAAAATATCGAATCTTGAATTTTGAACGTTGAACCTTTGACGAAAAACATTGAACAATTTCATGATTACCCTACCCACTCGTCATTAACGAGTGGGTAGAACTCGAATTCAACGGAAACTTTAACCAATAACTAAACCTGCTCTGATACCATGTTAACTTTGATGTTATTATTGATATATTATTGATGATCACAAATACAATAGGGGAGGGCCCTTTATGTAGGATCCAAACCAAACTAAATAGGAAGTCCTAATACATATAAAATAAGGAAACTCTAACTAACGGGCTAACCCTAATGAGCCTTAACCCTAATATAATTTAAGAGTAATATATTTTGTATTGCAAAACAAACCAGATTAGTTTTCTCCATCCGTCATAATAACACTATATATTTTTTAGTTGATACATTTGTAATATTTGGGACTTTTATCACTATAGACGGACGGGCGGACGGAGGACGTAAGTTTCAACACCATGAGTTGTGCCAGAACTCCCTAACAAAACAGAGTGGTCGTAAATGACATTGTTATCTGTCAGAGATTGCTTGGGATATTGTTTTCAAGCTAAACTCCAGATAAAATTTAGGTGGGAGGTTGTCCTAATCGCATCCTATTTGATTAATCGAACACCTATATAATTAATTCACATCTCTTCTTTGTGTAATCTTAACATCTTCTCTCATGAAAGTCGAACTAACAAGATTATACACACATGAACTACGAGTTCAAGCCTGGAACAATACGTCGTAAAAGAGTTATTAGACCAATGAATAATATTATAGAAAATATGACGTAATTTAAAAATCAAATAAATAAAGGGGTAATTATACATAAGTACATCAAATTATACGTCATTCTCATATCAGTACCCTCAACTATAAAACCTGATTTCGCAGTCACGCAGCTTACATTTCGTCTCACATAGCTTTCACGGGGTTAAATCTAACAGAGTTTTGAGATAAAGGACCAAAATGCCCTCACTAATTTTGATTTGAAATCAGGATGCTCTGACCAGTTCAAATAAAACACATCTCTTCTCTCTTAGTTCACTAGGGTTCCGGTGTCCTTTGTTCGTTGTCGGCAAAGCCGAGCTCTCCGGTAGAGCTCCTAGGCGACATCCTTACCTATTACCGGCGAGATTTTTGTCGAGGAAGGTTTTTATCGAATTGGTGGGACAAGTAGCTTGCAGAGGGGGCTCTGTTAACCTGCAGTTTTCCGGGGAGATGAGGAGGTCGTATTCTGTGTTCGATCTCAGATCTGGCCTATGCTTCAAATCTGTTTGTGTTTCGACCATTAGAGGCAACATAGGAGGGGCAACTCAAATAAGATCTTGTTCGATTGACACATATTCAATACCTCTTATAGGGAGTCATGATGCTTCGACTACTAGACGTGGTGGTTCGTGAGGACCTTGACGACGATTGGCGGAGTTGTGTACCCTTGAGAAGTTTTCGATGTGCTTTTGTTTGCCGAAACGCAATGGTGGTTGTCGGATCTCTATTGGTTGATCTTTCTGGCGTCGGCTTCGCTTTCCGGTCGTGAATCGTAGCGTTCTGGAAACATTTCTGATTTTGGCCTAGTAAGATATTTTGCCAGACTGGGATGAACCAGATTCGACCGTATTAATTTGTTGATTAGGGTTTCACAACTAGATTTAACCAACTAATGAGGATATTTTGGTCTTTTTAGTTCAAAATTCTGTCAAAATTTAACTCTGTTAGAGCTGCGTGAAACGAAATGTAGTTTGGGTGATTGTAAAATTGAGTATTTTAATTGGGTGTTCTGCTGTGAGAATGATGTATAGTTGGATTATGTGTAATTACCCTATAAACAAATGATCAAGTATGTTATTTAAGTCGATTCAGATTGCTGACTGAAAAAAAAAAGGCACCACACAAAAGAAAAACACTCTTTTCTCATCCTTCTCGCACTAAAGTGAAACGAATATATAGGCCAGTCCAAAAAAAACACATAACAACAAATTGCATCTGATATTCTAATATAGTAACTGGAAAACACCATAAAGCTTAACAACAAATTATCAGTCCCACGTTAATGAAGATTATTCTCCCGGATATTTGGCCTAAGCACCTGAGGGACCACCTACGCCCAGAATCTTCATAAACACATAATTTAAACCACATCAAGGCTCTATATAAAGAACCCATTACGCTCCACTCAATAACTCACCATCCCCACATCAATCAAAAGAAAAAAAACAGAGCAATAATAATCAAGATCGAAAATGGAGTCGGTCCGAAGCAAGCGAAGAGGGTTCATGAAGAGCAAGCTGGTGATGCCATTCCACAAAGCACCAACAAAGCCGACCACGACCACAACCTCAACCTCGTCAACAACGTCAACGGTAACAAGTACTAATATTAAGGTGGTGAAGCCGAGCCACTACTCGCCGACGGTGTCGTCAAAGGGGTATGTGGTGAGCAGCAGCATGAAGGACCATGCGGCGGTGACGGTGATCAACCCACAGCCGATCAAGAAGGTGTCGTTCATGAGCACCGTCCCGTGCGACGAAGCGGTCGACCTCAAGGCGGCGAATTACATATCGTGCGTGCAGGAGCGTTTCAGGCTCCAGCGGCTCAACTCCGAGAGGAGGATAGGCAATATGGTCCCTCAAGATGCCCAATAATGAATCGACTCCATTTCGATTTACTAGTAAAAAGAAGTTTATAAGAAAAAAGAGTTCCATTGCCGGGAATCGAACCCGGGTCTCCTGGGTGAAAGCCAGATATCCTTACCGCTGGACGACAATGGATTCTTGTTAGTAGTGTTTACCGTTTCATTATACCTTATATATGTTTGTTCTTTCTTTTAATTTTTAATAAGACAATGAAAACATGACATGTAGCGCAATGTATTGTAAGAAATTGTTGTGTACTAAATTAATGACAAAACAAAATGGTGAAATTACAACTTTTTTGCAGTACGAGTTATTATTTAAAAATTAATAAAATTCCTTTGAAAAAGAAACCAGTCATATCTTTTTTGGTTAATTTGTTATTTGATTTCTCCTTTAATAACAATTTTTTATCTATTTTTTTATTGCTCTGATCCGTCTGAGTAAATGAAAATGTCATTCGTGGAGAAATCAAATGATGAGCTTGCTAGAGAGAACGAGACAATTGTTAGTTTAAAATTAGAATCTTTGATTTGGTTATTTTTGAAAAATAAATATTCAATTTGCAAAATAAAATGTAAATTAAGTGTACATTTTAGGGGTGTTCAAATCCGGCTACCCCTAAATCGAGAACTCAACCAGTAGGGTTGGGTTACTAAATTTAAAATTCAAAATCAAAATTGATATTGCATTAAACTTGAAATTAACCAACTGATTTTATTAACACGTTCTTTTTATTAAAATCAAATCGATTTTGAATTAAATAAGTAAATATTTATTGAAAAACCCTATCATCCTCTCAAATCTGAAATTTGAATAAAACCAAAAAATTATTCTCTCAGGTCCAAGCTCAAACCACAAACACACACTCAAAATTAGTCAAAAAACTATATAAAAAAACCCTCCTCAAGGTAAGTCAGCCGCCACATCTACATGGCCAATCATCCTCTCACCGGATGGTTTGAGTGTTTGCCGGAAGGTTTGAGAGTGAGAGGAAGAGAAAGAGGTGTATTGGATTTAAGAGTGAGAGAGAGGAAATATATTATGTATTGAATATGTGTGTTATCAGATATGAGAGTGATAGAATGGCTCGTACCATTTCCAGTTTATGCGGTTAACCGCAAGTTAATAACATACAAATACGAAACTGAACCAAATATCGTACGGGACAAAATCTAACAACCAATTGCAGCTCTGAATAATCAGTCTATCAATAAATTCAATTCTTCCCTAACATACGGCGCGTAGCGAGTTGACTGGTTCTTACAAATTGAAAATGATACCATGTTAAATTCATCAGGTACAGTTAATTTCGATCCGATTATAGTTGATTTTATCGTTTAATTTGAGCATATTAATAATCATTTCATGCATGTATTGTATGTTCTGATTTAATCATGTCACATGGAAACCTACTCATATCAATTTGAGTGTTTGGTAAGAAATAATTTGGATTGTTCAAGTTTTAACAAATGAGAGATCTTTAATTAAGACAAACATTAACACTTAGGACACAATTAAGAAACATAATTAAACATGCTTGAAATCGGGTACTTGGCGAGGGGGACTCATGCACCTTCCCATAGAAAGTGGTAAGCATACCTAAAATTTGTTTAAAGATCCCTATAGCCAACACATTGTACTGAAAGTAATTGAAATTATCATCCATTATAATTGGATAGTGTCATCCCATTGGAAGTAAAGGCATCGATTTCAATTTTGATATTGAACGAATTAATGGGTTGACTTGGCTCGACAAAATTATATTTTCTAAATCATTTAAGCCCAAATTTAATATGGGAGGTCCAAAAATCATGAAATATTCCATTCTCATTCATAGGCAAAATAAAATGTTGATGTCATTAAAAAGAGAATAGACTTTAAGCTTGGTGAGCAAAGTATTAGATGGGGTGAAGAAAGGCAAAATGGAGCGATATATGTCAATTAGGGTTGTTATTATGCTGAGCACATCAGAGTTTAGGTTTATATATTAAGATCTTCTATTAGTATTATATTTTTTAATTTGGGTTTATTTTTTATTGTTCATTAAAAGAATCTCGTCTGAAATCAAGTATTCATCAGTAAACTTTGAGATTGACAGTATACAAATGAGTAAACTGGAAACATGCCTCCATAATCATTGTTTTTCAATCTATGGCTAGTCCATAGAGTTGCGGATTGTGTCCCATTAGTACCTGGTTGGAGCAGATTACAAGATTGGGTCAAATAGGAATTAAATGTATTAAGATTTGCACAAAATAAATCTCTTACGAAAATTTTAAACTATATTTTTGCTAGTTGATCGGACATAAGTTTGTAAAAAAATATTATGGAGACACAAGTAAGTTCAAGTGTTTGACCAATTTGTCTTCTTGATTTCACCTTTACTTACACATCTCCACTTCCCCAGTTATATTTTTTCTTCTTCATGAAAACCACATCAATTACTAAAGCCATGCATGAAATAAACATGACAAGCTAATGGATAAAGTGAAAATATTTCTTCATCATCTCCATAAAAGCAAAACCACTAATGCCACACAGTCATATACCTTTCCTCCATCTTAACCCATCATCTTCTTTCTTATCAAGTTTAGCATATCCCCAAAGCCTTCACCACCAAGAAACTCATCCATTGGCTCCACCCAATTCCTACTTCTACAAATACATATACATATAGGAGGAGCTCATAATTGTCCTCATTCTTCAATCCACAAATCATAAATCTCCATACCTGAGAGCAAGATGAGCGCTGACTGGGGACCGGTGGTTGTGGCGGTGGTTCTGTTCATCCTGTTGTCGCCGGGATTGCTGTTCCAGGTACCAGCAAGAGTTCGGGTGGTGGAGTTTGGGAACATGATGACGAGCGGGATCGCCATTCTGGTTCATGCCATCATCTACTTCTGCATACTCACTATCTTGATCATCGCAATTGGTATACACATACATATGAACTAATTCATGCACCCTCTCCACTCTTTTTCTCACACTTGATTTCTTCCTGAGATGGGTTTGTGTTATCTTTTTTTTTTGTAATTTGTTTACTCTTGATTTGTAACGGAAACAGCTACTATATACTAAAGCATGAGGATTTCAGTCCTGAACGAGGTTCAATAACCTGGAAACACACAACTAGGGTCATGGATATAGCTAGAGCATCATATGTGTGTATATAAACTCTTTCTAATTTTCTAATCATCTGACGTGGGACTTTAAACTTACATGTACACCTAGCAATCAATCTCCCCCTCCACATTAAGCCACATCTACCCAATGCACAAAAGAAGACTGGCTTTGAATGAGAATTAGGAAGGGTTGGTACCAAATAAGGAAATAGGAAGTGAGAGTGTTCCAAATGGAGATATGATCCGGTCATGAAAATAGAATCAACAATCCACAAACCACCAAACCCATATGTTCTGCATATCCCAAATCGCACACGAACCCTCCCATTCAATCAGAGGTCAAAGTTATAGTTCAACAAAATTACAGGACTCCCATAGATATCTATCTACACATAAGCAAACAGTTGACCCTCAAAAAAGCAATAACCCTATTATTAAAACTACTGAGTTTGTTAGTCAAAATGCTTATCAATTAGTGAGCTCTAGGACACACAATTAGTGATATATACCATAATGACTACAAGATCTCAAACATATGGTTCTTGTTGAATTTATCAAATATAATTGTACCAAACCCATTTGATCTGCATACCAAATTGCACGCAAACCCTCCTATTCAATTACAAACATCCTCTTATCTACGCATAAGCAAACAGTTGACCCCCAAAAGAGCAATAATTCTATTACTAAAACGATTAAGTTTGTTAGTCAAAATGCTTATCAGTTGGTGAGCTCTAGCACATACAATTAGTGCTAGGTTACCATAATGACTACAAGATCTCAATCACATGGTCCCTGTTGAATTTCTAACATATAATTATATAATTGACGAATACTCCATAATAAATTACAATAAAACTAATAGGAAACCCTAATATTAATTAAGTATTCTAACAGTCCTAATCACTACTACAAGCAATATATAAAATCAACATAACCCATTTCAGATAAAATATTAAGATCACCCATCAAAGACCACATCGTGAATAAAAGGCATTATAGTAGGCATCAGGCAAAAGAAATAAGTGAACTTCATATCCAAAATCCAATTCCATTTCAACAATACACTGTTAATTGCTAACACAGGATAATAATAATTAAACAAAACAGACACCAGCAGATCGGATCTGGGTCAGATAGAAAACCCAATTGAGAGCAAATACACAGAAACGATGATTTGGGTATGTAATGAAACGAACCGGACGCGATTTGATTGGATCAGCCGGTGTAAATGTGGACTCGAACAGCGAGGACGAGAATGGCGTAGAGAGCGAAGAAGATGAGGGTGTGAACAGCAATGGCCTTCCCGTTGGTCTTCAAGCTCCCGAACTCCAGCTGCTTCCCGTTTCCAGGAAGCTGGAACAGGAGACCAGGCGAGAGCAGCACGAAGAGCACCACTCCGATGAGTACCGGAGCCCAATCCGCCATTGGAGGAGCACAGAAATGGAGAAGAAAGAGAGGAGCAATGTGCTCGTGACTCGCTCGGGACTGAGGAAGAAGAGGAACAATTTTCAAGCACCAGAAGAAAAAAAAGGACTTGTTGTAGTCGTGGGAGGCTTTTCTTCTCTGCGCTTGGGCATCGGATTCTTATTCTACAATCCTCCGCTACGATGCCGCCACGTCAGCTAAATGAGATACAGAACAAATTGACTGGTCCCATCCCGGGAAAATATATTTTCATTACACAAACATAGATGCTCATTTATAAACCTTTTCTTCGATTTGAGAATTCATATTTAAATTCACTCAACACTTTTTTTCTACATATCAAGTACACAATCGAGGGAAAGTAACATTTCAGTACACTACAATTAGGGGCAGACACTTTTTACCCAAAATCGAAATTGAACCGGAATTCAAATTGAATCCGAACTGAAAAATCAAAAATCGTGGATAATAGATTGAATTTGGGCATGAGCATTGAGAACCGAATCAATTCGGTTCGGTTTCGATTCTGAGAGTAGAATCGGTGATTAACCGATTTAGAGCCGAATTGGTTTGGGCGTATTAATTAGAAATTTTTGTATTTCAATTTTGTGTTTTTTCTAAAAAAAAAAGAGAGTTTAATTGCGTATAAGTTTCAACATAAATTGAACAATATATGGATATCACATTAATGAGATCTAGTTAGGCAAAATTATACAACTATGCCATAGAACCGGGCCCTTAACCTCATAATTAATCATTCAATTGGGTTTAATTGGGTAGAACCAAGAACTGAATCGTAGAACCGTGCTCAGAACCGGACCGAGACCCGCTTATTGGATCCGAATTTGAGTCTCTAAAATGAAGAATTGATTGATTTGGTCCGGTCCGGTTCCAAAATCGTGCCTAACCCTAACTAGAATATAGGTTGTTTTTGCAAATTTGGTTACAATGGTACATTAATTATTTCGTTGGAAGATATCAAATGACTACTTAAAATAAATCTGAGCGCAGCTTTCCTAGAATTATAGTTTGGGAAAATGACACTTTTGTGCACATGAATATACACTTTTGACACTTTCATACCCTAACTTTTTTTTCCTCTCTTTTTTCCATACATGACTTTCATTTTGGACAATTTACCCATAAAATTCTCAAAATACCGAAATTACTCTGGTCTAATAGAAAGAACTAGCCCAATTTTTTAAAGAGTGTGAAAAGACGAAATTACCCTCAACTATTCATCAAATTTTCAAGTGAATTCCATTGGACCCTCCTACTTCATCAAAGTAGAGCATCGTGAGCACCTCGTCGATAGTCGGAGCATCCTGAGCATCGTCGATCGCCGAAGCTTACCTGCTGGGCTTCGTACATGGTGACCGGAGTGACCGAAGTTGGTGGAGGTGACCGAAGTTGTGCCAAAATTTTTACTCGCCGGAAAATATGTTCCGTCACACTTTCCGACGAGTGAAAATATTGAATTCTTGAACTCATTTTTTATTCCCTCTATCTCTTTTCCGGCCATTATGTGCCGGAGACGATCGTCAGAGCACCACATTTTACCCTTTTGGTCGCTTCGCATTGCCCACCTCGTCGATGCTCGCTGCCCGCTGCCCACCTCGTCGATGCTCGCCATTTTGTGTTATGGAGACTGCAGAGAAAGAACAATGGCCGGCTCCGGCGAAGAATCACCGGAGAAGACAAGAAGTAGGGGTCGAGGACGATGGGGTCGAGACGGACACCTTGGCGGAGGTATTCTGGAGGCCTCGTCGGTCCACCCTGCTCCCCACATGCCGGAGAAACCCCGGCGATGGATGTCGGAGAAACGCCGGTGAGAAGGGGGTGGCGGAGGAGGAGGAGAGGAATAGTTGAAAGGGTGGCATACCTTTGAAAATTTGATGAATAGTTGAGGGTAATTTCGTCTTTTCACACTCTTTAATTGGACCAGGATCAAATCAGATTTAATTTTGGTTCAATTCAGGGGTATTTTGGGTATTTTAAAATTTTTGAAGAAATTTGTCCCAAAATGAAAGTAAGGTATGAAAAAAAGAGAAAAAAAAGTTAGGATATGAAAGTGTCAAAAGTGTATATTTAGGTGCACAAAAGTGTCATTTTCCCTTATAGTTTTTTTGCTTTCCCATTATTTTATATATTATTATGATAAAATAAAATATATTATTTTATTGAATATTATGACTATTTTATTTGGTTAAAGTAATATTTGGATGATAAAGTAGTAATAATATTATTTTTTTTGGAGAGACTAATGACATATGCTACATTTTCATGACAAATGTATCATGAAAATACAATATGTGCCATAATCGTATAAGCTAATAACATGTTGTTGGAGTTGATATAATATATTTTATATTTGTAGAGTCAAATATTGCATAGGTTAGAGATGGTCTAAGGCTGATTTGGAAAGTAGTGATCATATTATTTTGTGTCTAGGTTCTTCATGTATGCTTATATTTGAAGGTAATTTGGGATCGTTGTTTGGGACAACCGTTAACATTCCATTAGAAATAACAACAAAATTAGGTCACGTGCATGTACGTGACTAATTACTTAAAGAAAATACCCAAAATGCCTTCGGTTGAAATTTTTTTAAAGATGAATAGTGGGGTGTCTTCTCCGACGAGTTTCACGGCAATAGAACACATAAGTCATAATCAAGTTGAAGCTCCGACAAGCTCATGGCAATGGAGCTGGAGCTCCGGCAAGGTGGGTTCGGTTCAGTCGTTGTCGAGGTGGGCTTCACGGCAACGCGCATAAACCATAATCAAGCTGGAGCTCGGCGACAGAGTTGAAGCTTCAATATGGTGGGTTTGGTTCGCTTGCTAGCGAGTTAGATATTTTTCATTTTTCGACTAAGAAGGATTTGGAGAATTCGATGTCTAGCACGGTGAGCTGAAGAAGGTACAAATGAGTGAGAAGTTTCTAAAAACCTGAAATTTATAAAAATCAAAACTGAAAATTTGAAATTTCTGAAAATTGAGAATGAAATAAATTGACGAATTGTCGAAAAACGTAGGAAGTTAGAAAGTGGAAGGAAAGAAAGAGAAAAGAAAGTCACAACGACATACTTTTGAATTTTTATACAACAAATAAAAATAGTTTGATTATTTTAAATTTTTGTTAATAAAGTTAATACAAATTGACAGTAAAAATACTAAAATTGAGAAGAAAATAAAGACAGTCTTTCCCATAAAAAAATCAGCGCTAAGAGAGACGATGAGAGAATGAAAGCGAGAAACATTACACGAGTTGATATTATTCATTATGTTATAAAAATGATATGGTCCTTCTAGCTTCTAATAATTAATACTCGGCAGGGACTCAAATGATCACAATCGTTCAAAATCAAATTAGTCTATATATCGTCATTAAATTAAACTTTAGGGTTAATATAGTCACTAACCTCAGTCACGTTTTCCATATCACAAGTCAAAGCTCCTTTATCACCAGGTTTTAAGGTTTGTCATTTTTCTGGCTAGTAAACAAATAAACATAACACTCATCTCATTGTCCTTGCCCTATTCACGTTTATTTTACTCTTAACTTTCAAATTCAAGGTGGCGATGACATCACCACCAGATTCTTATCATTTTGAACCGAATTTGAATCAACTTTTAAGTATATTTGCAATTAAAAAAATCATTGAAGAAGAAAACATGTCGACTCTGAGATTTGAAAATTTTAATCATTATTTATGATTCACGATTGAAATTTGAGAATAAGAATTTAAGATTAAGATTTGGAGGTTTGACAACTATTTTTTAAAAATAAAAAATAATATTTTTACAAGTTTTTAAATTAATTTTACAAAAACATAATTTTCAATGTTATGAGCAATTTCGTTATTTTTTTATACAGATACATACATTTTGCACACAAAATATTAAAATTCATATCTTTCTGTCATTAACAAGTATACAATACCATGTTACAAAAGTTTGACTGATAAAACACATGTTCTTGCCATTCTGCCTACAAGTTACTTTCAGTACTGAAACATGTATGTGATAATTTTATTAGAAGCACTAAACATTGATAAGGGCATTACCATTATAAATATATAGAGCAATTACAGACCTAACAATCCATACATATAGACAGAAAATGATGCTCTTGTGCCACATCCCTTTACAGCATTAACTAATAGAAAAAGAAGTAAAGTTTTCACAACTGAGCTTTATGCTATTCTCATTCTCTTTCTCTTTCTCAGCACCACTGGTCCTGTCTTGGACTTGAAATATTTTTCAATCCACACTAGCTATTATTGTAACCTCTTTCCTCTCCTCTCAGTTTTTGTTGTTGAAGAAAATGAATGATTGGGCGGGTCCGTTGATCGCTGCGGCGCTGTTTGCGTTCCTGTCGCCGGGATGGATCTTTCAGATGCCGGGGAAGAATCGGCCGTTCGAGTTCATGAACATGAAGACGAGTATTGGCGCTGTGCTTGTTCATACCGTTTTGTATGCTCTTTTTCTCATCTTGTTGCTCATTGTTCTCAACATCCACCTCTATGTGTAAGTGTGGAATTGACTGTGCACTTTTAATTCACATGTGTACTCTGTTCTTTACAGTTTTGGGATGTTTATGAATGTTTTTTCTTGCTGATAAATATGGCCGACTAAACAATTTTTGGGGTTTAAAGCAAAAATTACAAATGATACATTTTGTTTTTATTAAAAAAGGAAACATCACTATTTCAATTTTATTACAAATACGCAACTACTATACGATATCAAATACATATTTAGTGCACTTTTAATTTTTATACCAAATTGAGTTGAAGATCATACTATAATTTTAGTGCAGATTGAAAATTTCCAATCAAGATTAAGATTAAGACTTTTGATTTAAATGAATCGGATACATAAAAACATAGAATAACACTGATGCACAACATTTTATTGCAATATCAGACCAAAAAGGCTCATCAAAGGTTGAAGCAGAAATTTGCAAATCGTCAACAGCAGGGTTCGAACCTGCGCGGGCGAAACCCAACAGATTTCAAGTCTGTCTCCTTAACCACTCGGACATATTGACTTCATGCTACTTCTGTTCAAAATTAAATTATGATATAGTAGACAAGTTTGATACAGTAAACAAATTTATGTATCCATTCGCTACTCTTGCGCAAAATTAAACCTTTATATATAATAAAACGGGCCAACTAAGAATAGTAAATGGATGCAAGCCCGTAGACAGCTCTTATAAAGAAATGTTGAGAGTGGGATTTGAACCCACGCCCTTTCGGACCAGAACCTTAATTTGGCGCCTTAGACCAACTCGGTCATCTCAACATATTTCCTTACTTTTCTTCCTTGATTTCTCTTCGGTGAAAGGGAATAAGTTCTCATGTACGAGTCTTTTCAAGGGCTTGTAGTTCCTCGGTCATTTCTTGTTATCACAAAGTATTAGTGCATGAGTTGAAATATGTGCGGGTCTCATAAACAGAAAGAACTGTGGACGTGACTCGAGAGAAATTTAAAAAATTTACCAGATAAACCATAAGGAGAGATAGGATCTAGAATGTGTTAGTGGTAAGGCTATTGGAGAAGCTGATCGACCTTTTGTAAGTCTTCCCTTCAAAAAGTCTAAGGTCACGTCTTAAAAGGTTATCGCATACTCCAACAACTTCCCCTGTGTCTGACAAGTACTCCTTCGCATACCTTACCTTAGAATCAACATTCAGATTTGACGAGTTCACGTCGGAGATGGTTATGGGCGGATGTTGCAGGAATCGTCTTGGAGGTGTGCAGTTGAAGGAGGTCGATGGCGGTTAGAGATTAGCAGAGCTTGGTGAAGTCCAAGTTGGGTTCAAGAGGGGATTTTTGACGAAAAATTGGTGTTAGAGCTTGGGCGGAGGGTACATCTCTAGTGTTGTGGTTGTGGAGACTTGGTGTCGAAAAAGATAATTAAGTTAGTGTTGTGGGTGTGGTGGTGATGTTGTCGGCTGATAAAACAATTTGAGACTTTGATACATGTCAACTTTCATGGCCAAATCTAAGTATGGAGCATCGTTTTTTTTAGCCGAGCCTCGAACCCTGGTCTAAAACTAAAGAGCGGGCAATGCCAACTATTAGGCCAAGCTCAAGCTGGCGTGTAATATATCATAATTCAACAGTAAGTGTGGTATTTTATCCAAGAGGTAAATCAATGATTCTTATTCAAATATAAGTAACCGAAACTTTCTTATTGTTTAACAAAACAGTACTCCATCATTTTTATTGATGAAGCTGTTAGGTATTATACAATGATATTAACAAATTGCGGAACTTGAATAAAATTATAAATTAATGAAATATGAAAATTACAAAGATACATGAACCTTTACAGAATATTTGATACAAACTCGGGAATAATCGAGGCGTGTTGGACACTTTCCTTAAAGTGTATTCACTCTCCCTCGGGTGTTGAAATCAATGAGCGTACACCTCTCAGGATACAACGACTTCAAACTAGCACCGTACACCAAAGGTCTAGTTCCGGCGAGCTTGAACTTGTGCCTTTCTCTATCACCAAATCGTACGAACTTTGAATGATTCAAAATTGGATGATACGAATATTTGGATGATTCAAAATTGAAGAGAAAGACCATCTATTTATAGTCTCGTTTCTTCCACTTCTTGAATTCTAAGAGTAAATGCCTAAAGTAAAGATAAAAATGAAAGGTTGTAACTTAAATATTTAAGAGAATTAAAGTACATTGAAAATGAATTTTAAATCAATTTTATTCATCGGGTAGGATTAATATGAATTTAAATCATATAATATAATTTTAAATTATATAATATGATTTTAAATCATATAATATCCAATAGAAGCTTACACATTTAATTTGAGTACATGAATATGCGCTACATAAATTAAATATGTAACTACGTAAACAATACCAACTTCATATTTATCGTACAAGTGTAGCACACTTTTCATTTTTACGTATTGCTGGTATTAAGTCTCTATTAATTTGTGTCCAATCACGCTTGTATACTTACATGCCTGTAATGTTCTGAGTGAAATCTAGAATTAAGTGTTAAATTATATTGGGCCTTGTTTTTCAAGCTTGGGCTTACATTTCCCCTAAAACATAAGTTTTACCTGCTTTAGAGTAAACCGATACATATTAATGTTTATACAAATAAATACTTTGTTCCATCGTATAGATGATACAAATATTTTGTCATGGATAGTAACTCAAGGTGTATAGGTTAAAATCAGGATGTCGTGTTTATTACATAAATGTCGCAGGTATGTATCACCGCAATCTTGACCATTAAAAAGAGCATGATAAGAAAAATGACCTCTATTATATCGACTTTTTTAATTCAATCGGGATTGAGTCGAACACTTTCAAAAATCATAATATGTTTTAAGGGTGGATCGAAATTCTCAATGAATGTTAAGATTATGAGTTTTGATTTAAATTTGATGATGACTAATAAATGAAATCCAACACAAAACGAACAGAATAACACACTGTATTGCAGTATCTGACCCGTAAGGCCCAAAAGGTGAGATACAAAAATAGAAAACGTTGACAGCAGGGTTCGAACCTGCGCGGGCGAAGCCCAACAGATTTCAAGTCTGTCTCCTTAACCACTCGGACATATCGACTTGGATGCTATGCATTTTCAAAAGTGAATCAAATCACAAACATTTGCTACTCTTGTGCAAAATTAAACCCTAATAAATGATCAAAAAAATGTTGAGAGTGGGATTTGAACCCACGCCCTTTCGGACCAGAACCTTAATCTGGCGCCTTAGACCAACTCGGCCATCTCAACATATGTACCTGGTTTTCTTTTTCACATATATATACAGATAATGCTATTTTATTAGAAATAAATTATTACTTTATCTTAACATTTTAAACGTTCTGTCATGCAATAAAATTATCCAACAATGAAATATCATTACTCAATCGAATTACAAAATGGATACAGATTTTCAAACTCTCGGCATATCCACGACCACGAGTCAGAGAATACTCTGGAGATTATGATGCATCTAAAGCTCTCATAACACTTTTTGATGGTGAATAATGCATGATTTTCGTAATTCTGAGGCTTATAGACCAAACCCACTTATTTATGTACAAACTCTACCCATCATAGATAGACTATCTTACATTCACCCACTTGGTCTAGAGAGACGAATCACTACATTATTATGAAAACCGAAAAATATAATGAGAACTATCTTCATATAACACGATTTATTATGATCTCTTAAAACTTACCCGTACACTTAATGAACGAACCATATATTTATTATTGATTTCACAATCATCAATTCAGTTCAAACTTTATCATAACAAACTCAGGTAAAATATTTATAAGTTAAGTTCAAGTGAATTGTCCACAACTCTATAATGCGCCATCTATTTACTAAAAACAATATATCATCCTAATTTCTAATATTTGAAATATACAATAGGTCAAAATTGTAATAGAAGTCAATTCCAAAGTTGCACTTCCATTGCACCATCCACATCGACCCAACTTGAACTTGCTATATATGAAACTTTGGCAACACTAAGTGTCAACATATGCACCCTGAACTGAGTGCAAGTATTTTTCTAGTCCCAACCCCATATCAGAATCCCAGTTGAGCTTGTGAAAGGAGGATTGTGAAAGGACAACTCTTCGATCTTTGGCAATACGGTGGCATTCATGTTTGATTTGGGTCTTCGCCTTCGGGGCGACATGTCAGATTCAACCTCCTCAACCATCTATAGCAAATATCAGATTATGATAGAAAATTTATATAGCCAAGGACATCAAGTTAAAAAATATCAAGAATTGTATCATGTAAGCTTGTAACCTGAAGGGCTTGCTGCAAAACAAGGAACTTCTCCCTAGCACGTTTTCTCTGTATAGCCACTTCATCATCCTCCCGGAGCAGTTCTTCAAAAGCATTTTCTCTGTATATACAAGTATATATGTTAATACATTGCCTGATCTTATGTTCCTGTTTAAAGTTTGAATGGTACGTACCTGTACAATTTTTGAATAAAGGTACTCTGAAGATCCCTTTTTGTACGATTGACCTAGCAGGACAAAGTAGGAAATATCAGTAATATTTACATCTTAAGTAACTCAAACACGTCTGGATCTGGATGAGTACCAGAAAGTGCATTATAGCTTTTGGAACCAAGTCTTGAATGTTTTTCCTGACAATGTCATAGTAAGACTTCAAGAGTAGTTTCGTTATAATGATCTCCAGTTCTTCTTCCTCCGTCATTTCAACTGTCTTTAAGATGGATGGATCCGGAAGCTACATTTCCAAGATAAGATTATATCACAAGGATCAAGATTTGAGCAAGACGCAAAGATTGTAAGCAAGCTATACATACCTCTCTCAACCGGATCACATTTGGCATCTGATCCACATCTCCAGGAAGAGATTTGCCGGCTGGATTTTCTCCAGATGTCCCAATTATCGATGAAATACCACAAGACCTAGTTGATGTATTGCTGCCTATATTATAAGTGAATCAATCAATTACTCTCTCTCTTTTTGTTTTATCAGTAGAACCAACATGATACATTATTACTAAGAATATCTATAATACTAAAGTACATAGGATCATTGAGGTGACTTGGAGATTAAATTATCAACAAAAGAATTACCAGATCCAACAGGTCTCTCATTATTTAATCGATGGTGTTCCTGCCATAGTCAAGCATGCAGCATATCAGGACATACACTATATGCATTTTGCGAGATGAAGCTGAAAATGAATATTTGCACAATCACCAAAGAAATATAATTGCATGGATGGTTTAGGCACTGGGTTTACTGATATCTATGTTGATTTCAGACCAAGGGACTGACTCAATCAAGGCTTCCTATGTCACTGACATTTTAGACCTTTTGTTCGTATCAAATTCTGACCCAATCCTTATCTTTCCAATAAATTTAATATACAGATGAGAAACATAGGAGAAGAATAAAGGTTACCTGGTTATTCACTACAGACCTAAAAAGAACCGATGGAGATCTTAACCTTTCAACAGCATCCTGAATAATAACATACCACAAGAATAAGGATATTTGACAGTAACATATTTATAAATAAATATGATAAAACCCTGAATACAACAATATCATTCCATAGAACTCTTCTGTGCAGCCAGTATACGATCACCTGAAAATAGATTATATGTTTCTAGATATTAACTTACAGCTCACCAGACATGAACAAGGTTACTTACAGGCCATCGCTTTGGAAGAAGAAAAAACAATTCTAATATGACATATTTTGATCTGAACAGATACCTGCGAGTGTGACGATCTTCGTTGCTGCCTAGCGATTTCAACTGCTTTGGTCCCACCCATAAAGTTTGGGTGCGCAGAATTTATATAATCCATCTGCATCATGAAACCAACTGCATGTCACAATCCAAGGTCAAATTCACCTAGAACAGCCACCATGTTCGGAATATATTTGGAATATAAATGGCTAATACGAAGATGTAAATGAAAAAAATATAAAAATACACGTGTTCAAAATTTAAATACGAAAAGGAGGATATTCCTATTCCTATAAGAACTTATCCAAACCAAACCAGTTGTATACCATACGGCACTCAAGCAGTAAGAGCAAGTAAATACAACACAAACATAAGAAAATAAAAATAAAAACTTAGCAGCATGCATCTAATATCTATCAGATTCTGTTATTTTGCTGGAACAGTATGAAGTCTGATCACCTAATCTGGGCATGTCAGAAATTAATGCTTTCTGCCCATTTTCATTATACCATGCAGTCTGTTATGTGAATAATCAAATTTGTACCGAAGAATTCACCTAGAACAAAGTTGGTAGCATGTATATGAATATGACTAACTAGCTATATGGAAAGGAGGTTTAATACTAATAGCGTTAGAAAGCTTAACAGAAAGACATCAAATAACCTCCATCTCGATAAGATTTCCTATCATCCTCGCGGCAGGTTTTACACCATCAAGCAAGAACTTCCCCATGACTTCATACATGCAGCTTCTGAATGCTGGAAACCTTTGTAGCTCGGGTAGTTCACAGGCACGGGTCATCTGCCAAATTTTAGCATTCATTCGGAGTTCAGAAACATATTGTAATAAATTATTCGTAAGTACCAGAACTAAAATACCTTTATCAATTCACCAAAAACACGTTGTAGGCACTCAATGCTGGGCTCCAACAACCGAGCTATTTGTCTTTTAATCAATACTTCAAATGGGATCTGAACAGCAACTCTTAGAATTAATCACTGATAATACACAATAGCTAGTGATCGAACTAATAGGCCGGGAGAAACTCAAAACAAAAGCCTCCATCTTTAGTTGTCATGATACTCACCTCTGGAACAAATGAAGAATTTCTCAGACCAGTGGCATTTTGGATAGCTGTTCGAATATCCTGGTCAGTTAGACCTTTACAAGGGTCCACCTCCTATAAGCACTTGATTAGTTAGTAATCAATTTGGTACTCCATCCGTCAAAATTTAAATGTTCAATTTGACTTTTAGAAGAGAAAATTAAGGATAAAAATTTAGTGCCCGACTTTCACCGGTGTACTAGCGTGTGGCCTTATCTTATGTACTACATATTCTTGTGGTTATTACAAAGTTATGGAAAAGATATTATTGATAATTCACACTTAGCTCACTTACGAAAAGAAGACTCATTCTGAGAATCAAATTTAATAAGGTGGGCGCTTGATTTAATTTGGGACGAATGGAGTAGTAGCTTTTACCCATTATATTATTCAGCAAACAAATGAGTAATAAGGGATATACTGTTTTCATAGGAATCTACAGGAAAATGTACACCAACTCATAAGAAAACTGTCAACCAAGGTTACTAAGGTTACCTGTTTAGGGTTACCTAGTTTGCACTAGTAATATATTTCCTAATTAGTTTGTGACAGAAACAAAGCAGAAGAAAAATGCAGAGGTTATAAGAAACACAGCTCCAGGCTCAGACTATCATCAAAGCAAGCAAGAATATGTGTAAGGATAATCAAATGTACTTAAGCAAATGGATTGTCTACCTCCAAGGTCCTTACAAACATTGAGTGAAAAACGTAGTGGATCCTAGCTCCCCCGGACAATTCTTTGATTGACATCTCCTGATTTTTTCCGTCCATCATGGCACAAAAAGCTGAAAATTAATGAGAAAAAACCAGAAAGGGGCATAGTTTAGAAAATCAAACTGATGTAAAAGAAGTCACCAACTCAATTTAACAGATTTGCATATACATCCACTGTGTTTGGAAGTGATCAGGTGAGAGAAGAGGAAGGGAGTAAGGGGGGAGGTAGAATAACAGTACAGAAAAGTGAATGAAGGAATTCACCTTTAGTCGGACAAAATGTGGAGCCAAAGAATATAAACTATTTCATATAGAACCTAATATTATAAACAAAATAAGGGATACTGCTGGTTGCTATGACAGATATAGCAAATAAAGGCCCCGCACTATGAACTCATTTTTTTCTCATTAAATAGACCGAAAAGAGAAATGTGGCCCAAGAGGACTGAAATTATTCCCCATCTCCTACCCGTATGTTCTATAGTTGCATTCTCAGTGTGTCTCCAAAATATTGAATAAGGGCCTATTTATCAGTTATAGTATAACTTTACATTATGAAAATGAATGACATTCTTGTGGGCACTCATTAGCAACAAAGTACAAGACGAGCTCAAAGATGGCTAAATTAATTTACAATTCTTTGAATATAGGTAACATTTGCATGGACATAGATTATTGGCAACATAGTACACAACAAGGTCAAATATGTCTTAACTCGTGATTTTTAATCAACACTAGCATGAATCTTAGTTAAGTCATCAAATTCAATTAACAAAGCAACTTATCCCATCCTAATGAGCACTTGAACAAGTAAAACAAACATATGGATACTGAATCTCACCGTCGCAGAATTTTGTCAGAACATTCAACAGAATTGCCCCCTGTTCTGCCTAGTCAAACAACAAAAATAACAAAGTGCTTAGACTAAATTAAGGCAAAGAAAGTTACAATATAACATTAAGCTAACGCCAACAGATAAAATATGAGCATGTGATTGTGCATTTTTAAAAATGGCATGGAGTGACAAATACTTATAAGTAGATTGATTTCATATTTGTCAAAAGGACGCTTCCAAGGCTGCAGGATCCAATAAATAAACACAATAAGTAACTGACCATATTTCACAGGTGAACAGTTGCCAAGAACTCCTTGTATAAAGATGGCATTTCACTAATATCCCTCTTGTTGGATACATATATACCAGTCTTTCCAAAGGAGTATCACAAGGGCATTACAGGACACATGTTAGTGGAAACCTATATCTCGTTCACAATTTTCAGTAGTGAACTGGATTCAAAATTTACAAGTATGATCCTCTTCTACTAGTTCCAAAAAGAAGGTTCTATGAGCATTATCTCTCTAGAACTAATTAGAGTTTTAGAATTTAGATTGTCTTCTTTCAATATTTGCTAAATTTTAAGCTCTGTTGCTTACTGCATAGTATCTCAATTATATTTTAAAATGCTTACCATCTTCAAAATACTATTTATGTAGCCATAATTAGTATCATAATTACTCTAGTGGGTTTCCAAAAGTACAAACGGGATGTATACAAGCAAAACAATCTTATGTTTGATAGGTAAGATTCTGAAACACACGAGGACGAGGCTGTATTGTTTGGCTTACTTTTGTTTCCACATCATTTCCATATGCTTGCAGCTCTTTTTCCAGATCATTCAAATGAGAATTTAGCTTAGTCTTCAAATCTGGGAGAACTTTTCTGATGTGCTGCTCCAAAATCTAATACAAAGAATCAACAGGATTAAAAAATCAATAAAACAGGATTTAATTCAGTACATCTAAAATTTAAGATATCTATAAGTTCAACCTCACGGAGCACGCATTTACTTCATTTTTATAGAGTAGTCCTAGTAAACTTAGGAGTATAGTACCAAATTTTCTTGTTTCCACTCGATTTCCTATGTTAATATGTAGATCAAGTCTATATACAAAGATGTATTTCATTGTACTCAAGTATTGAACCATATGTGAAATCTGTAGTCTCATATATCAACCTGGTATCAGTGCTTGTGCTCCATCTTTGACCTAAACCCCCCTCTATCAACCTGTTATTCTTTGTTCATGTGCATTCATTTATCTCCATTCAATTTGCATGTAAGGTGATGTCAGAGTCCCGCATTGCAAAGACGTGGATTTAATCACCACTTAATAATTATCTTGGCCCTCTGCCCATGAACTTGACCATTTGGATTAGATCTCCAGTAAAAGAGCGTCTATTCAACCATTGATACTCGTATGGATTCAAATTCCTAAATCTTCCGACATAAGGGAGCCTTTAGAAGGTCCCAAAAGGTATTTCTGCTTGCTGAAAATACTGAACTACATCACTAGTACTTGGCCAAATATCACATTTGTTGTAGGACAACCTCCCAGTGATAGCCAATAGTGTAGTAGTTTGCATCTTGAGATACATTAAGAGAACCATATGGATGCGTTACTTTATGAATACTGCAATTTGTTTCCCATTTTTTCTTTTACCTTTACCATAATCATAATGCAAAATGTAGAAATAAGGAAAAATGAAGACAAAAGAGAGAAAACTAATAGCCAGTTTTGCAACAGAAACCTAATAGTAAGGACAACCAGATATTGCAATAGTGATGCCCGATTTAAGTTTGTCAGAAGCTAATAGAAGTACAGTAGTCAATTATCCCTGTCGAATAACATCAGTAATCTTTACGCTAGATGATCCAACAACTAAACTGGACCGGTTACAGAATTATGTACAACCTTTATTAAAAAGCGACGCAGACAAACCTGATTAAGTTTTTTTGCCAACTGAGGAACTCCGCAACGATCAGAGAGATCATCATATTTCTATCAAAACAAAAGATGTCATTATATACTTCCAAGATTAAAAAGGCAGTCAACAGAAAATGAAATCACAAACATTCAAAATCAACACCAAAGTAGAACAAAGAATAGTTTCAGAGACTGAAACTTACAGGAGTATTGCGAAAGAACTCTGCCTCGGCTGCAAGTGCATCTGAAATGCTGCGATTTTCATGAATATCCTGCAACACAGATTAGTTAGATATGACTTACCTAGTTCACAAAGATGACCTATCAAAAAAATAACATAATATAAGATGATATGGAGTTGTTGCAATCCCTAGACTTCCTGCGAGGTGGACACCCTAGTTGCATCCAACCATAATTCCCAAGGTCAAGGTGCATGCTAAAACATAAGACTCATAACCCAGTTGTAGAGATGGATGCATATTGCCCAGTAGGTATATTAGGAAAGTAAACATAACCATTGATGTAGCCATTAGATCATTCATCCAAATATGGCATTGGTACGGACGAAGCACTCATGACAAAGTTACAAATGGCAATTCAATTACATGTATTACAACAACGCGTATGAATATAGGTGCAAGTGACAAATGTATAAAATGCATACCTGCTGAGATCGATTTACAACACCAACATAACCGAGACTAAGTGGAACAACTTTTCCACGCAGAAAGTTACATGCATCAGTTCCCCTGTCCATTATATCAAGCTAGAGAAAACACACACAAAAAAATATATTGTTACTGAAGTGCATATAATTAATCAGGATAGCAATTGACTAAGAAGAAGAGGAGGATAAGGCAGCTTCTTATAGCGAAAAGGGCAAACACAAACCTTGGTGATAACACCAATTGTTCGACAACCTGCAAATATGGTCACGACGTCAGTGAGCCAATAATAGCATATATCGGATGATCGAAAACAGTCACTATGACATAAAGAAATATTCCATCTATTGACCTACCAGAGGGATCAGCTTCTTTGGCCATCTGAAGTGCATCAGAGGTTGCTAAATCAGAATTTCCAGGAGTAACAGCCAATATTATACAATTTTCTTCCTTGATACGGGCCATTATCATGTTTCTAATCCTTGCTTCTATATCAGTTGGTTGATCACCTACAGGAACCTTGGTAATCCCAGGCAGATCAATGAGGGTCATGTTGAGAACATTCGGAGAGGAAATCGTTAACACAATTTCTTTATCAGTAACTCTTTTGTTAGATCCTGCATCTCTCTCGGTCTCAGCCTGCAGTAACCAAAAACAATCCATTCTGATTAATCAATCAATATCATCAAACTGTCACTTGCTCATCATCAAAACCAAAACAATGTTTACAGAAGCTAATGCAACACCAACACCAAAAAAGTACAATTAAAAGCTAACATACCTGAATTTCTGTGCGAATCTGGGAGAAATCATAGAAGCGCTTTTCTGGCAAATGGCCAAACACGCCCCATTCCCTGCCACCATCGTCGTCTTCACCGGGGCGATTCTGGAGCCTGAGAAGGAGAGGCCTCCTGGTGCAAATGTCGCGGCCCCGTGGAAGAAAGTCTCGGCCGACGAGCGCCTCGAGGACGCTTGACTTGCCGCTGCTCTGGCTCCCGACGACGGAGACGTGCGGCAGAGAGATCCTGGACAATTCGGCCCTGACGGGACCGAGAATGTCATGGAGCTTGTTGACGATGGGGATCACGGAGGAGCCGATTGTAGGAGGAGCTCTGGGATTGTCGCCGTTCGTAAACTCTTCACCCATTGTTCGTGAACGAGAGATCGAGGGAGGTTTCAAAGAGGTAGGGTTTAAAGAGTGAAAGGTTTAATTGTTTAAAGAGTGTAGTCTTGGGGAAGAAGAAACGAAAATTTTATTTCAGATAGGATTCTGATCGGGTGAGAATTGTAGTTATGTTAGAATACATAAATTAGGATCGACTGCGATGCCAGCTATTTGATAAAATACAATTAATGGTTTCATTTATACAAGGCTAGTCAATTAATTAAGAGAAGAATAAACTTTAAATACAAGGGAAATTGCACTTAATTATTAGGGAAACCTCATCTCAGCATATCCAAAATTAACAGGGTTAATGTCAGATTAAATATATTTAAGTTAACACCATTTGCATGTAGATACATTTAAGTTATTTTAAGGTCCGTTTGTATCAAGTTAGATAATAAGTTAAATTTCAGTTAGTTTTGACAATGTGTCTAAATTTTCGGATGCTTAAGACGATTGCGGTTGAGTTTGTGGGTTTTCGTAAATTTGAATTTTTGAACTTATTTTTTCTTTAAATGTGCTTGTCAAGAGAGACCTCCATGAGAGCATAGTCTCTGAGCTTTGTTTCTCTTCATCGAATTGCGGTAGTGACGATCCACTGCTCGGAACGGGCTTGATGCGGTCGCATCAAATGTAATTTTATGATATCTATTACCCACATTCTAGATGTTATTTCACCTTCGATGTGTTAAATTATTGATCTTTATGCCACTTTTACGCCTTCGGGTATGTTTGGTGCAAATGTGCAGAATACATGTGAAAAGGGTCAAAATCGCAGTAGAGTCTTTCAGAGAGCACAAATTCCTCATATTTAATCCGAGGTGACCCAAAGTTGGATCAAATCGAAAATAACTCGGCGATCTACAACTCTCTAAAAGGAAGTTTTCTCTAAATTTCATGGGAAGAAGTTTAAAACAGCACTGAAAGGCAGCACTAAAACAGATATTGGGATTGCAGACCAGCTGACTTGAAAGTGCTATAACTTCCACATCCGAAATCCAAATCGAGCAAAAGTTATATCTAAATTGAAGAGGATGAAAAGATCTACAATTCTTGTGAAGGAAGTTTTTTCATTAGAGATCTGGAAGAGGGCGAAAATTGTCTGATACTTTTGGGTGGTGTAGAGTTCTCATCTGAACTCCGATTTGGTCCCATAATATATCAATTCGAAGGAAATTCGAAGACAGAGACTTGTAACGATGATGAAACGGAGATGTAACGATGATGTAACGATTGTTACACCTACTGT
This sequence comes from Geranium rotundifolium, assembly GCA_963920655.1. Taxonomy (NCBI): domain Eukaryota; kingdom Viridiplantae; phylum Streptophyta; class Magnoliopsida; order Geraniales; family Geraniaceae; genus Geranium; species Geranium rotundifolium. The sequence goes on from OY987321.1 coordinate 24,773,339, forward strand.
AACGATCGTTACAACTCCCAGATGCAGAATAAAATATAAAAGCCAAACACGAATTTTGAATTAGGGGGCCAAACATTTGAGTGTTCGCGCCAAAATTGAACTGAGCCAGCCACCACGGTTTGGGAGAGCAGAGAGTAGAACACCGATTGGGGACTTCGAGAGGAGCTCGAATCCGATTCAAGTGCTAAGATCAAGCAAGCTACACAACAACAATCGAGAGGGATTCAACGATTCATGTTTTTCAACCTTTTGAGTTTTAGGGTTCTTCGTTCTTATTCCTTAAACTCGAATTGTTTATTTATCTCTATGGATTTTGGTTCTAGCACCATGATCATGGGCTAAATACCCTTGATTATGGATGCTAGGTCTTGAACTGAATTGTGATGATTTTATAATTATGGATTGAATTGTTTATGCATGCTTTTGGGTGAATTAAAGTACTTAATGCTTGTGATTGGTATTGACGAATATTGATTGCTTGTTTTGTTGGGATTTGTGCCCTAGCACAATGTATTTTCAATCTAATCTTGTAATAAAGATTATTCGTTGAATAAAAATCGGCATTCATATTACTAAGTGTTGTAGTAATATCTTAAGTATGATTTGATTTGTATCATTGATGTGTCAACACATAATAGTAGATCTACAGATCAGATAAAATCTTACTTAAGCAGTCCCCGATCAGAATAGCTTCATAAGAAGCGATCGGTATGAGGCTAACTCCAAATGATCACGCTCTACTGATCATGGCCAGAAGGGGGCCAGAGTTAGGTCATAGTATCACCAGTCAGGGGTGATATAGGACGACCCGAATCATGGGTATGTTACATAGACACAGTCATGAACATACTCATATGTCGGATCATGAAATCACATCCTCAGACCGAAGGACCATTGAGGTCAATATGTAATGAGTGACGAGTTTGACTCAGTCTAACGTCTCCTGTAAAAGGGTTGCAATAACGGTTGTGATTGGCTCGATCACAAGTTACATAAGTTGACTAGATGGATCGCTGAAGGATTTATCCCTCATACGGACGTGTGAGCAGATATCAGTTTAGGCCACTTGATGAGTACAACTGAAACACAATAGCATGGCCATGTAGACGATACGTAGTATCAGTTATAATTCAGTTAACTCAGAATCAAGAAACAGGACAATAGAACGAGGATGACTTGTCTATGCCTCGTGGTTGTCAAAGATATCAAGAGGATAAAAGGATAGATTCATGAACGACAAGGTTAAGTCGAAATCTCGATAATCACAAGCGTTGGGTAATCATGATGTCTTGCTAGAGGCCACTCATGATGGAAAGGGTAAAATGGTAATTTTACCAGTCCACCAACGTGTCGTGAGCCTAGAGGGTCACACACTTTAGATTGAGTAAAACAGATGGAGTTATATGGAGGAATCATGAGAGAGACAAAATCCGGTTTTGGATTAAACTAGTTTAGACCGATTTCGGTTTAGGATTAAACCGGAATCAAGAACGGTTTAGCAAGACTAATTAATTATAATCTAATTAAATAGATTTAATTAAATTAGCTAAACTGGGCCTAGCCAGAATGGGCTTCTCTACACAGTTAATTAAAAGCTTTGGGTTTTAAGCCCATTAAGGCCTTTAATTAATTAAAAGCCCAATTAAGGTCTATAAAAGGGAAATTTTCAGATCTGAAAATTACACAATTATTTTACAAACCCTAGCCGTCTTCTCTCTCTCTCCCTGCCAAGATTCGGCCGGCCCCCTCCCCTCCCCGTGCTCCGTCCGTTTTGCTTGCTTCGATCTTCTAGCAAGGTTCGTTGCAAGTATCCGTTGGATTGCTCTTCCTGTGTGGACGATCTTTAGAGGTTACTAAATCCTATTTAGTAACAAGGAGATTTTGATTCAAGGTAATACTTAATTTTAATCTAGTCTAGATCTCATGATCAATTCATGATCATGCAAGATCCGTAATTAAACATGGAACTTTGAGGTTAATTTCTTGTATGGGCATGAAATTAATTGTCTGGAACCCTCAAATAATTCCTTCAGTGGTATCAGAGGCTGGTTATGCATGATTTTGTATTCGAGCATGATAGGCTAGATTTAATTTTTGCAATTTAATTCGGTATTGTGAATTTGAAAATTGCAAACTTTATGATTTTGGTTAATGAATTAGTTGCTGGAATTTTTTTTAATATGGCTGAAAATATTATTTTGATCAAGAGAGATCGGGATCGAGACCCGTGGAAGGCCGAGGCTAGCCGAGAGGCTAACCCCGGCCGAACCTCGGGCCGATCGGCCAGCCGGGAAGGACCGACCAGATCTGCCCATGGCAGATCTGGCCGAGCCCCTCGGCTTCGGCCAGGGAAGGGCCTCGGCCCGACCAGACCAGGCCAGGCGGCCCGCCTCGGCCAGCCCTCACGGGCTGGTCGGCCAAGGCGCGGCCAGTCCGGCCGGCTAGGGTTTTCGGCCAAACCCGGTGGATTTGGGTCAAGATACGACCCAGAAAATCCAGAATTTTTCAGCAAATATTAATTAAAATTTCAGACCGGTTCGGTTTCGATAAACCAGCGCGTGAACCAATTTAATTCAGAAATTAACCGGTTTAAGAAACAGTTTAAATAAACCGTATTTTATGATTTAAATCAAGATAAAATTGGAATTAATATGCTTGCTTGATAACATGCTTGTTTGATAACATGATTGTTTGATAACACGATGTATGCAACATGATTGCTAAGTTAGCCCGAATTTAGGATTTAATTTCGGTTTGCAACCTGCGAGTTGCTTATGGGTTGTAATTTATTAGTGACATGCGTGTCACATCATTTATTTTATTTTAAATTAAATGTAATTACGAAGTCCCAAGATAAGAAGAACCGAAGAGAAAGACGGTAATCCCGAGGAGGCGTGGAGCCAGTGGGAGTCCAGGAGAATGAGGAAAGACAAGACCTAGTATAGGTTCTAGTTTATTCCAGTAGGGTTAGCGGGCTAGCTAAAGCAAGTTTACATTTATGTTTATGAATGTATGGATGAATGTATGATTTAATTTTCATAAGTTCATGTTAATTAGATCATCACCCACATGTGTAAAGATTAATAATCAGTCAATCACGCACATGTAAACCGGAATTGAAATTATCTCTACATTGATTTATAGACGGTAAATTCAAATTATGATCAGTGATAATGAATATTTAGAAGGCAAATAATTTCAAGTCAAGCTAGATACCGCCCACTTTTCATCACTTCGATTAGCTCTCGGACTCATGGGTAGACACGATTAACGTGGATCCATGAGAAAGGGTTCTAATAGAAGATGGACCAGTTTGCATGGGTGCGTGCGCATTAGCGTAGTAGTCATGCAGATTGGACCATGCGTTGAAAATTGGTTGACTTGTCTGCGATTCTCAGATGATCTGAGCCAGGGTATCAGATATAGGGCAATGCCGTATACACACAATGTATAAGCCCTAGCCAAGAATCACATGGAATTATGAAAGGACTGGACTGTCCTACTCCAATGTCCAAAACTGGGGCGATGAGATTAACTCACTCTAGTTTTGGGTATGTGGAGATCTTGGTTAAGATTCAGACACAAGAATCAGTAATGTTCATAATCAAGTATCTCTTACTTCAACTTAATTAAGAATCTGATCGAGTTTGTTTTCATGTATAGATTAGATGGCAACTTCGCTACCCAAAGCAACACGTTCTGGCAGTGAAGCCTTAAAGTCTCTTCTGTCGAATAACAGGCTGACTGGGACCAACTTCCTACAATGGGAGAGGAACCTGAAGCTTGCACTTCAGTATGACAGACAGGAGTATATCCTTACAGACAAGCCTTTAGTTGAGCCTGCTGATGATGCCAGCGATGCCGATAAGAGTGCTTTTGAGAAATACAAAAGCGATCGACAAGACGTTGGCATCCTCATGGACGGGTCCATGGAAAATGAGACCCAGGACCAGTTCATGCATCTCATGGGAGAACCCCAGGAGATGATGGAGGAAATCAAGATATACTACCAAAAGAATGCCCGCGTCGAAAGATACGACACTCTTAGGGAAGTATTCTATTGTAGACTCAACGCTGGTGAGGCAGTTAGCCCACACGTCCTAAAGATGAAGCGGCTCTTTGATCGCTTGGCCAGTCTAGGTCATAAGTTCACGGAGCAGCTGAAATCAGACATAGTCCTGATGTCGCTTCCAAAGGCTTATGGAGATGTGATCACAAATTACAATCTCCATAATATGGAAAAGACCATCAAGGAACTTCATGGAATGTTGGTGACAGCAGAGAAAGACCTCAAGGGCAAAACCCCTGAGGTCCTGATGGTCAATAAGGCTGTAAGCTTCAAAAGAGCTGGCAGACCTAATACCAAGTCACCAGGACAACCCAACAAGGGCAAGGCACCAGCAGTGTCAGGTAAGGGTAAGGCGCCAATGCACCTAGCTGGGCAAATAAGGGCACCTAGAGGTCCGAGAATCCAAGCGGTTCATAGAGCCGAAGGGAGCTCTTCGACCTCAGAGGTGATCTGTTACTACTGCCAGCAGCCAGGTCATTGGAAGAAGGATTGCAGGCAGCACAAAGAATATGTGAAGAGCTTGCCGAAGGGAGGACACCCTTCAGGACCTGGATCAGGTATTTACGTTGTTGAGCATAATCTCAACGCTACTTTCTCAGATACATGGGTAGTTGATACCGGAGCAGAATCTCACATTTGTGTTAATCTGCAGGTTCTGGAAAGTAGAAAACTCCTTGGGAAAGGCGAGCGGGATCTGAGAGTCGGAGACAACAGTTCGGTGTCAACGACGGCTGTCGGTTCTGTTAGTCTTAGGATGCCCACAGGGCTAGTATTAGTTTTGGATGATGTCTTATGTGTACCTACATTCTGTAGGAATATTATTTCAGTGTCCAGTTTGGACAGACTTGGTTTTGTATTTGCCATAGACAATGGCTTGTTTACTTTATCAAGAAATAATATCGTTTACGGCACTGCATCTATGGTTGGTGGATTATATATTTTAAATATTGATAACACTAACTACAGTACAAACTATAACGTAAATAAGAGGTTAAAGTCAGATGACTCAAACCAGACAGTGATGTGGCACTGTCGTCTAGGCCACATAGGCGAGAAACGCGTCTCGACACTTCATAAGTGTGGGCTCTTGAGCCCGTTTGAATTCACACCAATCGAGAGATGCGAATCTTGCATTATGGGCAAGATGACAAAGGCGCCTTTTGGCGGCTTAGGTGAAAGGGCAAGTGATCTCTTGGGCCTAATACATTCAGACGTATGTGGGCCCATGAGTACACAAGCCAGGAGAGGTTTCAGATACTTCATAACCTTTACCGACGATTTTAGTAGGTTTGGGTATGTCTATTTAATGAGACATAAGTCGGAATCCTTTGATAAATTCAAAGAATTTCAGAATGAAGTACAGAACCAGCTTGGTAAAAGTATAAAGGCACTTCGTTCCGATCGAGGTGGCGAGTACTTAGATCAAGAATTTCTCAGTCACCTAAAGGATAACGGTATACTCTCAGAATTAACCCCGCCAGGAACCCCTCAGATGAATGGTGTTTCCGAACGGAGGAACAGAACCCTGCTAGACATGGTTCGTTCCATGATGAGTCACGCCGACCTTCCAATATCGTTCTGGGGCCATGCCCTAGAAACGGCCGCATTCATATTGAATCGAGTACCTACAAAAGCAGTGGAGACCACTCCATTTGAGGCTTGGCAAGGGAAAGCTCCCAAGTTGTCTTTCCTCAAGATCTGGGGGTGCGATGTTTACGTCAAGCGGTTGCTTGGTGATAAACTCGAACCCAAGGCAGATAAGTGTGTCTTTGTAGGGTACCCCAAAGGAACCATGGGGTACTACTTCTACAAACCCGAGGAAAACAAAGTCTTTGTTGCTCGAGGTGGGGTTTTCTTGGAGAGAGAATTCTTATCCAAGAAACCCAGTGGGAGTCCCGTGCTTCTTGAAGAAATTCGAGAAGACACGGAACAGCCAGCAGATATTGTAGAGGTACCCGATGAGGTAAATGATCCAAGTCCTAATCCAACAGAAACTCCTGTAGGACCAAGGAGATCTGAAAGATCTCGTCAAAACCCAGTCAGATATGGCTTCTTAGCCATAGAGGGTAATGACTTGATAGTTGTAGATCAGGATGATCCTGCAACAGTTCAGCAAGCCTTGGCCAGTCCCAACTCAAAAGAATGGCAGAATGCCATGGATGAGGAAATGAAGTCCATGAAAGACAATCAGGTCTGGAACTTAGTAGACAGCACACCTGGGATAAAACCCATAGGTTGCAAGTGGATATTTAAGTTAAAGACAGATATGGACGGAAAGCCTCAGACTTACAAAGCAAGACTGGTTGCTAAAGGTTATCGTCAAGTCCAAGGTATGGACTATGATGAGACTTTTTCGCCAGTAGCTATGATTAAGTCAATTCGGATGATGTTAGCCATTGCAGCATATTTCGATTACGAGATATGGCAAATGGACGTCAAAACCGCATTCCTTAACGGGAATTTGCAGGAGGATGTCTATATGACCCAGCCAGAAGGTTTTGTCGACCCTAAACATCCCGAAAAGGTGTGTAAGCTACAACGATCCATTTATGGATTGAAGCAAGCTTCCAGGAGTTGGAACTTACGCTTCGACGAAGCCGTAAAAGAGTTCGGGTTCATCAGAAATTCAGATGAACCTTGTATCTACAAGAAGAGCAGTGGGAGTAACATAGTGTTCCTGGTGCTGTATGTCGATGATATACTAATCATGGGAAACAACGTCCCAACCTTGCTTGAGACCAAAGCTTGGTTAGGGAAGTGTTTCTCCATGAAGGACTTAGGAGAGGCCGCTTACATTCTGGGGATCAGGATCTACAGAGATCGATCCAAGAGAATATTAGGTCTAAGTCAGAGCACCTATATAGATAAGGTGTTGAGAAGATTCTCGATGCTTGACTCTAAGAAAGGGAACCTCCCGGTAAGACATGGTATTAAGCTAAGCAAGAAACAGTGTCCTAAAACACCTGCTGAGCTTAAGAGAATGAATGGAATCCCGTATGCCTCGGCAGTGGGATCTATCATGTATGCCATGATCTGTACGAGGCCTGACGTATCGTTTGCCCTCAGCTGTGCCAGCAGATTTCAGTCTAACCCAGGCCAAGATCACTGGACTGCCGTCAAGTGTATCCTCAAGTATCTTAGGAGAACAAAGGACGCTTTCTTAGTGTATGGTGGGATAGAAGGAGAGCTAAGCGTCACTGGATATGTTGATGCTAGTTTTCAGACAGACCCAGATGACTTTAAGTCCCAAGGTGGGTATGTGTTCATGTTGAATGGGGGAGCTTTCAGTTGGAAAAGCTTTAAGGAAGCGACAATAGCCGACTCCACCACGGAGGCGGAATACATAGCTGCGTCGGAAGCAGCCAAAGAAGCGGTGTGGGTCAGGAGCTTCTTGAGAGGATTAGATGTACTGCCGCGAACGTTTGATCCCGTGAGCTTAAGGTGTGACAACACAGGGGCCGTAACACTAGCTAGAGAGCCCAGATTTCACAACCGGACCAAGCACGTCGAGAGAAAGTATCACATCATCAGAGAGATGGTTGATAAGGGCGAAGTAGAGATAAGCTACATTTCAACGCATGATAATCTAGCTGACCCTTTAACTAAGGCGCTGCCGCAGCCTAAGCATGAGGAACATGTCAGGGGAATGGGTTTAGATTGGAATACCAATTGGGTCTAGGGCAAGTGGGAGACTGTTGGGATTTGTGCCCTAGCACAATGTATTTTCAATCTAATCTTGTAATAAAGATTATTCGTTGAATAAAAATCGGCATTCATATTACTAAGTGTTGTAGTAATATCTTAAGTATGATTTGATTTGTATCATTGATGTGTCAACACATAATAGTAGATCTACAGATCAGATAAAATCTTACTTAAGCAGTCCCCGATCAGAATAGCTTCATAAGAAGCGATCGGTATGAGGCTAACTCCAAATGATCACGCTCTACTGTCATGGCCAGAAGGGGGCTAGAGTTAGGTCATAGTATCACCAGTCAGGGGTGATATAGGACGACCCGAATCATGGGTATGTTACATAGACACAGTCATGAACATACTCATATGTCGGATCATGAAATCACATCCTCAGACCGAAGGACCATTGAGGTCAATATGTAATGAGTGACGAGTTTGACTCAGTCTAACGTCTCCTGTAAAAGGGTTGCAATAACGGCTGTGATTGGCTCGATCACAAGTTACATAAGTTGACTAGATGGATCGCTGAAGGATTTATCCCTCATACGGACGTGTGAGCAGATATCAGTTTAGGCCACTTGATGAGTACAACTGAAACACAATAGCATGGCCATGCAGACGATACGTAGTATCAGTTATAATTCAGTTAACTCAGAATCAAGAAACATGACAATAGAACGAGGATGACTTGTCTATGCCTCGTGGTTGTCAAAGATATCAAGAGGATAAAAGGATAGATTCATGAACGACAAGGTTAAGTCGAAATCTCGATAATCACAAGCGTTGGGTAATCATGATGTCTTGCTAGAGGCCACTCATGATGGAAAGGGTAAAATGGTAATTTTACCAGTCCACCAACGTGTCGTGAGCCTAGAGGGTCACACACTTTAGGTTGAGTAAAACAGATGGAGTTATATGGAGGAATCATGAGAGAGACAAAATCCGGTTTTGGATTAAACCAGTTTAGACCGATTTCGGTTTAGGATTAAACCGGAATCAAGAACGGTTTAGCAAGACTAATTAATTATAATCTAATTAAATAGATTTAATTAAATTAGCTAAACTGGGCCTAGCCAGAATGGGCTAAACCAGAATGGGCTTCTCTACACAGTTAATTAAAAGCTTTGGGCTTTAAGCCCATTAAGGCCTTTAATTAATTAAAAGCCCAATTAAGGTCTATAAAAGGGAAATTTTCAGATCTGAAAATTACACAATTATTTTACAAACCCTAGCCGCCTTCTCTCTCTCTCCCTGCCAAGATTCGGCCGGCCCCCTCCCCTCCCCGTGCTCCGTCCGTTTTGCTTGCTTCGATCTTCTAGCAAGGTTCGTTGCAAGTATCCGTTGGATTGCTCTTCCTGTGTGGACGATCTTTAGAGGTTACTAAATCCTATTTAGTAACAAGGAGATTTTGATTCAAGGTAATACTTAATTTTAATCTAGTCTAGATCTCATGATCAATTCATGATCATGCAAGATCCGTAATTAAACATGGAACTTTGAGGTTAATTTCTTGTATGGGCATGAAATTAATTGTCTGGAACCCTCAAATAATTCCTTCATGTTTGAGTCACGTTGCCGTGCCTGAGAAGGTCGGTGGGTGATAGACATGCTTTAATTTGCTAGGGTTCAACTCTTCGAAACCCCGATTTCATTATTGTTGTGCTAATGCAGACTCGTGGTGTCTATCTATCCGAGAGGGATGATGAACTTCTCGAGTCTAGGCTGACACCAATACTGAGAGGTGGTGTAAGTATAATTGTTTGCATAGGATTCAAGTGTGTGCATGAAAATTCATTCAAAAATTGTGACATGATTATAATTCAGTGGCCTAGCATCCATGGTTTTCTCTACTAAATAGTCTCTCCCAAGCGTTTCTATTTTATAAATTATCAAACCTTTTTATAAATTTCATATTTTAAATTACACTTAATAGCATTAGTTAAATTGAATTAACCCTTATTGGTCTTTGTGGATTCGACCCTATGCTTACTAGGAATTATTACTTGTAACGACCACATACACTTGCGCGTTATCGGGTGCCTGTGGACAACTGTATACGGGCCCAACAAAGCTCTTTGGGATGGATTGTGGGTTGGGCTTATTGGAGCATAGGCTATGATTTTGGAGAGGGTGAGGTTATCTGAGATTGAGAGGAGAGAGAAAATGAAAAAAAACTCTCAATGACATGCCTATGTAAATTTAAATAACATTCAAGGGCATTGTTTTGTCATTTTATACCAAAAATTAACAGAAATCTAATCTCATTGTCTAACTTGACACAAATTGAATCTTTATTAACCATAAAATTAGATTTCTAAATTAGTGTATCTATTTGCTAGGGGTGTTCACAGTTCAAAAACCGAACCGAACCGACCGATTCGGTTATGGAAAAAAATAAACCGAAACCGAACCGTGACATGTCGATCGGTTTGTCAAACCGAACCGATAGCCTCGGTCGGTTGTCGGTTTGAGCCGAACATAATCGACAATTAGTTGGGCCTAATGAAATCAGCCAAAAACCTATTTTTTCATCAACCCAACTTGGCCCAGTTTGTTTATATTACTTATCATCTGACATAAATCAAGCAAGCACACTAAGTTTGTTTAATATTACAATCTAGCAACTCAAGTCTCAAAATGTAAATACAAGAAAGTTGAACTGAACTTGATTTATCAACAATAACAACAAGTCAGCAACCATACCACACCAGCAGGCAGCAGCAACCAGCAGTCCAGCACTCCAAGTCTCCAACATTCAAGATTTGAAATATCTTGCAATGAATTAAAAATTATAAATCAATTACCAAATTAATTTATCAACATAAATATATTATAAACAATAAGAGAGTTTCGGTTACGTATATTTGAATAAGAATTATTGATTTACCTTTTAGATGAAATACCACACTTACCATTGAATTATCATTATGTTACACAATTTTTGTTGATAGAAATAATGTGGATAATAATATTAAGGGGTAATTCCATGTTAGTACCTCAACTTTGCCTCATTTTCAAATCAGTACCTCAAGTTTGAAAAGTTTTTTGCAGGTACCCGAAGTTTAATTAGTTGCAGATAAGTACCTAATTTATTAAATCTAATAGAATTTGGATGTGAAAAGACCAAAATGCCCCTAATACTTATAATAATTAATATTATATTGAAACTTTTGAGTGGAATAACTCTCTCATACGACCTCCGTTTCGGTCTCATAAAATATCAAATCGAAGAGAATCGGAAGATAAACAACTTTGAAAGATAATATTAATTATTAATATTATTTAATTATTAATAAATTTTTATTTAATTATTAATATTCTTCAAAGTTGTTTATCTTCCAATTTTCTTCAATTTGATATACTATGAGGCCGAAACGGAGGTCGTATGAGAGAGTTATTAATTTCGAAAGTTTCATTATAATATTAATTATTATAAACATTAGGGGCATTTTGTTTTTTTCACATCTCAATTCTGTTAGATTTAACAACTTAGGTACTTATCTACAATTAATTAAACTTGGGGTACCGACAAAAAACTTTTCAAACTTGAGGTACTGATTTGAAAATGATGCAAAGTTGGGGTACTGATGTGGAATTACCCCTATTATTAATACAATTGATAGTTGTGTAAAATACAATAGGGGAGAACCTCTTTATATATGCTAGGAATTAAGGTAATTAGGAAATACTAATGACAATAGGAAAACCTATATATTAGATTTTAAAACTAATATATATTAGGAATAGAAAATATTTAATATTATATTATTATATTCTAACAACCCCTCAAACTCAAATAGGTTGTAAATTGCCGAATCGAGTTTGGAAAGACTTGATTATTCCTGACTATCTTGAGCATCTTGAAGATCTTGAGTAGCTAATAGTTAAACTTGAGTCGACGTAGAATGACCAACTGGAGATTGATTGATACAAATGTTAGGTCATACCAATTTTTTTTAATCAGCCGACAACATCACAACCACACCCACAACACTAACTTAATTATCTTCGTCAACACCAAGTCTCCACAGCCACAACACCAGAGATGTACCCTCCACCCAAGCTCCACCACTAGGGGAGAGAGTATGATTTTGGAGAGGGTGAGGTTATCTGAGAGTGAGAGGAGAGAGAAAATGAAAAAAAACTCTCAATGGAATGCTTGTGAAAATTTAAATAACATTCAAGGGCATTTTTGTCATTTTATACAAAAAATTAACATAAATCTAATCTCATTTTCTAACTTGACACAAATTGAAACTTTACTAACCATAAAATCAGTTTTCTAACTTAGTGTATCTATCTGCTAGAGGTGCTCACGGTTCAAAAACCGAACCAAACCGACAGATTTGGTTATGGGAAAAAATAAACCGAAACCGAACCGTGACATGTCAGTCGGTTTGTCAAACCAAACCGACAATCTCGGTCGGTTGTCAATTTGAGCCGAACATAAACGACAATTAAGTCGGGCCTGATGAAATCAACCAAAAAACTTATTTTTTCATCAGCCCAACTTGGCTAAGTTTGTTTATATTACACATCGTCAGACATAAATCAAGCAAGCACACTAAGTTTCTTTAATATTACAATCTAGCAACTCAAGTCTCAAAATGTAAATAAAAGAAAAAATATAAATCAAGTTGAATTGAACTTGATTTTTCAACAGCAGCAACAAGTCAGCAACCACACCACACCAGCAGGCAGCAGCAACCAACAGTCCAGCACTCCAAGTCTCCAACATTCAAGATTTGAAGTACCTTGCAATGAATTAAAAATTATAAATCAATTACCAAATTGATTTATCAACAGAAACAAATTATAAAAACATATTACGGTCACTAGAAAGTAGAAACAGACTTCAATTACCAAATTATAAAAGTACCAACATAAACAGATTACCATCACTAGAAACAGAAACATAATTAATCCAAATCAGAAACAATTTGAACTTACTATATTTTAACATGATCATCAATCAAAATATTTGAGGCACACCCTCAAGTGTAGCAGATTGATATATTTCTGCAAATGTCAATATACATATGTTAATTTCGAAAGATTAGAAACTGAAAATGCAATAAATTAGACAAAATGTATATTCTTCAACTTGTTCGACTTTATCATCGCCATCGTTCTCGTCATCACTACCATCAAGTGAATCTGGTGGTATATCCAACCAATTCTGCGTACAGATTATGGCTTGGACCATCATGGGGCTTAAACTGCTTCTATGATCGCTAACCACTCGACCCCCGGTACTAAACGCTAATTCTGAAGATACCGTAGAGATTAGAATAGCTAGAATGTCTCTCGCCATTCTTGCAATCACTGGGAATTTGTGATAATTCTTGCTCCATCAACCCAATATATCAAATGTTGTTGACCAGTCTTCGGTTGGCTCATCCAAGTACTTTTGTAGCTCCGACTTAGGAAGTCCTTCTTTGAAGGTTTTTCTTTTTTGAAATTTTGCTCGAGCAAGAGGTATTGCATCTTCTTCATTGTCAACATCAACAACAGAAGTAGCAACTTCTGAACTTCCCACAGTGTGACTCTCATACAATGTGTCATATTTAGTGAACATCGCATTCAAAGTTGTGTTCACTTTTGCCATGAAAAGTTCGGCTTGTGGAGGAGTATAGATATCACGAACAATTATATCCACAAAATCCATCTTGTGTCGTGGATAAAATAGTGGTGCTAAATACATGAACATGTTCACCTTATCTATGTTCCCGAAATATTTATCAAATTTCGCCTTCATTATATTAGGCATGTTCTGCATATCACTATTATCACTTGCTTGACCTTTTTGAATATTATGGAATATACTATAAACAATCTCGAATTGAATATTTGATGTCAAATGCTTTGAAGCAGATACTCTCTTGGTCATATCATTGAACTTCTTCAAAAAATCCATAAAAAAATTTAGCTCATACCAATCTCGATTAGTAAGATAACTTAAAGGCCCACTCTTATCTTTCCGGAGATTCATTTCCATCTCCATCCTTAGGCTTGGATCCTTATAGTATACATTTCAAATGCTTTCTCCAATGCACATGCATGAAGCATGTGATATGTAGAATTCCATCATGTGGCGACATCTTGAACTAAGCCTTGTTTGGTTTCAATACCCGCTTGTGCAATACAAGCCTTAAATTGAGCTTGTCTACCTAGAGGCATCTTAAAATATTTCACTGCATAACTTATCCTTTCTATAGAGAGTCCCAGCCTTGGTATCCCATCACTCACTATCAAATTCAGGATGTGAGCTATGCACCTCATGTGCATGAAATTACCACCCCAAGCAATTAGTTGAAAATATTTTCCTAAGGAATGCAACTGCAACATCATTTTCTCTTGCATTGTCAACCGTAATTGCCATGAATTTATCTATTCCCCAAGCTTGGAGGCATGCTTTAACACCTAATCCTATATCCTCCCCCTTGTGACTGGTAACAGGACAAAAATTCAATATGTATCTATGCAACACCCATTTCTCATCGATGAGATGGGCTGTCAATGTCATATAATTCGTGCCGGGAGTAGATGGCCATGTGTCAGTGGTGAAGAATATCCTAGAAGAGGTAGATCCAAAATAGGCATACAACCTTACCTTTTCGGATTCATATAGTTTGCGAACATCCCTAGTTGAAGTCACTCTAGAAGGGAGTTTGAACATAGGGCATATACCACGGATTAATCTTCTGAATCCGCGTTTCTTCACATTACTAAAGGGTAATTCATCTAGAATTATCATTTCAGTTACTAGTTTTCGACCAAGATCTTGTTGAAAGTACCAAGATGATACATTCTTTTATCACCACTACCCTTTAGAACCAAGTGATGTTGTTGTGGACTAACTACCTTCTTAGCAGGATTGTTTGGACATTTTTTCATACTAGTGTTCAGATTAGTTGTCCCATTTCCTTTAGATTGAGCCATAAAAGTTTTGCCACAATCCCTACACTTGGCTTGAACTAAGACCCCCTCACTATCATATATCTTTTCAAACACAGTCCAAGCCTTACTAACTTACGCGTAGAAGTTGTTGATGCTGAGGTTTTCTTACCCTTCTTCTTTGATGGACTAGCAACACCAGCTGATGGATCAGCATCAGAGGCACTCGCCGACGTCGCCGTAGCTATAGGACTAGGAGCATTAGCATCATTAATAATGATAACCAAGTTGTCCCAAATTGCACTTGGATCAGTTGCCTATAAAGTAAACAATAATTACAAATTACAAATTACAAATTACAAATTATAAAGAAGTAAATTACAATTCAGAGTTTATAAGCAATGTAGAGAAATTAGTCAATTATCTTTGATGCAGTTGACGTAGTCATCGTCGGGGAAGTGACCCTTAACTCTAGGGTGGACAGAGATTGTTTTCTCTTCTTATCCATCACTACTCAAGTACTCAGTACTCATTGTCACTGCTTGTATATCGAACCAGATAACATTACATCATTACAAAAAATTCAGTACTGAGTACATTCAGACATTCAGTAGTAGTACTCAGTACATACATATAGCAGGAAAAAATTAAATTAGGGTTCAAAAACTCTAATTTAAGAGCCCACAAATTAGGGTTGAAACAAAATTAAATTAGAGTTCAAAAACCCTAATTTAAGAACCCACAAATTAGGGTTCATGTAGTTACGATGTTTTTGATGATTGGCTAATTTTTAAAGAACCAGAGAAAATGTTATAAAGAATGTCGAAGCATCGTATGCGACATCTTGTATGACATTGTTAACGACATCTCGGCAAACATCCTGTTCGACGGAAATCAGGAAAGTCCATGTTCTGCAGAAAGTACGACTACGATTAGGAAATATGAAAAGCTCCAGAACGTCTTCGATTCAGGAAAGAAGAAAGACGGTGATAAAGAGGAAACCCATTAGGGTTAGTACTCATGCCCGGTTGCTATAAAAGCTTAGGCTACCCCCTCAGCAATCGTGTGGTTCTTTTATTGTTTCATAGCAATAATTTACAAAACTCTTAGACGTGAAGGTTTGCCGGCTGAGAGGTTGTAGATTGTGCTAAGGATATTGTGTATCACCATAACTATTGAGAGTTAAGGGTTTACTGATCGCGTGAAGACTGCACGCAACCACAGCGTTCAACGACGACTTGAACCGACAGAGCAAGACGATTGCTCGAAGAGTGGAATCAAGACGGAGTCTTGGATTCAGGGGGAGACCCTGAGATAGGTAGCACTGTAATAAGTAGCATAAAGTATAGATCTTGGGATGATCATAGGTACTTGTATGTTTTGACGAATTACTGATAAGTGAAACCTTTCCACTAGGCTGAGAGCCCCCAGACGTAGGTGACGTTGCACCGAACTGGGTAAACACTTTGTCGTGTCAATGTTTATTACGTTTTATATTTACTGTCCTGAGTTATCTACGCAAGTAGTCATACACGGTATTATAGCTTTCTACATAACATTGTGTGTGGCATCCTGCACGACTACCTGATCAAAATTTTGATTAGTATCAGAGGGGGCACCTACAACTTTAGGTGAGTTCCTAAACAAATATTTTTATCATCAAGATGGACAATACCAGAGAAGGAGGATCCATCAACCGACCACCTGTCCTAGATGGAAGTAACTACGACTATTGGAAGGCTCGCATGTGTGCCTTCATGAAGTCCCTTGACAACAAAACATGGAATGCTGTGATCAATGGTTGGAATGCCCCACAACTCAGTGATAATGATGGTAACTGTTGGGCCAAAATGTGACGTGATAACGTCGCACAATGGTTTCCACGTGCAAGTGCACATGGGTCGCAAGTAATAATATTTATATGATCCGGTAAGATACCGAGTCGGTCCACAGGGATTAATATGGGGTTTGCGACGAGTTAATAAACGTGTTTGCAATTATGACAATGATACTAGCGCGCGGTATTGATAACGTATGGATTCAAACGCCTAGGGTGCTAAACAATCATCAAGTGAATAAGTTCGAGAGATAAGCAATCTATCAAATAAACGGCCGGTCAAGCCTATGTCTTAAATGCCGACCTCGCCTTTCGGTAATGAGGTTGGCCTAATCTCGAGTGTTCCCGTGCCCTTTCGGTATTGAGAAAAATCGAGATCGCATACAATCGACAATAAAAGGCTAAGGGTTAATAGTAGGTGCCAAGACACGGTCTTGAGCCTACAACCCTTGGTGATTGCTAAGTCCGGGTTCTAATCCTTCCCTTTCGGTATCGGATAGAACACCTCAATCATATATTGTAAAACGTCACTTAAACAACACATGCATTCAAACAAAAATCCACACAACACATTTGTTCATCAATAAATCACTAATCTCATTAAACATTACATTCACATTCTATATTGTCTAGCACCCATGGCTAAGGGGTTTAGCCCATAACTATGGTGCTCAAGCTTAGCATCAACATGGTGGTTACACTAATACACATGAAAAACATGAAGAACATAAAATAAAAGGATAGGAAATGCTCTTGGAATCCCGAGCAAGGTGTGTCTTCGATGCGCGATGAAGACCGGTGGAACTAGCGATGCCTTTGGTGTCGAGGAAGATGAAGAACGCTCAAGAACGCTTGAAGAAATGGCTCAAAAGCTCCTTGGTTCGTTTTCTCTCTCTATGTTTCTTCCTCCTCCTCAAAAAGTGTCTCTACCCCATTTATACTTTTCTGATTCTGAGGGGAGGCACGATCGTGTCTCTGTCTGGGTCACGATCGTGGCTTGGTCGCGGCACGATCGTGACTTGGTCATGGTGGCGATCGTGTCTCCTTCAGGCACGATCGTGGCTCGGGGTAGGTAAGATATTTTGAATCTCCTCGATCCTGTACCCTATAAAGCCACGATCATGGGTCTTCGAGGGGCGATCGTGCCTCCTCGGGTCACGATCGTGACTCCCCCGTGACTGAGATCGGGGGAGCCCACTGTAAGTTGAATATAATTCAGCCATTTAATTTATAGGGGAGGCACAATCGCGACTTGATGAGGCACGATCGTGCCTAATGAGACAGGATCGTGACTCCATTAGCCACGATCGTGACCAATGCCCTCTGCCCGGCTGTTTGGTCAACGCCCTTTGACTTTTTGCTCGGTGCCTCGTTTTTGGCCCTTTTTCCTCCCGAACCTGCGTACACACCTCAAAACACCAAAAAGCATAAAATATGCACTCTCGGGCCTGACTCGGCCACTATCAGACACAATTGCACCGATTTGTGAGGTTAAACGGTCTCGAAACGAGACCTTTTGACCCCACAACAGTAACCTTATCGGTCCAAAACCAAAAAAAGACTGGACTGATAACGAAGACGAGGAATCACTGGGAAACTCTCGACCCTTGAATGCTATTTTTAATGGTGTTGACAAGAATGTATTCAGACTAATCAACACATACACAACTGCCAAATCCGCATGGGATATCCTGGTTGTTGCATTAAAGGAACAACCAAAGTTCGAGAACAAAAGCTGCAATACTTGACAACCAACTTCGAAGCCCTTGTCATGAAAGAGGACGAATCAATTGCCGAATTCAACGTTCAAATTCGAGATCTAGCCAATGAATCATATTCTCTGGGTGAACCAATGTCTGATGAAAAACTGGTTAGAAAAAAACCTGTGTGCTTTTAGCCCTAGATTTAAGATGAAGATCACCGCAATTGAGGAAGTTCATGACCTCAAGATCTTAAAATTTGATGAACTGATGGGATCTCTAATGACTTATGAGCTATCTCTCCTCAATATCGACAAAAGGAATAAAGGAGTTGCCTTCAAAAGCTCAACACACAAGCAACCAGATTCTGAGGATTCTGACTCCGACGAAGACATCAATGCCACAATGGCCCTTCTCACAAAAAATTACAACAAAGTCATGAGAAGATTGAGTCGAATGGGCGGAAGGAATGCTACAACGGATGCCAGAAGCAAAGCTCCACAAAAAGCTCTGGCAGGAGGAAGTGTTGACAAACCGAACAAAAGCGAAGAGGAAAACAACAAAAACAAAGGACCTCAGTGTCATGAATGTGAAGGATTTGGTCATCTTCGCAGAGAATGTCCAAATTTCCTCAAACGAAAAAAACGAGGATATAATGCTACCTTATCAGATGATGACAGTAAAGATAGTGGTTCTGAGGAGGTAAGCAATTTTGTTGCATTCACTACTACTACTTCTGTATGTAACATTGATAACTCTGCCAATATTAATGATGATCTCTATCATCCAACTCCAAACGAGAATTGGACTAAAGAGCAACTAGTTGAGGCATACAAAAAGATGTCTAACATTATAAATGCCCATTTCTTTATATAAATGGAGGCATTGTGAGACATGAATGATGAAATTAACACAAAGGTACTGATTTTACTTCAAGTGTATAATTCAGAGGATGACAGAATTTCAAGAAATGGAGGTTTACCTACATAAGCTCATAAAAGTTCAAAACCTTAATCATTTTCATGTCCTATGTGATTAGTTCTTTCCCTGCAACCACGAAATTTTACAAAGAGACAACCATAACAAAAATAGTCTGAAACTGGCAAAAATTGTCTTGTATAATTAATAAACAGTTTTATCAAATTGTCAATAAATTCATTAAAATAAATACTTCAAGTTTACTCAATAAAAAAAATCGTGAATAGTATATACGTTAATTCCAATATGTATATTATATATAAAGAGATCACCTTCCTGATAGATCATAATTACAAATTCTTGTTGCAACGAAACTTTTCAAAATAGGCTCCAAAAATATAATAAATTAAACACGAATATTACAATTGAATATTAATAACTATATGCAGCATTCATTTCAAAGTTATGATGATATAGATGTAATAGTAACTATACATATAAATAGAATAATATATATTTATTATTTATAATACATTAAATAATAATAAAAATTAAAATTTTATTATACATTCTTGTTTCAATACTTCTAGCTAAATTTGCCAAAACAAAATCACCAAGACACGAATTAACAATCACAAAGTCTGAGTTTCTTTCTTGTGCTGACAAAATAATATCCGTTAAAAGATTCTGAAATTGCACCATATGTTCCACGTGACAAGTGAGTAAGCATTCTATTGCAGTAATTCTCCTCCCAGCCATTCGCATAGCCAATTTCTTGGAAGCCACGAGATCCCTACCTTCTTTTTCAAATTTTCTTGCATCCTCAATTTTTTTCCTACCTTCCTTATCTTTTCTAATACTACATGAAAACACATAATAAAATAAACTATAATGTTAAGAACTACATGAAAATGAAAACACATAATAAAATAAACTATAATGTTAAGAACTACATGAAAAGTCTATTTCTCACAAACGTTTCAATAAGTTAGATAACATAAATGCATCATTAGAAAAAACAACAACTATAGTACTAACCTGAAATCCAAACATTTAAATTGTATTTCGGATAATTCCGAGATCAATTACGAATACCAATGATATAAATTACAACCCAACCGATGTTGAATTCACAATAACTGCTGCGCACCAGTTCAAAATTTGAAAATTGAAAAGATATTTTAAAACAATATAAAACACACATTTATACACGATAATAAAAATATAAATGTGTATAATAGTACTTTTCACACAAATAATAAGATAAAAAGAAATAAAAACCAAAAGTTTGAACAATTTTGTTTTGGAGACATGTACATATTTTATCATGGTCAATTATTTCATATAATATTAAATACATAATTGAATTGAATTCTTATTATCACAATATTTTTTCCAACAAACTTGACAACACAAATATATTACCAGAAATAATAATTTCACCTTTAGTTACAAATAAGAATTAAATAATAGTTGCAACAAATACACGATCTGACTACAAGACAATGCGTCAAAATTATATAAATTTTGAACATTTTTTCTGTAGACATCTACATGAATTTTATTGTCAAGATAACACATCTATCAGCATGCTGAACACACTATGTTAAGAATTTTAATAAGGTCAATTATTTCACATACTCTTAATATGGAATTGAATTGAATCTCTATTATTATGATAATTGTTTCCAACAAACTTGAGAAACATTTTCTACCACCAAACAACTGAATTCATATACAAAAAACACAGAAACTAATTATAGTGCTCAGACTTCAAACAATCTGACAGAAAAAAAACATTTTTAGTAAATGATGTTGTACATAAAATGCAAAGAAACGTTTTTACAAAATTACATTTTCATCAAACTTCTTATAAGCTTGATAAACTCTCCCTGGGAGAAATGCACAATTTTTCTCCATACAAATTTCCTTTTGGCTTAATTGCTTTACCTAATAAATCGAAACAAATTTACATAATGCACATGCGGTTTGGCAAAATTTATTTAACACATAGATAACAATGTAACACACATGTTTGTCAATTTTTTCTTGCATTCCCCCAAAATCCATGTCCTCAATGGAATTTCCATCAACAATCTCATCCCCAAATCCTCCATCTTTTAACACATAATAATTATTAAAAGAACACAAACAATAAATTAACTACAGATATACATTATGATAACACAAACTTACAACACCATCAAACTGTTGTTGCAAGACATCAAATTTTTTTGCAATTTTCTGCTACTAATTGTTGGACCTATATACACAAAATATTAAGTTAAATTTACATAAACAACTATACAACAACATTCATTTTCAAAGAAATGGTGTTTAACAAACAAACCAAAACACTTATATCTTGATTATTCTGAATTTCTTTAAGCCAACAAACACTTTTCAAATATGGAAACTTGTTTGTCCTTTACTTCACCTCGTTGCATGAAGGTTAATAACAAAACAATGTTTTTCCCATTTTCGCTCGCACTGAACATGCACACAATAGCAATAAAGATAATTACCCAACCACTGGACAGTGACCCATTGCTTAAAACAGTTGTCCAGAAATTAAAAACAACAGTAGTAACGTGCTCCTAGAACAAAAACTAATCGATCAAGGATGGAAAACTCCAACCTTTGCAAAAAAACCATGACCAACACCACACAAGCAACTTGAAATCAACAGCCGAAGAAGAATACATTACATATTATAACTCCAAATGAAAATCATAAACCGAGGACAAATTATATCCGACCACATCACCGCATTACATGCTCAACATAAAGAAATCTCACCAACCATACCCATAACACCACTCAACATTACCATCAGAAATCAAGAACGCACTTAACAACGAGAAGAAGAAACTCGTAATCCATAACTATACGCCTACCGCGTGATCGCTCAATGTAAACCACAAACGCCATTACACCACCCATATCTTGCACCATAAACATATAAAAGAACGAAACATTAGAAGCAAATGTAAACAATAAAACAAGACAAATAACAGAATAACAAGTATGCTGAATATAAAAGACTCTCACCAACCTTACCCATAACATCACCCAACATTGCCATCGGAAATCAAAAACGAACTTAACAATGAGAAAAATATATTCGTAATCCACAACTCTTCGCCTATCGGGTGATCGCTCAATCGGAAAAACCACAAATGCCATTGACACCACTAACGCAGACACAATGTCAATAGACCCCGACAATGACTACAATTCTACCGAGAACAAAAAGCAGGCTCTGCAACGAATGATAAATCACAATGACAAATAATTACCATCATCAACAAATAAATACATCACGAAGAAACACAACCGAACACGAAAAGTCACATACATATATAATATACCGAACCTAGTTATTATCAATTCAAGAACCAGAAACACTGAACCTAGTTATTATGTAAACAAAGAACCATAAACTAAATATTACAAATATAATTCATAAAAATCCAACCGATTCTGTCAGTTATTTTACAAAAACAAAAGGCAAAAAATCCAAACGATTGTATTTTTTTGTGAAATAACTTCTGCCACTTATCACATTTCCCTACTCTTTTTACATATAAATTAGATTACCTGTTCAACTTGATAGGAAAGATAAGTACTTGAGTAATATATAAGCTTCTAAATCATGCTCATGTATCTATTCTCCAATAATATATATTTAATTTGCATGTGGAAGGCGGGGTATTGAATCAGTAATTTGTTTAGCCTTAAATATTGAATATGTGAAATTAATTATTTTGCGATGATTTTAGGTTGTATGTGCAGAGGTCTCTCCACAAATATCTACTTGCTAGTTGAGAATTGGAAGTATCTACATGTTGGTATTCGGGTTTGTTTATTAATCATGTTGAATATGTTTAATTATGCTTTGTAAGTTGCAATTCAATTTATAGTTCCTGGTATATTTAATTTTTTGTTGCTATAAAAGAGTTTTGTAAATTCAATTCAACTTTCTTGGTTTTTGCTTATGTGATGTGTGTTCTCTCTAGATTGATTTGGGTCATTGTTTTGGTGTGAATCTGTGAAACAGAACTTGTACAGAAACCTCAACAAAGTTCGATCTGCTTGCTGAGAATTGGAAGTATCTACTTGATGGTCGTTCGGCGATTTGCTTATTATTAATGTTGAATATGTTTCGTTTTGTTTTGGAAGTTGCAATTTTGTGTTTGTTAGCTTGGTAATGAGTTGGTGTGGAGCACCGCGCCTTGCGTAGGCTTTTTTTTGAAGTATCACTACAAAATAAAATTTTAATTTTAATTAGATTGCACAGTGTAAATTTGTAAAAATATTTTTGATAAAAAAAATCACTTACGAATACCTTTAGATATATAGTTGATACATGAGTTGACTCAATAGATAGCTGAATGATTTATCCCTCATACAGACGTGTGAGCAGATATCAGTTTAGGCCACTTGATGAGTACAACTGAAATACAATAGCATGACCATGCAGTCGATACGTAGTATCAGTTATAATTCAGTTAACTCAGAATCAAGAAACAGGACAATGGAACGAGGATGACTTGTCTATGCCTCGTGGTTGTCAAAGATATCAAGAGGATAAAAGGATAGATTCATGTACGACAAGTTTAAGTCGAAATCTCGATAATTACAAGCGTTGGGTAATCATGATGTCTTGCTAGAGGCCACTCATGATGGAAAGGGTAAAATGATAATTTTACCAGTCCGCCGACGTGTCGTGAGCCTAGAGGGTCACCCACTGAAGGTTGAGTAAAACGGATGGAATCATATGGAGGAATCATGAGAGAGACAAAATCCGGTTTTAGATTAAACCGGATTAGACCGATTTCGGTTAGGACTAAACCGGAAATCAAGAACGGTTTAGCTGGACCAATTAATTATAATCTAATTAAATAGATTTAATTAATTTAGCTAAGCTGAGCCTAGCCAGAATGGGCTTCTCTACATAATTA
This sequence comes from Geranium rotundifolium, assembly GCA_963920655.1. Taxonomy (NCBI): domain Eukaryota; kingdom Viridiplantae; phylum Streptophyta; class Magnoliopsida; order Geraniales; family Geraniaceae; genus Geranium; species Geranium rotundifolium. The sequence goes on from OY987321.1 coordinate 24,797,420, forward strand.
ATTAAAAGTTTTGGGCTTTAAGCCTATTAAGACCTTTAATTAATTATTGCCTAAAAAGGGTTATAAAAGGGAAATTTTCAGATCTGAAAACAAAGAGAATTATTTTCCAAAACCCTAGCCGCTCTCCTCTCTCTCTCTCTCTCTAAGCCGACCGGCCACCCCCTCCTTATCTCTCCGTCCATTTTGCTTGCTTCGATCTTCTAGTAAGGATCGTTGTGAGTATCCCCAGATTGCTCTTCCTGTGCAGACGATCTTTAGAGGTTACTAAATATTATTTAGTAACAAAGAGATTTTAATCAAAGGTAATATTCAAGTTTTGATTCTAGCCTAGATCTCATGATCATGCAAGATCCTTATTAATTCGGATATTTGAGGTTAATTTCTTGTATAGACATGAAATTAATTGATTGGAACCCTCAAATATTTCCTTCAAATTGTCTAAAATGAAATTCAGGTATGAAAAAAGAAAAAAAATTTAGGGTATGAAAGTGTTAAAAGTGTATATTCAGGTGCACAAATGTGTCATTTTTCCATAAATAAATACAATCCTTCAGATTCACACAAATATAAAAAAGAAATACACCACAAAGTAAGTTTTCCTACTCTTTTGATGTACAAATATAGATGATGATTCATTGCATCTGGTACCCTTTTTAAACGGAACAGTTAAAATAAAAATAGTTGCTGCACCACAATACAAAATCACACCAGAGAATGATAAGTAGTAGTGCAACGTGTAATATTTGCCTACTCCTTTTATATACACTATTGATTACATGTACTTGATTTAGGGTTGTTCCTAGTTCGGTTTGGTATTAAAAAAATTGAAACTAACCCAATGGAAGTCGGTTGTTTTGAACCTATTGGGTTTCATTAGGTGTTTATGAATCAAATTTTATGAAATTCTCATATTTTAGAATGTTTTGACTTATTATTTGGCTTACTGATTTTCGTTCATTTTTTTAACCGATTTTTTTAAAATTCACACATTTTGGGACGGCATTGACTTTTTATTTGGCGTATTTTTTGTCGGCCCAATATATTTTTGCCTATATAATAAAGACGGATGACCTAAAATGAGTTACGTGTCCAAATCGATCGTTTTTATCGATGAAACTGAAACTAAAACCGAACAAATGAAGTTTCAGTTTAGTTTTGAACCAAATCAATTTGATTCATTATAGTTCGATTTTTTTCGAGTCACGTCAATTCAGTTTGGTCGGTTAGGTTAATTTTGGGCAGTCGTGACTTGATTTGAATTGGATAGATTTTAAGAAAATGTTTGTGCAAGGGGAGTATATTGTTATCAGGGACACAATTGTTGTGACAGTATAAAGTGCTCGTGTCTATCCCAAATAATGACACCACTTCTACGTAAATATTTCTTTATCGATCACTCAAAGTACAACTTCAATTAAACTTAATGCCTTAGTTATATTAAATGACTAAGTGAAGCATGTGTTACGATTGAACTCGCCACTTTTATATATTGGTGTCTATCTCCACCATTGTGTGCATTTCTCTAATTATTTTCTGTCAATGTATTGACTTTTCAGTGATTTCATTAAGGATTGGGTCAAAATTGTTCAACTACAAAAACAAAGGTCAAGTCTAACAAGGGTTAGATATTTTAACAATTGTGCTCACTTTGAGACATAAATCACATGTGAATTTTATTACTATTGTTTATAAAGTGTATGTAATATGTAAGTATTGTATGTCAAGTTATGCAATAATGTATTCGACGATACATGAATAATTTTGAAATATACTTTGAAAACACCACTGTAATGAGTTTTCACGTTTAACATCGTGTTTATATTATGATTTTGTTTTAATAAACAATGGTGTACTGTCTTTTTCAAAGGCCCTAGTAATAACTAAAGGGAACTGTAATAATTATTTTTATAATATTTTTAATAATTATTTACTAAATTATTAAATATTGTTTATTAAGTTATGAATTAATAATTTAAAATTAGGGGTTGAGATTAGGTTAGTTTAGGGGTTAAGTTTAGGGTGAGGGTTATTTTGAAATGTTCTAAAGGGTAAAAAAAAATTCACGTCAAATTCAACAAAATTGGACGATGTGTAATAAAATGAAAATCGTAGATAGTTAAGGAATCGTAGATAGTGACTTTTAGTATTGGATATAGTAAAATTAGAAAAGATCAAAAGTTGAATAAAGTGATATGTAATTATCTCTTGAGTTTATAAACTGAGCCCACAAGGTGTGTCATTTTTGTTTTCTCAAAAATTTGGTGCCTTTTGGTTGTTGGGTTTTTGTTTTCCTCATATGGTTTTTGGGATTTGGCTTGATTGTTGCAGATTGATGAACGTGTGCAAAGAAGGAACGAGGATAGCAAGGATGGAGATCTGAGTTCTCCGAGTCAAATAAAAAAAACAAAGACTGAAATAGGAGTGACTTCATTTTGAACAGTTGGTGTTTAGTTGAGGCTAATTTCAACATTTTTACGCTTTGTAAAAGAAAATTGTCCAAAATTTAACGGTTAGAATAATTTGTAAAAATAAATTTTAAGGGAGCTGGGTTTTTTAACTATATATATATATATGTAACTAATCGTAAAACATATTGCAATGAGCGATCATTAAAGAATCAAGTGCATTTTTTTTTAATGTTTATTTGTTTTAATTTTACTTGCAATTATGTCATTTAAAAAAAATTGGACGCCAAATAACCAAAAATCGTAATAAAGGAGTCATAAAACAATAAGCGTGTGAAAAAAATGCATTCATTCAGCCACTTCAGAGTGGCCTAAAATTTCATTCGTTCACGACTTGCCATTTCTGAATCAAAATCAAACAACTCTTCCTCTTCTCGTCTATTTTGAAATTCACAGTTCAAGAAAAAAAACAAATGCATGTGAGAGAACCGTTCCAACTACTCGAGCTCAAATAATACCGACTCCAAGCGGTCTGCCACCATTCTCGAGCTCAAGTACCATTTCTGCCATGCTTCTCATTCTTGGCCGACGCTCTCTTGTAGGATTCACACACCTGACTACCAGCCTTATGCAGATTCTCATTCCTTCCACCAAGAAGCTGCTTCCTAGTTTCTCATCAGCAATCCTCTTTATTCCATCATCATCACAATATCCCGCATTCATGATTCGTACCTTCATTGACACAAAACCAGCTAGCTATATTTTCAAATTCATCTTTGACTTAACAGCCATGTTGTAAGGGGTTATAATTAGGACATACCCACTGGACAAGGTTCATGCTGGAATCTGAAAATGGTGCTGCTGTTGCGTGGCGTCCACTTACAAGCTCCAGAAGGAATATGCCGAAACTGTACACGTCACTCAAAGTAGAGAAGTATGCATGCTTTATCACCCTGAACAAGAAAATAAAAGACATATCAGATACTGACTGGTACCCGACATGGAGAATAATACTAACTACAATGGAAAGTCAAAGTGGGTTTACTCTGGAGCGAGAAATATCTCATCTGCTGCCACTTGAGAAGATGGCCCTTCAAGACCATCACTTCTACGAAACATCCAGTCACCACCACCAACAACCTTACATTCATAACTTTCATCCACAAGAACATTGGCTGTTTTGAACTCCCTATGCATCAAATCAGGGTTGATGAAATGAAGATAAGCCAGACCTGCACATAAATTGCCATTAAACAGAAAGCAGTGTTTCAGTAAAACCTCTGTACAAAGGAAAAGTTGCTCCTATAGCTATAAATTCTCTGTACAAAAAAAATAACACAAAACTATGAAAGCCATAAATTCTTAATGATCATGCAGAAGGATTACCTTTAGCTGCTCCTATAGCTATTGAGAGCCTATGCTTGAATTCTCGCATCTGGGGTGCAACTTGGTCGGCATCTGAATAGATGCAATCGCAAAGTTCAATATGCATTAGAACCTTCAAAGCAAACATCATGAATTCAGAAATGCACAAAATTTTAAGATCTTCTTACATAGAAACTAATGTGATTCACATAGCATATGCATTCATTTTCATCAACACCATTACTCCAATTACCGGAATCAGAACAATCGACAGAATAATTATTCTACTAAAAGTCTCTAATTTCTCCTAACCCTTGATGGTATTGAATATAACCTTTAGATGGAAGTATAATGCCTAGAGTAACGGAAAAGATACGTTTCAACGCTAGTGGATGAAATGTAAATGTTGAGTTTGCATCAAATTTGGGAACCAAGTATTGTAAAGGAAATTACATGCTGAGTATGTGATTGGATTGTAAATGGAATTGCAGTACTCTCATGAAAGTAAAATGGTGTTGGCAAGGGAATTACCACAAAATAGATGTGAGGAGAGACTTCCATGGGGTATATGCTGATATACAAGAAACTGGAGATTATTTTCTTGGCAATGTCCCAAAAGAGTCACAAGATTCTGGTGATGAATAGATGAGAGGAAGTGTACCTGTTAGTACAGTTTAGTTCCATCAGATAAAGCCAAGAGAAGAGAGCACGAGAATAAGTATCCAACCGAAGGTAAATGAATTAAAATCCTTTTGTCAGTTTATCAACAGAAATTATCCAGGAAATCCTAATTCAAAGCAATCAAGATAAAGCTTTCTTGAATGAAGTATACGATTTTACGAGAAGTAAGAAAATTAAGGCACACATTAACCAAATACCCGCCACCAGCAAAACACTTTGTTCAGTGATATCTTGAAAATTGCGAAACCAGTAAAATTATCTCACACAATTCGAATAAAACCTAACCTTGGATATTGTCTGTTATGCTATTGAACAATTAAACACAGAAAATAACAGAAATCGATAGGAATTTGGGACTTGATATTGATAAACTCTCAAATAGGGCCGAAACCCTAAATGAGCCGGTTCCTCAAGAGGCAATGTTTTACAATAATCAAGATAAAACCCTACCTACCCATCGCTACGCTTAAATACCCAACAAACCCTGGCAACTCACTCCCTCGCACGTTCTGCAATTTCTTCGCACAGGTACAGTACAGATAGAGGAAGAAGACGACAAGGAGCGTGAACCCACGCTCGCAACGGCTACTTCACTGACCCCAAAACGATGACGTCCTACTTAAATTGCTAAAAAGAGGGAATTACCCTTATGCCAACGGCTACAAAACTTAAACCTAAAGACTTTTATTATATCATTTCTCAGCTTCCTGACATTGTCAGGGAGGTCAAAGCATCTTATATTATCAATTTTCATGTAGGAAAGTAATGAATTACCGCGTCGGAAAAGTCTCGAGTCTGTTCTCCTCTTCGCTCTTTGACTGTTACAAGCGTCCCATCGGGGAGAATTCCTCTATATACGCACCCAAACCGTCCCTCCCGAATGAAGTTATCCATACTGAAATCTCCTGTTGCCTTACGCAATTCTTCGATATCAAAGATCCTTCCTCCTTGGGAGGGTGACTCCTCTCTGCCAGGGGTTTCAACTACAGATGACAGTGCACATCAGAATAAATCTTTACACTGAACTGGATAGTATTTCAAGAATCATAATGAACAAACGGTCGTTACCTTGAATGGCCGAACTAGAAGGCACAGCTTCAGAAGTTCTTGAAACGTTCTGATCCAGGTTCTGGCTGAAATCTTGCTGCGTCTGTATCACATTCTGAAGCAGTGATGATGACTCTGCACTGCCATGGGTTTCAAGCTCAACTGGAGGTGACCGTGCACAGCAAAGTAAAAAATCTTTACAATGAACTGGAGGATCACGAAAAAAACAAGAAAGCCAATGATCATCATGAAAAAACTGGTGTTACCTGGAGTGGACTGATTGGAAGGCACCATCCCATAGATTCTTGGAAAATTCCGATATGGCAGACTCACATTCTGAAGCTCGATGGTTGCTGGAGATGTCACATTCCGAGGGCGACAGAGAAAGAACCAGACGAAGAAGATAACAACCCCCACAAATGCCACCGATCCTAAAGCACCACCAAGTATTGCTGCAATTGCAAGAGAAGTAGCCATTTGGTATGAGAATCACACTTGATGTTGATGGAGCAAAATGAAGAAATGAAATTGCCACCATCAGTCCTTTTATAGAGCCCATTCCATAACAGAACCACATAACACAAACAAGTTGGGCAAGCAAGTTGCATAACCGCTAAATTCTAGAACCTCGCCTTTCAAAAAGCTATATAGCAGAAGAAACCAGAAGATGAAATTAAATCGTTCTAGAACCCCAAGTCATTAGGGTTTTCAATTTCAAGCAGAAGACAATCTAATCCAATGGAAAACCAAAACTCAAATCTTCAAACCTGTGCAGCTGGATCTCTGGAGACCTCAGCTTCATTTGCCCCAAAAATGCCATTATCACCCACAATCCACATTAATATTGCCAGCGAAATCAGAGAGAACCTAGAAATCAATGCCCCAAAATGAAAGGAAATTGGGTCTCTTTCTGACAATGAGAGCTAACTGGTCGAAAATCACGAGTCACGAGTCAAAGCGAAGAAGAAAGGTGAGAGAGATTGAGGGAGAGTTTACCCAATATTGAAAAGACACTTAACTACCCAATATTTCAAAACGGAGAGTGAGCTACACCCAAATATACCCAAATATCATAAACTGACGGATAGCACTGATCGTTAGAATTTCTGTTAAAATCTAAGGTAAAAAGACGAAAATGCCCTTGACCACACTTCAAATTTTCAAAATCATGTCATTGTGAGGATTTTGTTGTTTCTCCCATAACCATGGCTCAAGCTTTGACGGCCTCGTCTCCGACCTCCGACCGACTTCTCCGGTCGTCCTCGCCTTCTCGCCAATGTCCCGACAGCTCTACCCGAAGTCCCTCTACCGACCCAACCCGTCCCGGAGCTATTCCAAAACAGAGTCGAGCCTGAGTGGCTGTGTCGGACCACTGACCAGAGCTCCTCGGCTCCGACCACTAAGTGGGAAGCTTACTTGGGGAGCAAGCAACATCATCAAAATAGAGTCACCACACATGCTCTGTTTTTCTGCAATTTCTCGGCGATGGCTCCGGCGACTTCCTGCACCGTCTCTTTGTCAAGCCTTGTGTCTCCGGTCAGTCATTGAAGTCCGCAGCACAACACGTGCCTGGCACGAGAACATCACAAACCAAACAATAATTGCTTACAACGCAAGTAACGCTTGCTGCAAGAAACAAAGTCTTGATTCCTCCGCTTTCAAGTCTACCCATTCGACGACATCCAAGGCTTTGATTTCTTGAAGGTTATGACAAGTTCCACTGCGAGAAGAGAGGCGGAGGGTCGGAGACGAGTGTGGCCGAAGTCGCCGGAGCTCCGGTGACGGACTCTGGCGAGTCTCCGGTCAGTGGCGAGGAGCCGAGGAAGACCAGAGAAGTCGGTCGGAGGTCGGAGACGAGACCGACGAAGCTTGAGCCACGGTTATGGGAGAAATAACCAAAATCTTCACAATGACATGGTTTTGAAATTTTGAAGTGTGACCAAGGGCATTTTCGTCCTTTAACCTCAAATTTTAACAGATTTTAACAGAAATTCTAACGGTCGGTGCTATCTGTCAGTTTATAATATGGGGTAGTTAAGTGTCTTTTTGGTATAGTTGGGTGTGGTTTTGTGTCTTTTACCCTTATTGATATTTACAGGTTCTCTATATCTCTTTGGACCGTTAGTGACATTATTATAAACAAATTTAAAACATGAAAATGCTTTTCAATATATTTTTAATACAAATAGTTATATTTGTGACTAAATAGTCACAGACACAACGTTTAAACAATTTATATGTCGAATAACCGAAAATCTTAATAAATAAGTCATGAAACCTTTATACAACAAACATGTACAAAACACTGATCACCTACAATTTCATTAACGGCTTGCCATTTCTGATACACACTTCTGAATCAAAGTTCAGTTTGGGTGTGGATGATAAATTTATAGAAGGGATAATGTCTTTTATGTTTGAGATAAATTCAAAGGAAAAATTCACTTAATTCTTCTTAAATATAATGGATTTTCACCACCCTCCTTGACTATAAACATTTTTTCTCGACTTTCTAACTTGTTAAAAATTTTATGGTACTTTTACTTTTTTTAAGAATTACGTTGACTTTTTAAATAGTCCTCTTAACTTTTCTAAAAGTAACAAAAATATCACTATAATAAAAATAGGGTTGTAATCAATAGAAAACTAAAACTTATTTTGTGAAATGGGGAACTAATGTGGGTCGTTGGATGAATATGTGGATGGATGAGATGTTAGCGCGAATTCTTTTTGTTTTGTAATTTCTTCTAAAATCAAAATTTAATTATATTAATTTGTCACAGGGTAGGATCGTAATTGTTCGTTTAAAATTTTAAGCGTGGGGTAAATTGGGAAATTTGTATTGTGTAAGTTTAGTACACGTTCTGCAACCGCAGATCGTGGGGGCATTGTGGGTTGAAAATAACCGAATTGGGTGATGACGTGTAAATGAACCGTCTAGTTGAGTTTGTGTATGTGTGTAGTGTGAGCGATGTAGTTAGTCAGTTAGTTGATTGAAATTCAAATTAGGGCACTGATGATGTAGCTGAAGGAGGAAAGCATGAAGTCGAGAGTTCAGGTTTATGTTTATTGAAGTTAAAATTTATTTTGTATTGTTTATTAATAGCATTTTCGATCAGCGTATATGAAGTTGTTATTTGGGTCGCGAAGCTGATGGTGTTTTGTTTGTATTTGATTTTGGAAAGGTCAAGTTGAGAATGCGAAGCCATGTCATTATGTAGGTTGATGTTTCAGACGTTGAAGAACATGAGACATTGGCTAACAGGCATGAGTCGAAAGAAAGTATCTGGAGCTGGTCCCTCTCGAAGGAGGAACGTAAGTTTAAAGAAGTTTAAGTTTCTGGTTCAAAAATGGAAAGTGTCTTGTATTGATCATTAATATTTATGAGGTTGAAGCGTTCTATTCGATGAAAATTATATGGAGTTACATGGAATTTGTGTATTGTGTTTATGGGGCAGATGATGTTCAAAATGAAGGGAAATGTCCTTTACTCAGCAGTGAATGTTTCAGTGCAGAATCTTGCTTGCGATTGAAAGGCAGGTAGGAAATTAAATGATGTATAATTGAAATGTTCCAAGGGAAATATGACATCCAAGTTTATTACATGTTTTTTTTCAAATTTTAATTGTTAGTTGCTCCCTAATGAAATGTATGGAGGATAAAATGTTAAATTGGGAACTATTTTAGTTTCAAGATCATGTAAAAATTGAGATTAAAATTCAGATGAGTGTAAATTTATGCATTATAATGGGTAATGAGAATTATACATAATAACGGTTTGAAAGATGATGCGATGTGTACGTGACGAGTTATGAGATGTTTTTACATAATTCGTAGGTTTTGATGTTTCATTACATATATTATAGAAGTCCATTTTATTGTAAATAGATGTTTTTAAAATTGTTACAATAGGAGACTTATGAACTACTGAATTTGCGGGTTTTGATGTATCATTTTTAATACTATTCAAGACTATTTTATTGTGAATGAGTGCTTTTAAAATTGTTACAATCTATATGAGCGAGTTATGAGATTTGTGAAAGTAATTTGAGGGCTTTGATGTCTCATTTTTAATACTATTTAAGTTCTTTTTTGTAGTGATGTGTTTTTTTTTCTTAAATGGAATATGTATGTCATGAAATGCAAGCTAGGTGTGCCAATATTTGATAATAGGCATCTCAAATATTTTGTTGAGTATAGTTGTGATTTTTTCCAAATGTGACAGTAACTTTTTGACAAAAATTATGGTCATTAAAATTGTGATTTGGTGTTTTAGTGTTGTTGCCAATAAGTTGCAGCCATTAATTTGTGGAACTGTTATGAAACCGTGCAATGGAAGTGTTCGGCAGTAGCATGCACTTGACATTTGAATGAAAGAAAACGAAGTAGATGGAATAAGTAGGTGATTGCAAATACATATAGGACAATTTTAATGAGGTATGTGCGAAGAAAAATGGAAAATGCATGTATGGAAAATCAAATGAATATAAGTTAAGGAATAATTTATGAAACATATTACTAATATATTGGGAAGCAGGTGACACCAAATTGGAATTTGAAATAATGAAAATCAAAGTGAATAAGCGTGAATAAATCCGGAAATGGTGAAACAACATCATAAATGACATACACAGAACTAAGTTTAGAAGTGACGAGAAGTAGTGTTTGGAGAAATGTTACTCTCTTGTAGTAGTGATGCTTGTGCTTGTTCGTCTCTGATTTGAGTTTCGCACTTTCGGCTGTTGTGAGTCCCTATCAAGGCAGGAAGAATATTTACGGGGCTTCTTTGACTACGATTGATTAATTATTTTGGTCCAAAAGTATCGAGTGTACTGTAGTCCATATTTCTAGCTTGAGGAGTCCCAGATTCTTGTTTTCATGGTGTAGACGTTGGAGGAAGGACATGAGGGTCTCGACGTTTGGGTTGAGTTCTCGATGAAACTCGTCATCGTTTTGGTTGAGTTTATGAGGTTTCTTCGACGTCAGGAAAGTTGGTACATTTGTTCCCTGCCTTTGAGCATATGATGTATTTGATAGTAACCCGGTTCTTGTGTATTTTTAAGCGTCTAATCGTGTTATGAAACCACAATGTTGTGCACAGCTCTGTTATGCTGAAATACCTGCTTATCGTGTCTGGAAATGCTGTCCAATAGAGGGTATAAGGATTAGATCACACTCAAGTCTATTGAGTCCGTTGTCATATGATATTCATAAGTCGTCATCATCGAATAGTGCATCAGCTAAAAATTATACACATTTACATTTAAAGCAGTGTTCTATGTTTCGAAAATATTAAAGATGATTGATAATAAATTGGAATCAAATTTTGTCAATATCGTATTGAAAATTCTCACCAGTGGTAGTTTTCCATTGATGGTATGTTCTTTTGTAGTTGTAGATACGTTCTTCATGTATCTAGGTATAGATATGTTATGGTATGGTTTTAATGATGTAATAGTTAATACAAAGAGAGGTGATATTGCAATCCTCGTTCAGGATCCATGATGACATATATATAGGCATTAAGAAAATAACTGCTCTCAACCATTTCTGAGTTGGGATGTGTATTGACTTTGTTACCCTTTTGTTTTATATATTATTAATGTTATTATTAATATTAAGATGGGATTGACGATGTATTAGTGTAATGATCCAACGGTTTATAATAGTTCCCCAATTTACAATTTAATATTAGTTTTCCACTGATTGCATCCCATAAAAATATATATATGATAAAAGTCATTTTGAACTTTTTTTTTATTTTTTAAAATATCAAAGTAAAAATATTATTTTATTATTAAATTTAAAAAACAAATATAAAAATAAAAATTGTTGTTTAAATTGTTTTATAATTTTAAAAAACATTTATAATTTCATTTATTTTAAATTTTCTAAAACAATGACATTTTTTATCATTTCACAAAAGGTGAGCGTACTTTTTTTTAAGTTAACGGAAAGTGTTAAAGTGAAACCGTTTAAAACTTAAGGGATATTTAGAAAATTTGTTTATAGATAAGAAGAATTGAGTGAGAATATCTACCAGTGAGATTTTCCCTAAATTTAAATGCAATTATTTTCATTTGTACTAACATACAACTTTTATACCACAAACACTTAAAAAGTAAAAAGTCATGCACAAAACCCAAATTTTGTTGATGAACAGGAGAAATTATAAGTACACTAATCAAAGCAACAAACCAAAAATTGGTCCTCAAATACTGTTGAAATGAAAGAATCCTCTCTCAGTAACTTTTAACAAGTCCTATTATAAACCAAATTACAGAGCATGACAATAATGTTTTTCAGACACAGCTACAACACCAAAAGCCATTTTCCAGACAAAGTTGTGGTCTCAAGCAAAGTACACAGATGCAAAGTTCAGAAACAAGAAAATACATTGCAACCATAAGCTAAAATGTACTCAAAATATCTTAAATCCAAATTCAATGAATAAGTTGCCAGCAGAATACAATTAAAGAATTCCATATACAATACAAGTTAGTCATCTGCAAATTACCAATATAAGTAAAATTAAAATGTGTAAGTACACCAATGAAGAACATACAAACCAAATGAACCAATTTAGCATAAATGTATCATAGGAAACAAAAAATATACTGTCAGCAAGTGCAACATTTGGCCACAACAACCTAATTTTGCACATACAAATCCCAAACACAACAAACGTCTAAAAGTTAAATTCAGAAGCACGGGAACCACCTAAATTTCTTTTATTCGCGGATTGCCATTTCTAATACATTTCAAAGTACTCAAGAAAAAAAAATCAACACGACTGTTCTTTTTACTCTTAACAGACATCTGATCTCTCTTACCCATTTGCAGTTGAGAAAACATGTATGTAAAAGAAACATATAGAGGAATCTCACAGATATTATCGTTTCAGTATCACAGTGAATGAATCTATACCCTCATTATGCGCGAATTACTTGTTCCTAAGTATCTGTTCCAATTCCTTTACCACGTAGCTCATGACAGGCCGCTTCTCGCTCAAAGGATCCACGCATTGGAGCACCAGCTGCATGCACCCTTCCCTTTCTTCCACCGTGAAGATCTTTTCCACTCTGCCATTGCTTTGTAGCTTCATTTCATTCAGACAAAAACAACAATAGTTTCAGATTCATCTTGGAGTTAAAACCATTAGCTTGTAACAGTGTAACATCTAGCAACAATATTGTAAGGGTCATAATTAGGACATACCCATTCAACAAGGTTCAGACTGGAGTCTATAAATGGTGATTCCATTGCTCGACGTCCGCTTACCAACTCCAGAAGGAATACACCGAAACTGTACACATCACTTTTTTCAGAGAAGCTTAAACCTTGTGTCACCCTGAACAAGTAAATTAAAGGCATGTCAGATACCCGGCAAGGAGAATAAAACACTAAATATGGATAGACAAAGTGGGTTTACTCCGGGGCCAGGAATATCTCATCTGCTGTCACTTGAGAAGACAGGCCTTCACGGAAGATATGGATACCAGCATCATCAACCTTGACCATGTAATTGTCACCCAAGAGAACATTGGCTGTTTTGAAGTCCCCGTGTAACAAACGAGGGCTAATGGAATGAAGATGAGCCAAGCCTGAACATAAATTGTATGAGGGACGCATAAATGAGAAAGCATTGTTTCAATAAAACCTCTGTACAAGGAAAAAGGAAAAGTTGTTTGGTCGCAGAAGCTTCCAGAAAACATTCACGGATTATTGGACATTTTACTAATAAAAAAAAATCACTGATCATGCAGAGGGTTTACCTTTAGCTGCACCTATAGCAATTATGATCCTATGGATGAAATTTCGCGACTGGCGTGAAACTTGGTCGGAAACTAATCATGAAGTTTCAATATGCATTAGAATGAAGAAAACATAATGAATGCAGAAAAGAACAAAAAAATTAAGCATTACCAATATACTTTCATAATAAAAAAAATGGTTGGCAAGGGACTTACTGCAGAACAGATGACTGAATACATTTCCGTTGGAAATATACTCATATACAAGGCACTGATGATTATTTTCCTGGCAGAATCCCAAAAGAGTAACAAGATTCTGGTGCCGAATAGATGAGAGGCAGCGTGCCTGATAGTAAAGTTCAGTTTCATCAGACAAAGCCATGAAGAAAAACACAAGACTAAGAAAGAGCAACCACTCACTAGTTCCATGGACCTAAAAACACTAACTACAAACTTTCTTCAGTAATCTCTTGAAAATGTGCAGAACGCAGTAACATTATCTTCAAAGCTGGCAATAATTTTAGATAAAACCATGAATACAGAACACAAGAATAAAAGACACTCTATAGTATGGCAACCAAAGCAAAAAAATGAACATCCTTTTGTGAGTTCATCAACAGAAATCATCCCGGAAATTCAAATCAATCAAGATAAAGCTTTGTTGAATGAAGTTAAAGATTTAAAAAGAAAAGAAAGAGTCCAAAAACATTGACCTGCAACATATCACTAGCCACAGAATTTCTGTAACCTAATTCTACTAAATCCTAATCTTTAATATTGCCGACATCTGATACTATCAATATTGTTATGGGAAAGCGACTAATTACCTGGTCAGCAAACTCATCAGTTTCTAATCCCAAGCGCATCTTGATGGCTACAATCGTCCCATTCTGAAGCACTCCCCTATAAACCCGACCGAAACTTCCACATCCAAGGAAATTCGTGAGACTGAAGTTGCCTGTGGCCAGTCGCAGTTCTTGCAAATCAAAGTACCCAGCTCTTCCCGATGACGACTCCACTCCGCCATGGGCTGCAAATGAGAGTAACCAATCTTTACAATGAACATGTGGAAATTTCAAGAAAGGAAAGATACATCATGAAGTAAGTGCCCTTACCTGGAATGGAGGGATCAGAAGAAATTGTTGCAGAAGCTCCAGAAACACGATCATGGCGGTGACCGAGGAAGACGACAATCCCCACTGACGCAAGAGCACCCACAAGTATTGCTGCAAGAACAGTATCCATTTGGTATGAGAATCACTTTCAGATCAATAATAGGAAGAGAAAAGGAAATGTTTGTGAAAGTGACAATGAAATTGCTATAAACATTCCTTATAAAGCCCACATTAAGCAACAGAATCACATAACAGAAACAAGTTGCATAACATAACTGCTACATTCTAGAACATCATATTTCAAAGAGCTGCGAGTGAAATTATTTGCTTTCAATCGGATTTCACAGTCGTGTTCTCATAGAGATTATAGCTCGAAAGCCCCAAACCTGTCATGCAGCAATGCAGCCATATCTGTAGCAGAGCCATCAGCCCTAACAGTCCACATTGAAACAAAGCTGATAATAACATAGTCAAAATTAACGCGTCTCTTCCGAATCAGAGACATGCCAAAAATAATGCCCCAAAACGGAGACACAGAGGGTCTCATTCTCTCCATCACACCGAAATGGTCGACACTCGACAACATACATACAGGCAAAGGGAAGAAGGAGATAGGCGAGAGAGAGAGACGGTGGTTTCTTATTTGGGAATTTTTACTTTTCTTATAGGTCGATTTAATTTATTTCAATTTGAATTTAGGGAAAATATTTAACTTTATGTTCATGAATTGTTTTAGATTTTATTTTTCCTAAAAAGAACTTTATTTAATTCTTATTTATTTTTAAAAAATCAAAATATTTTTCGACAGTTTTTAAAAAGATCGCATAATTTTCAAAAAAAATTAGCGGAAATGATCAATCGGCTCTTCAATTTAGAGACCCAAATCCAGACCCATCATGTAGGAAATGGTCCGGTTCTAGGTTCAATTATTTGGTCTGGTTCTCGGTTCCGCCCAATTAGACCTAGTTACATGATTAATTGTGAGGTTTATTATCCAATTCATTAATCTGATTTCCTAATTATGCCCAAAATGACCACATTAACGTGATATTCACACATTGTTTAATTAATGGAAAAAGTTATACACAATTAAATTTGTTTGTAGGCAAAAACTTTAAATTATAACTACAAAAATACTAATTAAAAGCTCATGAACAAGTCAACATGCATCTATGTAGTATAAGAATCGGACCATAACTGAGTTGGTTCGGTTCTCAATTTTCAGATACAAATCCGATCCAATACCCACGGTTCTCGATTCCTTAGTTCGGATTTGGGGTGAATCCCGATTCAGATTCAGTTTTGTGTAAAAAGAGCTCACCCATAGAAAATGGCATATACTTAAAGAGATGTATCGGACATTTTCCTTTGAATTTACAATGTCTTAACGAAATGAAATTTTAGGAGCCTATTCCATTGGCATTGCCGCCTCGAAGGCTAGAATGAGATCTCTATTTCACTCTCTAGTTGTGTGGGAAGTAACCACATCCCTGAGCTTCGAGAAAATTAAGGCTCTTGCTGAGAGCTTGGCCATAGTCATGGTCGCCGAGAGTCGAGAGAACGAGACAGAGAAGCAGAAGCAGATGAACCATGGGAATCACTCTCATAAACTTCTTCACACTTACTATTATCTCTTCACTGTATTTACTATACAATCATTTATGACTCTGCAATTTTGAAATTAATCTATCAGTAAAAAATTTGTGATAGACAAACTAAAAAGAGAGACAAAGGAATGAGAGAGTAACATGAAGTGTGAGTAGAAGGTGAGAGGTTGCCGACGACGACGAGAAGAGAGGTTGGTGGTAGTGGTTTACAACGGTGATGGGGAGAGAGGTTGTCGGCGGAAGAAGAAGAAGAAGAAGAAGAAGAAGAGTGTCAATTTTAACCGTTGTTGTTATTGGTTTGCTTTATAAGTTTGATTTCATCTTGAATAAGTTTGATTTCATCTTGAGTTTGTTCATTTGTTATTGTTTTGGTTGTTTGGTAAGAGTGTTCATTTTAACCATAACCAGACAACCAAACCAAGAACCCGACCTATCGAACTCGAAAATTGTGAATTATGTTAGGTTGTGGTTTTATTTTTACATGAACCGATCAATTTATGGATATAGTTCATATTACTAAAAACTGCTGGTTAATCGGATAAACCGAGAGGGAGAGAGAGAGACAAGTATTTCTATTGCGTTGTTGTCGTTGTGTTTTATGAGTTTGATTTTATTTGTGTGTTCATTTGTTGTTGTTTTGGTTGACTGGTAGGGGTGTCCATTTTAACCATAAACAGACAATTGAACCAAGAACCGAACCGAACCAAATTAAAAATATTGAATTATAGTTAGGTTAGGTTTTATTTTAAGTAACTCGTTAAATTTATGAATATGGTTCATATTATTAGAAACTGCTGGTTAACCAGATAAACCGAACCAGAATTACACTTGTCACATGTCGCACCCATAACCATCCACGTATTATTTTTCATTCTCGCATACGACATTGTTTCAACACCTTATAAAAACTCTACGCCTCCACATACATATTCCAATTTCATACCCTAAATCCTTAATACGTCTCATACTAGGAACCATATCAACTCACAACCAGGAAATAGTTTATTTCCTTTTTCTTGAATCGTCTTCGTACTATCTTATTATCATTGTATAAAGGTTCTTCAATTCGATTCAATTAAACTCATCACAATTCACAACTTTCACCTCTATCTCATTAAACTCAAAGCTCACTGAAAAATACCTCCGGGTTCGAGAATCACGAGAAATCAATATTAGAATTCAAAAATATATGACACGTGTGGTGGCACGTGAACTTCAAACGTGGCCTGGAGTGGCAGATCTTGGCACAGACTGACCGGTGATTACATTGGAAAGACTGAAGCGCCGATGATGAGTAGTAAACTGATAAAGAAACTGCTGAATCTACATGTTTCTCCTATTTGCTGGTGGTTTGAACATTGGTGGAAGAGGTGACGATGACGGTAGGGGGTGGCGCATAATGACCGTTCAATGTCTTTGGATCTAGGATGTGTTGGTGATAAGACTATTGGAGAAGCCAATCGACGACGAGTACACGTCGGAGATGGTTATGGGTGGATGTTGTAGGAATTGTCTTGGCGGTGTGCAGTTGAAGAAGGTCGATGCCAGTAAGAGATTAGCAGAGCTTGGTGAAGTCGAAGTTGGTTGAGGTTGGCGAAACTGTTGTGGGTATAGTTTCAAGAGTCTATTTGTGACAAATAAATTGTTATTATTTGTGATGGTGGTGAAGAGGTTCAAGGTGTGAGCGAAAAAAATAGTGGTGGAGCTTGGGTCGAGGGTACATCTCTGGTGTTGTGGCTGTGGAGGCTTGGTGCTGGTGTTGTGGCTGTGGAGGCTTGGTGTTGACGAAGATAATTAAGTTAGTGTTGTGGGTGTGGTTGTGATGTTGTCGGATGATAAAAAAAATTGGTATGACCTAAAATTGGTATCAATCGAGCTCCAGTTGGTCATTTTACGTCGGCTAAAGTTTAACTATTAGCTACTCAATATCTTCAAGATGCTCAAGATAGTTAAGGATAATCAAGTTTTTCCAACCTCAATTTGGCAATTTACAACCTATTTGAGTATGAGGGGCTGTTAGAATATAATAATATAATATTAAATATTTTCTATTTCTATTATATATTAGTTTTTAAATCTAATATATAGGTTTTCCTATTGTCATTAGTATTTTCTAATTACTTTAATTCCTAATATATATAAAGGGGTTCTCCCCTATTGCATTTTACACACCTATTAATTGTATCAATAATATTATCCACATTATTTCTATCAACAAAAATTGTGTAACATATTGATAATTCAAGGGTAAATGTGGTATTTCATCTGAGAGGTAAATCAATAATTCTTATTCAAATATACGTAACCGAAACTCTCTTATTGTTTAACAAAAGAGTACTCCATAAAATATACAATAGGTCAAAATTGTAATAGAAGTCAATTCCAAAGTTGCACTTCCATTGCACCATCCACATCGACCCAACTTGAACTTGCTATATATGAAACTTTGGCAACACTAAGTGTCAACACATATACCCTGAACTGAGTGCAAGTATTTTTCTAGTCCCAACCCCATATCAGAATCCCAGATGAGATTGTGAAAGGAGGATTGTGAAAGGACCAACTCTTCGATCTTTGGCAATCCGGTGGCATTCATGTTTGACTTGGGTCTTCGCCTTCGGGGCGACATATCAGATTCAACCTCCTCAACCATCTATAACAAATATCAGATTATGATAGAAAATTTATAAAGCCAAGGACATCAAGTTAAAAATATCAAGAATTATATCATGTAAGCTTGTAACCTGAAGGGCTTGCTGCAAAACAAGGAACTTCTCCCTAGCTCGTTTTCTCTGTATAACCACTTCATCATCCTCCCGGAGCAGTTCTTCAAAAGCATTTTCTCTGTATATACAAGTATATATGTTAATACATTGCTTGATCTAATGTTCCTGTTTAAAGTTTGAATGGTACGTACCTGTACAATTTTTTAATAAAGGTACTCTGAAGATCCCTTTTTGTACGATTGACCTAGCAGGGCAAAGTAGGAAATATCAGTAATGTTTACATCTTAAGTAACTCAAACACGTCTGGATCTGAATGAGTACCAGAAAGTGCATTATAGCTTTTGGAACCAAGTCTTGAATGTTTTTCCTGACAATGTCATAGTAAGACTTCAAGAGTAGTTTCGTTATAATGATCTCCAGTTCTTCTTCCTCTGTCATTTCAACTGTCCTTAAGCTGGATGGATCCGGAAGCTACATTTCCAAGATAAGTTTATATCACAAGGATCAAGATTTGAGCAAGACGCAGAGATTGTAAGCAAGCTATACATACCTCTCTCAACCGGATCACATTTGGCATCTGATCCACATCTCCAGGAAGAGATTTGCCGGCTGGATTTTCTCCCGATGTCCCAATTATCGATGAAATACCACAAGACCTAGTTGATGTATTGCTGCCTATATTATAAGTGAATCAATCAATTACTCTCTTTTTTGTTTTATCAGTAGAACCAACATGATACATTATTACTAAGAATATCTATAATACTAAAGTACATAGGATCATTGAGGTGACTTGGAGATTAAGTCATCAACAAAAGAATTACCAGATCCAACAGGTCTCTCATTATTTAATCGATGGTGTTCCTGCCATAGTCAAGCATGCAGCATATCAGGACATACACTATATGCATTTTGCGAGATGAAGCTGAAAATGAATATTTGCACAATCACTAAAGAAATATAATTGCATGGATGGTTTAGGCACTGGGTTTACTGATATCTATGTTGATTTCAGACCAAGGGACTGACTCAATCAAGGCTTCCTATGTCATTGACATTTTAGACCTTTTGTTCGTATCAAATTCTGACCCAATCCTTATCTTTCCAATAAATTTAATATACAGATGAGAAACATAGGAGAAGAATAAAGGTTACCTGGTTATTCACTACAGACCTAAAAAGAACCGATGGAGATCTTAACCTTTCAACAGCATCCTGAATAATAACATACCACAAGAATAAGGATATTTGACAGTAACATATTTATAAATAAATATGATAAAACCCTGAATACAACAATATCATTCCATAGAACTCTTCTGTGCAGCCAGTATACGATCACCTGAAAATAGATTATATGTTTCTAGATATTAACTTACAGCTCACCAGACATGAACAAGGTTACTTACAGGCCACCGCTTTGGAAGAAGAAAAAAACAATTCTAATGACATATTTTGATCTGAACAGATACCTGCGAGTGTGACGATCTTTGTTGCTGCCCAGCGATTTCAACTGCTTTGGTCCCACCCATAAAGTTTGGGTGCGCAGAATTTATATAATCCATCTGCATCATGAAACCAACTGCATGTCACAATCCAAGGTCAAATTCACCTAGAACAGCCACCATGTTCGGAATGTATTTGGAACATAAATGGCTAATATGAAGATGTAAATGAAAAAAATATATAAATACACGTGTTCAAAATTTAAATACGAAAAAGAGGATATTCCCATTCCTATAAAAATTTAATCCAAACCCAACCAGTTGTATACCATGCGGCATTCAAGCAGTAAGAGCAAGTAAATATAACATAAAAATAAGAAAATAAAAATAAAAACTTGGCAGCATGCATCTAATATCTATCAGATTCTGTTATTTTGTTGGAACAATATGAAGCCTGATCACCTAGTCTGGGCATGTCAGAAATTAATGCTTTCTGCCCATTTTCATCATACCATGCAGTCTGTTATGTCAATAATCAAATTTGTACCGAAGAATTCACCTAGAAAAAAGTTGGTAGCATGTATATGAATATGACTAACTAGCTATATGGAAAGGAGGTTTAATACTAATAGCGTTAGAAAGCTGAACAGAAAGACATCAAATAACCTCCATCTCGATAAGATTTCCTATCATCCTCGCGGCAGGTTTTACACCATCAAGCAAGAACTTCCCCATGACTTCATACATGCAGCTTCTGAATGCTGGAAACCTTTGTAGCTCGGGTAGTTCACAGGCACGGGTCATCTGCCAAATTTTAGCATTCATTCGGAGTTCAGAAACATATTGTAATAAATTATTCGTGAGTACCAGAACTAAAATACCTTTATCAATTCACCAAAAACACGTTGTAGGCACTCAATGCTGGGCTCCAACAACCGAGCTATTTGTCTTTTAATCAATACTTCAAATGGGATCTGAACAGCAACTCTTAGAATTAATCACTGATAATACACAATAGCTAGTGATCGAACAAATAGGCCGGGAGAAACTCAAAACAAAAGCCTCCATCTTTAGTTGTCATGATACTCACCTCTGGAACAAATACAGAATTTCTCAGACCAGTGGCATTTTGGATAGCTGTTCGAATATCCTGGTCAGTTAGACCTTTACAAGGGTCCACCTCCTATAAGCACTTGATTAGTTAGTAATCAATTTGGTACTCCATCCGTCAAAATATAAATGTTCAATTTGACTTTTCGAAGAGAAAATTAAGGATAAAAATTTAGTACTTGACTTTCACCGGTGTACTAGCGTGTGGCCTTATCTTATGTACTACATATTCTTGTGGTTATTACAAAGTTGTGGAACAGATATTATTGATAATTCACACTTAGCTCACTTACGAAAAGAAGACTCATTCTGAGACGACCAAATTTAATAAGGTGGGCGCTTGATTTAATTTGGGACGAATGGAGTAGTAGCTTTTACCCATTATATTATTCAGCAAACAAATGAGTAATAAGGGGACTGTTTTCATAGGAATCTACAGGAAAATGTATACCAACTCATAAGAAAACTGTCAACCAAGGTTACTAAGGTTACCTGTTTGGGGTTACGTAGTTTGCATTAGTAATATACTTCCTAATTAGTTTGTGACAGAAACAAAGCAGAAGAAAAAAAGCAGAGGTTATAAGAAACACAGCTCCAGGCTCAGACTATCATCAAAGCAAGCAAGAATATGTGTAAAGATAATCAAATGTACTTAAGCAAATGGATTGTCTACCTCCAAGGTCCTTACAAACATTGAGTGAAAAATGTAGTGGATCCTAGCTCCCCCGGACAATTCTTTGGTTGACATCTCCTGATATTTTCCGTCCATCATGGCACAAAAAGCTGAAAATTAATGAGAAAAAACCAGAAAGGGGCATAGTTTAGAAAATCAAACTGATGTAAAAGGAGTCACCAACTCAATTTAACAGATTTGCATATACATCCACTGTGTTTGGAAGTGATCAGGATAGAGAAGAGGAAGGGAGTAAGGGGAGAGGTAGAATAATAGTACAGAAAAGTGAATGAAGGAATTCACCTTTAGTCGGACAAAATGTGGAGCCGAAGAATATAAACTATTTCATATAGAACCTACTATTATAAACAAAATAAGGGATACTGCTGGTTGCTATGACAGATATAGCAAATAAAGGTCCCGCACTATGAACTCATTTTTTTCTCATGAAATAGACCGAAAAGAGAAATGTGGCCCAAGAGGACTGAAATTATTCCCCATCTCCTACCCGTATGTTCTATAGTTGCATTCTCAGTGTGTCTCCAAAATATTGAATAAGGGCCTATTTATCAGTTATAGTATAACTTTACATTATGAAAATGAATGACATTCTTGTGGGCACTCATTAGCAACGAAGTACAAAACGAGCTCAAAGATGGCTAAATTAATTTACAATTCTTTGAAAATAGGTAACATTTGCATGGACATAGATTATTGGCAACATAGTACAAAACAAGGTCAAATATGTCTTAACTCGTGATTTTTAATCAACACTAGCATGAATCTTAGTTAAGTCATCAAATTCAATTAACAAAGCAACTTATCCCATCCCAGCAGACCATAACACCAGAGATATAATGAGCACTTGAACAAGTAAAACAAACATATGGATACTGAATAAAGAATTCTCACCATCGCAGAATTTTGTCAGAACATTCAAGAGAATTGCCCCCTGTTCTGCCTAGTCAAACAACAAAAATAACAAAGTGCTTAGACTAAATTAAGGCAAAGAAAGTTACAATATAACATTAAGCTAACGCCAACAGATATAATATGAGCATGTGATTGTGCATTTATAAAAATGGCATAAAATGGCACGGAGTAACAAATACTTATAAGTAGATTGATTTCATATTTGTCAAAAGGACGCTTCCGAGGCTGCAGGATCCGATAAATAAACATAATAAGTGACTGACCATATTTCACAGGTGAACAGTTGCCAAGAACTCCTTGTATAAAGATGGCATTTCACTAATATCTCTCTTTGGTGCATAAATATATGCCAGTCTTTCCAAAGGAGTATCACAAGGGCATTACAGGACACGTGTTAGTAGAAACCTATATCTCGTTCACAATTTTCAGTAGTGAACTGGATTCAAAATTTACAAATATGATCCTCTTCTACTAGTTCCAAAAAGAAGGTTCTATGAGCATTATCTCTCCCGAACTAATTAGAGTTTTAGAATTTAGATTGTCTTCTTTCAAGATTTGCTAAATTTTAAGCTCTGTTGCTTACTGCATGGTATCTCAATTATATTTTAAAATGCTTACCATCTTCAAAATACTATTTATGTAGCCATAATTAGTACCAGAATTACTCGAGTGGGTTTCCAGAAGTACAAACGGGATGTATACAAGCAAAACGATCTAATGTTTGATAGGTAGATTCTGAAATACACGAGGCTGTATTGTTTGGCTTACTTTTGATTCCACAACGTCTCCATATGCTTGCAGCTCTTTTTCCAGATCACTCAAATGAGCATTTAGCTTAGTCTTCAAATCTGGGAGAACTTTTTTGATGTGCTGCTCCAAAATCTAATACAAAGTATCAACAGGATTAAAAAATCAATAAAACTGGATTTCAAACAGCACATCTAAAATTTAAGATATCTATAAGTTCAACCTCGCGGAGCACGCATTTACTTCATTTTTTATAGATTAGTCCAAGTAAACTTAGGAGTATAGTACCACATTTTTTTGTTTCTACTCGATTTCCTATTTTAATATGTAGATCAAATCTATGTACAAAGATGTATTTCATTGTAGTCAAGTGTTGAACCATATGTGAAATCTTTAGTCTCATATATCAACCTGGTATCAGTGCTTGTGCTCCATATTTGACCTAAACCACCCTCTATCAACCTGTTATTCTTTGTTCACGTGCATTCATCTATCTCCATTAGATTTGCAGGTAAGGTGATGTCTGAGTCCCGCATTGCAAAGACGTGGATTTAATCACCACTTAATAAATATCTTGGCCCTCTGCCCATGAGCTTGACCATTTGGATAAGATCTCCAGTAAAAGAGCATCTATTCAACCATTGATACTCGTATGGATTCAAATTCCTAAATCTTCCGACATAAGGGAGCCTCTAGAAGGTCCCAAAAGGTATTTCTGCTTGCTGAAAATACTGAACTACATAACTAGTACTTGGCAAAATATCACATTTGTTGTAAGTGTTGTAAGTTAGTTTCTACAACCTCCCAGTGATAGTCAATAGTGTAGTAGTTTGCATCTTGAGATACATTAAGAGAACCATATGGACGCGTTACTTTATGAATACAGGGGGCATAATGAATTAACTTCATATAGAAATTGTTTGCCGATAAAACATATTAGAGGAAGATTATGACATGCTGCATCACAACCAATTTAGCTAAATCTAGCGACCAGCGGGAGATGACTATTACCAAATACATGTGAAGACCTCACACATCTTAGTGCTTATAATACACACACGCACAATTCATCTTGAAGGGAGTGTTAGGAATTTGATCCCCATATCTTACCTAATTCTAATTTGTTTCCCATTTTATCTTTACCTTTACCATAATCATATTGCAAAATGTAGAAATAAGGAAAAATGAAGACAAGAGAAAGAAAACTAATAACCAACTTTGCAACAGAAACCTGATAGTAAGGACGACAAGATATTGCAATAGTGATGCTCGATTTAAGTTTATCAGAAGCTAATAAAAGTACAGTTGTCAATTAGCCCTGTCGAATAACATAAATAATCTTGATGCTAGATGATCCAACAACTAAACTGAACTAGTTACAGAATTATGTACAACCTTTATTAAAAAAGCAATGCAGACAAACCTGATTAAGTTTTTTTGCCAACTGAGGAACTCCGCAACGATCAGAGAGATCATCATATTTCTATCAAAACAAAAGATGGCATTATATACTTCCAAGATTCAAAAGGCAGTCAACAGAAAATGAAATCACAAACATTCCAAATCAACACCAAAGTAGAACAAAGAATAGTTTCAGACTGAAACTTACAGGAGTATTGTGAAAGAACTCTGCCTCGGCTGCAAGTGCGTCTGAAATGCTGCGGTTTTCATGAATATCCTGCAACACAAATTAGTTAGATATGACTTACCTAGTTCACAAAGGATGACCTATAAAAAAAATAGCATAATACAAGATGGTATGGAGTTGTTGCAATCCCTAGACTTCCAGCGAGGTGGACACTCTAGTTGCATCCAACCATAATTCCCAAGGTCAAGGTGCATGCTAAAAACATAAGCCTCATAATCCAGTTGTAGAGATGGATGCATATTGCCCAATAGGTATATTAGGCAAATAAACATAACCATTGATGTAATGTAATCATCTTTGTTCAGAACCTTCAGATGGTGACAAATATTTCAGATTTGCTAAAGCAGGACCATTGTAGCCATTAAGTCCTTACTGTTAGGTCATTCATCCAAATATGACATTAGTACAGACGAAGCACTCATGACAAAGTTACAAATGGAAAATCAATTACATGTATTACAACAACGCGTACGAATATGGGTGCAAGTGACAAATGTATAAAATGCATACCTGTTGAGATCGATTTACAACACCAACATAACCGAGTCTAAGTGGAACAACTTTTCCACGCAGAAAGTTACATGCATCAGTTCCCCTGTCCATTATATCAAGCTAGAGAAAACACAAAAAAAGTGACATTGTTACTAAAGTGCATATAATTAATCAGGATAGCAAATGACTAAGAAGAGGAGATAAGGCAGCTTCTTATAGCGAAAAGGGCAAACACAAACCTTGGTGATAACACCAATTGTTCGAGAACCTGCAAATAATGTCACGACGTCAGTGAGCCAATAATAGCATATATCAAATGATCGAAAACAGTCACTATGACATAAAGAAATATTCCATCTATTGACCTACCAGAGGGATCAGCTTCTTTGGCCATCTGAAGTGCATCAGAGGTTGCTAAATCAGAATTTCCAGGAGTAACAGCCAATATTATACAATTTTCTTCCCTGATACGGGTCATTATCATGTGTCTAATCCTTGCTTCTATATCAGTAGGTTGATCACCTACAGGAACCTTAGTAATCCCAGGTAGATCAATAAGGGTCATGTTGAGAACTTTTGGAGAGGAAATCGTTAACAGAATTTCTTTATCAGTAACTCTTTTGTTAGATCCTGCATCTCTCTCAGTCTCAGCCTGCAGTAACCCAAAACAAACTTAGAAATTATATTTCTACAAGTTAAATTTCCCTCACATTTACCCATAGACCATAGCATTATGCAACAAACAAGTCTACACATGATAATGCCCTTAAGCTCATATCAACCCAACTCTGGTAACATGTTAATGTCAGTATGGCCAATAAATAATGTCTTTTGCCTACACCCTTCCCTGTCATATATATCTATTCGTCCTTGACCACAGACCCATTTGTCATTTTGGTCCATGGGTAACCATCTATCTTAATCTGGTCTACATGAGAGCGGGTGTTGGAAACTGATATCTAAAGAATGCGAGCTTAGTGATAAAAGTAACGTGAAGGTGGACTGTTATTCGTGAGACGATTTTAAAAGTCTACATGGTAATGTGTATGACCCAAAACAATATTTGTGAATCCATTCACGAGTGATTCCACAGTTCCGTTTTCTCTCTTATCGGCAATAATTCGGGAAATTCTACACTAAATCTAAATCTACTTTATTGTACCAAGATTTGAACTCATAACCCCACATGCAATTCCACATTTTTAAATAACATTGGGAATAATTACTTTAAACTAAAAATGCACAAGCAAACAATAGACCCAAATCCATTCTGATTAATCAAAACCTAAACAAATTAAAAGCTAAAGTACCTGAATTTCTGAGCGAATCTCGGAGAAATCATAGAAGCGCTTTTCTGGCAAATGTCCAAACACGCCCCATTCCCTGCCATCATCGTCGTCTTCACCGGGGCGATTCTGGAGCCTGAGAAGGAGAGGCCTCCTGGTGCAAATGTCGCAGCCGCGTGGAAGAAAGTCTCGACCGATGAGCGCCTCGAGGACGCTGGACTTGCCGCTGCTCTGGCTCCCGACGACGGCGACGTGCGGCAGAGAGATCCTGGACAATTCGCTCCTGACGGGACCGAGAATGTCATGGAGCTTGTTGACGATGGGGATCACGGAGGAGCCGATCGTGGGATTGGTGCCGCCGTTCGGAATCGCCTCTTCGGCCATTGTTCGTGAACGAGATCGAGAGGGAGGTTGTAACTTAATGTGTACGGAAGAGGGAGGGAGGGTTAGGGTTTAAAGAGTGTATTCTTGGGGAAGAAGAAAGAAAGGAGGCTTTTGATTTGATTTCAGGTGGGATTGTGGACAGGTGAGAATTTTAAATGGTTATGACTTCGTAAATTTTAAGGCTAATCAATTAATTAATTAAGGGAAAATGACATCAAACTCCCTTAACTAAACACTTTTTGCACACACACCCTTTCTGATTAAAATTTTAACTTTTAAATTTTCTCAGGTATCTCGTTATCTCACTTGCCTTAACACCGTTAACTTTCAAGCTAAAATGATGACATGTGATTTACTTGTGATAGACTTATTATTTTGAATGACTAAATTGGGTACATGTGAAGAAATTATGAAAATGGTTGTGTTTGCCCGAGAATTGGGGGTTCCTATCGTAATGCAAGATTACTTAACTAATTTGTGGATTATTATTGGGCTACTTCTTCACATCCACAGGGATTCACTGCGAGTACTAGCTTGGCTCACTATTGTCGAGATAATGGGCTACTTCTTCACATCCATCGTGCAATGCATTCAGTTATTGATAGACTAGAAGAATCATGGCGCCCTTTTAATAAAACTAAATTTAAAAGAAAACAGTATTTCATGTTGTATGTCTTGTTAGAGAAATTATGACATGGTTGACGGTAAATGGTCCATGCTCTTTGCGTCTATCTTGTTCATGTCTATAGTTGTATACGAGCCGGACTTTTAACGAACCGCTCACACTCGATTTGTTAAACTTTTGTTTTGGTCTCAGTAGAATCGAACTAAATTCGAGCTCAAGGTTGGGATTTGGGTCATTAAATATTTTAAGACTCTCAATCTTGAGCTTACTCGTTTAGTACTTAACACATTATATATTTTAATTTAATACTAAATTTCTTTTAATTAATATTGTATAATTAAATTAAGCGAATCGAGTTCGAGCATCTTTACATTATTTCGAGTCAAAGGGGAGGGCACTTTTGACCCAAAATCGGTTTTGGATCAAGATCCAATCCAAATTGTAAATAAAAATAATAATTGTGAGTAATTAGACAGTTAATTCGGTTCAGTTATGATTCTAACAACGAGAAATCATGGTTAATTAGTTCATAACTGAACCGATTTGTATAGTATGTTATATATTATTTGAAGAAAATTTCAAATGCTTTGATAATTATATTAAATGTCAGGAGCACGAACATATAGAACCTTACACGTGTTTAATATGGAAAGCAAATATTAACTATTTCATAAAATTGCATGCAAAAGGTAATAAGCAAAATATGAAAATAATGAATAAGCAAGAAATTATATATGATTTATTGATTAATTCAGTAGAATCTCAACATATCTATCTTTTAGTTTGAAAAAATTATATATCAATTGAGTTGATATAATTTACGGAAAACTTCACATATTTCTCTGTACTTTACACGATTTTTACTTAACTCTTCTAAAAGATTATAGTGGTATGTGAACCCCTTGAATTTTACTAACGTTTCACTTAAACCCAACGCCATTAAGTAATGAAAAGTTCAAAATGCCATCAACTAACAATTAAATTTTCAAAAAATTGTCGTTCATTTTCTTTCCATTTTAGATTTTTTTTCTCTCTCTTCTCAATCTCAATTCTCCATTCAATTAACGGAATTTGTTTGAAATATTAAATATCAAACAAATAAATTGAATTGAACAATAATCACTATTTTAAATAAAATAAAAAGAGTAATGGGTAGAGTAATTCTTAAATGACATAATTGATTAAAGGGAAGAGATGATGTTCTATTGGTGTTGGGTTGAGTAATTATAAAAACATGTGAAATGACATATATGCCCTCATCTCCTCCCTCTCTCTTCTTCGACGAGCTCAGTCGCTTCGTCCCTTTGGATCTTCCGTCGGATGGTTGTGGGAACCGTTCACCGATTCGGATCAAACAAAGAGGCGAAGCGTTCACTAATTGAAAATATAACGCCGTATATAGGTTTAATAAGGAACGACACCGTATCGGTTACGAGCTTCACAAAATTCGTTCCTCTCTAGAATCTGTTGTATACTATCACATTTTTGTGAGGTGGTATATATTTTGATGATACGAACTTTGATTTTTGTACAAAAGGTATGCAGTTTTTGTGCAAAAGGAGTGCAATTTTTGTACAAAAGGCGTGCAAAAGGCGTGCAAAATGTGTAGGAAGTTGGATGAAATAGGGAAGTAGGCAATGCACAGGTTTCCTTTCACAAGCCTCTTAGTTTTATAATCTTATGGAAGGCCAATGATAGGATTGCAATTTATACATCAACACCAAAGTGAGACCCGGCTTGCCCGGATACATTAATGCTCAGGCGCACAAGAGCGCAAATGACATGATCGGGTTTGTGTTCAACTCGGGCACTATAACTGGAGATGGCCCGACCTATCTCGGGAGGTCTTACCAAGCTTATTCACGGGTCGTCTTTCACAAGAACAATATGCCGATTATGTCCTCCCAGAGGGCTGGGACGATTAGGAACATGATGAGTGAGCCTTTTCATAATTCAATTTGTTATTATAAGGCGATCAATTTGTAATGAATTTAATTGAGTTTGTTTATGATGCATGAAAACTATAGAGTTCGCAGAAGAGAAATGTGTTGGACTTTGATGTAGTGCAAATCAGGAAAATATCGGATTTCGACAAAAGATTAGTGTTTTCTGGACGGAAACGGCGTTCTGAGTAAAACACATGACTTTGTCATGATGTACGATAGATTTCGGTCATCTGAGGTCAAACAAATAAATTGAATTGAACAATAATCAGTATTTTACCTAGAATAACAGAGTAATGGCAGAGTAATTCTTAAATGACATAATTGATTAAAGGGAAGAGATGATGTTCTTGAGTTGAGTAATTATTAAATTCCTCAATTTATTAAAGAGCATTGGACATAACAATTATTAAATGCCCAAATTCAACTGAAATGAAAGGGGATTGTTCCACTGGTGCTTGACTTTCGATTTTGAGCATGGAGAAGATAAGCGATGACACTGACACCCGATGGCACTGGCTCCGACAACTCCTTCTTAGTGACACTTCTTATGATCGATCAAGATTGGGGCTAGTGGTGGCGACTAGAGTTTTGAGGTCGACTTCGGTGACGAGGCATCAACTTTGGAGGCGGAGGGCGGAGAGAGAACTGAGATTGGCCGTGGCGGCGAGGAGGTGGTCGACTCTGGACAGCGCCACCATCTGAATCGGGAGAGCCAAGAGAGGCAGAAGGGACTGGGGAGAGAGACAATATTGCCTTCTTCGTCGCCGGACGGTGCTAGAAGAAGGGTATTTATGTCATTTTTACACATAAAAAAAGAATACCCATGTGCTAGTCATGTGACAAAAAAAATTAACGGTATTGGGATTAAGGGAAATATTAGTAAAGTTCAGAGGGTTCACATACCACTTTAATTTTTCAGAAGAGTTAAGTGAAAATCGTGCAAAATACAAGAGAGGTACGTGAAGTTTTCCTTATAATTTAATCAGAACATTCAGTTTTTGTTAGCATTTTTTATAATTGTGAATTTAATATTCGAGATGAAAATATCAATTCTAATGTAATAGAACTGAAAAACCAAACCAAATAAATGAATGTTTTGTATATAATGGTTATAAATTTGGTTCTCTTAAATTAGGAACCGAGAGTTCTGGTTTGGTTGCAAAACTGTGCCCATCACTAAAGAGAACCTAGATTTTGTTTATTTAATATGCTAATTTATTCTTATTTTTAGCACTGGAAAATGTGGGGGAAATGGTCATGTTAAGTTAAATGTCGAAGTTAATCTAAATCATCAGTAATGTTTTATTCATTATTGTAAAAAGAATCCATATACACTATACAATGTTTGGCAGACAGGAAAATCTCTGAACCCTCATTTTGTGACATGTCCCTCCTAACTTCATAATACTTGGTAGCGACTCAAATTATCACAAAAGTTTTGAGAAAGTGTGCAATGGTTCAGTGTTGTAAATGGCGGCGTCATAGTCACCATGCCGCCAGAAAATACACGGGAGCAACGCTGTGGCATTTCGGCCGTTTTAAACTGATTTAGATCGGTTATGTCCAAACTAATTATTTTTAAAAAAAATAAGTTAAAAATATTATAACCTGTAACATAATATGTATTTTATTACATATGTAAATTAATTTATATTAAAAAATTAAAAATACAAAAATAAAAATCGGTCATGTTTTCAAAGGCTTCTGTTCGTGATCGTGGCGTTTTGCAACATCTACAAACCTTGTCAAAGACTGAGGTTTGAGCAAGAAGTAGTCTCGTGAGATGAGCTTGGGTTCCGGATAGGTTAGTTGGGTGGATTAGGATTAGTGGAGTAGATTAGGTTAAAAAGATATTAAAATTTTAAGGTTAATATAGTCAATAACCTTAGTCACGTTTTCCATATCAGAAGTCAAAGCTCCTTTATTACCAGGTTTTAGGGATCTTGATGTTTGTCACATTTCTGGCGGGAAACAAACGGGGTAATGACAGTTGACTACACTCAACTATATCACGTTTTAAATTTAATACTCCAATTTCTTAATTTTTATTTGAGATACCTAAAAATTAAATAAGCGACACTTAGCCCAACGTCTATTAAATCTAACTGATTTGGTCTGTCAAAAAGTCTAAAATGCCCTCAATAGTTTTGATTTGTCAAACCAGTCTAATTGGTTCAATTGATATGATTGTGAAATGACTATTTTACCCCAAATTGAATACCCAATTTAACCAATAAATTGAGGGCAAATTTGACTTTTCACCTACACAATTAATAATCATAATTCTTTAATAATTATATATATATATATATATATATATTATATTATTATTATATATATTATATATTATTATTATATATATTATATCAACACCCTTCGTCTCCGGTAGCTCCCCGTCTCCGGCCGCCTGCTCCGACCAGTCCCGTCTCTGGCCGCAAGTCCCATCTCTGGCCGCAAGTCCCATCTCCGAGCTCGGATCGAGAGCGAGGAGCACCACCATCGATTCAGCTTCTCGATTTCTCAGGCGAGCTCGGGCGAGCTCGAATTTGGTGGCTCTCAGAGGTGGGTCGCTTCATGAAGCCCTCGGGAAGCCGGTCTCCGGCGAGATGGAATCGCCCTCGGGAAGCCCTCGCTCCGGTGATGAGATTGGAGAAGGAGCGGAACGGCGGGGAGCCGAACAAAGACGGACGCGGTCCGATCTGAACGGAGACGGACACGGCCAGATCTGTACGGCTTGTCGGCCCTAGTCTGAACGGAGCAAGGGCTTCCCGAGGGCGACTCCATCTCGCCGGAGACCGACTTCCCGAGGGCTTCCCACAGCAACCCACCTCTAAGAGCCAATCTCGCCCGAGAAATCGAGAAGTAAAATCGATGGTGGTCGATCCGAGCTCGGAGACGGGACTTGTGGCCAGAGACGGGAATTGCGGCCGGAGAGGGGACTTGCGCCCGGAGACGGGGCTGGTCGGAGCAGGCGGCCGGAGACGGGGAGCTGCCGGAGACGAAATGGTGATTGATATAATATAATATAATTAATAATAATATATAATTATTAAAGAATTATGATTATTAATTGTATAGGTGAAAAGTCAAAATTTCCCTAAATTTATTAGTTAAATTGGGCATTTAATTAGGGGTAATATAGTCATTTCACAATCATATCAATTGAACCAGTCAGACTGGTTTGACAAACCAAAACTATTGAGGGTATTTTAGACTTTTTGACATACTAAATCAGTTAAATTTAACAGACATTGGGCTAAATGTCGCTTATTTAATTTTTGGGTATCTTAAATAAAAATTTAGAAGTTAGGGTATTAAATTTGAAACGTGACATACTTAGGTGTAGTCAACTGTCATTACCGTCAACAAATAACATAACACGTCTTTTTACTCTTAACTTTCAAACTCTTGAGGTGGTGATGACGTGGCGTTAATTATAATGCATGATTCATAAGTTAATTTGAAAATTTTGATGTGATTTTTTTAATATTATATTACTTTCCCTAACTATTCATAAACTCACCATCCACTCTAAACTCTAGTTTGAAGCCAATGAACGAGCAGTGCCAACTGTTAAGTCTCAAACTGATAAAAAATTTAACGTGATAACATGGTTTAAATAAGTTTTCTTATGCCAGTAGCATGCTAATTTAAAATTACTCGTTTTTCAAAATTTTGAAATTCAATATTATAAATAATCAACAACAATTTAAATATGGGTAAATTACAAAAAAAAACATAAATAAAATGTATTATTCAATTTTCATAAAAGAGTTCATGTGCTTAAATATAACGAAAATGCTTTTAAAATTAAAAAAATAGTATTTTCAATTTCAAATTCGTCGGTTTTCTTGTGATTTCACACGCTATCGATATTCAACTATAAGACTTTAAATTCATACCGAGTCCGGAGTCGAAAGAAAAACAGATGAGACAAAACTGATAAAAATGATGGTTTAATTTAATCTCAATGCGTCTTGGTCGTTTTCACACAAATGTACACAAAAAAGAGAAAATGTCACTTAGCTCCCTCGTGGTTTATACGTTTTTCATTTAGCTCCCTCGCCCAACAAATACGTTCTGAGAGACCCTCGAACTTTCCAAAATTCTCACAGAAGCCCAACTGGTGTTAGTTTTGTCGTGAAAAGTCCAAAATACCCTCAGCTCACCATTCAATTTTCAAACTAATGTCATTGCTTCATCGTTCATCGCACTCCGGTCGGCCTCGTCTCCGACCCTCCGTCCGGCTACCCCTTCTCGTCTCCGACCCTCCGTCTCCGATGTCAATGAATTTAGCATCAATTTTGGGTAAAATTTGTGGGTTTTTTTGGGAATTTGTAATTTGATTTGGGAGTTCGATTCTGGTTTTTTTGGGTTAAAATCATTTGATTTGATTTGATAAACAATTCAAGATTTGGGGGAACTGTGTGGAGGGGCTGAGTTGAAGGAGCGGAGGGATGCGGAGGGTCAGAGCTCAGTCGGAGGAGGGAGGAAGGGCGATCGGAGCTGGGGGAGATGTGTGGAGGTCGCGGCGGCTCTGGGTCGAGTAGATCGGAGCTCGACCTTTGCCCAGAGCCGAGCTCCGAGCAGATAGGAGCTGGTTCGAGCTCCGGCGACTGGACTGCTCAAGCTCCGATTTGCTCGAGCTCCGGCCCTCCTCGACCTCCGCCCACCTCCACCCAGAGCCGACCACCCCTCCTCTGACCTTCCGCCTCCCTTCTCCGACCACTGGTTCTCGAGCAGATCAGAGCTCGATGTGGGTCGATCTGAGTTCGTCGCTGGGACTTGATGCGAGCTTCGAGGCAGTGGTCGGACGGAGTAGGTGGCCGGATGGACGGTCGGAGACGAGGCCGGCCAGAGTGTGGTGGCCGGAGTGGCTCCATGAATAGTGCGGTGGGGAGATGAGGGTATTTTGGACTTTGCAAAAACTAACTGTGTTAGGGATCTGTGAGAAATTGTGAAACTTCAGGGGTCTCTCAAAACATATTTGTCGGGCGAGTGAGCTAAATGAAAAAGGCGTAAACCACGATAGAGTTAAGTGACATTTTTAAAAAAATGATGAGTTCAAGTTACTGTACTTATTACATGAGATTGAAAGTTTGAAACCAACCAATATGTTTATTTATAGATAGAGCAATTAACAATCCTACCATCCATACATAGACAGAAAATGATGCTCCACGCCTCTGCCATATCCCTATACCGCATTAACTAATAGAAAAAGAAAGAAATAAAGTTGAGCTTTATGTGATTCTCATTCCCATTCCCATTCTCATCACCACTGGTCTTGGACTTGAAATATTTTTCAATTCACACTAGCTTTATTCTCAGCTCTTTCCTCTCTTGTTGTTGAAGAAAATGAATGATTGGGCGGGTCCGTTGATCGCTGCGGCGCTGTTTGCGTTCCTGTCGCCGGGATGGATCTTTCAGATGCCTGGAAAGAATCGGCCGTTCGAGTTCATGAACATGAAGACGAGTATTGGCGCTGTGCTTGTTCATGCCGTTTTGTATGCTCTTTTTCTCATCTTGTTGCTCATTGTTCTCAACATTCACCTCTATGTGTAACATATAAGCTGTTACTACATATTCAAGTGTAGCTGTTTCATTTGTTGCTAGAGATGACTATAATTGATTGTGCACTTTTATTTCACCTTGTATATTTGTTGGCATGCTTAAAGATTTATATATGAATGTTTTTGCTTGCATATAAAAGTATATGTTTCGATCGGTCGAGTTCATGGAATTCTGGGTTTTTTTATCAGTAATGGCTATAAGTGTAAGTAGGGGTAAGCAGAAATGTCAGGACAACCCGGCCTAACCCGTGAACCCGGCCCAACCCGTCCACTCATAATCCCAACCCGGAGTGACCCGAGCCGGGAACGGACACCATATAAATATCATACGCCGGGTTACGGACATAAAGTGGGGTGTCCAGACTAACCCGGCCCAACCCGGCCTAATGAACTTAACTAACTAAACATGCACAACCCACACTAATGTTAAAAGAGTCATTTTAATTTTTTTTTGTAACAAACAAGTTCGAAAAACACAATTTTCATATAAACTACTCTAAATGTTATTGACAATCTATTATTGCAATATTGAAGTATTAATTTTGCAATATGTTTTTGTGTAAATAATTTATTTTTGCAATTAGTTTTTGTGTACAATATTTTTGTTTAATGTTACGGACGAGCAGGACTAACCCGAAACCCGTCCGGACTCAACCTGCCCACTTGTCCAACGAACAACATTCTTCATGGGTCGGGAATGGACATGAAAATAGTTAACCCGCTAAGTCCGGGTTGGGCCCAAAATTAAGCCATGGACTGTCCAACCCGGCCCATGCTCACCCCTTAAGTGTAAGGATTGAAGTTAGTGACTGGTGTTTATTACCTAAAACTTCTATAACGTGTCACCCACAATTTTTATCTTCAGGAAGGTTATTATTAGAATGACAAAAATGACTTTATCACGTCGACCCTATCATAAGGGCCGACTCAATCTTTTTAAGACATGAAG
This sequence comes from Geranium rotundifolium, assembly GCA_963920655.1. Classification (NCBI taxonomy): domain Eukaryota; kingdom Viridiplantae; phylum Streptophyta; class Magnoliopsida; order Geraniales; family Geraniaceae; genus Geranium; species Geranium rotundifolium. The sequence continues at coordinate 24,833,931 of OY987321.1, forward strand.
CAAAAGTGATTGATAGACTATTATCTTGAGCATTAGTTCTCAAAATAGGCATAAATTATTTAAATTTGAGATATTTTTTTTATCATATTGGACTATATATTTTTAAATTGGCCTAAAGCATTTGCTTCATTTACTTTATCGACTAGTCGCCCTTGCCTATCATTTTGTTCTCATTGAGCCGAACACTTTCAAATGTCATAATGGAGTTTTAGATACTATTCAAAATCCTCAATTGAGATTAACCCTAAATGCTTTTATTTAAATTAAGACGATATACAAGAATTCTCCTATTTAATCAGAACAGAAAATTAAGAGAGATAAAATATATTTTGTTGGTGATTGAAGTGGGATGAGACAAATACGGAGACCATTGCGGACATGATATCACATCTAGCCTCATGCTTGGCCAATTGTCATTCCTAAGTAAAGTTTAGAATTATCAAGTGTATGTTTTGTGGTAAACTCTGTCTTTCTATCTCTCGGGAAAATCAAAAGTTGCCCTCTCAACAAACAACTTATCGGCCAAGCTATTCAGGTCGCCGGTGGCGCTCTTTGTGCTCCGGCGACCACCCTTTCTTCTCCCTCTCACCCTCCACTCCCTTCCCCTACCATTTTGTGCCTCTCTCCTTCATCAAATCTGTTTGCCTCTTTCAAATCTCGTGGTTTCGGGGTCAGTTCTTGGTGGCGCTCGGTGGTTGTTGGCTGCGTTTGCGAGGGAGTCGTCAGAACTTCTAGGTATGTCCGATGTCGCAAGGTGGTGACATATATTTTCCCTCAGTGACTTGCCCACTGGTAATGCTTTGTTGCAGACTCGATGGGTTTTGGGTCGCTTTGCCGAAGTTGGTGCAGCGGTTCGCCCAAATCGTTTTGGTGATGTTAGAGTTTATGTGCCCCGGTTCGGCTGATTCAATCTTTCAAATTGAGTTGGACCATTTTTTCGGTTCAGCTGATTCAAAAATTTTAAAAACGTCGACAGCAGGGTTCGAACCTGCGCGGGCGAAGCCCAACAGATTTCAAGTCTGTCTCCTTAACCACTCGGACATATCGACATTTACGAAGGCTTTATCACGTGTTTAATATAATTACTTTTGCAAGGATTGGTATAGAGTTCATATTAAGCTGGGCCTATTAGATATGTTGGGCTATGGCAAGTTCAAGGCCCAAACCAGAACTGTTTTCACCTCAGACGAAGTTTTGAGAACAGAAATAAAATACGACATCGTATAAGAGGAAAAGTATAAGGGGGTATTTATGTCAACTACGGGACAAAGTATCGGTCTTTGAGCTGACGTGGATGGACACGAAGGAGTCAATGACGTCGATGACAAAATAGAATTCCCAAAATGTCCCCACCACAAATGCAGATAATACATCCCAACGAGGACTCTCTCTTCTCTATTCAGATTTTCCGGTTCAGCTTATTTGAGTCTTGTTTGGGAACCAGGAAAATTCCTCTTTCACGAGAAAATTCACAGAAGAAAATGGACGCCGTGGATTCAGTGTTCGATCCGCTCAGGGAGTTCGCCAAGGATAGCGTCCGCCTCGTCAAGAGGTGCCACAAACCTGATCGCAAAGGTCTCGATCCAGATCTCTCCTCTTTTCCGTTCAGATCTTTGACGATTTCGATTTTTCCGCCGATCTGTGTTTCTGTGCTTTGTATTGTTTGCTGATTTTGATTTGCGCGGTGCGATCTGTTTGTTTGTTCAGAGTTCACGAAGGTTGCGTTCCGTACCGCGATTGGATTCGTGGTGATGGGATTCGTAGGGTTCTTCGTCAAGCTCATCTTCATCCCCATCAACAATATCATCGTCGGATCTGGTTAGGAGGTAATTGTTTTTCTATTCGTTAAATCGACTCATGTGTTGACATATTTTATGATCCGTGTTGGTTTCTAGTTTTTGATGTTGATAATGATGATATTAGACTGAGAATCTAATGTTTGCTGTAGCAGACTGAATCGAAACATTTCAATTCCTTGATGAATGATATTTTCTATAATTCAAATGTACTATTTAATATAGTAAATTATACTAACAAAACGGATTTTGAGATTTCTTAATTAAGTTGACTGATACATGGTGTGGATGCTAAGAACTTTTCATGAATATTTGATTAAAACTTTGTAAGCTGTGTAAGATCTTGAGCCGATTTAATCATTGCATGGAAGATGAGTAGACCCATTCTAACTGAAGTCGGAGTTGATGCCATCTTGTTAAAATATCATGGTAAACGGATTCAAAAATTCGTGTCGGGCATATACTGAAGTTTTACTCGAAACATTTGATTCAGTATGGGTGAACTATGTCTCTTCATAGTTTCGCTTTTGTTGATTGAATCTTCTTTGCTAATTCTAAAAATTTCTAATAAAACAAACTCGAGTTTAACTATATAAGCAATTTTGGTCCGAGTCAAACTCGGACAGATCAATTTTTTTCGAGCCAAGTCGCATTCAAGCTTAACTATTTTTTTAGTTGAACTCAAATTTAACCATATAAACTATGTTGAGTAAATCGAGACTCTATTATGCTTGTGTACACTCCTAGTTTTGAAAAAAAGAAGTAACTAGTACGTCGTATTGGTCCAAAATCATAACAATAAAGAATAGTTTGGCTTGAAAAACTAGTCAAACTTTGGTTCGGTTGGGTTTGTCTAGTTTTCACAGTAAGTTTACTAAAATATGATATAATTATTTCTAAACGAACTTCCTATCAAGCCACAATTCATTAGTTTGGTTTTAGCATTTAATTGTGACCCAAGCAGCCACCAATCACATTTAGGCGATAACTTTTTTCATCATGTAAGATTGATTTGTCTTGGTTTTGATGGACCTAAGTTTAAAGGAATGATCATCGGGCTAATGCCTCTCGAGCATGGGATATTTGCAAATCCATGGGCACCACTTGCGACATTCCCGAATCTCAAATGATCAATATTCTCGAAGAAATGGAGGCAAAAAATAGGGATTCATAAGCCATTGTCCTAATGTTTTCTCTTCTCTCTGTTATCTTGATTGTTCTCTTTTCTTCTCCTTTTCTTTATCTTCTCATTGTATTTCCCTCTTGTTCTTGATGTAATTGGCTGACTTTTGTTTCTCCCTAAGAAACCTTAGTCGGTTTCATCAATAATATCTTTTTCTTTTCGCCGAGCAAAAAAAGTTTAAAGGAATGAGTTGCTATGTATATCTTGACATAAACTATGTTGACTATGGATTTTATTTGTGCTTAGAATTCTTGCATCCTCTTTTAGGGTGATTCACTTATCTTTGTTTTCCTTGGCTAGTGCAGGCCACTCAATATTGCGTCTCGCGAAGGGAGGAGGATATTGGTAGTATGTGGAAAGACTAGGGTTTTGTTTTGGCACACAAGTTTGGTTTCAGCAGTTTCGTTTCAATTTTCAGTTTGTTTTAATGTACTACCAAAAGCTTTCTAATGCCAGTTTCTTCATTTAGTTATGAGTACTAAATTTTGAGTCAATTTTTCTTGGTTACTTTGGATTAGTCTCCATAAGAGAAGACTGGTAATTTAAGGGTAAGACTTCTGATTCAAGTAGCAAGGAAAAGAAAACTAAAAATGCAGGGATTATCTGGTAATTGCCTATACAAATTCATAAGTGGTAGTATTAAACACCTATTTGCTATTTCTTGGCTAAACCTTAGTGTTCTAAATGTTTCCTGTACAGTTTAGTCTATTTTTTTACTTGATATAAACCAAGTCTTTTTAATATACTTGCTGAATATTATACACAATGAGAGTTGGAAGTGTGCATTATTATCCCAAAATAATACTTATTTTTTCATAAGAAATGAAAGTGGGTTTTTCTTTTTCCTGCTCAAATGAACTTATAGGCTAAGCAAATTTCTCCACTAACTCACCTTTGAAACCAAAAAAAAACTTCGATACCGAGGTAAGTTACGTAATTCTAAGAAAAAAAATGCTGATAAAAAAATGTAGACATTTTGACGAGTAAAAAAAAATGATATGAAATTGGCATCCATTTGCTTCTCCTATGCCAAAAAAAGATTCATACAGAACCTGTTTCAGATGGGATTCAATTAATTAATTAAATCAGTTATAAATAAATAATAAAACGTGCACGGTCTCATTTTAGACAACCAATAATTCCAAGGACGGCCCATTATAAGATTTTTAACGGGCCCCAAGCCCATTAGTAAGGATTTCAATGGGAATGCATAAAAAGATAAATGTTGAGAGTGGGATTTGAACCCACGCCCTTTCGGACCAGAACCTTAATCTGGCGCCTTAGACCAACTCGGCCATCTCAACACATTACTCTGGTTCTCCCAATATACTATAACTTACTTAGTTGTAGTCAAGAATTTCAGAAAAATGCTCCACTATATTGTTTTAAGACACCTGGAAAGTTTGATAATATCTAAGCTATCCCCTACCCTAAACAAAGGTCACACCCTTCTTTCAAACCATCTGCTGAATCTGTTTTCCGGAAAGGCCAATAATGTGAGTGAGGAAAGAACATGATTGGAGTTGCGTGATGAGGACATAAGCCAAAAACAATAAGTTCAAGATTGACCACAATGAAATATAGAGCCTGGTGCCATTTACCCTCCTGTATCTTAAGTCAAGTGCTTCATGTCACAAGGTCCCAAAAAAATTTGAATAAACGACCATGTATCTTTTCTCTAGAATTGCAGATTGGTCATTGCACACGTGCGTCAGCATCTCCAGTTGCTATAGAGATAACGACATTTCAGCTTCTAGTATAAGTAAAAGTAAAACAAAGTTCATACCACAATATAAGAAAACAGCTACATGTTCCTGTAGTTTTTGTTGGGTTAACGCTCGCTCAGCAAATTCTTCAGATCCAAGCTCAGCTTCATAACCTGCCATTTCTCCTCTCATTTTATGGTTACTAGAAAATTCACAGAAAATTAGTAACTAACTGGTATCCATCAGTGTATGGAATGAAGAATATCATACCTTAAACCTTGTACACTATACATGTCAAAAAATTGCATGACTATTGAAGATGGTTAAGCTTATAAAAGTAACCAGGATACGTAGGGGAAAATGGTATGTAATATTTCATAGTAAACTTGAATACAATGATATGCATGCACATGCCTATTCTTTTCACCGCTGTTTTGCAATAAGATGTAATGTAGTTGAGATGACACTCAGAATGAACAACTGGTTTTAAAGGATCCTAATTTAAGTCAACGAGGATATCCATTGTATACACAGTTCCTAGGGACATTCACTTTTTAGCAGATATATAAACATAGATAATAACATGTTTGGCCCATGAACATTTATCGTTCACTTAACATACATGTGGCTTGTGCCTTTGGAGGCCGTGTTCCATCTCATATCAAAATGAAAAGCAGCTCGACAAGGAAATAAGAGGTCCTGTACTGCAGGCAAAATGTTGCAAATCAAAGGAAAAAATAGATATTTCTTGTTTCTTTTGTTAGGACAGGAGGAAATGTGATCTTGAAGTAGGAATTAAGGCTGTGGTGAAATAAATGAATGAAAGAGAAAGAGCGAGAGCGAGGCTTACTTCACAAAAAACTATAAACCAAGTCGTGATCATTCTTAAAACCATATTCACTTTCCCCAGAAATGCTATACCAGACCTTGAATCTGTATACAAAAATTACTGTTTATTAGAAATAAATCATTATAGTATCTTAACATTAGTATTTCCATGCTATAATTTCGACGATTGTAAGAACTATTAATGATATGTTTCTGCTTCATACAGAAAAACTAGAATCATGGATATACTGAGGAACCAAATTTGGATATGCAGAATGAATGTTATTGAAATAGAATAGAACTCATATATCTGACTGATGGTTGAATCATAATGCAGACCTATTTATATGGGGAATTTTCCTACAGGCTCATAAATTTGCCTGGACAGTAAGTCCAGTCTACATATACATTGAGTTGTTTCAAGTAAAATAATGTCATGGACATTTTTCCAATGAAAATTTTCCATGTCAAATATTACTTTTAAAATTGATAGAACTTTATGCTTGAATCTTATCCCTCTATAGTCACATGCACATGTATAAGAACGAATAAAGCAAACAATAGCAATCCACAAAATGTATTCATTGAAAATTTCACATGTGAATAGCTCAACTAATGGTTTGTGAGTGCGAGAGATCTCATCATATGAAAAGTGCAGCAGTTGATATGGAATGAAAATGCAGTCATGCTGCTAATGAAACTCGAATGCAAATTTGCACGTCGGTCGTTCAGTTAAAGAGGATATGGCCGATATGGGTATGCCCAGAGTATACAAAGAGGTATTTAGTTATTTTGGAATTTGTCAAAGGCTCACAGCACGAGTACATTACTGTGATGATATTTGGTTAGTAGGTTTTTCTTACCAGCCCTAATCTCCACAAATGTTTCCTCCTGAATAGCAGTGGTTAATGCAGCAGCTTCCTGAATAAGTATAAAATTGTAATTAGAAAATGAATGAGCAAATACAAATGGTAAGTTACGAAAACAATAATGTTGCAAATTAGCATTTAACAAATACATATGAATTTAGCATTGGTTAGCAACAACAAAAAATGCATCCCACAGATATTGTAGCCAAAATTTCATAGTACTAGGTATATGAAGACACTGTATTTCACTGCATTTCCACTTTTCCCACAAGCAAACAAAGAACTAAATTGCAAAGCAGAGAGTACTAAATATAGACACTCAGTGACAGTGAAGGCCATCAAAATGTAATGCAAGAATAAAAAATGTTGAGAGTGGGATTTGAACCCACGCCCTTTCGGACCAGAACCTTAATCTGGCGCCTTAGACCAACTCGGCCATCTCAACACATGCTTCAGTGTCTCTTCTTTCCTTATTTAACCTTACTCAATTAAAGAGTCGGGAATTCAAAACAATACACGGCCATATTGTTGACAGACCTGGAAAGTTTGTTTGAAATAGTACTCATCCTCAAACAGAACTGTTGATGACACCTAAACAAAGGTCACTCCCTTCTTTTAACCTTCTGCTGAATCTGTTTTCAGGACATCAATGTATGCAATGAAGAATAGCATATCTAATACTTTTCACCGATGTTTTCCAATAAGATGTAATGTAGTAGAGATGACACTCAGAATGAACAACTGGTTTTTAAGGATCCCAATTTAAGTCAATGGGGGATATTCAATGTATACACAATTCCTAGGGAAAATTAACTTTTTAGTAGATATATTGACATAGATAATAACATGGTTTGCCCATGAACTTTTATCGTTCACTGAACATATGTGGCTTGTGTCTTTGGAGGTTGTGTTCCATCTCATACCAAAAAGAAAAGCAGCTCAAGGAGGAAATAAGAGGTCCTGAACTGCAGATCAAATATTGCAGATCAAAGGAAAAATAAACATTTCTTGTTTCTTTTGTTAGGAAAGGAGGCAATGTGATCTTGGAAGTAGAAATGAAGGTTGTGGTGAAATAAATAAATGAGAGAGAGAGAGAGAGCTTACTTCACAAAAAATTATAAAATGAAGTCCTGATCATTCTCATAAACCATATTCACTTTCCCCGGGAATGCTATACCAAACCTTGGATCTGTATACAAAAGTTACCATTTATTCGAAACAAACCATTATATTTCTTAACATCGTATTTCCATGTTATAATTTCAATAAATGTAAGAATTGTTCATGATCGGTTTCTGATCCATACAGAAAAACTAGAATCATGGATATACAGATGAACCACATTTGGATATGCAAAATGAATGAATGTTATTGAAATAGAAGAGAGCTCATATATCTGACTGATGGTTGAATCATGATAGACCTATTTGTATAGAGAATTGCCCTACAGGCTCATAAGTTTGCTTGGAATGTAAGTCCCTAATTTATTGGAAACTATTTTAGCAAAATTTACATTGAGTTGTTTTAAGTAAAATAATGCCATGGACATTAATGAAAGTTTTCCATGCCATATATTAATTTTAAAATTGATAGAACCTTTTGCTTTAATATCATACACATCTTATGCAAACAGTACAAGAACGAATAAAAACGAACAATAGCAACCCACAAAATGTATTTATTGCAAATTTTGCATGTGAATATCTCTACTAATGGTTTGTGAGTGCGAGAGATCTCATCATCTGAAAAGTGCAGCAGTTGATATGGGAATGAAAATGCAATTACGCTGCTAATGAAACTCGAATGCAAATTTGCACATTGAACGTTCAGTTAAAGAGGATATGGCCGATATGGGTATGCTCGGAGTATACAAAGAGGTATTTAGTCATTTTGGAACTTGTCACAGGCTCACAGAAAATGAGTACATCACTGTGATGATTGCATTTTCATTTTTTTAGAACTTCTCATTAAGCCAACTACCAGTTGAGCTTCATTATTTTTAAAGAAGAGAGGCGCAGAGTTTCTAAATTTTAGCACAAGTAAAACTTACTTATCACATTTGACAAACTTACCAACCCTCATCTCCAAAAATGGTTCCTCCTGAATAGCAGTGGTTAATGCAGCAGCTTCCTGAATAAGTATAAAGTATTTAGAAAATGAAATGAACAAAAACAATAATGTTGCAAATTAGCATTTAACTCTTCTGTAGAATGCTTGCTTTGCAACCACAAAAAAAGCGAGGCATTACAATTAACAATGACCAAAACTAAATAGTGGAATTGTGTGGTGTTAAGATGAATATCAAGAACAAACAAGCCAATATGGTGGATATCTCATTTGTTCACAGAGACCATGTGTTGCATTATACTAAATCTAGAGCCAGTCACCTCTATAAAAGCAAATGATCCTATTGCATTTAAGATGCTTAACCATAACTGAATTTAACCAGAGCTAAGTAAAAGTCATCATATGAATATCTTTGGAGTGACTGCAAGAATACTTCATAGCAACAAAAAAAACACATCCCACAAATAAACAAGCCAAAATTTCATAGCACTGAGTATATGAAGACACTGTATTTCACTACATTTCCACTTTCCCCAAAAGCAAACAAAGAACTAAATTGCAGAGCAGAGAGTACTAAATGTAGACACTCAGTGAGGGCTGCCAAAATCCAATTAATAAGAAAAAACTAATATCCTCACATCCATTTTCCTTCCAGTTATATCCCATTCAGGTAAAAAAAAGGATCTTTCTAATAGCAAAAACATGAAATGAAATATCTAAAAAATTGTTGAGAGTGGGATTTGAACCCACGCCCTTTCGGACCAGAACCTTAATCTGGCGCCTTAGACCAACTCGGCCATCTCAACACATGCTTCAATTTCTCTGACTCCTTAATTTAACCTTACTCAGTTCAAGTCAGGAATTTAAAAAGATACACAGACATATCGGTGACAGACCTGGAAAGTTTGTTTGAAATATTACATGTCCGCAAACAGAAAAGTTGATGATATCTAAGCTATCCTACCCTAAACAAGGTCATTTCCTTATTTCAACCATCTGCTGAATCCGTTTTCAGGACATCAGTGTATGCAAAGAAGAATAACATATCTGATGTATTAAACCTTGTATATATGTAAAAAAAATAGCACTACCAGAGAGAGGCACATAATTTTTAAATTTTAGAACTAGTAAAACCTACTTATCACATTCGACAAACTTACCAACCCTCATTTCCAAAAATATTTCCTCCTGAATAGCAGTGGTTAATGCAGCAGCTTCCTGCATAAGTTTAAAGTTGTATTTAGAATATGAGATGAACAAATACATTTGGTAAATAACAAAAACAATAATGTTGAAAATTAGCATTTAACTCTTCTGTAGAATGCTTGCTTGCTTTGCAACCACAAAAGGAAAACCAAGGCAGTACACTCAACAACGACCAAAACCAAAAGGTGGAATTGTGTGTTGTGTTAAGATGAATATCAAGAACAAACAAGCCAATATGTTGGATATCCCATTTGCTCTAGTGATGCCATACATTCATAGAGACCATGTGTTGCATTATACTAAATCTCGAACCAGTAACCTCTATGAGAACAAATGATCCTATTGGATTTAAGATGCTTATCCATTCATCATATCAATATCTTTGTAGTGGCTGCAAAAATAATTTATGAATTTAGCATTGGTTATCAACAACAACATAAAACACATCCCACAAATAAAGAAGCCAAAATTTCATAGCACTAAGTATATGAAGACACTGTATTTCCATTTTTCCCACAAGCAAACAAGGAGGTAAATTTCAAAGCAGCTAGTAATATATATAGACACTCAGTCTCAGTGACAGTGATGGCCACCAAAATGTAAACAGAGTTAAGCCCAATTACAAAGAAAAAACTAATATCCTCACATATATTTTCCTTCCAGTTATATCAATTCATTCAGGTAAAAAAAGGATCTTTCTAATGGCAAAAACATAAATGAAACAAAAGCATCCCAAAACCAGGAGCTAGAAGAACTGTAAGAAAAATTCAGTAAGCAAATACAAGTCATTAACCAAATATCAGTAAGAAACGCAGAAAAGTTAAAAATGGTATGCTTTTCATTACCTCCTCATCTTTCACACCTCTGCAATTCTTATCTTCACACCTTCACAACAGACAAAAAATTAGACAATGAAGACACTGAAAAGAAGCAGATAACCCTGACATTGTTCAGAGATTTATATTTGTAATGCTTCAATTTTTTAGGGAGAAAGAGAGATACGAGGCAAGAAAATCCATTTTCAAAGCACAACAACCAAAATTAAAGAGAGACTTAAAGCAAGAATCACAAACAATTTTCCATTCATAATTTTCTCCAGAAAATGAAGTGACAAACAAGCAGATAAAAGGGTAAAAGCACTTAAATCTAAAACTAACAAAGTTAAATTAATTATCACTTCACAAACAAGTCCTTAACCTAAAAGTCTTCATCCATCTTGAAGACATGCTTGTCGCCGCCGTCACCGTTGAGGCTGTTCATCACAGAGGCTTTCTGATACTCCCCAACCCTCTTCTCGAAGAAATTGGTCTTCCCCTGAAGCGATATCAACTCCATCCAATCAAACGGGTTCTGAACATTATAAATCTTCCCGCACCCAAGCGAATCCAGCAACCGATCCGCAACGAACTCGATGTACTTGCTCATCAGGTCTCCGTTCATCCCCACCAACGCGCACGGCAGCGCGTCGCACACAAACTCCCTCTCTATCTCCACAGCATCCCTCACAATCGACTGAACTCGCTCCTCGCTGAGCTTGTTCTTGAGAAGAGAGTAAAGCAAGCACGCGAAATCGCAGTGGAGACCCTCGTCTCGCGATATCAGCTCGTTCGAGAAGGTCAGTCCAGGCATGAGGCCTCGCTTCTTCAGCCAGAAGATCGCGCAGAAGCTCCCGGAGAAGAAGATCCCCTCAACACAAGCAAAAGCGATGATCCGCTCCGCGAAGGTCTCGGATCCGTCGATCCACCTCAACGCCCAATCGGCCTTCTTCGCGACGCAAGGGATCGTGTCGATGGCGCGGAAGAGACGGTTCTTCTCCGCCGAGTCCTTGATGTAGGTCTCCAAAAGGAGGCTGTACATCTCCGAGTGGATGTTCTCGATCGCGATCTGGAAGCCGTAGAAGGCACGCGCCTCCGAGACCTGGACCTCCTTCATGAACCTGCCGGCGAGGTTCTCGAGGACGATGCCGTCGGAGGCGGCGAAGAAGGCGAGCACGTGGGTGACGAAGTGGCGCTCGCCGTCGGTGAGCGACTCCCAGTGACGGACGTCCTGCGACAGGTCCACCTCCTCCGCTGTCCAGAACGATGCTTCGGCTTTCTTGTACATCTCCCAGATCTGTGGGTACTGGATCGGGAACATGCAGAACCTGTCAGGGTTCGGCGCCAGAAGAGGCTCTTCGGGGATCGAAGGCATGACTATGACTCTGTTTGGGAGATGAGAAAATAGAATTCAAATCACCAGGAAAATAAATTTAGGTTAATTTGAAATCGACCAATTTGGGGGATTTTATAGCCAGCTGAGAAAGAGAGGAGCGGGGATTTTGAAATTTTGGGGGAGAAACAGAGAAGCTTGCGAGGGAATGAATTGGGAAAGGGTATTTTCGTCAAATCAACATACGTGGCAGAATCTTAACGAAGTGGTGAGTGTGAAATTACCAAATTGGGTCTCTGAGATTTGGACCGTAGTGGGTGTGAAGCTTGTTTGGGAAGCTTTTTTGGAGAGTAAAGGCGGGAATTAGGATTTAGGCGCCAATTGAAAACTTTGGAACCAATTAAACACAATTATTAATGGTTGCGCGAAAGTCGTTTGGTGGAGACGTGGACGGTTTTGGTCCGTTGGTTTCGTTTTAGCATTTAAGGATCATGGCGGCTACGTTGATTTGCGTGCGGAGGATAAGATATTTAGAGCTGCGCACACTCGAACACGTGCCCGTGCCACGCTGGAGTTGTTGGACCACGCATTTTGCCTCTTTCACTCTGAGATATGGGCCGGCCGATAAATTTCATAAGTTGGGTCAAAGCCCAGTTTCAGTATTTGGGCTGGACGATAGATTCGGTAAGTGGGCCCATAACCCGATTGATACGACACCGTATTGTAAACTGTTAAGGCCATAACTGAATTCCCGAGAATTGCGCTTCTCGATTTCGCGCCAAAAATAATTGGCTTCTCTTTCACAATCACAACACCACTCTGTATCTGTTTGCTTAAAAAAGCTTCTGTGTCTCTGCAAAAGAAACAGAGCAACAAGAAGAAAGAAAACCAAGAAACTGTAGCTTCCATGGCCGATTCTGCACCAACTCAGCTTCTCTTCCTCTCTCTCGCCTTCGCGTCTCTCTGGTGCTTCGCTTCCGCGTCCACGAAGACCTTCTGGAGCGCTCAGGAGGTCCTCGCCGACTCAGGCTACCTCTCCATGGCCCTGACCCTCCAGATCACCTCCGCCACGCTCCTCCTGGACTCGAGCTCCGCCACCGTGTTCGCTCCCTCCGACGCCTCCTTCGTCGGCTCCGGCCAGCTGCCCCTCCGCGCGCTCAAGTACCACATCTCGCCGATCAGGCTCACCATCGACGCGCTCCGAACCCTACCGTACGGCACTCCGATCCCGACGGCGCTGCTCCACCACCCGCTGTTCGTCACCACCGCTCGATCCGGCGACAAGTTCTCCATCAACAACGTCGAGATCGAAGATTCGGCGATCTACGATGACGGATTTGTTGTGATCTACGGGACCGACGAGTTCCTGAACTCGTCTTTCAGATTTGGGACTGATTCGGCCCCGGAGCAGAGTCCGAGTCCTCCCGATTCCTCCTCTCTGCGCGCAGGTCTGTTCCAGCAAGAAGCGTTCGAGAAGCCCCAAATCAGTCCGTTCGGTTTGGCCTCAGATCTGCTCCGATCCAGAGGCTGCTCCACGATCGCGACGTTTCTGGATCTCCAGCTGCTCCCGCGGTTCGTGGATCTGGCGAAGCTGACGATCTTCGCGCCGGTGGACGCGGCGTTCGGGGACGGAGCGAAGAATTTCAGCGACTACTCGGAGATTTTCCGGCGACACGTGGTTCCGGGCCTTGTGCCGTGGAAGGATCTGGTGGAGAGCGACCATATAGCGACGTTGCCGACGTTTTCGCAAGGGTTTAGCATCAACGTGACTGGCTCAGGCGGTGTGCTGCTTTTCAACGGCGTTCCAGTGACCTCGCCGGACATGTATTACAGCAACTGGCTCGTCGTCCATGGAGTCAACAGGCTGCTAATACCGCTGCCGGCGAGGGAAGAGGCTATCGGAGACGCTTTCTCCGAGCTTGAAGAGGAGGAGTCAGTTGTAGATTCATTTTCGGAAATGGGCGGTGAGAATGTGCCTGATTATGCAGAATATGGAGCTCCCTGAGATTGTTGGTATGTTATGCGTCTTTCTGTAACTCAATAGTGATGCTGTGTTGATCCAAATTCTAGTCTAGTGTTATGATCAACTAGTCTAGCTGAGTGGTGTATATCATGTGAATTGAGAGTGTCTAGATCATTGGTGATGATAAAAATCTGCTATGCAAGTGATTGGAAATGAAATTGTGGATATTGAATTTGCAAAACCCATTTCTGTAGCTGTTAGATTCAGAATTTAGATACAGTGAGAATTGAAGAAGTATATACTTTTGAACATTAAGTCATGAGGTTGATTTGCTCCAGTCAAACTTGTCTTCTGCATGTTTAGTGTGATAGGGTGTGATGAAATCTACTATGCAAATGATTGAAACTGAAACTGTTGATCTTGAATCTGCAAACCCATTTCAATAATTGTTAGATTCAGACTTCAGATACATTGAAAATTGAAAAAGTCTATACATTTTGAACATTGATTTGCTCGTCAGTCAAGAAAATTCTGAGTTGGTACTAAAATTTGTCTTCTGCATGTTTACAATGTGAGACTTGAGATTGAGTTCCTCATTTTTTGCCTTTGTCGGTCCTTAAGGCCTCAAATTTGTATGTCAGTAGTTGATTCTTGAAGAGGAAGCTTGGTTTTCATCAGAAGAGGATTGAGCCTTAAACCCGAAGCTACCACTAGCTTCCTCCTCCTTTGAGCCTCCTGAGAAACTAGCCTTTGCCAGTTCTCTCAACTTCCTCAGCTCATTCCTCTTCTCCAACATGAGTCCTCTCCTTCTCTGTCCTTGCCCTTCCTTCCCTCTCTTTGCGGAGCTTCTGGTTTGGTCTGCACTCGGTCCTGGCTCACCAGGACTTAGCACAGGCACTATTGTTGCATTCATTGCACCAACATGAGCTGGTCTTGTGTCCCTCGCTTGAGTGTCTGTTTCTGGGCTCAGAGGAGGCACTGAGGTGAGCCCAGTCTTTGGTATAGAGCATTGTGGGATGATTCTTGGCCAGTGCCTTCTTGGGAGGAAAGGCAAGACCAGACCCTTTGCTGCAAATTTCAGGCCAAGCCTGAGAGAGCTCCTCTCGGTCTGCGACAGTCTCAGTATACCATTTATCAGTGCATACCACTCATTCACAATGTGAGAGACAAACGTAACGATTAGGAGAGCCAGCATCATGATTCCTATACTTTTCCCCTTACTTGTGTTTGCGAGAGATAAACCAAACACTCCTGCTTCACACAGAAGTGAAATGCACTCCACAGCATAAACTCCTCTTCTGATGTATGGCTTCAGAGTAACCAAACACATAAACTGAGCTAGAGTCACTGCCAATGCAATTATGCTTTGGCTTTGGTTTTGGTTTTGGTTTTGGCTCGATTGGTTCTGGGTTGGGTATGCTCCGGCTACTATCCCCAAACCAGCCCTCCTTAACAGATCAACGACAATGTAGAATGATCGAGCACACCCAAAGACCCTCCTCCTTGTTGGAATTTTCATTTCTTCATTGCTGTCATCTGAGCTAACAGCCTTCATCCTCCCAATCCCACTGTGCCCGCTTCCGGTCCACACGGGGATGGTGTTGGGGTCACTCTGATCAACATACACAAAGCTAGGAGGACCCTTCCTGCTCTCGAAGAGGATCCCGAATCGGGGAAGGAAAGAGGAAGGCAAGCTTTCCTTGTAAAACCATTTGCCTGTGGCAGGCCTGCATGTGAAGAAGAACCACAGCTTTGTGAGCCATGACTCCTCCATGTCCTCATGCTTCACCTCCTTGTACTGAGCAAAGCTTCCCGTTGAGGTCGCGACCGCCAGGAAAAGGCAAACTGATATGATAAAAGCTATGGGGATGGCTATTAGCAAAGAGCCTGTGATGATTCCCCAGGCTGTGCCTCCTGTGAAATTTATTAGTATTGAGTTCTTCATAACATGGTTGAAAATGAGATTACAATGTTGAAACCAAGTGTTAGCTACTTACCTCGGATCACAAATGCTGATGACTGAGAGATACAAGGAATAGCGACGATTAGGAGAAAGATCTCAAACCTTGGTACTGAAAGTATCCCATGAGCTGGATTTCCCGTCCTCCATCTAATGAAAAGGAGTACCAAACCATGGATTATCAGCAAAATGCCACATCCAAGGCCAAGCCAGAACATGTTCATCTCCAAATCATGCCACCTGAACATAGAACCAACAAGAGACTCATTGATTGAACCTTAAGTATGCATAATTCTTGAGTGAAAGATTTAAGGTACTATGATAAGAACTTACCCGTTGTAGCTCTCCATTCTCTCAACAACAATGTTTGCAGACAGTGGCTCGCCTCTCTGCAAGACAGAAAAAGGTTTCAGTATATGGAAAAGTCTGGTTTAGTTTGAGATCCATTGAGACTTACCAAGAAATAACTAAAATACTCGTTGGAATCAAGAGGCAGGCCATAAGGACTGTTTTTAATGCTAAAGTTGCCATGTCCATGCACCAGACCAAACTTTGAATCCATCTCCATCCCCTTTAGCTCCTCATCACTGCTATCTCTTTTCCAAGGAAGCTTATGACGAGGAACGAGCCACCTAAGGCCTTTTGCTGTCTCAGAGTACTCAACCGGTAGATTAGCGGATAGCCAGTCCGAGAGCACAAACACTTGAAGGTGTCCAACCATACCCTGACAGATAAAACTTGCTGAAGAACAGTCTCGAGACGAATAAGTTGATTCTTGAGACTGCAATGAGCTTTTAGAGACTTACATGTATGTTCATCGATGGGTCTGATGCAATAGCATTTGTACTGTGAGAGGCAAGACTGCCTATTGCTCCAAGATTTGCTGAAGAAATGGAGAGAACAGCCGCGGCTAATGATGTGGTTAAGATCCCCACAGTCATGAATGAGTACAATGCAATTGAAGTAGCTGGAACTGAGTCTGCATAAAAGCTTGTATATCAATTTTACTCATAACTCATTAGTTGTTACTATTAAAATCACTTAGTAGCAGAAACTCTCATACAATGCTTGACTTCAATCTGATTAGACGCCAAATTTGAATTCCCTGCAACATCAGTCACAACTCCTGCAGGGACAGTGACTGAGACCACATTCTGGGTTTCTGCTGAGATTGTCAATGAGTATAGAGCTCTTGACAGATCCTTGAACCTGCACGAGAAGAAATTGAAATGCGCTGATGTAGCTACTATTCGTTTCGTGTGATGTTAATGTTAAATGGCATAGTTTTTGGTTCTTGTTATATGCACCTGCCTTATAAGTTTCCCTCCACTCACTGTCATCATTGATCCCACAAAACCGAAAACTGGCTTTGTGAACTCAACGATGACGTTGATGCTCGACTCCTTCGTTGTGCTTGGCGTGCTGCTACTTAGTCCCACGCTAGGCTTCGTGGAGTCTTGAAGGAGAAAAATAGGGATATGACCAATTAGCTTCTTGAGACATGATAGTGACTTCAAGACAAAAATGTTTTTGAAACTCACCATAGAGGAATGTGAGTGAGGAAGGAGCTGAAAGAGGAGAGCCTGTCCTCCCAATTACTTGACCCTCTTGAATCTCAACCGTTACGATTTCAGTTTCTGATACATTCATGAGCTACACAACAGCAAGAACAACTAGAATCATCAAAGTTATGTTCATATGCATTGTAACTGTGATTTTAACTTTGATTCTTGAGCTTGGTGCAGACCTTGAAAGCAAAACGGCGATTCCCATGCTGAGAAGCTACTAAGTAACCAGAACTGATATGCAATGCTCTCAAAACTTGTTCTGTTGAGTTCATAACAGGAATGCTGAAGTCCAGGAAGATTTTCAGGTCATCCAAATCGTTCGTTGCAAAGACAGTTCTTGGGACGCCGTTTATGCCCAGCTCATAGGATGGAGCAGAAGTCCATAAATCTGCAACCAATGGCCTTCTATCTGAGAGACAGACATTAAAAGTCAAAAACATGAATGATGCTGCAACCTTAAAAAAAGGAAACATGGATTATCCCAACAATGCCTCACCGAATCGAATGATTAATATTGACCCATTTGTTCTTGTGAACCCATTTCCAGCCTGGTCTGTGCAAAACTTATCTGCCATTGTAATGATCACGCGTCCGAGCAAAATTTCTGTGGATATTGATACATCAAGCCTGTACTTGATGTTAGGCTCGAGTACGCGTAGAGAGGATGCTGAGACATGAGCTGGGCCATTTAATATGACCTGTGAAGGAAAGTTATGGTGTGTCATAACTGAAGCTACCTAATGTAGTTATTGTGGTGAGGAGACATACTTACATGACAGTGTGATGAGTTCACACACTTGAAGCCGCCTCCTCTTCCTCTTCCAGTGCAAGGTTCACTGAATGTGACATCAATGGCTACTTTCTCAGCATTGGTGTAGTTCCATTGGCTGGAAATTGATGCAGTTGGTGGAATTGTGTCTGGCAGGTTGATAGTTTAAGGTTTTGTGAGACAGGAGATGAGGAACATGGAACATGAAATTGTGGATAGTGGTGCTTTGGTCTTACCAATGAACCATGAAAATGTGGATGAGCTGCTCTCTCCATCATGGGTTGTGACATTGAGAACAAAACTGTGCTTCTGGTTTGCTGTTAAGTTCCTCAGCACAATGGCTGCTGGTGAACATGGTTTGAAGCTCTTGCCATCAATCTGTAGAAGCAAAATCAAGTCACTACTAAAAAGTACGGAAGCTGTGGGTGAAGTGACAGATACCTCAAATAATAAGTATAAGGTCGCCGAATACAATCCCCATACTGACAGAATTGTTTAATTTATTGTGCACAAAAAAGTGTCGTTACTAGAAAGAGCACCACTCAAGTTCAAGCAACAAGTTATTCTCACTCTTTTTCAATATATCATTTTTTTTTGCTGATAAAAAAATAGCGTTTGTCTGATATTCACATCTAAAAGATGTGAAAGCCCCAAAAACATTATAAAGTGGTGACGGGATCTACATATTTTCAAATGGACTGTGTGTCAGTTAATTATTACCTGGCAATAAAAAGAGCAGTGGCCATTGTTGGTGCATGCAGTGGAGCCATTGATGCTTGTGAGAGAGTACTTGAAAACTGCAGAAGAGGACTTTGATCTTAGAGGAGGAGCTTTAAGGATATGAAGCAGAAGGGTTGAGTCAACAGAGGCAAAGAGCAACCCTGAAGAAACAATGAGTGTAGTAGAAACATAGAAGTGAAGCAAGTTGAGAAGACCCATAAGAGGAAGTGGTGCCATATACTTCACATTGATCTTGAATGTGAAGAAGAAGGAGGAGGAGAGGGAGAGAGGAGATGGAGATGGAGAAGAAATGGTGAAGACAAGGAAGGGAAGGAGACAACCACCCACAACTGTTGTTGACAGTGTCATAACTGCTTGATTAAATGAGACAGCTCAACCTCTGTATCTGAATGCAGCTCTCATTTATTGTGTCATGTCTGTTGGATTTATGGGGGGACAAGACTCTTCCATGTTGTCTCAACTTTGTAAATTTGAAATTTTGGCATGTTTTTTTTCAAATAATTATTTATTTATTTTGTTATCGAAGTTTCACAAATAGAGATGTCAAATCAAATATTATTTTTTAATCGAGGCTGAGTTTTTTCAATTCAATCAGACGGAGCAAGGATGACATGAAAATCCAAATCCGGCAGATACCCGATCACCCGAACAAAACGAGAAAACCTCAAAAACAATCGGGTACGTGTACAGGTTTTTGAATGGGTTTTTCGAGCGGGTGTAAGGCGTCCTATCCCCACCGACCCGCACCCAATACTATTTTATATTTTGTATTTTTAGTTTTTATACTTCTAATCTAGAACAGTTGAACCATTTTACGCGTCCTCGCCGCCAAATAGGTAATGAAGGGTTTATGTGTGACTGCAATTGGGGGTAAGAGACATGATTTTTATAGTTTTGGTTGGTGATGAAAAGAGAGTAACATGTTATTGTCCGTAAAACCCATTTCATCTCTTGCATGAAGATGTTGTACTTGTTGGGGAGATCCGGGCTTTGACCAGGAGGAGCACCGAAGGAAAACCCATACACACATTAAAGCTTACATTTAACCCAAAAGACTAGTCTATTGGGTCTAAAATCCGATGAGTATATAAACTCTCTGTATACCTTGTAATCTTATGATGTGAGAGTTTGAACTCACATGTGGACATAATAATCTCCCCCTCCACATTGAGTCCCATCACATCGGGCTGGCTCCCCGCCCACGTACTTTACCACATTGAGTCTCATCACATCAGGCTGGCTCCTCGCCCACATACTACTCTGATGTGTTGGCTCCCCACCCATATACTTTACCTTGGTCTACTCTCCCTCCCATAAGGGTCATTTTCATCATATGAGCCTTACCATGAGAGGTCGCGAACATGATCATGGTCTTACCAACCATAGGAGAATACCTGACCCACCTAATCATGAGAGTATACCGAACCAAGGCTTTGATACCACTGTTGGGGAGATCCGGACCTTGACCAAGAGGAGCACCTATAGAAAGCCAATACACACATTATACTATTATAGCCCATATTCGACCCAAAATACTAGCCTATTGGATCTAGAGTCCAATGTGTATATTAACTCTCCTTATGCATTGTAATAATCCGATGTGAGACTTTGAATTCACATGTGGACATAACAGTAATGATTCATGAATCGGAGTCTCTGATGGATTACTGTGATTAGTGTTTGATTTTGTGTTTTCAATATGTGGAAAACACATGTTTGGTTGTTTCTGATGAAAAAAGGTCACTATGTTTTTGTCTATAAAACCCAATTCATCATTGAGAATTTAAATGCATTTTCGGGTCGGGTTTGGGAAATTTCCATACCCGTCATGTATTAAACGGGTCGAACACCATGGGCCAGGTTCACGTTGAGAATGGACAGGTTGGGTGCGGGTTTGACGATACCCAAAGGCTGAGCATTCATGCCTCGCCCTGTACTCGGTGTATTATTAAAAATAGGGGTAATTACATATCAGTACACCCGTTGAAACCTCATTTCAAGATTGGTACCCCAAGTTTGATTTTTTATTTCTCGGTCCCCCAAGTTTAAAACGTTAACACTTTAGTGAAAATTCAGTTAAATCTAACAGTTTTATTTGTGTAATGACCAAAATGCCTTCCCTATATAAATACCAAATTATATAATTATTTGATTAAATGTTAAATGACCATTTTACCCTATATTAAATAACACAATAAACTCATATTTTAAGGGTAAACTTGTATTTTCAAAAAAACAAAAAAATAAAATAAAATACTTGAAATTAACCTAAAAATTACATTTATAACCCTACATTCTTCTTTATCCTCCACAAACCCTTTGTCTCCTCCTTCACATCCACAGAACCATACCGCCTCCTTCTTCTTCATAGTCACATCACGGCCACCGATCGGATTCGTCAAGCTTTCCGGCCAAGCTTATCGGATATTCGCCAAGATCGCGGGATATACACCAATCTCGCCGGATTCGCTGAACGCCTCCATATCTTGAGTGAGAAGGACCAGATCTGGAGCGAGATGGACCAAATCTGGAGTAAGATGGGCCAGATCTATGGTAAGACGACGAGCACAAAGAAGATGGAGGAGGTGTTGTGTCTCGGAAGCACCAGTCTTCGTGCAGCGACCTCGCTGAGCCGACTGGTGTGCAGGGAGACAAAGGGGTCTGCCTCATCGACGCCTCCGGCGAGGTGGAGCATCAGCTCTCTCGCCCCATATCTGCTCCGGCAAGGTTGGAGCAGCGAGCCCTCTCGTCGCCTCTCCCGCGGTGCCCCCACACGCCGCCTTCTCTTTCTCCGGCTCCTTCCAATCCTCGACCTCTTGCTTCTGTTAATTGATTTTTCTTTTGTTATTTTTTTTATCATTCATTAAGATAACTTGTTATTGACTTTTCATCATTCATTTATTGATTTGTTATTTTCATCATTCATTTACAGATTATGTATTGTTATAATTGAAATTCAAATAAAAATTTGTGACAAAATTTGGATACTTGTTCTTAAGATTATAATTCTGGGCAGATGGTAAGATGGATGAGGGAGTGTTCTTGTGGAGAAGATGAGAGGGTAGTGTTATTGTGGACAAGATGAGAGGGTATTTTAGGGTTTTCAGATAATGTTTTTAATTTTAAAATTTATGTATTTTAAAATACACATATACCCTTCAATCATAAAATAAACTCAATGTTTCATGGAGGATAAAATTGTACATTCACATTCATAATATAATTATACCATCTAAATTATACCTAGGGGCATTTTGGGTATTACAAAAAATATGAACAGTATTGTTGTTAGATTTAACAAAATTTGAACTGAAGTGTTAACGTTTTAAACTTGGGGGACCGAGAAATAAAAAATCAAACTTGAGGTACCAATCTTGAAATGAGGTTTCAACGGGTGTACTGATTTGTAATTACCCCTTAAAAATAGTATTTGAACATTCAAAGGATAATTGTAAGAGAATTTTGGATTGAAGAACAAAATTTTACTGTAACCTCAGGAACAGGGTTAAGGAAATCCATGAAAAGATTGAGGTCGTCGATCCCGCCCCAAAATGTCATTCTTATTTACAAATAATTAATACATGTCAGGTACTATCGAAGAGAACAATCGTACTCCAAGCTCTTGCACTAAAAAAATCATCAATAATAGAACAAGAAATCTTACTCTTATATTTTAAACCAATGTTTTTAAAAACAATAGGAGTTGATCGGGCAGAAAGAGTCTTTTAGAGACTAATCAAAAATTAGTTGGGAATTAATCCGAAGATAAATCAGATTCAAGAATTAATCAAAAACTAACAAAATAGTCCGAGACATTCGAGCAAATGGGAGATTTTTAGAATACTATTGTAAACCTAACTCTCAATCGAAAACTAACAAAATAGTCAGAAACAAATCGAGCAAATGGGAGATTTTTAGAACACTATTCTAAACCCAACTCAAAAGATTCGTGAGTTCTTATAAGAGACTGCTCATCTCAACCGACCACTAAAACAACCTCTTAAAGAGATAGTAAAAGATCTTTGGATAGGGGTGTTCACGGTTCGGTTTTTGAACCGAACCGACCAAAACCGAACCGAACCGACCGGTTCGGTTCTTGAAGAATTCAAACCGAAACTGAACTGAAAAAATTCGGTCGGTTTTCGATTTGAACCGAATTGAACCGAAAATCAACCAAAAAACCAAAAAAAATCATAAATCAAGCAAATAATGATTAGATTTCGATCGGTTTTTAGAGGAATTATGTATAATAATTTTACACGAACTAAAATAAAACATTAATAAAGCCCAAAATAAAAAAATCCAATTGAAAAACACCCTAAATTGAAGCATAAACCGAAGAATTCATTATAATTTGGACCGGTTCGGTCGGTTCGGTTTTTGATCGGTTTTGATTGATTGAACCGAAACCGAACCGACCAAGACACAAAACCGACCATTTTTTGGTTCGGTTCGGTCGATTTTGGTCGGTTCGGTTTTTTTTGAACACCCCTATCTTTGGAGACTACGATCGTCTTGACCAACCAGATCAACCCTAGTGGGTCTCGTAAACACAGACATCCATAATATCCAACTTTGAATGTTAGTAACTGTTAAAGTATGGTTTTGTACACTGTTTTCCAATTGGCAAAACATGGTCGGCAAAAGCAAATTAAGCAATGATGTACTCTCTCGGAAAATTTAATAATTCATATAGAAAATATATCCGACTTATTTATAAGTTTACACTGGTGAAGCATATGTCAAAAATTAACCTAATGCATGGTGGATCACACAATTTCTGAGGGATGCTCATAATCCAGATACTCCCATATATGCATGCAGACCAAGTGCTTCAATTATAGGGGCGGTGGTGGTGGAGGTACGTTTGATTTTGCTAACCCAACCCATGCAACGATACCAACAGCGAGGATTACCCATCCCAATACATCATATGTGAGATCACTGGTTTTCTTTTTCTTGGTTGGAGTCTGATACAGACAAGATGAAAATATATTAGCAAGTATATAGCTTAACTTAGCTATGCCCTAATTAGTTGAGAATGTAAATTTAGGCCATCAAAAGCGTAAAATAATTGCTTAACACTAGAGATACAAATAAGAAAAGGGACGTTCTATCTATAGGGAAATGAAAGCAAGTGTCGGCACAGATTGCAGGTAGCTGCAAATTAGTGAGGTCATTGTACTAACTCTCCTTACATACACTGATTACTCAATAATATAGCAATAAACATAGAGCCTTCAGATTACGTGGTCGTCTATTGTAAGTCAGAGAAGGCATAAATGATAATGCAAGAGTAAACAATGAAAAAATATAAAAAGGAACGGGAAATAAATGAAAGACGGAGCACCGGGAGTGTCGGAGATCACCTTTGCTGTTGATGAAGAAGCAGGTGCAGAAATCTCCATTGCCTGTTGGCTAAAACCATGCTTATGAAGCTGCTGGTGCAATTCAGGGGCCTGCATATACAGCAATTAGGCATGTCCACCATATCAAGATGCAAAAGCAATCAATATAACGTGGTTTGGAATCCATGTCCATTCTTTCAATGACAAAGTAAGAAATCTGCAAAACAATGGTAAGGAACTAGAGAACAGTTGCTTGAGCCATGGCTAACATTATACGAAGCTTATGTTTTGTTCTTATAAGTTTGCAGATATTAGCATTCCCTTACTCAAAACCAAAGTAGAAATGTCTACATACAAAACCATATGCAATCACATTCCAAATATTTCTATGAATATTATACTTTTCAAGAATTATTTTTTGGCATGTCAAACCTCAAGCAGTATATTCCGCAACTAACAGCTGAGTGTGAGAACATTATATTTGAGGTTGTTACCGATTCAAGCACGTTAACAAAAGTGTATCTTAATTCAATGCAATAACAAAGTTTCAACTAAGATCTAAACAATACCAACCAATAAGTACACTTTCTTATTATGCCATTCAGTAAATTCTAACCAACAAACAAACGAGTAATAAACCGTGTAATCATGTCCCAATTAAAAATGCAGGACCAAACTGATCTTTGAATTGACTGCATTAATATTTCACGCGACATAGCAACATGCAGCTTGTCTTGAAAGGTGTTATTGTATATAATGCCAACAACTAACCCATTAGCAGTACTGATCCATGTTAGAGGACTACCTTAGCAGCAAGGTCCAAGGATTTGAGATATAGTTCATTTCCTGGCTCCTACAAGAAAACAAAATAGAGAAGTACCAGAATAAGAGTACGAGAAAATGCCTACATCGATTAGATATTTAGATGTTTGAGAAAATAAAAGTATACCTCCTCAACAGCCTGTTGAAAATAGCGAGCTGCCTTATTGAAGTAACCATTAGCCTGGTCCAAGTCCGGTGTCAAAAACGCATGAGACGTATGAGCATTCCCTAAACACCAAATGGCCTCGTGTTTCTTTGGATTGACCAACAATGCTTCCTCCAACTTTGAAACGGCATCTGCATGGTTACGTCGAGGCAGTGAATTTGAAAGCCAAAGATCACGTAACAACAAAATAACTCAAACTCCTAAACATTCCAAATATCAACGTACATTAGCATAAATATTACCATACACTTCTTGATTCTCTCATTCATATACAACAAAGTAACTCAAAAACCTTTTGACTTGATCTACCCACATTAACAATGCTCAATATACTTCTTAATACCACGGGAAATCTTGTCATTTTTGTACAAATACACACATTTTGCACAAAAACTCAAAGTTCAGCACCTTTTTGCCATCAACAAAGTACACAACATCATGCAAAAGTGTGATAGTATAGGGCGTGTTTTTGCCATTTCCCCTTAATATTACTATACACTTTTCGGTTATTTCATTCATATACACCAAAATAACTCAAAAACCTTTCGACTTGATCTACCCACATCAACAATGCCCAATTACACCAATTGTGGAAATGAACGGCCAGTAGAAACACATAATATACCTTCAATCATCTTCTTAGACTCTCCTGGTGCATCCTGAAACTGAGACAGCTCTAACAGAGCTCCTCCCCATCTTGTCAAATTCTGCCATTACCAAAAAGTACACATAAAATCACTTCAACATCATTTCAAATTTGCAATTTATTCAAATCCGTAATGAAACAAAACAATAATATCGATCTAAATTGTTAACAAATCACAGAAAAAATCACAGATTCCGAATTCAAACCACGTGTCCAAAGACAACAAAATTTCGAAAATTAAATTTTAAGAAAATCAGCGAGCGAACCTCGGCGTCGCGAGGGTCCTGGGCGTAGGTCTCTTCGGCGGTTTTGCGAGCGTGCTCGAAGAACAAGAGGCGATCGAGATCTGAGGACAAGTCCATGGTCGCTGCTCTGTTCTAGGGTTTCGGTTCCACCGTACGGACTCGAGACGGTAGTGAAAGAGTCTGAGCTCAAAGGGACTGTGGTGGAGGTTTCACTGTTGTTTTCTTCTCGGACCCTTCAGTGGCATAACTGTAATTCCCTCCCGATCTGTTCGGTGACCCATTGCACTCGGAATGTCTTCAATCTCAACATGAAATAAGGCCCAATACATTACTGGCCCAATAGCTTTATAGTTGGTCCAATAACAATCAATTTCACAATATATTTATAGTAAAACAAAAAAGTTATGGGGAATAAAGTTGTAAGGAAATTTTGAGGCATGGGTAGGGTTCGAACAAATTTATAAATTATTAAGCTAACCAAAGAATTCAAATTTG
Organism: Geranium rotundifolium; assembly: GCA_963920655.1. Lineage (NCBI taxonomy): Eukaryota > Viridiplantae > Streptophyta > Magnoliopsida > Geraniales > Geraniaceae > Geranium > Geranium rotundifolium. The sequence continues at coordinate 24,860,457 of OY987321.1, forward strand.
AATCAAAACAGGAATGTTGGTTTTAAAATTTATAAAATTATAACTAAAACCAATTGTAATTAAATGGCCGGTTTATAACCGGCTAGAAAGTAGATATGTTTTTAGTTTAAATCGAACCGTCCATATTTGATGGGTTTAATATTTGGGTTGGTTTTAAGTTTTCTTTTGTACTTTATTTTATTGTCTATATTTTACTCTATATTTTCTCGTTCCATTCGAGACCATGAAAACGAACTCAAGCCTACTATCGAGCAGGATCCTAAAGTTAAAATTTCTTTCTTCTCGAATCTATATTCATCAAGGAGATGGATGCGGTTTGATGGACAGAAGATGATAGACACAAAGGTTGTGAATTGTGATGAGGTTTATTGAATCGATTTAGAGAACATTTATATAATGATAATAAGACGGTGCGAATAATATTCTCGAAAGAGGAAAGATACACTTTTCTAGTTGTGAATTGGTATAATTCTTAGTGTGAAATGTGTTAGAGATTTAGGGTTCGAAATTGAAATATGTGAAGGCGTAGAGATTCTGTTTGGTATTGAAACGATGTCGTATATGAGAGTGAAGAATGATGCGTGGATGGTTGTGGACGCGTCATGTTGTAAGTATAAGTCTGTTTCAGTTTATCTAGTTAACCAAATATTCACTTAAAAACAAAATCATAACCTAATCATAATTTATGGTTTTTGTTTTTGTTTTTGGAGTTTGATTTTGTTCGGTTTTTGGTTTAGTTGCCAGATTTTGGTTAAAATGGACACCCTTGCAAACCTATTACTAAACCCCTATTTTATTATACAAATAATTTAATTTAATTTACAAAAAGCAATTTGGTCAATAGATCGGATGATTTCAACGGAAACAATTGATTTCACGATGTCGTTTTCAATTTATTTTTGAAACATGTCTCATTTTTTTCGGTATCATCCAACTTTTTTTTTAAAACATGTTTCATTTTACCGCATTATAAAGAAATGTTAAACTGGTTGTAACGAGGGGCCCAAGTATTATGCTTCCCGACTATAACGACCCTCATTACAAATTTCATAATAATAAAACAAATTTAAGAAAAATGAAACAATTTTAAAATAAAAAATGTGTGCAAAGACAACAATACCACCACACACAAGTAAAAGAGATCAAAATCTATAAATGTGCGTCGTGTTGTCACCAAAATCTCCACCGTAGATGTCCTATTGTGTAGTCCAAAAATATTAGTAAGTCTTTGTTTAAAGCATGAGTTTTTAGAAACACAACCCACAATTGCAAACCCAACGTGACTACGGTAGGACTACAGAGAGATCAGAGCTGACCCTAAAGTTAATTAGTGAGGGTTTAAAACGAGTTATTTAATATAGGTATTCCTTTACTTGAGTTTAGTGTAGATATTATTCTATCGATTTTGTTTCTCTAAATTTATTTATGTGTTTAATCAATTATTAACTTCATTATTAAGTTATTAACATTATTTTAGTGAATGATACGATTCTTGTGAAATTTAATTTAAAACTTTAATTTCATTGACAGTATCATAATAATATCTATCTCTAGAGATTGCAAAAAATATTGAACTCGACGAATATCTGATGAACCCAACCTGATTAGAACGGGTGAAACCTAAATACTTATGGGTTTAGATTTTCAAAACGGGTGCAGCCCTACATGTACCCTATCCGATTTTGATCTACATATGTACGAATTTAATTTTTGTATGTATTAATATTATAATTTATATTTTCTTATTTTTAACAAAAAAAGTGAAAATTTTAAATTCGAATTACCCGTTCACGAAAAAAAACCTAAATTAATATATTATATTCTGTTATTTTTTTTTTGCTTATATTGTAAAAAAAATTGTTAATTAAATTTATATTTTATTTTTGGGTCGGGTATTAGGTTTCGGAGAAAACTCGTATCCGACATGTTTTCCACGAGTCGGATACATCTTGCTCGCGGTGATCGAGTTTTTTACGGGTTACATACCCGTTCAAATTTAATGAGTTTGACCAACCTGACCCATTATCGTTCTTATTCGTAGTATAAGAATTTACCCTGTATCATATGAATGAATTAAAATAAAGTGAAAGGACGCTTCTGTTGATGTTGACGCCGCAACCTTGTGTAACTCTACGACTACTTCCACCAAGTTCCACTACTTAAATATGGAAAAAATATATATATACAATCATCACGTGAAGATGACTATAATTTGAGAACTATTTAAAAAAAAAAAACTGGTCTGCAGTTCACAGTACAGCAAAGGATATGCTTGGTATATTTTGATTAGAGAGCAATATGTTGGATTAGTTAAGTTATGGACTTTAGTGACCAATTGGAATTTGGAACCATATATAGATATTTTTATTTTTATTATAAAAATAGCAACTTTATTCAACCAAAAATATCCTTCATATATATATATATATATAAACCCACCACCTCATATATATTAGTCTCTTGATTCCGACATCAATGCAAAATTAATATCTCCTATCTAAACCATATAGGTATATATATATATGTTAAAATGCATTTTTAAAAATTCTCTTGCGTCATTTAAAATTTTTACAGTGGATGAAATGGATATAATCTTACACACATATCTTATAGTTTTTATACCTATAATTTTGTCAAAATAATGTTTTAGCTATTTTATTATCTTAATATTTTTACCCACGAGAGTAATAACTCCAACGCTCCCATTAAATTTATAAAAACGTGCAATCTTTTTACTACCATATTTCAATTGCACAGATAAATATCCATTATCTATTTTTAAGAGGATATCATACAAAATATCCAATATTTGCTACAGCAATACATGATATTTATAGCATCATTATAATAATGCAACATGGTTTTATTAAATAAATAATGTTTGAGATTGAAAATACTGCTCTGGGTTTACTTTTGGAAGTGATAATAATTTTTGAAAGCAACGATGACAGATAAATTAGAAAATTATACATGACTTTTAATAAGTAATAATACTAAAAGAATAAGCTTGTCTCAACATTTATTTGTTATATTTCGTATTCCTTTTCTTAAGTTGATAATACGGTTTTCTAAGATTAGTACAGAACATGCAGTTTTCTTAATTTAGTGATAATAATAAAAAAAATAACTTTCGCAATTTAACAAAAATTTGACATAAAACAATAAAAGTATCTTATAATATTTTTTTAAAAAGTAAAATACCCAATAATATTGGACATACATTGAGCTACATTTTTGATAATTTACCTCGAAAATTCGATTAGATCTAAATGCTACTTTTTTATTCGTAACAAAATATAAATTGAGGTGTATGTAACAAAAGTTAAAAAAATTTCAGGTATAGTTGAATGAAAATTAAATATAATTGGTATATTTATTGTTTCAAAATAGGAAGAGACGTTGGTTTATTTCACAACATTTTAATACTACATTTAAACATTACCCAATAAAACCATGCCACGCGGACACATGAATGAGATCTGGCACTGGCAGAGACAGAGGGACAGGAACAGACTCGCAGATGAACTGAGCTCGAAAACTCAGAACAGTCCTAAATAAAGGTCAGCAAATTCATAACCTGGCACACCCACTGGCTCTCTCTCACTGACACTGACTCACCCGTGGCTCAGGCATGGCTCGACGTCGTTTCATTACCCTCATAAAAACCGATCCAACGGTTCACATTCTAATCTCACCGACATCTCCCAGTCCGGCCCCACACCCTCTAATCTCCCGACACGTGGCACGATCCCCGACCACACGAAAACCTGCACCCCCACTCGCACCCGTAGTGCGTGCGTGCAGCAACTCCGAGGAGCTCTTCTCTGATTTCAAGGCACTGTAGCTCACGCGGAGAGCGAGCGCGTGGAGGCGCACGCTCGCCTATCCGAGCTGTGTAGGCACTACCAAACAAACGAAATTCAAAATCGAAGTGGCAGGGTCTGTAGTTAGTGGAACTAATTAGGGGCTTTTTGGGGATATTGGTGTGCTATAAGTAGCGAAAAAAATCCACTACGGAGCTCCTCTGTGTCGTGTCATTTGGGTCTCCCCTAAGCCAGAGCAGCAGATAAAGGTGCGTTCGCCTCTCTCTCTCTCTTGTTCTTCGTCTGGATCCACAAATCTAGGGTTTTAGACGAAAATCTCTCAGATCAGAGCTTCACTTGTCTTCGTATCCATTTATTTCTCTGCCTCTGCCTTGTTATTGTGTATCGTGCTAGCTCACTGTGAGTCCAATTTGGGTTTTACTTGTTTTTGGTGCTTCACTCGGCCTAGCTCAAGCTCACTGTGAGTACTGTTTTTTTGGTTCTGATTCTTTGTTTTGATTTATTATGGAGCTGAGATTTGGAGTAATCGGTTTTGTTTTTTGTTTTAATTTTTTTTGTATAGTTTCCATTGTTCGATTATTTATTTCCATGCCAATTGATATGGGATTTTTAAGAAATGCGATATGTTTGTATATGGATTTTGTAGCTTTACAAGAATTGGTTGGGTTCGTGAGAGATTGAGTATGTAACTGTGAATGTGATATTTTTCTTTGATTTTGGGGTTGTTGGGTTGTCATATTGATTAGCTTCCTGTGGAAATGTGATATTTTAGAGGATGTAGTTTTTGCTGTGGGTGTTAGTCTTTTGTGTTCTGGTTTAAATTGTATTTGGTAAAAAATTATTTTGACGGGTTTAAGGGATTACTTCAAGAGAAGTCAGAGTGTTGGTTTAGACAATCTTTTTGTTAATTTCTGCTTGTAAAATATCATGGAAGATGGTCAATACAGGGGACAGGGAGATGGACCTCAATTTGGCTGGAAACATAAGTTCTTCAGTTATTGGTTTAGTTATACCTGCTCCATTAGGACCGTATCATGAGGTTTTTAGTTACAAGTAGATAATGGCTTACCTGTCTGTGTGCAACTGGGATTGCTCTTATCACTGTTTAAGCTTCATTAATGTTTCCTTGTTTTGAACATTTTGTTATTCTGCAAGTCCGTGTAAATATATGCAGCCTTACATTTAATGTTTCCATGTACATTTTTATGAACAAGGAGAGTGAACTCACTTTAAGGGAATAGTTTATTTTGACTAATTAGTTTAGCTGGGTATTTTGTTGAACAAGGGGATTCAACTTTCAAGTCCTGTTCTTTTTTCCTTAACCGTGTTCAACAATACTGATAATCTTTTTCTTGTGTAATTGTATTTTCTTGTCTCATATTTCCATATATTTATTTTATTCGACATGGTCACTAGAAATTCTTTGTTTATTGACATCAGACTTTGCAAGATGGAAAACATGAGCAGCTTTTGGCAATTGGGTGATGAACTTCGTGGACAATCAAAAGCTGGGGAGGATCAGAAATGGTTAATGGCCGCGTCTAGATTAGCTGATCAGACAAGGTTGAAGGGAGAGCGCATGAATAACCTTGATCTCTCCAAGGGCCCAGCTGACATCAGACCAAGGGACAAATTTGGGTTCCAGGAAGATAACAAGTTTGACATCCTTAACTTCAACATGCTGAATTTGGATTCCAAGATGGCTGAAAATGTGAGCAAGAGTTCGTTCAGGAATGGTACTTACAATATGCATGCACTTTACCCAAAAAACAATGCTGCTGCTTTTGGAAATCTTTCTGGTACCAAGTATGTCAGCAACAGTCAGAGCAACAAAGAGGCAAACAACAATGATAATTTGAACTCCAATGCTGTTGACAAAAGGTTCAAGACTTTGCCGGCAGCTGAGACTCTCCCGCGAAATGAGGTGCTTGGCGGATACATCTTTGTGTGTAACAATGACACAATGCAGGAAGATTTGAAGCGCCAGCTATTTGGTAAGTTTTATTTTCCTCCCCGTCCCTTATCGGGCAGTTGAACAAAATGATATATCTAGTGGAAAAGGGTTTGAACTCTATGCTTATAAGATGGTGGGGGAATGCCTTCCAATGATAAAATAAATCTGTATATTTACCCCTTGGCGAGGCAAGGGACTTCTTTATTGTATTTGTAATCAGTAGTTGAATGGACTAATAGCTTGATCAGTACCTGTGCTTTCTTTAGCAGCAATCAGAAACTGAAATTATGATATGCATCTTTATTGGAATCTCTCAAACACTTCAATGGGAAAACTGGCAGTTGCACTCAGTTTGTGATTTACTTTTGTAGCTAATATATATTTTTAATATTTCTTATTTTCATTCTGCAGGATTACCACCAAGGTATCGGGATTCTGTTCGGGCAATAACTCCAGGCTTACCTTTGTTCCTTTATAACTATACAACTCACCAGTTGCATGGAATTTTTGAGGTATACTAGCAAACTACTCAATTACTACTACTACTACTACTATCAGCAATCGTTTAGGCATTAGGCATATAACGAGCCACTCTGATGTGCCATATTCTTCTTTCATTTAGGTGTATCCGTAATTATTTGAAAACAAAGTGTGGTTCAAGTAAAACATCCTACAAATAATGACTAACGACTGCTTCTACGAAGAAGAATAAATATTGAGTTAGCTATTTAGCCTATTATTTTTACTCACGGACTTCCTTAATGGAATCATAACATGAACTCAAAACAAACTTGTTAATTAGTACCAAACATATTAACAAGGTTGTTTTTTATGCGTTTGAGAAGATTACCACGTTTCATTCTTCCTCATCTAAATGAATCTTTTTGCCTTAACCTATATAATAGACAAACAAGCTGTTTAAGGGTAGTGAATGCAACTGTTGGCCGGTAGAAGTGTGGCAATGTCCGGAATTGAGCTTCTGTGATTTATTATTGACTCATGTGTTTGTGCTTATCAAATTACTTTTCTTCAGGCATCAACCTTTGGGGGTTCTAACATTGACCCAACTGCTTGGGAAGATAAAAAGTGTAAAGGAGAGTCGAGGTTCCCTGCTCAGGTATGATATAGATTATGGACGAATTTGGGTAGCTTTGTATCTATAAAATTTCTGGCACTCAACTTATGTGGCTAATATGTTTATTTCCCCCTTTTTTATAAGGTGAGGATTCGGGTGAGGAAAATCTGCAAGGCATTGGAAGAAGATTCCTTCAGGCCAGTCCTGCACCACTATGATGGCCCCAAATTTCGCCTAGAGCTCTCAGTTCCAGAGGTATCCCCGAGCTGTGCGGTTGCTGAGTTACATTATTGTATACATGGCCCCAAATGAGTTTATGCTTGGTTTTGATGGTATCTGATAAATAAACCTGACATTTGGATGGTGTTAATGCAGACCCTGGACTTATTGGACCTATGCGAACAAGCAGGCACTGCTGTATAAGCCGATGGTTGTTGTTGTATACAGTGAATCTGGTGAAGGCGCGGAAGCATGGCAGCTGGCTACTTAGACTGATTTTCCATAAAGCGCAAGCTTGGGAGGTAAAAGTGTAGTTGGGCGGGTCTTCTCGAGAAGTGTCGGGAAGACATGCAAGCGTGATGGTTGGAGCCTGTCTAATAAATATACATTTGTGTGTCGTCTTGTCAAGTGAGTCGCCGCGACATGTTTTATAGTACTATAATCTCATAGGTAATAGAGATCCTTGTAGCTCAAGGCCTTGCCGTGCTTCTGTTTTGCTGCATGTAAACTCCGTTCTTGTTGACAATTTTCATGTGTTATATTGGCCTGGTGAAAATGGGAACACCACTTGTTGTTATCCGAAGTGTTTGAAAATATCCGACCTGTTTGATTAGTCTGATTTACTTTATGTTATTTTTTTTAATTTAATTAGTTTCCAATTAATCCTTAAAAGACCCTCCCCAACAACATTTGCAGTTTTCTGGAACACAATTAAGGGTTGATGAAAAATTCCAATGATTTTAAGGGATTTTATCCTCATGTGATTAGTTTTCTAATTAATTTTTATTAGTTTCAATTGACTCTGTTCATTGGTCTTGACGTGATGTATAGATAAATTAGGGACAAATGAATAAAAATATCTTCGGTTCGAATCAAGACAGAAATATATATAGATGGCCTCGTCGTATGTGACCTGTGACCAAAACTTGGAGGGATGAGACGACGTGTCGTTAATTGCACCTTAACTACTGGGCACAAACAAATGAGTCCAAATTAAAAAAAATAAAATCGCAGAAGTCAAGAAAATGAAATGGCGCGAATTAGGAACCATAAGGACGGTTGTGGACGCAATTAGTACAAGAAAAAAAAAAATCAAGCATCGATCGGCTCGTGGCGTCACCGATGATTTCACCGAAAGCGAAGCTCACAGAGCATACATATCCCAGACGCTAACATACGCCTCTCTCTCAGCTCACCTTCTTCTTCTTTGGTCCAGTAATGGCTTGCGTTCCTCTCGTCTCTCGCTGCAGCGTCCACCAGAACCGTAACTATTCGAATCATTTCGGGGCCGTCGGAGCGAGGTCTCGATGGGGCTCAGTTGCGGTTCCAACGATGAACAAGGGACGGAGAATTAGGGTTTCGATTTGCAGAGCCGAGGGCGTCGTGTTCCGCAATCTCGACGCCGATGATTTCAGGCATCCACTTGATAAACAGGTCCGCGAGAGAATTTTTTGTTTGTTTTTATGACGAATCTGAACAAGTTCTTGTGTTGTGAGCTCCTATTTTGTGTATAATTAGACGAGGACGATGAGATAATTTAGTCGTGAAAGCTTAGTAGCAGTTTCTGCAACATCTGATTCTTTGTTTTTGGTTTGAATAGAATACACTTATTTTGAGGGCGATTCCAGGGTTGAATCAGCTTGGAAAGGCTTTATTAGGTAATTCACATATACATATAGTATATGCCTATCATCCAGCTGTTTCTCAGAACATTACTTTCTCCTGATGATTTGGTTTATGTTGATTCTTGTTTGGTGAGTGATAAATGATGGAATTCTGTTGATTTTGTCCATGGTTAATGATTTGATATTATTCATTATGTTATTTGTGTGTGTTTAAAAGCTTAATTAGTTTTAGGATTCAGTGTTCAGTAGCAAAAATATTCTAATAGCACCCATAGCAGCACTACATAGAATCTATCTCATGTGTTCAGTTGAAGTATAAAGACCAGTCACAAGAGTCACACCAAAGTAACATGGCTGATTTTTAGTTGTGGATCCAGACTCGGTGTATCAAGCCCGATTTAATAAAATTTATAGTCAAGGAAGTACTGATTATATCCAGTCTTACCAATTACACATGTGACTTGAGCTGTTCTCTGCTAATGTGTACTGGCAATGGCATAGTGAGTGAACTAGTAGAAGCTAAAATATACGTTTTTGTTACGTGCTAGTCCTGAACTGATTTCAATGCGCTGCATATGTTATATCTTAAATTCACGTTGGTTTCTCTAAGTTGCCTCACAGATTTCACTTTAGTGAAAATTTTAAGGTCATAATATTGATTCCCATATATTCTTGTTGGTACATCTCTGTCTAGCGTGTCTTTTTTCTGAAGATAATTTATTCTTGCTCACTCTGAATGTATAATCACAGGAACCGTTTCAGAGCAGGTTATGCTTCTTGAGAACATAGGAACATCAGTTCTCGTGTCCCAAAATCAGGTGCGACACTTATACTTATGTGTCTAAACAGATTGATGATATGGTCCATATTGATCCCTAGTATTTATCCACTTTAATGATTGTCATTTAAGATATTTTTTTTTTATATTCGTGAATTAATGACTGAAAAGGAAAACCGTGTTTTCACCTTCTCACCCGGTTGTTCTGTCATCAGCTATCTGAGCTTCATAAATTAATGGTTGAGGCTGCGGAGATACTGAACATTGAGGCTCCTGATCTGTATGTCCGTCAAAGTCCAGTGCCAAATGCATATACTTTGGCTATTAGTGGTAAAAAGCCATTCGTTGTTGTTCATACTAGCCTTGTGGAGCTTTTGACACGGAAGGAGTTGCAGGTATTTGAGTTGTTTTTACAGTATGGACATGTCTGTTACAAGTATTTTCCCCTGATTGCAGTCTTTCCATTATATCTGTTTTTTAATATATTCTCAGCCAAGGTAATGTTTCTCTTATAAAAACATCTCTTGTTCTTTTTCTGAACCTATTATTTTGATAATTTTTAAGGGGTGGAAATGTATTAACATTTTCCATTGAATCTACAAATAGGCTGTTTTGGCTCATGAGTTAGGTCACCTGAAATGTGACCATGGTGTATGGCTTACATTTGCAAACATTGTGACCCTTGGTGCTTATACAGTACCTGGTATGTATTCTGGTGTACTTTTCTCATTACTATTTTGAAGTTAAATGTTCACTATCCCTACATTCATAACTTTACAAGTGCATTTAGACAAATGACTTGAAAATCGTTCTCTCTTTACTCAAAATTGTATGGTTTATGAGCAAGAATGTCCAGACTTTTGAGGCGGGTGATAATTAGACCATGATATTGACAGGGCTCGGTGGAATGATAGCTCAGAGTTTAGAAGAACAATTGTTCCGTTGGATTCGAGCCGCAGAGCTAACTTGTGATCGTGCAGCACTTTTAGTTGCTCAAGATCCCAAGGTATATAACATAATTAACATTGAGTCCTTAAGTATGGTTAATTTGTGATTTATTTATTTCTCTCAGTGCATCCATTTGTTCCCCTGACTATAATTGCTCTTACAAAAGGTGGTCATGTCCGTTCTGATGAAATTAGCCGGGGGCTGCCCATCATTGGCCGACCAACTCAATGTGGATGCTTTCTTGGAACAAGCTCGCTCTTATGACAAAGCTTCTTCAAGCCCAGTTGGGTGGTATATAAGGTGAGCAACATGTATTATCTCTCCAGAAAAAGTAGAGGCACTGATATATGTATGATGCCTAATAAATTCATTCCATTCAGAAATGCTCAAACAAGACAGCTTTCACATCCTCTGCCTGTACTACGAGCTCGCGAGATCGATGAGTGGTCAAGAAGTCAAGATTATAGATCCCTTATGAGTCGGGCAACAAAAACCAGTTCTGTAAAGTCAACTTAGCCTTTTCCCGCCAATTGTGTCCTACATAAATCGAAAGAAACTTCAGGATTGAGGTAAGGTCTTCACACTTTTTTTCTGTTGTAGATTTTATTTGCACTGTGTTACAAACTGTTAATGCTTAGCTACTTGATGGCTTGACCTGGGACTTGAATACTTCAACTGAAACAATATATTGAATCTAAATTCTAATGTTTCTTCTTTTGGTTAAACGTTGGCTGGAAGTCATTGTGTTAGCTTATCATGATGCCCTCATTATGTTTATAATTTTCTTCTTATTTTATGTGCCAGACATGAAAATGCATTGGAGCACACGCGTGTTAAGGACACGACTTCCAAAGATATTATACTCGTTTCAGGTCAGACATATTGTTTTTTCTTCTTCCAATTACTGTATAAATCTAGAAAAGAAAAGTGATACATTGAGCTAGTTTTCTTGATCCATACTATTAGAACATTATAGACGACGGGACTCAGCAAGCACATACCATTTTACCATTCTTGTAGAATATCAAAATGAATGTTGTATAGCTACAGAATATTGTTATGTAAATTGAAAGTCTTATTTAGTTAATTCTTCAAAGGCATCGACATGCAAATTATTCTAGTTCCGTTGAAGCTCATACGCTGCGGGCTTCAATAGAACTCGCAAACGGTCAGAGGACCCAGGTTTCTTGTCACAGTTCTTCCTTGTCTTCTCGAAACCTTTATCTCTATCTCCATCTTTATATGTATTTGTTGTTGACCGAATAATCTCTATTTTTGTTTAATCGGTGGTTAGGATTGTCAAATGCTTATGCTTGTTTCTTAAATCTCCAGTAACACGTAGGTGACATGAAACATTTTTTCCTCCTCACAAGCAATGCGGTAAAAGTGTTAGGCACTAGTCGGGTGAATGGGGCCTTCTGGAGACTATCAAGGATCAATCAAAAAATAAATTAGATTAAAGAATTAATTGGACAAATTAGAGATTTGTGCATATAAATTAGATTGACAGCACTTAATATGACATGTTTTACAACTTATTACACCCAATTATAAAAAAATTATTTTCAGCTCAATTGATTACATATTGCTCTAACAACGTTAAAAGTTTGAGAGAAATTTTTAAAGGACGTCTAAATAACACTCAATTATTTATTAAAATTTTAAAGCCTTACCATTTTAATCTCCCTCTTCTTGAACCCCTAAATTTTAGCTTTTCCCTCAATTTATCACTCTCCATTTGCTGATCATCCCAATAACCTCCAAAATATCACATGATCATTCAAGATCAATGGAGTGCCCTTTAGAAGTGAATCAATCTTATGTTATTGGAACATCCACCTAGGTTGACATATCAAGAGTTACTGTGGATAAAATTGATGACAAATACTTTGGATAGCATAAGAGTTGTGTTTCTGAAGCATCTTTCTTCAGTGTTGCTTCTTGTCACTAGACTAGACCATTCAAACCCTCAAATGGAGCGGGCACGAGCCAACAAGCCTCGCCCGACCCTCGTTGCAGTTGCCTCTCCCACCAGCTGATGCTTCAGCAAGAACATTGATGCCTCTCCCATCAAGTAACTTTTACAACTTACTTTGCAAAAGTTACTCTCAATTCACATAATTTTTAATTTGTTACAGTATCATGCCGCCGAGTCTAGAACTCTAATTTCTAGTGAGGGAGTGAGCAAGACTGCCATTGGCCCATGCCCTGATAGTAATTGAGTTTGTGTTGTTAACTTCCTGAGAAATAGAGTTAATAACAATTTACTATATTTAATTGGACTGTTTTACGATTAACAATTTAAAGAAAATAACACTCCAGTCTAGGGGTGTTCAAAAAAATCGAACCGAAAAATGGTCGGTTCGGTTCTAGTCGGTTTTGCTCTTGGTTGGTTCGGTTTCGGTTCAATCAACCAAAATCGATCAAAAACCAAACCGACCGACTCCGGTTCAAATTATAATGAATTCTCCGGTTTATGCTTCAATTTAGGGTGTTTTTCAATTGGATTTTTCTTTTTGGACTTTATTAACGTTTTATTTTAGTTCGTGCAAAATTATTATACATAATTTCTCTAAAAACCGATCGAAACCTAATAATTTTTTGCTTGATTTATGAACTTTTTTGGTTTCGATTTGAGAAACCGACCAAATTTTTTCGGTTCGATTTCGGTTTGATTTCTTCAAGAACCGAACTGGTCGGTTCGGTTCAAAAACCGAACCGTGAACACCCGTACTCCAGTCATCTAATTACAGTTTGTTTACGGTCTATTATTTCCATCCATTTTAATTGAGTTAGGTGTTAGAACTTTCAAAAGAAAACGAAACTGCCCTCCTTACTTCTTCTCCCACCCTCCTCCTTCCCCGGTCCATCCATCCTCTCCAACTTCATCTACTCACCAAAATTCGCCTTTCCCTTAAAAAAAGTAGAAAATAGACAACTAATATGAGCAACCATTCCCTCCATCATAGGTCATAATTGCTGTGAAAATTATATGTTAATTATTGAGTTATTGCTTATTAGCAATGAACCAAAGTTAGTTTGTTAAAGTAAGAGTAGAAGAGAGATATGTAAATATTATCATATATTGACACACAATAATAACACCACGTAAGGCCAAGCCACCACCGACTCTTGTATGACTCATATAGTATTGCATGACACATTTATGTAAGTTATCTCTACCATGTCCTGTATTGTATAATCCCTTAAAACATTCTCTTTATTTTGTGGTACATTGAGTATGGGTTTTGCATTCATTAAATGGTGGACAAAATTGTCTTCATGTAGTTGGTTATAAAAGGAGAGGGAATGATGGACAAAATTATACCAACCGAGAGCTTCTTGTTGCTCATCTTTAGCTTCCAATCTCTCTCTCGATAAAAATGCATTCTGGTACGAATTGTCTTTCACTTGGCATATTTACTTGTATCATTGCCTTCTCGTCGGTCGGATCTCTACTGACACTACTACAAGTGATGGTAAGTTTATACAAACGACTTTCTTGTGTTTATTGTTTTAGTACATGAGATGCTTGTAAATTTGAGACTACATTAGTGAACCATTATTTCACTCTGTTTTCAACTATTTTACTTAATTTCAAATTATATTTTATTTCAATATTAATGAAATAGGGACCACATATATGTATTATTAAAATGTAACATATTTTAAATAAATATAATTAATATAAAATAACTGAAATTATAATTAATAAACATGAAAATATGAAGGTTCTACCTTGTTCGATTTACAGTTGTAGAAGTTGTTGTTGTCGTCGTCTCAAAGATCATTTATGTCGATCCCTTCGGTCGTGGAAATTTTAGGACAGTTCAAAAAGACATTCTAAATGCACACCAATTGCATTATATATATATATATATATGGTATGGAATGTATAGAATACACCTCTTATTATACAAAACTGCGAATTTCCTATCCATCGTCTGATGTAAGATGATCAACGGTTCCAAATTAAACTGCTGACTATTAAAACATTTGCTCTCGTTCTAGTAAAAGACTATATAGGAAATTACTTATTATAAACCAATAACCGTCATCGTCGGTTACAAATCTTTGCCTATATATGCACACACCACGTGGTCACGTTTCCTCAAAATCAGAGGATCCATCCGTGCAATGAGCATGATGGTAAAGTTTAAAACATCTAATGCCACAGTCGATGCGCTGTGAGGGGGAAGACAGAAGGATGGGCAAGACCGGATCAACCAAACCAGTTGAAACCGGGCATGGTAGCCAAGTTTGACACATATGGATGCCCAGAATAGGATCAAAATACGTAGGGGTTGAAACAAACCCTGACGACTAAAGAAACATCAATATCTTCCTTTTCAATTTCTACTATCTTCATTTTATCTTTATTGTATAGATAAAATTATCTCCAACCCAACTGCCAATACCAACCACACGAGATCATTCTACCAACAGCTACTGCAAAATACCAACACTACCATACCATTTATCCGATGAAATGTAACATGCAAACCTTCAAATATTGCTATATGTATACGACGATTCCGGCCCAGAGACACCTATGTCAAAATACGTGTCCGAGCTCGAACAGGTACGCAGAGGATCCCTACGATCTACAATTTCATAGTTGTCAGTATTTTCTTATGTGATGTAATTCCCACTTTTGTTCAACTCACCATATGCTGTAATTATACGTCTCAGGGAGATTTTCAATAAAGGCTTTATTTTTCTGTCTCTTTTTAGCAATGCCCTTAATTCTGCATGTAATTCAAATTGCAATACTATGAAAATAAGAACCTATTTGAGCTGGCTTGATAATAGAATACATTAAGCCTTCTGCCCATTTTGCATGCTTCTGCAGATACTGGGTTTTAATTGTAACACTACTGAAATTTTGAGCTTGTGGTAGGGACAAGATGTCGAACACAATGTTGTGACAACTTGTTCGACAACTTGTCTGATCACAGATAAGTAAATAACGGAACAATAAATAGAAGACACACAATATGTTTACCTAGTTCGGTGACTCCTCTGCTAGTGAAAAGGTTTTCACTATTTGGTAGTCAATAGTACAACTTCAAGGTATCAACTAGCTATCACACAAACTATTGTCTTAAGCTAATATTGATCTCACCGTGTACCACCTCGACCAAGGGCCTCTCCCCCTGTCTTTGAGATCCTCTCAATTCCACCCTTCGAGCAAGCTTATGCTCGGTTGCGTTGTCTTCGACAATCTTCTTCGTGAGACTTCAAGCACGAACAAAAACCTTCAAATCACAAACACTCAAATCCTTGTGAGTTGATATTTGTGATCGACAATGTCCTTCTAAATAAAACAACCTCTGATCCGCTAGTCTTACACGGTCACGAGCTCTGAGTATTTAACACAGGAAGGACGTAAAAGCAGACGAGTTGCTAAGGGGTAAAGCACCTGCTTTTATAGCAACTCGAGTAGCCTAATCAGTTTCCAATACCGATTAGGAAATCCAAACCCTTGCCGTCCTTGGAAAGTTTGGCAAGTTGGCGTTGCCGCCTACATGCCTTGCTGACGTGTCTTGATGCTAGCTGGAGATTGCCTTATTTAGTCGTTGCCTAAATTTCACGCGCGCTGATGTTCTCTGTCTAAACAGAAACGTTGTGGTACTTGACTAATTCCGCGCACATAATGTCATACTTCATATGTTGCGATATGTTGACTGACATCTTACCTTGTGCTTAAAAAAATCTGCCAATACTGAACGTAGCAACAATCTCCTCCTTTGGCACTTTTTTAGGCAAGCACATCTTGATGATACGTCTTCTGTTCTTAGGAATCTTCAGTCGAGTTTTATCTCCATGTTTGACTTCTATGCATTGTAGCAGATTACGTCTTTTTGTTGAGTCTTCTCATCCTTTATCAGCAAAGTACATAATGCAAGTCTTTGTCTTCTGTCTCTTTGTTATAAGGAGTGTTCATCATGTTGCAACATGTTTGTGACGCATGTTCCAATCAATGACGTACCGACAAGTTGTAACATGTTTGTTACACATGTTCTAATCATGTCGTTCCTTATGTCACAAAGTAAGTTGAACATGTTGTTACACATGTTTCAGCCAATACTATTTTAATATGTTGTTACACACGTTAAAGGTGACAGATTACACAAATCTCTAACATGTTGTAGACCAGACCAAACAGAAGTCTCTAACATACGGTAGACCATAACTTAAATCAAAAAAATGATATTTGCATACTAAAAATCGAAACACAATAAAAATAAAGTTTCATATACCACCCAGTAATCTTTCAAAAACCACAACTTAAATTTCAAATTTACACATCACTGTGACTTCATTGTTGAAAATGGAAGCAATGCCATGCTGCAGGGACCCTATAGTCTTTTTTAAAACCCCGAAAAAATTGAAAAAACAATAAGAAAAGCTTGCGTTCAAATAGAATGAACATATATCATGCATAAATTGAAACATTACTGGGACAAACAATGAGACTTTAATATTAAATATTGGAACACAAGAAAATTGACACACTACAGGCTCATTTGAAACTCCAAAAAAAATCTCCATAAACAACCTTGCATAATACAAAATTGAACAATCCCTATGGCTCTAACTTGTTTGATTTACAATTGTAGAAGCTGTTGTTGTCTCAAAGACCATTTATATCGATCCCTACAGTCATGAAAATTTTACGACTGTTCAACAAGTCATTGTCATCCCACACAAACACAAGTAATAACAACTTTACATTTAAAGCTATGTTTTTACAAAAAAATGTCAAGAATCTACTGTATACTATTAAGCTTTTGTGAGGTGGTATATACTTTAATAATTTGAACTTTGATTTTTTATACAAAAGGTGTGCAATTTTTGTACAAAATGTGTGTAATTTTTGTGCAACCAAAATTTGCAAAACAAGATCACTGTTAACAAAAGATAACAAACGAAATACATAATTGTTTAAGTTTAAGATACCGTTTGTTAAACCGGTGCGATCCGATTTGGTTTTGACTTTTATTTTTAAAATTTGCGATTAATTGGTTAAACAGGTGATGATTTATTCACCACTTCCTATTTCTCTTCCACCGATTTAGATTCCTCTCTCACTTAAAAATGGCCAACCATTTCTCTGCCCAATGACACGTAAAAATGGGTGGGAATTGAATGAAAAGTTGTGACAAAAACGTGTTGCAACTCAAAATTTATCATTTTAAGCAAATTTTCAACATTTTTGAATACACAATACTCCCCGTCATTCATTCCACGCCGTCAATCTTCATATCCAACGACTCAACCGAATTTCGCACATTCGCACATTAATAATGCGTTTTCTACCGATTACACTCGATATATATATATATATATATATATATATATATTATTTAAAATGTAATATATTTTAAATAAATATAAAATAACTGAAATTATAATTAATAAACATGAAAATATGAAGGTTTTAACTTGTTCGATTTACGATTGTAGAAGCTATTGTTGCCTCAAAGACCATTTATGTCGATCCCTACGGTCGTGAAATTTTATGAATGTTCAACAAGTCATTGTCATCCCACACAAACACAAAGTAATAACAACTTTACATTTAAAGCTATGTTTTTACAAAAAAAATGTAAGAATCTATTGTATACCATTAAACTTTTATGAGGTGGTATATACTTTAATAATCTGAACTTCAATTTTTTTTTGTACAAAAGGTGTGCAATTTTTGTGCAAAAGGTGTGCAATTTTTGTGCAACCAAAATTTGTAAAACAAAATCACTATTAACAAAAGGTAACAAACGAAATACACACTTGTTTAAGTTTAAGATACCGTTTGTTAAACTGGTGTGATCCGATTTGGTTTTGGCTTTTATTTTTAAAATTTGCGATTAATTGGTTAAACAGGTGATGATTTATTCACACTTCCTATTTCTCTTCCACCGATTTAGATTCCTCTCTCACTTAAAAATGGCCAACCATTTCTCTGCCCAATGACACGTAAATATGGGTGGGAATTGAATGAAAAGTTGTGACAGAAACGTGTTGCAACTCAAAATTTATCATTTTAAGCAGATTTTCAACATTTTTGAATTTACAATACTCCACGTCATTCACTCCACGCCGTCAATCTTCATATCCAACGACTCAACCGAATTTCGCACATTAATAATGTGTTTTCTACCGATTACACTCGATATATATATATATGTGTGTGTGTGTGTATTATTTAAAATGTAATATATTTTAAATATAAAATAACTGAAATTATAATTAATAAACATGAAAATATGAAGGTTTTAACTTGTTCGATTTACGATTGTAGAAGCTATTGTTGTCTCAAAGACCATTTATGTCGATCCCTACGGTCGTGAAATTTTATGAATGTTCAACAAGTCATTATCATCCCACACAAACACAAGTATTAACAACTTTACATTTGAAGATATGAGTTTACAAAAAAAATGTCAAGAATCTACTGTATATTATTAAACTTTTGTGAGGTGGTATATACTTTAATAATCTGAACTTTGAAACCAAAATTTGTAAAACAAGATCACTATTAACAAAAGATAACAAACGAAATACACACTTGTTTAAGTTTAAGATACCGTTTGTTAAACCGGTGTGATCTCATTTGGTTTTGACTTTTATTTTTAAATTTTGCAATTAATTGGTTAAACAGGTGATGATTAATTCACCACTTCTTATTTCTCTTCCACCAATTTAGATTCATCTCTCACTTAGAAATGGCCAACCATTTCTCTGCCCAATGATACGTAAAAATGGGTGGGAATTGAAAACTTCTTTGTACATAAACAGGTATGAAAAGTTGTGACAGAAACATGTTACAACTCAAAATTTATCATTTTAAGCAAATTTTCAACATTTTTGAATACACAATACTCCACGTTATTCACTCCACGCCGTCAAACTTCATATCCAACGACTCAACCGAATTTTGCACATTCGCACATTAATAATGTGTTTTCTACCGATTACACTCGATATATATATGTATGTATGTATTATTTAAAATGTAATATATTTTAAATAAATATAAAATAAATTAAATTATAATTAATAAACATGAAAATATGAAGGTTTTAATTTGTTCGATTTACGATTGTAGAAGCTATTGTTGTCTCGAAGACCATTTATGTCGATCCCTACGGTCGTGAAATTTTATAAATGTTTAACAAGCCATTGCCATCCTACACAAACACGAGTAATGTAAATAACTTTACATTTAAAGCTATGTCATACGAAAAATGGCAAGAATCTACTGTATACTAACAAACTTTTGTGAGATGGTATATACTTTAATAATATGAACTTTTGATTTTTTTGTGCAAAAGGTGTGTAATTTTTGTGCAAAAGGCGTGCAATTTTTGTGCAAAATTTGTGCAACCAAAATTTATAAAACAAGATCGCTATCAACAAAAGGTAACAAACGAAACACACACTTGTTCAGGTTTAAGACACCGTTTGTAAAACCGGTGTGATCCGATTTGGTTTTGACTTTTATTTTTAAAATTTGTGATTAACCGGTTAAATAGGTGATGATTTATTCACCACTTCCTCTTTCTCTTTCACCAATTTAAATTCTTCTCTCACTTAAAAATGGCCAACCATTTCTCACACGACTCAGTGAAAAAAAAATGGGTAGGAATTGAAAACCACATTTGAAAAAATATTATTTTAAGGAAGATTTCAACATTTTTGAATAAAGATATATATACTTAGGTTTTGAAGAAAATAACAATTTTTATGGGTACTCATGTGTACAATTCATAGGAGGTAACCAAATTTCAATTTCAATTTGTACTCTTATATGTACAATTCAACTGTTTACACTTTTCTTTTATTAATAGATAAGAAGTTGCAATTTTAAGTTGTTATAAACCAATTCAGAAATTGCAACCAAATTTATTCTCTTTCACATTGAACAATAGCATAAATAATTATATTATTTAATAATATACACGCGTGCATTTAAAATGTAATCGACATGCATTTAATAATAATTTTTTTTGTAATCTAATCCAAATGATTGATAATCAAGTTAACATATTTTAATTTTTTTCATTCTAGTAATCTAATCAAACCAATCAGATTATTTCCATTAAAACCATAAATACTAGTGTGACATACTAAAATATTATCTGGTTTGAAGTATGGGTGATTTTTATGATAAAAGCTTTATTAATTCTCTAATTATGGGTTGTATTGTATGAAACTTAAATTTAAATAAATAATTTGAAAATAAAAAATGTTATGGATTCAATTTTAGCTAAACCCAAGGGTTAGAAATAATCATTTATGAAAGAAAACAAGATGCAGAATTGGGCCCATTACACATATATGTCACTATTTGACTTAGAAATGCATATATGATATATATATATATATTTTAAAACTAACTCCAGTCCCCACTGCAACACCCAAAATTGGGACTTTCATTTTTGGAAATTTTGTTTATAGATTTGGGAATTATTTTTTCAAAATCCCAAATCTATAAACTCTCTTGATCATAAAAATGGGCTATCGTCGGTCTCCGGTAACACTCCGACGGGAGGCCCATCGGCCGGAGCTTAGATTAGATCGAATCTGATTTTGGATAGAAAGCTTAGATTAGAACATGAATGATTTTGGACACTCCGACGGGTAATGGATTGCTTTTGTTTTTTGGATAAATGAAATGATGCGTTGTTATTGGCCTTGACAAACCTGTTGAATCGAATATGGGCCTTGACAAACCTTCTTCGTGGTTACACAATAGTTTCTTAAACCCTTAGTATGCGTTCCAATTCTTTGTCCTCCATTTAAGACGGCTCCAATTTGGATTGAAACATTTGATAAAAATATTGAATTGGATTGAGAAACTTTGATAATCCGAACTTTGATTTTTTTGTACAAAAGGTTTGCAATTTTCGTGCAAAAGTCATGCAATTTTTGTACAAAATTTGTGCAAAATGTACATGCAGTGGGATGAAGTAGGTAAGTAGGCATTGCACGAGTTTCCTTTCACCATACGAACATGCAGATTATGTTGTCCCAAGGAGTTGGGACGCATGGACTTATGTTGGCAATGGGTGAGTTTTTTCAATCCTAGCAATTCAATTCATTGTTATAAATTGATCGACTATAACGAATTTAATCAGATTTGTTAGTGTTGTGTGATGGTGCTGGACAATATAATTTAAAAATAATTTTACTAAAACATTAAATTATAAAATTTGATTACACAAATTTTGGTTAGGAGTATTTTAGACATTTCACATATGAATAAAAATTATCATCCACACTTTAACGATGTTAAAGCAAACCGTATCTTTCTGGACATTTAAATATAGTAAATTGTAAAATTTTATAATAAGTATTGTAAGTTGGAAGAGGATTCAATTAGTTGTAGTGAAATTAGAATAAAGTTTTGTTGGGCAAAATGACCTGTAATGACTCTCATAAATTATTTTTGTATTTGTATCTTGCACAGTAAAAAGGTGAGGGTTGCTCGAGAGAAGACCTTCATTTTGCTGGAAAGAGAGAGCTTGAATGACACCGTCATTCAGTGGGATGAAGTAGGTGGTGGATTCCATAATGCGACATTTTCGGTACAAGCCGAAAATTTCGTTGCAAGACACATAAAATTTATGGTATTATTAATTTATTTCAACATTTTTTCATTGTGTTGTTATTTATCTTGATAAATGAAAATAATATTAATACGTTTATGTAATCTGTAACAGAATGCATACAATCAATCAAACTGGCGCCATGATGACATGACATGGAACACTGTTGTTCAAGTTGGCGCGGACAAGGTGGCATTCTTGAACTGCACATTCATCGGCCAGCAAGACACAGTATATGATGCGATGGGCAGACACTATTTCTAATCTTGTTATATTGAAGGTTACGTCGATTTCATTTGGGGAGGCGGGACATCGATCTATCAGGTAACTTGATCAATTAGCTTCTCAACAGTTTTTTATAAACTTAAACAGCTTTAGGGTACTATATATAGACTATAAAACTTAGTGGAGTATTGGCTATGAGCTTCACAAAATCCGTTCCTTTCTAGAATCTGTTGTATACTATCACACTTTTGTGAGGTGGTATATACTTTGATGATCCAAACTTTGAATTTTTGTACAATTTCTGTGCAAAAGGCGTGTAATTTTTGTGCAAAAGGCGTGCAAAAGTCGTGCAAAATGTGTAGGCAGTGCACAGGTTTCCTTTCACAAGCCTCTTAGTTTTATAATCTTATGGAAGGTCAGGTCAATGATAGAGTCCAAACTTAGATAGAGGTGAAAAAAGAGAGGATTAGAGGAAGAAGAATGAGAACATAGGTTTGGATTTCCCTTTTACAGGACTCTCTAACTCACAAATCTAAAACATCTAAAGTCTTAACTAAAGGCTTGGGCCACACAATAATTAATATAAAAGCCCATATAAAGCCCAACAGCTACTTCCAAACCATTTACAAGGCCATCTTTGTTTTATATGATCACATTTCATATAAAATTTGGGTTCGGTTTTGTTCCCACTTATTTTTTCCCTCCTAATCAATTCGCCAATGACCCATTAACAAAACAATATAGAAAAGAATAATAGAAATGCCATTTTGTTCATTTAGGATTGGAATTTATACATCAACACCAAAGTGAGACCCATCTTATCCGGATACATTACTGCTCAGGCGCGCGAGAGCGTGAATGACAAGAGCGGATTTGTGTTCAACTCGGGCACTATATCTAGAGATGGCCCGGCCTATCTCGGGAGGGCTTACCGAGCTTATTCATGGGTCGTCTTTCACAATATGTCGCGCCAAAGGGCTACAATGCTTGGGATTATGATGAGTGAGTCTTTTCATAATTCAATTTGTTATTATAAGTCGATCAGTTTGTAATGAATTTGATTGAGTTTGTTTATGATACAGGAAAACTATAGAGTTCATGGAAGAGAAATGTGTTGGACTTGGATCGAACAAGTCGAGCTGGGTGCCATGGGAGAAAACACTGTCGAAGGAAGATCTTCAGTTTTTGATCACTCTTGCCACTTTCATCGACCAGGACAGATGGTTGGAAGCCATTCCTAATTAGATATATGATTAACACCAGAAATGAATATACATGAATCAAACACCAGACAAATCAAAATTAATCCAAAGCAATAAGAAAAAAGTTATCAAGGAAAAATATTGTTATTGTTCATATTAATCGTCATTAGTCTCTTAAAAGTTTTGCTTTGCTTTAATTTTATTGTACTGTTGCTTGTGCATTCCTTTTAAATACAAACCAGGGACATATGCATAAACCAAATGTTGAAGGGCACATGTGTCTTTTCAAATAAACAATTAAAATAAATTATAAAAACATGTGAAATGACATACATGCCCTTATCTCATCCCTCTTTTTTTTCTTCGCCGAGCTCAGTCGCTTCATCCCTCTGGATCTTCCATCGGATGGTTGTGGGAACTGTTCACCGATTCAGATCAAACAAAGAGGCGAAGCGTTCACTAATTGAAAATATAATGCCGTATATAGGTTTAATAAGGAACGACACTGTATCGGCTACGAGCTGCACAAAATTCCTTCCTCTCTAGAATCTGTTGTATACTATCACACTTTTGTGAGGAAGTATATACTTTGATGATCCGAACTTTGATTTTTGTACAAAAGATATGCAATTTTTGTGCAAAAGGCGTGCAAAAAATAGAAATGCCATTCTTTTCATGTAGGATTGCAATTTATACAATAACACCAAAGTGAGACCCAGCTTTGCCCGGATACATTAATGCTCAGGCGCGCAAGAGCGCGAATGACATGAGCGGGTTTGTGTTCAACTCGGGCACTATAACTGGAGATGGCCCGACCTATCTCGGGAAGGCTTACCGAGCACATTCACGGGTCGTCTTTCAAAAGACCAATATGCTGATTATGTCCTGCCAGAGGGCTGGGACGATTAGGAACATGATGAGTGTGCCTTTTCATAATTCAGTTTGTTATTATAAGTCGATCAATTTGTAATGAATTTAATTGAGTTTGTTTATGGTGCATGAAAACTATAGAGTTCGCAGAAGAGAAATGCGTTGAATTTTGATGCAGTGCAAATTAGGAAAGTATCAGATTTCAACAAAGGACTAGTGTTTTCTGGGCGGCAACAACGTTTTCTGGGCTTTGCCATGATGTACGATAGATTTCGGCCATCCGAAGTCATCTTGGGGGTCAAAATCGCAATTTCCTAAGTTCCGGGCACTTTTGACAATTTTTATAATTTATTTCATTATTCCAAGAAGTTTAGGATTTCCTTTTATGTAATTAGGTTTTGGCTATTTAAGCACTGTCATACGTTTATGTTATTTAGTAGTTTTTGAAGTTAAATTAAAAAAAATCGAGGTTTTCCTCAAATCTATCACATTCGGTATTCGCAAGAATCAACAAATTTTTGATAAAAAATTCTTCTAAGCCATGTACGCTGCATCAGACTTGGATTTAACAAGTCGATGCGGGTATCATGGGAGAAGACACTGTCGAAGGAAGATCTTCAGTTTTTGACCACTCATCCCACATTCATCGTTCCGTCCTGGTTAGAAGCCATTCCTAATTAGATATAGGATTAAAATCAAAAATGAATATACATGAATCACATACCAGACAAATCAAAATTAATCCTATGTAATAAGAAACAAGTTATCAAGGAAAAAAATATTGTTATTGTTCATATTAATCGTTATTAGTCTCTTAAAATTTTTAAATAAAAAGTAAAGACATATACATCAATCAAAGGTTAAAGGGAATGTGCGTCTTTTCAAATAAATAAATAAAACAAATTATAAAACATGTAAAATGACATATATGCCCTCATCTCTTCCTTCTCTCTCTTCTTCGCCAAGCTCAGTTGTTTCGTCCCTCTGAATCTGCCGCCGAATGGTTGTGGGAACCGTTCACCAATTCGGATCAACCAAAGAGGCGAAGCGTTCACTAATTAAAACTTAACGCCGTATAGGTTTAATAAAGAATGGCACCGTACTTGCTACGAGCTTCACAAAATTTGTTCCTCTTTGAGAATCTGCTGTATATTATCTCACTTCTGTGAGGTGGTATATACTTTGATAATTCAAACTTTGATTTTTTTTGTACGAAAGTTATGCAATTTTTGTGCAAAAGGCGTGCAAAATGTGTAGGCAGTGGGACGAAGTAGGAAAGTAGGCAGTGCACGCGTTTCCTTTCACAAGCCTCTAAGTTTTATAATAAGTATTGTAAGTTGTAAGAGGGTCCAATTAAGTATAGTGAAATTAGAATAAAGTTTCGTTGAGAACAATGACCTGCAATGAGTGTCATAGTGAGAGGGTGAGTATTGCACCAGGGAAGACCTTCATTTTGCTTGAAGCAGAGAGCTCGAATTACACTGTCATTCAGTGGGATGAAGTAGGCGGATTCCAGAATGCGACATTTGCAGTGCGAGCCGAGAATTTCGTTGCGAGAAACATAAAATTTATGGTAATATTAATTTATTTGAACATTTTTTCATTGTGTTGTTATTTACCATGATAAATGAAAATAATATTAATACGTTTCTGTGAACTGTAACAAAATGCATTCAACCAACTAAACTAGCGCTATGGTGACACGACATGGAACACTGCTGTTCATGTTGGCGCGGACAAAGTCCAACAAGACACAATATATGATGCGACAGTAGGGGTGGGCACGATGAAAAACCGACCCACCCGCGCTTCTTTCCAACCGCCCGCATATTTGCGGGTTAAATAAACCCAGAACCGTCAACCACCGGGTAAGACCTCTAGTTCAGATTTCAACCGTTCAGTTTGTGGGCGGGCCGGGTTCAAACCGCTCAAATCACTAATTCATTTTCTAATTGTTTTTAAACCAATTCCGGACCCATTCCATCTTAGAGAGTAAACCATGTATAAAAAATAAAACAAAATCTAAGATCTAAAAAAAAAAAACACACGCAACTAAAGAATTTGATTATAAAATTTTTTGTTAGGGGTATTTTAGACATTTCACATATTAATAAAAATTATCATCCATACTTTAACGGTATTAAAGCAAACTGTATCTTTTTGACATTTAGTTATTGTAATTTGTAAACTTTTATGATAAGAATTAGTTAGAAGAGGATCCAATTAATTATAGTGAAATTAGAATAAAGTTTCGTTCGGCAAAATAACCTGTAATGACTCTCATAAATTATTTTTGTATTTGTATCTTGCACAGTGTGAAGGGGAAGGTTGCTCGAGAGAAGACCTTCATTTTACTGGAAGGAGAGAGCTTGGATGACACTGTCATTCAGGGGGAGGAAATAGGTGGTGGATTCCAAAATGTGACATTTTCGGTACAAGCCGAAAATTTGGTTGCAAGAAACATAAAATTTATGGTATAATTAATTTATTTGAACATTTTTTCATTGTTTTGTTTTTTACCTTAATAAATTAAAATAATATTAATATGTTGACATGACATGGAACACTGTTGTTCAAGTTGGTGCGGACAAGATGGCATTCTTCAACTGCACATTCATCGGCCAGCAAGACACAGTATATGATGCGGCAGGCAGACACTTTTTCTAATCTTGTTACATTGAAGGTTACGTCGATTTCATTTGGGGAGGCGGGACATCGATCTATCAGATAACTTGATCAATCAGTTTCTCAACTTTATTTTATAAACTAAAACAGTAGCTTTAGGGTACCATATATACACTATAAAACTTAGTGGAGTATTGGCAACGAGCTTTACAGAATCCGTTCCTTTCTAGAATATGTTGTATACTATCACACTTTTGTGAGGTGGTATAAACTTTGATAATCCAAACTTTGATTTTTTATACAAAAGACATGCAATTTTTGTCCAAAAGGCGTGCAATTTTTGTGCAAAAGTTGTGCAAAAGGCGTGCAAAATGTGTAGGCAGTGGGATGAAGTAGGGAAGTAGGCAGTGCACATGTTTACTTTCACAAGCCTCTTAGTTTTATAATTAGTATTGTAAGTTGTAAGAGGGTCCAATTAAGTATAGTGAAATTAGAATAAAGTTTCGTTGGGACCAATGACCTGCAATGAGTGTCATAAATTACTTTTGTATTTGTATCTTGCATAGTGAGAGGGTGAGTGTTGCACCAGAGAATATCTTCATTTTGCTTGAAGGAGAGAGTTCGAATTACGCTGTCATTCAGTGGTATGCAGTAGGTGGTGGATTCCATAATGCGACATTTGCGGTACAAGCCGAAAATTTTGTTGCAAATAACATAAAATTCATGGTATTATTAATTAATTTGAACATTTTTTCATTGTGTTGTTATTTACTTTGATAAATGAAAATAATATTGACACGTTTTTGTGAACTGTAACAGAACGCATATAACCAACCAAACTGGCGCCATGGTGACATGACATGGAACACTGTTGTTCATGTTGGCGCGGACAAGATGGCATTCTTCAACGGCCAGCAAGACACAATATACGATGCGGCGGGCATACACTATTTCTAATCTTGTTACATTGAAGGTTACGTCGATTTCATTTGGGGAGGCAGGACATCGATCTATCAGGTAAGTTGATCAATTAGTTTCTCAACTTTTTTTTATAAACAGAAACAGTAGCTTTAGGGTACCATATATACATTATAAAACTTAGTGGCTACGAGCTTTACAAAATTTTGTATTGGCTACGAGCTTTACAAAATTCGTTCCTCTCTAGAATATGTTGTATACTATCACACTTTTGTGAGGTGGTATAAACTTTGATGATCCAAACTTTGATTTTTGTACAAAAGGTATGCAATTTTTGTGTAAAAGCCGAGCAATTTTTGTGCAAAAGGCGTGCAAAACGTGTAGGAAGTGGGATGAAGTAGGTAAGTAGGCAGTGCACAAGTTCCCTTTCACAAGCCTCTTAGTTTTATAATCTTATGGAAGGTCAATGATAGGATTGCAATTTATACAATAACACCAAAGTGAGACCCGGCTTGCCCGGATACATTAATGCTCAGGTGCGCAAGACCGCGAATGATATGAGCGGGTTTGTGTTCAACTCGGGCACTATAACTGGAGATGGCCCGACCTATCTCGGGAAGGCTTACCGAGCATATTCACGGGTCGTCTTTCACAAGAACAATATGCCGATTATGCCTGCCAGAGGGCTGGGACGATTAGGAACATAATGAGTATGGTATGCAATTTTTGTGCAAAAGGCGTGCAATTTTTGTGCAAAATGCGTGCACTTTTTGTGCAAAAGGCGTGCAAAAGTCGTGCAAAATGTGTAGGAAGTGGGATGAAGTAGGGAAGTAGGCAGTGCACAGGGTCCAATTAAGTATAGTGAAATTAGAATAAAGTTTCGTTGGAAACAATGACCTGCAATGACTGTCATAAATTATTTTTGTATTTGTATCTCGCATAGTGAGAGGGTGAGTGTTGCACCAGAGAAGACCTTCGTTTTGCTCGAAGGAGAAAGCTCGAATTACGTTATCATTCGGTGGGATGAAGTAGGCGGATTCCAAAATGCGACATTTGCAGTGTGAGCCGAAAGTTTCGTTGCGAGAAACATAAAATTTATGGTATTATTAATTTATTTGAACATTTTTTCATTATGTTGTTGTTTATCTTGATAAATGAAAATAATATTAATACGTTTGTGTGAACTATAACAAAACGCATTCAACCAACTAAACTGGCGCTATGGTGACATGACATGGAACACTGCTGTTCATGTTGGCGCAGACAAAGTCCAACAAGACACGGTATATGGGCGGGCCGGGTTCAAACCGCTCAAATCAATAATTCATTATCTAATTGTTTTTAAACCAATTCCGGACCCATTCGATCTTACATATTTAATTTTAATTACCATAGTAATCTTTAGTGATGTATTTTTAAGTAATTCATATTCCTTTTTTTATAATTCCGAGAATAACCTTTTATAATAAACAAAATAAAAGAACATAAATTAAAATCAACTGAAAATCAGCAAATTTGTTTGAACACAAATATGAAAATTAAATTAAAAAAAATGGGAAAATGACACTTTTGTGCATCTAAATATACACTTTTGACACTTTCATACTCTACAAAAATAAAATTCAGGTACTGCAGAAAAGAAAATAAAAGTACGATATGAAAGTGTCAAAAGTGTATATTTAGATGCACAAAATGTCATTTTCCCTAAAAAAAAATTGATGCTATGAAATCAAACAAATAAACTGCAAATATAAATTTAAACAAATAAAGTAGATTGATAAACTAAAACAAGAATATATACAGACAAAATTCAGATCTAGGAAATAAAACAAAAAGTTAAAATTTTGGAAAACAAACAAATGTACAAATCGAATCGACCATCTGAAGAGTAAATCATGTATAAAAAATGAAAGAAAATATAAGATCTAAGAATAAAAACACACGCAGCTAAAGATTTGAACGATTAAATGAAGGTAAATATAAGAAAATCACTCATCAAATATGTATACCAGATTTGGAGAATAAACCACAACATATATAGATAAATCTGGTACAAATAAAAGAGTGATCTGAGAAATAAAGCAAAGAAAAAAACGAAAATTAAAGTGTTGAGATGAAAAGAAATCGTATCTTTCTCCTTCGTTTGGTTTTTGAGTAAAAAACGTTACCATTGATTATTATAAAGAAGAAAATAAATTAGCCAAAATAAAGAATAAAGATACAGCTTATTCATGGGCCCTCTATAAAACATGAAGGAGTATCGGGCGGGCCAGTTCCTAATGCGGGTCTAGAAGTCAAAACCGTGGCCCGCTCAAATATTTTCGGGTTGAAGTTTATGAAACCGCGCCCCAACCGCAACCCGTTCTTTGGGCCCAAACGGGTTGCGGGTTGGGTGGTTTTGCGGGCAGGCTGGCCGAGATAATAAAATGGCAACTCTATGCAACGAGCAGACAATATTTCCAATCTTGTTACATTGAAGGTTACGTCGATTTCATTTGGGGAAGCGGGACGTCAATCTATCAGGTAACTTGATAATTAGCCATTTTAAATGCACCCCAATTGCATTATATATAATTAAAACGTAATATATTTTAAAGAAATATAATTAATATAAATAACTGGAATTATAATTAATAAACATGAAAATATGAAGGTTCTAACTTATTCGATTTATAGTTGTAGAAACTACTGTTGTCTCAAATACCATTTATGTCGATCTCTTCGGTGGTGGAAATTTTACGACAGTTCAACAAACCATTGTCATCCTACACAAACACAAGTAATAACAACTTTATATTTAAATCTATGTTTATACGAAAAATGGCAAGAATCTACTGTATATTTTCACACTTTTGTGAGGTGGTATATATTTTGATAATCCGAATTTTAATTTTTTTGTACAAAAGGCGTGCAAAATTTGTTCAAAATGCGTATGCAGTGGGATGAAATAAGAAAGTAGGCAGTGTATAGATTTCCATTCGCCAGACGAACATGTCAGATTATGTTGTCCCAAAGAGTTGGGATGCATATACTTTGGTTAAAAATTTCACTAAATATTAAATTATAAAATTTGATTACATAAATTTTGGTTAAAAGATATTTTCAGAAAATTTTAAGATATATTTTTTATATAAAAATAATTTTTAAAATAAAGGGTATTTTCGGCATTTACACATATTTTACACAATAAATCAAAGTTGAGTATATTTTTATTATTAATAAAGTACACAACACCCTTTTGTAAAATCATAATAGTATACAACTCGGTTTGGGCATTTTCCATATATTTTATTTGCATGTGCCACAAAATGTTAATGCCCAGCTACTTTATGGCTTGACCTGGGACTATAATACTTCAACTGAAACAATCTATTGAATCTAATGTTTCTTTTTTCTCCTCCGCATAAGTAGTGTAGTAATAAACGTTAGGAGTTAGTCCGACGAAGAGGGCCTTCTAAAAACTAATCAATGATTAGTCAAAACATAAATCAAATTGAAGAATTAATTGGACAATTTAGAGATTTGTATACAAAATCGGATTAACTATACTTAATATATGACACGTTCTAGAACATACTATACTTATTATAAAATTTTACTTGTTTTTTTTACCGATTGCTCTAACATCGTTAAAACTTGGATAGAAATTTTTTAAGAACGTAAAAGGTCTAAATTACCCTCAATCATTCATCAAAATTTCAAATCCTCGACTTTTTAATCTTTTTTTCTAATTAAATCCCTGAATTTTAGATCAATGGAGTGCCCTTGAGAAGTGAATCAATCTTATGTTATTGGAACGTCCACCTAAGTTGGCATAACAAGATTTACTGTGGATAAAATTGATGACAAATACTATGCAGAGAATAAGTGTTGTGTTTTTGAAGCAACTTTCTTCAATGTTGCTTCTTGTCACTAGACTAGACCATTCAAACCCTCAAATGGAGCGAACACGAACCAGCAAGCCTCGCCCGTCCCGCGTTGCAGATGCCTCTCCCATCGCCTGATGGTTCGGCAAGAACATCGAAGCCTCTCCCATCAAATAAATAGTAATCACAATTTACTATAATAACTTTTACAACTTACTATACCTACTTCGTACAAGTTTTTTTCAACTCACTTAAATTTTAATTTGTTAAAATACCATGCCGAGCTCAAATTCTAATTTCAAGCCACGGGTTAAGCAAAGCTATCACTGGGCCAATCTTAACTAGTAATTGAGTTTGTGTTGTTAAGTATGCACTATTTTAATTTTGTAAAATGTGATTATGTGCGTTTATTTTTATAAAATGTGGCGGTCAACTTATTGTATTTTGTAAAATGTGTATGTTGATATAAAATGATCAATTACAACATTTGAAAGAAATAGGTAAATGATAATATTATTAAGTGATAATGACACTTTGTTACACCTAACTATAGCGAAATGATACTTTCATACCCTAACTATTTTTCTCCATTTTTTTAGTACCTTAATAATTTTTTTGTGACAACCTACGTCTAAAATGCCTAATATACCTAAAAATACCTTAGGTTCAAATGAAAAAAAATTGAATTGAACTAATAGTGAAATCAAACTAGTTCAAATTAAGCCGATTCAA
The DNA here is from genome assembly GCA_963920655.1 of Geranium rotundifolium. NCBI lineage: Eukaryota > Viridiplantae > Streptophyta > Magnoliopsida > Geraniales > Geraniaceae > Geranium > Geranium rotundifolium. Next base: position 24,892,933 of record OY987321.1, read on the forward strand.
ATTAGATTCATTTACCCGACCAGGGGTATTTTAGGTATATTAGGCATTTTAGAGGTAAGTTGTTACAAAAAAATTGTCAGGGTACTAAAAGAGAGAATAAAATAATTTGGGTATGAAAGTGTCATTTCGCTATACTTAGGGGTAACAAAGTGTCATTATCCTTATTATTAATATTGATTCTTGTGTGTATTATAATAGGAGAGAATCATTAATATACACTATTGATTTTTTTTGAAGGATATACGCTATTGATAATATAAGAATAAGCTTAGATATTGGTAATAGGAAAATTAATTATATTACTAATAAGTAAATATTGATAATTGGTAATAAACTTAAAGTAAGCACGAAATTGACTCGGTTCATTTTATTTTCATTACAAATATTTACTAAAAAATATGAATATGATATTTAAATAATTTACATTTTAAGTTTTAATAAATATTTATAATGAAACTTGACGAACTGAATCGAGTCGAGTTGATCTCGACTCATTTGATATCAAATGAGTAATTTTATTAAATAAATATTAAACGGCTCGAGATCAATTCGACTCGATTTATTTTATCTAATTTTATTATAAACATTTATTTCACCATTTTAGATTCTTCACTCACTTAGAAATGGCCAACCATTTCTCTTCGCAATGACACTACTATGAAAAAATTGGTAGGAATTGAAAACCTCTTTGTACATAAAAAAAATATTATTTTAAGGAAGTTTTCAACATTTTTTAATATATATATATACACACACTTGTACAATTCATACGAGGTAACCAAACTTCAATTTAATCAACAATTTTTTTCCAAGAGGTACTCTTTATGTATAATTCAACAGTTTACAATTTTCTCTTATTAATAGATAAGAAATTGCAATTTTAAGTTCTTATAAACCAAATTGACTCTCTTCATGTCAAAACAACGGTCAATTTTTTATTGTTTGAAAGGGTAATTACAGATCAGTGCACCCGCTGAAACTTCATTTCAAAATAGATCACTCAAGTTAAAATTTTTTTTTCTCGACACTCCAAGTTTACAACGTTAACACTTAAGTCAAATCTCTGTTAAATCTAACACTAATATTATTGTAATGGCCGAAATGCCCTCCCTACATAATTCTTAGAATATATAATTATTTGATGAAATGCTGAATGACCATTTTACCCTTTATTAAATAAAAAGGTAAACTCTCACTTCAAGGGCACACTTGTCTTTTCAACTAAACAAATAAAAATTATAATTTAATTAAAATTAGTCTCTAAAATTACAGTTCTACCCTTAGCCCTTACCCTATTGTAATCTCTTCTCCACCCCATCTTCTTCACCCCTCTCCCTGACTTCTCTAAATTGATTCACCAGCCAGATGGTGCAGACGAAGGCGCGAAGGTGGCGGGGACGAAGGGGCGAATGCCGTGGGAGATGACGCCTTCTATCTCCACCGCCCAAATCCGACAACGGGGAGAACCGACCAAATCTTTGGGGTCGTCCGGTGCAAGCTCGGGATGGTGGCGCCTCTAGTCGGCGTCGTCCGGTGCGAGTTCGGGACGGTGGTGCCCCTCGTCAACGTCGTCCTTCTCCGCCCTTTCTGGCGAGACCATATCGGAAAATAGAGCTCCAATCCGCCGCCTAATCACTTCCAGCTCTACACTCCCCCTTACACTACACACGCCGCCGCTCCAATGCAGAGCTCAATCATTTGAATCAATCTAGAATGAAGATAATTTCAGGGTTTGAATTCACCCAAATCAAATTTAGTTAAGTTTCTGTGAGGGATTTGGGGGTTTGGGTTTAAATCCGTAGAGGGACAGATTCTGTGGAGGGAGGATCGCTGGCGCGAGTTAGGGTAGAGGGAGTTCGCCGGCGCCGATCTGTGACGGTCGTCGATGAGGAAGACAAACATGACCGGGAACAATTTTTTTTTTTGTAATTTGTAATTTTTCATTTAGTTACAAGATGTAATTATTGATTTTTTCAATTGAATTCTCTGATTAAATTAAGTGTTGATTGATAAATTATGCGATGAGGAACAACCCATTAGGTTTTGTCAATCTTCATATTTAATTCTTGTATTCATTGAGTGAGAGAGAAAAAGAAACAGATGAAAATTGAGTGAGAGGAGGTCAAAGGGAGGGCAAATTAGACATTTCACAAGATATTTTTAATTTATTTATTTAAAAGAGTTAATTGAAAAGACTAAAATACCCCGACACCATAAACTTATATTACTGATCAAGCGAGGGTAAAATAGTAATTTCATATTTATTGATAATTACACATTCAAAACTTACACAACAAAAGTATTTTGGACTTACAAACAATATCAGTTAAATCTAACAGATTTGGACCTAAGTGTAACGTAATCAAACTTGGGATACCGAGAATTTTTTTTTCAAATTTGAAGTGCTTATTCTGAAATGAAGTTTCAGTGGGTGTACTGATCTGTAATTATCTCTTGTTTGAATAATGAGGAAATGGTATTGTTTACGAAATTGGGGTAAAATGGTAGACGTTTACAAATTGTTCAGAAACTGCAACCAAATTTATTCTCTTTCACATTGAACAATAGCATGAATTTCTAATAGTTTTGTCAAACATCCTTCAAAAAAAAAAGTAGTTTTGTCAAACAAGTAATCAAAATGCGACCATTTAAGAAATTATTTGTCCAGTTGGGTATAATACTCATTTGAACAAAATATATTTGGTAATTTCTTTCATGTGAAGAAAATCATAATAATGGCAAGTGATTATTACAGCTTGTTCAAAACAGATTTATTCTCTTCACATGAAACAATATAGAATGAATTTCTAATTGATTGTGAGATAAATAATGGTGGGCATGGGTTTGGAATAAGACCGAACTGGTTCTCAACTTTTGAAATATGGACCCGAACTATCATATTAAGGGCCAGTTCGGTTCCTCAGTTCTACCCATTAAAACTAATCGATTTATCAATTTTGTTAATTATGTGATTAATGGTCCGAATTTGACGATTCGATCCCGATTTTTAGACATGAACTTAAAGTTTGTATTGATTAAAAATTCTAACTAAAATCAAATGTTAAGACTTGATTATTACGACTCAATCAAATTATAAAGTTTGCAAGTAAAATACTTATAAAAGATAAGTAACATATTCTTCTCGCGTCAAGCTTTCATTCCTCGGTTCACACTCTCCATCTCCATGGTTCATATAAATTGAAACACCTCTTCCACGTATAAAATTAAAAGAAAAGACGATTCGGTTCCAGACATGTATTTGACAGTTCCATAATTTTAAAACAGAAACCAAACCATAATGATATGGTTCTTCAAATTTAAGAACAGAAATTGAAACTGTTATAAACGGTTATTGGGTCTAAATTGCCCATAGCTGGAGACAAGTAATGCAAACCAATTATATTTGGTAATTTCTTGCTTATTAATAATTATAAATAAGAATATTGGTTAATTCTGGAAACATTGGTCAATTCTAATTATTTTTCTATCCAAATTACTTTTATCATCACATCACATGGAACTCAGTGTCATACAATTATTAGTTGATGTGTATATCTTCAAAACGACTCGTAGTATAAGAGATGACACAAACTTGTTGACCATCAATATGACTCCAAACACAAACCAAAATCCAGTTTTCACAATTCATACTCATAATTTTTTGTCCATACAAACTTCACTATTTGTATACATAAAGCCTTCACTCTTTATATGTATAAGAGTAAATTCTACGTGACCCCCTAATTATACGCGTGTCTCACATACCCCTTTAACTACAAAATCAATCTGTAAGGTGTATAAACTATCCAAAAATTCACTGAGAGGGTGAGTGTTGCACCATAGAAGACATTTATTTTGCTTGAAAGAGAGATCTCGAATTTCACTGTCGTTCAGTAGAATGAAGTAGGCAGTGGATTCCATAATACGACATTTTCGGTACAAGCCAAAAATTTCGTTGCGGGAAATATAAAGTTTATGGTATTATTAATTTATTTGAACATTTTTTTCATTGTGCTGTTATTTACCTTAATAATTGAAAATAATATTAGTATATTTCTGGGAACTGTAACAGAACGCATACAATCAACTAAACTGTCGCTGCACATTCATCGGCCAGCAAGACACAATATATGATGCGACGAGCAGACACTATTTCCAATCTTATTACATCGAAGGTTACGTCGATTTCATATGAGGAAACGGGACGTCGATCTATCAGGTAACTTGATCAATTAGCTTCTCAATCTTTTTTTATAAACAAAAACAGTAGCTTTAGGGTCCCACATATACTATTTGCAACCATTTATTATTAAATGACAAATGTACCCACCTTTCAATTTTTAATTTTCAAGACTATGTCTTGACATCCAACATCCACAACCAACAACATTTGTGATCTATATTTCGGTCAGATGCTCGCTTGTTCAGTTGCCTGCCGGTAACTGAAGCATGCTGCCACTCTTCCCACATCTCGTCCAGCCTTTCGCCATCAAGATGATGATCAAAGTGGCAACGTTGTGTACACAAGAGCGTCAGTGTAGTTACGACGTTTTAGTGATTGGCTTAGTTTTTAAGGAACTAGAATAGATGTCAGAAAGAATGTCGAAACATCGTAAGCGACATCTTGGATGACATTATTGGCGACATCTCGGCTGACATCCTGTTCGACGCAAATCAGGAAAGTCCATACTCTTCATAAAGCACGACTACAATTAGGACTTGTGAAAGTTCCAGCGCGTCTCCGATTATGGAAAGAAGAAAGACGGTGATAAAGAGGAAACCCATTAGGGTTAGTACTCATACTCGATTGCTATAAAAGCTTAGGCTACCCCCTTAGTAATCGTGTGGTTCTTTTATTGTTTCCTAGCAATACTTTACAAAGCTCTTAGACGTGAAGGTTTACGGGCTGAGAGGTTGTAGATTGTGCTGAGGATATTGTGTATCACCTTAACTATTGAGAGTTAGGTGATTGAGGGTTTACTGATCGCGTGAGTGAAGACTGCACACAACAACAACGTTCAACGACAACTTGAACCGACAGAGTAAGGCGATTGCTCGAAGAGTGGAATCAAGATGGCGTCTTGGATTCAGGGGGAGACACTGAGATAGGTTGCACATGTAATAGTAGCATAAAGTATAGATCTTGTGATGATCATAGATACTTGTATGTTTTGACGTATTACTGATAGTGAAACCTTTCAACTAGGCTGAGAGCCCCCAGACATAGGTGACGTTGCACCGAACTGGGTAAACAATTTGATGTGTCGTTGTTTATTACGCTTTGATATTTACTGTCCTGCTTCATCTACGCAAGTTGTCATACACTGTGTTATAGCATTATACATAACATTGTGTGTGACATCTTGCACAACTACCTAATCAAAATTTCAATTGGTATCAGAGGAGGCACCTACAGCTTTAGGTGAGTTCCTAATCAAAAATTTTTGATCATCAAAATGGACAATACCAGAGAAGGAGGATCCATCAACTGACCACCAGTTCTGGATGGAAGTAGCTACGACTATTGGAAGACTCGCATGTGTTCCTTCATGAAGTCCCTTGACAATAAAACATGGAAGGCTGTGATTAATGGTTGGAATGTCGTACATCTCAATGATAGTGATGGTAATCTTTAATGGTGTTGACAAGAACATATTCAGACTAATCAACACATGCACGACTGCCAAATCCGCATGGGATATCCTGGCTGTTGCATATGAAGGAACAACCAAGGTGCGAGAATAAAAGTTGCAATACTTGACAACCAACTTCGAAGCTCTTGTCATGAAAGAGGACGAATCAATCGCTGAATTCAACGTTCGAATTCGAGATCTAGCCAATGAATCCTATTCTCTAGGCGAACCAATGTCTGATGAAAAACTGGTTAGAAAAACCATGCGTGCTCTTAGCCCTAGATTTAAGATGAAGATCACCGCAATTGAGGAAGTTCATGACCTCAAGATCTTAAAATTTAATGAAATGATGGGATCTCTAATGACCTATGAGCTATCTTTGCCCAATATCGACAAAAGGAATAAAGGAGTTGCCTTCAAAAGCTCAACACACAAGCAACCAGAATATGAGGATTCTAACTCTGACGAAGACATCGATGCTACAATGGCCCTTCTCACAAAAAATTACAACAAAGCCATGAGAAGATTCAGTCGAATGGGCGGAAGGAATGGTACAATAGATGCCAGAAACAAAGCTACACAGAAAGCTCTGACAAGAGGAAATCTTGACAAACCTAACAGAAGCGGAGAAGAAAAATAGTAAGAACAAAGGGCCTCAATGTCATGAATGTGAAGGATTCGGTCATCTTCGCAGGGAATGTCCAAACTTCCTCAAACGACAAAAATGAGGATATAATGCTACCTTATCAGATGATGACAATGAGGATAGTGGTTCTAAGGAGGTAAGCAATTTTGTTGCATTCACTACTACCACTTGATAACTCTGCTAATATCAATGATGATCTCCATCATCCAACTCCGAACGAGAATTGGACTAAGGAACAACTGGTCGAGGCATACAAAAGCTTACATACCATATGGGTCAAGGAAACTCTGATTCTTGATCAACAAGGAGAAGGAATCATTATTCTTACCAACGACAAGTCTAGATTCCTAGAGACAATTGTTGAGCTAAAACGAGAAATTACCAGACTTAATGGAGAAATTAGTCTTATGACTAAATCAGTGAAGATGATGAATCCCAGCACAGAAAGCCTTGACAAAATCCTATCAATAGGAAAACAGTCCAAAGATATGACGGGACTAGGGTACACACATAATACCTCCTCATTAGCACTCACAAAGTTTGTCCCACAACAAGTCATCGCTGACAAGAAACTACAAGATGACACAACACATCCTACAGGAAAACCTACAACAAATGTTGTCACATCTCCTACACCATGTACCTGTCAATCAATTGCCAAAAGACATCCTCCACGCAGACATCGATATTACAGAATTCCAACGTATCAATATCAGTGGATATGTCATTACTGTGTCGAAGGGGTCACATCAGACCATTTTGTTTTCAACTCCATGGGAAGAAACAAGTTCAGTTGCCACAAAATCAAAGGAGATATCAAGGTCATCTTTCGACTCTTCAGAAAACACCCCACCTTGAATGGAGACCAAAGAATCTAGTCTATCGAGCTAATGTTGCATAGACCTCCTTGAGTGCTTCAACCAACAAGGACTGGTATCTTGATAGTGGATGCTCTCGACACATGACAGGTACTCCCGAGTTTCTATCCAATCTCAAATTGTATACAAACAGCTATGTTACTTTTGGAGATGGGATTCGAGCTCAAATCATTGGAAAAGGGCTACTCAAGCATCCAGGAGCTTCTTGCTTGACTAAAACATTTCTTGTAGAAGGACTCAAGGCAAATTTGATTAGCATCAACCAGATTTGTGATTTGGGTTCAAAAGTTAAATTTACAAAAGAAGCATGTATAGTAAAGGATATCAATCAAGTCACCATCCTACAAGGAATCCGCTCAATGGATAATTGTTACATTTGGTCGCCCGATTCATATATCGAAGGGGCAAAGTGTCTTGTCTCCAAAGCAGAAGAAACCAAACTTTGGCATAGAAAGCTTGGGCATCTAAATCTTAGGAGCATGCAGAAGGCAATCTTAGAGCAGACCATTACTGGAATTCCAAACTTGAAAATTGTGGAAGGAAAGATCTGCGGAGAATGCCAGATTGGAAAGCAAACACAAATGTCACACAAGAAGCTGCATCATATCACCACCTCACGAGTACTTGAACTAATACACATTGACCTCATGGGACCAATGCAACTTGAAAGCCTTGGAGGAAAACGCTACGTATTTGTGTGTGTAGACGATTAATCAAGATACACATGGTTTGATTTCCCTCGTGACAAATCAGATACTTTTTCAATCTTTAAGACTCTATGCATCCAGGTCCAACGAGAAAAGGGGGAGACAATTTCGCAGTGATCATGGTCGAGAATTCAAAAATAGTAAATTTGCATAATTTTGCAACTCAGAAGGGATAGCCCATGAGTTCTCAGCACCAATCACCCCCCAATAGAATGGCATTGTTGAGCGCAAAAATAGGACTCTACAGGAGATGGCTAGAGTTATGATGCTAGCCAAGGACATACAAACTAACTTCTGGGCAGAAGCACTTAACACTGCGTGCCATATCCACAATCGAGTCACTCTTCGACCAGGTATGTAAGTAACTCATTATGAAATATGGAGGGGGAGAAAGCCTAATGTTAAATACTTCCATATCTTTGGGTCCACCTGTTATATCCTGTCTGATAGAGAACCTCGTCGAAAACTTGATCCAAAGAGTGATGAAGGCATCTTTCTTGGCTACTCAAAGAATAGTCAGGCGTTTTGGGTCTTCAACAAACGAACCAAGACTATGATGGAATCAATCAACATTGTTGTTGATGATGACTGTGAAGATGCCCTAGAATATGCGACAGACGAAGAAGGAGTTCTAACTGAAGTTTATCCCAACAATGTCAGGAAGGATGCTACTACTGATATTAGTGAGGATGCTAGCAGCAATCCAGAAGACAATAGTTCTAGTCCAAGTGTCAATAACGATAAGGCAGTTCCTGAAGCCAGTAACAAGAACCTCTCACGAAGAATCCAGGCTAATCATCCTGTCTCTGAAGCAATTGGAGATCTAAATGAAGGCATACGGACTCGGACAAAAGCTCCCGTAAATTACAACGAGATAATAGGAAATATATGCTTCGTCTCCAAGATTGAACCTAAGAATGTCAACGAAGCCATCAACGATGAGTATTGGGTCAATGCCATGCAAAAGGAACTGATTCAATTTGAGAAAAACCAGGTATGGGAACTAGTGCCCAAGCCAAGTGAAGGAAATGTCATTGACACAAAATGGATCTTCAAAAATAAATCCAATGAGCTTGGAAACATCACTCACAATAAAGCAAGGTTAGTACCTCAAGGGTACACTCAAATTGAGGGAGTAGACTTCAATGAGACCTTTGCTCCCGTAGCGAGGCTTGAAGCAATCCGACTCCTACTAGGGATATCATGCTATCTCCAGATCAAGCTTTACCAGATAGATGTCAAAAGTGCATTCCTGAAATGGAGATCTCAACGAAGAAGTTTATGTGTCACAACCTAAAGGGTTTGTTGATCCTCACTCCCCTGATCATGTGTATAAACTCAAGAAGGCTCTCTACAGATTGAAGCAAGCTCCAAGGGCTTGGTATGAAAGACTCACAAAATTCCTGATTCAAAGTGGCTACACTAGAGGGGGAGTCGACAAAACTCTATTTGTGAAGAATGAGGAAGGAAATCTAATGATTGCCCAAATATATGTCGATGACATTGTCTTTGGGGGGATGTCAAGAAAGATGGTAGAAAAATTTATCCAACAAATGCAATCAGAATTCGAGATGACCATGGTTGGAGAGCTTACATACTTTCTAGGGTTTCAAATCAAACAGCTAAAAGACAACATCTTCATCTCTCAAAGCAAATATGCAAAAAACATTGTCAAGAAGTTTGGGCTAGAGAAAGCTTCACATAAACGTACACCTGCAGCTACACATATCAAGCTAACTAAAGATGATCTAGGGGAAGCCGTCGACCAACACCTGTATAGAAGCATCATTGGTAGTCTTCTCTACCTTACTACCAGTCGACTTGATATTGCTTACTCTGTGGGAGTATGTGCACGATATCAAGTTAATCCTAAGATTAGTCATCTATCCCAAGCTAAAAGAATTATAAGATATATCTATGAGACTACAGACTTGGGTTTATTGTACTCATTTGACACATCCTCTACCCTGGTGGGGTATTGTAATGCTGATTGGGCTGGAAACACAGCAGATAGGAAGAGCACATCTGGAGGATGCTTCTTCCTTGGCAATAACCTCATATCATGGTTTAGTAAAAAGCAAAATTGTGTTGCCTTGTCCGCTGCTGAATCAGAGTATATCGCTGCTGGGAGTAGCTGCACTCAATTACTATGGATGAAGCAAATGTTAGTTGAATATAATGTCAGACAAGATGTCATGACTTTGTATTGTGATAATGTCAGTGCAATCAACATCTCAAAAAATCCGGTTCAACACCGCAAAACAAAGCATATCGACATTAGACATCACTTCATCCGCGAGCTGGTCGAAGACAAGAAGATCGTCTTAGAGCATATCCATACAGAGAAGCAACTAGCTGACATCTTTACCAAGCCATTAGATGCATTTAGATTCAAGTACCTCAGGTTGTCACTCAGACTCTGCACCATCAACAAATAAAAGAAGTTGCTAAACAGTTGAGAGGAGTTAGTTGGTACCTCTTCATGAACCGGTCCAAAATCCCAACACATGCCATTGGGCCAAGTATACCATAAGCCCAATCCAACATAAAAAGAGGAAAGGTCGCGAGATACGATTTGCCACCTACATATTTGATTCTCTTTTTAAAAACCTAGTTTGCCTCAGTTTTTTATTTCGCTTCCATCTCTCAACTCTTGCACAACACACTATTACTCTCGGAAAAAATGGTGAAAACCAGGAGCAATCTTGCGCCGAAGAAAGCCACTGACGAACGGAAAACCAAATTCAAGAAGACCGAGGAGAAGAGCCCCAAAAACAGCAAACCTGGCACCAACAAATATGGGGTACGAATCAAAGGGCTGAAGCCAAAGAAGGATGCCGAGGGTTCCTCTAGAGAAATCCCACCGGAAGAAGCACCAACACCTATCTTCTCCCGAGTTCCCAAGAAAACTCGAACCGGCAGCTCTGCATTCACGATGACAGAACTAACAGGCCCACAACGAGGGGCTAACATTGGCCAAGGAAGTCAAGAAGCTTTCATGCAAAACATCCCTGCGCTAGTTTCTGCAATCTTTCCAGGTATCGATTCTTCTGTTGTGTCGAATACTGATAGATCTAGGAACAGTGACTTGTTAGAGTCACTACTGAAAAATCAGGACCCTCCTCGCGAATGAGTGGTTGAGGATCTGATAAACACTAAAGGGGAAAAGGATAGTTCGACTCCAGTCAGTCATGGGCTAGAGAGGATCGCAGAAGGAGAGGGTGGAGAAGAAGTTGCGAAAGATGTCGTTCTTGTACCCACAGAAGAAGATGTGGTCGAGAGAGAGATAGTTGTGCTTGGCGAGGACATCATCAACCTGAAGATGGCACTGAAGCACCTGTCCCAGCGTAGATCCCACTGTGCTAACCTGCTGAAGACGATGCCTCCTCAAGACCCTGACAACAATGGTTCCTCCTCCCTACAAGACTCTACTGAAGACACTACCAAAGATGCCTCTGCCAATACTACTGAAGAAGATACTGCTAGTTCCAGCAGCAGTTCTGTTTAAATTATAGTACTTTATGGATTCACAACAACTGAACAACTTTTTATTTTGTATTTGCTCTGAACATGTTTCATACATATTCTTGACTACTGATTGAGAATGTGTGTGAGTTAAGTTTGTGTTTCATTATTCCTTGTCCTATTGTTCGAATTTTATTTTTTTCTCTTTAAGATTTGGCTCTTTTTGAGCTTGCAAGGGGGAGTAAGACACAAGACACATACGATCGATGCGCGAACAAGACTTGACGACGACTGCCGATCGCTACAAGAAAAGCTGACGAAAAATGTGACGCAGAATGCGACGAAGAATGCTGACTTTAAAAACAGCGAAAGGGGGAGATTGTAGTTACAACGTTTTAGTGATTGGTTTAGTTTTTAAGGAACTAGAATATATGTCATAAAGAATGTCAAAACATCGTATGCTTGATTCAGTCAGGAAGAACGACCCGCCATGTCCGAGGTTGTGAGGATGCTTGATTAGGAACAGCTGGACGGGATGTGGGAAGAGTGACATCATGCTTTAGTTTTCGACAGGCAAGAGTACAAGAAGATACACAGGTTCGACTGGAAGCCATCGAGTCGCCGGGAGGAAGATGAGATAATCAGACAGTGATAATGTAATTTATGATGTTCTTGTCTTGTTATGAAATTTAAATTTAGGATTTGAAGAAGAACCCAATGCAATGAGGTATTTAAAGGTTGTTATCCACAATGGCTTTCGACCTTTTTTTCCCTCTCCATCTTCTTCACCTTCACAGCCAGAAAATTTTACAAAATCAAAGTCAATCACTAAGTTAGTCAACACAACTTAAATCTCGCCTGAAATCATGTGCGGGGCAGTGTTGTAAAAATCTATAAGTGCTAGTTAATTCAGAAAAACTTTTTAAAAACTAATCGGGATTAAATTATGAATAAAAAATTATAGATCATTAATTGACAAGTTAGATTCTTACATTAGTGTGGGGTAGGGGACACTATAGGTTTTACATTTAAAATAAAGAGAAAATTGAAAAATGGCATTGAGTTGTTTGTTACGGGCAAAAATGTGTGACGTTGTTTGCATGTTTTCACAAAAATACATATTTTTATAAAAAAAATGACGAAATTGTCACTGAAATTAAAAATTAAAAGTTTTATAACAAAATTTTAACTTAAAAATAGTATAATTGTAATTACAAAATTTGATCATACAAATTTTAATTAAAAATAAAAACCGAAAAAAAATTATAAAATATTAAATTTTTAAATAAAGTATTTTTTATTTTCAAGGGTAATTTCGCTATTTTTATAAATATAAACATTTTTTCCAAAAAAAATGTAAAAAACACACCACTTTTTTGCCACTAACGCACCAAAACACCATTTAGCAAAAGTGTCATATATAACAGGTCACATAATGCAATATTTCCCAAAATAAATGAATGAATAAAACCAATGTTGCAACAAAAACTGGAGGTGCACTTATCTTACATGGTCAAGTAAGAGTACTTCGTCCAGGCGTGAGAAGTATACTACCCGCTGGCTTGTTACGAGCTCTAAGAGCATGATGCCATAAGGCCCATAACAGAATACATCTGTTCGTTCGGATGCTCTGCCGATGGTAAAGTATTCGGGGCTATGTGATCCATAGTCCCACGAATTTTAGTTGTTACGTTGGCCTTTCTCACGTCTACCAACTTAGCGGGGCCAAAGTAGCTAACAACTGCTTCAAAATCCTCTAATCAAGCTTCAAAATACGGTTGCATTTGTTTAGCATTTAAACCTATTGGTCGGACCCAATAGGTTAACAGATGTATTAGGGAGGAATGGGAAGCTCCGACCAAGACCTCCCGGTTAACAGCATTCTCCCTCCCGGTGGCCATTTGTTACCTTAAAAAGCACCTTTTACACTTTCAGTACATGAGATGCATGGAAATTTGTGACTACATTAGAGAACCATCATGTGACTCTATTTTCAACTATTTTTCTTAATTTTAAATTATATTATATTTCAATATTAATGGAATTGGGACAGCATATATGTATTATTAAAATGTAATATATTTTAAATAAATATAAAATAACTGAAATTATAATTAATAAACATGAAAATATGAAGGTTTTAACTTGTTCGATTTACAGTTGTAGAAGCTGCTGTTGTCTCAAAGACTATTTATGCCGATCCCTTTCGTCGTGGAAATTTTACGACAGTTCAACAAGCATTTGCCATCTTACACAAACACAAATAACAACAACTTTATATTTAAAGCGATGTTTTTACGAAAAATGGCAAGAATTCGTGGTATACTATATGAGGTGGTATATATTTTGATAATCTAAATTCTAATTTTTTTGTAAAAATGGTATGTAACTTTTGTGCAAAAGGCGTGCAAAATGTGTAGGAAGTAAGATGAAGTAGAAAAGTAGGCAGTGCACGGGTTTCCTTTCACAAGCCTCTTAGTTTTATAAACTTATGCAAGGTCAATCATAGGATTGCAATTTATACATCAACACCAAAGTGAGACCAGGCTTGCCCGGATACATTACTGCTCAAGCACGCAAGAGAGTGAATGACATGAGCGGGTTTGTGTTCAACTCGGGCACTATCATTGAAGATGACCCGACCTATCTCGGGAGGGCTTACCGAGCTTATTCACGGGTCATCTTTCACAAGACCAATATGCCGATTATGTCGTGCCAGAGGGCTGGGACGATTGGGAACATGATGAGTGAGTCTTTTCATAATTCAATTTGTTATTATAAGTCGATCAATTTGTAATGAATTTAATTGAGCTTGTTTATGGTGCAGGAAAAGTATAGAGTTCGGAGAAGAGAAATGCGTTGGACTTGAATTGAACAAGTCGATGCGGGTGTCATGGGAGAAGACACTGTCGAAGGAAGATCTTCAGTTTTTGACCACTCATGCCATATTCATCTATCCGTCCTGGTTAGAAGCCATTCCTAACTAGATATAGGATTAACACCAAAAATGAATATAGAGGAATCACACACCAGACAAATCAAAATTGATCCTATATAATAAGAAACAAGTTATGAAGGAAAAAATATTGTTATTGTTCATATTAATCGTTATTAGTCTAAATTTTTTTGCTTTGCTTTAATTTTATTGTAATGTACCTTATGCATTCCATTCCAAATACAAAGTAGGGACACATACATAAATCAAAGTTGAAGGACATGTGTGTCTTTTCAAATATACAAATAAAAAAAATTATAAAACATGTGAAATGGCATATACGCCCTCATCTCTTCTTTCTCTCCCTCTTCTTTGCCTAGCTTAGTCGCTTCGTCCCTCTGGATCTGCCGCCGAATGGTTGTGGGAACCGTTCACATTCGGATCAAACAAAGAGGCAAAGCGTTCACCGATTGAAATTTAACGTCGTATAAGTTTAATAAGGTACGACACCGTATTGGCTACGAGATTCACAAAATTCGTTCCTCTTTGAGAATCTGCTGTATACTATCACTTTTGTGAGGTGGTATATATTTTGATAATCCGAACTTTGATATTTTTGTACAAAAAGTATGCAATTTTTGTGCAAAAGGCGTGCAACTTTTGTGCAAAAGGCGTGCAAAATGTGTAGGTAGTGAGATGAAGTGGGGAAGTAGGCAACGTGCTTCCTTTCACAAGCCTCTTAGTTTTATAATAAGTATTGTAAGTTGTAAGAGGGTCCAATTAGGTACAGTGAAATTAGAATAAAGTTTTGTTGGGAACAATGACCTGCAATGTCTCTCATAAATTATTTTTGTATTGAGGGTGAGTGTTGCACCAGAGAAGACCTTCATTTTGCTTGAAGGAAGAGTTCAAATTACTCTGTCATTCAGTGGGATGAAGTAGGCGGATTCCAAAATACGATATCTGCAGTACGAGCCGAAAATTTCGTTGCGAGAAAAATAAAATTTATGGTATTATTAATTTATTTGAATATTTTTTCATTGTGTTGTTATTTACCTTGATAAATGAAAATAATATTAATAGGTTTCTGTGAACTGTAACAAAACGCAATCAACCAACTAAACTGGCGCTATGGTGACATGACTTGGAGCACTACTGTTCATGTTGGCGCGGACAAAGTCCAACAAGACACAGTATATGATGCGACAGTAAGGGTGTGCACGATGAAAAACTGACCCATCCGCGCTTCTTTCCAACTGCCCGCATATTTGCGGGTTGAATGAACCCAAAACTGTCAACCACCCACGGGTAACACATCTAGTTCAGATTTCAACCGCTTGGTTTGCGGGTGGGCCGGGTTTAAACCGCTCAAACCACTAATTCATTTTCTAATTGTTTTAAGACCAATTCCGGACCCACTTATTTATTTCCTCGTAATCAATCCGCCAATGACCCATTAACAAAACAATATAGACATGAATAATAGAAATGCCATTTATTTCATGTAGGATTGAAATTTATACATCAACACCAAAGTGAGACCCGGCTTGCCCAGATACATTAATGCTCAGGCGCGCAAGAGCGCGAATGACATGAGCAGGTTTGTGTTCAACTCGGGCACTATAACTGGAGATGGCCCGACCTATCTCAGGAGGGCTTACCGAGCTTATTCACGGGTCGTCTTTCACAAGACCAATATATCAATTATGTCCTGCTAGAGAGCTGGGACGATTGGGAACATGCTGAGTGAGCCTTTTCATGATTCAATTTTTTATTATAAGTCGATTAATTTGTAATAAATTTAATTGAGTTTATTTATGATGCATGAAAACTATAGAGTTCACTGAAGAGAAATGTGTTGGACTTGGATCGAACAAGTCGATGTGGGTGCATTAGGAGAAGACACTGTCAGAGGAAGATCTCTAGTTTTTGACCACTCCTGCCACATTCATCGACCAGGACAGATGGTTAGAAGTCATTTCTAATTAGATAGAGGATTAACACCAGAAATGAATATACAGGAATCACACTCCAGACAAATCAAAATTGATCCTATGTAATAAGAAACAAGTTATCAAAAAAAAATATTGTTATTGTTCATATTAATCGTTATCAGTCTTTTAAAATTTTTACTTTGCTTTAATTTTATTGTAATGTACCTTATGCATTCCTTTCCAAAGTGTGTCTTTTCAAATAAATAAATAAAACAAATTATAAAAATGTGAAATGACATATATTCTCTCATCTCTTTCTTCTCTTTCTCTTCTTCGCCGAGTTCAGTCGCTTCGTTCATCTGGATCCGCCGCCAAATGGTTGTGGGAACCGTTCACCGATTCGGACAAAAAAAAAGAAGCGAAGCGTTCGTTGATTGAAATTTAACGCCGAATAGGTTTAATAGGAACGACACCGTATCGGCTACGAGCTTCACAAAATTCGTTTCTCTTTGAGAATATGTTGTATATTATCAAACTTTTGTTGTGGGAACCGTTCACCGATTCGGATAAAAAAAAAGAGGCGAAGCGTTCGTTGATTGAAATTTAACGCCGAATAGGTTTAATAGGAACGACACCGTATCGGCTACGAGCTTCACAAAATTCGTTTCTCTTTGAGAATATGTTGTATATTATCAGACTTTTGTGAGGCGGAATATATTTTGATAATCCAAACTTTGATTTTTTTGTGCAAAAGGTATGCAATTTTTGTGCAAAAGGTGGGCAAAATGTGTAGGCAGTGGAATGAAGTAGGGAAGTAGGCAGTGCGCGTGTTTCCTTTCACAAGCCTCTTAGTTTTATAACAAGTATTGTAAGTTGTACGAGGGTCCAATTAGGTATATTGAAATTAGAATAAAGTTTTGTTGGGAACAATGACCTGCAGTAACTCTCATAAATTATTTTTGTATTTGTATCTTGCACAGTGAGAGGGTGAATGTTGCACCAGAGAAGACCTTCATTTTGCTTGAAGGAGAGAGCTCGAATTATGTTGTCATTCAGTGGAATGAAGTAGGTGTTCCAGAATGCGATATTTGCAGTACGAGCCAAACATTTCGTTGCGAGAAACATAAAATTTATGGTATTATTAATTTATTTGAATATTTTTTTCATTGTGTTGTTATTTTCCTTCATAAATGAAAATAATATTAATATGTTTCTGTGAACTGTAACAAAACGCATTCAACCAACTAAACTGGCGGTATGGTGACATGACATGGAACACTGATGTTCATGTTGGCACGGACAAAGTCCAACAAGACACAGTATATGATGCGACAGTAGTGGTGGGCACGATGAAAAATTGATCCACCCGCGCTTCTTTCCAATAGCCCGCATATTTGCGGGTTGAATAAACCCAAAAACGTCAACCACCCACAGGTAAGACCTCTAGTTCAGATTTCAACTGCTTGGTTTGCGGGCGGCCGGGTTCAAACCACTAATTCCTTGTAATCAATTGTTTTAAAACCAATTCTAGACCCACTTATTTTTTTCCTCGTAATCAATTCTCCAATAACCCATTGACAAAACAATATAGAAAAGAATAATAGAAATGCCATTTTGTTCATGTAGAATTGCAATTTATAGATAACACTAAAGTGAGACCCGACTTTCCCGGATACATTACTGCTCAGGTGCGCAAGAGCGCGAATGACAGGAGCGGATTTGTGTTCAACTCGGGCACTATATCTGGAGATGGCCCGGCCTATCTCGGGAGGGCTTACCGAGCTTATTCACGGGTCGTCTTTCACAAGACCAATATGGCGGATTATGTCGTGCCAGAGGGCTGGGAATCCTTGAAACATGATGAATGAGTCTTTTCATAATTCAATTTGTTATTATAATTTGATCAATTTGTAATTATTTTAATTGACTTTGTTTATGATGCAAGAAAACTACAGAGTTCACTGAAGAGAAATGTGTTGGACTTGGATCGAACAAGTCGATGTGGATGCCACGGGAAAAGACACTGTGTGAAGAAGATCTCCAGTTTTTGACCACTCCCGCCACATTCATCAACCAGGACGGATGGTTAGAAGTCATTCCTAATTAGATATAAGATTAACACCAGAAATGAATATACATGAATCACACACCAGACAAATCAAAATTAATCCTATGTAATAACCAACAAGTTATCAAGGAAAAAATATTGTTATTGTTCATATTAATCGTTTTCGTTCTCTTAAAATTTTTGCTTTGCTTTAATTTTATTGTAATGTAGCTTATGCATTCCTTTCCAATGTTTGTCTTTTCAAATAAATAAATAAAACAAATTATAAAAATGTGAAATGACATATATTCCCTCATCTCTTCCTTCTCTCTCTCTTCTTTGCCGAGCTCAGTAGCTTCGTGCCTCTGGATATGCCGCCAAATGGTTGTGGGAACCGTTCACCGTTTCAGACCAAACAAAGAGGCGAAGCGTTCATTGATTGAAATTTAACGTCGTATAGGTTTAATAAGGAAGGACACCGTATCGGCTACGAGCTTCACAAAATTCGTTCCTCTTTGAGAATCTGCTGTATACTATAAGACTTTAGTGAGGTGGTATATAGTTTGATAATCCGAGCTTTGATTTTTTTTGTACAAAAGGTATGCAATTTTTATGCAAAAGGCGTGCAAAATGTGTAGGCAGTGGGATGAAGTAGGAAGTAGGCAGTGCACGTGTTTCCTTTCACAAGTCTCTTAATTTTATAACAAGTATTGTAATTTGTAAGAGGGTCTAATTAGGTATAGTGAAATTAGGATAAAGTTTCGTTGGGAAGAATGACTTGCAATGACCTTCATAAATTATTTTTGTATTTGTATCTTGCACAGTGAGAGGGTGAGTGTTGCATCAGAGAAAACCTTTATTTTGCTTGAAGGAGAGAGCTCGAATTACGATGTCATTCAGTGGAATGAAGTCTGCGGATTCCATATTGCGATATTTGCCGTACGAGCCGAAAATTTCGTTGCTAGATACATAAAATTTATGGTATTATTTATTTATTTGAATATTTTTTCATTGTATTGTTATTTACCTTGATAAATGAAAATATTATTAATATGTTTATGTGAAATGTAACAAAACGCATTCAACCAATTAAACAGTGCAGTTCATGTTGGCGCGAACAAAGTCCAACAAGACACAGTATACGATGCGACAGTAGGGATGGGTACGATGAAAAATCGACCCACCCGCGCTTCTTTCCAACTGCCCGCATATTTGCGAGTTGAATAAACCCAAAACCGTCAACCACCCACAGGTAAGACCTCTAGTTCAGATTTCAACCGCTCGATTTGCGGGCGGGCCGGGTTTAAACCGCTCAAACCACTAATTCATTTTTTAATTGTTTTAAAACCAATTCCAGACCCATTTAATTTTAATTACCATAGTAGTCTTTAGTGATGTATTTTTAAGTAATTTGTATTCCTTTTTTTATAATTTTGAGAATAACCTTTTATAATAAACAAAATAAAAGAACATAAATAAAAATCAACTGAAAATCAAAAAATTTCTTTGAACACAAATATGAAAATTAAATTAACAAAATTGATGACATGAAATCAAACAAATAAACTGCAAATATAAATTTAAACGAATAAAGTAGATCGATAAACTAAAACAAGAATATATATATATATATATATATATATATATATATAGACAAAACTTAGATCTTGGAAATAAAACAAAAAATTAAAATTTGGAAAACAAACAAATGCACAAATCGAATCGACCACCTAAGAGTAAATCATGTATAAAAAATGAAACAAAATATAAGATTTTAAAAAAACACAACCAGCTACAGATTTGAACGATTAAATGAAGATAAATATAAGAAAATCACTCATCAAATATGTATACAAGATTTGGAGAATAAACCACAGCAGATATAGATAAATCTGGTACAGATAAAACAGTGATATGAGAAAACACAATGATTACAAAACGTGATATGAGAAAACACAATGATATGGGAATAAAGTGTTGAGATGAAAAGAAATCGTATCTTCTTCTTTTGAGTACAAAACGCTACCATTGATTATTATAAAAAAGAAAATAAATTAGCAAAATAAAGAAGAAAGATACAGCTTATTCATGGGCTCTCTATAAAACATGAAGGAGTATCGGGCGGGCCGGTTACTATTGCGGGCCTAGAAGTCAAAACCGTGGTCCGCGCTAATATTTCCGGGTTGAGGTTTATGAAACTGCGGCCCAACTGCAACCCGCTCGTTGGGCCCAAACGGGTTGCGGGTTGTGTATTTTTGCGGGCGGGCCGGGCCGAGATAAAAGAATGGCCACTCTATGCGACGGGCGGACACTATTTCCAATCTTGTTACATCGAAGGTTACGTCGATTTCATCTAGGGAAGCGGGACGTCGATCTATCAGGTAACTTGATTAATTAGTCATTCTAAATGCACACAAATTGCATTATATATAATTAAAACGTAATATATTTTAAATAAATATAATTAATATAAATAACTGGAATTATAATTAATAAACATGAAAATATAAAGGTTCTAACTTATTCGATTTACAGTTGTAGAAGTTACTGTTTCTCAAATACCATTTATGTCGATCTCTGCGGTCGTGGAAATTTCACGACAGTTCAACAAGCCATTGTCATCCTACACAGACACAAGTAATAACAACTTTATATTTAAATCTATATTGTTACGAAAAATGGCAAGAATCTTTTGTATATTATCACACTTTTGTGAGGTGGTATATACTTTGAAAATCCAAACTTTAATTTTTTTGTACAAAAGGCGTGCAATTTTTGTGCAAAAGGCGTGCAATTTTGTGCAAAATGCGTATGCAGTGGGATGAAGTAAGGAAGTAGGCAGTGCACATATTTCCTTTCACCAAACGAACATGTCAGATTATGTTGTCCCAAAGTGTTGGGATGCATGGACTTATGTTGGCAATGAGTGAGTTTTTCAAACCTAGCAATTCAATTCATTGTTATAAATTGATCGACGGTAACGCATTTAATCAGATTTGTTTGTGTTGTGTGTTATGGTGCTTGACAAAAATAGAGTTTGCGGAAGAGAACTGCATTGGAATTGAGTTAAATAAGTCCATGTGGGTGCCACAGGAGAAGAAACTGTCTAAGGGAAATCTACAATTTTTTACAAGTCCTGCCACATTCATCGATCAGGACGGATGGTTAGAAGTCATTCCTGATTAGATGTATGATTTGTACAAGAAATGAATATGAATCTAGACTCTGATTTTTTTTTGTAAAAAAGGTATGTAATTTTTGTGCAAGAGGCGTGCAATTTTTGTGCAAAAGGCGTGCAAAATGTGTAGGAAGTGAGATGAAGGAGGGAAGTAGGCAGTGCACGGGTTTCCTTTCACAAGCCTCTTAGTTTTATAATCTTATGGAAGGTCAATGATAGGATTGCAATTTATACATCAACATCATAGTGAGACCAGGCTTGCCCGGATACATTACTGCTCAGGCGCGCAAGAGCGATCTGAGTTTGTTATTAAAAGTCGATCAATTTGTAATGAACTTAATTGAGTTTGTTTATGGTGCAGGAAAACTAAAGAGTTCGCGGAAGAGAAATGCGTTGGACTTGGATCGAACAAGTCGATGCGGGTGCCATGGGAGAAGACTCTGCTGAAGGAAGATCTTCAGTTTTTGACCACTCCTGCCACATTCATCGACCAGAACTGATGGTTAGAAGCCATTCCTAATTAGATATAGGATTAACACCATAAATGAATATACAAGAATCATACACCATACACCATACAAATAAAAAATTAACCTCAATGTAATAAGAAACAAGTAATCAAGGAAGGAACAGTATAAATAGGGAAAGACATGTAATCGGATGGGTGGTTGAATGATAATGTGTAATTTCTCCTTTTCATAGAAATAGAGTTCTATTTTTTCTGTAATTTTCTTAGTTTTCCAGTAGAATCAGTCACAGTCGTGACAGTTTCAATTTCAAAAACTAAAATTGGAGAAGAATTGAAGAAAAGCTCGGTCTAAATTTTGGGTATTTTGTATAATGTATTTGAATTTCATACTTTTTCAAAATTGTATAGCACTGTAGTAATTATATATTTTTATGTTAATACACGTACCATTTTTGGTTTTCAATTTTTGTTTTACCTGATAGAAAGAAGAGAGAGATTTATTCCTCTGATACTATGATAGAAATAAGAGAGAGATTTATTATTGATGTGTGTGTAGTGAACTACAAGAAACCTCTATTTATAGATGTAATATGAATAAAATAGGAAACCCTAATATATGTGAGAAAGGAAACATAAATATAGGAAACTAAATATAGGAAACATAATATAATCTAACAGCCCCCCTCAAACTCAATGCGGTGAAACAAGAATTGAGTTTGAAGCTTGATAATATTGAGTTGGGGCGAGAGTTGCGACTGTCGAGGATGTTGTCGAAGTGATGTGGCGAGGATTGAGGATGGAGGATGCGCGCCGCTGTTTGATGTCTGATGTCTGATGCCTGATGCTTGATGATGCCTGATGCCTGTTGGCTGATGGCGAGATGACAACGGCTGATGGCATATAGATGATGCCTGATGCCTGATGCCTGATGCCTGCTGGCTAATGGCGAGATGACAATGGATGATGGCATATAGATGATGCCTGATGCCCGATGATGCCTGATGCCTGATAGCTGATGGCGAGATGACAACGGCGGATGGCATATAGATGATGCCTGATGCCTGATGCCCAATGATGCCTGATGCCTGCTGGCTGATGGCGAGATGGCAACGGCTGATGGCATATAGATGATACCTGATGCCTAATGCCCAATGATGCCTGATGCCTGCTGGCTGATGGCGAGATAGCAGCTGCCCGATGATTGCCAGATGCAAGATGCTCTTCTCTCACGTGCGGTGTCCGAATTACGGGATGTACACGTGTCGGTTTCCGGATTACGGGATAACTTTCCGAATTACGGGGGTGTACACGTGTCGGTTTCCGAATTACGGGATAACTTTCTGAACTACGGGGATGTACACGTTCGGTTTCCGGATTACGGGATAACTTTCCGAATTACGGGGATGTACATGTGTCGGTTTCCGGATTACGGGATAACTTTCTGAATTACGGGATTTTTGATTGATGAGTTGATAGGATTGCTTCGTGAGAGAAGATAAGTAAAGAGTAAAAAAAGAACCGATTGGTTTGAGAAAGAAAATAACAGAATAATGGAAAAGACAAAAAAAGAAGTAGAGACGATTGTCGAGTTGATTGTTTGTACGGTAATGCGAGAATGCGAGATTGGTTTTGAGATTGCGAGATTGATTGTGAAATTGTCGAGTTGATTGTTTGCGGAAGCGAGAGGCTAGAGATTGAGATTGAATTGCCTCGCCCACCCGTCAGAATCACGAATCATCGACGAGTGGGCAAAGCGATAAATTCATAGAGATTTGATCAAAGATCGATTATGGCTCTGATACCATGATAGAAAGAAGAGAGAGATTTATTCCTCTGATACTATAATAGAAATAAGAGAGATTTATTATTGATGTGTGTGTAGTGAATTACAAGAGACCTCTATTTATAGATGTAATATGAATAAAATAGGAAACCCTAATATATGTGAGAAAGGAAACATAATATAATCTAACATTACCTTTGGTCACTACACCATATTATTTTGGCGCCTGCGCACATAGAACACGAGCACATGCGTAAGCTACGGCAAGAACAACGCGTAATGAATGTGCGCTGTCAATATCTAAGGTAAGAACAACGCACATTAAAATGCGCAACTACAATATAACGACTGCGCACTTATATTTGAGTGATCAACTTTGGTTGTAGCCGTTATGAGACCGTTGCTAAGGACTGTGCACACTGTGAATGTGCGCTGTCCTTAGCTTGTGACTGCGTACATTTGGAGGGTGCGCAGTTGTTGTGTTTCTGCCTATAAATTGCAGAATGTTGGTGTTGTGTTGTGAAAGTTTGTAGAATTGGTATTTCTTCCAAAATTGAGGGTTCAATTGTATGTGGGGGAGATAAATTATAGAGGAAAATAAACGCATCAAGAATACTGGGGAGATATCGTTCGTGCACATCATTCGTCCATTATAAGGTATGTACATATATATATAGTTTTATTTCGAAATAAAATTTAGATATAGTAGTGTGATTTAGTAATTAGTAATTGTTTAAAATGTAGATAAAAAATGGATCAATCGTGGATGGGAATGGATAGGTCAACAAAAGCTTTCAAGAGAGGTGTTAGTAGTTTCGTAGATTTTGTAAGAGAAAATGCTATAGAATACGGCCCAGATCGATTCAACTGCCCGTGTTTGACATGTTGTAATTTTCATTTCCATGAGATGCCGACCATTTGTACAAATTTATTTAGGAAAGGGTTCGTGAGATATTATACAATATGGACCGAACATGGCAAAGTGAGAGAAGTCGGGGAGAGCAGTAACCAAGGTCTTCGTTATTCCCCTGTTCACAGTCTCGTGGTTGATCATGTTCATCAGTTCGTGCATGATGTAGACCCAGGTCGAGATGTTAGACTTGAACAACTTGGAGAAGCAACTAATATGGTGATTCAAGTAGATGCTGATGTTGCTAAAGCAACGAAGACAAAGTACAAACGGTTGGTGGCAGAGATGGAGAAACCATTGTATGATGGTAGCGATGATACATCGTTGGCTGCACTGCTGCAAATTTTGTCAATCAAACATAAGACAGGGATGACAAACACGACATTTGACGATGTAGCTGCGTACGTTTCCAGCAAGTTGCCGCAACCCAATGCGCATGTGGCAAACTACGCATTAGCGAAGCAGAAAATGAAGTCAATAGAATTGTTGTTGGTGAAATATGATGCATGTTACCACGGTTGCATATTGTACTACAAATAGCACATAAATTCCACAGAGTGTTCAGTATGTGGAGATTGTCGGTGCGAATACGCTAGAAGTTCGACTGTGGCAAAGAAGACATTGTGGTATTTTCCATTGGCGCCGCGTTTGCAGCGACTATTTTCCGTACCCGAGACGTCTAAGTGGATGTGTTGGCACGGGGAGCGGGAGAGGGTGGACGATAATACACTCGAACATCTAGCAAACGGGGAAGATTAGATTACGTTTGACATGACATACCTGTATTTTTTAGCAAACATTCGTAACGTGCGCCTCGCCATTGCAACTGACGGTTTTTGTCCATTCGGACCAAACACACCGCCTTATAGCCTTTGGCCCGTCAATGGCAATGAAGAAGGAATACAATCTGCTAACAATGCTGATATCTGGTCCGAATTCACAAGGTAAATGTTTGAATAATTTTATGAGACCACTGATTGAGGAGTTGCATGAACTATGACATCAAGGAGTTTCGACATGGGATGGGTTTAAGGATGAAGTTTTCTAAATGCATGTTGCAGTGATGTGGACTATTAGTGACTATCCAGGGCTATGAATGTTGGGTGGAATTCAGAAAAAAGGTTACAAGGTTTGTCCTTTATGCATGGACAACATTGATTCCACTCATAAACGGGGGAGAACGTCGTACTTGGGTGCACGCAGGTACTTACATCGAAGTCATCGATTGCGTCGGGCGAGACAAGCTTTTAATGGAACAGTTGAAGAAAGAGACGCTTCTCGTACCTGCTCTGGGGAGGAAGTTTTTTCATTCATATTGCAAAATGAATATCCAGTACAGAGTTTGGACCCATTGTTGAAACCCAGGGCCACTCGGGAGAAGTACTGTTGGACGCACAAAAGCATATTCTGACAGCTGGATTATTGGAAGACTCATCAAGTCAGACATGTCCTTGATGTGATGCATATAGAGAAGAATGTGTGCGACAATGTTATGAGCACCGTTATGGGAGTTGGTGGGAAGAATAAGGATGCTGAGAAGGCCTGATTCACGCTACAAGATTTGAACGTGCGACCGCATCTATGGCCTGTACATGGTAATGATGGAAAATGGGTTCTCCCTCAGGCAGGGTATGTTGTGAAGCCAAAAGATCGTGAAGAAGTACTTGACCATCTGAGGATGGTGAAGTACCCAAGTGGATATGCGGGAAGTCTAAAGAGTAAAATAAAGGAAGACAAAAGATTTTACGGGCTCAAGACGCACGACTGTCACGTGTTGATTCAGAGGATATTTCCTATTATGATTCGAAAATACGTCGATCCAGACGTGGTAGACGTATTAGTCGAGTTGGGAACATTTTTCCAGAAGTTGTGTGTCAGGGAGTTAAAAAAATTCACCCTCCTCCAGATGAGAGAAGACATCGCGATGATTTAGTGCAAGTTGGAGATGATTTTCCCCCCGACATTATTCACAATACAGGTGCACCTACCTATACATCTTGCAGATCAAGTTTTGCAAACAGGACCAGTTCACTTCACGTGGATGTTTCCGATTGAAAGGTATGAGATTTTTAAGTTATTGGACTAGTACGGTTCATTTCATCCTATATGAACTTGAATTTATGCTTTAACGTGCAGGCAACTCGGTGAGTACAAGAGAAGTGTGCGTAACATGCGGTATCCTGAAGGGTGCATAGCGCAACAATACTTGATGCACGAGTCCGTTATTTTTACTCGCATGTACCTAAATCGGGGTACCTCGTCCATTCCCGGCGCGTTGAATGCAACCATGGTTCATGACCTCTCGGTAGTGTCGCAGTTGATTGAATTGCGGAGCGTCGTTCGCAATTCAAAATTGCCAAGAGATGAGTTGTTTTGGGCCCAGTGGACAGTCACGGAGAATTGCGCAGAGATGGATACATTCGTAGACACGCATGAAAACTGGTTCAAAGGAAAACAACCCAATGGCAGCACTGAAGATCGGGTCATTTCCTTCAACAAAAAAATCGCAAAATGTATAAGTACTCAAATCTAGAAATCGCGTGTACTAATTACCTTTAAAATTTTAGACTTAACCCAACTTTTATTATTATTACGGATGCAAAATCCTGGGTATAAGAATGAATTGATGTTGCTTGCTCATGTACCCTAGAGTTCAAGCATATATTTGCAATGTACGGTAAATGGCGTGAAGTTTGTTTGTCAACAATTAGACGAAAGGAGAGTGAATCAAAATTCAGGAATAATGATAGAAGCGATCGACAAGACATATTTTGGTGTTCTTCTTGACGTCTGCGTACTTAAATACCCCCAGAGTTTGCATGTGGTTGTGTTCATGTGTAGATGGTACAATGTGAGCGGGTTAAGGCATGATCGGGGGTTGATGTCGGTTAACACGACAACTAATTGTCACAGGGATAACCCTTTATGTCTTGCCTTAAAGGCGAAACAAGTTTTTTATGTTGAAGATCCGAGAACTGGTCGTGGGTGGAAAGTTGTGAACTTTGTTAGCCAGAAGGGTTGTTACAACCCGAAGACACTAGCCCGCACAGCCGAAGAAGCCCCCGCGTACAAAGTGAACGAGCCTTACCAAGAGCCAAACACGAACAGAATTGAGATTGACAGGCCGAGAGGAATAACAATTGATCTTAGCGGTTTTCAGTTCCAATCAATTATATCGCTCGTTCAAATTGCCGACATACCACCAGACATAGAAGAATATAGTAGTAGTGCATCCGACAATAGCGATATGGAAGAGCATGAAGATTATATGTCTAATTGTAAGTGTTGTAATTTCGTTCATAATTGATAATAAATTTAAAATTTTGCAAACTTGTATAATTATAATGTCCCAATTTCAAAAAAAAATGTAGTTTGGACTAAAAATATTTCTTAGTGTTAAGGACGGCGCGCTTCTTAATGTGGACAGTGGTAACTTAAGGACGACGCGTTTTCATTAGTGTGTCGTCCTTAAGTGTAAAATGTTGACTATTTAGGTCAAGTACACATTTGACCTCAATTTCCGATTACGATTGAAATTATTTTTTTAATCGTAGGTGTTGATTATGATAATTTGTTTCCTGTGCATGAAATCGAACCCAATTTTAGTCAAATCGACTAACAAATTAGCCAAAAAATTGATGATCTCGGTATATATACACGTGTTGCGACTCATCTGGTACTTGATCGAGATCGATTTGAAAATAAAATTGTTCAATATTTTACTCGATAAAGAGAATCATATATTCGGTTTCATCCGTACATTTGGATTTGAAATTTTTTTTTTAGCAACATTGAATCGTCTGTTGATCTAGGTAATGAGATTACCAAAGTCATATCACGGACATCATCTGGAAGATGTTATTGGATGACCCGACCTCAAGTATGGCGCATAGATTAAGTCACCAACGTATACTCCGTCGTCGTGTGATCACTGCTTTAAGACCTTGGAGCGAGTGGCTCATGTTACTACGTTTAGTATTGGCATATATTTTAGCGCGAAGTCAAGATTTCAGACAACATGTTGCAACACATTTGACGTGACATACCGCGCGTAGGATTAGGAAAGTTTTCGATCTTTCCTGTTTGATTTTCATAAACGTGGGACAAAGTGAAAACGAGTTAATACAATATCAGGCAACGTCCAGCTGGAAGAATACACGCCAGCAAGGCTAATTAATGCAACAATGCCAACTTGTCAACTTGCCAATAATGCAAGTAGGCAAAGGAATTCCTATTTGGAATTGTATTTCCTATTTGGAGTTGAAGACCAATTAGTCAAGTAGAATTGCTATAAAAGCATGTGCTACCCCCATAGAAATTCACACCTTCTCTGTACTTAATTTCAGAGCTCTTAACCATGCAAGGCTGGCGGATTGAGAGACTAGATCTTTAGCTTGTGTGATAGCTAGTTGATGCTTGAAGTTGTACTATTGAATACCAAATAGTGAAATCTTTCCACTGGTAGAGTGCCCCCATACGTAGGTGCGGAGTCACAGAACTGGGTAAACAAATTGCGCGTCTTCTGTTTACTGTTTATTTATTTATTGTCCATTATCTACGATCAGACAAGTTGTCGAACCAATCGTTACAACATTGTGTTCGACATCTTGTCCCTGCTACGAATCAGAATTTTAGCTCACATGCACGTCACTCCATTAGTTTGACATGCCCTAACGTTGCCTGTAACAGGGTAGTCATAACGGGCATCGTTGGCTATTGGACGGACTGTAATGGGAGCGCACATTGCGTCCGAAGGGATTTGTTTCCCCATGGTGAGACATGGTGAAGGGTATGGTTCTGGGCCCATTGATGAGCATGACTGAGGAAGTGTGCAGCCGCACTAGATACGTCTCAGTCATCTCTAAATCAAGGAATTCGATCGAGTCGATGAGGATGACGGCTCTATACCTCATCTCGATCATATACGCATTAAAGTAAACAAAGGGTTAGTGATACATATGACAGAGAGGAGATATCGAACCGATCGATACCTCGTGGACATTGGGTAATCACTACATCTCTAGTGATGGATCGGGTGAAATGACATTTCACGCCGATCTGCCAATGGGTCACGGGCCTACACGGTCACACGCCAGTGACGAGAACCGAGCAACTCGATGCGACTCAAGAGGTCCAAAATAGGTTAAGTATGAAAATGGTGTAGACATGACAGGTGTGGTGTCGATCGACACCTTGGTGGTGTCGATCGATACACATCGCGTGTCTGGTGTCGATCGGTGCCTCGGCACGTAGGTGGTGTCGATCGACACCTTCCATTCCGAAAGGGTGTCGATCGACAGCCATGTCTGACGGGGTAAAAACCTAGGCTCTCACCCAAGCCTATATAAGGAGGACTTAGGGTGAGAGCCTCCTTAAGTCAAAAGGCACCGTTAATCAATACACCTAGAAAGTTCTAACTCTTGCATTAGAGAGTTAGGGTAGCGAGAAAGAGGTCCTACGACGATCTACTAGTCACTGGAAGGGTCTTGGCGTCGGGAATTTCGAGCCCAAGCGTGTGTGCATCCTTGGAGAGCGAGTTCGATCGAAACGCTTCAAGATCGGATTCGAGAGCTAAGTACAGAGACTATAAGAGGCAGACTCTCTAACTAGCTTGCCTTCTCATGATTCATCTAGGGTTATGCACACGATCCTCGAGAAATTTTCTGGTTAATTGATTATCCGATGCGCCTATAACTCGAGATTCCCCAACAGGTGGAAGAAGATTCTGGAGAAGATCAAGGAGGGGAAGCTGCTGGATCACAAACCGGCGCCAGGAGCCACAAAGCCGACGGGAGAAAGAAATAGTAGCCAAGCCGCGGGTGCGGGGTTTATCATTCCTGAGCAATATCAAGAATTGCTCGATCAAATTAAGTGAGTGAATACCCGCATTGACGGTCGTGAAAAATCAAGAAGATTACCAACAAGACAACGTGGCGTGATACGACGGCTTTGCAAGGGACCTCAGTGAGATCCTTAGGTACATGCAGAACAACTACCAGGGGCCGATGAACCAACAAGCCTACTATCGACAACAAGGTGGATTTGCAGTCCAGATGAAGACCGATGAGGCGAACTTCGAAGATGAAGAGGAGGATTCTAATGCTTATTTCATCCTTCACAATGATGATTGAGAGGTACACCCTCCTCTTGCTCATAGCATGCTTTAATAGTTTTTGAACGATAGTTTAGATTTTAGTTTTGGAACAATTGCTTTATTTTGGATTTCTTGCTTGGATACTTTTTGGATATTTGGAACTTCTTTCAGTTTGGTTCCTTTTGGATTATTGTTAGGGGCACTGTTTTGGTGTTTTGCTTGGATGTGATTTTTGGATGTCTTGCTTGTTGAATTGTGTTTTTTTGTGGAACTTGCTTTTGATCGATAATTTTCTTGGTGAGGACTAGTGTTTGTTGAGCCGCTTGGTGATTGGCAATGAGGATAACTACTTTTAGTTTGAGAATTACGCTTGTCCATGATAGGTATATGAGCTCGATTGAATTTGTATGAGTATCTTCACATGTGGAATACATCTTTGCTCTTGAACCCTTATTTATTCGATACATTACACAATTACACAATTGTAGAATTTTTTACATTCCCACTGGTGTATCGTGGTTAGAACTAGTGACTCGACCACATCCGGCTTCGGACCAAGGATTGGTCACCGTGGGAAGGAGATCGTAAGTCATTATTGGACCGATTGAGTCTAAAAAGCCACCCGATCAATTGATTCCGTAGTACCCTATTGAGCCAAAAAGCCTTTTTCTCATGACCCTGCACTACAAGCTTATGTGTAATTTTCATTTTTATATCCTAAAGAAATTTGAACATGTGCACGCACTTGCTTAGTTGTTTCGTTGAGCGTGGGGACATTTAAATGGTAGAGTATGCCAATGGAATGAAAATGCATAACTAGAATTGGGGGAAAATTGGCTAAAATTCACATGACTACTCGGTTTTATATGCACACAATATAATGGTGCAACGACATGGTAAAACAACTTAGAAACGTATCATTAGGCAATCTTGCCTCAACAAGGAGAAGGGAATGAAAAAAAATGTTAGTACCTTGACAAAAAAAAGGCTATCTACAAGAGGGTTTTTGGAGTTGAGGCAAAACAAAGGGAAGTGATCAAAATAAAAAAGGTGATAAAGAATTGAAAAAGAAAAAAAGAAGAAGGAAGTATTGAATAAGCCCCAATTAAAGACATGAGTTAAAAGGACGATGACAAAGATAGTTAGTGACTATATTGACGAATTGAAAGAGTTAGTGACATTGTGAATAAGAGTTTAAGTACTGACTCCAAAAGAAAAAAAGGGACGATGAGTGAGTTGAGTGGTAAGACATTTTAGGAGAAGAACATGCTTGAGGAGAGATTTGATGTAATGGGGTTTAGTGAAAAATGAGGCAACTTTGCGATGGTACACCACAAGATACACCTCTTGAATCACCAAACCACCCACCCGAACCTAAGCCTACGTTACAAGCCACCAAAGTCCTACATATATGAGCTCAATTTCCCATGTTTCCGACCATGTGATCAATAGCATATGAACACTAACGCACGAGGAGAAAGAGACCAAAGTGATGCAATAAGTGCTAAGATATGTAGTGCTTGAGGTAGATGATTGTGTTGTGAACATGTATTTCATGTGTTTTAATAGTCATATGCCTTCACTAGTTTATGTCTTGTCATGTATATTTTTGCACTCATATTGGTTGCACTAAGACAAATTCATCAATGTAAGCGCGCAAAAGAACCTAGGAATCAAGCAAGTCGTCGAGTGTTGTGTTAGTTGTTGGTTTAAGTGTTTTCGGCTGTGAGTGTTGGACGTGAAACCATCAGGAGAAGTCGAGCTCCCCCTACGAGGGATGGCCACAGGGTGCCTAACTCGGCAAAACAGCGCTTGTTCTTTTTTCTCTCTTTTCGGGGACGAAAAGTTGTTAAGTGTGGGGTGGTTTGATGTGGGTCATTTGTGACCCTTTCCGAACCCAAATATCTTAGCATACTTTTCACCTCGTTTCGGTCTTTAGAGGGTCATCGAGTGCGGAGATCTACCGTGGACTGAATTCATGTGTAGGAGCACAATTGGAGCGTATTTAAAGCAAAATCGAAGCAAAGTAAGAGATGGCTTACAACCCAAGCTACTGGCCAATTGGAGATCAAGATAGTGCCACGATCATAACACCGCAAAATGAACGAGGACAGGAGCTTCGCCACGATCTCCGCAACAACCATGACGATTCGGCGTTGCAACGGCAAAAAAGAGTTGTCACGAAGATGTATCGATTGTGAGAAAAGAAGGTGACAAAGACGAGTGTCACGGTCGTGACCATGACTAAATTCAAAAAGCAGTCACGATCTAGTCACGACGGCGTGACAAGAAGACAACGGTAAAAGGTTTTCACGATCGTTACACCCCTCGTCACGATCGTGACACGACCAATTTTCAGCTACATATGAATAGTTAAGAGCTAAGTTGACCTAGACACGCCCTACTTTACACACAACCCAAAGTCATCAACCTCCACCCATCATTTGCCACTTAAAACCCCTTACGAACACTATTCTATTGCTTGGGTTCAAAAACTCCGAATCCACCATCTCCTAGCTTGGAGAAAGAAGTTTCCACATCACTTCCACCATTGGAGCAAAGAAATCATCAAGAGAAGCTTATGTTTACACATTGAAGAACTCAATGCCCTCCATGGGCTCTAGTTTGCTTCTTTCTTCTTCCCTAGCTCTTTCCATTTCCTTTTCCATGTATTTCACTTTGAGCACCATGCTCGTAGGCTAAACTCCTACACCCATGAGTGCTATATTATAGTAAGAGATTATAACTATCTAAGTTTGATATATATTCATGTTTGAGCACATGCTTGTGAGTTTACTTGGTTTTAATTCTTGATGATGGCTT
This sequence comes from Geranium rotundifolium, assembly GCA_963920655.1. Lineage (NCBI taxonomy): Eukaryota > Viridiplantae > Streptophyta > Magnoliopsida > Geraniales > Geraniaceae > Geranium > Geranium rotundifolium. The sequence continues at coordinate 24,926,435 of OY987321.1, forward strand.
ATACTATTGTTTGTGAGAGCACGTGATAATATGTATTTGAATCTTACACTTGAACATGACTTGAATGTTTACTTGTGAGAGCTTGTATGTATTTGTGGTTATGCTAGAGCTGTGCGAGAGAAAAGTTTAAGAGTGAATATAAGTAGACTCAAAGGTTTAGAAGCAAAACTTCAATCTTCGAATCGAAAATAGTTGTGCTTAATGCTTCCTAACGTCGATTATAACATCCCGAGAAGGTAGTCGACGTTAGAAAAGACTTAGTTCGAGAGGATAAGCGCTTACAACTTAGATCGCTTGCATTGCTTGATAGTGAGTAGTTGATAACTTGGATTGGCATGTCGCAATCGGTCTAGCATCCGTAGTGGCTAGTTACTTGTGAAATATCGTGTTTATTGCCTTTGTTTCGCTACATAAATCTTTTAGTGCTTTTCTAATATTGCTCGCGTGAATGAATGTGTGCTAGTTAGTTACTACAATCAACCACCAAAAATTGTGTATTTTAATACTTTTTACGACTTACCAAATGGATTGTTTATACAAAAACATCAACAAGTTGATTCCTGAGAGTTCGACCCGATAAAACCAGAAATACACAAATTACTTGAACGATTAAAGAGCGATCTTTTCTTGCCTTTCATCCTGTTGCACAATATTTTAAATAGGGCTCGAACTAGTTAACATCATGTAGAGCCACAACCTTCACCTCATACGAATGGAGAAACCCCATGATCTTACTGCATAACGCATTAAACCGGTTTCCTCGATCAACTCTACGATCGATATGGTAGTCGTGAATCTTTAGTAATCCAAGTCTTTCAAGTTCTTTGTGCTTACTAGGATCAGCACATCGACGCTAGAGAACCACTGATCCCTCCCACTACCAAGTCCAATGGGACACCCCGATGACGTATTGAAGTTTAAGAAAACCAAGACTTCCTAGTTCGACATGCTTACATAAATCTGCCCTTCGACATTTGAGAGCTCAGGTTCCCTCCTAGTACTGAGCCATCAACTAACCAAAAACCGCAGTAAGCAAATCGACAGAATTTTTCCTGCCATACCTCCGATAAGCCATGTCTGGGTCTGTTTTCTCTCGCAGCACCAATCTCCACCGAGCTTCTCTGCCCAACCCCCGCTGGCCCCCTCCCGGACCCTTCTCCTCTCGCAGATGATACCGAAATAATATACTCCCAACTTTACCATCGCAAAGTCACCGTCCCTCCAAATCACACCGCTCTTTCAACCGCTGGAACACCGGTAGCTCAGTCGCCCAACGCCGAGTACGATCGCAGACCGCTGATGACCGCGTAACTCGACAAATAGTCGAGACAGAGAAAACCCTAAAAATAAGGTACTCGCCGCTTTAATTGATATATGTTTGATCAGACAACAAATATTCTCTAATTAATACAATTGTACGACTAAAAAGTAATGAAGTAAATGGAAAAAACCGGAAATTCACAAGAAATTAAGATATCCAGAATTTCTCTCAAGCAAAAGAGATAATGAAGTTCTAGTCATCTACACCGACTCATGCTTTTGCTTTTTGTATCTCTTTTGTTTATAAGGTTTGAACTTTGATTTGAAAAACCCCAACTCCTTTTTCCCTCCTCACGAATTATTTGTTATCTTTTTAAATAAAGTTCTCTTAATTTGGTTATAAAGAAAACATGCATTTGATTAGACCCCGTCCAATATAAAAGTAATCTACAGATATAATGTTTTATCATCTTTTCGAATAAATAAATCGGCATTAATTTATTAATGAGTTGTAGTAATTTATTAGATGTAATTTGATATGTATCATTATGTGTGTCATCATTAATAGTAGAACTACAGATCAGAAAGAATTATATTGAATGTGTCCCTAATCAGTCAAGCTTCATTAAGAAGACGACCATGGCAAGTCTTTATGATCACGCTCTACTGATCATGGCAAGGTAGTGCCGGAGTTAGATCATAGGTATCATCAGGGAGATGGTATTGGACGACCCGATGGTGAGTATGCAGCATAGATACTGTCATGAGCATACTCATATATCGTATATTGTCATTATATCCTAAGACCAAAGAGTCTTTGTGATCACTATGTGATGAATCTCTAAGTTTGACCTAGTCTAGCGTTAACTGTAAAATGGTAACCATAAGGGCTCTGATTGGCTTAGTTTTGAATTACATGAGTGAACTCGAAAGAAGGCTGAGGAATTTATCACTCATACTCCGGTATGAGAATAATATATGTTTAGGCCACTTGATGAGTATGACTGAAGAAATAACATGGCCATGCAGGTTAAATCGAATCATCGATATTCACGAACGTTGGGTAATCATAATGTTTTGTTAGAGGCCACTTATGATGGAAATGGCAAAATGGTAATTTTGTCAGTCTGCCAACGGGTAGTGAGCCTAGAGGGTCACACACTTTAAGTACGGTATATGAAAAAACAGATTTGGGTAGAAGATTGGGAGAATCCGCCTTTCAATTTAATTAAATTGAAACCGAAGCGGTTGATTTCTGGCCTAGGTTTATAACCAGACAGTTGAGGAAATCAGATTGAAGGAATTAGATCGGTTTAGCTAAACCGTTTAATTAGAACCTAATTAAATGAGTTTAATTAGACTTTAGCTAAATGGCTTTAAACTCATTCTTAATATTAATTATTATTATAATTAAATTAAGATAATTATGAGAGTTATTTTAGAAATTTATTTAGTGAAAATCAAAGATAATTATAATATGATTTTTCACGAAATCCCTCCCTAATTCACTCTCTAATTTTCGACCCTCTCTCCCTTCTTGTGCTGTCCCTCTCTCTCTTCTCCATAGCTAGGGTTTTGTTTGATTCTATACACAAGACTAGCATATTTGTGTGTAGAAACCTTAGAGTAATAAGGTGTCGTGCTTGTGTGAACGATCTAGAGAAACATATCTTTGTGTTTTTTTGATTCGAAAAAGGTATTTTTCAGATTTGATAATTTTATGTTATTGCTGGAATTTTTATCACATGATAATCTTAGTTCGAAATCCATGATTCGTTTAATGTCCGTTGCATGAAATTGATTATAAGAAACCCATGGATTTCCTTCCGAACAAATATGTATGATTGTTAAAAGCATAGGGTAGGTAAAAAATTAAATAGGAAAATCAATAACATATGTGCTCAAATAGGATCCAACGTCAAAATCTTATTTTTATTATACCAAAATAAACCAAATGCAGAGAGGAGATTACATTAGTAGCACCAAGAAATAATGCTAACTAATGTCGATTAAAAAAGTTGATCATAGGAGCATAAACAATATGAGTAGCATTGGAAGCGAAAACATAATCAGCATGAGCGAATTTATATTCACTTAGTAACAAGAGCTCGGCATCAGGATGTAGTTCATCAATTAGATGCTCCAAATCGTCTTCATCGGATACCTGGTGGAAGCGTCCAGAAACCATCATCGTAGGGAGACCATACGCATATGTCCCAATTTCGAAAGCCAAATTCTCATCTTTGCCATAGTCGAACTTGTTCACACTTGATTTTCCGACCACTGCAATCAATAATCTCATTTACCTTAACTATTTATCGGCCAGAAAGGTTCAGAACTTATCATATATGTAGGGGGACACGTGGCAAAGTCCAACATGTTATACAACATTGCATTACATATTCTACATTGTTTCCTTTTTGCACACGTCCAACATTTTATACAACATTGCACTGCATATTATATAATTCAGACGTTTTGACATTTTTTCCTGGTTTGTAGATGATATCTCCTATATATATATACACACACATATTACACTTACTCTGAGATATATGGATCATGTTCTTGAACGAAGTAGACTGGAGTTGCAATTTCCCCAGAGCATTCCGATTGATGCAACAATTGTAACCTATATGAACAAGTCACATGTACATCAACTTTGAGGAAATAATATAAATGTACGAGCTTGGATTAAAATTAATTAAGAAAGTGCCGGTTAAGTCGTTGAGCAAGTCTCTGCAGTCGAAGATGTAAAAATATTCACCGTCTGAACAAATATTCTCCACAAAGACAGCAACTTGTACATATAATAAAAAAATTATTCTTCTGATCCGTCACAAGAAATCAATCAATTTTATGGAATTGTAATTAATCATGAGCTCACCTTTTGGGATCAAACTCGTGCAAGCCTTTCCCGTACTCTTGCTGCTAATTGATAAAAATTAGATATCGATTTTTGAAATAAACAATTATTAAATTTAAAACAGAAAATAGGCTTTAAATTTTTTTGCTTTAAGCCTCACTAATCATTAAGTCGGATGATATTCACCGTATCTAAGATGGATGCTGAAAAGTTGAAGAAAATTGGAATCATGTGTTCGAGAAAAGCAATCGGGCCAAGAAAAGCGACTGATCTCAAATGATAAACTCTAACACATTATTCTTCGAAAGAGGAGCAATAGCCATCAATGAGCCCTGAAATATAATATTTTGTTATTGCATTGGGGTTCATGAATAAATAAGCTAAATTAATTATAGGTATTTAAAACATGTATATATAGTGTACGTACTAAAGAATGACCAACAAAATGCAGATCCTGTCCAGTGTGATTGTGGACATAATCAACTGTAGCTGGAAGATCATTACAACCCAAATCATACCATGACCAGTCCCAATAACTCTGTCATGTATTGAATAAAGCATTATTATTAGTTTATTTAGGGAGGAAATTAATAATAATCAATATAATTAAATTAATTAATTTACCGGATCACTAGTATTCAAGGAAATGTGTTTGCGGCTGAATCTAGTCCCTCGAGAATTGGCAATCCACACATCGAACCCATTATCAGCCAACACAAACGCCAATGATTGATTCGGCGGATTCACGAGCCACAATGATCCATCCATAAAGAGGCCGTGTTGTAACAAAACTGGTGGCCTTGTCGCGTTATTTCCATACCTGCCCCGAGGGATCCTCTGGAGGTTAAGGATGTAGCCATCTCTGGTCGTCACCTATAAATCAATAACGACGACGATTCATATAGTAATTATTGAACAAGCTAGCTATAGTAGGAAACTAAATAATGTACTTACGGTGTGTTCTTGGCAAGCATAGCCTTGTGGCTCGACCATTGACCCACACATGGTATCGTTTGTGGATCCGTATGACAAATCACTACTCAGCAACAAAACCACTGCAACAACTAGTGTGGTCGTCGTCGCACACATAATGTTGTTGTGATTAGACATTTGTGCTCTCCTAGGTACGTACGTAGGAGATGAGTGGCTTTTTAATATATATATATATATATATGTGGGTGACCTTAGCTTCTTATGGAAAGAAATAATTGTTATACATACATACAAGACAAGAAATCACTTAAATCACCCTAATGTGATTTCTGATATTAATTCATTCATTCTCAATTTCACTTACTTTAGGAATTTAATTTTGTCATTACATCGTGCATTGATGATGAGTCCAAACCTCAAATCAATCTCGCGAATTTCATAATTAAATTTCATATAGCGAGTAGGGCCGTTCATAATTTGTCCGCACCGAGGATACCAAATCGAACCGGGCTATTCGATATCCAAATCAATCAGTTGCAATCGATTTGGTTTCTGATTCAACCGAAACTAGTCCAGTTCTGTTGATGGAGTCAAATGAACCGAAGAACCGGTATTAGCTTTAAAAAAAGTGCACCTGAGGAGAATCAAACCTTCTTCGGGTTTTATCACACATATTTTATTATAGATATCGTATTTACTTGTTAAAGTCAAATAAAATTGTGCAGTTACATTAATGAGGTGACGCTTCACCTCCTTTTTTCGCTTCAATTTCTCCTTAGATAGTAAAGTCCAACATCGTTTAAAGATGAATTTTACACCCCTCCACTCTTTTATATATAGAGTTTATTTTTGCACAATTTAATAAATTTTGTGTTTTGTTTGACTGTGGTTAAACATTTAAATATAAATGGATCTCTTTTGGTCTATATTTATTTATGGGTCGAACTAGAATACAAATTAGGTAGTAGCATATAAATGTCAAAACAGTTCCTAACCGTCTGATCTTGTAATTAATGGATGAGATTTATGATGACTCATCAATGACACACTAATGTAATTATGAATTAATTGAGAATTTATTTTGGTCATTTGACATCAACACAAGAGCATAAATGTATTTTTATACAATTAATTACTTTAATTATTATTTCTTAATTTCAATATTTTAAAAAATAAAATCATTTGACCGTGTATTTTTCTACATTTAGCTACTTTAATTATTATTTCATAATTTCAATATATTTAAAATTGGATTCATTTGACAAATAATTATGAAATTACTTCATGATTTCGTCGTTCATTAAATCAATTTCATCATGATAGTTTCAAATTATGGAATCAGTCCATAATTTCGTCATTCATTGATTCGGTTTCATCATGTTTTATATTTCAAGTTTCACGTTGTTTAAATTATCAAGTTTCATTGTGTCATTCGTCATGTGTTATTGTTCAATTCGTCATGTGTTATTATTCAATTCATCATGTGTTATTGACAAATTCAATGTGCTCGTCAAGTTTCATTATCTTATTGGTTTATTAAACCGGTGTAATTGTGTCATTGTCAATGTTTCTTGTATCATTGTCCATGTTGTTCGGTTCACTTGAAAGGATTTAATGGTTACAAGCGAGACTTTTAACTGGTGTAATTGTGCAGAGAAGAAGCCAAACCATTTTCCATGAGAACACACCATTTAATGACAAATAAACATCCAAATTTCATCTAAATAAATATTCAATCTATCATGAAACTAATCAATTCAATCAAAAATGCAAATGCATTTCAACTAAATACATCAAAACTAACCAAATCAGAAATAGCAATTACCGTAGAATTTGATATACCGATGCAGTAAAATGTGAACCAACCTCAAGCAACATAATTCGTTCACTAGCGGATCCAAACTGGCGAGAACGAGATTTGGATCGAGGAAAACGAGGCTGAAACGGTGAGGGGCGGCGAGACAGGGGTGAAGGACGACGAGGCAGATGCATGAGCACGGCGATGCAGCGAGGGCGACGACGGAGACCTCATCTCAGTGACGCTTTCCGTCGAACTTTATCGAGTGACCTACCGAGACAACAAAAATATTCCAAAAATCAAATGGCATATGAAACATGCACGCTGAAATATATGGTGATGACGCTTGAAACACAGATCAATTATACATGGCACATTTGCATACAATACCATATGGTGTTGATGACAAATTAACCAGATATGTTGTTATATACTGTATCGATGAACATTCGCTCTCTGGATCTAGCCTATTTTTAGCGTGAATCGCTGAATGATCGGGGTTTAAATGCGCGATCCCGCTTTAAATGCGCCTATTTTTAGTGCGAATCGTTGAATGGTCGAGCTTTAAATGCGCGATCAGCACACATAATATGATGTTATACAATTCAACACAGAAGGTTATACATTAAATCTGATATTGGAATGACAAGCGTGCCCTTATCTCTCAGTCTGTTTGTGACTAACGGGGTTAGCGAATCACTCCGTTACGTATCGCTTAATCGTCGCGGGCAAAAAAAATGAATAGGCAGATGAGGATTTGAACGTTTAAACACTTTGATGGATTTTGTAGTGAAATACATACACACACGTGTATATGTAATGTATATATGCCCACTCATCTCAAATCTCAATCTCTTCCATGTGTCATGTTCTTTTTGTAACAGTTTATGAGTTTACGGGGAGTTTTAAAATAAATTCATACTATAGTTGTCCATTTCTATTCAGGATCTAATTCACCCGACGACCCAATTCATATATATATATATATATATATATATATATATATTCTCAAACCAATCAAAGAAAAATATATTGAGTTTGTTTTCCAAAACAAATTCGTAAAACGTCTTTTGAATCTCTATTCTATGATCTATGAAATTTTTGAAAAACCATATCCGTTTTTCAGAATTGTGTGATCCATAAAAATCATTTTGTAAAAGGGTTTTGTCAACCTCAAAGGTACTTTGAAGAACATTTATTTCATTTGCTATGTTTTGGGTAATAACCGAAGCGGTTGGAGAATCAGGTGAAGGAGGGTTCTGTTCTTGGTTTGACTCAATGTAGACTGGGTGAGCAACCTGGGCTGTACAATCAATGTTTTCCATTGAGGAGGAATGTGGTTCATTATTAGGAAAATTTTGGTAGTTACGAGATATGTGTATAGGTTTGGGAAGGTTAGATCTAGGGGGTGTGAGATCACTAGATCTGTAAGTATAATTATTGATAGAAGATATCCTCGAAATCCTATCTAAGTTAATGGAATCGGAAGACGAGACATCAGAGAGGCGAGAACTAGTACTAGATCTCGGTCTATCAAAGCTTATTTTTACCTTACCGTCTAGGTATTGAGTTATGTTGTTGATTTGAGCGTTTGGTTCCGGCAGTACTACATCTGGTTTTGATGGATCAGTAGCCCCGTCGAGGATCCATTCTTCTGGAAGTGAAACATCTCTCCACTGGATCGGTCTTGGAACAACTGTATGTGCTTTGGATAAATCTGTCTCAAGAATAAGGGTTTCACCTTTGGTTGCTTGATGTTTGTAGTTTGAATGAAAAGATGTCATCATAGCTTTATAATGGATTTTAAAAATTAGAGCAACTGGAATAGACCCTTCGATCATCTTGTAGTTATGTAATTTTAGTTGGAGGATCAAGGATTTTAAAATATTTTTGTCATTTAGAGAGATAGTTAAATCTGGGTAACAATCAAACGAAACAGGTCCTCTACAAAGACTAGACTCCACCGTTCCTAGTAGAGAATCGTCAAAATTTAGATGTCTAGCATCTCTTAAAGCTGCTAGGACAGAAGTATTGAGACCTTCACGTGTCAAGGGTTTGAGTGCTACTTGAACTAAACCGATGTGTATGTATCGATAGCCCTTGTTTTGATGTTGTTTTAAAGTAGTTGGAGAAAATAGGGTGATATTTTCAAAAGGTTTTGAAAGCTGGATATCTCTTTCTTCAGTTTTAATTGTGAAATCATTTTTAAAGAGATTTAATCTATTTGTTTTGTAGATTTGAGTTTTGTGAACTTTTGGGACATCCCAACTGTTCAAGTTTTGTTCAAAATCTTCAATAGTGATTTCTTCACTACTGATAACATTTTTGTTTTTAGTAGAAGTAGTAGAGGAAGATGAAATTGAAGAGCTCCTACAAAAGATAGAGTCCATAGTAGAAAGTTTTGAAAAACTGAGTTAAACAAGTGCAAGAAGGGAAAGTAAGCGAGTGCAGGTGTTGCTACAGTGGGTAGAGCTTTAGCGGACTTGTTGCCTAAACTAGGTCTTACAGCCGACACTACTACCCCAAAACGACTCACAACAGATGCAAAATGCCTAATTTAAACCTACGATGCAAGTGATTTAAACTTCAATTAATCCTTACCAACTCTTTGCCTCTGATACCAGGATGTAGACAGGAGCATATAAACTTAAACGTAGAGTGTTTCAAGAGAAATAAAATAACAAAATTAAAACTAAAATAATGAAATTAAAACGAAAATCAAGGGTGGTTCCTGGGACAGTAAAATCAAGTTTTCTAAGAGGCGAGTGCTCTGCTTCAACTGGTCCATCAGTTGTTTCCCAGATAGGCAACCTTCTCTTAGTATTGACAGGAAGAATTGTTTGAAAAGGATATGTAATATTTTCTTGAGAAGCATATATCTCAAACCAATCAAAGAAAAATATATTGAGTTTGTTTTCCAAAACAAATTCGTAAAACGTCTTTTGAATCTCTATTCTATGATCTATGAAATTTTTGAAAAACCATATCCGTTTTTCAAAATTGTGTGATCCATAAAAATCATTTTGTACCAGGTCAGTGTAATAGCACTCTTAATTACAAGTATAAACAATAATTAGAATATTAGGAGCAAAGCATATGAATAAGTACATATTTATTTCATATGAAAATTAGAGCAAGAACAATAGAATAAGACTTACACAAATTAAAGTTTTGTAGCGGAAAGCTTGAAAAGTAAAAGACTTAGAAGTAATTCAAGGAGTAGGCTAGAAAGGAGAGAAAGTCTTGCATGAAAAATGTTGTGTCTTCCTCTTGAAATGGAGTGCCTTTTTATAGCTAAAGATCAGCCCCTATTCCATCACGGGAGGAATATTATGCATAATGACTTCAAGACTCCAATGGCTCACCAATCACTTCATGCCTCCCACCAATGTCTCCCACTAAGTCTCTGATCATAAATAGTGATTTACTTTTCACTATTTACGACACTTATCATAAATAGTGATTTACTTTCACTATTTACGAAGTTTTCAGATCTGGTTTTGGATACAGACCGGTTTTGGATACGGGTATACCGTAATTACAAAATACAAATACGAAAACAAATACAAATACAAATTACATTTTGTAGTATAATAATTTTTTCTAGAACCCCGAGTTTCCAAAGAAAGGGGGCTGGCAGATTTGAACCTCTTCGTCCTCGGCATCATCGGCAAGGTTGATGGATGCTGCTGAGGAAGCGCTGGATCCCGATTCTTCTTTTGAGGAAGCTTTTGAAGGTCCGGGCATGCTGGAGAGGATTTGTTGGAGGATATTTTGATATTCTTCTTCTGTTTTTGCTGCGGCGAGTGATGCTTGGGCTCTCGCACGCTGGGCTAGGAAAAGAGTTTGGCCATGAGAAGCTTGGCTACCCCTTTGACGAGACTTTGCAATCCAGTCGGTGATGGCTTCTGTGGTCAAGGTTTTAGGAATGTTGAAAGCGGACCACCATTTTATCCGAAGCTTTCTCTGGATAATAGGGATGGAGCCATCACGATTATGGATAAAGGTCCAAGAGAGGACCCAAGGGAGAAAGAAATGGATAGAGAAGAGGCACAGAGGGGGGAACCTGGCTTCTTCGGGAGTAGGATTATAGTTTTTTGAAAATGTTTTGAAAGGCTCCATCACATCAGTGTGAAGATATTCATCTGAGGAACCAAAGAATCTCCACCACTGGGCAAACCAGTTAGGAAGTTTTGCTGGGTCAATAGACTTGTTATTGAAGTAAATCAACCACGAGTGAGAACATGTGGAATTTTGAATGTAAAAAGTGTTGTACCACGCATATATGTAATCCCAATAGGAGTACGTGCAACAACAAGGGACGGTCGTTTTGAAGGAAGAGGGGAAGGATTTGCGAGTTGAAAGAGGAGCTCCCCAATCCTTTACACTTAGAATTTTTTGGATTTTTACAGTGGAATACGAGGGGGAGGACGAATCATTTTTGAAAAAGTGTTTGAACTCCACAGACTTTGTGTCCTCGAGAATACTCTGGTAGTATACTGAGGGTTTTGAAATGTCATGTGGTGCGAAGAACCAACCTTTTGGAAGTAGATTGGCCGCAGTCTTGAAAGGATCAGACTCCAAACACCCAGGCTCAACGGTGAGAACATTGAGCACATTTAATTTGTCAATATAAGAAGATTTTTGGGCTCTTGATTGGGTGCCAACCACAACCTGAGCACTATTTTGAGATACCGAAATATTTTTTGAAGAAGAGGCATCGCCTTTCTCTGGTTTTGAAAATATTTGAGAAGGGTTTTTAGGGGGAGATGAAATCTCCTTCTCAGTTTTTAAATTTTTGATGAGGCCCTTACCTTGTGTCACTATAGGGGCAGACATTGCCTGGAGCTTCCTAAGTAACTCAGGTTGCTCAGATAGGCTCATGAGCCACTGCTGAATACTTGGAGGTTTTGTATCATCTGATGAGGGTGTTTGGTCTTGGTTTTGTTTCGTTGTATCTGCATAGGTTTGGATTGGTTTTGCTGCAGAAAGGTTTTGGGTTGGTGTTTCTACTTCTTTCTTCTTACGAGGCATGGGCTTTTTGCTAGGATCTGTTTTGTAAGAATTCACGAGTTAGGAAATCTGGTAGGGAATTGGAATCTCCTCGAATGAATTCAATGTCAAAATCAAAAACACTTAAAATAGCTTGCCATCTAGCAAAAATTTGTTTCGAAGCAATGTTTTGAACATCCTTTTGTAAAACTTCTTTTGCAAACTTACAATCAATACGAAGAAGAAATTTTTTGTTTAGAAGGTCAGATTGAAATTTTGAAATGCACAAAACAATACTTAATATCTCTTTTTTGATAGTAGAGTAATTTACTTGCGTATCATTCCAATGACCAGAAGTATATGCTATGACAGACTCTTTCCCCCCCATGTTTTGCTTTAAGATACCTCCGTATCCCATATCACTAGCGTCTGTTTCGACTATCTTAGGAAGGTTGGGATCGGCAAGATGCAGGCAAGGGATGGTGAGGACTTGCTTTTTAATTTTTTGGACAGTCTTTGTATGTTCTTCGGTCCAGGGTTCAGGGTTTTTTCTTAACCTATTATGCAGTTTTTTTGCTAGTCTATTAACATTTGGGCAAAAATCTAAAACATAATTCAGACTACCAAGAAATCTTTGCAATTGGGTTTTGTCAAGAATTTTGTCGGGAAATTTGTTTGCAAAATGTAGTGATCGTTCAATTGGTGCAATGGTACCACATGAAATATTATGTCCTAAAAAGCGGATATTAGTTTTGAAAAGAGATATCTTTTTTGCTGAAACAACCAGACCACTCTTCTTTATTGCAAAGAAGAACGTTTTGAGATGTTTTATGTGTTGTTCTACAGAATAAGAAAAGATAAGCACATCATCAATATAAACTATGCAAAAGTCGGAGTAAGGATTAAAAATGTCATTCATAATTCTTTGAAATTCTGAGGGGGCATTTTTTAATCCAAATGGCATGACATTCCACTCATATTGTCCAAACGGGACAGTAAAGGCAGTTTTATATCTGTCTTTAGGATCAATTTGTATTTGCCAGAATCCTGATTTTAAATCGAATTTAGAAAAAACAAAAGATGAGTGTAGTTTTTGTAGTAAATCTTTTTTGTTTGGAATCGGATAACGAATCCATTTCAGGGCCGCATTCAAAGGTTTGTAATTGATTACTAACCTAGGAGTGCCACGTTCTATTTCAGATGCCTTGTTAACATAAAAGGCAGCACAAGACCAAGGAGATCTGGATTTTGTAATTAATCCCTTAGTTTCAAAATCTTTTTGAAAAACAAGTTTGCTCCGATCTACCAAATGCTTTCTGGAATAGGAAACAACACATGGTGGATCTTCCTTATGAACCTGATTTCAATGACAAACTAATTCCTACAAAGGCTCGTCCCATTCAGATGAATGCTGACATATATATATATATCATGAAACATGCCCACTCATCTCAAATCTCAATCTCTTTCACGTGTCATCTTGTAACAGTTTCTGAAGAGTTTCTAAAATAAATTCATACTAGAGCTGTCCATTTCTATCCAGGATCTAATTCACCTGACAACCCAATCCGATTGACGTGAGACTTAACAAAACCGATTGAAAATCGGATTGATCCGAACCCGACATGAAGTGAATCGGGTCTCGGGTGTGATTTTCAAAACCACCGAGTAACTCGTCTCACCCGATGCCCACTTCACACAAAGGGCCAGTCCACAATTCTTTCCCAATCCCAAACCAACCAGCCCATCAACATTAATGAGCAGGCCAGCCCAACTCGTGATTTAGCCTTTCAAAGAAACACAGAAGCTTGTAAACGTTGTAAAACGATTGTACGCTTCCGATGTGGGATGCAAAACAATGAAAGAAAAGTTTGAGCTCTCATTTGTACATGTGGCGCGTCCTGGGCCATCCATCGTGAACACTCTAACCGATCTGAGCCGTCCGTTGTTGGCGATGTGGACGAAACTCCTCCAACCACGACCTCAGCGATTTGGTGAGTTATCTCTCTACCTCTCTCTCCTCACATTAATTATGTCGTCCTTCTCCTCTCTCGAGCTCTGAGAAAAAATCCTGACCACTCTCTGTTTCTCTCTCTCGACCCGTCCTCTCCTCGTCGTCCCTACCCTCCATCAGTCGTCATGTCCATCCATCTCACTCACAATGGCTTGATTAGGTGCTACCTGTTGCAAATCGAGCCGTTGGAGGAGTTTTTCTCCACCACCACACTATAAATCGAGCGATAGTGGAGAGGAGAATCTACAACATCTCGATTCTCCAGTGGAGCCTCAAACTACCTTTGTATCCAACGCTAGAAGAGGTGGACGACGACGAACAACATGTCTTCAAATCTAGTTAGTGTCAATTTAGGGTTTAGATTATTCTTGATTTTCTTCGTGAGTTTTTGTTTTGGAGGTTAGGGTTAGGGATCATATTCGATTGAGGGTTCCGATCAGAAATTTGTGGGTACTTTTAGTTTTTAATTTCATTTCAAACTTTCGGATTTAGAGTTTAAAATTGGGAATTTTTAATTTGAAATCGGGGATTGAATTTAAGATATAGGGTTCAAATTTAAAATTGGGGTTTGTAATTGGGGATCTAGGGTTTTCGATTTGAAATTGGAAATTCTAATTAGGAAAATTGATTTGGGGATTTAGAGTTTGGGTTACAAATTGAGGGTTAGGGTTAGGGTCTGTCGGGTTGAACCCGGGTCGAATCTTGGGTCCGATTCTCTGGACCCAACATGAGCCGAGTCGGGTCCAAAACCGGTCGGGTCCATCCGACCCGATCCGTGAAAGCCCTAATCCATACCATACACTGACTGATACACACAATTGGCATGGCACATGCTCTCTCTTTGTCGTTCTTAATATTTGGTACACTATTTGTCTTCCAATTACTGCAAATTTAGAAAAGAAAGTGATACATTGAGCTAGTTTTCTCAATCTATACTATTAAAATATTATAGACGACTGGATTCAGGAAGCACATGGTCATGCATGCAGAGAGGACTTTCAGAAAATTAGTCATGGATTAAAACTATTTGTTCTCTCCTTCAAAAAAAACCATTTGTTCCCATCTCTTGTAATAAGTTCGTACTCACGACTCTCAGCTTGAAGTGTGAAGCTCAATCGTTGGGGCGTCCACTCGAGAGCATAAAATAGTATTTCAACTCTTTTTATTCACATAATTATATAATATGATAATGAAATTTACACTATATACCACAAGCATAAGACAATTAAACTGCGAACTATAACTAGTTCAATTAAGCACAACAAAGATACGAAACCAATGGAATTCAACTTAATCTACCAGGACGATCAAATTAAATTCAAGGATTCAGTTATCTACGTTTAGTTCATGCGATTGAAGGTAAACCATTGATTTTTAAAATGAACGGTTAAGATCGGTGTGCAAGTTTATAGAGTCGTTTTCTAGTGATTACAATTAGGGTTGGGCACGTTTCGGAACCGGTCAAAACCGGACCGAATCCAATCAATCGGTTCTTCATTTTGGAGACTCAAATTTGGACCTAATAAGTGGGCTTCGGTTCGGTTCTAGACGCGGTTCTATGGTCTGGTTCTCGATTATACCCAACTAGACCCAATTAAATGATTAATTATGAAATTAAGGGTCTAATTCTCTGATATAGTCGTATAATTTTGCCTAATTAGATCCAGATATTCATATATTATTCAATTTATACTGAAAATTATATACAATTAAACTCTTTTTAGGCTAAAACATAAAATTGAAATACAAAAAATACTAATTAAAACCTCGTTTTAGTTTTGAACCGGTTAATTAACAGGTCTGTATTCTCAGAACCGAAACCAAACCGAATTGATTCGGTTCTTAATTTTCAGACCCAAATCTGATCTGATATCCACGATTCTCGGTTCTTCATTTTAAATTCGGTTTGGACCCCGGTTCGATTTCAGTTTTGGGTAAAAATTGCCTACCCCTAATTTAATTACGATCCATAATTTCTTTTGAAACAATTACAATCTATGATTTAATACTCGGATTTGGTCGTTTCTTGTTCCAACTTCAATGGTTTAAACAAAACCAACGGCTCATTGCAAACGACGTCGTTGGGCACTCCACAACACAACCGAATACCACAGACGGCCAAATATTTTCCCCTTGTTATCACCGATCACAGCGCACAACCAGTTCGATCACCGATCGCTCGCTTAGCTCATATCATGATTGTACAGAATCAACGGTCCAGATATGTCCGTGATCGGCGATTCGTCACAGCCCATGTCTATTTATAACCTTCTGGTTCTTCTTCTTCACCTATCACTTACTGGAACAGTCACTCGCATACCGTACCGAGCTCCGGTTTGATCAATATTCGAGCAAGGATCATAGAAAATGCCAGGAATCACAGCGCCTTCCGATTACTCCGAAGAACCAGCTCGCCACCCATGTCTCCAGATCAACGCCAAGGTACTAGAATTTTTCAAATTTTGATTCGTCGCATCCAGAAACTCAATTTCAAGTTCTGGGCTCGATTTGGTCTTGTGATTAGTGTATTTTGGTTTATAAGTGATTTGCAATCCTGGGTTTCACTTTGTTTAAGCTATGTGCTGGTGTTTTCTTCTATATGTAGCTTCAAATACATTGTTAAAATGTGGATCATCATGAAATTTACATCTCAGGGCTCCTCCAAATATTAACTCGAGTTTGGAGGTTGATTGTGCTATAACCCTTTATGTTATTACATGTGGAGAGTTCAATGTTAAGAGTAATTGATGTCAACACTAGATAAGCAGCTCGGGGTTTTAATTGAATAGGGTTTTAACATGATTTAATGGGTATTGTGTTTTCATTGTTCTCTCTAATGTTGCAGGAACCATTCAATGCTGAGCCACCGCGTTCGGCTTTGGTTTCATCTTATGTGACTCCCGTGGATTTATTCTATAAGAGGAACCATGGCCCTATTCCGATTGTTGATGACATTGAAAGGTCAATTTTGTACTTTGTTCTTTACAATTTTCGTATTAGACCATGAAATGGAGAATGTTTTATGTAAAAAGTTACTGATCATGGAACTTCTTTGCTAAAACAGATACTGTGTTTCAGTTAGTGGTTTGATAGACAAACCCATGGAGCTGTTTATGAAAGATATCAGGTGTGTGGCGGGATCATACTCATGTCTGGCCAGAATGGCGATAGTTGAAGTTATTTTAGATTTTAGCTGGATTTTTTTTTTCGTTGTTTTGCTTGGGAAAGTTGATTTCACGAGGTAATGTTCATTGTTATTAATAACAGGAGGCTTCCGAAGTACAATATTGCTGCCACTTTACAGGTATGCTCTTTCTGCTTGTTTGTTTTGTATTGCTTTGGTGGATCACTTAACTTGTAGCTTGTAACAGCATAACATGTTGTTTCCTTGGCCATGTAATGTGATATCATAGTTTTGTTCGGGTTTGCTACTCAGTGTGCAGGTAACAGAAGAACTGCTATGAGCAAAACCAAAACAGTAAAAGGAGTTGGCTGGGACGTTTCTGCGATAGGAAATGGTTAGTTGTAACTGTTATTGATTTATTGGCTTCATGATCTGTTTGAGTGTTCACGTATTACTTGGATTTCTTGTGAAGCACAATTGTATTGATGTTGGAAACCTCATGCGTATTTTTGCACACCTACAAATAGAGCAAGCATTTCATTTTTCAACCCCACATATTTTCATCGACAACCCTTGCCATCTGTTCATGTATATCTAAGGAAACTCTCACTTTAGCTCTATTTATAGTGTTTCTCTGACAATTTCTTGCCAAGTGTAAGTCTAATTATCATGTTATTATTTATTTATTTCCTGCAAATGGACTTGGGAAGTTATGTTTCCTTAAAGTTCATAATATACACAATGTCTAGCTGTGGTGTTAAGACAAGAGTTATAGTTTCATATTTTGAGATAATAAAGTTTATTTTTCCAGCTGTTTGGGGTGGTGCCAAACTAGCCGACGTCCTTGAACTTGTTGGAATAGCCAAGTTCACAGGTGCCACCAAGTCGGGCGGAAAGCATGTCGAATTCGTTAGTGTTGACAGGTGTAAGGTAACTCTATCTTTATGTTTTTGGGTGCAGTTCTCAAACACACATTATTGTTCCCGTCATTGACATGGATGAATTTATCTTCAATTTAACCCTGAAAACACTGTAGGAGGAGAATGGGGGTCCTTACAAGGCATCAGTTCCGTTGAATCAGGCCACAAATCCTGAAGCTGATGTTTTACTTGCTTATGAGATGAATGGGGAGGTTAGTGTACTTTGTTTTCGTAGAAACTTTTATCTCTCTGTGTTTTGTCCAGTGTGCTTATTGCAT
This sequence comes from Geranium rotundifolium, assembly GCA_963920655.1. Taxonomy (NCBI): domain Eukaryota; kingdom Viridiplantae; phylum Streptophyta; class Magnoliopsida; order Geraniales; family Geraniaceae; genus Geranium; species Geranium rotundifolium. The sequence goes on from OY987321.1 coordinate 24,944,620, forward strand.
GCCAATCTCTGTCTTAAAGACGAAACAATTTCTTCTTTTAATGTTAGTTTACTGTCTTGTTACCATTCTAAAGACTCTTAACAGGGATCATGGTTACCCATTGCGCGTTGTTGTCCCGGGTGTTATAGGTGCCCGCTCAGTCAAATGGTTGGATTCCATAAACATAATAGCAGAAGAATGCCAGGTAAGGATATTTGGCATCGGTATTGATGCCCAATACTAGATTTTTCTTTCCCTGCCAATTGCTATTATCGCACAGTTGTTGTGTTAACATTGATATATTACAGGGTTTCTTTATGCAAAAGGACTACAAAATGTTTCCTCCTTCGGTCAATTGGGATAACATCAATTGGTCTAGCAGGAGGCCGCAAATGGATTTCCCAGTTCAGGTATTGATTCTTCTTTTTTGGCAGAACTGTTGACTCTTATGGAAAACTCTGCTCTTACAACTCTTATGAGTATTATTCTATTATTGCTTAAGTTAGTATTGAGCAGTTGCATAGGCTCTATCAACTTGGCTAAGGCTCTATCAACTTGGCTAATTCAAGTGGTCTATATTTATGAGATACATAATCAATCTTGGCATTAAAGGAAATCCATTCAAACACGTTCCATAATGCAAACATTACATGACTAATTCTTCCAGATCTGTCTTGACAGTGTGTGATATGTTCGCTGGAGGATGTAAATGCAATAAAGCCCGGAAAGGTTAGTGCCATTGCTTCCTTTCTTCTCTAAAATTTCCCAGCAACTTGTAAAGTACAGACCGTCTATCCATTACCTGAATAAGTGGACCAAGTTCTTCAGCGTATTCATCAAAGCAATGTTGAACCTCTCTCATCTTTTGGTCTGCTAAACAAGCTCCCCTTTGAGTTATTTTTGCAGATTCAAACGTTCTTGTTTCCTCTTCTGATTTGGTTATATTTTTTATGACTGTCCATTCTGCTGCAATTGAACTAGGGAATTTTTGTTAGCAAAATGAATAACTGTGACATCAAGTTTATTAATCTGATTGCTTGATCATTTGGCATCTTTTCTTCTCTCAGATCCTCAGCTATTGTGTATTGTGCAGGTAACAGTTAAAGGATATGCAGTAGCAGGGGGTGGCCGCGGAATTGACAGGGTAGATGTATCCGTTGATGGTGGAAAAACCTGGGTTGAAGCATCTAGACATCAGAAGCCTGATACCACATATGTCGCTGGTGATGTACTATGCAGTGACAAGTGGGCATGGGTGCTTTTTGAGGTCACCATGGAGATCCCACATAGCACAGAGATAGTTGCAAAAGCAGTGAGTTCACTTTTCATTTTCTAAAAAATTTCCTGTTACAGTCACTTACCTATCAGAATTTCAAGTTCAGTAGTTTCGTATATAGGTCGTGTTACATGCAAAGTAAGCCAACATTGCATTTGCATAGACTTGTGCATTTCAAGAGGTCTGCAATGTGTTTCTAAAATCATCAACTACTGGGATAGCCCAAATTTAATCCTTTTAACAATGAAATAAGTCCTTCTCCATCACACTTTTCACTCCAATTTTTTGCTGAATTTTCCTCAATGAAAATAAGTTTAATCCTCTATATTTGTTAGTATTGTCAACAAAGTAATGTCGTCAGTCAGGTGAGGAATGTAAATGAAGGAATCGAGACTGCTTTAATTTGAAAAATAAGTATTTAACTCGAGCTTAACTCGAAAAAAATATTTAAGTCCGGATTTATCTTGACTCAATTCGAGTCATTCAAGTTGGAACTTTATATATTTATTAAAAATTAATTTTATATTTTAATCATATTAATAAATTTTACAATTGATTAAATGATAAATGAGTCATCTCGTGAGCCTGTCTATAAAGTCTTGATGAGTTATTAAACGAGTTCAACTTCGAGCTCAAATTCAGTTTGAACTCAATCATGATAACATAAACTAAATGTTTTTAGCCATTTGTTAAAGACTTGACATTAAGCCTCATTTTTTGTCCCTCCTTTATTCTTGTAATCAAAATTTGATATCTTTTGTTCAAAGATAATATTTGTCAATTACTTTTTTATTCACACACAACAACCAACAATCAAGTAGAAGTTTAGGAACTTTACCATGAACCCAAAAACTAAAACTTACGCTAGTGACCTCTTATATGGGCTTGTCCCGTCCAGTAACAACTCACTGAATTCAGCATTATATAACATAATAGATCATTTCCGTCATTTTCCACCTAAACTACTTGATTGTGTATATGCAGGTAGACTCAGCAGCAAATGTCCAACCTGAAAAGGTGGAAGAAATTTGGAACTTGAGAGGGATACTGAATACTTCATGGCATCGGGTTCAAGTTCGAGTTGGCCACTCGAAAATGTAGATCCCATCCCAAAACTTAAGAGCAATGCTGAATCATTGAGTGCATATATATTCAGGTTTGATCTTCCACTTGCTCTCTCACTATGTAGGGACTAAACACAAGAGAATAAGCCATTAAGCTGTTTCCTGCACTCTTAATTATCTGTAACTGGCTTTTGTTTTCAGTGCTGCCTATAGTTAGATCGCATTTCATATTCAAATAAAAAAGTAGTTGTTTCTGAAAATTGTTAGTAGACTTACTCATAAGTGTAGTGTCAGTCTCATATAATATACCCTGGACTTATGATTTGATAAATTTGCTTTTTAGGTCAGATGTGAACCCTAATATGTATTTCATGAGTGTTTATTGTAATTTGTAATGTTCTTCCTTATTAAGACATATTTCTCTTCAACAAGTTCATCCATTTATCTGTTTATTTTTTTGAAATTACATCAAGCCCTATCTACCCATAAAACCCTCCCTACCCTTCAAGCGGCATCAAATCCTTAACCTCATCACAAATAGTGGGATGCTCGATCGCTGTGGTGTCATGTTTATCCGTTTTCTTAAATTCAACTAACAGAGATAATGTATGTCTCATGCGAACTACTTTATAGTCACACATTTGAAATACCTAATTTTTATGCTGCGAGGCATGAGAATCGGGATGGTATCGAGAATACAGTGTACCCGAACATTGTCATTAATTCCAAAGTTACATAATGTGTGTGATCAAGTGGTGGGTATGGTGGGCAGATTTTTCAGATGTGGGTCAAGTCAGAAACATGACATGCATGCACATCTTCATCTCCATGACTTGATGTTTAGCCATTTTCTTGTTTCATAACTATATTCAATTCACCATGCAATAAAGGCTGATTCATTTCCAGGCCTTATTGATCGTGCCAACAGCTAAACACTCTTAAACTTCACTGATGCATGATTTGCTCAAATACCAATCACACAAATAAATAAATAAACACATCTCTTTTCACATGGCAAATATATGATGGAGAAAATTGGACAATTTTTTGTGTTTTTTTTAAAAACAAAACTTCCACGTTTTGTGGTAGAGGTCGAGTGTTACCTCTCTGGCCTCCACGAGGGAGAGCTTCCCAACACATTTTTTTTGGTTAGCCAAAGATTTGGATAAATTCCTGTTCGTTGCTTAATTTCCAACATTCATTTGATCACATTGTTTCATTTTTTTCTTTAGACTTTAAAGTTAAATGTTCGGCCTTGTTGATAAATGCACATTTCAACAAATCCGTCGTATAGAAGAATGAATATTTACATACCGGGAGACTACCCTCTTTTAGCCTGAAAATTCGAGATTTTTTCAAATAAAGTTATATTTAAAAATTGGATACGTCTATTATTGAATTGAAATGTATATATATATAAAAGTTGTGTAGCATACTTATAAGAGTTGTTTAGTTTTAGTCATAACGGCTAAGTGTAATACTTTATCTAATTATTGTAAGAATTAAATCATTTTTTTGTTTTTTATTATAATTTATTAATTATTATTGAAATTGTATCCAAGCAAAATTAGGCTGATATTATGACATTATTTTTTAGCATTGACTATGAAGTAATTTTGAAATGTTAAACTAGGTCGCATCCTAAAATTCAACCACCACATTCCATCAAAATTGTTTTAAAACCTTTTATTTTTAGTATGAAATACTGCCCTCTTTAAATAATGTCCGCAATTATTTACATGCGAATAATGTCCGAACTATTATTTTAACCCGATTAAACATGTTAGTTCAGATTTCATAATTAAAAATAACCTTGAATAATTAATGTTATCTCTGACCTTCAAATGTACTAATATATCACCGTGAAACATGCCACTCGCCTCAATTCTCAATCTCTTCCATGTGTTTTTTTCTTCTTCTTTCTTTTTTTTTTTTTGCAACAGTTTCTGGGGAGTTTCCAGAATAAATCCTTACCGTACACTGACTGATACACACACAACTGGCATTGCACATGCCTTTTCTCTTTATCGTACCCAATATTTGGTACCTATCTCCTTTTATAGCATATTCAGCCAATCAATTTTGACTATTCTCTAAATGTTTTTTTTTCATTTTATTTTATGTTGTGCGCCGAAACAAAGATGATTGATCAGAGCCTATATTAAGTCAAGAAAAATATGTATATGATTTTAAATGCAATTATAGCATGATTTCGGTGAATATTTTAGAGAAGGTATCAATTGGTTTAAATATATGTGAATGAATTGATACTACAACAGCCAGATTCCAATAATGCAGTGAGGGTCTACCTATATTTATAATCATATACCCAATTAATTTTGTATGCTATTTAACTTATAAAATTCTGAAAATTAGACCACGTTTGGATATAAATAGTCGAGTCTGGTGGCATCAATTCCAAATATAAATGAAGTTTTGATTGAGAAAGGTAATTAATGTAAAGGTTTGGACTTCCATATCATTAAAAGTTTTGGGGCTGATTAATTTAATTAGGTTTTGATTATTTTAATCTAATTTGTACCTATATTTGTTATTATTGTCAACAAAGTAATGCCGTCAGTCAGGTGAGGAATGTAAATGAAGAACTGAGACTGCTTTAATTTGAAAAATAAATATTTATAACTCGAGCTTGACTCGAAAAGAAATATTTATGTTTTGATTTATCTTGACTCAATTTGAGTCATTCAAGCACTATCAGTTTTTTCTTTTCTAACGGCGCACATAAATTATGTGCGCCGTTAGAGAGAAAAACAGTAACGGCGCACAAATATAGTGCGCCATTACAAACATTTGTAACGGCGCACTGTATTTGTGCACCGTTACAAATGTTTGTAACAGCGCAATTTATTTGGGCGCCGTTAGTAATGAAAATTAGTAACGGCGCACACGGTAATGTGCGCCGTTACAAATGTTGTTGACCGTTGACCACTTTGTTGACGTTATGGAAAACGGTCGGAAATGAAGCTGTTGTTGTTACCGTTACTTTGTAACGGCGCATCTAACAGTGTGCGCCGTTACAAGCAATTTTGTAACGGCGCACAATACTATGTGCGCCGTTACTAAAATGTAGTATAAATCTTGGCAAAACCTCCCATTTTTCTTCCTACAACTTCTCACAACAAATTTTCTCCCGACAAAGGTAATTTCATAATTTCGATACCTTACAAATTTTCCTGAGTACCCTATATTTGTCCCTCACAAATCCCGACAAGGTATGTACATATTTTTAAATAATGCAATATATAAATAATGCAAATTTGTATATGATTTCATATGAATTTGTATGGTTTTGTATGAATAATTTGCGTGTTATATTTATTAATTTAGTTTTGAAATTGATGAATTTAATTACCCGATTCCATGAATTGCATGATAACATTAGTGTAAATTCTTCCGATTCCATGAATTGCATGATAACATTAGGGTAAATTCTCCCGATTCCATTAATTGCATGATAACATTAGGGTAAATTCTTCCGATTCCATTAATTGCATGATAACATTAGGGTATTTGGTCATAAATGACCAAACAATGGTATTCGGTCATTTATGACATAATTAGGGGTAATTTGGTCATAAATGACCAAACAAGGGTAATTAGGTCATTTATGTGAATTATAAGGTACGTACATATTTTTAAATAATGTAATATTATGTAAATTATTATAGTTAGCGTGATTTATGTGAAATAGTGCATATATTCTACATTATTATTTTTGTTGTGATTTTGGTGAAATAATAATAAATATTAATGTCATTTTTGGTATACAGTTATCTAATATTAATTGTTAACCGAATTTATATATATTACATATATAGAATGGATTGGAGATGGATAGGATCCGTAAAAATGAGTGAGGAATAGATGAACGGATTAAGCAGTTTTGTAAAATTTGCAAGGAAAAACGCTCCAAGAGATGGTGTGGGACGTTTCAAGTGTCCATGCACGAGGTGTTGTAATTTTGCTTGGAACGTTATGGACACTATTTGCGATCATATATTGAGGAAATATTTCCTTAGATCGTATAATGTGTGGTTCCATCATGGTGAAGCCGAATGAGCTAGCTCGAGCAGGAATTGGGATATCAGTTTGAGGGCAACATCGGCGAATTAGCCTTTTTCGACGTCGGACAACAATCCAGTATACGTTGATCTTGTGCATCATCTCGTGGATGATGTAGACCCAACTAGATATGTAAGGATTGACGAGGACGAGGACGAACAACATAACATAAATATAATAACCGAAGTCGAGGAGGGAGTCGCTAAGGCAACCATGACAGCATACAACCGGTTGGTGACGGAGTCGCAAAAGCCGTTGTACGAAACTAGTGAGGACACTTCTTTAGCAGCAATGTTAAGGATGTTGTCCATCAAGCAGAGCACCAGGATGTCTGACGAAGCTTTTACCAAGGTTGCCAAAGATTATTGTTCTACGTTACCCCAACCTAATACGTATCCATCTAGCTATGCAGCGGCGAAGCAGAAAATGAAGGCAACCCAACTGCCACACGTGAAATATGATGCATGTCTGTACGGATGCACTTTGTACTACGGAACACAATCGCAACTCCAGACATGTGGCGTTTGTGGAGAAGCACGATACGCTAAAGTGGGAAAAAATTTGTTCCGAAAAAGACGTTGTGGTACTTCCCATTGACTCCTCGACTTCAACATTTATATCTTGCCCCAGAGACGGCTGAGTAGATGCGATGGCATGGGGAGGGGGAGAATGAGGACGATGAAATATTGGTACATCTATCGGACGGTGCGGATTGGATTCATTTTCACGCAAAATACCCAGCATTTTCAGGAGAAATACGGAACGTGCGGCTGGCGCTTTCATCCGGCGGGTTCTCTCCATATGGGCCTAATGCGGCGAGTTACAGTTTGTGGCCTGTAGTCGCTATCCCGTTGAGTTTTCCACCCTCGATGGCTATGAGAAAGGAGTATAACATCCTCACCATGTTGATATCTGGTCCAAAATCACCTGGGAAATGCTTAAATAACTTCATGCGTCCGCTGATTGATGAGTTGAACCATCTGTGGGAGCACGGAGCTGTCACGTGGGATGGTTCTAAGAAAGAGGCTTTCATCATGCGGGCTGCTGTGATGTGGACAATAAGTGACTTCCCGGGTTTGGGAATGTTGGGGGGCATCCAGACTAAAGGCTATAAGGCATGTCCTCTATGCTTGGACGAGATCGATTCTGAACGCAGTAACTCAAGAATCTCTTACCAAGGTGCTCGTAGGTTAACACCCACTGCGATTTCAGCCGCATGCCTTTAACGGGAAGACAGAGACCCGGAGAAGGCCTACCCGGCATTCAGGGGCTGTTGTACTCAGTGTCATTCTACGTCATCAATACCCACCGCCTAGTTTGCATCCGAAGTTCAGTAAACGAAAAGGTGGTGGTGTTCCTATATATTGGTCTCATAAAAGCATTTTCTGGGAGCTGCCTTATTGGAAAACTCATAAAGTCAGACGTGCGTTGGATTTGATGCATATAGAGAAGAACGTATGCGACAACGTCATATGTACAGTTCTTGGAATTGCAGGGAAGACTAAGGATGGCGTGAAAGCTAGAAGAACTTACGAGGAACAGGGAGTCTGGCAAGACCAATGGGTGTAAGACGGGGAGCTCCCAGATGCACCTTATGGCGTGGTGGGTCGTGATCGGAAGGAAGTACTGGAGCATATCCGAGCTGTTAAGTTTCCCTCTGGATATGCGGGAAGTCTAAAGAGCAAGGTGAATCCCGATGACGAGGCGAACTACAACGAGGATGGAACTCTGAATAAGATGACCGACGCTGAAGAGGATGAGGTCATGTGACTAGCTGCTGAGCATGTTCGCGAGGTCGAGCTTGCCGGAGGAGTTACTATAGAACCCTCTAGAGGACGACGCATCCGGGGTTGCGGGAGTGATTACGAGGCACCGCCGAGACAGAGAAGACGTTCGACCTCCTCCGATGGTACTTCTGCGGAGATTGCGGAGCTCCGGACTCGACTCAGCCAACAAGATGAGGTTATTACTGAGATTCGCACTGAGGCCTCCCAAAACCAGACTTTACTTCAGACTCAGGCCGTCCAAAACCAGCAAACCGAGCAGATGTTCCTGTACTTCCAAGAACAGCTAAGGTTCCTAAATCCTAATGCCCCTCCACCTCCATTTGACCCGACTAGGTCTAGAGATCCTGGGGGCCCGTCGTCATAGATCGCGATGTAAATTAAATATCATGTATTAAATAATTTCAATATTAATATTATTTTTCATTTTTAAATATTTCATTAAAAAATAAAATTTTAAAAAAATAATAAATATAAAAATATTTTTTATATTTATTATTTTTTAAGAATTTATTTTTATTCTATATTATTTGTTACTATGCATTACGGCGCACAAAACGAGTGCGCCGTTACGATTTGTAATGGCGCACGCCGTATGTGCACCGATACGCGGTGTAACGGCGCACAAAGTTAGTGCGCCGTTACAAAACTAACGGCGCACGCCGTCTGTGCGTCGTTACAATGCGTAACAGCACCGTCAACTTGTGAAACGGTGACGGTAGGTTTTGTAACGGCGCACTAACGACGATGGTGTAACGGCGCACGTTATGTGCACCGTTACAGACGTTTTTGTGCGCCGTTACAAACTGTAACGGCGCACATTACGTGCGCCGTTCGTTACAAGAAAAAAAAGTGATAGTGAAGTTGTAACTTATATATTTATTAAAATTGATTTTATATTTTATTCATATTAATAAAATTTACAATCAATTAAATGATAAACAAATCATCTCGTATGCCTGTCTACAAAGTCTTGATGGGTCATTAAACGAGTTGAACATATTTTTAGTCGATTTGTTAAAGACTGGAAGTTAAGCCTCATTTTTATGCCTCCTTTGTTCTTGTAATCAAAATTTATTATCTTTTGTTCAAAGATAATATTTGTCTATTATTTTTTTATTCACACACACACAACAACCAACAAGTTGTTGCATTCAATCTAAGTTGCGATTTTTGGCATATATTCTAGTGTAAATTGGTGATGACCCCAGCCGTTGGATCAGGATTCGGTTTTTACGTTGACTACACTGAGGATGGAGTGTGGTCGCTTTTGTTACAAGCTAGGATGGTTCTATATTCAAATTTATACACTCAATTCCTGTCACATAGTGTTTTTGACTAAACCAAACTGAGCTAAACACAAGATCAACATGGAAAAGAGCTCCCCTAACGTTCTACAAATAGAGCTTATATACACACTTGTACTGAAATAAAATAAAAACATTTTTCAAAGCTATGCAAGGAGTTAGTCTAAAGATTCGTCGTCTACTAAAAATAATATTCTAAAGATTTTCAACTTATTCAATTAATTTCTTTTTGATTAGTCCTGATTAATTGTCTACAATTCTCAATTAATCTTTCAATCCAATTAATCTCTTATTAATCCTTAGCTCAGAAGGTCTTCTATATCCGACCATTACTCAGTTATTCGATTAATTAATTATGGTAAAATTCACATGTTTGCAAATACAATTGGACACTAGATAAATACTCAAAAAGTTAAAGTATTAAATAATATAAGTTTATATACATAAATAAATGGATAGTTAGAGTGAACTAACTATAATATAGATTATTTGACACCGACAAAATTGGGAGATCGAAATAAATGTAGACCAACAAATTTGGAGGGTCTATAGTTTGGGTGGATTAATTAAGAGTAACATGAGTCTTTGGCTCCAAAATCCCGGTTTGAGATTTTGGAGGTGTTTCTATTCTTCATGATCTTGCAGCCGCCATTTGGTGCAATATCGTTCACCATAATTAATAAAGACGGGTTTCTCGAAAAAGGAGTACATTGTAGATTGAAGATAAACTATACTCTTATATTACATAATATCCCATCCAACTTAAGTGCTAAAGATCTAAAAAAAAACACTCAAATAGAGGGTGGATAACAACCAGACGTGCTTAATCCAGTTTATGTTCTTTATTTTATTAAGTAAGAAATATTGAATTTTTATCAATTCCAATGTTTTTTTCCACACACAAAGATATCAACAAAGATTGTTCGGAGTGAATTTAAAGACCGAGTTTGAGTCTAGTGATCCTTTTTCAAATTTAACTTTTTTTTCTTTACACCTTTACACCGTATAGTGTTCAAGAATTGAATTCGAAACATTTTTCATTTTGAGAAAGGTCATCTAATAAGTACGGGAAACAACGCATGAGAATTGGTAAAAGTCAAGACATCTAACGTAAGAGCACAGAATCATTGTAAAATTATTTTTAAATCCTTTTATCAAACATGTGCCCTAATCCTCACTAGTTTATAATTACTTTTAGGTAAAAAACAATGTTTTTATCAGCACTTTAGGTAATACAGTGCTCGTGTAATCATAAAATAATCTGGGTTAGATTGTCGTATCATAATACATTATGTTGCAGTCTCTAAAGGTGTTGATTTTTTAAAAAAAACTTTTCTCTTTAATCGATTATTATATGAATTTTCTTTAGTATATGATACCTTTTCTCCTGAAAAGAAGTCATCATTGGGTGCGCCTATTTGAGGTTGATTCTTGCTCCAAAGCGTAATTTATTGCGTGTGATGTGACCCTAATTACTATCATATATTTGATCTGAAATGAGATCAGTTTCACAGATTTTAGAACATCATTAAAATAACTCCTTCAAATATTTCATCACATATAGAGCAAGGATACAGATACGGCAGTCCGATGCAAAGCTCATAACATTATTATTTTTTTCTTTTCAAGCTCCCCACTCTTTTAATATTCTATATTTCTTTATTTCCACTTCTATACATTTTATCCACTTTCTATCTATAATTGAGCTCTTAATTTCGTAGCAAATGAACTTGAATAGGCAACTAGACAAAGGATAACCCTCACTCACTTCCACTAATTAAGGAGTTAGAATCAATTCTAGCGTGTAAGTGAGATAAATATCTAACTAATCGTTCAAATCGTTAAATATCTGGTTTGTAAGATTGACTCGTTTGTCAAACGAGACCAACCATATAATCAAATGCATTTCAAACTTGTTTATAACAAGCTCGAACAAAAAATATAATACTCTATCAAAACTCCAGGCCGAACCAAATTCGAGTTTGACCTTTTTGTTTTAAATCGAGCACAAGCCGATAATTTTCATTCTAAATCGAGTCTTACAAAAATCATGTTCGATTCGACTCATTCATACGTTTAACTAAATTCTATAGTATATACATTTTTATGAATTCGGCTCATTCAAGCTCAAGCCAGCCATCTTTTTTCGAGCCAAGCCTTAACAAAATCACATTCGTTCAGTTCGCTCGTACCCTCAGTAAATCCTTATTTTTAAATAAGTTATCGTTGAGATAATTTAATTTTATAAAAAATACAAATTTTGGACCATATAAATAAATAAATAAAATAAAAAATGGGGAAAGATTTGATATAGAAGTATAACCAATGAAATCCTATCCCGCGTTCTATAAGAGAGCTTGTGGGACTCGGAGCTTCTGCAAATAGAAGGCCAATGTGAATGTATCCATCATCATCATCATGCCCATACATTTCTATGCAGTTATGGAAACATTCGTCACTTCCCTTTTTGCCCCTCCTCTGCCTCTCATTTTGCTCTCCGCCCTCCTCTACCTCTCCATCTTCTTCTCCCGATTCCGGCGACCTCGCAAGCACTCCTCATCTCCTCTCCACGGCCCCAAATCCTACCCCCTCATCGGCTGCTTGGTCTCCTTCTACAAGAACCGGCACCGCCTCCTCCATTGGTACACCGACCTCCTCGCCCGATCCCCGTCCGCCACCATCGTCCTGCAGCGACCCGGGGCGCCCAGGACGATAGTGACGGCCAATCCCGACAACGTCGAGTACGTGCTCAAAACCAACTTCAACAACTTCCCCAAGGGCAGGCCCTTCACAGAGATTTTAGGGGATTTCCTCGGCTGCGGGATCTTTAATGTCGACGGGGAGCTCTGGCGGGCTCAGCGCAAGCTCGCCAGCCACGAGTTTACCACCGTGTCTCTGCAGGAGTTCGTCATGGAGACGCTAAGGGACGAGGTGGATGACCAGCTGTTGCCGGTCCTGGAGTCGCTGGCGGACCGGGAGGTCGAGGTTGACCTGCAAGATTTGCTGAGGAGGCTCGCGTTCAATATGATCTGCAAGGTTTCTTTAGGGGTCGACCGGTTTTCCTTAGACCCTTCTCGGCCCGCTTCGCCGATCGCGAGAGCTTTCGACGTGGCGTCAGCGGTTTCCGCGAGGCGCGGGGCCGCGCCTCTGTTCTTGATCTGGAAGGTTAAGAGGTGGCTGAGGGTTGGATCAGAGAGGAAGCTGAGGGAAGCTGTTGGAGAGGTTCATGAATACGTCACGAAGATGATTCGGAATAAGAAGAAGACGATGGATGAGAAGGAAGGTCTCGATCTCGATCTCTTGTCGCGGCTGATATCAGCGGGGCATGAGGAGGAGGCGATAAGAGACGCGGTGATCAGTTTCGTCATGGCGGGCAGGGACACCACGTCCGCTGCAATGACGTGGCTGTTCTGGTTGCTTTCTTGCCATCCAAACATTAGGCAAGAGCTCGTGAGCGAGATCGAGCGGGTGAGAGAGACGGAGAAGAGCGATTGCGAGTCTCTGGAGGAGATGAGATTGTTGAAGGCATGCCTGTGCGAGTGCATGAGGCTCTACCCGCCGGTGGTCTGGGACTCGAAGCACGCCTTCGTCGACGACCTGTTACCGGATGGCACACCGGTCCGAGCCGGGGACAGAGTGACCTACTTCCCTTACGGGATGGGGAGGATGGAGGGTCTATGGGGGAAGGACCGGTTCGAGTTTAAACCAGACAGGTGGTTTGCTCAACCAGACACAGAGAGGGCGGCTTTGAAGAATGTGTGTCCGTACAAGTTCCCGGTTTTTCAGGCCGGTCCAAGGGTGTGCCTGGGAAAGCAGATGGCTTTCTATCAGATGACCTATGTGATGGCTTCGGTTCTACAGAGATTTGAGATTGTGCCGATTGAATCGGGTGAACCGGTTTTTGTGCCACTCTTGACAGCTCACATGGCCGGTGGGTTCAAAGTCAACATTCGACATAGAAAGATCGACTCATAAACAATTGATAAACAAAAGACAAAGACTCATTAAACTAGTGCAAATGATTTGTTCTGATTTAGACTCTGTGCTCTGTAACTTGCCACCGTACCTTATATGTTATCAAATGCTGCACAACAATCATGCATACAAACTAGGATGCGTGTGTGTGCCACGAGCACCATATTGTTTCTTTACTCAGTATTTTAATACTTTTCAACAAGCTGATTAAGCACCCACTAATGCTAGTTCAGTTGCTCAAGACGAGTTCAATCTATTTTAAGTTCGCATCTTAGCATGTCACTTTATCGTCATGATATCAAATATCGTACCAATGATATATCTACGTGCGACCAAATACATGATATGATATAAAATAAATTATTCTACATGCAATCTAACCTAAAAGATGCGTTTTAAAAATCTACTATCTGTTAGTCCCCGGAGTCCCTATTCGGCCTAGTGTTTTTAGAACATAGATAAGGATGTTAAATACACAATAGAGTATTAAGTCCTTATATATATACCAATATGTACAAGGATATGATATAAATTAGATCCATCTATTACCTTGATATTTTTGTTGAATTGGTAAACATAACCATCATATTTCTGCACATGCATATGATTATAACTATCAATCCTCATGCCTTGATTTAAATAATAATTGCAGTCAGTCAGCGCACTGAGTCGTATTTTCTATTATTTAGGTTTCACAGCACCTTAAACTATGTAAAAGCGAAAAAAAACTAAAGCTAACTAATCAAATAACCTAATCCCCTATGTTAATGGTGGGTCAATTTATGTTTTCTGCTAAAGGACACAGTTCCACAGGTCAGATTGGTTGAAGTAGGAGAGGCTAGGGGTCACAAATCTCGCCTATTCTTTATAATCAGGTTTAACTTGTAGCTCAGTCGTTGATCAGTTGAAATTAAATATGCCTGTGTATGTAACTATTATACAAACATATTGGGATCAATTTACATACCTAGGGGAGGATAAGCAAGAGTAGATTATGAGTGCAATTATAAGCAAGTGAAAGTGGTGATACTTACAGTGAAAAGCTTCCAAATAGTTTGTTCCGTTCATTGCAGGTGCCCAGTTCTTTTGGAGAAACAGAAGGCCTCAACCGAGCTGATGCACAGTAAAAGTCATGTCTCAGAAGAAATAAAAAATTTTAACACACTTGTATTTAGTTCGAAGAGAAAATTATTAGAGGTTCAGTGTAATGTGAATACGGCTTTCTCTATGCCTATTTTTGGCACTTATTACATGAATAGTTAGAGCCACAAGTCTATTTTATATCCTTGTGATTTCTATGTCAGAGTTGCTACTGAATATTTTGGGATAGAAAACTGCACACTTCAATGATGAAGTGTGTTTTGAGCCATTCACTTGATTCGTGTTCACCATCTCATTTGCGCTGCAACAAAGCAATAAATCTCTAGAGATGATAACACGTTTTCACTAGACAAACTAGTTATTTTTAGGAAAGGTTACAAAGTAGTGTATGTACTACATTTACTTGCAATATTTACTTTGTTCCAATTTATCCAAAATTGTGTCATTTCAGATTGTTTCAGTTTCTTCCATGTCTTTTAGATACATCTAACTAATCATTAAATCAAGTTGTGACACGAGGAAAATAGAATGGCAATTTAAAGGTACACAGAACATAAGTATCAGTGTTATACTCAGGGAACATAATGGTTTCAGACAGAATGCACCAATTTCAACATTTTTTAATCAAAGGAAATAACAATGCATATTTTCCAACATCAGCATTAACAAACACGTCTAATTGGAGTTCACAAAATTCATCAAAACAGATCCCCAATTTTAATATCAGACACAGACAGTAGTGTGTATGACATCTGTGTTTCTTCATTTCAAGTTATATGTGCGCAATATATTCTGAAATTATTCTTTCAAAACTGCCATCCCCAATCATAAGCTAATCTAAATGCAGAACTGTTTATTAATTAATCAAACCTCTACAAAGATAGCACACTACCAGTTCCAAATTCTTCATTTACTGGTATGTCTCACACAACTCAAATCAATCAAAACTAAGTTGAGTTTAGATTGCATGGATAAAGAATGTTCCTCATCCACCCTCGCACAACTCAGACAATCTAAATTAAGATCAATCAAAAACTTTCCTCACAAAATAAGATTCACAGCACTTCTCGAGAAGAAAATAGCATTTTGCATAAACAGATAAGGTTAGTGTGAACCTACCACTCAGAATCTGAATTGCTTCACGTTCCACAACAATCCTCATTTCCTGAGCTCAGATCCAGCAAAATATCCGATAAAACGTAAATTGATTCGCATTCCAGTGAAAATCGCAATTTGCAAGCTCAATATGTGCAACAGGAAGGCGAAAACAAAACCTAACAATCAGTACAAGAAATTTACCGATCCAAGTCCGGGATGAGAAATCGGCGAGCAACGTTCGGCCACGGCGAGGGTTTCGCGGCGGACGAAGGCGTGGATTCGAGGAAGCGGAGGGCGATATTGATAACTACTTCAGGTTCTCTGCAACTACTTTCTTCTCCGGCCACATCTTCTCGATCTCTTCACCGTCCTCGCTTCCGAAGAAGACGACAGTTACTATAGCATTTGCTTCCACAACTAATTTCCCGCCATTTTGGGTTCTCCGTGCGACTTGAGGTCTGAGGACTGAGAGTAACGACATGAAGTCAGTTTTTTTTTCTTGTTTTATACTTGCACCAATTCTCGTCCCTCACGCTCAGTTACGGGATAGAGCGAACAAATGGTTGAATGATAGTGACCACACCAAAATTTGGGCCAAGTCCCAACTCAACATATTAGTAATATTTATTTTCTACAGAAATTCTTTAGATATATAATTTACTATACGTGATTTATCAAAATGACGGTTTTTGTTGTCTTTTAAGAGAGAATTTTTTTTCACATTAACTGGTTCAAGTGTTTGAAAGTCATAGAATTTATGGTGCTTTGATTTGTCTTCATGGAAGGTTGTTTATACCAAGCAAGCATTGATGAACAATAAGATAACGCGCATCAACATGTGAAGTGAAGCACTGCAAATTGCAAAATACAAGTTTGCTCTCCCGTCGCCGCAAAGGGTGGGTTAAAGTAAAAGCGATAAACAGATATACTCTCTTTCAGGATTCTCCATGATTATAGACCATCCATCATTTCATTAGTAGCTAAATCCTCGGTGCCAGAGTCTCAATTGTCAATCTCACTAATCATCAGTTCCGAAGTAGCGATCCCCGAACTCACCCATGCCTGGTATGACGCGGAACTCTTCATTCAGCGCAACATCAATCTCTGAAGTTACAATTTTCAAAGATGGGAACCGTTTGCAGACACAGTGAATTCCCTCCGGAGCCTACAATAAATGAATCAGTATATGAAACAGTCACAACAAATACGATGACCAGCATATAAATATATATAGGAATAAATAATCTCACCGAAATGAGGTTCAAGAATATTATATGGGATTCTGGAACTCCCTTTTGTATCAGTAGCTCAATCGCATGGTTGGCCGAGTTACCTATAAATAATGTCATCAAGGTCAGCCTTTGCAATTAATAACACTAACGAGTAAAAACGATTCTCTATCCAGCTGCAACAAATTCAAAATGTTCTTAAGAACAAGTGATTGCTGGACATATGTGATGTGTTTTGCTATTTTGGAAAACAGAGATAAGGAAATGAGAATGAAATTGATGCTTTGAAGAGTATAGGAAACTATGTTACCAGTAGCAAGAACAGGGTCTAAAAGCAGGACATGTCGTTCTGAAATATCATTAGGAAGCTTCTCATATATAAGCTGCTCAAGTTGGACACGAGAGTGTTAACAATAGTTGTATGGAATCATATAACCAATAGCTTTTTTAAAAAAACTATAGCTCTGGTTTACCTGTTTCCCGTTGTCACCATCACGATGAATTAGAATTTTTCCGATTTTTATTCCTTTGCAACATGCACGCATAGCGTTTTCCATGCTCTCACCACTGTAACATGACCATACAACTTTCTTTCAGTCTAGACGGCAAATAGCCACAACAGAAATTACAACATCACAAGTTCGGATTGTACACTGCATTCTCATTAAACAATGATAGATGTGAGCAATTAATTCCATATTTCAAATGAGCAAGAGCAAGGTATAGAAAACAGAATAAACACTATTGAACCGGAAAATAGGATAAAGGTTGATCTTATGGCAATCAATTAGTTGTTTGACTAACTATAATTAAAAGGACTGAAGGGAAAGTACTTCAGCTGTGAATATGCCAAGGGTTTGAGCGATCCTAACACTGGATGGATAGAAAAATCAAAATAAATACTAGAATCAAGGCTGACCTTCGAACGATGGAAACCCCGCATAATTTCTTGCAAAAGTCAACCCCAGTATAGACAGATCCTGAAAGAGAGAAACAGCAAGTGTCAATCGCGATTTAGACCAATTATTATCCTCTTTCTCTTGACAAACAATTTGAAATGCATATTAAAATTTATAACACCTTCACATTTAAGCATTTAAACACCCATTTGGCAGAAATTTAGAGTTTTCAAGGCAAAAAAAAATAGCACAATCAAACTTATAGGAGGCCATTGGCATTTATATGTTCTAGATATAATGAAATTTCCCTGAAGTCTAGCAATTCAAACGGGATGCATTTTGATCACAAATACAGAAAACAATACCAACGTCACTTCGAGAAACCTAACATATTTCATTAGCATACCTGTTGGAGTAATCACTTGCTTCTCGGTGAATGGTAAATGACCAAGGCCATGTTCAACAACCTAAACAAAAAGAAATATAAACGAGAAAACTTATTATGAAAACAATATGAACAATGGAACATTTATCTCCGTAGTCAACATTTTATGATCTGAAGCGGGTGGCAAAAATTACCAGACGAATGAGCCTATCTGAGTAAAAAACAAAGTCGTGCTTTGATATATCCTGGTCTCGGATGAGTGTATGCATACCTCTTATCTGTAACATACATTTACAGGATGAGCCTAATTAAATTATGAATGAGGGAAAAAACAAAACATAATAAACCCTGATGACATTTAATGCATAAACCAAGGATTCTGTCTTCTCCATGTTCACTATTATATGCTTGTTCTGGTTCAAAGACTATGATTCCTATAAAATGTGGCTACTGCCCATCAAATAGTTAGAAACTATTAAGCATGGTGAAGACACTTAGCAATTTTATTATCAGCAAGCACAGTCGCGAAATATCAGCCTCGCCAGTGATTTAAGTGCTCGTGAAAAGGTTTAATGAAGAGCAAAACCAGAAGCAAGCAGTATATACCTGAAATGTTGATTGTATAACATAAACATTTGGATATATTTTGCAGAGGTTATGCTGACCAAGCTTTGTGTGGATATGCTGCACAATCAAATCAATGGCAACATGGTTGTCACCTCCCCGAGGAATTATCACATCAGCATACTTCTTTGATGGTAGAACAAAGTCATCAAAAGCAGGCTTGACAAACTTTGCATACTGCATGAAGATTATCAACAAAATCATCAGACTCTAGTCCACATGAAACAGATGGATTTTTCAAAGCTGGAAGAGGTTCATTGCACAGTGCTTCTAAATGGGTCAATTGCCTGAGCATTCCATCATATTTCAACAGTCATACCACTGATTAAAATAGTGCAGTGTGTCATGGCATTAGTGCAATGGTAACTACCAGATTTCAGGAATGTTCTACCTACTATACAATTGGAAAGTACATAGAGGGATTTACCTGCTCAAGAACAGAATTTACATCTCTGCCTCTTTCAACCGTGTCACGTCTTATTCTACGAGCAAGTCTCACATCGGCATCTACAAATGATAATCATCAACAATAACACAGTAAGTCACAGTGGTGATGCCATCAAAGAAAGATGTTCACCTGCTCTACTTGACTTCAAAGGTAACAACACCCACAGGTCTACCTAAGAAACACAAAGGGACAGGAACGCTGAAAAGACTACAGACCCGAGCTTCAGGATGGCATGGTGCCTAAATGCATGTAACTAGGCACGCCTCCACGGTGTGTCTAATGAGACTATGAATAATTATTTGTCAAGAATAACACAAGTGAACCAAATCTAAATATCTTGCAGACCCAAATATGTACTTCCCCGTTGTTTGTAGTGCCAAGGCACGTGACTGTTTTTTAACAGCGCCAAGGCATATGACTGTTAGAAGTGGCATTTAAAAGAAGTATCTTTCGCTATAAAACCACTTTGTTATAAACTTCACCTGTAACACGAGTCAACTCTCGGGTTATTTAAAACCACCTGTGGTTGGCATCCTAATTTCATTCCATTTACTTCAAAAAACAGATATGGTATAAAAAAGATAAACCACACCAACACAAACCACATAAAATTATCCCCCTTCGCTATTGCCTAGGACTTAAGAACTATGACTGAGCATGGCAGTGTAACCGAAATTACATATCCAAATGACAGAAAAAAAGAGGATCATGAGACATAGCCACAATGGAGCACAAAAAAAAGCAATCACGATGAATGCTGAGTATGATGAAAAATAGAAGGAAGGGGTCAAACCTGTGTCAACAAAAATCTTCATGTTCATCAGGTTGCGAACACGTTGATCATGGAAGACAAGAATTCCCTCCAAGATAATAACGTCAGAAGCATTTACCTGGCAAAAAAAAAAATTGGTTCAAGTGTTTCTGCATGCATTTCCTCTTCTTTTTTATTCCAATAAACTGAAAGGGTTTTTCATGTCTATCACTCAGCATAAGTTTTCAGATGAGCAACAAAGGAACAAAGACAAGCACTCAGGTGGATTAA
Source organism: Geranium rotundifolium (assembly GCA_963920655.1). Taxonomy (NCBI): domain Eukaryota; kingdom Viridiplantae; phylum Streptophyta; class Magnoliopsida; order Geraniales; family Geraniaceae; genus Geranium; species Geranium rotundifolium. Next base: position 24,964,914 of record OY987321.1, read on the forward strand.
ACCAATGTTGTAGGATATTTACTATGAAAATCTTAAAAATGACTCATCATACTTCTCAATATATGTTAGAACGTACATTAGGGTATTATGAAATGGGCTATAATGCAACAGAAATTATCAGATCAACAACAACAAGTAGTTTGCATTATCCTTGTGTGCGAGAAAAAGAAAGTAAAGCCCTCACTGACTGAGAGCCATTTGAGACTCATGATGTAAATACCTGACGGAAACTATCTGAAGAGCGGCGATGCTTCTTAAAATCATATATTGGAACTTGAACAGATTGCCCGCTCTTGAGCCTTTGAACACAGTCTAGAAGCTGTTCAGTGTCAAAGGCATCTACAAAGAAACCAATACATTACAAAACTAATAGAAGATAGAGAAGCAAAACAATAAAAGCAGGTTACCCCTATTTTAGCTTAAATTACAAATAGGAACATCAGGAGGTACTTAATATTAAAATGAAGGTTTAACTATAAATATGATTACCAGGATGATCAAAATTATATTCATGGACACGCTCTGATTCTTCAGGTGTTAAACCACGGTAAAAAGAGTCCTGCAAAAGCACAAGTGTTATGTATCTGAATATAAGGTTACATAATATCTAAAAATGACATGAGATATACTGATATGATTAAAAAGAACCCCAAAACTATGTCATTTCCAACAAAACTGCGTGACAATAAAAGGGGAACTACACCGTGAAAGCAAACTTGCAAATAATAAGCTTAAGGGAATTTTGGCTGGACCATGATTGTGAATTCAGTAAGACTAAGAGAAAGCTAACATGTAGAGCAAATATTGCCTCCTCATAAAGAATTTTGCAATTTTGAACTATGTCCATGTCTATCAGTTCATTTTTCAACAATTTGAACTCCACTTAAGTTAATAAACTTAATGTGAACAAGGTCAAAACAGTATGGCTTGCAGCTTTTACGTGTGTCATATACATCATGGGAAAGAGAAGAATTCACAAAAGTAGAACTCGTGAAGTACAAACCTCAAAAATCCTATAAACATCAAGAATTAACAGGAGCTATAGATGAATGGGCTAGGACATTGAATGAGTTTAAAGTAGCAGAAGGGTTGACCATATACTGATATGCAAATAGGGATCCAGCGCACTTTCATATACGATAACCTAAAATCTTTAATTGATGAACTATTTATGATAAGAAAGACACAAAGAGCCTGAATCTTGCTACCTGTTCTCACCATGACCAAAGGTATCCAGGAGATCAAATCATGAATAGAGGGATGTCTCACTTCTTTCTTATTACTCTTAAGAATAATCCTAACACTCAAGTAACTTGTCAAGTTGCATAGTTCATGTTGACTTTCATGTCAAAGCAGTAACAGTTTCCACTCTAAGGAGAAATTGTGTAACTAATACACCACTCAATGTGCTTAATCAAGGAGGATTAAATACAGATAACCTTGCTTATCCTAATTTCAATTGTTGAAATCAGTCATATAAGTAACTTGTGCAGGCTTCTTCAATGTAGATTACACAAAGTTAAATTTATCACACTGGTCACACAACAATCAACTAAATCAAGCACAATCTAAGAAACCTGATTGACAAGCACGACGCGGTGGTCATGGAGCTGCTGGATGATCATGTCACAGACAGTCGTTTTACCAGAAGCCGTACCTCCAGATACACCTACACAACCACAAACACACAGAAACGAAAATATCAAACAAACCAGTAAACACGACAAATGCATCATATAACAGGCCGATTCGAACCAGGTAAGCTTTACAAGCACATCAACTAGAGTAAGAGCTAGAAACTCTGTGGAAAAATCAATCGACTGCGAGTTACTGCAATGCAATCGAAAAATCAATTTCTCTACCGATCCGTGAGTTGTCTGTAAAACCAAACGGATCAACAATCGATCATTTTCTTCAAAGGCTAGATTCGAGCAACGGAGAGAGTGGAGAGGACAAGGTTACCGATGACGAAGGGCTGGCGAGCGGGATCGGCGGCGGAGACGGCGGCGGCGGCGGAGGCGCGAGGGGAGGAGGAAGGGGAGGAGGAGAGGAGGCTCTCGAGGCGGAGGCCGGAGAAGTGAGGGCCTGACGCAGCCTCCATCACGTAGTCTATGGATGTAGTCTCCTCCGGCATCGTTGCTTCTTCTCCGATTCTCTCTCTCTCTCTTTCTGGTTCTGGTTCTGGTGTTTTCTGTGTGCGAGACAGAGAGAGAGTGTGAGAAATGTGTGTATGTAGGCGCTTTAAGTTTATTAATCTATTTTTTCAATAAACGAAGACGGGTGTGGAAGACGACAAAGAAAGCTGCGTACCGGTTTTTGACCCTGACGCTGACGCAGCTGCTTGTGTTGGACGCACCTTTTTGTGTGTTTTTATCATTATTTTCTGAAGTATCATTTAATGAAAAAATAGCCAGTTTGTAGCATGGATTAGGAATAGAAATTGAAATGGGACTGAAGACTGATAAGGGTAAAAGGGGGGTTTTTGGCTGGGTGTAGGGTTGAGTTTCAAACTCATACTTATATCATATAAAAATGAATTATTTAATATATTATATATAATTACTTTTAACAAAAAAATATTAAAACATTTTTCGAACATATTTTTTTTGTATTTTGAATAAATTTTTGATAAAATTTGTATTTGACAGGTCTTGAGCAAGGTAGGTACCCACTCACTTTGAGTAGGGTATTTTCGAGTCAGGTATCTGTTCAAATTTTTTAGATGCGAATTTGGTCAAATTCGCTCCAAACCCAAGCTGTTGTCATCCTTAATTTGTTTTTCATGTGGTATAATATGCTTATTCTTTAATTTATTTTGCATCTCTAAGGCTATGCTTTTCCTACGTAAGATTGAAGGAGGAGAGACCGTTAAGAGTATCTCAAAGATTTGGCATGATTTGCTTATATGAGAAAATTTAGACATGGTTAAGGTGCAAATAATTAAAAAAAAAACTGATTTTCACCCAATAATAATAGTAATACATAAAAATTAAGGAAATGCCAGCCAACTACAACTAGTTTTAATATCCGGCAGATAATTATGTCTAAATTTTTTTTTCACTGGCTGGTACCCTGATTTGGAGAATTTGGCACTGTCACTCATTCTGTTAAATTTTGTTAGTTTTAATTTTTAATGATGATAAAATAACTAACAGAAGTTAAAAGGTATATAAGAGTATTTTGGTTTTTTATCACTATTAAAAATGAAAAACTAACGAAAGTTAACAAAATGATTAACAGTGTCAAATTCTCCAAACCATGGTATCTATCAAGTGATTTTGTTGTGTGTTATTATTTGATAAAACGTTAAATTTAAGTGTAGTCAGCTGACATTTTCTCTAAAAGTTAACAAACATGAATTGAAAATTACAAGAGATGTGGAGGATGATCATGAATGGTAAACATGAATTGATAGTTACAATATAGGATAATGGCAATGTACTTAATATTCTAAAACTACTGGATTCTTGAATTGCTCAACAAGCAGAATAACCTTTATTTGCACTTCCACTTCTCTCTCTAATGTTCCTTCTCTGTCTTGTTGAAGTGACAATGGAGGATGATCAAACAAAGTGTGCCTCTCACAAATCTGAAGTTAGATTTAGTTGGTGCAATTCAATTCACTGAGTTGATAGACGAAGGCGCGTAGAATTTTAGGAGTCGTAAGGCAATTGGGACGAAGGAGTCCTAAAGGCTGCAAAATTCATCTCCTGTGACATACATAGCTAAGAGAGAAAAAAAAGTACCATACACAACTCTAGGGCTCCCAAAAATAATTGGACGAACAAAAGATAATCGAATCGAAGAGAATCACCTTGGTTCGTTCAAAATCAAACCGAACTAAAATTCTATCGATTTGGTTTCGGTTTATTCATTGGGAACCGATAAAAAATCGAACCGAACCAAAAATTGATCGGTTTAGACACATGATTCATTCTAAGTCATTGATCTTTACCAATTGGGTCTAAAAATACCGGCCGAACAAAAAAAAGTTAAATAATAAGTAAAGACCGACCTAAAATATGAAAATTTCATGAAAATCGGTTATTACATTTAGTTGAAAACCAGTAAGTCAAAATGGTCTAAAATGTGAGAATTTCATGAAATTAACAATAATAAGTCAAGACCGACCTAAAATATGAGAATTTCGTGAAAATCGGTTAAAACATTCAGCTGAAAACCAGTAAGTCAAAACGGTTTAAATATGAGAATTTCATGAAATTCGGTTAATAAAAAAACATAATCAAATACCTATGTTTTCAAAACCAAACCGAACCAATTTCATTGGTTTGGTTTCAATTTTTATTTTATTAAAACCAAATTAATTGGTTCAAATTCAATTTTTATTTTCATAAACTCTAATTGATCGTTTGATTCAAAATCGAATTGAGCCGACTTAAAATCTAACGGTGAACAACCCAACACAACCAACAGCCTACAGTTAAATTTTTACCTAATCCAAATTATTATATATTTCATGAGTAATTATATCATCTTAAAAATTGAAGTCCAAATAACTTACACATGACCTTTTGACAAATTTTGATAAAGTTTTGCAATTTAACAAAATAAGCAAGCGGCCAGTTTTAGCAATTATCAATAAATCTGATATCAAAGTTACCCAGAAAGTTTCACACACATTTGCCGTTTCCCTATATATGATGTTGAATTCATCTCTGCCAATTCCATAAATACAAAAGTGTATATATATAATATATCCATCAGAATTTACACAATCTGATGAAACACGCAGTGGGTTCACTCCAGAAACCATAATCTCAGGGTGTTGTCACACAGCTTTCTTCAATACATGTCACACTATATAAGTAAAGGAGGAGCTCAGCTTTTATCATTTACAGCTATGGCAGCAGGAGGCAACAGGTTCATCTTCTTCTTCCTCTCGCTGAAGCTGCCACACGCCATTAAACTCGGAAGACAACCCTGTGAGGACCTCATCGACTCGCCCCTCTCCGTTATAGGTTCCTCGTTGGCGACCCTTTCGCTGCTGCACACAGAATTAGCTGTAGATGTAAATGGTGTGGCGTTGGAATCGCCGCTATGCTGGTCTTCGTTGGCGCCCTCTCGGAAAAGATCGAGTAGTTTCTTTTTCTTCTCTGTTGGAGACGGGGATGGAGAGGGAACGGAAATGGAACCGGGAGCTTTGACTACTTCCGGGAGGGCTTTGTTGACCCGAGGTGTCCCGGTGGAGAATTTGTGGTGCACCGGAGTGTTTCCACGAGATGGGGTAAAATCTACAAGCAGAAACAAGGACGGGTCTTTAGCATAGAGCATGTAAAAGGGATAAAAGGGTAAAAAGGGCAGTGGTTTGTTCTCTTTTTACCGCCATTCACGCTGTAGAAATCGTCTTCACAATCCGAATCCATCCAAGCTTTGGTATCAAAAAAGGTTTCCTCTTTACTACCTGGAAAAGAAAAATGTAAATTATACACATAGTTTATTAGAAAAATGCATGGCTCTAATTCCACAATCACGCAAGGCTCAGACCATAATTCTGGACAGTTAATAGACGTTAATCAACTGTAAACATGTACGAGGCATGTAACTTTATGATGTGAACCTCACAAATCGTTTTTTTTCAGAACATGGTGTCATGGAAAATACCACATTGATTGACATTCAGTAGAAACACAAATATTTACTGTTAGAGATAACATTAAGTTCAAATATACTAATTGAGCCTTATCACTATCATTTGAACTCAATGTTATCTCTAACATTTACCAATCGGTGGTTTTAAGGATGCTAAAAACGTTATTTATAAGTTAACCGAGTATCAACCTAGAAGGCATATAGCATTAGTTAATTCATAAGACTTCAAAAGTTTTAACCACATATCAAAAAGTTTCCATCCTTCCATTTCCAAGTATTTTCATTTTTTAATTCTTTAAATACTTACCATGCGCCTCTATCAAATTTTTAACCACTTAAAACCACAATCAGTATGTTGACTTGACCCTCTAATTTTACACAGAACAGTCTTTTCAAGCAGAAAAGGAGCTAACTTAGAATGCAATTCAAAGCGATGAAGAAGTAGCATAAATTATTAATGGAGCAAACAAGTCTTTTAAGGGAACATTTACAAATCTATCCTTAACAATCACTCCCAGTGGAACCTTCACCAACAAGTTAGGTAGGGGTCAATTTAAACTAATAGTGGCAATTCTCAGTGCAGCACCATTCACATCCACTTCATGTATCTGATGGGGTCGTTATAAACTCATATCAAGAGGGAAGACCTGTGACGGACCCATCATAGTGGGTTCATGTATTCTACGAATTACACTCCATTACAAGCACCCATAGTTCAGTACTTCAGTCACGACATTTAGAATCTAATGGAACAAGACAGGCTAGTAATCTACCGAGCAGATGGGGCGGGAGACCATTAGATATTTGTCTCCATCTCTTCATTGGTCTCTCTAATAAGTTGCGTATCAAACATGTAACTGTTTTCTATCTAACACGACGATATTTAAACCATTCTTTCTCTCAAACAAAAATCCACTCAATAGAGGTGGTCCTTACATCCACCAGAAAGTATGATTCCCCATACACCTTAAGAAGCTAGAATCCAAATACGTATAATCACAGTCGGAAAGGTCACTGATGACACCACAAAGTGACAAAAGGCACATAAATTGATCGAAAGATAAGATGTCTTTTGAGAATGAGCAATCCACATTAGCTACAGCAATTAGTCGAGCAAGTTATGTCCAACGGTTTCACAACCCAATTGATCAGAACTAAACAGACCGAGTTCGCCGTGTATTTGTATAATTTCAAACCATCACAACTCATCTATTTGAAACTGACCATGTGTGAAATAAATAAAAAGTCTCTTCTGTGACATTATTGAGCAATCTGCCATATTCCTCCAGCTCATATCTTACAGAACAGCAATCATATAGAAATATTGGAATCATATGTAAATCTCACTAAACCAAGCCATTTAAAATAAATTTCACACATCTAATAATAAGAAATGCAAAAGGTAAAAACCAATAAACAAGTTCAGTTGACTGAGAATTAAAGATACAGCAAGATCACCAATAGAAAACAAACAGAAAATTTCTGGTTATTAGAATACCAACAGATTAAAGTAATGCAAAATATACTAAAAATTATTATTGAAACTGAAATCACCCAGTCACAGAAATCACAAAAAATCCATTGGATACCACAACAACTTCAAATCCAAACCCATGAAAAAACAATCACACTGAAGCAATTTTTTTGTGAAATCGACAACAACCCATTTGAAACCCAGAATCAAAGTGATGATCGGAACTGGGAAAAGAGAAGAGAACAGTACCTTGGTCCCGGAAAGAGGAGACGGAGCGAGTCGGCGACCACTGAGACTTGAGAACCAGTTCGGCGACCGTACGGTGGTCACCATTGCTCTGTTCCTGTTCTCGCTGCTTCTCCTTCACCGGCGATGGAGGGACCGCGAGCGAGAGCTTCATTTTCATGGCCGATTCCGAGCCTCTGGTCACCGAAGCACAAGAACCCATTTCCCAAAACTCTACGACGAAGACCAACCCACCATCAGAGGTCCAATCTGGGCTAATAAATCGAAGAAAAAAAAGGGTCTTTTCAGAGACAGAATCGGAGTAAATGGGTGCGATCTCCTCTAGACGTTACGTCAAGGAGAAGTAAAATTTGGGGAAAAGAAAAGAAAATTGCTTGGGAAAAAATCCCGGAGATTTATGATTTTTCTGAAGAGAAAAAAAAAAGAGGAACAAAAACAAATTGTTTTTTAGCAAAAGTCTGTTACTGTGTTGGTGTGGAAAAGGAACCGATACCGAAGGAAGAAGAAAGACAAGGTCAAAAGCGTCATTTTACCTTTTGTCGTTTTATTGGATAGTGCTTTCATAGCCCAACTAGACCTGTCTTAATTGGAGAATCCGATTTAATTTTTATTAGGCATATAATAAATAAATTTATTTATTTATTTATTAGGGAATTGTTGTGTGTGAGTCGCTCGGACCCAATTACCATACAAAACAGAAATCAGAAGTCACGTGAATAATTATTTAAGTAACGGCTCATTGAATTGTGGGTAAGAGTTTGGATAAAAATCTTATCTCGTTTCGGGTTACGGTAAATAATTTTTTAATTAAGATAAATGTTTATTTATATTTGTCGATTTTGCAAGTATTGTATTTGTAGGACATCGAAAATGTGAAACTTTGACCAAACTTAAAAGCGTATGTGTTTTTGGTTTCATTAACCAATGATAATAGAGACTATTAAATTATTGATAAATATTAGATGTGTTAAGTTTGATTATATAGCGGAAAAAATAATAGAAAATGTACACATAACGTTGCATGTCCTATATATATATATATGCCGTTCCAATGCTAGGAATAAATTCTCATTATAAAATCGTTTCGTGCTTTGATTATATATTTTATATTCTTTTTCAACTTATCAATATTTGATTCTATTGGCTTAATCAATCAGTTGATAATATTTGATGCTCATAACCGAGTGCGTTATTAATAACAATGGTTTCATTTGTATGATTGTATCCGTTTATTAGTATTGCGCATTTTCGAAGAAAATCATCCACTATAATTCAAAATTTTATATTTCTTGTTCGAGGTTTCAGTTAAGTTTCTTTTTACCATATATGTAAATGTGTGTGTTAAATTCGAGTTAAATTCGAATCAATTTAAGTTTATGGAAGATTTATTTTAATACAAACAGTTGTAGAACGTTCTATACCTATTTGATCAGTGCGAATCTAAATGCGCGTTGTTTCAGCGTGCAACACGTGGCAGAGAGGTTCCACATCGCACACTTGAAGGTTTTACGGGGTCCATCACCTTCTACAATAACTTTGCACTACACATTCTACATGGTTCTTCAATTTTGCACAGGGTCTATCACGTCGTCCTACTACTTTGCACTACACGTACATTTAGACACCAAATTTAGTTTGTAGCGGTTCTCCAAGATATTCATGAATATCTTGTTATGAAGTCGCGTATATATTCTATTAATCGCGTCTTATTGTCTTCAAATTCAATGATCCACTTCCATACCTCATCTTAAGTTTTAGCTCGTTTTTTTTTCATCTCAAGTTTATTTCAAACTCTTCAAATTTAATGGATCACTGATCTTATAAACAAATTTATGTTTTATCAAAAAAACGAGTTAATGTATAAAAAACATATTACAATATTTAATTACAAGAAAAATGTCAGTTTAATATATTTAGTATCAGTCATTTTCACTCAACTATATCTAACTTTAATTTTTAGTATGTGTGATACCCTAACTATTTTTATTTCACACTAAATCAATATTTAAATTTTTTTTCTAATTTTTGACTTTGGGTGTTTTTGTCATTTTAAAATACTAATGGAATATGCTAAAATTTTGATGGATTTGAAAAAAATAAATGACTAGGGTACTACACAAGATAAAAACAAATATATCTATATACTTAAATAAAAATGGTTGATACCCATTATAATAAGTTGACATTTTCCCATAATTATAACCTATATCTATCAATAACTAACTTAAAATTATAGTTAGATTTATCTTATGATACATATAGGAATTTATTTGGTAATAAAATGAGTATAAAATAAGGTATAACCCATTAATACGTGTTTTCGTGTAACAAGAGTACGTAGTAACGTTCTTATTGGTACATGATCGCTTTGGTGCTTTAACGTGTGAAGATTATTAATTGTATTTATCGTTTGCATTAGAAATAACTTAAGCAAGTGCTCATAGTAGCTTTAACTTTTTAATTATGCCCCACTGATCTCAATCATCTAAAGGGACAAATTTGGAAATGTAATTGAGAAGATCTTCCAAATATATTTGAAAACGACTGAATTGGCTAACACTCGAGTGTTGTTGCAAATATAGTATTGTTAGGTACTTTGGTTTTACCTCTTTAGGTTCTTCAATTTCTTTTATTATTATTGTAATAACTCATTGTGCAAACCATTTGTTTTTTTACAGAATAATATAAAAGAAAATTTTTGTTGATAAAAAAAACTAGGCATTTTCGAATCTCACTATAAAAGCATCAACATGTTATGTTAAAGTATACATTTATAAGTGGTTTTATTGATTATTGATCGAGTTGATCTCTAAAAGACTAAAATCAATAAATTATATATTTTAAGGGACAATTACAGTTCATCGAATAGAGGGTTGTTATATCCTTATTTAGACCGGTTTTAATTCAATAATAAGATTTTTTTTGTTCGTAGAAGTTATGAGTCGACTATTTCGCGCTTTAGAAATGATCCCTGCGTGGAGATCGTCCTAGTATGTCTCTCGTCCGACACGCAGCAACACGCTCTCGTTGTGTGAGAAGGTTGAGAAGTCCGCATATAACCAACATATTAAGATTGGGACGCCCTCACCCATCTCTTAGAGCCAATCATTTTCTTAAGATTACAGATTCATTTTGCCGACTTCCCTTGCCTATGTTGTTCAATCAATCATAGGGTGTTATTTTTTGAGACCTGATGAGGTTATGAGTATGACTGGGCGTAAGAGCCGATGGGGGCGCAGCCGACACTGCACGGCGTGCGATGCTCTTCCAGACGTTCCTTACCTTTGGTTGAGTCGTTTCCAGAGTGGAGAGATTGTTAAACATAAAATACAACATTTCCCCGAAGCTCACACCATCGTCTATGGACTAACATTTCCCTCAACTGCTATGTCCCGATTCAGAAATTTTAACCCGACTCCATTTCGAATCTTATGCCTAGGTGCTATCGGGCTTTCCCGTCTCAAGCAACTAAGGGGGTCGATCCCTAATTTTCCTCTGTTAGAGTGTTAGAGGGAGAGAAAGTGGAGAAAATTAGATCGATCTCTCAAAAAATCAAATCGATCAAACCTTAAATCACTAATCTTAGGTTTGTGTGTTCATTGTGTTCGGTGTTTTAGAAAGCTTCAAGAATCAGTCCTTGAAGGATTGATCCCCATCAGCTGGACCCCATACATGGCTAGTTATTTTCAATAATTTTTTGCGAAAGAAAACAAGTTTTAACTGTTTCGAAGAAAGGGAGGCTGGGAATAAGGACATGTCAGTCTCAATCCATTTGAAGAATAAAACCCATCTGAGTATTGGTCAACCAATATCAATTAAGATCACCGCCAAGACCAGACTAGAAGCATGAATGTTCCAAAAAATGATGACGGAGCTTCAAAATCTTGGTCGAAATTTTGAAACGAGATTGAAATAGGCCATTTTCTCGATTGTCAATTTTATTTTTCAATGTCAACTATGTCTTTTCATTACAATTAATTGATTACCTGATGTAATTTTATCTCTTGTTCTCTCGTTAGAAACATTTGCTAATTATTCTTAATAATATTTCAAATTATTGAGAAAAAAAATAAGTTTAAACTAGAATGGGTAATAACCTAATTTATTCTAAGCAAGGAGATAGACGTTTGGTGGTGTCGTTTACGAGAAACTGAAATACATATGTTAGATGATATTATATTAGATCTAGTAGGGTTTAGGTTGTGTGTTAGAGTTTTTTTTCTCAGCAAAGACAAATTGTATTATAAACCAAACAAGTTTTTTCCGAAAAAAAGGAAAAAGAGGTTAGCCAATTACGTGATACAAAACTGTTAGGTTATATTAGGTTTTTTATCTTTAATTTCTTATATTTATGTTTCCTTTCTCACATTTATTAGAGTTTCCTATTCTATTCCTATTACCTCTATAAATAGAGGTCTCTTGTAATTCACAATATACACAATCAATAATATATCTCTCTTATTTCTATCATGGTATCAGAGGCATAATCGATCCTTGGTCAAATCTTTATGAATTTATCGCTTTACCCACTCGTCGATGATTCGTGATTCTGACGGGTGGGCGAGGCAATTCAATCTCAATCTCTAGCCTCTCGCTTCCGCAAACAATCAACTCGACAATTTCACAATCAATCTCGCAATCTCAAAACCAATCTCGCATTCTCGCATTCGCAATACACACATCAATAATAAATCCCTTTCTTATTTCTATCATGGTATCAGAGCTATAATCGATCATTGGTCAAATCTCTACGCATATTTCGTTTTGCCCATTCGTCGATGATTCGTGATTCTGACGGGTGGGCGAGGCAATTCAAATCTCAATCTCTAGCCTCTCACTTCCGCAAACAAATCAACTCGACAATCTCGAATCTCCTCTACCAAGTTCAAACACCGTCTCTACTTCTTCTTTTTTGCCTTTTCCCTTATTATGTTATTTTCTTTCTCAAACCAATCGGTTCTTCTTTTACTCTTTACCTTATTAATTTTCCTCACACAATCTCGTTTCTTCGTCATCAATTGATCTTGATTCCACCACTTCGATCCTGTAAATCAATCAATCTCAATCTCTCAATCCCTAATCTTTCTCTACCTGATCTTCTCTCACGAAGCAATCCTATCAACTCATCAATCAAAAATCTCGTAAATCAGAAAAGCTATCCCGTAATCCGGAAACCAACACGTGTACATCCCCGTAATTCGGAAAGTTATCCCATAATCCGGAAACCGACACGTGTACATCCCCGTAATTCGGAAAATTATCCCGTAATCCGGAAACCGACACGTGTACATCCCCGTAATTCGGAAAGTTATCCCGTAATCCGGAAACCGACACGTGCACATCCCCGTAATTCGGACACCGCACGTGAGAGGAGAGAAATCTGGCATCAAGCATCATTGGGCATCAGGCATCAGGCATCATCTATATGCCATCAGCCGTTGTCATCTCGCCATCAGCCAGCAGGCATCAGGCATCAGGCATCATCTATATGTCATCAGCCGTTGTCATCTCGCCATCAGCCAACAAGCATCAGGCATCAGGCATCATCGGGCATCAGGCATCAGGCATCATCTATATGCCATCAGCCATTGTTATCTCGCCATCAGCCAACATGCATCAGACATCAGACATCAAATATCGGCGCGCATCCTCCATCCTCAATCCTCGCCGCATCACCTCGCGCGCATCCTCCACAACTCAATATTATCAAGCTTCAAACTCAATTCTTGTTTCACCGCATTGAGTTTGAGGGGGGCTGTTAGATTATATTAGGTTTCCTATCTTTAGTTTCCTATATTTATATTTTCTTTTCTCACATTTATTAGAGTTTCCTATTCTATTCCTATTACCTCTATAAATAGAGGTCTCTTGTAATTCACAATATACACAATCAATAATATATCTCTCTTATTTCTATCAAAAACATTGAGAAAATTGAAGATAAAACAATTCATAATTAATCTTGAATAATGACATAACTAAGAGCAAATTTCGTTTTGGACTTGATAGTAAAGGCCCAAAAGAAAAGTCTGATCAGATTGCCACTTTGAAACATGTGAGCATGCCTCATTGGAGGAAGTGCAATAGCCTCAAACCACGCACGTGAGGACGCGATCTTGAAGAGAGCACAACCCCAAGGCATCGGCGGAAAGTGATGTAATACAAATAAGGAAAGTGTCGGATTTCGACAAAAGACTAGTGTTTTCTGGGCGGAAACGGCGTTCTGAGCGAGGTCATCTTGGGGGTCAAAATCGCAATTTCCTAAGTTCCGGGCACTTTTGACAATTTCTATAATTTATTTCATTTTTTCAATAAGTTTAGGATTTCCTTTTCTGCAATTAGGTTTTGACTATTTAAGCACTGTCAGACGTTTATGTTATGGAGTAGTTTTGAAGTTAATAAAAAAAAAATTGAGGTTTCCCTCAAATCTATCACATTTGGTTATCGCAATAATCAACGAATTTTGATAAAGAATTTTTCCTACCCACGTACGCTGCATCAGTAAGTAAGACCGTCGTCGGTACCCAGAACATCACTTAAAGGAGAAACGAATGGCTGGAGCCACGAAGAGTTGTCGCTCCAATTCTGGCGAAACAACAACGAAGGGAGGCCATCACCTCTAGACATCACCACACGAGCACATCTGGCGGGCGGCGGGCGACGGGAGAGGCTCGGCGTTGTCGGCCAACACTGACTGAGATCTCATGTGAGCCCGTCGAGAGAAAATCTGTCACTACCTCGCACCATCCTGCCACCGCTGAACCACCGTTCTCCACCGAATCGACCTCGAACCCTCCAGATCTAGAAGAAGCCAGATTTGGGCTGAGAAGTGAATCGACCTCATCGATTAAATATCTTGTGTTCTTGAATTCTACCCACTTATTAACTTATGGCTTTAACATATTTATTTTATTCGCTTCTGTTTATTATTTTCTCTATTCTTATTTTGACGTCTCCTTCGAAATTATAGATTTGATTCTTCTTGTCTTGAACCTAAGATCGTTTTAGTTTGAATATTGTTTCTTATTCGCTTCCGCTCATTATTTCTTATGTACTATGATTTCCAATATTATCTACAAATAGCATAATTTTATTTTCAATGCAATCAATTCAAGTAATATATTTCTTATTTTAGACATGACATTAGAGTTGTAACGATCATTAATTAAATTTCTAGGTTCTTGAGTTCTACCGCTCGTTAGCTTATGGTTCTAATAAATGTGTAAGTTAATCAATTTTTATTTTATTCGCTTCCGCTTATTATTTTCTCCATTCTTGTTTTTATGGACTCCTCCAGAATTGTAGATTTGATCTTTCTATCTTGTACCTCAACTCGTTTTATTTGGAATATTTCAAATTATCGTTTCTTATCTCACTATGTCTTTGCCTCTCTTTGCTATTTGTTTCGGCCGACGGCTATGATTCACATGTTTTTCATGTAATTTGGAAAGTGTATCTTGTAATTTGGACAACGCACGTTTGAGCATCAACGAGATCATATTTGAAGACTTCAACTCGCAAAAAGAGGAAGAAGAATTAAACACATATATGACTTAAATTTAAACTCAATTTGATTTACACTGTATTCAGTTTAAAAGTATTGTGTTAAATATTAGATAATATTATGTTGAGTTAATTAGGGTTTAGGTTGTGTATTAGGATTTGGTATATCCTCTATAAATATATTATTTTGTATTCTCAATACAATCAAGTCAACGAATATATTTCTTATTCATGACAACATAACTATTACATTCATACACAATCGTGTAGATCTTAAGTAGCTTTTCGGTGATTGGAATGAGTCGAGGCGGTACTGCGAGTGTGTGAACTCGCATGCATCAGAGAATGAAGAAGAGGACATTTAGTGGAGTAACAAAATCGAGTGATGGGTAATTCATGCCTTCAACTTACCTGATAGATTGACTTGAATAACTTGATCTTGTATGCGCCAACATAAAGAACAGTTGACCATGCCAAGAAGTTCTTTAGCATTTGTAATCACCGAGTATTTCGTCATGTTGCATGGTATCACTATCAGTTTTTTCTTTTCTAACGGTGCACTTAAAGTATGTGCGCCGTTAAAAGGAAAATTCGTAACGGCGCACAGATAAAGTGCGCCGTTACAAACATTTGTAACGGCGCACAGATAACGTGCGCCGTTACAAAATTTGTAACGGCGCACACCGTATTGTGCACCGTTACAAAAGGTGTTGACCGTTGACCATTTTATTGCCGTTATGGAAAACGGTCGGAAATCAAGCCGTTGTTGTTACCGTTATTTTGTAACGGCGCATCTTGATATGTGCGCCGTTACAAGCAATTTTGTAACGGTGCACAAGTTACAAAAATGTATTATAAGTCTTGGCAGAACCTCCCCTTCTTCTTCCTACAACTTCTCACGACAAATTTTCTCCCGACAAGAGTAATTTTGTAATTTCATATTTTATAAAATTTTCCGAGCACCCTCACACAAATCTCCCGACAAGGTATGTACATATTTTTAAATAATGCACTACATATAACTGCAAATTTGTATATGAATTTGTATGGTTTTGCTTGTACGAATAATTTGCATGTTAAATTTATTAAATTAGTTTTGGAATTAATGAAATAAATTACCCGATTCCATGAATTGCATGATAACATTAGTGTAAATTCTCCCGATTCCATGAATTGCATGATAACATTAGGGTCAATTCTCCCGATTCCATTAATTACATGATAACATTAGGGTAAATTCTCCCGATTCCATTATTTGCATGATAACATTACATTAGGGTATTTGATCATAAATGACCAAACAATGGCATTTTGGTCATTTATGACCTAATTAGGGGTATTTTGTTCATTTATGACCTAATTAGGGGTAATTAGGTCATAAATGACCAAACAAGGGTAATTAGGTCATTTATGTGAATTAGAAGGTACATATATATTTTTAAATAATGCAATATTATGTAAATTAATTGTTAACCGTATTTATATATATTACATATATAGAATGAATCGGAGATGGATAGGATCCGTAAAAATGAGTGAGGAATGGATGAACGGATTAAGCAGTTTTGTAAAATTTGCAGGAAAAATGCTCCAAGAGATGGTGTGGGACGTTTCAAGTGTCCATGCACGAGGTGTTGTAATTCTGCTTGGCACGATATGGACACCATTTGCGATCATATATTGAGGAAAGATCTCCTTAGATCGTATAATGTGTGGTTCCATCATGGCGAAGCCGAAGGAGCTAGCTCGAGCCGGAATTGGGATATCAGTTTGAGGGAAACATCAGCGAATCAGCCTTTTTCGACGTCGGACAACAATCCAGTATACGTTGATCATGTGCATCAGCTCGTGGATGATGTAGACCCAACTAGAGATGTAAGGATTGACGAGGACGAGGACGAACAACAGAACATTGGAATAATAACCGAAGCCGAGGAGGGAGTCGCTAAGGCAACCATGACAGCATACAACCGGTTGGTGACGGAGTCGCAAAAGCCGTTGTACGAAAATAGTGAGGATACTTCATTAGCAGCAATGTTAAGGATGTTGTCCATCAAGCAGAGCACCGGGATGTCTGACGAAGCTTTTACCAAGGTTGCCAAAAATTATTGTTCTACGTTACCCCAACCTAATACGTATCCATCTAGCTATGCAGCGGCGAAGCAGAAAATGAAGGCAATCCAACTGTCACACGTGAAATATGATGCATGTCTGTACGGATGCACTTTGTACTACGGAACACAATCGCAACTCCATACATGTGGCGTTTGTGGAGAAGCACGATACGCTAAAGTGGGAAAAAAATTAGTTTCGAAAAAGACGTTGTGGTACTTCCCATTGACTCCTCGACTTCAACGTTTATATCTTGCCCCAGAGACGGCTGAGTGGATGCGATGGCACGAGGAGCGGGAGAATGAGGACGATAAAATATTAGTACAACCATCGGACGGTGCGGATTGGATTCATTTTGACGCTAAATACCCAGTATTTTCTGGAGAAATACGGAACGTGCGGCTGGCGCTGCCATCCGACGGGTTCTCTCCATACGGGCCTAATGCGGCGAGTTACAGTTTGTGGCCTGTAGTCGCTATCCCGTTGAATTTTCCGCCCTCGATGGCTATGAGAAAGGAGTATAACATCCTCACCATGTTGATATCTGGTCCAAAATCACCGGGGAAATGCTTAAATAACTTCATGCGTCCGCTGATTGATGAGTTGAACCATCTGTGGGAGCACGGAGCTGTCACGTGGGATGGTTCTAAGAAAGAGGCTTTCATCATGTGGGCTGCTGTGATGTGGACAATAAGTGACTTCCCGGGTTTGGGAATGTTGGGGGGCATCCAGACTAAAGGCTATAAGGCATGTCCTCTATGCTTGGACGAGATCGATTCTGAACACAGTAACTCAAGAATCTCTTACCAAGGTGCTCGTAGGTTCTTACCACTGAAACATCCGCTGCGATTTCAGCCGCAGGCCTTTAAGGGGAAGACAGAGACACGGAGAAGGCCTACCCGGCATTCAGGGGCTGCTGTACTCAGTGCGATTCTACGTCATCAATACCCACCGCCTAGTCTGCATCCGAAGTTCAGTTTGTAACGGCGACGCTGTAACGGCGCACTTTACATGCGCCGTTACAGACGTTTTTGTGCGCTGTTACAACCTGTAACGGCGCACTTAACGTGCGCCGTTACAGAGGGAAAATCTGACAGTGTATACATGCCGGCTAATAGAACAAGTTCTCATGGCCCAATTTCATGGGCCGAGATAATAGACTCGAATCCGTGCACATTTTTGTTCAAGAATGGGCGCTGCGAGTGTCATTTAGACGGATTTGGACATCTTTAGGATGATAGGTTTGGGTAAAATCTCTAGAACCTATAGAGAAGTCCGATTCTAGAGGGTTCCTCAAGAAAATCTAAGATTTTTTAACGGAGATTTTTAGAAGGACAATGTTGACTGTTCATTTGGTTGAATCCTAACCATCAAATGTGGCATGGTTTCACTATAAATATAGGTGTAGAAATTTATTTCGAGCATCAACCAAAGCTACACATTCTTGTACTCCCCATTTGCTTAATAATAATATAAATTGGGAAGGTTTTCCTACAATTACATTCACAATTTCATCTTGCCTCCTATCGAATACGATTTGAGTAACACTCTCGCACAACTTGTAAACATTTTGCAAACGTAAAGGCTGACATAGCATAAGTGTACGAGTTGCGAACGTGACTAAGTGCCTCACGTACAACGAATATTTTGAAATAGATTATTCGAGCATGACAAGCTTTCTTTAGTTGGTCCGTGTTTGTCTGTCCGATTGGTTGTATATGTTCTCTTACAAATCAAAGAACATTCAAGCTTTGCATCATCACCTCCCAGATAAAATCAACATATCATTTCATATAACAAGATTGAAAGTAATATCTACCGTTTGTGTCATTCACCGTGTCTTGTTGGCCAACAAAGGAGCAATTGAAGAAGGCGACCTTGTCTGCACCAACATGAAGAGCACTGTTCCATGTCATGTTACCTAGAAAAAATATTCAAACAAATGATACTATAAACTTAATATATTTCGCAACACAATTCTCCGCTTGCACGGAAAATGTTGCATTGTGAAACCTGCTGGTGCGTTTGGGCGCGTTTCTGAAATATTTCGACAGTGTTGAGAGCAGGGGCGGCCCTAGCATTCTTGGGGCGGTAAGTGAAACTTTTTTTTGTTAATTGAGTAAAAGTAGATAAATCTATAACAATAAACTATATATAATTTATCTTATATTAAAATATCAAATTATTTGTATTCTTCTTTGTCATCCAATTGTTTTTTTTATGAAATCATCAAGTTATTTCTAAAACTTTAATATACCAAAATTTTTTTCTTATTATATACTTTTATAATTTTGAGATCTTTTTTTGGTTAGGGTTTTAAGCGATGGTTTCACTCACTTAATTGTAAGGACGCCCTTGATTGAGAGTCGTTGGAGATTATATGAAGAGTGAAGATTCGTATGGACAAAAATTCTCTCTTAAGAAAGGGGATTGTGACGCGTGAATGTTTGGTCATGTTTGGAGTCATATTGATGGTCAACGTACGGAGTAGGTTTAGTTGTTTATCTCTTATACTACGTGGTTTTGAAGGCATATAGTGATCACTATCAAGTCATGAACAAGTTGTGTGTTCTTATGTTGTCAATTGTATCACACCTAGCTTTGAGTTCTCATTTGATTATAGAGTAATTTGGATTAAAAAATAATTATAATTAACCAATATTCTTATTTATTAATAAGGATAAATTGTAAAAAAATACCACATATAATTGGTAACATGAGTATTGTAACCAATTAGACAGATAATTTCCTCAAAAGTCAAATTTGCATTACTTGTCTGACAAGCAATTAGAAAATTAATGCTATATTGTTACATGTGAAGAGAATAAGTTTGATATGAACAAACTAGGGGTGTGTTCAATTGAAACCGAACCGACTAGAATCGATCGAACTGGACCGAACTGATTTAGGGACGTCCCTACTATTAAGTGAGTAAAACCACCGCTTAAGGCCCCTAAGTAAAAAAGATTCCAAAATTATACAAGCCTATAATAAGAGAATTTTTTTGATATATTAAAGTTTTAGAAATAACTGGATGATTTCATAAGAAAAAAACAATTGGATGACTGGATGACGAAGAAGAATAAGAATAATTTGATATTTTAATATAAGATAGATTATGTATAGTTTATTGTTATAGACTATAAACTATAACAGCTCAGGGGCGTGACGACGCGAATGATACGAGTGGGTTCGTGTTCAACTCGGGCTCTATCTCTAGTGATGGTCCAGCCTATCTCGGATGGGCCTATAAAGCTTATTCACGGGTTATATTTCACCAGACGGATATGACTAAACATGTCCCAAAGGGTTGTGAGGCATGGAATTATGTTAAGAAAGAGTGAGTCTTTTCATTCATGATAATTCAATTTATTGTTATAAATCGATCAATTGTAATGAGTTTGTTTATGGTGCAGGAAAACCATATAGTTCGCAGAAGAGGACTGCACGGAGATTGGATCAAACAAGTCGGTGCGAGTGTGGTGGGAGAAGTTGTCTCAGGCATATATGAACTTCTTGACCAATCATACCACATTAATTGATCGGGATGGATAGAACCCATTGATGTGATATATGACAGGTTCGCCTCGTCCATAAAGCAAATGAAACAATTGTTTTAGGCATACCTAAAAAGTAGAACAAAGTGTAATAAGAAAGGCCCCAAATTTAGATTTTAGGTCTATTTTGAAAACTAATGCTAAAAAAATATACTTTATCAATCACTTTTGCTTTATGCCTCAAGAACATTGAGGTAGCCTTGATATATGTATGGGTTACACTAGGAATCAATCCGAACAATGACAACACTAGGCACAAATCTATAATAATAAAAGAAACAAATATGTGTTGGGGAGATCATGGCCTTATCTAGGAGTAAAGCCTAAGGAAAGCTCATACACATATTAGAGTCCACATTTGACTCAAAAGACTAGCCTAGTAAGTCTAAGGTCCAATGTGTATATAAACCCTCTTTATACTCAATACTCTTTCGATGTGTAACATTGAGCTCAGGTGTGGAGATAACAATTCACTTGATCGAAGATGTTGAAAAATTGACGACAATTGGGACCATTTGTTTAAGAAAAGCAATCGGGCCAAGAAAAGTGACCGATCTCAAATGCAAGAACTCTTCCACATCATTCTTCGAGACAGAAGTCATAGCGATCAATGAGCCCTGAAATATAATAATTTTGTCAGGGTTCGTGCATCTATACCAGTGAATGACCAACAAAATGCAAATCCTGTCTGGTGTGATTGTGGACAAAAGCAACAGTAGCTGGAAGATCATTACGACCCAATTCTTCCTATGCATGACCATTCACAATAACGCTATTATTAGTTTATGGAGGAAATTAATAATTAATTAAGAGAGATCGATGTATAGTTAATTAAATAAATTTACCGATCACTAGTGGTCAAAGAAGTGTGTCTGCGGCTGAATCTAGTCCCGAGAATTGGCGGTCCAAACATCGAACCCATTATCAGCCAACACAAATGCCAATGATTCATTCGGTGGATTCACCAACCACGATGCTCCATCCTACAAATATATTTGAATTAATGTGTCAAGTTACTTTAGATTCGGCTGCAAATCAGGTTAAAATGTGAAACGTCCGAATTGACTGAGGCCGTTCATCTGATGAGATTATACCAACGTGCAACACATAGCATTTTGTTTATACCCTGCTCACACAATGTTGATACCATATGGGGAGGGCAATACAGAATTTCACATCATGTTCACACTCGATTTATACCATGTATGTACTCTGTTTATACCAGTTACCGCATAAAATGACGGAATTGTCACTTTTGAGGAGACATGTGCTGGTATAATCTCGTCAAATCACCGGCTACAATTCAAGTTCAGACGATTTGTATTCAGACCTTGATTCATATCTGATTTCACCTCTACTTTAAGTATGTATTAAACTCATTCATATATAACAGTTAACAAATTAGTTAGTATATACCATCATGAGGCCGTGTAGTAAAAAAACCGGTGGCTTTGTCGCATTATTTCCTGACCTGCCCTGAGGGATCCTTTGGAGGCTTAGAATGTAACCATCTTTGGTTGTCACCTATAAATTTATAACAACGACCAAAGATTCATATAGTAATTAACACAAATAGTACTCATTATATATTGAACAAGCTAGCTAGTAGCAAAATAATAATGTACTTACGGTGTGTTCTTGGCAAGCATCGCCTTGTGGCTCCACCAATGACCGGCACATGGTTTCATTATTTGTGGATCTAGATTTATGAGATCCGATTGAGAACTCACTACTCAGCAACAAAATCACTGCAACTAGTATCGTCGTCGAAGACGACACAATGTTGTGATTAGCCATTTGTGCACTCCAAGGTATAGGAGGTGTAATGGCTTTTATGTATGAGGTTTTGTGCACCCACACACCGAGCTTTGAGATTGAAAAACAATTCTTTTTTATAAGAGCAATACAAATATTTGTTGCATTTTTTCCTTTCCTTTTCTATTTTTTTCTCTTTTTTCTCTTCTTTTGTTTCTTATTTTCAGTTTTACCCGCCAAATACGTGCACATGAATACAGGTGGAAAGTACCCTTTGTTACGCGAGAAAATAAAACCTCTGTATTAGAGGTATCGTAATATGTACCTATTGAATTAATCGACTAATTGTGGTGGCAATTTGATGTAATTTACGTGTTTTCTGAATTGAAATTCCGTCATTTTGCACCACGACGGGGGCATCATGTAATTGGACAGTGCATTGATAATGAGTCCAAACGTTTATAGCGGGGCTAACCTGCTTCATAAAATTTGTATCGGAAAATGCTAGTAGATATGGTCCAGATCGATTCAAAAGTGTCTGTGCGTAGAATGCTACAATATTCGTATCCAAGACGTGAAGATCATATGCAACCATTTAATGATAAAAGAGTTCTTTAGAGAGTATACGGTGTGGATTGAATATCCGGAAGTCAGAGACGTCGGGGAGAGTAGCAATAGGGAGCGGAATGCCAAGAGTAGTACACAGTATTTTCAAACCCCGTGTCTTGTCGTAAATCTTTTGTAGCAGTTCATAGATGAAGTAGAAACATCTCGAGATGTCTGTGTTGAACGAAATGACAAAGATGATATGCTGAACGAGGTCGATAGGAGGTTGCTGAGCAACTGCAACGAAATACAAACGGTTAATGGTAGACATGCATGCCCCACTGTTCGACGGCAGTGTTGACACAGTGTGGGTATCACTGTAAAGGATTATGCCATTCAAGCACAAGATTGATATGTGAGTCAACTTACAGTAAGAAAATGCATTTTCAGATGCAGATTGGGCTGGTAATCCTACTGATCAGCACTTTACGTGGGATAATGCTTCTTTCTCGACAACTCTTTCATCTCTTAAAGGATTGAGAAGCATACGATTGTTGCCCATTCTAGTACGGAGGTCGAATATCGTTCTCTTTCCAACACTACCTCTGAGCTATTTTGACTTTGGTTGCTAATTCATGACACGTGCATTACTCACAGCTCGGCCACTTCTATCATTGCAACAACCGAAGCGTCATTTTGATTGCTCACAATGATGTCTTCCATTAACGTATCTAGCACATCGAGAATGATTGACACTTCGTCAGACATCATCTCACACAGAGTACTATTGCTCTCCATGTCGTCTCCTAAGACAACCAGACTACTGACATCTGTACTAAACCTCTGCTCTCGGGAATATTCAATGCGTTAGTTTCCAAACTCAATTTGGAGTCTTGTTGGGCCCGTAGACAGTTGTCCACAGGCACCCGATAACGCGCAAGTGCACGCGGTCGTTACAAGTAATAATTCTTGGTAAGCATAGGGTCGAATCCACAAGGACCAATAAGGGTTAATTCAATTTAACTAATGCGATTAAGTGTAATTTAAAATATTCAATTTATAAAAATGTTTGATAATTTATAAAATAGAAACGCTTGGGAGAGACTATTCAGTAGAGAAAACCATGGATGCTAGGCCACTGAATTATAATCATGTCACAATTTCGGAATGAATTCTCATGCACACACTTGAATCCTATGCAAACATTTATACTCACACCACCTCTCGGTATTGGTGTCAGCCTAGACTCGAGAAGTTTGATCATCCCTCTCAGGTAGATAGACACCACGAGTCTGCATTAGCACAACAATAATGGAATCGGGGTTCCGAAGAGTTGAACTCCGGCAAATTAAAGCATGTCTATCACACACCGGCCTTCTCAGACACGACAACGTGACTCAAACAAGTAATCAATATTCGTCAATACCAATCACAAGCATTAAGTACTTTAATTCACCCAAAAGCATGCATAAACAATTCAATCCATAATTATAAAATCATCACAATTCAATTCAAGACCTAGCATCCATGATCAAGGGTATTTAGCCCATGATCATGGTGCTAGAACCAAAATCCATAAAATTAAATATAAAAATTGAGTTTGAGAAGTAAAAATGAAGAACCCTAAAACCCAAAAGGTTGAAGAATATGAATCGTTGAATCCCTCTCGATTGTTGCTGTGTAACTTGCTTGATCTTAGCACTTGAATCTCCCTTGAATCGGATTTGAGCTCCTCTCGAAGTCCCCAATCCTCTCCTTGGTTGATATGGCATTCTACTATCTGCTCTCCCAAAGCGTGGTGTTCAATTGTCGTGTGAAAACTCTAATTTTCGGCCCCCTTGAATCAGAATTCGCGTTTGGTTTATATATTTTTTTTCGCGTCTGGGAGGTGTAACGATCGTTACAGTAGGTGTAACGATCGTTACATCATCGTTACAGTGGCGTTACATCATCGTTACAACTTTCTGTCTTCAAATTCCCTTCGAATTGATATATTATGGGCCCAAATCGGAGTTCGGATGAGAACTCTACGCCACCCGAAAGTATCAGACAATTTTCGCCCTCTTCTAGACCTCTAATGAAAAAACTTCCTTCACGAGAATTGTAGCTATTTTCGTCCTCTTCAATGTAGATATAACATTTGCTCGATTTGGATTTGGGATGTGGAAGTTATAGCACTTTCAAGTCAGCTGGTCTGCAATCCCGATATCTGTTTTAGTGCTGCCTTTCAGTGCTGTGTTGAGCTTCTTCCCATGAAATTTAGATAAAACTTCCTTCTAGAGAGTTGTAGATCGCCAAGTTATCTTCGATTTGATCTAATTTTGGGTCACCTCGGATTAAATATGAGAAAGTTGTGCTCTCTGAAAGATTCCGCTGCAATTTTGGCTCGGTTTTGACCCTTTTCTCATGTATTCTGCACATTCACACCAAACATACCCGAAGGCGTAAAAGTCGCATAAAGATCAATAATTTAACACATCGAGAGTGAAATAACACCTAGAATATGGGTAATAGATATCATAAACTTACATTTGATGCGACCGCATCAAGTCTCCACCTTGAATTTGAAGGGCGTGTTAATATATGGGGAAATTCTCATTATATATCATAAATCCTAATCATATATAACCTCATGTAAACCTTAACTCATGTATCAGCCTACATGTACAAGCTCTTTTAATGTGGGTCCGTTCGGTGCCTAGATCGACACGTCTTTACTCATATTTAGTGCCTAATTTCTTTTGTTATGTGGCTATTTAGAGTATTTTTTACCACTTTACGCCCGCGGTATGTTTGGTGCAATTGTGCAGAAAACAGGCGAAAATGGAGTAAAATGGGCTAGAATCGCAGCAGAATCTTTCATAGAGCACAACTTCCTCATATTTAACCTGACGTGACCCAAAAATATATCATATCGAAGATAACTCGGCGATATACAACTCTCTGAGAAGGAAGTTTTCTCTAAATACCATGGGAAGAAGCTCAAAATAGAACTCAAAGGAAGCACTAAAACATATATCAGAATTGCAGACCAGCTGACTTGCAAGTGCCATAACTTCCACAACCGAAGTCTAAATTGAGCAAATGTTATGTCTAAATTTAAGAAGAAGAAATGAGATACAATTCTCGTGAATAAATCTTTTTTTATTAAAGGTCTGGAAGAGGGCGAAAGTTGTCTGATACTTTCGGGTGGTGTAGAGTTCTCATCCAAACTCCGATTTGGGCCGATAATAGGTCAATTTGAAGGAAATGCGAAAACAGAGAGTTGTAACGATCGATACATCATTTGTCACGATCGTTCCAAGTGCCAGAGTTAGAAAAAAAATATAAATTGCAGCTGCGATTTCAGTTAAAGGGCTCCAAAAATTTTAGTCTTCATACACGTTCCAGAGCACTTTCAGAGAGAGATACTAGTGTCCAATCTCTCCCTTGGAGGCCAATTTTGGCTCTCCAAGGGAGGGGCTCCATTACCACCATCTCGGGACGAAGCAAAAGAGGCATGAAGATAGAAGGGAGACCGAAATTGGAGAGTTTGTAATCTTCCACATCCTTTGTGGGTGTTGGGTTTGTTATTTTCTTTCCCCTTCTTGAATCTTGTACTTTTTTGTTGATTTTATTTTTGAGCACCATGATTTAGGGCTAAAAATCCTAGATCATGGGTGCTAGACCTTGTGACTTAACGTTATCCCGAGTTTATAATTATTTGGCTAATTGACTACATGCTGAGTTAACTATACATTGTGAGTATCCTATGAACATTGAATTGACAACTTGATGTTTATACTTTGGGTTCGAGGGTTGGACTCTTAGAGTTGATGTCTCGGTTCAAAAATTGTTGTTCGTAATGCGGTTAGCCTTGAGTTAGGAGTTCACTTGAAATAGTCACACCTGTATTGAGTGACATTGTGCAAGTGTGGAAGACTCGTCTGGATTCGCGAGACTCGGGCCAATTAGTCTCTTCTCAGCGTTGAGAGACAGGTGGAGTATTTATAACATAGACCAATTTGTGCATGTTAAGAGTAACTAAATGATTTAACTTGAAATTATGGATATCTTGTGATTGATTGATGTATTATTTCTAAAAGTATGTGAGGTTGTCTCAATTTATTGTGTGCTTCATTTTGAATGCTAAGGTCGCTA
Source organism: Geranium rotundifolium (assembly GCA_963920655.1). Taxonomy (NCBI): domain Eukaryota; kingdom Viridiplantae; phylum Streptophyta; class Magnoliopsida; order Geraniales; family Geraniaceae; genus Geranium; species Geranium rotundifolium. The sequence goes on from OY987321.1 coordinate 24,991,857, forward strand.
CTTAGGGTTCATCCTTTTAATTCCCAATTGATGCTGAGAGGTTGGGGTTGGGAGTTGACATAGATAAATTGGAATAGATTGGTCTCCTAGAGTCTTTCTCTTGTTTCAAATATTGTTAAACTTAAAGCTGTTGAGGACCGGTTGTGAAAAATTCCGAGAGGGTCATCGGTCCGAAATTAGGCATTACCCAATGTCGAGAGGCTGGTAATGTATTCAAAACATAGGCCAGACGAATTGCATGCTTAAGATTAAATAATCCATTAATTGTGGGAGAGTTGTTGGTTTAGTGCCTGTGGTTGTTCAACTTCTTGTTTGCATCCATCCACTTTATTATTAAGTGCTTTAGAGTTACGTAGGGCTACTTCATCTTCATAAATGCTCAAGTCTTTCTCGGGTTTAGGACCGGTTAGATTTCCTTGAGCATCAACATACTGTGGTTCCTCCCAACCATTGATAACAGCCTTTCAGGTTTTGCTATCGAGGGATTTCATGAAGGCACACATTCGTGCTTTCCAATAACCATAGTTGGTTTCATCGAGCACTGGTGGTCAATTGATTGATCCTCCTTCCTTTGAGTCCATATTAGTTTAAACAGAATCGTGCAGGAAATCACCTAAGAGTCAAGGTGCCTCCTCTGATACCTATTGAAATTATGTTAAGTAGCAGGGACAAGATGTCGAACACAATGTTGTGACAATTGGTTCGACAACTTGCTTAATCACAGTTTATGGACAGTAAATAGTAAAGCAGTAAACAGAAGACACACAATATGTTTACCCAGTTCGGTGACTCCGCACTTACGTCTGGGGGCACTCTGCCAGTGGAAAGGTTTTCACTATTCGGTAGTCAATAGTACAACTCCAAGTATCAACTAGCTATTACACAAGCTATTTTCCTAAGCTACTATAGATCTCACCGTGAAAAACCTCGACCAGGGACTCCCCCTGTCTTTGGGATCCTCTCAATTCCACCATTCGAGCAAGCCTATGCTCAATTTCGTTGCCTTCGACAATCTTCTCGTGAGTCTTCAATCACGAATCCAAAACCCAATAGATCACAAAAACTCAAATCTCCTCGAGTTGATGTATGTGATCAACAGTGTCCTCTCTACATTGAGCAGCCTCTCAATCCACTAATCGTACACAGTTAAGAGCTCTGAGAATTTAGCATAGAGAAAGGACAGAGTTGCTAAGGGGGTAGTACATGCTTTCATAGCAACTTCTATTGCCTAATCGGATTCCAATTCCGATTAGGAAGTCTCTTGCCACCTTGCGTTTCTGGAAAGTGACAAGTTGGCATTGTCGCCTTCATTAAATCTTGCTTTCGTGTTTTTCTTCCAACTGGACCTTGCGTAATTCATCCATAATCTTTATTCCTATGCGCGCGGAGCTTCTATGATCTAAATCAGAAAGTCTTCGATGTCTTGCCTAATCCTGCGGGTATTATGTCGAGCCAATTGTGTTGCAACATGTTATCTAACATCTTGACTTTGCACTAAAAAATATGCTAATTCTAAACGTAACAACAAGAAGTATTGAAATTTAAACAACCTCGTCTATGTCGTCGACCGGTTGAGGAAGTCGGCGATGTAGAGGGATTTGATCTTTTCCTCCCGGCCGCCAGGTGATCGTCGTTGTGGTGCATCGGGCCGATCGGGACCACGTCGGGCACGTAAGCTCCAGAGTCGCGGCGGGCGAGGATGTTCGGAGTCTTGAAAATGGAACACTTGTGCGCACAGAACTTGTTCTCCTCCGAAAACATATGCTTCAACGAGATTTCATTGTTTGTGAAATCGATGTCTATCTTCGTTTCTTCAACGCCGCTTCCCATTTTTTACATGCAAATTAGAGGACTAGCGTTCTTTGTGCAAAAGGTTCAGAGCTCTTAAGCGTGTTGGGCTAGCGTATTAGGAGGATAGATGTTTTGACAAGAACGACATACTTGTAATCATTCACTATTCGAAAGAATGAGGGCTTGTGTAATCGAGTTGTGCTTGCGTGATTGAAGATTCACGAATCATCTTGTTTGAAGAACAAACGACGCACCGAACAGAGGGGATTGCTTGAAGAGTGGAATCGGGAGAGGATCTCGAATTCAGGAGGAGTCACTGGTATCGGTGTTCGCTTGTAGTAATAGCATAGGTCGTTGATTTTTATGATAGTCACAAGAGTTTGTATGTTCTATTGACTACTTTATAGTGAAACTATTTCACTGCAGAGTGCCCATAGACGTAGGTGGGGTTGCACCGAACTGGGTAACCATATTACGTGTTTTTTTTATTTCCGTACTGTGTTTGCTTTACTATTCATAATCTGTGCGTCAGCAAGTTATCAATCACAAAGTCATCAAAACATTGTGCATGACATCTTACTGTTACAACTAACCAAAATTTCATGTAGTATTACAATAATTTAATTCAGAAGGTTTTGTTTCTGTTACTTACATAATAACTGAACTGATCATGCACACACACATATACGTACATATCATTTTATTTGGAGTATCACAATAATTTAATTCAGAAGGAACAATATATGCCGTAGACTGTTTGGTATCAGATGGGGCATCTAAACTGTTAGGTTGGCTCCTGCGAAGTTTATTCAGATTACCAGATATGGATAGTTTCAGAGGAGGAGGCTCGATCTATCGTCCCCCCAGTTCTTGATGGATCCAACTATGGCTACTGGAAGGCCCGGATGAGCGCTTTTATGAAGTCTCTCGACAGCAAAACTTGGAAACCTGTGATCCATGGTTGGGAAGCTCCAGAATCTGTTGATGCTCAAGGAAGTGTGATAGGTCTCAAAGCCGAGAAGAACTGAAGTCCTATAAAAGATTAGGCGGCTTAGTATAACTCTCGTGCTCTCAATCCTATATTTAACGGTGTTGATAAAAATGTTTTCAGACTGATCAACACATGCACGAGTGCCAAGAAGACCTGGGAAATACTTGTTGTTTCCTATGAAGGAACCACAAAAGTTCGTGAGCAAAAACTGCAGTACCTCACCACAAATTTTGAAGCTCTGGATATGGATGAAGACAAGATCATTGCTGACTTCAATGTTTGTATTAGAGATCTCGCCAATGAGTCATATTCTCTAGGAAAACTCATGACCGACGAAGATCTACTAAGAAAAACCCTAAGAACGGTAAGTCCAAGATTCAAAATGAAGATCACGGGGTTAGAAGAAATTCATGATATTAAAACCCTAAAGTTTGATGAGTTGATGAGATCACTCATGACATTCGAGCTTACTCTTCCTAATATAAAGAAGAAACAGAAGGGAATGACGTTCAAAAGCTCTACCCATAGCCAGAAAGAACATGTATTCGAAGACTCTGATGAAGAAATTGATAATACAATTGCTATGATGGCCAAGAACTATGACATGGTCATGAGAAGATTTAACCAAATGTCCGGGAAGAATGTGCCACAAGATATCAGAGATAACTTGCCCGAGAAGGATGTGCCACAAGATGTCAGAGACAATTTTCTGCCCATATTCCAAAAGAATGAAAACACTCACAAAACTGGAAGAGGTAATGAACGTTATGGAAATAACAGAGGGATTCCATGTCACGAGTGTGAAGGCTTTAAGCATATTGAGAAGGAATGCCCCAACTTCCTGAAAAGGCAGAAAAAGGGGTATAGTGCCACTTTGACCAATGAATAAGAAGGAAACAACGACACTGAACAAATAAGGAAATTTGTTGCCTTTCCAGCCTCTAATTCTCCTTTTAATCTTGAGTATGTCAATGAATCCACTGAGAAATCTGTCTCTGATGATGAGCTATCTGACAATATCATGAATGATGCTTATAACAAGTTATATAGTAAGTAGATTGCAGAGGCCCAAATTATTGACAAGCAGAGTGCTCTAATTCTCTCCCTCACCGAAGACAAAACAAGACTCTTGGAGAATGTTGTTGAGCTAAAACGCGTGGTCAGCCGGCTAAATCGAGAGCTTGATCAGATGACCAAATTTGTCAAGCTGATGAACTCCAGCACTGAAACCTTAGACAAAATCTTGTCCATTGGAAAGCTAGCTAAAAACATGAAGGGACTAGGCTACACTCATGAGGCTTGCACATCTCATACCGTTTTTGTCCCCCAAAAGGAGGTAAGCCAGATGACTGGTAAGATGTTACAAACATCTGGTGACAGTCAAGTCAAGCGACATCATCAGAAACATCCTTCTGCTACTTCCAATAAACCTCACTGGGGCTGTCATTATTGTGGACAAAAGGGTCACATACGACCTTTCTGCTATCATCTCTACGGAAAAAAACGCACTCACCCTCAATCGCCATACACACACGCCTCGTCCCGTCGAAAGACCCCAACTCGCAAGGAATGGAGGGTGAAAGAGACTCAACCTTGTCGCCAAACGTCCTCTAAAAGAGAATGGAGAGTGAAAAATGCGAATTATCGTGTCAATATTGCATATACCACAATGACAACCTCCACCGGGAATGATTGGTATTTTGATAGTGGCTGCTTTCACCATATGACTGGTGCTCTTCATCTATTAACCAACATAGAGACATACTCCAATTGTTATGTTACATTTGGTGACAGAGTAAAAGGTAAGATCATTGGTAAAGGTCAGCTCAACTTTCCTGGTTTATCTTGTCTAACTGAGGCTTCATTAGTTGATGGTCTTACTGTTAATCTTATAAGTATAAGCCAATTATGTAACCTGAATTTACTTGTGAAATTCACTCGTGAAAAGTGCACTGTGATAAATGAGAAACAGATGAAGCTCATGAAAGGAGTCAAGTCCCGAGAAAATTGCTACTTGTGGTCTCCAGCAACAAATAATCAAGTCACCGAGTGTTGTTTCTCCATGACAGATGAGTCCAAGTCTTGGCAACAAAATCTTGGTCATTCGTATCTCAGAAGTATGCAGAAAGCTGTATCTCAAAAAGGTTTTAGTTTGTATCCTGGATCTATATATTGTTCAAAGAAGAGTATGTATAAAAACGTCAGAATGGCAAACAGTTGAAGAAGTTGCACAAGATGTTGCAACACCTTTCCACATCGCGAGCTCTAGAAGTTTTCCAAGTGAACCAAAGTAGGAGTGTGAAAAGGAAGTATCCGACTCTTCAGGTCATGGCAAAAGTAATTATGTTAGCCAAAGAGATTCCTCTCCATTATACCACTTGCCATATTCATAAGAGAGCCATTATCTGTCCAGGTACTACTATTACTATTTATGAAATACATAATGGGAGAAAGTCAAGTGTTAAGCACTTTCATGTCTGTGGCTCTATATGTTATATACTTGCTGTTAGGGATCCCCGACGCAAGTTTGACTCCAAGAGTATCAGTGATACTGATGATAATAACAGTTTCTCTGAGAACGCTAATGTCAAGAAAGATGTTGAAGACAAAGAAGAGGACATTATTCTATCTAAAGAGTTGATACCATCTCTAAGAGGAACTCACACTTGTTCGAAAGCCCCTGTGAATTATCGAGAGATGAATGGTTGTGTCAGGGGCAAAGGTGATAAAACCATGGGTATTCATAAGAAGGATGACAACCATATGATTGTCGAGAAAATTATATATGATGGAATGTTGAGCAAGATGTCGAAACAAGCTGTGCAGGCAACATAGTCAGAACTTGACATGAGCATGTTTATTGAACTAAATCTCGGTTTGAGAATTCAAATCCAGCATAATAAGGATAACGGGTTTTCTCAAAGGCAATGAGAAAATCGAGTTGAGTCTTAGGCCATCCCTTAGACTCACATTAGTGATCGATGATGATCATCAAGTGTTGGAGGGGACATTTGCTAATTCGTTTCCTCCCCTCTTGAACAAAGAAGGCCTCTAAATCGAATCCGGGCCTAAGACAGATCAAGGATCATTTGGGTATAAAGCATCGTGGCGAAATATCATTCTACCTTTAGCGAAGGATGTCGAAGAAAGGTTGTTGTGGAGGAAGTTGTCCATCCATCTGTCAATGTTAATGACGCTTCTAATGTTGCTGCTGCTAAAGATAAAATCCCACTCTCGACAGAGAAAGGTAATTCTGATTCTCACACTATTTATGATCCGATTAAAGAAACCCCTATCGTGTTTCAAGATCCCCTGCATGAGGATGAGAATGTTGTGGAAGAGGCTTCAACCTCCTTAGCACAAACAGATTCGGATTACCCTTATACTGATGTGCAAGAACCATTTTGTGTCGATGTGCCTGGTGAACCTCGCAGGCCTGGTCAAGATGTTATGAAGGATGTCCCAACATCCTTTGTTCAGAAAAACATAGGTAAATCTGTTAATAGGGAAGATGCTATAAGATGGTTCAACTGTCTCTACTGAAGAATACCTGAAAGAAGGTATCATTAAAGACGTCAATGAAGATGTTCCAACATCATCCAGTCTGATGCATGTTGGTGATTGTGAAGTTTTTGAAGCATCTGTTCTCCAACCTGTAGAAGAAGTCGAAGAAGATGTCCCAGCTTTATCTGTTCATGTGGAAGCTTGTGAAAGAGACGATGTTAGGGAAGGTGTTTTACCTTCAGTTAAAGATGTTGCAGCAGATGTTGACACGGTGTTCGCTGAAGATGTCGCGACTGATGTTGCTCGGGATGTCTTAACATTGTTGAAAAAGAAAATACTCATCGATGAGCAATTCAGCCTAGCCGCGATGATGGAAGAAGGTGTCTCTGAAGAAGAACAAGCTCAAGAACAATCCACTGTTAGCTCATGATGTTTGCTAGCTAGCGAGTCAATGTATGTTCAGTTTCTCCAAACTCGTCAGAAGAGAAAAAAGCGAGTGCTGCTACTGTTGTGGAAGAAGCCGATATAAGAGAATCTTTTTAAAAGGCATTGTCGAGACAAATCAAGGTATTCCTGATCCTACTCTAATGTTATGAAGAATGTCTATACTTCATCTCCGTTTTATGAGTCTCCACAGAGTAATGGTATAAGAAAAGTATAATGTAAAACTAGATGTTATAGAGGATGTTCCGACTTCTTCTGATCAAGAGAATGTTGAGAAAGGATCTCAGTAAGAAGATCAACGTGCTCAAGAAGACTATCGAGACCCTATTTCTCAGAAAATCTAAATGTGCAGATCTTGTCCTGACTCAAGAAAAAGGTGTTGGTGAAGAAGATGAAATCTCTCAAGAAAAAGTCATGGAAGAAGATCCTGGTCTGAACCAGGCTGCTGAAGAAGAAGTTGTAGAAGATGTCAATAAAGCTGACAAAGAGATTGTCAATGAAGATGTAAATGAGGATGTCTAAAAGGATTTCATAGAAGATGTTTCAACATCATCTATTCAGATGCGTGTGGGTGAAAGTGAAGTTGTTGAAGAAGAAGAGGAAGAAGAAGAAGAAAAAGAAGAAGAAGAGGAGGAGGAGAACCTGCTGCCCTTGTCAAGGAACTATCCTAGACAGTCAGAAGAAAAAGAAGAAAGTCTCCCAAGTCCCCAGTAAGAAAAAACAGAAGAAGTATGTCCCTATGTGTAGACATCTTGTAGATGAGTCAATCTCGGCTGACGATGAAGAGGAAGAATGGCCCATTGTGCCCCTTGGGCGAGGTAATAAGAAATATGTGGGAGGTCAGAAACTCCCAAGAAATGCTCATGCAGCTTCTATCGATATTGTTTACTTCCACAAAGAGGATGGGGTCCTCAAGTAGAGATATGTGTACCAACGGGTCATTTTCCCGGACTGGGAGCTTTCTGTTGAGGTTCAGAAGATGGACATTATCGTGGAACTGCTCGCTGATGTAGGGCTCCTTCAAACTGTCGTCAACATAAATAAATTCTATCCCTCTCTGGTTAAGGAGTTTATTGTCAATCTTTCTCCTACATTTGATGTCCCCGAGGATCTAGAGTACAGAAAGGTTTATGTGAGATGGCATTGCTTTGTATTTTCTGCTGAGATTATTAACAACTTCCTTAGAAGAGAGACGTCTGCTTCCGTGGACCGCGTTCCCTCTCTGCATACCATCGCCAAGGAAATCTCAAGTGACGTAAGAAAGATATGGATGTCCGAATTAACTCTTTGTGATGTCGCCACTACTCTCTGACTTTATTTTGCTCTAATGATTAAGCTGGTATGCTTGTTAACTCTTTGTTGCCTGGTTGAATGGTTGGTAATTTTGGCATGTTTTTGAGGCAATCAGGGGGAGAAGAAGAGTGACATGTTTGGACATCTTTCTGTGTTCTGATATTTGGTTGATAACGATTATAGAAGTATAGAAGTGCTTGCCTAAAAAAATAGTCAAATGGGGAGATTGTTGTTACCATTAGATTGACTATATGTCTGCTCACATTTTGCAACATCTTTCTAGACAATAATTTTGGTAAGTTTCCGGTTTTAAGAGATATTCTATATTGAGAGTGATTCTGCACGATTCAGAAGTGTAGAAGCATATGGAAACTTGATATTTGTTGGGGATATGTTCTAAAAGGTTAAAGAAACCTTAGAGATCATGTAGACGAAGCATCTGCTATAAAAGCTGGAGAGCGTTCCCTTAGTAGTTTGGCTCTTCCTCGTTTTTGATTGTAGTTAGTTTTTTGTGCAAAAGGTTCACAGCTCCTAAGCGTGTTGGACTAGCGTACTGGGAGGCTGTATGTTTTGACAAGAACGACATACTTGTAATTATTCACTATTCGAAAGAATGAGTGCTTGAGTAATCGGGTTGTACTTGCGTAATTGAAGATTCACGAATATTTTTGTTTGAAGAACAGACGACATACTGAGCAGAGGAGAATGCATCCTAATAGAAAATATATTCCTAATGGACCACTTAATTAGGAGAATATTTAATTAATATTAAAAATTTCTTGCACTGAGCACCACACGTCATTGATCTTTAGGCCGGAGATTTGCTTTTTCGTGTTCTTGCAGGCTGCAACCCGTTGAGCCGGTTGTCAAATGGGCTGGGCACGGGTTTTATTTTCCTCAACCTGCCAAGACTTGATTGGGCCAAAAAATAGAATCGGCCCCAACCCAACCCAAGCGGGTAGAGAAGGAAAGGAAGTGTTGGGTGTGGAGAGGAAAAAGGCAATAAAATATTTGTATTGCTCTTGTCAAACACAAAATCAAATATACAAAAATATTTCTTGATTGTTGATCATGCAGATTGTGCAAGAAATCACAATATTAGGGTGATTTCTTGCCTTGTATGTGTATATGTATATATATAGGTAGTTATTTATTAATGTCTTGCAATTAATCACCGTGAACAATTCTCTCTCCTTTTTCCTTAAGAAGTAATGGCTGATCACAACATTGTGTCCTCTTGGACGACGATACTAGTCGTTGCAGTGGTTTTGTTGCTGGGCGGTGAGTTCTCATTCGGATCTCATATATCTAGATCCACAAATAATGATACCACCATGTGCTCGACAATGGTCGAGCCACAAGGCTATGCTTGCCAGGAACACACACCGTAAGTACACTATTTTCCTACTAGCTTGTTCAATAATAATAAGTACTAGTCGTGTTAATGATACTATACAGGGAGAAATTACGTGAGAACCACTTTCCCTTGTGAGAACTTGCGCAAAGAGTCACATGACAATGCATATGCGTGTACCTCGCACGTGTTTATATTATTATATCATATATTTCTAGTCAATTTAGGCTGAACCCTCGCATACCCTTTATAAGGTATAAGATGAAATTCATCCCTTCGTTACACCTCTGCTCCAACATGTTTACTTTTAGGATATAATATAGAACTCATCCCTTTGGTTACACCCTCTTTTCCAACAAGGTTCAGTCATAGTGTATAGTATGTAGTATGTAACCGGATTCACTTGTTACAGGGATAACCATCACTGACCCAGTTATCCCACTCGTTACAGTTGGAATTTCGTTACATATTTTCTGGAAGGTTAACCTGTAGTCCTTCCTGTTATGTCCACATGTGAGTTCAAAGTCCCACATCGGAAGAGTATTGAGTATAAGGAGGGTTTATATACACATTGGACCCTAGACCCACTAGGCTAGTCTTTTGGGTCAAATGTGGGCTCTAATGTGTGTATGGGCTTTCCTTGGGTGCTCCTCCTAGGTAAGGCCCGGATCTCCCCAACAAAGTGGTATCAGAGGCTGGTTCGGTAGACTCTCCTGGTTAAGTGGGTCGGGTATTCTCCTATGGCTGGTAAGACCGGGACCATGATCGCGTCTCCCCATGGTGAGGCTCAGATAGGATGAAAAGGGCCCTTGTGGGAGAGTAGACCAAGGTTTATATGTGGGCTTAGGGAGAGCCAGCCCGATGTGATGGGACTCAATGTGGAGGGGGAGATTGTTATGTCCACATGTGAGTTCAAAGTCCCACATCGGAAGAGTATTGAGTATAAGGAGGGTTTATATACACATTGGACCCTAGACCCACTAGGCTAGTCTTTTGGGTCAAATGTGGGCTCTAATGTGTGTATGGGCTTTCCTTGGGTGCTCCTCCTAGGTAAGGCCCGGATCTCCCCAACATGACCTTTATGAAATAAGTGGAGGCCCAAAACCTATGTAGTTAGTATACTACATGGAAAAGAAAACCCTAATTGCTTGCCTATAAATAGGAGGCAATAGAGAGAAGGAAGTAAGAACAATTCAAGAGTGAAATTCGTGCAGAATTTTCTGCTACTTTCTGGGCCGACCAGCAAAGTTCTCGAGTCCGATCGGAGGTCGATCCACCGTTGGATCGTGCTGATTTTTGGACAGCGTGTTCGGAAGACGTGGTACTACGTTCTGACCGTTGGAATTTGCGTTTGGAGGTCCGAGTGATTTGATACGATTTTTTGATCGTGCGCCATCGATTCGGTGAAGTTTCTCTACTCTTTCTTGTAATTGTGATTTAAGCCAAGATTGGTTAATCTTGAGATATTGTGATCCTCTAATTGTATTTAGAGAGAACTCGTTGTACCCATTATATTGATAGTGGAGATTAAGCGGCCTCGAGGGTCCCGTGGTTTTTCCTCTGTCGCCTTGAGGAGGTTTTCCACGCTAAAATTGTGCGTGCCTATTGCGTGTTCTTGTTTGCTATATTTGTTAGCTTACTTGATTCGCTCTGCTTGATAGATTCCTACGAGATTTGCACAGGTGGGGAGAATTATTTAATTCCGCTGCATCTAATTATTCTATTAGATTCGTTTTTCTCCCAACAAAGTGGTATCAGAGGGAAGGTTATTTAATCGGTATCCTGTGTTAAATAATGGAAGCTAATACAAGCAGAATGGTTAGTCTGAATGGTTCAAATTATCATGTCTGGAAAGGAAAGATGGAAGATCTTCTTTATGTGAAGGATTATTATCTGCCGATTTTCAGTGAAGCCAAGCCTGAAAACAAATCTGATGGTGAATGGAATTTATTGCATCGTCAAGTATGTGGCTATATCAGACAATGGGTGGATGATAATGTTTTGAATCATGTCAGTGGAGAGACACATGCACGCAGTTTATGGAGCAAGCTTGAGCAGTTATATGCTCGAAAGACTGGTAATAATAAGTTGTTCTTGATAAAGCAGATGATGAGTTTGAAGTATCATGATGGGGCTCCGTTGACAGATCATCTTAATGCTTTTCAAGGAATTATTAACCAGCTTGCGGGAATGGGTATCAAGTTCGATGATGAGGTGCAGGGTTTGTGGCTTCTAGGTACATTACCGGACTCGTGGGAGACGTTCAGGACGTCCTTATCTAACTCAGCTCCAGATGGTGTTATCACCATGGATTTGGCTAAGGGGAGTGCTCTGAATGAAGAGATGAGAAGAAAGTCACAAGGTTCCTCTTCGCACTCAGAAGTCTTAGTGACAGAACAAAGAGGAAGGAGCAACAGCAGAGGTCCAAAGGGTAGAGACAGAAGCAAGAGTAAGAACATGTATACCAATGCAGAGTGCTATCACTGTGGTCTAAAGGGGCATATTAAAAAGTATTGCCGAAAGCTCAAGAGAGACAACCAACATGACAAAGAGAAAGAAAAGAAGGCAAGTCATGACGATGATGTTGCCACTATTACTGAAGAGTTTCTTCTCTTGTGTGATGAAGAAGATGTTAACTTGGCTTGTGATGAGACCAGTTGGGTAGTAGATAGCGGTGCCTCCATTCATGCTACAAGTCGAAAGGATCTCTTTTCATCTTATACATCTGGTGATTATGGCAATGTTAAGGAAATCGAGGCATGTCAAAAGCTATTGGCATAGGAGACGTGCGATTGGAGACGAAAAACGGTACAATTCTTATTCTGAAAAATGTTAAGCATATTCCTGACATTCGTTTGAATTTGATATCAGTAGGCAAGCTAGATGATGAAGGTTTTCATCATACCTTTGGTGGTGGTTCATGGAAGCTCACTAAAGGTGTTATGGTCGTGGCTAGAGGTGAAAAGTGTGTTTCGTTGTACGTGACACAAGCTAGAGTTTGTGGTGGCATTATCAATGCAGTCGAAAAAGAGAGTACAACTGAATTGTGGCACAAGAGACTTAGTCACATGAGCGAGAAGGGAATGATGGTTTTGGAAAAGAAGAATCTCCTACCGGGAATGAAAGGTGAACCGTTAGAGAAGTGTGATCATTGCTTGGCCGGCAAGCAAACAAGAGTATCTTTCAAATCATCCCCTCCCTCGAGAAAGCAAGAGATGCTTGATTTAGTATACTCTGATGTTTGTGGTCCTATGAAATCCAAGACGCTTGGAGGTGGTCTCTATTTTGTGACTTTTATAGATGATCATTCAAGGAAAGTGTGGGCCTATATCTTGAAGACTAAAGATCAAGTGTGTGGTGTCTTCAAGCAGTTTCATGCCCTAGTTGAGAGACAGACTGGGAAGAAGTTAAAGTGCATGTGAACCGATAATGGAGGTGAGTATTGTGGTTCTTTTGATGATTATTGCAAGGATCAAGGCATTCGACATCAAAGGACGCCTCCAAAGACGCCTCAGCTAAATGGTTTAGCTGAGAGGATGAATAGAACGCTTATTGAAAGGACGAGATGTTTACTTTCACAAGCAGGGTTACCAAGATGCTTTTGGGGTGAGGCTTTGAATACAGTGGTTCATGTCTTGAATCTCACACCGTGTGTGCCTCTTGAGCTTGATGTTCCAAATGGAGTTTGGACAGGTAAAGATGTCTCCTACAACCACTTAAAGGTATTTGGATGCAAGGCATTTGTGCATATTCCAAAGGATGAAAGATCTAAGCTTGACGTGAAGACTAGACCATGCATATTCATCGGTTATGGCGAGGATGAGTTTGGGTACAGATTTTATGATCCGGTGCAGAAGAAACTTATCAGAAGCCGCGATGTGGTATTTATGGAGAATCATGACATCAAAGATATTGCGAAGTTTGAAGAAAGTGCTCCGCAATTTATAATTGACTTGATTGATTTTGATATAGTTCCTCCTACAGTTGTGCCAAGTCAAGTTGAAGATGAAGTTCGTGATGACCAACATGGTGCAGGTGATGTTGATACTCCTACAGAGGTAGAGATGGATAATGAAGTCCATGAGCAATTGCTAGTACCAGATGTTCCACCAGTTGTTCCACTCAGGAGATCTTCTAGAGATCGACAACCGTCTACAAGGTACTCAGCTGATGAGTATGTGTTAGTATCTGACGGGGGAGAACCCGAAAGCTACAGTGAAGCCCTTGAAGATGAGAAAGAAGGAGTGGGTTGAAGCCATGCAAGATGAGATGAAATCATTGCATGAGAATCATACTTATGAGTTGGTGAAGTTGCCGAAAGGCAAAAGAGCTTTGAAGAACAAGTGGGTTTACAGAGTGAAGCAAGAAGAAAATACTTCACGTCCCCGATACAAAGCTAGATTGGTTGTCAAGGGTTTCAGTCAGAGGAAAGGTATTGACTTTGATGAAATTTTTTCTCCTGTTGTTAAGATGTCATCCATTCGGGTGGTTCTTGGTTTAGCAGCTAGTCTTGATTTGGAGGTTGAGCAGATGGATGTGAAGACTGCATTTCTCCATGGTGACTTAGATAAAGAGATATATATGGAGCAACCAGAGGGTTTCAATGTAAAGGGAAAAGAGGACTATGTGTGCAAGCTTCAGAAAAGCTTGTATGGTTTGAAGCAAGCACCAAGGCAGTGGTACAAGAAGTTTGAGTCAGTCATGGGTGAGCAAGGCTACCAAAAGACGAAATCTGACCACTGTGTTTTTGTGCAGAAATTCTCTGATGATGATTTTATCATACTATTGCTATATGTTGATGATATGCTGATTGTTGGCAAGAATGTCTCCAGAGTTGAGAGATTGAAGAAACAGTTGAGTCAGGTTTTTTCAATGAAGGACTTGGGTCCTGCGAAGACTATTCTTAGCATCCGAATTACTCGCGATAGAGTTGCGAAGAAGTTGCATATGTCACAAGAGCGATATATTGAAAAGGTGTTGCAAAGGTTCAATATGGACAAGGCTAAAGTGGTGAGTTCTCCTCTTGCTACTCACTTTAAGCTAAGCACACAACAGAGCCCTTCTACAGAGAAGGAGATGGACGACATGGATAGAGTTCCGTATGCTTCAGCAGTAGGAAGTTTGATGTACGCAATGGTGTGTACAAGGCCTGACATAGCTCATGCAGTTGGTGTTGTGAGCCGTTTTCTGTCAAATCCGGGTAGAGAGCATTGGGATGCAGTCAAATGGATTATGAGATATCTCCGAGGTACCTCTAATTACAGACTTACTTTTGGAAGTGGAGAACCAGTGCTGGTTAGCTACTCTGATTCAGATATGGCAGGAGATGTTGATAGCAGAAAATCCACCTCGGGCTATTTAATGACATTTACAGGTGGAGCAGTTTCTTGGCAGTCAAGGCTACAAAAGTGTGTTGCACTTTCTTCTACAGAAGTTGAATATATCGCAACAACTGAAGCATGTAAAGAGTTGTTGTGGATGAAGAGATTCATAGGGGAGCTCGGTTTCAAGCAGCAGCGCTATGTGGTTTACTGTGATAACCAAAGCGCGATTCACTTGAGTAAGAATTCTACGTTTCATGCAAAGTCGAAACATATTGATGTGAGATACCATTGGCTCAGAGATGCACTTGAAGACAAGTTGTTTGAGATTGAGAAAATCCACACAGATGATAATGGTTCCGATATGTTCACGAAAGCCTTACCAAGGGAGAAGCTTGATGTTTGTCGTAAGATCGCCGGGATGGCGATGCCCTCCACTTAGTTGAATAAGGGGGAGATTTGTTGGGCCTTTATTAAATAAGTGGAGGCCCAAAACCTATGTAGTTAGTATACTACATGGAAAAGGAAACCCTAATTGCTTGCCTATAAATAGGAGGCAATAGAGAGAAGGAAGTAAGAACAATTCAAGAGAGAAATAGAGTGAAATTCGTGCAGAATTTTCTGCTACTTTCTGGGCCGACCAGCAAAGTTCTCGAGTCCGATCGGACGTCGATCCACCGTTGGATCGTGCTGATTTTTGGACAGCGTGTTCGGAAGACGTGGTACTACGTTCTGACCGTTGGAATTTGCGTTTGGAGGTCCGAGTGATTTGATACGATTTTTTGATCGTGCGCCATCGATTCGGTGAAGTTTCTCTACTCTTTCTTGTAATTGTGATTTAAGCCAAGATTGGTTAATCTTGAGATATTGTGATCCTCTAATTGTATTTAGAGAGAACTCGTTGTACCCATTATATTGATAGTGGAGATTAAGCGGCCTCGAGGGTCCCGTGGTTTTTCCTCTGTCGCCTTGAGGAGGTTTTCCACGCTAAAATTGTGCGTGCCTATTGCGTGTTCTTGTTTGCTATATTTGTTAGCTTACTTGATTCGCTCTGCTTGATAGATTCCTACGAGATTTGCACAGGTGGGGAGAATTATTTAATTCCGCTGCATCTAATTATTCTATTAGATTCGTTTTTCTCCCAACACTTCCATATTCTCATCGTTCTCACTGAATTGCTTTCCATTGCTATGTATATGAATATGCTTAGTTGTTTTTAACTTATAGGTGACGACCAGAGATGGTTACATCC
This sequence comes from Geranium rotundifolium, assembly GCA_963920655.1. Classification (NCBI taxonomy): domain Eukaryota; kingdom Viridiplantae; phylum Streptophyta; class Magnoliopsida; order Geraniales; family Geraniaceae; genus Geranium; species Geranium rotundifolium. The sequence goes on from OY987321.1 coordinate 25,007,807, forward strand.
TTAGCCTCCAGAGAATCCCTCAGGGGAGGTCTGGAAATAACGCGACAAGGCCACCAGTTTTGTTACAACACGGCCTCATGATGGATGGATCATCGTGGCTGGTGAATCCCCCGAATCAATCATTAGCCTTTGTGTTGGCCGATAATGGGTTCGATGTGTGGATCGCCAATTCTCGCGGGACTAGATTCAGTCGCGCACACACTTCCTTGAATACTAGTGATCTGGTAAATTTAATTTTTTTTTATAATTATTATACATTAATCAATCTCTCTTAATTAATTATTATTAATTTCCTTCCTAAATAAACTAATAATAATGCTTATTCAATACATGACAGAGTTATTGGGAATGGTCATGGGAAGAATTGGGTCGTAATGATCTTCCAGCTACAGTTGGTTATGTCTACAATCACACCCAACAAGATCTGCATTTTGTTGGTCATTCTTTGGTACATAATGTACCCTATATATTTTAGGGGTAATTACAGATCAGTACAGCTATCGAAACCTCATTTCAAAATTGGTACTCCAAATTTAATTTTTTTTCTCGGTCCTCCAAATTTAAAACGTTAACACTCTGGTCCAAATTCAGTTAAATTTAACACTAATATTGTTCATATTTTTTTTAATACCCAAAATGTCCCTGATATAATTTATATATGATATAATTATTTTATAATTGTGAAATCACCATTTTACCCTCATTTGTACACAAACTTAACTTAGGTTCAAGGGTAAATTAGTACTTTTAAATAAAAAAATTAAAAAATTAAATGTAAGTGAAATGTCTGCCCCCTTCTTCAACCTCTCATCTCCCTTTCTCACTCTCACTTTCTCCTTCTCCATTTGAAAGCCAAGTTCTGCAAATCAGAACCCACTTTTTGGGCGTTTGTTTTCTAAAATTAGATTGAACAAACAGCGACCTGCTCGCTGCAAATCGGTGTCGTCAAAGCCTGGTCACGATGCAAGCTTCGCTCTCCATGGCCATGGCGTTTATAGATCTTGTTTTTTGTCTCCTCCGGCGAGGCGGTGATGGAGTCGAGCTTCTCCTTCGTGGATGCCAAATCGGATCCGTGGATGCCAAATTGGATCCGTTGATGCCAAATAAGGGCCGTCAACGTCGTCGCCGTAAAGAAACGAAGTCGCTGAAGCCTGGTCACGACGCAAGCTTCCCTCACGTTGGCCATGGCGTTTCCCGATCTGGTTTTTCATCTCCTCCAGCGAGGCTCGTGATGGAGTCGAGCTTCTCCTCCGTCGACCCAAAATCAGAGCCATGACGCCAAATAAGAGTCGTCGACGCAACGAAACGGAGCCGTCGAAGCCTGGTCTTCGCTCACTCCGGCCATGGCGTTTCCATATCTGTTTTTTCGTCTCCTCCGGCGAGGCGTGTGTTGGAGTTGAGCTTCTCCTCCGGCACCGTCGAGGAATCGGCTATTTTCTGAGCTAGCGGCCAAATTGAAATCCAGCTGCAATCTGAGACTCTCATTTACTGAATCTTTAAAAAATTCATGGCAAAAACAGAAAAATTAAGATTATTGAATAATATTTCATTTGTTGTTTTTTTTTATATATTGAATATGCAATTAAAGAACTCAAGTTTAATTCATTCATGGTTTCTGGTTACAATTTAAGAACTTAGAGAAGAGAAAGAGATGAATAAGAGGTAGGGAAGGTTGAAGATGTGGGCAAAAATGTAATTTCAAAATTTATTTTTAATTTTCCCTTCTTTATTATTTTGTTATTTGGAATGACTGATTTGCCCTTAACACTTAAGTTTGTTTTGTTATTCATGTGAGGGTAGAACGGTCTTTTTACATTTATAAGAGTATTATTTGAAATTTGTGTATGAAGGGCATTTTGGACTTTTTACAAGGTACATCAGTTAAATCTAACAGAATAAGACTGAAGTGTTCATGTTTTAAACTTGGGTGATCGAGAAAAAAAATTTCAAACTTAGGGTACCAATCTTGAAATGAGATTTCAACGGGGATACTGATCTGTAATTACCCCTATATTTTAATTAGATAGCTATGATTAATTTAGGTTATTATATATATATATATATATTAATGAACCCTAACAAAATATTATATTTCAGGGCTCATTGATCGCTATTGCTCCTCTTTCGGAGAATAATGTGTTAGAGTTCTTTCATTTGAGATCGGTCGCTTTTCTTGGGCCGATTGCTTTTCTTGAACACGCGACCCCAATTGTTGTTAACTTTTCAAGATCCATATTAGATCAGGTAAATGTCAACAGAGCAAAAATTGTTTATGGGATATTTTGTTTATTTTAAATTCTGCCAAAAATACCATTTGAAACATTTTCTTATTATATATGAAGACTATATTTTAAGTTGCCCTAAAGTCATTGCTCTACTGGTTTTACGCGTAAACCGATCCTCATATATTGTTAATTGCACTCTTTTAAATTTAATAATTGTTGATTTCAAAATTTTATATCTAATTTCGATCAATTCAATAATTGGCAGCAAGAGTACTGGAAAGGCGTGCACGAGTTTGATCCCAAAAGGTGAGCTCATAATTAATTACAAGTCCATGGAAATTGATTGATTTCTTGTCACAAATCTGATGAATAAATAAATCTTTATATATATATGTAGCCCTGAAGTTGCTCGTCTTGTGAAGAACGTGTGTTCATTTTCCTACTTCGACTGCTCTGAGTTGCTCAATGAATTAACTGGTACCGTCTTATTTAATTTTAATCGGCGTACATAAATTATTTGATTATTTCCTCAAAATTTATGTACATTTGTGATTTATTCATAAATATAGGTGAGAATTGTTGCATTAATCATGATGTTTTGGGGAAATTACAACTCCAGTCCACTTCGGTCAAGAACATGATCCATATAGCTCAAAGTAAGTAATATATGATAAGTTTTGAATCTCTTAAGATATATTTACTTAAGTTAAATGATGTTTTGAGGTTATTGCAGTTGTAGGAAACTCAAGTGTGAACATGTTCAACTATGGCGAAGATGAGAATTCGAGGCGATATGGAACCCCTTACCCTTCAGCTTTTGACATGGGGACGTATCCGTTTGCTATCCCTACGTTCATGGGCGTTGGATACCGCGACATTGTATTCGATCACGATGATTTGGATCATCTACTCCATGAACTCGAAGATCGTGAAAACGAGCTCTTGATACTAAATGAACATCAATACGCACATGTTGATTTTGTTTTGGCTACCAATGCTAGTGATATTATTTATGGTCCTATAATCTCCTTCTTTAATCGACATTAGCATTACTTCTTGTACTAATGCAATCTCCTTTCACGTTTGGTTTAATTTGGTAAAATAAAAATAAGATTTTGATGCTATTTGAGTATATATGTTGTTTAGATTCTTACTATTTATAGCCAGCTGATTTCTTGATTTTCCTATTCAATCTATTACTACGTGCTTTTATTAATCATAAAGTATTTGTTCGTCTAATCATAAAAAATACTTCATTAAAAAAGAAAACAACTAATTCTTGAGAGGGAAAAGAGTTATTTTTTTGAAAAATCAAGACGAGCTCATATTATTAAGAACCGTCTTCAGATATAAAATGAGCTAACGTGCTTGGTACATCGGCACTATCAAATTTGAGATCAGAGCTCGACAAGGCATGAGAAGCCAAATAGTGAACAACTCTATTCCCTGGTCTATAGACCGAAGAAAAGTTACAGTTTACAAATTTACTAAAATAATATTTACAGTTAGTAATGGGAATTTCCAATTGTTATGGGAATGGAACTCACTCGAGCCACCTCATTTGGAGGGATGAGGGACTCAAGTAAAGGTACATTCCAATCTTTGTCACCCGGATAGAATAAATCTGATATGATACATTCTGGATTGAGTTGGGCCATCCCTACCAAAGAGCTAGGCTCCTCGTGGAGCCAGGGAGTCATAATTGGTGAGAATAACCTCGTCCGATGGCTCGTCATACGCCCTTTTTCACAAAATTCTGAAAAGCTAGAATACTTCTCCAGGTGTACTCAGATTCAAACCTAAAGAGACATTTAGGATCGAACTGTTAGGATGGTATCTAGATTTCGGAATTCTTGCCACCAATGATTCAGGGTTGATGAATAGTCTCCAAAATTGTTTCCCTAGGAGAGCAAGGTTGAACAAACGTAGACTGAGAAATCCTAGCCCCCCTAACTCTTTATGTGTGCATAAAGAGTCCCATCTATTCCATATTGTGCCTCATCCAGAGATAGAGCCTGTCCACCAGAACCGAGCCAACCTTCTTTTAATCTCGCCCAAAGTTCCGTCAAGAATGAGAAAAACATTCAAAGTGTATAAAGGAACGGCTTGAAGGATTGCCTTGATCGTGACTTCTTGTCCTGCTTTTGAGAAAAATCTGTTAACCCATGAATTCGCTCTAGTTGCTATTTTATCAATTAGGAAGTCAAACGCCCTTCTCCTATTTTGACCTATAGCATTAGGGAGACCCATGTAAAATGAAGGGTTTTGATCTTCCCTAAATCGAAAAGCAGAAACAATCTCAGCTTTGGTAGAGATTGACGTGTCTGGGCTGAACATCACTGGGGACTTTTCAGAGTTGATTTTCTGCCTCGAAACTTTTTCATAAGCCCATAAAACCTCCTTGATAGCTAGAGCGTCACCATAGTTGGCTCTGCTGAAAATGTAGCAATCATTAGCGAAAAGCATATGAGAAACCATGGGACTTAGCCTGGAAACAGAAACACCTCTCAGGCGATTTTGAGCTTCAACATAGGCAATAAGTTTGGAGAGCCCTTCCGCACATAGGATGAATAGGTATGGCGAGAGGGGGTCACCTTGACGAATGCCTCTAGTCGGGGGATCGATATCGAATACTCGACCACTAGTAGTCACTTTTTATTGGACTGAAGATATGCATGAGTTAATCAAAGCAATCCAATGAGTATTGAACCCCAATCCGATTAAGGACACTCAATAGATAGCTCCACTCGAGTCTTTCATAAGCTTTACTCGTGTCGAGCTTCAAAGTCATGAGACCCGCTCTCGTTAAGCAACGTAAGCGGTTGCTTTAGGAATACGGTAGATATAGGCCTCCTAGCATAATATGATTAATGGTATTTGGGAATTGGACTATGAGGCCTCGTAATATAGAGATATTATAGGGCGTCTCACAAATATAAAGAATTAAAGGCCCAAATTTATTAAAATAATCATAAACCCACCTACCCACATTAATTACTGAATATAACGACCTAAATACTAATGTCGACTCATTCTTTCCCTCGTTTGCATTTGCTCCTTTCACTGTAATGGCTGCACTCATTCTTCCTATTTTTATGCGATTGTTCGAAAATTTTGTCTTAACTTAAGCAACTATGATTTTCTCTCCTAACTATAATTTGAGTTTCATTTTTCTTTCGAATAATTATGAAATTGACAGTTGTGACTAAAATTGAAATCCATATATTTTGTATATACGGGGAAGTTTCAAGCTTCTTCATCACAATCTCTTCAAGATTATTAAATTGTTTTCGTCTTTCGATATGTTTTCTTGACGAAATATTACCTCAATTTTTTCTTTGGTTCAATTTTCACTACAAACAATTACTTTAATTTTTTCGGCGATTCTCTTTTCTCTTCAATCCTTCACCTAGTTTGCAATATTTATGTGTCGATCCAAAAGAAGAGAAGATTAGAGATTGATACATGCAAGGTACAGTATATTATAGTGACTCAATTTTTCAGTATTATACCTGTTTCTAATGTATTATGAGTTCATGATTTGAATTTTTAGGTCATGTTTGTCTTTAATTTATAAAACACATCTATATTTTTTATCTAGTTTGATTAGTTTTATTTGCCTAATGTATTATTTGTAAAATATTGATGACAAAAATAAGCAAGCATCTTGGATGTTATAGACAAGATTCGGGTTGCTTGGTACAAGTTCAGGTTGTTTGTTACAAGTTTAAGTTATTTTTGTTCAATTGAAAATGACTTATTAAAAAAAATTGATTATGAAAATTTGATCAAAAACTTTACATCTATGAAATTAAGGAGGAGTAATTTCATTTAATGAGTTTCATGAATCTACTAATCCTTAGGTTGTGAAAAATATGGATGACCTCGAACCAGCAGGAAGAACAAAACAAGTTGAAAATGTATGAATTCTTATATTGTTGAAATTGTAAGCGATTGTATTTATAATACATGTGAATGTAAAGTGACATAAATATGATTCAAAATGTTTCTCTATTTAAAAGTACATTTATTTATTTAATTAATAAAATTGTGGCCATCGTGCTCTTTCATATAAAAATAAAATGCCTCTATTTGAAGTTTTGCTTTATGCCACCGTGAACATTGGGCCGACCTTGCCTGAGTCTTCCTCTTTAAGTGGTGGATGGTCTCAAAAGCCACTAACACATTATTTGTTATCAATCACCCTTGTATAAATGCACTCTATGATTCTGAATCAAGCTTCTGCGACATAGGGTTTAGTCTATTAACCATAACTTTTGAAATGATTTTGTAACGAATATTAAATAGAGCGATTGGACGAGGATCTGACATGCTGCTTGGAGCTTTCTTCTTAAGGATCAAGACTAGGTTAGTAAGGTTATGCCCATCTTGTAAGATCCCAAAAAGCCAAGTAGAGACATGGCGAGAAACCATCCAAACACCGAAAGGTCGAGCAATTTCTCCTCCTGGACAAAATTTAGGAGAAACAAAAGGAAGGTAAGTGCTCATATAAGAAATCGGCCCATCTGGCATCTCCATTCCTCCCCACCACTTTGATTCTCCTCCGTAACTCTCATGTATTTCTTCCACTGTCCTTTAAAGTTGGCAGGGTCGATTGCCACAACTTCCCCCAGAATTTCACCAATCTTGCCAACTGAACTTTCTGTTTTATACGCAATAGGCGAGTCGTGAATTTGAAACAATAGAAGAATAGTGTTCAACTTAACCTCAGAGGGAGTTTTAGAAGATTCCATTTTCTCCAAAAGAAGTGTAATTCTATTGTAGGTCCAGGTCCCCCCTTAAATACCTTATATGCCTCTCCTTTTTTATGGAAGTGAAATATGTTCAGGTTTGGCTCCATCATTTGTATACTTACTTCTTCTTTTGGTTTCCACAGGAAAGCCAGTTGTTGCTTCATTGCTTCCATCCCGATGATTTTGTCTGTCATGAATTTTTCGACCAGGACATTGTTTGTATCAATTGGTAAGTCCCCTTCTTCTGGATCTTCCAACACCAATTCAACTTGTTCTTCCTCTATCTCAATTTCTTTCCATCTGTGTTGCAGGGTCTCCATATCCGTGGCCTTATCTTCTCTTTCCATTCTTGAATTTTCTTGCGCACCACCGTTCTCCGTCGCCATTTTTGTGAAACGGCGCCTTGTAGCTGCTACTTTGTTCTGTTCCGAACACACACAAATCGCATTAAGCGAGACTCTCTCTCTAACTTTTCTCCTATTTGTATAGGGGGAAAGAGTCTAATAGATATAAGCCGAAGCTAACAAATCCGTGGTGCAGAATTAGATGGTCACTAGGCTAAAATATTATCTTTTAGGTAGCGTCAAGTTTGAATTCAATAGTTATTTTAGTCACTCTTTATAAATAATTGAGATTGTCTAGTTAACTTCATAAAATATAGCATAAAATGTGCAATTTTAATTTTGCAAATGTGGATGTGTGCGTTTATCTTTTAAAAAAGTGACGTTCTATTTTGTAAAATATTGAAATAAAGGCTCATGAGTACAAGGTGCAAAAGAAAATAAGCCCCACATATATAAGTACGAAAAGTAAAAGTTTATTTCACATGAAAAAAGAAAATACTCGGGTACAAACACCTATTATACTATAAATTTTTGAGCAACTAGTAACCATTGATTTGTTTCCCATGCATAGGTAGATTTATAATAAAATAAATTAAACAATACCCATAAAAGTATGTTGGTAAAAATGAAACTTAGAGTTTCATTTTATATCCTGCTCGTGCTTCACAATCACCACACCTCTTACAACAATCGCCAGCCAGAGGCAAATTGAAGCATCAATCCACATCGACGGACGATTCACGACGGCGACGACGACTCCAAAGTTCATCGACTGCGATTCATCGATGACGGTTCCGCAATTCATCGGCAACGATTCCTCAATTATTCTTTGAAGGATTGTAATAATACATCGTATGTACGCAGTAGAATAAATCATGCAATTAAAGTACGATTTAATGTATTTGATCTACGAAAAGTTAGGAAATCGTACCGTATATGTCGATTCGTAAATTGATTGAGTTTTGAATATTCGAAACCTTTAGTGTATCTTTTGATCTCAACCACCTAATAAGCAATAGTTTCTTTTAACTTTTACTTGTTGTCATGAATTTACGAAAATAAATTATTAGTTTGGACTTGAGCTTAAATTTCATTTGGGCGGTCTCCGGTCTCCAAGAAATCAAAGTTCACGGAGTTTAATTGGAACACTTTCCGGAACGACCCCAAACTCTTTTGTGATCTTCATATACTCGAAAATCCTTTTGGAATTAATAATGTGAATTTAATTCAAACATCGCATATTTAGATCCAATTGTTCAAGTATTCAATCCAAATTTGGAGTTCATAACATATATCCCGATCATATGGAATATCCTCTAAGTAGATTCTATTATATGTAACCTCACATTACATGGTTACAAATATATGTTCTTACCGTGTCAATAAATATATGTATATACATGATCATATGTGAGTTCAAAGTTCCACATAAAAAAGTACTAAACATAAAAAGAGTTTATATACACATTAGACGCTAGACCCACTAGACTAGTCTTTTGGGTTAAAGGTGAGCTAAAATATGTATGTGGATTTTCCTTAAGTGCTTCTTCTAGGTAAGGCCCGGATCTCCCCAACAGTGGTATCAGAGTCTAGTTTGGTATACTCTCCTGGTTAAGTGGGCCGGGTATTCTCCTATGACTGGTAAGACCGGGATCATGATCGCGACCTCTCATAAAAGACTCAGATAGGATGAAAAGGGTTCTTGGGGAATAGAGTTGACCAAGTAAAAAGGTTGGGCTTAAGGGAAGTCAGCCCGATATAATGAGACTCAATGTAGAGGGAGAGATTGTTATGTTCACATTGGGTTAACAATCTCCCCTCTACATTGGGTTTATATAAGATTGAATGTTTATATACACACATTAGCTCATCCGCAACCATATCGAGGGATCTCTTTCTCCACCTTCATGGTGGCGGCTTCTTGTCAATTATCCCATAGCTCAATTAGGTTAGGATTAGTGTGTATACATATATATATAATTCTTAATTAATTTAATTGAAATTCTGATCATATATATTTTTTGTTAAAGGAAAATTTTGATCATATTTTTTTTTGAAGGAAAAGCGAATTTTATTAATTAAATAACAACTAATCCGGCATCGAGCCAGACAGTTGAAGTTACAAGTAGTGGGACAGGCCCCTCACCATAATCCCAGCTACTGTTAGTTAAAACAAACATGAGCAATTCGTGAGCCATTTGATTACGAGCAAAACAAATAACATAAGTTCCGATAATAGACAATACGCAACACCGTTCGCTAATGATTCATCCAAAGATGTTCAGCTCTACCTGTTTAGCATAATGTAGAGTCACGGCCTCCAACTCATACAGATGGAGAAACCCTGTGATCTTGACGCGGAATACTTTACACATGCATCTCTGATAACCCTGGAGACCAATCGACTCAAATCATTTACCATCATGCAGAGCCACGACATCCAACTCATACGGAAGGAGAAGCCCCGTGATCTTGCTGTAGACCGACTTAAACTAGCTTCCTCGATCAACCTTGCGATCAATATGGGCATTGCGAAATTCAAATCCTCTCAGCTCATTGGGTTTAACCAGATCAACCCATCGACACCAGGAACCCCCCGTTTCCTTCTAGGTAAGATCCCAATAAGACACGTATTGGAGTTTGAGCAAGCCGAGACCCCCTAGTTCGGTATGCTTGCATGAGTCTGCTCACCGACGCCAGATAACTCCGGTTCCCTCCCAGTACCGGCCTACCAACCAACCAAAAGAAAAACTCCCCATCCATCCATGCTTCGTCGTCGTAACCCAGGCGCGACCCATCTGCAACTCCAGCCTCACCCGTCTTAGCCCATCCCCAAACTACCCGACCTCGCCTCCATCAAAACTTGATCTACCACCTGACCATGCCTCCATCAGACCCAAATCTGCCTCCACGTGAGCTCTGCCGCTACCGCCGCACCACGATGACGTCGCCGCCAGTACCAAGTAGACGTCGACACCCGTAGGAGATCGGCGCCGCGAGACTTGGCCCAATTGTGGTGAAAACCCTAAAAGTAGGGTACAGGCCGCCGCTTCCAAGGACGTGTCCAAAATTCTGATCATATTAGAATTGAATTAAATTAACATAATAATAAATTTCATCCCATTTATTATTATTTTATAATGTTAGTATTAAATACAACAATTTATATTTAAAACTCATTTAAGATTATTTAAATTAAATAATTAAGATAACATGTATCTTAATTGATTTAATATACAATTATACTATATATTTGTTATATTCAAAATATAATAAATATATATCTAAATTTATATCATAATTTGGATTTTTAAAATTTGATGTGTTCCCGTCTTACTTTGTGTGTGACCATATAAGTTCAATATTAAATCGATAATAATTAGTTTCATTAATTACTAATTGAGGTTTTCGTCTAACACTTCTCAATGATCGGATAACGTGAATGTCGATATCCAACAAAGACGAACCCGACTATGGTTAGTGTATCATTTCTTTCCATCGTTACAACTCTGGATCATCCTAGAGTATGGTTATATCTGTCAAACCCTAATAGATTATTACTACTCTTCACGTTAATCTCGATGGTTGTGGAATAACATTAAGAAAATCTTTTCTTAAATTATTTATCTTCCTTGGCCAAGGTATTTGTTCAACCCTGAGATTACTGACAGTATAGAGTTCAAACTCATTACCTAGAGTTGATGGATTCTCTCTTGACTCATCACTGATTATATAAGCGCTCAATTATATCCAACGACCACTCAACTAGCATTCTTGTACTCTAGGTGTCCTGCATCAAAGTACAACAAGTAACCTATTAATTACTGCGATGATCTCAGGTCAAAGGAAAATAACATACATTATTTCTTTAATAGAATTTCCACATTGACAATAAGGTAATATCACCATTTGGGAAATTTCACTTTTGGTCGGTGTAATGAGCATATCTCTATATGCATCATCTATATGTATTCCTTAATAAATGAGATCCATTAATACTTATTCAATGAGTACCGTTATACATATATTGATCTTTCTGTATCATCGTAACTCTAGTACGATGTTCCTACGATCAAGAATAGTTTAGATCAAGATTTATAATACATGACTCTCATTATCATAATACTTATTACGATGTCATGTATAACATCTTAATCACACACCTATTATATTACGATATCAACAAGTATCTGTATATGATAATACCATAAGCCATTTATTAATCTCTATTAATAAAAGATTATGTGTAATGTGCTTAACAATTATACACAATGATTGAGTCTACGAGACCATGAGTCTAAGGCCTAATTCCAACATTCTCAACTTGTGGCTCTCTGAACCGTTAGGTCCCTCCAAAATCGTCGCCAGAGTGCTCTATCAAAGTTGATGCGCATCTAGTGTGCATCCAGTGAGTTATGTTTCATCCGGTGTGGCGCTATATGCAAGAGTTGGGTTACTTAGCCACGACCACGGCTAGAACTGCGTTCCTTGGCTACGGAAGAGCCTTCGCTTGAAACTTGCTGACATGGAGAAAACGTAACCACGTGACAGGGTTGCTCGCTCCTGAGCGACTTCGGCTGCAACGTGCCCGAGACGATGAGGTTATCCACAGACTGTTACGCAGCTCGAGGCGGGTCGCCGACGAGTAGCTTGTGGGTGTGCTCGCATGTGAATATGGTCGGCGGTAGACGAGGATGCACGAGTTTTCGAAGGTGCTCAGATGTTGCCAAATCATTTGACCAAATATTTCACTCTCTCTTCAGTTCAATTGGATCATTCATCCGTTTTGGTTGTTGAGAAAGTGTTTCTCTTTATTTGTTATGATTCAATGAAAATTGATTTTGCAGAGAACGGATCATTTCTGAATTTAGATAGGTATGTAACTCTGGAGATCGATTTCATGGATGTGATTAAAACTTAAAACAACCAAACAAACCCTGCTTGTCATTCAAAATTTCATAAGTATATCATTGAGACATTTTTTTTATCTTTGTGTCTCATACTCCTATGTACCTCCTTCGTCTCACGTTCCTGGACCTCAAGATCTCCGGATTTTCCTCCTCTATGGTGTGGTTATCTTTTCGGAAAAGGACAAAAAAAAAGTTCATCCGCATGCCGCCAGATATGCCCGGTCCTCGCCAGATATGGGGTTTGGGAGTAAAAGGCGTTAGGGAAAGGGTTTGAACTAGAGAGTGAGAGAATGAACTCAACTCGTTAGCGATTGAACCGAACCTACCTCGCAGGCGACCAAACTGAACCAACCTTGTCAGCGACCAAATCAATCTTAAAAATCCTTCTTTCGAGAACCAACCTCCTAGGTTGAATGACAAATGCCGCCGCCGAGCTCCAGCTCCGTCGTTGTGAGCTTTCTGGAGAAGACACCACCATATTTCCTTGATTTTTGAGTTTGTTTTGTTTTTGCCTAGTTAATGATAGTTTAGGTATTTCAAGTATTGTAGGTAGCACGTGTACACACATGACCCTTTTTAGCTGTTAAATATAACAGAATATTGATGATTATCCCAAGTGAACGAATAGGGTAATAGAAAAAGGAAAAAGAAAGAAGTTAAGATATTAAAGTGTGAATCATATGTAATAAGGTTTAGTAAATTGTCATTTTTTTCTAAGAATTATTACAATTGATAAAATTACAATAAATAAAGCTACCATCTTGAAATCAAAATATTCGGATGATGAGTTTTTGGATTTTTTGGCTTGTTGTTTACGAGATTGTGGTTTTGGTTAAGAGCTGATTCTGACTAAAGAACTTTGTTTGGAACAGAGCATATTCTCAATAGAGCTATATTTGTAAATGAGTCGAGCTTTAAATGAAATGCTTGAGCTCGCTTTGTTAATTATTTAGTACGATCTCGTTATATTTAAATCGATCTCGAGCTGGCTTGTTCAGTATTTTATGAATTGTATATTTTTTTTATTTAATATCATTTTATTTTTAATTAATAATTGTATTGAAAACTAAAAGAATCGAATCGAGCTGAGTCAAGTTTGAGCTTGCCTAATTTTTTCAAGCCGAACATAAATCTTTTTTTACTCAGCAAAATAGAAATTTTAATGATGAAACAAGCAATTACATCAACAAAACAAGAAAAGAAACAACAAGAGAATGAAGATAACGGAACATGAGAAAGAAGAAAAAAAAAATTCTAAGTCTTAACGGCTTGATTTGAGCTTAGTCAAATTTTCCCTCTCAATGGCTTTAAAGGTTTGAATCATTTCAAAATCGGCCGCTTGGCTTGTAAAGCCAAGAAACTTACAGACATCCCAATCTAGAATAGCATTCGTTCGGTTGGGAATTTACGAACCGTAGACAAGTACGGTTGAGAAGAAGAATTTGTCACTTTGAAGGGGATTTCACCCGAAGGTCCCGGAGGGTCCAAGATGACATGAGGAGAGCTTGAGGGTCTAAGCTGAACATAGTTATATAAGCTTATTCGAGTTCGAACCGAGCTCGAGCGGAACACTTTGTTCACAAGTCGAGTTGAGCCCTGTCAAATTAAGGCTCGATTTGACTCGTTTACACCCCTAGCTAGATCAAAATCTAGCGGGGCAACTTTTTGATAATTATTCGGATACTTACTATCGAGATTTGAGACCGATTTACTTAAAACTATATATATATATCGTGTGGACGTAGTATTCTAAGGATACAAAGATAGTGTTAAACGAAATCAAACCATGCCAAAAAAAATTCACCAAAGTACTAAGCATATTTGACACTAAAAAACCAGTATTTCCAGAGACCAATTTTTGCCTCTTTGCTCTCTATCTTGCACACACTTCCCAAGCTGTCGCAAAAACATGGATAAGCATGACAAACAACAATAACAATAAAACTAAAGCAAAAAATTTAAGAGAACAATGAAGATTAATATGAACCATAACAATATTTTGTCTTGCTTACTTGTTTCTTAATTACTACAGAGGTGATTTGTGCCTAGTGTTGTTTCATATTGATTCCTATTAATTTCTAGTGCAAACCACATACCATATATCTAAGTAGGAACCATATACCATACATCTAACTAGGAATGGCTTCAATCCATCCATCCTGATCAATGAATGTGGTACGATTGGTCAAGAAGTTCAGATATGCCTGAGACAGCTTCTTCTCCCACCCCACTCGAGCCGACTTGTTTGCTCCGATCCCGGTGCAGTTCTCCTCAGCGAACTCTATGGTTTTCCTGCACCATAAACAAACTCAGTTAGACTTGTTGCAATTGATCGATTTATAACAATAAATTGAATTGTTAGGAATGAAAAGGCTCACTTATGGTCAACTTGCTCCCATATTTCCCAACCCTCTGGGACAACACACTTGGTCATATCCGTCTGGTGGAACACAACCCGTGAATAAGCTCTATAGGCCCTCCCAAGGTAGGCCGGACCATATCCTGAGATAGAGCACGAGTTGGTAATGTATCCGGGCACACCGGGCCTCACCTTGGTGTTGACGTATATATCGCAATCCTGCATCAACACAACATTACATTACCATCTCGGTTAGTCCATAATTCAACAAATATCAAAATCTGTGAATACATTTCTACATTAATATATGATCATATAAAACAGAAACTATGAAAGGAAGGATAATAAAACTAAGAGAAGCTGATTAATTAACTTACCTCATATATCGACGTCCCATATCCCCAAATGAAATCGACATATCCTTCTATGTAACAATGCTGAAAATAATGTCGACCCCTCGCATCATTCACCGTGTCCTGCTGGCCAATGAAGGAGCAATTGAAGAAGGCGGACTTGTCAGCACCAACGTGAATAGCCGTGTTCCATGTCATGTTGCCATGGCGCCAAGCTCTTGGTAATTGGTTGTACATGTTCTGTTACAATTCACAAACAAAACACATTAGTTTCATTCATGTCAAGCCAAAACAACAACACTAACTAAGAAAAATGATTCATTCAAATAAATATGGTACCATGAACTTTATGTATTTTGCAACAAAATTCTCAGCTCGCACAGAAAATGTTGCATTAGGGAACCCGCTGCCTACTTCATCCAACTGAATGACGGCGTAGTTCGAGCTCTCTCCTTCAAGCAAAATGAAGGTCTTCTCTGGTAAGACACTCACATTCTCCCTGTGCAAGCACTGCCATTTTTTTTCTTTAGTAACGGCGTATTTACATACGCCGTTACAAGCCAAAAATACGCCGTTACAAATTGTAACGGCGTACAAACTGCCGTTAGACGATACGCCGTTACTAAAGCGCCGTTACAAATTGTAACGGCGTACACAAGACGCCGCTACACCAACACGGCGTCGTTTTGACGAGCCGTTAACGGCGTAACAGAAGATGGCCGTTAATTTTGTAACGGCGTATAATTTTACAACATACGCCGTTACTAATTAGACGGTGCCGTTTAGATGACTTGACACCGTCAAATTAGTAACGGCGTATGTTGTAAAATTATACGCCGTTACAAGGTATTAAAATAATATTTTTTGAAAACATTGTAACGGCGTATTGTATATAATACGCCGTTACAAATTATTAAAATATTCATTTTTTTTCCCAAATTTGTAACGGCGTATTATACACAATACGCCGTTACAATATTTTATTTATAAAAAAATAAAAACCGAATAAAAATTATATATTAAATATAATATATAATTTTTATTCGGTTTTTATTTTTTACAGATGAAAATTTAAATTAAAGCTAAAATTAAAATTAAAATCCAAATCCAAATCCAAATAAATTTAAATAGCAATTGTTCAAATAAAAATAACATGAATTAAACTACGAGGGTGGAGGACCGAAGTTGGAGAACATGCTCGGGTCGTAGGGGGGCATAGAAGGATTGGCTATTCGCATCTGCTCGTACATCCATTGAAAGCTTCTTTGTTGAGCTTACATGTTTCTTTGTTGAGCTTCGAACCTCTCCTCTTGCCGCGCAATATGCTCCGTCGCCTGGGTGAGCCTAGTTTCCATTTGTTCGAACTGCTCTGCAGACGGTCCGCTGGAGGACTGACCACGTTTTCTAGGTCTGGCCGGGACCTGGAAATCATCTCCAAATCCCCGAATTTTGCGTCCTCGGGGGAATTGGGAATCTGTTCGTCCCGCGGCAAGCTTGAGGTCGTGATAATGCTGATTCGCCTGCATCATCACTTCAGCCTCCTCCGCTTCGGTCATTCTTCTTAAGTTTCCGTGCTGGTCTGTATTGGCCGGGTCCATCCTCCAATCTTGCAACGCCGTCTTAAGGTATATCTGTATGAAAAGAAAATATTAAATTAATGAAAAATAATAAATTAGAAAAAAAATATTATGAAAAAAACTTACGCGTTTCGCCTTGTTGTCCTCATCCTGTAACAGTTCCGCCTCCGAAGCATCATGATCCGGTTCCCGATTAACCAGAAGCCAAGTCTCAATCTTGGCGGAGATATTTGTATTTCCCGACTACTCTCTCTCCGTCCAAAGAGTCCGATAAGATTTCCGGCCAGATCGATGGTTAATCTTGTTGCCGCTCAAGCGTACTTCACTCATATGTTCTCCAAGACTCCCTACACCTTACACATTGAAATGATTACAAAATTAGAATTTGAATTAGAGATATGTTTCATACAAAGTGTATGAAAATAAGGAAATACCTCGTTCTCGTCAAAGTGTTTGACGAGCCACCGCCATTGTGCTTTTTTCCCTCTAAATATGTTGGGAATGCCATTGCGGTTCAGATAATCAGGCGAGACGTACAGTTTGTACCATGGCTTCATATTTGATTTCCGCTCTTTATAAGCGGACCATGCCGTCTCGCGAATCTACTTTTTGAGTGGAACTGAATCAGCCGGCAATTCATAATATCGCTGTTACAAAATTAAAAAAAAATTTGTCAATATCCAAGTTATTTAATTTCGGGTAATAAATTGAGAAAGTATTGAAATTACCCGAATTTTGCGCCAAAATCTCCTGTACTCGGACATAGGAAGATCACAAAACAGCTGGTAGGAAGCGTCGCACTCGCGTGCAAACTTTCCTACCATATGTTTAATCTTCAAAACACTCCAGGCGTCGTTCATTCCGGGGGGGAACATACTCCACGGACGCTTTAAGTCCGCGTCCCAAAACAATCCCAATGGCCCCCCGTTCTTGGATATTGCCTCCTCTTCCAAGTCGAGGCAGACGTCTTGTTATGGCTCGACGTCCTTCCTGGCCATCCAGCTCTTCGTCGTCAAGCAATTCGGCTACAGCTTGAAATCGAAGTACAGCTCCTTATCCGGCGTCTCGTCGCAGTCTAGGGAAATGAATCCGTATTCGTTCACCGGCGGACTAGGAGTAGAGGATGCTCCTACATTCGAGGGTTCGAAACCCGTGAATGTAGGCGGCACAACCCGGTACCCCCAACCGAAATCGGGGGTCGGCTGAGTCGGCTGTGGAGGTAAGGGAGTGTAGCAATCCCCGTGATCAGGGGACTCCCCACCAACAGGCGGTGACGGAGGCGGAGTGTCGAGCGCCGATTGCTCGTAGGCCTGGAAGAACTTTGGGTCCATCAACTCATGCCTCGGTGCAAGAGCATGAGGCTTCTTCTGTCGGGCGTTTGAATCGCTTGACGAGGAGGCCATTATCTAAATATGATTTAAGCATTATTAATTAGTGTGAAAAAAAATACTCGTAAGGGCATTTACGTAATTTGTACGGAAAATGTCCCGAGGGCATTTTCGTAAAAATTACGAAACTGCCCTTAGGGGTCTTTTTTAAGAAATTACGGAAAAGCCCTTAGGGGCAAATACGTATAAATTACGAAAAATGCCCCTGAGGGGAAAATACGTATAAATTACGAAAATGCCCCTGAGGGGCAAATCCGTATAAATTACAAAAATGCCCCTGAGAGGCAAATCTGTATATATTACGAAAATGCCCCTGAGGGGCAAATCCGTATATATTACGAAAATGCCCCTAAGGGGCAAATCCGTATAAATTACGAAAATGCCCCTAAGGGGCAAATCCATATAAATTCACATATTATAAACTTCACATATTAACATACAATTTAATAACAATTTCTAAAATACAATTTAAATGCAATTTACATATTCTAATTAACATACAAATTATAATTTTCTAACATACAATTTCTAAATTTACATATTCTAATTAACATACAAAATTCTAATTTTCTAAATTTCTAAATTAACATATTCTAATTTTCTAACATACAATTTCTAAACTTACATATTTTAACTAAATTTACATATTCTAATTTTCTAACATACAATTTCTAAATTTACAATTAACATACAAATTTTAATTCACATAAACAATTAACATACAAATTCTAATTTCACATAAGCAATAAACATACAAATTCTAATTTCACAAATTAACATATACAATTTTTAAATTTCACATACAATTTAAATTTCACATACAAATTAACATATACACATATATATTAACATATACAATTTATTTAAAATTTCTTAAACTTTAACATAAACCCTAAACCCTAAAAATTTAAATACTACTTACCTGATCTGGAAGAGGAAACGGCGACGGAGACGGAGGTGGCTGGCCGGAAACGGCGACGGAGACGGAGGTGGCTGGCCGGAGAGTGAGGGAGAGGCAGTGAGTGAGGGAAAGGAGGGAGGCAGTGAGTTCAGAAAAAGAGAAGAGAGGCAGAGAGCGTGAGGAAGAAGAAGAGGGTTGGGTCTTTATATACCCAACCCTAATTTAGTAACGACGTATGTACCTTATATACGCCGTTACAAAATCCCCAACGGGCAAATTACCCAACGGGCAAAAATCGTAACGGAAAGATTTTTGACCGTTACCCAACGGACTAAAATTAGTAACGGCGTATGGTAAAGATACGCCGTTACAATTAAAATTAGTAACGGCGTATCATCCATATACGCCGTTACTAATGTTTTGCCCGGGAAATGAAAATTTTGGCGCGGATTTGAAATTTTCGCCAAAATTTCATTTCCCGCCCACTTTGTAACGACGTGTTCATCACATACGCCGTTACTATTTCAAACCCTAAATTATTATTTTATTCGGTTCGACCGATCATGATTGATCGGGAGTGTTCCCGTGGTTTGATTTTTCTGAAAATTTCACTATATCACTTCAATGACATTTCCAACATTTACAACGGTTTGGATTATTATAAAAACATTGAATTGAACTAAACGTTCGATGATGTTAGCGTTTAGGGTATAGTTTAGGGTTTACCATCCTAAACCCTAAACTCACGCTTTCACCGAAAGTGAGTGGTGTCAAAAAACGTGTTTTAATCCAACCGTACAGATTGAAGCGTAATAGTGTTGTCGCTCATAGGCCAAATTTCTAGTAAATTTTGAACACGTATAAACCTCGATCTAAACCGATCACCCGTAAACACATCCGTAAGTAACGGTCAAACCTCTGAAAATGGCATTTCCGGGTAGAAATTGTTACGTGGTTTTCAATTTTGATTAACGTATATGATTTTTAGGTAGTGTACAATGATTAATTTCAATTTTTATTTCATTCAGTATAGGAAACGAGAAATGAATACCGAAGTCAAGCGCGAAAGTCAACAATCTTAACTGGTCTGATGGTCAAGATTGTTGACCACTAGTAACGGCGTATTCAACATAATACGCCGTTACTAAATTGTACAGTGATTTAGTAATGGCGTATGTGGTACATACGCCGTTACTAATCCCTAAAACAGGTTAGTAACGACATATTATAGATAAATACGCTGTTACTAATCCTAGAACTTGGAAATTTTTTTTCCAGGGGCTTGGTTTGATGATAGAGCTTGTTTTTTTGTGGTTTTTTCTCCTACACTTTGTTCTTCAAAAACCGAATTCACAAGTTCTTTAATTGATAGTCGGTTACGGAAATGAATAAATTTATTCATGAATACGCGGTTACGGAAATGAACAAATTTATTGATAGTCGGTTAAATGCCGTTAAATACATATTTGTCTAACTATCTGAGTTGGCCGAATCGTAATCTGAGTGCCCTTCCATATTGTCTTCGTCCTCGTTCTCTTCGTCCTCGTTGTCTCCGTCCTCGTTCTCTTCGTCCTCTGAATCAGCTGTAGAGACAGGCCGTGGATTTTGGTGTAAGAATCTCAAATCGATCCTTACACCACCCGGTCGCACCATGTCAATTC
Organism: Geranium rotundifolium; assembly: GCA_963920655.1. Classification (NCBI taxonomy): domain Eukaryota; kingdom Viridiplantae; phylum Streptophyta; class Magnoliopsida; order Geraniales; family Geraniaceae; genus Geranium; species Geranium rotundifolium. The sequence continues at coordinate 25,028,279 of OY987321.1, forward strand.
GATCTTCTTGGTACGGTTCATCTACTTCGAACTCTGGCTCTTCATCACCTGCACGAGCTAAACTGCTCGGTTTGTAGTGACCTCTATGAGAGACAACGTTGACAACCTTCCACGAAGTCGCAAAGTTCACCACATCCGGGTCGTTGATGTAGTACACCTGTTTCGCCTGTATAGCAAGGCAAAACAGGTTTTGTTTATGACAATCCGTGGAAGTGTTTACGGAAATGAAGTCATTGGCGTCCTTCCTCACGGTTCGTTCGTCGTACCACCGACACTTGAACAAAACGACTGGCATGCTTTCGGAATATGTTAGGACAACGACGTCCATAAGAACACCGTAGTAACATATTCCGTTTGCTTCAATCATGACCCCTGAATTTTGATTTCTCCAGCCTTGATCGATTCGCAACGTTAAGAACTTCACACCATTCACAGTACACTGTGAATAAATCGCCGAAGAACGAGGACCTGCAGATAGTAGTATCAACTCTCGTTTTTCCCCTCGACCGACAATCTGCATATTAAATTCTAATATTAGTTGCAGTAATTAAGTTGTATGAATTGTAGCATAAGAGATATAATGTACTTACAACTTTTCCCCACTCAAACATGAATGACATAACTCGGTCCTTCAGAGATTTTCTAGGGAACCTTTGAACAAATCCTGCTCGATGTGATTCTACGTACTTATCTGCTTCGTCACAATTCTCAACAACAGTCCAATTCGCCCAGAACATCTCGGAAACGCTCAATTTCTCGTTTCGCACCACGCTTTTCTCTTGTACATGTGGGGAAACAACTGATAAGTGGAAACCTAGAGCTGGACTAACAAATGTTTCCCTGGCTGAAGTGGCGCGGTTTAGGTACATCTGAGTGAAGGTGACAGACTCGTGCATCAAGTACTGTTGGGCTATACAACCTTCTGGATATCGAGGGTTTCGCACACTTTTCTTGTACACGCCAAGTTGCCTACATTCAAAATGTGAATTTAATGTGATATTCGATTATACATTTCAATGGTAATTGGAAATGAAATTACTGAAGAGAAGGATCATACCGTTCAATTGGAAACATCCAAGTGAAATGAACTGGCCCGGTCCGAATAACTTGATCCGGTAGGTGTAGTAGCAGGTGAACCATAATGGTACAGAATGATGGAGGGAAGATAGTTTCCAACTTACAGACTAAAACCACCATATCTTCGTGCAATTTTTTAGTGTCTTCTTCGTCGGCTCCCTCGTGCACAACACCTGAAACACCCTGCCGAGGTCTGCTAATGCTTCTGCTACATGAGTCGGAACGTACTTCCGAATGACAAGTGGGAAGATGCGTTGGATGAGCACGTGACAATCGTGGGTCTTAAGTCCGAGAAACTTTTTCTCATCAGGATTGACTTTAATCTTCAAATTTCTCGCATATCCGGAGGGGAACTTCACTGCTCGGATATGCTCAAGTACGGCCTTCCGGTGAACACCCTTGACCCCATAAGGCGCATCAGGGAGCTCCCCGTCCTGGCCCACCCATTGGTCTTGGCGCACATTATGTTCCTCGTACGTTCTCCTCGCTTTCAAATCATCTTTAGTCTTCCCCGCTAGTCCGAGAACTGTACCTATGACGTTGTCGCACACATTCTTCTCTATGTGCATTAAATCCAACGCATGTCTCACTCTGTGAGTTTTCCAATAGGGCAGCTGCCAAAAAATGCTTTCATGAGACCAACAGATAGCTAAACCAGTTCGTTTATTGTGCTTCGGGTGTAGACTAGGCTCGAGATAAGTATGACGCCTAATAGCCTTCAGTATAGCAGTCCCTGAATACCGCTTAGGCCTTCTACGAGTCTCGATCTGCCCGTTAAATGCCTCCGGGACAAAGCGCAGTGGGTGCTTCGGAGGTAACCATCGACGCACACCTTGGTAAGATATTCTTGAGTTACTGCGTGAAGAGTCGATGTTGTCCAAACATAAGGGACATGCCTTATAGCCTTTAGTGGTCAAGCCACCCAACATTTCCAAACCCGGAAAGTCACTGATTGTCCACATCACAGCAGCCCGCATTATGAACGGCTCTTTCTTGAAAGCATCCCACGTGACAACTCCGTTCGTCCACAATTGCTTCAGCTCATCAATCAATGGACGCATAAAGTTGTTCAAACATTTACCAGGTGATTTTGGACCTGATACCAACATGGTGAGGATGTTATACTCCTTTCGCATAGCCATCGAGGGTGGAAAATTCAACGGGACAGCAACTACAGGCCACAAACTGTAACTCCCAGCATTAGGCCCAAATGGAGAAAACCCGTCGGATGACAAGGCCAGCCGCACGTTTCGGACTTCTTCCGAAAATTGAGGATATTTCTTGTCAAACTGAATCCAATCAGCACCGTCTGATGGATGTACTAATACGTCATCGTCCTCCTTCTCCCGCTCACCGTGCCATCGCATCCACTCAGCCGTCTCTTCCGCAAGATATAACCGTTGAAGTCGAGGAGTCAATGGGAAGTACCACAACGTCTTCTGCGGAACTAATTTTTTCCCTTCCATAGTAAACCGTGGTTCTTTACAAACTCCACATTTGTCCAGAGCAGAGAACTCTTTGTAATACAAAGTGCATCCGTACAAACATGCGTCGTATTTCACGTGTGGCATTTCGATGGCCTTCATTATCTTTTTCGCAGCTGCGTAGCTAGATGGAAACGAATTAGGTTGTGGTAACATACGACATTGCTCTTTCGCGACCTGGGTAAAAGCCGCGTCTGACATCCCAGTGCTCTGTTTGATACACAACATCCTTAACATCGCTTCCAAAGAAGTATCTTCACTAGTGACAGCGCTTGTGGTTTTGTACAACGGCTGTTGTGACTCCGTCACCAACCGGTTGTACGCCGTCCTCTTCGCTTTAGCAAGTCTGGCCTCGACTTCGGTCACCGAACTTATCTCCAATTGTGGGTCCTCGTCCTGGTCCTCTTCCTCGTACTCATCCTCGTCGTTCTCGCCTTCATCTTCGTCAATCCTTACATCTCTACATGGATCTACATCATTCACGAACTGATGCACCGGATCGACGTACTCTGGAGTGTGCGCCGACGTCGAACAAGGGGGATTATGCGAACTTGACGGGAGACTCATATCTAGATTTTGGCTCGAACTAGGCCGACTCGAACTAGGCCCTCTAGCTTCGCCGTGATGGATCCACACATTGTACGATGTAAGGAAACCTTTCTTCAATACATGATCGCAAATGGTGTCCATATCGTGCCAAGAATAATTACAACATCTACTGCACGGACACTTGAAACGTCCCACGCCATCTGTTTGCGCGTTTCGTCTCGCAAATTTGACGAAACTACTTAATCCGTTCATCCACTCCTCACTCATCTTACGGGATGTTATCCACCCACGATCCATTCTATATATTATACAAATAACTACGGTTAATAATCAATTACAATTTACTATATTTATCAACTATAACACCAATTCAAAAACCGAATTATTATCATTATAGCAACAAAATTAATGAAATAATCTACGGGCATTTAACCTAAATTAATAAAATACATTACATAATGCATTTTTAATAAAAATAAATGTACGTACCTACTAATATGGAGAATGATGATATGAACCGTAGTATTTTGAGAGAGACTTGTCGAAAAATGGAGATGATATTACGGAAATGCCCTTGTCGGGAAATATAAAGTAGGAGAGAATTGGGAGAAAAATGTGAGGAGAATGGGAGATGGTTCTGTGAAGATTTATACATTGATTTTGTAACGACGTATTTAGGTAAATACGCCGTTACTAATTAACGGTAACACAACGACAGAACGGTAACAAACGGTAACATAACGGGAACATCTTGTAACGGCGTATTTACCTACATACGCCGTTACTAATTAACGGTAGTAACGGCGTACGCATTTAAATACGCCGTTACAATTAGTAACGGCGTATACTACTGAATACGCCGTTACTAAAGAAAAATCTGATAGTGAAGGTAAAGTACATAATAAGTTGAGAGAAAGAGATATAAATCAAATGGCATCAAATTAAATAAAGGGATAATTACACTTTGCCCATGCTAAAATGACCGATTTTACATTTTACTACAGCTAAAAAAAAAATTTACATTTTACAACAGCTGATTGCGTATTTTTTACACTTTACACTAACGGTGTTAGATTTTGGATGGAAAATTTTCATGTTGTATGAAAAGTCGAAATTGCCCTCAATTATTCATCAAAATTTCAAATTGATGCCATTATTCATCAAATTATAATATTTATTAATAATATATAATTTATATTTATTATATTATTAATAAAAAATAATTTATTATTATTATTAATAATTGTAATTATTTAATAAAAATAAAAGTAAATCATTTTTTCAATCATAAATTATCAATAATTAAAATTAAAAGTAAATTAATTATTAATAATTAAAATAATATCAATTAATAGTAATAATAATACTAATTATAAATAATAATAATAATTAATAATATATTGAAACTTTCAAAATAACATAACACTCTCGTACGAGTTTTGTTTCGGGATCATATATTATATCAAATCAAAGAGAATTGGAAGTCGACAACTTTGAAGAAAGAATTATTTGTCTATATATTATTAATAATTGATTTAATTTTACGTGATAAATAATTATTACCAAAAATATAAATAATTAATTATTAATAACTTTTTTTACAATTTTGCTCTAACACTGGTAAATGTTGGACGAATTTTTTTTAAAGATTAAAAAACTTGTTGTCGTTGGATGGAATTTTAGACAAAAACTCATTTTTTTGAAATTGTTGAACTTATGATTCTATTTTATTTGATATATTATGAGCCCGAAACAAAGGTCGTATGAGTGAGTTATGTCATTCGAAAGTTTCACCATATTATTAATAATTAATATTTTTTAATTATTAAATATCAAAATAATATTAAGTATTAATAAATAAATCTTTCATTAAAGTTGTTGATCTTTCAATTCTCTTCGATTTGATACACTATGAGCCTGAAATGGAGTCGCATGAGAGAGTCATGTAATTCAAAAGTTTCATATATTATTAATAAATATTATTATTTTAATTATTAATTAATATTATTTGAATTATTAATAATTAAACCGGGTCTGACCGGATTTGAGTGGAGGTTGATCTTAATTAGGAAAAAAAACCCTAAAGGTATTTTGGTATTTTTGTTATAAAATGAAAATTTTCATCCAAAATCTAACACCGTTAGGGTAAAGTGTAAAATAACGCAATTAGCGATAGTAAAATGTAAACTTTTTTTTTAGTTGTAGTAAAACGTAAAAGTGATCATTTTAGCTGGGGCAAAGTGTAATTATCCCTTAAATAAATGATGGTAAAGAGTGATTGTTACTTGTACACATTGGATCCAAGCTTGATTCTTGTCCATTCTTTGCTGTAGTTGGAGATCGAATCAATTGCTTGCTGTACAGTAGTGAAGTTTCCATGACCGGAGGGATCCACATAGATAGTCTTGGAGACAACAGAAACTGTAAATTAACAAGTTAGATCCTTCATTTTCATATTTATTAATTATGGTTTCAGTTATTTTATATTGAAAACCAGACATTATAAGGATCAATTCCAAAGTTATTTTATATTGAAAACCACACATTATAAGGATCAATTCCAAAAATTCAGGACATGCCCAACCGGGTCCATACTCCAACCAAACCACCAATGCATACCCACTTACAAGAAGAGTAGTTTGAGATTAGGGATGTAAACGAGCCGAGCCGAGGTTCTAACGAGTCACTAGAATTCGACTCATTAAATATTCGGTCCGGTTCGAACTCGTTATGATCAAGTTTGGGCCGAATTCGAACTCAAAATTGGACTCGTTTAGTGAAGGATCGGAGCTCGAGTCTAGCCTTTTAAAGTTTGATAGACTTACGAGCCGAGATTATAACAAGCCACTAGAGCTCGGCTGGTTAAATATTCAAGCTTACGAGCCATACTCAAGCTTAGTTGCATAAGTTCGTTCGAACCCGACCCGAGCTCGAGTTGAATACTTTATTCAAGAGCCGAGCTCGAGCTTGTCTATCTTATTTTGAGCCTAACTCGAGTTAAGTTGCATAAACTCGTTCGAGCCTGAGCCAAACTCGAGCCGAACACTTATTTCACTAGCCGAGCTCGAGCTTGTCTAGTTTATTTCGAGCCGAACTCGAGTTTAGTTACATAAACTCGTTCGAGTCCGAGCCATGCTCAAACCAAATACTTTTTCACGAGCCAAACCGAGCCTTGCTAAAATGAAGCTCGATTCGACTCGTTTACAACCATAGGCAAGGTAATCAAATTTCAAAAGCAGTATCATTCCTTGCAGAGTAACATAATAGTTCAATAATACATATATATGTGTTGTCCCAATTTCATTAACTTTGAAATGAAAGTAAAATAGTTGAAAACTATCACCACCAGAGAGACACATAATGGTTCACAAATTTGCAGTTCATGTACCATAACAATATACACAGAAACACATGAAATAACTCGTTCGTGTAACTTACCACCACTAGTAGAAGTAGGATCAGCAGAGGTCGGGCCGACGGAGAAGGAAATGATGCAAGTAAGGAACCCAAGCAAGAGATAGTTCACACCAAGACTCGAACGAGCTATTCAAAACAGATCACACACCGATTCAGACACAATTTTATAGAAGAAAAGTAACAGAGAATACACTAAATCAGTAGAAACCCACATCAGGAACAGAGAAAACAAAGTACATGACCGAACCAAACTTACCGATGATGATCATGAGAGCGGTGATAAGAGAAAACAAGTCCAAGATCGGACGAATGGTGATGACCATGGCGACAAGGAGCAGCAAATGGATGGAGATGATGGAGCGGAGCAATGCCTTGGACGACATTTGAGTCGAATGAGAGAACGAGGAGCTAGAAATGGAGAGAAAAGTGAGAGAGAACTTGGAAGAGTTGTCTGAAAGTTTTGGACAGTGTTGAGAGTTGTTGGGATTGTATGAATATGAAGAGTGAAGGTTCTTAAGGACAAAAGATTATGAGTCTCAGGAAAGGGGATTGTGACAAGTGGACTTTGTTTTGTGTTTGGTCATATCGATGGTCATGTTTGAGTCATATTATGTTCAATGTCCGGTCTAGGTTTTTGAAGTTATAGAGTGATCACACACATAACTCATGAACAAGTTGTGTTTTCATGTTGCTAATTGCATCACAGCCCTGAGTTCCCATGTGTTTCTAGAGTAAGTTTGGACAGAAGAGTGATGAGAATTGACCAATGTTTTCATCAGAGTTCCCATGTGTTTCTAGAGTAAATTTGGACAGAAGAGTAATGAGAATCGACCAATGTTTTCATTTACTAGTAAGCATAGATTATAAGAAGTTTCTGGTTAACATGCATATTGTAACCAACTGGACAGGTAATTTCCTAATGGTCAAATTTCCATTACTTGTCTCACAAGCAATCACAAGATCATGCCATATTGTTCTAATGTGAAGAGAACAAATTTTGTCTGAACAAGCTGTAAACATTTGCCATTTACCCATTATGATTATGATTTTTTCACATGAAAGAAATTACCAAATATAATTTGTTCACTGGACAAATAATTTCCTAGATAGTCACATTTTGATTACTTGTTTGACGAGGCATTAGAAATACATGCTATTGTTCCCATGTGAAGGAGAATAAATTTGGTTGCAAGTTCTGAACAATTTGTAAACATTTACTATTTTACCCCATATGAATTTTTTGCATGAGTAGTGTAAGCAATTGACCATTTTACCCCTATGCATTTCTTAATTGACCAACAATAAGAAATTGACCATTGTCTTGACATGAAGATAGTTAATTTGGTTTACAAGAACTTAAAATTGCAACTTCTTACCTAGTATTAATAAGAGAAAACTTTAAAATGTTACCTCATATGAATTGTACATTAGTAACTATTGGATAAAAATGTTGATTAAATTGAAATTTGGTTACAATGTAATGTTGAGTGTAGGAGTGGACACTTTGGACCGAAATTGAAGACCGAACCAAAAATGAATCGGAACCAAAATCATAGAATCGAAAATCGCAGGGAACGGTTTTTGGTTCCGTTTTGGTTCCGCGAGTACCCAGAACTGGACTGATTCGTTAATATTAATTAAACCACCATCAATTCATATGAACCATAGAGATAGAGTTGTCATTATCATAAATTTCATGTTTAATTTCATGTCTAAAAATATGATTAAATCGTCTAATTCGTACCTTAAAACGCATAATTAACAAAAATAAGGAACCGACCAGTTGTAGCAGGTATAACGGGGGACCAAACCAGAGGAAAATTTTCAAAAGCCAATCGGCCCATTATGTAATGGTTCTGATTTCGATTTTTAAAAATCAAGAATCGAGGAGTTCGGTTCAGTTTGTATCTTAATCGGTTCGGTCCGATTTTGAGCCCATGCCCACCCCTAAATGAGTGGCTACACAGTTAATTCAATTAGTCTTTTTTTTGAACGGGAGATACAAATATCCAAAAATTTTGGGTTTTATATGGTTTATAAAGGGATACAAACGGTCAAAATTTCTTATTTTTGCTGTGTCGGGTTCTTTATTCGTCCTTTAAAAATTTGTATTTCAAGTCGATATTTGATTCAGATTGGAAGAATTTTGTTTGGAACGGAATATATTCGTTGAGATAGTACAATTTTGGAGGATGACTTTTCAATCTTTGTTCGAATGTTTCTATCGAGGTTTAAGACTTATCTTTTTTAGACTAAATACGTCTGGTATGGACGTAATCTCCCAAGATACCGCGATAACGTTAAACAAAATCTAAATTGTATCCGATTAATGACTAAGGGAAAAATATAGTTAAGACAAAACAAATTGAGATAACTTGATAAGAGAAAATTCTTCTCTTTCTTTCCATTAAAATCTCTACATTTAATCCTGATTTTGTCCTAGTCTTAGTTAGTTTTTGAATTTATGTACATCATTGAGTTTTGCTATGTTGTTGGGTGAAATTGTAGGAAAAATGGAGAGAAAATAGTGTCGAGAGAAAGAGTCAAACATGTGGATTGTTGGGCCCGCATACACTGTTCCACGGCGCCCGATTAATGGGCAAGCACATACAATCGTTACAAATAATAAACTGGTAACACCTGGTCAAACTCCTAATGACCAAACGAGGTTAACTCAATTTAGGTTATCGTGAATAAATTAAAGGGATAATTTCTTATCACCACGGTAAAGTTTGACGTATTTTCATGTCACTACGGTGAACTTTTTTAAGTGTTACTTTAATATAGCAAAGTTTTTTTAATTGTCACCGTTTCTGACAAAGTTAATTTTGATATGAAATGTTCATATTACCCTTTTATTAGAATTCAAATTAGTTTTTATTATTTATTCCACAAAAGAAATTAAAAAGTTTTAAAAATAATATTTTTTTAAATACAGGGGTATTTTCGACATTTAATCAAATTTGAAAGCTAAAAAATATATTTTTCATCTGTTTTAACGACGTTAGTGTAAAATGACACTTAAAAATAGTTTTCCATATTGAAGTGACACTTAAAAAGTTCGTCGTAATGATATGAAAATGTGTCAAACTTCACCATAACGATCAGGAATTATCCTTAAATTAAATTGCATATCAATATACAGAGATATGTATCTATTTGTTAGTCTAAAATTAGTAAATGAGACTAACAAATAACACAAGCAGACATAGTTTTATAAATTAGAAAAAAATGATTCAACTTATCATGCAATAAAAGGATATCTTATGTCCAAAAATAAACCAACTCCATCTCTCGGTAGTGGATTTGGCCTAGACTCGGAATGTTTACTATCCCCTTGGGCTAGAGAACACTGTGTCTACAAGGAGCACCACAATTAAGAGATGAGGGTTCCAAAAACTTGAACCCCTAAACTTTGATGTGTTGATCACCCACCGGCGTTCTCAAACTCAGTATCACAAATCTCACAACCACTCAACATTCGTCAATATCAAGTAATTGAAATACGAATGACAATTCAAGTCTTACAATATGTATTCAACTTCAAATCGAAATTTAATAATTTATAAATTCAAAGCATTCGACCTAGCATCCATAATTATGGGGGGAAATAACCATAGTCATGGTGACCATAATAATATCAAGTTTAACATGAAATTGAAAAGAAAAACAATGAAACCCTAGATCCCAAATGATTGAAAATCATGTAATCGAATATCTTCCGGATAGCACGTATACTTATTGTTTTATTAATCTTTGTGCCTGAATTCGCCTTTAACAACCTTGATTCTTCTCTCGAAACCTCCAACACCCATGTTTTTTTTCTTTCAAATAACTACACTTCCGCTAGTTTGCAGTTATGTAAGGAAAACGAAAAATACACATTGTTGTCTTTCAAATTTTCAAAATGATAATGTTGAACATATTTTTCGCTTTTACATTCTCTCCTCATTCTCTTCCTCCCTCTCAAAGAACTAAACCCACAATCAATCCATTTTCCCATAATCGATCCCTTCTAATGAGCACATCTAATTATTGAACTGCTTCTAAAAATAAACAACAAAAAAACTCGAGTTGGATTTTTAATTCATTTTATAATTAAAAAATTGAATTCTTGTTTTTGTTAAATACATTTATCCCCAATTGCTCCGGTCTTTGTCAAATCCTTCTCCATTCTGCTTTCTCATTTTAGCCTCTCAACTTGAAGTGCCAATCTGGGTTTGCAAGAAAGCTACAATCTGCGGGTATTGAAAATTTCTAGCCTTTTCAAGTTTCAAGATCAAATGTCATTTACTTCGTGTCGTCAATGCTTAGAGAGTGCCGATGTAAAATTGAGTTGTATATATTGGGTCGGATTGTACAATTAAAAACTCAAACTTATTAGTTGGGTTTGACTTTTAACCTTTTACAAATTACAATAATTTGACCATCACTTTTTATAAAAATAAACGCACACAATCACATTTTACAAAATTAAAATGGCACAACATTTTACATTATATTTTATGAAGTTAACAAGACAATCTCAATTATTTATAAAGAGAGATTAAAGTAACTATTGAATTCAAACTTAACGTTGTGACCATCTAATTCTACATTACAGACTTGTTAGTCTAAATTTGTTAACCTTGATTTGCATAAAAAAAATCAAATTTGAATACGACTCGAAAACTTACTCGGCTTAGATTCATATATATTTGAACTCAGGCAGATGAGATCATGAAGTGCTAGTCATCTAGACTATATATTGGCTCATTCTTTTGCTTTGTTGTAACTCTTTTGTTTACAATGATGTTTGAACTTTATTGGAAAAGCCCTAACTCCTTTTTTCCTCCTCGAAAATTAGTTGTTATCTTTTTTAATAAGGGATTTGTCTGATTGATAAAACATAAGGTAATAAATTAAATAGGAAAATCAAGAAATCTGCTTGAAATAAGGTATCCAGAATCTCAACAACATACGTGCTCAAATGATGCAGCGTACGTGGCTAGGAATAACTCTTTATCAAAATTCGTTGATTCTTGCGAATACCGAATGTGATAGATTTGAGGGAAACCTCGATTTTTTTATTAAACTTTAAAACTAATTCAATAACAAAGACGAGAGTGTTTAAATAATGAAACACAAATTGCAAAAAAGGAAAACTCTAATTCCCTAGAAAGGAAAAAAAGGAAAAAAAGCTAGAAAGGAAAAAAGGAAAATAAAGGAAACAATTATTAAAAATTATAAAAAACTGCCTGAAACTTATAAAACGCAATTTTGACCCCTAAGATGACCTCGGATAGCCGAAATTCATCGTACTTCATGGTATAGCCATGAGTTTTTCTCAGAATGCCGTTTCTGCCCAGAAAACACTAGTCCTTTGTCGAAATCCGACACTTTTGCGATAACTCCAGGTGTTCTACATTGTGCATACCGGCTTCTTCGACCACACTGCATCATTCTCTCCTGGATGGAGAAGATTCGACCTCGAATCTGGATCTACAACATCCTCCTCAGAAAAAAAATCACTCCGGGATTCCATATCTTTGTAGCACCTCCTACCAAATTTTCAGATGTACTAAGTACTCTCACCTTGTTCGCAAGCTGGATTGTATATGTGTAACACTTAATCCTGGGTTCCATGTTGAATTTCTGGACTTTCCTTATCAAATTACACGCCCCTTGATCGATTACCAAACCTTGGAATTTGAGCCTTCTATCGTTGATACACGATGCTGGTATTAGGTTCTCGTTGCTGATTAAGGCAAATATATACACGTAAGACTCCCAATAATTTCCGGCTACTCTTGGAAAAATTTTAGTCATGCCTTCATCGTACAAGCTCTCGATGCCCTCCAAAAACTGTTCGTAACTATTGTTGTATGAATCAGTTAAGAACAAGTATTTGACGCAACATAAAGTTTCATCACTTGCTAATAAAGCATCTCTTCCTCGAATATTCTGCTCATGTTGACTCAATTGTGCTTCTACAATTTCAGCTTCTGCATCTGCATCTGGTTCAACATAATCATCATAAATCGGGGGTGATAGCCAATCTATAAACTCCTCTGGTTTAAGATTACTATTGAATTGTGGAATTTCCACCTTGGAACCCTGTTCCCACCGTTGGTTAGGGCGTTCGGGTGAACGATTCCTGTAACCGGCGAAAGGACGCAATTCATCCATTCGTCGTGTCAATTAATTCAACCTGCCGCCACAAATCGTCGTTCTCACGTCGAAATTCAGCGTTTTCACGTCGTAACTCAGGTTGATCATCATCAGCACCTTGGGGAGCGGCTCGTTGTTGTCTACAGGGCGGCATACCTCAGGATCGACTAGAATCTGATACCAACTGATGCATCGTACGTGGCTAGGAAGAACTCTTTATCAAAATTTGTTGATTCTTGCGAATACCGAATGTGATAGATTTGAGGGAAATCTCGATTTTTTTATTAAACTTCAAAACTAATTCAATAACAAAGACGAGAGTTTTTAAATAATGAAACACAAATTGCAAAAAAGGAAAACTCTAATTCTCTAGAAAGGAAAAAAAGGAAAAAAAGCTAGAAAGGAAAAAAGGAGATGTGACGAGAATAAAAAAATGTAGTAAAAAGAAGAACAAATAACGTAGAGATGAATGATGTATAAAATATAAGAGATAAAAGATAAAAGAAGAACAATAATATTCACACAAATATTATGCAACTAAAAAGAAGAACAATAAAAGAAGAATTATAGGGGATGTTTTTGCCACTTCTCTGTCATATATTAAACTTACTTTGAGCTATATGGATCATGTGTTGGGATTTGATTATAATTCTTGGAAACATGTACATATAAAGCATGTAATCAAACTAAGGGTATAAACATGTTTCTAATCAAGTCTTAAAAAGTACAATAAATCTCATGTTGATTTTTAGAGAATGGATACAATAATCAAATAGCGGAAGCGTACCTGCATCGAATTCGTGTTCATCGTTTGACAACTATGGTGATTTTTATATAACCACACCAGAGAGCATCGTCTGATTGTTTTCTCTATAAAGGGATCAGAGAATAACCAAATGCTTATCGTGTGTTATCTGAGACATAGGCCTAGTTATATTGTCCCTCATCAAATCATAAATACACCTAAAGTCTCTACACATGTATCTCCATGACAATTATATCCATATGCCCAAAACTTAATTATTTAAATAGATCATTTTAATCTGGGGCAACTTAGATGATAGCCAACACCCATATATTACATGTGTGGCCCCTTATTGGAATTTTTCCAAAAATTTTCATTGGGCCACATATGTAAAATAAAAAATGTGTTAAACCTTAATCGCGCAAAATTTGCTTTCACTTGAAACATATAACAATTTTGTCGATCAATCATGTCAATAAAGGATCAAAATGGCTTTCGTCACATTTATCGTGACTAAACCCATCAATGGTCACATACATCAGTATAACCAAATGACATAGATCAATCGTGGATGCGTAGCATAGAACTTACATGCAATGTGATCTGTACATATCTAGTTCTAACTGGTCCAACTTTAGTGAGGTCATAATTCATACAACCAAAACAGAGTGACTGAAGTGAACTTTATTTCTGATCAAAAAATAACCAAATGAAAAACATAAAGCAATCAAAATACAAACTCCCACTAAACTTTATATCTCATAAAATATCACATTCATATTAGTATAATGCATATGAAAGACCTTAGGTGATAACCCTTTTGTGAGTGGATCCTTTATCATGGAGTTTGTGAAAGTGTTTATTGATTAAATGATTCGATATGAAAATACATAGGATACTTCTCTATTGGTAGAGAGAAAATTCTCACATATAGAAAACCCTAGACTAGCACATATGAAACTCTAACCGTCATATTTTACTAATCATGACATAGGCACATGGGCTTGAGCCTATTCTAACACGCCCCCACAGTCGGAGCAGTAGGAGTCTGAATGCTCTGACTGGAGCAAAAGTCTTCAGAGAGAGCAGTTAGGAAGTCTTTAATGAATATATTTGCAAACTTGAGAGATGGTGGTACATAAGTCACGTGAACTTGACCTATTTTAGTAACCGAGGGTGAGAAAAGAGATTGAAAAGAGTGAGAAATATAAAAAGGAGACATGAACTAGAAGAGAAACTGAGAGATTTAATAGAATATGAGATGGAGAAGAAGAATGATTGAAAGAGAGATTGGGGGAAGGAGCGACAACTACGTCTCATGAGGACGGTGCAGAAGTGGTTTTAAAATATACCACCAAACTGTGAGGCAACTACGTCGATGCGAAATAATTCAAGCAACTACGACGGTACAAAACAAGCACCAATATTATTTTTAAAACGAAAAGTTTTTTTGATGATCCCATGCGGAAATGAGAATTGAGTAGGAAAATATTACTGGAATTTGATTTAATAAGGTAAGAAATTAAAAAGGAAATAGAATAGAGTATTTGAGGAAAATTGAAAAAATAGAGTTTAAGAGGGGAAGAAAGAGAAATAAAAGGGAGATTGATAGATAGAAGAAAAAAAATTAATTTTAGAATAAAGAAAAATAGGGAAAGTACCAACGAAAGGAGATGTGACGAGAATAAAAAAGTATAGTAAAAAAAAGAACAAATAACGTAGAGATGAATGATGTATAAAATATAAGAGATAAAAGATAAAAGAAGAACAATAATATGACCAAGAAAAGTGTGGTGTTGAATTTATAAAATTGCCAAGAGTAAGACTGAAAGGGGAAGCATAAGGAGATGAATAAGACAAGAAAATAGAGATATTTCAAATAGGACGAAAAAGAGAGAGATCAATAGATTAATGGAGAAGAAATTTGTGCAAGAACAACCACGGGGGCATGAGTCCCGACAATAAAAAAAGGTTTCATATAAAATTATATTTTTAAGGAAAATTGAAACAATATGCCTCGTCCACCCTTTAAATTGTAATTAAGAGTGGGCAAAATCACACACAACAAAAAGGTTTAACAAGATCTAACCTAAAACTCTGATATCATGAAAGTGTTTATTGATTGAATTATTCGATATGAAAATACATAGGATACTTCTCTATTTATAGAGAGAAAGTTCTCACATATAGAAAATCATAAACTAACACATATGAAACCTTAGCCGTCATATTTTACTAATCATGACATAAACACATGGGTTTGGGCTTGGGCCTATTCTAACAGTTTGTCCCATTATGCTTTATAAATTATTGTTCACTATGTATCCTTACTGTTTATATATAAAACTGCTAATATTTTGTCACAATACTTAAGTGGTCTTTCAACATTTTCTCATAATATGCAATCTTGTGACAAAAATTATGCAGTTATATTCCAATTTGTGATAGTCATAGAATGCTACAAACTTTGCTGCCATAGTGAAGAAGTTATAAGTCTTTGTAAAAAAAAATTTATGAATATACCTTTTCCAATCAACAAGTAAATATAATGTACACTTTGCTATCCAAACGTGGTGCAGCAGAAGGGTGCTTCGAAACGAAGCAAAGATAAACCCTAACTTTAGGCAGAAAACGGAATAAATCCAAGTAACTCAAATTGATAATTATGATAATGATGATAATAATCTCTACACAAGATAAGACTTATATAGGACTAATTCTCCAAAACTAACTCAAACTAGTAAACCTAAACCAATAGAACTAATCAATCCAAACTAATTAGAGTTAGAAAACTTAACTTGATAGGAAATCCTAAAACTATCCAAAATCTAATATAATTATGAATCCTAATTGGGATTGTCCTACATCAATTCTCCGACGCTTAAAAAAAACTCGTCCCGAGTTTTCTGGATCTAAAGAGAACTCATCTTGTGGATGGTGTTTCTCATAAACTTACATGAGATGTGGGGTAAAATCACTACTTGCTACGTAGTCGTCATAGAGTGTGTGTTTCTCCTTGTGAAGCAACATCCTTGCTATTTCCTTCAGTTTTGTATCCATTTCCTTTATGCACTCCTCATTGAAGGGATGAACATCTAGATCTTGTGTCAAAACGAGGTCTATTCCTTCTCTTGTGATTGTATTCCCACTTGCTCCAATAGGTATATTAGTAGGAATGTCTCTAACCTTGAAATTTTGACTTAAAGATACCTCGTAGTTCGCTTCAATAATTGTAGGAGTAAACTCATTCCCATAATTTTTTTCATTTGAAACATCCTTATATGGTTGATGGTACTTGAAAGTGTCTTCAATGTTGAGTCTCTTGAAGACATTCATGTGAGCGGGGAGGTTTTTCTTGTGATAGAAATTTCGTGTTCGAGATGTATTAAATTCAAACACAACATCTTGGTTCTTCCGTCCATAAAATACATTGTGTGCATGACCAAGATATACTCCTTCAATAGGCAACTCATTAGCTTATTTTGCTTGCGTGTGTGCAATCATAGGTTTGTCCCTCTTAAAATATTCTTCTCGCTTAACACATGGGGTCTTTACATGAAGGTTGACATGCATGACGTTCCTATCCTTGATGTTTAGACCATGAACCAGGTTATTGCTCTCAAATTCATGATAATCATCAACTGTGACCAACTTTTGGTTGAGGTCAATTCTTTTGAACGGTCTATTCCGGCCATATTCATCAAATAAAGCACGCATAAGTCAGAGTTGAAGTTGTAGAGACGATATAGTGATCGGCGGTGCACACAACACTTCTTTCATAAAAGGTGTTGTATCATTAGTTGAAGTTTCACCATGTCTTTGAGTTGTCACATGCAATTCTTCTTTTATCTCACCATGAGGAGTATCAATTGAGTTCAATAACAAATTTACATCTCTTTGGTCATTGGATTCACATGATTTCTTGTCTGATGACTCTTATTCCTGTCTGGTGGCTCCTTGTTCACTTTCATATTTCCGTCAGGTTTTTGATCATCAATTCTATTATGATCGTTTTCATAACCTCTTGATGTAGCCTGAGAACAACTAATTGTACCAAAAGTCAATTCAATATCAAGAGTTTCAGTTGTAAGCTCGGTACCTTTTGCGTGTATCGATGATGGATCCAACGAATTGATTTTTGACACATTTGTTTTACTTGATTGCATGTGGCTATCACAATCTGTATCTTGACTTCCATCGTCAATTTCTGAAAAGCTTCTTGTAACACTAGATAGCCTCTTCTTATTTTCATTAGTATCAACCACGGAAATATTGTTTGTCCTTACTTCAAGTTGTATATGAGCATCTTCAAAACTTACACTGGAAGTTTCATGTGCCTCTTTCAAAACCTTGTATTCAGGGTATGGAACATCATTTCTTTCCTTGCGCTCAATCAATTGATTTTTACAAGATTCCGACTTAATTTTTGCAAGCTTACATCTCTCAATACCAACTTTAGTATCTTCTTCTATTCGTTCTTCAACTTTTCTCTGATCGTTAACTTCTGAGAAAACTGGCTTGTCTTTCCTAATAGTGAAATTGGAGTCTAGTGAGTTTGATTGCGGGAGTAATATAATCTTGTTATTTTCCCACCAAAACATATAGGTGTTGTCACGAACCCTGTAAGTAGCCTTGATGTCGCAGTACCAATGTCGCCCCAACAAAACGTGACAAGTATCCATATCCACCACTTCACATAAAATCTCATCTTTATAGTATTTCCCAATTGAGAAAGGAACGAAACAAATTTCAATTACCTTAGTCTTGATTCCCCCTTTGTTCCATTCAGTTTTGTATGGTATCATGAGTGCTTCTGTTTCCAGGTTGAGCGTTTTGACCAATGCTTTGGAGACTTTATTTTCGTTGCTACCATGATTAATGATCACTTTACATACCTTATTTTTAATGGTGCATCGAGTTCGAAATATCATGTCTTTGTGTTCTCCATTCTCTACATCGGCTGTCAGCGCATGAGTATTCTTTTGTTGTTGTGGATAAACAAGTGGAAAGTCACATGCATCGTTGTCTTTCTTCATTTGGCTTTCGCGGTGTCGATTTCTCATCTCAGATGTATGCACAGGAAGCATCTGCGTCATGTTACTAAGTGAGTGTATATTGTCATTGAGTCGTTGCACGACTCGTTCAATCCATCGTTTGTCGACGACGGGTTGGATTCTACTAGTGCCATAGTTGGCCATCATGTCCGGTCAAATCCGGGCTCTGATACCACTTTGGTGCAGCAGAAGGGTGCTTCGAAACGAAGCAAAGATAAACCCTAACCTTAGGGAGAAAACGGAATAAATCCAAGTAACTCAAATTGATAATTATGATAATGATGATAATAATCTCTACACAAGATAAGACTTATATAGGACTAATTCTCCAAAACTAACTCAAACTAGTAAACCTAAACCAATAGAACTAATCAATCCAAACTAATTAGAGTTAGAAAACCTAACTTAATAGGAAATCCTAAAACTATCCAAAATCTAATATAATTATGAATCCTAATTGGGATTGTCCTACATCAAAACGTCAAAGGAAATCAGAACCCAAATACTTTATTACCTCCTTATGGTTTGATTCCTTTAAAAATGAGCGTGTAATATATTTTTCATGGAAAAAAAACTTTATATTCCTCTTGGTATGTTGTTTTTCAAAACTTTATAGTAGAGTTCTTTAAATATATGTCTAATATCTCAATAAAACACACTAATTTGGACGTGTACATGCTTAATACATAGACTCTCAAAAGTTGTTTTATAGAGAATCTTTTGTATAAACTTAATACATTAATATCAAGTCTTTGGACAGTAATATTAACCGTAAGTGGTACTCTTGTTGTAATGATCAAATATTGACGATAAATTCGGTCAAATAATAAGCCTTTCTTTGACCGACTTATTATCCATATGGAAACTTTAGAATCGTCACGTACTCACCATCACAAATGCATATGTAATTCGACCAAGTATTAATCTTTCTTTGAGCCGACTAATACCCGCATGAGATTACATACACACAAACATCTAACAATGTTCATGAAAAAATTGTACACAAGAGAGGTCACTTAGGCGACATCTTGAGCCAACTAAGCCATTTAGAAAATTAGGCAATTACCATTATAAACTTTAATTTGTAATTACACCACAATATGGCTAGCCATATTGTAATTACAAACAAATATAGGTGCTGAAATTTTAATAAAAATAGTGGCCAAAACTGTAATTTTCATACAACTTCGGATCAAAATGAAATCTTTAAAATGTTATAGGGATAAAACTATAATTTTCTGTATAGATTTGAACCAAAATTGGCTCAATTTACAATTTCAACAACCTTATAAACCAAAGTTATAAATGCAATAAAGTTACAGCTTATTCCATAATTTGAATAAAACTTGGTGATCCAAACTTAAAATTTCAACAAATTCAATAGCTTATATATAATTTCAACAAAATAAAAGGCCTAACCGAAATTTAATGAAATATATATTTAATCAACGATGATTAAAATATGTATATATAAAAAAAAGTTCTTATATGCTTCAAAATGGTTTTGAAGAGAGCAACTCAAGTCAATTGCCTAATTTATAATTTATCTCTCACTAAATAAATAGATAAAATAGAAAGTGCAATTATTAGCATATGGCAAAACTTAATGTCCACAAAACCATTGATGCACAATATCAATGCACACTAATTTAAAGAAATTAAGCGTTGGCTAAACAAAGAGTATCTTTAAATGAATTCAAGCAATTCCTTATCTATTTGCATAAGTATAGGTAAAAACAATAATTGCAAGAGAACTGTAAATACCAAATTAACTTTACAACCCTTCAAGAGCCAAACTGCAATTTTGTAAACTAAAAGGTGAAGGGAAATTGTAGCAAACTTTATATAATTTGGAGGAACATTAAATTTGCAAAATAATACAAATTTGCAAAAATCACATTCTGCACAAAATCAAAGCATAATCTACCCATCTTATGACCAAAAAGAAACCGTGTAACACTTAGAAAAAGAAAAAAAAAAGATTTAGTTTTAACTAAAATAGCAGTAACACCCAAATCAATACCAAATATGTTTCAACCTTTAATTGTCTTCAAATTGATGATTAAAGCGTGTGAAAAAATAAATCGACTTTTTAGGATTTAATGATCAGTCAAAATATAATTCGCATGTCAAAAATCAGAGAAAGCATAAGAAGATGAGCTACGAATCTTAAGCAAAACGAACAAAACATTAAATTCTTAAAAACAAACACGAGCGGCTCTGATGTCACTTGTTAGGATTTGATCATAATCCTAAAAACATGTACACAGAAAATACGTGATCCAAAACTTAATTATTTAAGTAGATCATTTTAATTCGTGTCAACTTAAATGATAGTCAACACATATATATTACATGTGTAGCCCCTTCTTGGAATTTTTTCAACATCATGTTCTTGACTGAAGTAGACTGGAGTTGTAATTTCCCCATGGCATCGTCCCGATTAATGCTACAATTTCCACCTATATGAATCAATCGTATGTACATAAACTTTGAGGAAATAATTAATGTACGAGAATTAAAATTAAATAAGACGGTACTGGTTAACTCGTTGAGCAAGTCAGAGCAGCCGAAACCTGAAAATGAACATACATTCTTCACAAGACCGGCAACTTCAGGGCTATGTAAAAGATATATTTTATTTATCAGAATTTTTCACAAGAAATCAATCAATATCATGGACTTTTAATTAATTATGAGCTCACCTTTTGGGATCAAACTCATGCATATCTCTCCAGTACTCTGGCTTCTAATTGATATGATCAGAATTAAACTCGTGCACATCTCTCCAATACTCTTGCTGTTGATGGATTAAAATTAGATATCGATTTTCGAAATAAACAATTATTAAATTTAAAACAGAGTATGCATTGATGATTAAGACCGGCTTGCACATAAATCCTAGTGAAACAATGACTTTAGGTCAACTTAAGAAATGTTACATAATTGTTGATTGTATAGTTAAATATATAAATTTACCGGATCACTAGTGGTTAAAGTAGTGTCTCTGCGGCTGAATCTAGTCCGTCGAGAATTAGGGATCCAAACGTCAAACCCATTATCAGCCAACAAAAATGCCAATGATTCACTCGGTGTCACCAACCGCGATGCTCCATCAGTCCATCTTACAAATATATTTGAATGGGGTAATTTCACTCAGGTCACCACATATGTTTGTAGTCTTACTTAGATCACTATAATTCTAATTTAATTTACGAGATCACCACAAAAGTTTATAGTCTCATTTAGGTCACCATAATTCTAATTTAATTTCTGAGATCACCACAATGAACTTTTGTGTCATTGTTGGTCTATTTTTATTTTGCAAAGACCAAAATGCTTCTCACCTCCTTTTCTTCTTTTTTCTTCTTCACGATCCCTACCTCACCTCCTTCATCGACCACGACCCTCCCTCCGCCACCTCCTATCCCGCCTCGACCTCGCCGGCACCGACCACTTCTCCACCGCCTCTCTTCAGTGGCGTCGTCGCCCCATCCTCCACCTCACCCGCGTCGGCACCCTAGACGACGATTTCTTCTCCGGCGACGACGACGACCGCTCCGTCTTCGGATCGAGTCGGAAACGACCACCCAATGTCACTTTCCCCTCCATCTTCCTCCTCCTTCTCGCCGGTGATGTGGGTAGAGTTTCTATAAATTGCCTCGGCTAGAGACGGACATGCCCACCACGCCGAAGCGAGAAAAATAGAGGGTGGCTAGGTGGAGGACGTGGGTGAAAGGAACGACGTTGTAGGTGGTAGTCGAGGGAGGAGTAGAAGGTGGTGGTCGGGGGAGAAGTGAAAGGTGGTGGTCGGCGGTGGAGTGGAAGGAAATGACATTTTTGAAGAGAAATGCCATATTTTGAAATTTTGAAAACAAATGAGGGGCATTTTGGTCTTTTCAAAATAAAAATAACCTAATAGTGAGACAAAAGTTCATTTTGGTGACCTCAGAAATTAAATTAGAATTATGGTGACTTGATTGAGACTACAATCACCATAATATTTGTAGTCTCATTTAGGTCACCATAATTTCACTTAGGTCACCACATATGTTTGTAGTCTTACTTAGATCACCATAATTCTAATTTAATTTACGAGATCACCACAAAAGTTTGTAGTCTCATTTAGGTCACCATAATTCTAATTTAATTTCTGAAATCACCACAATGAACTTTTGTGTCACTGTTGGTCTATTTTTATTTTGCAAAGACCAAAATGCTCCTCACCTCATTTTCTTCTTTTTTCTTCTTCACGACCCCTACCTCACCTCCTTCATCGACCACGGCCCTCCCTCCGCCACCTCCTATCCCGCCTCGACCTCGCCGGCACCGACCACTTCTCCACCACCTCTCTTCAGTGGCGTCATCGCCCCATCCTCCACCTCACCCGCGTCGGCACCCTCATAGACGATTTCTTCTCCGGCGACGACGACGACCGCTCCGTCTTCGGATCAAGTCGGAAACGACCACCCAATGTCACTTTCCCCTCCATCTTCCTCCTCCTTCTCGCCGGTGATGTGGGTAGAGTTTCTATAAATTGCCTCGGCTAGAGACGGACATGCCCACCACGCCGAAGCGAGAAAAATAGAGGGCGGCTAGGTGGAGGACGTGGGTGAAAGGAACGACGTTGTAGGTGGTAGTCGGGGGAGGAGTAGAAGGTGGTGGTCGAGGGAGAAGTGAAAGGTGGTGGTCGGCGGTGGAGTGGAAGGAAATGACATTTTTGAAGAGAAATGCCATATTTTGAAATTTTGAAAACAATGAGGGGCATTTTGGTCTTTTCAAAATAAAAATAACCTAATAGTGAGACAAAAGTTCATTCTGGTGACCTCAGAAATTAAATTAGAATTATGGTGACTTGATTGAGACTACAAACTTTTGTGGTAACCTCATAAATTAAATTAAAATTATGATGACCTAAGTGAGACTACAAAATTTTGTGGTGACCTAAGTGGAATTACCCCTATTTGAATTAAGAGAAAATGACACTTTTGTGCACCTGAATGTACACTTTTGACACTAACTTAACTTTATCTCTTTTTTCCATACCTTACTTTCATTTTGGACAATATACCTCTAAAATTCTCAAAATATCGAAATTACCCCTGGTCTAATGGAGAGAACTGGCCCAATTTTTTAAAGAGTGTGAAAAGACAAAATTACCCTCAACTATTCATCAAATTTTCAAGTGAATGTCATTGGACCCTCCTACTTCATCAAAACAGAGCCTCCTGCGGCGGCGATGGTGGGAGACGATGGCTGTCTCCCGGGAGGAGGCTCGGCTCCGCTGGAGACTTGCGGCGGCGATGGCGCCGAAGCAGCAGCCATATGCGCTGTTTTCTGGTTAGAAAACAGAGACGAGGTGACGAAGCTGCTGGGCAGCGAGCACCTCGTCGATCGCATGAGCTTACATGATGGGCTTCGTACCTGGTGACCGGAGTGACCAAAGTTGGTGGAGGTGACTGAAGTTGTGCCAAAATTTTCACTCGCCGGAATATACGTTCCGGCACACTTTCTGGCGAGTGAAAAATTTGAATTCTTGAACTCATTTCTTATTCCTTCTCTCCCTCTATCTCTTTTCCGGCCATTCTGTATCGGAGACGATTGTTGGAGCACCGCATTCTACCCTTTTGGTCATTGCCCATTGCTCACCTTGTCGATGTTTTCCATTTTGTGTTGTGTAGGCTGCAGAGGAAGAACCATGGCCGGCTCCAGCGAAGAATCACCGGAGAAGACGAGAATGAGGGGTCGAGACGGACACCTTGGTTGAGGTGTTCTGGAGGCCTCGTCGGTCCACCGTGCTCCCCACATGCCGGAGAAACCCCGGCAATGGATGCATGAGAAACGCCGGTGAGGAGGGGGTGGCAGAGGAGGAGGACAGGAATAGTTGAAAGGGTGGCATACCTTTGAAAATTTGATGAATAGTTGAGTGCAATTTCGTCTTTTCGCACTCTTTAGTTGGACCAGAATTAAACCAGATTTAATTTTGGTTCAATTCAAGGGTAATTTTGGTATTTTGAAATTTCTGAAGAAAGTTGTCCCAAAATGAAAGTAAGGTATGAAAAAAGAGGAAAAAAAAGTTAGGGTATGAAAGTGTCAAAAGTGTATCTTCAGGTGCACAAAAGTGTCATTTTCCCTTGAAGTAAGGTGTGTTACGTTATTTTATATTCGGGTAGAAATCAGGTTAAAATGTGAAACATCTGAATTGACTGTGACCGTTCATCTGACAAGATTATACTAGCGCGCGACACGTAGCATTCTGTTTATATTGTGCTCACACTATTTATACTATATAGGGAGGGCAATACATATTTTTACATCATGTTCACACACGATTCATACAATGCATGTACTCTGTTTATAGTGTAAATTATGTTTACACAAGTTACAATCTATTTATACCATATTCGCGTTCTGTCTATACTAGTTACCGCAGTAAAATGATAGAATTGTCACTTTTGCGGAGACACGCACTGGTGTGATGTAGTGAAATCAACGACCACCATTCAAGTAGGGACGATTTGTATCCAGACCTTGGTTTATATATGATTTCAAACATAGCTACTGAAGTATATACTAAACTCATTCATATATAACAAATTAATACATATATACATATACACCATAAAGAGGCCGTGTTGTAACAAAACTGGTGGCTTTGTCGCTTTATTTCCTAACCTGTCCTGAGGGATCCTCTAGAGGCTCAAAATGTACCATATTTGGTCGTCACCTATAAATTAACAACGACGACGCTGATTCATATAGTAATTAATTGATACAACAACTAGTCACTATATTTAACAAGCTTAGTAGCAAAATAATGTACTTACGGTGTGTACTTGGCAAGCATAGCCTTGTGGCTCGACCATTGTCGAGCACATGGTATCATTATTCGTGGATCTAGATATATGAGAACCGAATGAGAAGCCACTGCTCAGCAACAAAACCACTGCAACGACTAGTATCGTCGTCGCAGAGGACACAATGTTGTAATTAGCCATTTTTGTGCTCTCCAAGGTAGGAGATGAAGTGGCTTTAATATACGAGGTAATTTTGTCCAACCACACACCTAGCTTTGAGATTAAAGAACAATTCCTTTTGGGAGATTTCCTAGTACGCTTTATATATTGTTTGACATGAGCAATAAAATATTTATTGCCTTTTTTCTTCTCTCCTTTTCTATTTTTTTTCCTTCTCTTTTTTTTGTTTCTTATTTTTCAGTTTTACCCGCTAAATACGTGTACATGAAAGCAGTGGAAAGTAGTCGAATAATCCAATAAGTACTCACCCATTATTACATGAGAAAATAAGAACCTTTGTATTAGTGGTTGGATCGTAATATGTATGGATTGGACTAATTCTACAATTGCGGTGGCAATTTGTATTTTACGTGTTTTTTTAATTGAATTCCGTCATTTTGCACCACGACGGGAGCATTATGTAAGTATATCGTGCATTGATAATGACTCCAAAAGTTTATAGCGGGGCTAACTTGCTTCATAAAATTTCTGACGAAAAATGCTAGTGGATATGGTCCAGATCTATTCAAAGGTGTCCGTGCTTAAAATGCAACCATTTATTGAGAATAGGGTTCTTGAGAGAATATACGGTGTGGACCGAACATAGAGAAGTCAGGGACGTCGAGAAGAGTAGTAGCAGGGAGCAGAATGTTGAGTGTAGTATACAGTATTTTTCACCTCCGTCTCTTGACATAAATCATGTGAAACGGTTCGCAGATGATGTAGACAACGTCTTGAGATTTCTGTGTTGTAAGAAAATGAATATGATATGTTGGACAAGGTAGATGAGGAGGTTCCTAAAGCAGTTACAACAAAATACAAGCGGTTAATGGCAGAGCTACATATCTCGATGTACGACGGCAGTGTTGACAGAGTGTTAACAACACTGTTAAGGATCTTATCCATCAATCACAAGATTGACATGTGATGGCCCAAAATTCGACTACGTAAAATGTCATGCCTTTTTGAACACCCGACAGTAATTCGGTCTCAAATAATATAGGGTAGTAGAATTACAACCCCGAATATGGAACGTTGTTGTTGTCGTCGTCGAGCTTGGCTTTTGTAATTGTCAAAAATATGATTTTTCGACATATGTGTCGATCGACACATAGGGTGTGTCAATCTACACGTCATCACCACCTCGCCGGCACGTTGTCGACGCAATTTTCTGGAGTTTCTGGCAGTGGATGTGTCAAACGACACATCGCCGACACACCATCGGCGCACTTTTTGTTGCTCGATTTTTAACCTCTTCTGAACCTTCAATGTAAAATCTTTCTTCACAAGAAATGTAGCTATTTTTGTCATCTTCAATTTAGACATATCGTTTGCTTGATTTGGACTTCGGATGTGAGAGTTATGGCACTCGCAAGTCAGCTGCTCAGCAATCCCGAGATTAGTTTTGGTGATGTCTTTGATGGCAATTTTGAGCTTCTTCCGATGAGAATTAGAGAAAAATCATAGATATTTGTTTATCAACCAACTATCTTTGATTTCATATAACTTTAGATTAAATCGGCTTAAGTACAAGAAAGTTATGTTCTTTAAGAAATTTTGCTGCGATTCTAGTCCATTTTGCTCCAATTTCACCTGTTTTCTACACAATTGCACCAAACATACTCGAGGGAGAAATGTGGTACAAACAGCTCACGGGGAAAATTCGGCACTAAATGTTGGTAAAGAGGTGTCGATCTAGGCACCGAACGGATCCACATCAGTAGCCTTGTAGCGACAACTCGTAGGCATCCTTGTCTTACCGCCACACGTCCAGACATTGCCTACGCAGTTCACATTGTCAGTCAATTCATGAGTGCACCGCGAACTACACACTATGAGGCTGTCCTCCGAGCACTTCACTTTGTACGAGGGACTCTATCTAACGGTCCTTATTTCTCGTGTGATACACCTATGGTGTTACAGGCATTTTCAAATGTATATCAAGCTGGTGATCCTACTGATTGGCGCTTTACGACGGGATACTACTTCTTTCTCGGCAGATCTCTCATCTCTTGGAGTAGTAAGATGCATAGATTGTTTCCTATTATGATACAAAGGTTGAATATCGTGCTCTTTCCGACGCTATTTCTGAGCTTATCTTTGATAGTTACTTCATGACATGCGCATTACTTACAGCTCGGCCACTTCTATCCAATACGACAATCGAAGCACCATTCAGATTTTTCTCAATGATGTCTTCCATGAATGCACAAAGCACATCGAGAATGATTGTAGCTTCGCCAAACATCATCTCACACAGGTTAATATTGCTCTCCATGTCGTCTTTTCGGACAACCAGACTGCTGACATCTATGCTAAGCCTCTGCTCCCGAAACGATTCAGTGCGTTAATTTTCAAACTCAATTTGAAACCTCGACCTTTAGTTTGAGGAGGGGGACGTATTAATATATGGAACAAAGCACGTTATATATCGTAAAACCTAGTCATCTATAACCCCGCATAAACTCTAGCTCATGTATCAACCTATTAGTACAGGCTCTTGTATGAGTAATTATCATCTCAATACAATACACGTTCATGTGTGTCTCACACTTATTTCAAAGACTAAAAATGAACAAGATTAATCAACAATGGTATAGTAGATCTGCACGATAGCAAGAGACAGGTCCAGTATATGGTTCTGTCTCCAGTTCGGAGAACATGTTGGCGGTGGAGAAATAGTGGCCGAAGAAGTAGACCACGAGTTTCTTGAGCGGGATGGTCCGAACCGGATCGGATGTTATGGTCTTGTTGAATATGGCCTGGAGGACCAGCCAAGGAATTTGGTTCTCCAGCAGGATCAGGTCGTGGTAGAGGCCATGGTCCGGATCGGATCGTCCGGAAATGCCCCGTCGGACCGGCATAAGAGTTCAATGAGGAAGCAACTGTCCATCACCTGTTCAAATATAAGAAAAAATTATAATTATCCCAAGAAAACCAAAATCCAACCTAAATTTGTCAAAAGTAACAGCTAAGTTTGAGATCTATACTAGGTTTGTTCACACAATTTTGGGAAAATAACACTTTCATACCATCTGAATATACAATTTTCACACTTTCTTATCCTAATTTTTTTTTCTCTTTTTTTCATATCTGACTTTCATTTTGGGACAACTTTCTTCAGAAATTTTAAAATACCCAAATTACCCCTGAATTAAACCAAAATTACATCTGGTTTAATTCTGGTCCAATTAAAGAGTGTGAAAAGATGAAATTGTCCCCAACTATTTATCAAATTTTCAAAGTTATGTCACCCTTTCAACTATTCCTCTTCTTCTCCTCCGCCACCCCCTTTTCACCGGCGTTTCTCCGGCATCCATTGTCGGGGTTTCTCCGGCATGTGGGGAGCACGATGGACCGACGATGCCTACAGAATACCTCCGCCAAGGTGTCCGTCTCGACCCCATCGTCCTCGACCCCTCATTCTCGTCTTCTCCGGTGATTCTTCGCCGGAGCCGGCCATGGTTCTTCCTCTGCAGCCTCCACAACACAAAATGGCGAGCATCGACGAGGTGGGCAATGGGCAGCGACCAAAATGGTAGAATGCGGTGCTCCGACAATCGTCTCCGGCACAGAATGGCCGGAAAAGAGATAAAGGGAGAGAGGGAATAAGAAATTAGTTCAAGAATTCAAAATTTTCACTTGCCAGAACATATTTTTCGGCACACTTTCCGGCGAGTGAAAATTTTGGCACAACTTCGGTCACCTCCACCAACTCCGGTCACCAGGTACGAAGCCCAACATGTAAGCTCCGGCGATCGACGATGCTCCAACGATCGACGAGGTGCTCGCTGCCTAGCAGTTTCGTCACCTCGCATCTGTTTTCTAACCAGAAAACAAAGCATAGGACTGCTGCTCCGGCGCCATCGCCGCAAGTCTCCGGCGGAGCCGAGCCTCCTCCCGGCAGACCGCCATCGCCGCCGCAGGAGGCTCTTTTTTGATGAAGTAGGAGGGTCCAATGGCATTCACTTGAAAATTTGATGAATAGTTGAGGGTAATTTCGTCTTTTCACAATCTTTAAAAAAATTGGGCCGGTTCTCTCCATTAGACCAGGGGTAATTTCGGTTATTTTGAGAACTTTAGGGGTAAATTGTCCAAAATGAAAGTCATGTATGGAAAAAAGTAGGAAAAAAAATTTATGGTATGAAAGTGTCAAAAGTGTATATTCAGGTGCACAAAAGTGTCATTTTCCCCACAATTTTTCATATAAATATAATATTATATTTTAATAAGTCTGGCCATACTCTATCTCTCTAACGAGCCTTCATTTCTGTGATTGTTGTTGATTTGTTTTTGAAAATAAAAAACAAAACCAAAATGTCAAACCCAAACCAAAGAAAGATACAACAATCTCAAACGAAGTCTCAAATCTAAACAAGAATTTTGAAACCAATGAAAACTAAAACAAACCAAATTTTCAAACCAAAATATAAAATTATGAAACTAAAACAAACCAACAACAATAGAAGAGAGTGAGTACAAACAGAAATGGGAAGTACCGTCGAAGTACATCATCGAGAAAACTCACTTATCATAAAGACATAAATTTATAAATTTAATGAAAAGTTTTGGGCAAAAATGTTATTTTTAGGATTTTACCAGTAGTATTTAATTGCACTAACATAATGAGACAAAAGAAAAATTAAGATATTATAGAAAAATAATAATTAAAGTAGTAATGAGTGTGAATTGACTTATAATTGTATTAACAGTCGAATGTGATTTTCTCAAAAATATATTAAGAAAACAGTTGAAAACCTATTAAACCCACCAAATGAGTAGACTCGGGCTCGTTTATGAAACAACACATCAAGTCAAATATGATGACTCGAGTTCGAACCAGATATACACTCATTGGAATGTATCTCTCACTACACCATATGGGATTGTTGTCGGCGTACAAACTTAACGTGCGTTAGCAACAAGTCAATTAAGACAGCGTACACAAATGGTGCGCATGTAGTAACTGAGAACGGCGAACTCTCGGATGATGCGCAGGTAAGAGTAGACGGCGCATGAGAAAAGAGCGCAAGCGGTTGTGTTGATTGAAGGAACAGTTCGTTGACCGACCGTTGGTCAAAGATCGTTTTTGGAGCCGTTGGGGGTTACCGTTGAGTGCGGACAGCGCACTTTTTATAAGTGCGCAATCGTAAACTGAGGACGGTGCAGTTATTGAAGGTGTGTCGTCCATATGACCAAATTTCAGTGCCTATAAGTATGGCAGACTTGGTGTTGAATTTGATTGTGGAAGTGTAAGTGTGGAGAAATTTTGAGAGAGAAATTTTTCAACCATGAATGTTAAAATATACGTGTGAGAGGTAGGCTTTATAGGAAGAGAAAATCATCAACAACTGGAGAAATCGTAGATCAGTATTGTCGTCTATAAGATATGTATCGTAGATCAGAAATTGATATAGACTTCGACTCCGAGAAGCTCCTGAGCTAGATGATCGAGCCCAATCTGCCTACAAGGAGCGAAAAAATTCCTACAAGCCTTTCTATAATGTCTACAAGGATGTTCTTCAGCGTAACGATATCCCGTACAAGTTGGCGGGGAAAAAGAAAGAGTGGAGGTGGCTTGTGGATCACTACGACAGCAAAGTCATGTGAGTATTTTTCTTCAATTCATTCATTACAAGTAATATATTGATTATATTTGCCATGTCTAATTTAATACAACGTATTATTTTTTATAGGATTTGGGTCCACTCATGTCTAATAGTAGGTGGCTGAACAAGTGGCTCGTGTCGTGGCTGAGTATGAACGAACTAAAGCTGCAGAAATTGCCGAACAAAAAAGAATGGCAAATGAGAAGGATAAGAAGTGCAAAGCATTTGACAAGAGGACGCGTCAACATATGCGTGATCCGGACAATTTTCCTATGCCCAAAGACCTCACCTCTTCTGATGAAGATTAGTATATTTTCTTTACCCGTGACTTATATAAACTCTATTCTCCACTATTGTACATTCTGACATAAAACTCCCAAGTGACCATATCTAGTTCACTGTATTGGTGAGCTTCGGTGCGCATTCTCTGATTCTTTTCGTCTCTTTCCATCAATATTATGTCAAACTCTCGCTTCAGGACCAAAACATAATCATCCTAACGCGATCCTCACCAATACGCATTTCTTTGAGTGCTTCCCAGGCTTCTTTCGATCCATGTGTTCTTCTCACACATGTATATCATCACTGCGTTCGGTATGGGCTGCGAGATCACATCAGCGCACCTTGGTCTCTTTCTTCATTCATTGTCCCTCCTCCTTCAATTGCAACCCCCCAGACACCGGGTGCACACATCGAAATCTTCATTTTCACTATCAATAACCCATAATTGCTATCTGTTAGCACGAGGATATGACACTAGCAGACCACCATTCTTTTCGAAACTCTTACCATCGCTCGAGGAGCTGTTTATTTTCGTCTTCTCTGCAATTTTCTTTTGCGTATAGTAACCAGACTCTGATACCAGATGTTGTTGCACGATAAAATTATCCAAGAAATAAAACAAAATACGATAATGATTGAAAATTAACCATATATATTGATCCCGGTTTATTATGTTATTTTGTAAATACTGCAAGAAGCAACAAGCAATACATAAATAGTAAACCACAACCCAATTACTTGGCCGATAAGTGCATATCTCACAATTATTTCAAAGATTATGAATAAACAATTAACCAACAATGGTATAGTAGGTCTGCACGATGGTAAGAACCAGCAAGACGGTCCCGACAACCTGCGAGACAATGGCCCAGGGCGTGCTGAAATAGTTATGCACGTAACCCGCCCGCCACCTCGGGAGCAGACGCCGGCAGAACTCCTCCACTTGGTCGCAGAGGTCCATGTAATAAAACTCCTTCACGTTCGCGTCGTTGTACAGATTATTGAACATGTTGGTCGCGTCCTGCGGGTCCAGCCAGTTGCTCACGATCCCCGCCGAGCACAGCTTCTCCAAGTCCCTGCTCGTGTCGATCAGGTTGTCCATCAGCACCGCGTACGACGTCACCTTCGGCTCGCACTTCGGGTAGCACTGCTCGTAGCAGATGAGGTTCCTGAACGTCGCCTCCGTCGTCTCCTGCACCATCAGGTTCGGGATCTCCAGCACCCCGTCTTTGAATTTCACGTCGAATATGCTCCCGGTCTGTTCCGGTTCGCTCTGGTTCGGTCCGGTTCGGTCCGGTCCGGTTTGGTTCGGTCCGGTTTGTTTCTTGACCAGCGTGACTCCGGCCTCCAGGAGCTCCACGGCGGAGGGGATGCGTATCCACTTGTCGTTTTTTTTTCCCTTCTTGAAGGTGGAGATTAGGGATTCGCGGAGGAGGTCGAGAATGTGGTTGAACTCGTCGGTGGCCGGTTCGGGGAGCCTGACGGCGGTGGAGAAGTGGTGGCCGAAGAAGTAAACCACGAGTCTCTTGAGCGGGGTCCGGTCCGGACCGGCTATTGTGGTCTTGTTGAATATGGCCTCGAGGACCAGCCACGGGATCTGGTTCTCCAGCAGGATCAGGTCGTGGTAGAGGTACTGGTTCATGCAGGCCATGGTGTTGACCGGGTCGTCCGGGAATTCATTTTCGGTCCGGCACAAGAGTTCAACAAGGAAGCAACCGTCCATCACCTGTCAAAGTATCAACACGTATATAAGAAAAACAGGACCGGCTAGTGCATAAAGCAAGTGAAGCAATATTATTTTAAGCCCTTTAAAAAATAGTCTAAATATAATATAAAAGGTGCAAAATTTAGATAATTTATGCTCATTTCGAAAACTAATGCTTAAACTAATATTTTATTAATCATTTTGGTCTCAGGACTCAAGAACTATTAACCTGACCCTAAAGAAAATAAGGATTTGTAAGGCAATTATAACTGGTGGTGTAAATATACATAATCAAAATAAATAAAAATTAAATTAAATACAAAATTATAATAAAATTCTTCGTGCAAGTTACCAAACATGATAAAATTTTGGGAAAATTTCATATGGGTACCTCTGGTTATGTCATATTATAATATGATATACCCTAAAAAATTTCGTATCAAGGTGACTACCCTAGTATTTCATTTGTCTCACCGTTACTCATTCCATCCAATTCCGTTAGTTTTTAACCTTTGACATGTGAAATGACTAAAATACCCTTAAGGGGTAAATCAGTTATTATAATTGGAGTGAAAAGACTAAAATGCCCTCACCTATTCATCTAATTTTCAAATGAATGTCACTCCCTCCTCTCTTTTCTCTGCACGACTTCCGGCCTCCGACAGTCGTGTCTCCAGCCTTCGACAGCCTTGTCTCCGGCCTCCGGTCGTCTTTAGCCTCGCTCCAATGAAAGTGCGAGCTCCGGTGGTGCTCTCCGTGGGGTTCGGAAGTTCTGCGTGACCGCTCCACAACGGTCCGGACGGTTTTCATGTCCGTCGAGTTCCATGTCCGGCGTGGACGGTTTTCATGTCTGTCGAGTTCATACTCCTCCGTTGACGTGAATCCAAGACCATTTCGGCGAGGGTGAGGCGTCGGCTCTGACAATTCTTGACGCAAACAAGCTCTCGGCTCCGTCATCTTGACGTTTGATCTGCCTCCTCGGTTAGACGGTGAAGAACACCAATGAGCTTAGGAAGCTGCTGTGTCGGAGGGGATTTTCCGACGCCACTTGTGGAAACTGTCCGGACCGTCGTGGAGCGGTCGCGTAGAACCTCTGAACCCCACCGAGAAAATCATCAGAGCTCGCACTTTCCTCGGAGCGAGGCTAAAGACGACCGGAGGCCGGAGACAAGGTTGTCGGAGGCCGGAGGTCATGCAGAGACAAGAGAGGAGGGAGTGGCATTCATTTGAAAATTAGATGAACAGGTGAGGGCATTTTAGTCTTTTAAATCCAATTATAATAACGGATTTGCCCCTTAAGGGTATTTTAGTCATTTCACATGTCAAAAATGTTAAAAACTAACAGAATTGGACGAATGAGTAACGGTGAGACAAATGAAATGTTAGGGTAGTCACCCTGATACGAAAAATTCTAGGGTTTATTATGTGATAATGTGACATAACTACGGGTACTCATCTAGAATTTTTCCTAAAATTTTCAATCAAAAATCTAAAACATAATAAATTTCTCCGTGCAAATTTACGAACATAATAAAAAGTTATAACCAAACAAAGTTTTCAAATATGCTAAATAAAATCAAGAGATAATTCCAGATGGGTACCCCTGGTTATGTCTCATTATCACATGACATACCCTAGAAATTTTTGTACCAGGGTGAATACCCTAGCATTTCATTTGTCTCACCGTTACTCATTCCGTCCAATTCCGTTAGTTTTTAACATTTTTGACATGTGAAATGACTAAAATACCCTTCAGAGTAAATAAATTGTTTGTAAATTGAATGAAATGACGAAAATACCCTTCACTATTCATTTAATTTTCAAAAAATGCCACACACACACACACACACTCTCTCTCTCTCTCTCTCTCTCTCTCTCTCTCTCTCTCTCTCTCTCTCTCTCTCTCTCTCAGCAAGTTGGATCCAATTCCTCGGTTCCAAGCCGTCGAGCTTCGAAAACTTGACCGGTAGAGTCGGAACTTGAGACGGACTGGCCGCGATTCTGCTCAGCAGTATCGTCTTCTCCGGCGTTGCCGCTTCCAGCTCCTCCACTGATCGTCCGATTCACTCTGAAAGCTTGAGTCCAAGCTCGTTCCGACGACAGCGAGAGCACTCGTCCAGCTCCGGCGATGTCACGCTCCTCCGGAGATCTAGCCTCCGGCTCTAGTGATGAAGAGCGTTTGGTTCCGATGCCGAGAACCTCCGGTTGCTCAGATCTGGACCCTCTCGGCTCCGGCAAGTCCTGGCGAGAGCGAGCTCTCAGCTCCAGCGAGCTCGCGCCCTCGATGTTGGCGGTTTCTCTCATTGGAGCTCGCTGCGGAGCTTGCGACCACGTCGGCGGCGACGCGAGCCTTGCTCGGTCGGTTCTGCGCGCCTCTGCTGGAGTTGATGTCGGACCTCCGAGAGAGCCTTCGATTCAATTCCGACGGAGACGAAGAGGAGAAGGCTGCTCCGGCACTGCTCTGGCGCTACTCCAACGCCGAGTTGTGGCTTAGGGATTGAAGAGGAAGGAGTGGCAATTTTTGAAAATTAAATTAATAGTGAAGGGTATTTTCGTCATTTCATTCAATTTACAAACAATTTATTTACTCTAAAGGGTATTTTAGTCATTTCACATGTCAAAAATGTTAAAAACTAACGGAATTTGACGGAATGAGTAACGGTGAGACAGATAAAATGCTAAGGTATTCACCCTAATACAAAAAATTTTATGTTATGTCATATGATAATGGGACATAACCAATGGTACTCATCTGGAATTATCCCTAAAATCAAATCTCAATAGTGCATCATGCTCAACTAAACTATATCTTCTCAATAAGGTAAGTAAACTTTTTACTAGAAAAAGAGCATCGGGCACCGGTACGGATGGAGACAGGAGGAATATAGGTTTATTCGCACCCCAGTAAAATATCTACAAAAGTATATGTTATATGATATGTACCCGTTTACTTTTGAATATATATACCCATTTTAATCGGATTGAATACATCTATCGGGTTCAATTTCTTTTATCATCCCTAAGTCTCAACCCGTTTACCTCACTAACTATATATTGACTAATATATATACAGGGATGTATTAAAGTGAGAACCAATAGTTGTGTGTGAAATCGTGAGAACCAACTGCTCTCACGTGTATCCATTATTATGTCATGTATATCCATAAAATAGTCAGTCGGTGTTTCCATTATGATGACATGTATTTCCATAACATCGGGGGAATGATGTAACGATAGGTCCTCAGGTGTAACGATGGGGACGATTATTTTTTTATAGGAAATCACTCTATCTTAAAGAGGGAATGGTGTAATTAGGGTCCCCGGATGTAATGAGGGTGACAAATATTTTTTATAGGAAATCAATGAACCATGTCGGGAGAATGGTGTAACGGGTCGAGTGTAACGAAGAAGACAGATATTTTTGTATAAGAAATCAATGAACCCTATCTGGAGAATAGTGTAACGAGGATTCCCCGGGTGTAACGAGACGTTATAACGAGTTATGAAAATAAATGTCACAATAATGGAAACACTAGTTGACTGTTTTCTAGAAATACATAACTTAATAATAGAAACACGTGCGTGTCACCGTCTATTTTGTTCGCACGGCGTGATATGGTTCGCACCAGATCACGCACGCATATTTTATTTTTTTTCTTTATAGTATATAAAGAAAAAAGGTAAAATATAAAGACATGGGAAGTTAGATATATCTAGTATGATATTTAAAATTTTGAGCACACCAATATGTCCACGAACTGTTCCGGAGTGAAGTCGACGGTCTCCGCGTAACACGCCCTTGCCTCCGGCTCGACGGCCCGGACGGCCTCGATGACGGTGGCCAAAGAGAAGCCTTGGAATTTAAACAAGCCGTACACTTTCGTGGACCGGTCGAGGAAGTCGGCGAGGTAGAGGGATTTGATCTTCTCGGCCGCCGTCAGGTGATCGTGCAAAACGCTGCCGCTGTGGTGCATCGGGCCGATCGAGAACGCGTCGGGCACGTAAGCCTCCCTTTTGTGGCGGGCGAGGATGTTCGGGGTCTTGAAAATGCAACACTCGTGCGCACGGAACTTGTTCTCCTCCGACATCCTATGCCTCAACAAGGTTTCGAGCCTCGCGATGTCAATCGCCGTCGCTTCCACGCCGTCGCTTCCCATTATGTTTAATCTGCAAATCATCAACAAATTAATTAATATTGATTTTACCATAGATCATATACACTCTTTAGTTCTTACCAATTTCGGATGCGACGAGGTTTAGTTTCTGTTAGATAACTGACCGTGCGCGCGCGCACATATATAGATATATGATTTTATTTGGAGTGTCGTGATGATTTAATTTAGAAGGAACAATTAATATTGTAGTAGATGCAAAAGAGAAGGGAGAAGGAAAAAAAAGTAATTTGTCAGGAAGAATTTATACTTTTCTTGGAATAATTGTATTAGATAATGGTAGCTTCAATTTAACTATATATGTAGTTCCTATCGATCTGTCTTTTTGTGTATCACGTTGGAATAATTTGGAGTTAAACACAAAGAAATGAATCGAATGATGGTCCGTTATGCGTGATCCTGAATCACATTTGGGATTGGCTCTACTTTTTGGGGAAGGCAATTTATGATTCGGTTTTGAACCAAATTGATTTTATAACGAATATCAAACTCATCGGTTAGGTTATAAGAAGAAAAAAATATGAATCGAACCGTTAAAGTTTAATTTGGTTTAATTCTAAACCGGACGGTTTTTTTTTATTTTTTAACCGAATTTCGTGAAATTTTCATATTTTGAACTGTGTTTGTCAATTTTCGATTTGATGTTCTTTGAACCAAATTTCATAAAGTTCTTACAAATTGGGCCAATTTTGACTAAATTTTGTCGATCCAATATTTTTAAGTTTAATTAGTGAAGATCGATGACTTAAAATGAGTCACATATAAAAACCAATCAATTTGTAGTTCATTTCAATTTCTTTCTAGTTCTAATATTATAAATCAAAACTGAACAACTATTTTTTAGGGTTTGCTCATAACCAAATCAAATTGCTTCGATTCTTTCTAGTTTGATTATTTTTCGATTTAGTAATTTTTGGACAAACCTATAGATCTTTCGTACCCATTGTGACCCGTATCTCCAAAAAGTTCGAACCTTTTGTAAATCCTTCATTAATGTAACTTTGTACTTGCTTCTTCTTCCTCTTCCTCTTTTTATTTGGATTTAGAATTTCATTTTTGGTATATTTTAGTATATTATTATGATAAAAAATTATAATTATAATATTATCAATAAATACAAATTTATATCACCTCACTACGACAACTTTAAACTTATATCATGTCACTACGGTAAATTAAATTTTAAATGTCACACTTTACAGTGGTACTGTAAACTGTATCGGACGAAAAAATGTCTTCAAACTAAAACAATGAAGATAATAATTTCTTAATCGAAGCTTCATCGAATTCGATGATTAGTGGGTTCGTTGTAAGGTCGAGCTCGATGATGTTGGTACAAATCCAGTGGAGGAGCTCCCCTTCCATATAGTCGAGATCTCTCTAGCAGCTCCTCCCTCTCTTTCCAACTTTGGCAACCAAGCTTTCTTCGAACATGTGTATTTCAGAGTTTATCACATCATCAAATATGTGGTTATATTATATCAGAAAATGGGTATATCATAATATTTTGAATCATGTCAGTGAAGAGATACGCGCACGTAGTTTATGAATTAATCTTGAATAGTTTTATACTCAAAACACTAAAAATAATAAGTTTTTTATGGGAAAACTGATTATGAGTTTGAAGTATCAAGATAGTGCTATGCTGACATATTATTCCGGTAATTTTTAGGAAATTGTATTTGAGGGTGATAAAACAGTACCCAAAAGTGATCATAAAACGATTTACATACTCAAGTTGATAAAGTTGTATTCGAAAGTGATAAAATTGTTCCGAAAATGAAAAAATTGTACTCGAGTGATACATAACTCACAATCACATATTAGATTTTATAAAATTATGTATGGGAGCGATAAAATCGTATTCAAGTGATAAAACTTGCAATTTGTATTAATTGGAATCAGTTCCAATTAGTGGAGACCTATAATTCATCAGATGATGCATGAAAAATTTTATGAGTGGTGCAATTGTTTTTAACCTCAGACCGCCAAAAATCAAATTACGAGGTGTGAATGGTTCAAACATTTTTTTAGGTTTTAGCATAAAAAGGTGAAGTGGTCGTTGAGAAAGTGTATCAAAATTTGATTTGTCTCTAGAAAAGTATGGGCACTACAACATGGGAAATGGAAACTTTAAACTCTACTAACCTTAACCTCCATGTATTGGTATTGGGGGCGATTTTGACCCAGGACCGGTCCGAAATTAAGATCCAAACCAAACCATAATCAGACAATCAAAAACCGTGAGTAATGGTCAATTTTTTATTCTGATTTAGAGAGAATTGTTTACGGTTCGATTCCAATTTCAATAATGTAAAACCCATATTTAACCAGTTTAAAACCAAACCAGTTTGCATGGACATGTGTCACTCTGTCCGCACACCACACCACTGTCCGGTTCCCATAGAATGTCAAAATTGTTTGCAAACTTTATTTTCAATTGAGTTGCAGTAATTAAATCTGAACATTTGGTTTTTGTTAGTATTGTTTCGAATTTTGAATTTCAAGTTTTTGCCTATAAATCAGGCTCAGTATTGTCTGATTCGGCCCATAAATCGATAATAAATTCAAGATTAAAAAAGCAACTAACCGGAGATAAAACCAAACCGTTTCTCTCATAATGATTTCAAATCTGCTTCTCGTAAATTGGAAAATGTGGGGTCCGGTTTTAACCAGTTCGGTCTGGTTCAAGAACCGTGCACACACCATATATATAAAGGATAGTATTGAAATGTAGAAACAATCAATATTACAAAATGGCATATCCATTTGCAACACTCTTGTCAATAATTTCAATCTCTTTCTTGTCTTTCGTTTCATGTTCGACCATAGACAACTTCCTACAATGCCTCCCGACACATTCCGGACCGTCTAACCCAATCCAAGACTTCGTCTAACACTCCCGACAACTCGTCATTCCGGACCGTCTTGACTTCTAGTGCAAGAAACACGAGAAACTTAGCCGACAGAGACCCAAAACCGTTGGCAATAGTAGCCGCCGCCGATGAATCACACGTTCAAGCGACGGTCGTTTGCGCGAAGTCCAACGAGTTGCAGATCAGAGTGCGCAGCGGCGGGCACGACAACGAAGGCCTCTCGTACGCGTCCGACGTGCCTTTCGTGATCCTTGACATGTTCAATCTCCACCAGATTGACGTCAACGTCGAGGAAGAGACTGCTTGGGTCCAATCCGGCGCGACGCTTGGCCAGCTCTACTATGCCATTGCACAAAAAAGCAAGGTACAGCAAAATCAACTTGATATTGTTAGAAAACTGGCTCAACTAAAAGTTTAAGATGGTGTTCGAGGGTAATATTATAATTTATTCATTTTTTCTGTTAAGAGTATGGTGTAAAAGAGCCGAATTGAGCCTCAAATTTGGCGGGGCTCAACTTGGCTCGTAAAAAATACTGTTTTGTTCGAGTTCGTCTCGGGCTAAAAAGAGCTTATACGACTAAATTTGAGTTCAACTCGAAAAAATAAATATAAGCTCGACTCGTTTCAATTCAGTTTAATTCAGTTCACTTAGTTTTCAACACAAATATTTGTTAAAACGAAATGTGTTCAATAAAAAATATATAATTCATTAAATACTGAATGAGTCAGGTCGAGATTGATCGACACAATTCGACTAGTCTAATTTCATTATAAATATTAATAAACATATATAACTAATTTAATACTAGATGAGCTGGTTCGCGAGCCTATCGAGCCTTAAAATGTCAGATTCGAGCTGACTCATTAAATAAACGAGCCTAGTCTTGAGCGGATGTCTGGGTAAAACTTATTCTAACAGTTGGCATCAGAGTTTAATTAGATTTTGACGTAATCTTTGTGTAATTTGTTTTGCGCTTGAAGCTCGTGAATTACAGGTTATCCCTACACGTCCACTCGTTGTTTCCACCTTTCAGCACCTGAAAGATGTGTATCTGTTCCCTAACCGTGTACATAACATTTTGATGTTTTTGTTTCATTTCCCACCGCAGGTCCACGCCTTCCCGGCAGGGGTTTGCCCTACAGTCGGGGTCGGAGGGCACTTCAGCGGGGGCGGATACGGTAACTTGATCCGAAAATATGGAAACACGGGCGATAACATCGTCGACGCCCGACTCGTGGATGTCAACGGAAACATCCTCGACCGAGCATCCATGGGAGAAGACCTATTCTGGGCCATAAGAGGAGCCGGGGCCAGCTTCGGCGTCGTCCTCTCCTGGAAGATCAAACTCGTGGCCGTACCCGAAACCGTCACCACTTTCAGGCTAGAAACGCCGATCCCCTTCAAAGGAGCAATCGATCAAGTCAACCACTGGCAAAAAAAAGCACCCAAACTCCCAAAAGAGCTCTTCATCAGACTCACCACAAAACCACTACAGACCCAACCAAAAACAACCCTACAACTAATCTTCACGGGCCAGTACCTTGGACCGCAAGCAACCCTCCTCCCGTTGATGAGGCAAGAATTCCCCAAGCTCGATTTCAACGAAAGCGACCTCATCGAGATGAGTTGGGTCGAATCGACCCTCTTCTGGGCCGAATTCCCTCCCGGGACCCCCCTCGAGGCCCTCCTCGACCGGACGTACCCTAACACCTTCTTCAAGAGCAAATCCGACTACGTCAAGAAGCAATTCTCCAAGAAACTTCTCAAGAAAATGTACAACATGGCGATCGAATCAAACTCGTGGTTCGCCATGGAATGGAACCCTTACGGAGGGAAAATGGAGGAGGTTTCCGAATCCGAGACGCCTTATTCTCACAGAAAAGGTGTCAAGTTCATGATCCTGTACTTGTACTTGGTCATGTGGCAAGATCACAAAGACACGGAGCGTCACGTGAACGTTTCGAGGAGCTTCTACGAAGCGATGACTCCGTATGTGTCCGAGTCGCCGAGAGAGGCGTTTCTCAACTATAGAGATCTCGACATTGGCGCGCAGTACGGCGCCAAGTACTATAAGGGCAATTTCGAGAGGCTCGTGAAAATGAAGACCATGGCCGATCCGACCAATTTCTTTAGGAATGAACAGAGCATTCCACCCGCTGAAACTAAGGTTTGTTTTGTGGACCAAAAGGAATAAATGTTGTCCCCGTGAAAACAGTTTCAGCCTCACACTCTCAGTGGAGTGGTCTCTGATGTAGTTTATTAACTAAACAAATAATAAAGATTCAAATAAAAGAAAATTTAAAAAAATTCATAAAAGTCGGCCCAGGCATCCGCCTAGGCCCCGACTAAGCGCTAAAATCGTGCCCACCGATCCGATTTGGGCCTATTCAGTCGTTTTCAGGCACCAGTCCGGTTCAATACTAATTAAGGGTCAGTTCAAAGCCGGTTCGGGACAAAATAATTTTGATTTTATATATGTTTTTAGAAAAATATCAAATATTTGAGAAGTTTCTCAAGTTCATGGATAATTTTAAATTTTGGTGATTGAAAGATGAGGTTTGTTGTAATAACTTTAAAGTATGAGTTTGATATTAGACATTAGAATATGACATTGAAATATTTGTATATTTTAAATATATTTTATTACTTTTATATAGCAAAATATATAATTTTATTGAATAAGTGTATAATTTGTTTAATATAAATATAAAAATAGAAAATCGCCTAGTCCTCCCGGAGACACTATAATACTGACTGGCGTCTAGCAATTTCTACAACACTGAAAAAATCTAAACGTCGAATTTTCACAAGAACAAAAATATTGATGCACCAACCGGGAATTGAACCCGGGTCTATACCGTGGCAGGGTACTATTCTACCACTGGTGCTTCATGTCTCTGCCTTGTGGACTTATAATTACTATAAATTAGAGGACCAAAACTTGAGTCTGGCGCCTTAGACCACTCGGCCATCCTGACTGATTGTTGTTTTATTCAAGAACAATGAAACAGAACAATGACCTCATATCTGCTGGTAAATTTCTAGCATAGTGTAAGATTCATGTACATGTCAATGTCATAATCTAACTGTTGTCATTCCTAAGGCTATGGCATATCCCATAGATCTCAAATATTTGGCAAGGAAAAACAGACAAAAAAGAAACAGCTCAAATTGCTCCAAAAACAAAGAAA
The DNA here is from genome assembly GCA_963920655.1 of Geranium rotundifolium. Taxonomy (NCBI): domain Eukaryota; kingdom Viridiplantae; phylum Streptophyta; class Magnoliopsida; order Geraniales; family Geraniaceae; genus Geranium; species Geranium rotundifolium. The sequence goes on from OY987321.1 coordinate 25,071,607, forward strand.
GATAGGATTGTGAAACTATAACAGAACTACACATTTACAACTCTCATTTAGTTCACAGTGAGCAAAAACCATTCATTACGTATATAGATAGATAGATACTTACTGATCACTCTTCATCCAAACCTCCCTAAGGAGTTCATATCTGATACCATTCTTACTTTGATTTTCATTTTCCTTTGATACCCAGTTGGCCTTTTTCGGCTGAGGCGCGCCAGTGAAAATTGACGCCAGTGGCAAATTCAGTTCATCAAGCTCGTCGTCGCTTGTGTATGATTTCCTCAGAACCGACGACCCGCTTCTTCTCAGCTTATCATGGATTCCAACTTCTCCGATGATCCCGGCCACTGAAGCCGCTGAAGGCGGAGAGTACATTATAGGAGCTGCAGCACATGGAAAGTCTGTGACACACTCTTCTCCATCTTCAAGGTGATTCTGTAATCAAAATAACGATCATTATGGTTATAAGCTCAGTGACATTGTATTATACACATGCCAGCGCGGTACATAGTAGAAAATGGCAAAACCTCTGAGTCTAGAGCTTCAAGAACGGCATATGGGATCAGATCGGGGCAAAATTCATCTGGAACAAAATTCTCTAAAACCCTCTTGATCAATGGTGCACCAAATGCAGGGCATACCTTAAAAACATAGAATAGCGTTCACAGTCAGTTCAGGACGGTGAGGATGATCAAATATTTACAATGGTGACCAAAGGATCTGAGTTAGAGGTTTGAACCTCTTTTCTGATGGATCTACTCAGGAGCATGTCCTTGGGAAGCATCATGAGATCACTCAAAGCATGAAGGAGATGGAAAGGCTTGAAAGAGGAATCTTGTTTGTCTTCCTCGTTCTCAAGTGGGTCATCATCATCCATTCCGAATAGGTCCGTCAGCCATCTACTCCAACTTCCTATCTGATATTCATAGGATACAAATATATAGAACATTTTTTCAATTAGAGCCTACACAAATATGTTTAGAAGGGCGATAAGGATTTACAGGATAACTCGATGCAAATTAACGTGATATAAAAGCATAACATTGCTTACCGCAACTTTCAGTAGTGCACCGGCGCCAAAGCTTGTTTTTCCAGCTGGAACAGGGAGAACCTTAGAATCGCTGATGGGGTCAGATACAGGGTCCGTAGGGATGTCATCAGCAGATTCTCGAAGAATAGCGTTGAACATAGCTACATCTAATCTAGCCACACATTGCTCCATTATCTACAACATAGCAAGGAGGAGTTATGAGGAAGGGTACTTAAATCTATACACGATTGAATCCGATCATGAGATACAACTGGCAATACATGATCCATAATTTATCGTTGGAGTATTACATGGCATCTAATTTTGAAAAATATCAAAAACTGTTGTGGATTATAAGAAAGTTCTCACTCCCATCGATAGGAAAAATTACATTTATTGAAATAACATAGCTTTACATGAGGTTCATTCTTGAGTTATTCAATATATAACTCAAGCTATTTTTGAGAATATATACCTCAAGTTATGTATAATGTATGGATTTCTTGAAAAAGTTTAACCTACCACATATGACATTAGAATACAATATATGATGTATGGATTTACCAATCTAGTTAGCAAAGGCAAGCATCCACAGTCATGTCCTCCACCTCGAAGAGGACAAAGTCTTTCACATGCCTCCTTGAAAGCCTTCTTCCAGAGCTCTAACGAGAAGTTCCCTTGCTCTTGATCTATAGAACTAGAGGTCCTTCCATATGTTTTCTTAGAGCCAGAACCCACACCCCTATCGATGGCCTTTGCAGCAGCAGACTGCATATGTGGAGTTAGGGTCTGCGCAGAACGAAACGGAAAAGTGAGGATATTTTTGGCAAATTATATTTATGAGCATAGTCCTTGATGTATTTAAAGGGAAATTCAACAAAGAGGGGAGAGTGAACTAAACCTGCCACCAAATGGACTCTACAATTCGAGAGAAGATCCAACCTTCAATTTTTTCCAGCGATGATATAAACACACGAGGGTCATCCCACTCAAGCAAACTGTCGTACATACCACTTTTACGTTCGTTCTTGCTAGGAGACAGCTCTTTCCATTTTAGCGGAGATGATATCCTTCTAATCCCCTTTCCACTACCTCCATTCCTTTCTTGATATCCTCCAGCAGAAGGCGTTAACTCAGTGTCCCCCATGGCTTGGCTGACGATAGCTCTCAAGACAACAGAGTTCGACAACCAAAATGTCAACCTGAAAGAAATGCAAACACATATGAGATTCTATGAAATTTCTGCAAACTCCTAGAAATTAGGCACATTTTTGTCATGTTCTTTGGTCCACAAAGAAGAAAGTCAACCTTATGTTATGATTCCGGAAATGAGAGGCTTTTGAACAAGAAGAAGATAGGCGCAAAACGATGTCGTTCCAAGGCTGGAGTTATGAGCAATCTGATTGGTACACGTGGCATGACGCGAGAGGAGATTAACGCAGAGTTGGAATTAGCCATAGGGGCTGCTCAGCCTTCTTCTACAGCTCATTTGTGGTCCCAAACAGAGAAGAGGACAGGGAGGGCAGAGAAGGTGGAGGTCGTGAGTTTGGCAGAAGGACCAACAGCACCGAGGAAGGCGCCGGAGGAAGAGGCTCGCTAGGGTTCCGATTTATATACTGTCTTGTTCATCATTTTAGGTATTGGAAAGTCTGATATGTGATTAGTGCCTCTTGAGGAACCTTCTCTCGTAAAGAGATTGTAACTATCCGATTTATCAATCAAAAGCTGTAATTTTGGGTCCTGAAATTCTAGTTTATTTAATTGAGTTACTTGAATCGTAACAGTGGTATCAGAGCCCTCCGTCCAGCGACAACCGCGATGACAAAGGGTGGAAATCAAGCAGCAGCGGGTGACCAAGCCAAAAGAAATGAAGCAACAATTGCAATTCTGACCACCAGACTGGATGAGATGCAAATTGAAATGCGCGAGATCGCTCCGGAGCTTAATCGGAAAGTCGAAGCTGGATTTGCTGGGGTGATGGCAAGGCTCGATGCTCGCGATAAGGAAATCATGGCTCGATTCGAGGCCCGAGACCGAGTGGAGCAGCTCAACTCGCAGACGGCCGTGGTGCTTGACGGTGAGTGCTCGGTTCAACAACGCCCAGAGGGACGCAGCACGGGGATTCAAACCGGGTCCCCAGCAGCTCCGGTACGCCCACCTGTGCTCACAACACCTCAAGTCTTAACACCCGAGGAAGCTTGTGGGTATGATTGGCATCAACATCATGTGAGGGAACAAGCCGAGAGGGACGGCAATGATGAGTTCCGACGAAGTGGAGGAACCGAAGAAAACTACAGAAACAGAGGTAGAGACAAGCCTCCTCCTCCCCAATTTAAGACTCCTACCCTCTTATTTCCATCGTTTGATGGATCTGACTTGAGGGGATGGATGTTAAGCTGTATTGGTTACTTTTATTTCTGTGAAATTGGAGAAGAGTATAAGGTCAGATTGGCGGCTGTTCATTTCACTGGTAAGGCTAGAGCATGGTTTGCTGAGTATCAGTTGGGGAGAGGGTTCTTGCAGTGGGAACAATTTTGCAGAGATTTATCTATGAAGTTTGAGACTCAGGGGCACCAGGACATCTTGATCGATTTCAAAAACCTACAACAGAAGGGAACTGTAATGGAGTATGAAGAACAATTTGGGGAGTTGAAGACCATTGTGGCAAGCAGAATTCCTGCCCTTAGAGAGAATCACTTCATTTCATTGTTTATTGGAGGATTGAAGCCTCATCTCAGGCCAGGAGTGCAGATGTTGTACCCAGAAACCTTGGAAAGGGCTAAACAGTTAGCCAGGTTTGAAGAAGCCAAGCAAAACCAAAACCAGCAGAGCCATGCACCCAAGACTCAAGAAAGGTCATCCCAACTCTACAAATCCAGGTCTATGCCTGCTCAAACAAGGTTCTACAAGCCAGCCAACAATACGGGCAGAATTAAAGAACATATCAACAATGCTACATCCCAGGGCAGCCCTTATAGAAAAATCACAGAAGCGGAAATGAGAGACAGGAGGAACAAGGGATTATGCTATACATGTGATGCAAAATACAGCAGGTCTCATGACTGCCCAAATAAGGGACAACTATTTCTGATTGTGCAAGAATGGGATGAAGATGATGACCCTCCGCCTAACCAAGGCTTGGTGCTTCATGAATTTGGCCTCGAGGAAGAAGAACATGAATCAGTGCACAACCAAGAAGTAATTACTGAAGAAGCTCTATGCATGCTTGGGGAAAATAATGGTGCCAAGTCTATCAGAGTTACTGGCAAAGTGGCTACTCACTCAGTGTCCATACTAGCAGATACAGGTGCCACTCTCTCTTTTATTGACACTTTCACTGCAAAAAGGCTCAAGCTAAAGCTTTACAGAGGAAAGGCAGTCTTGGTGAAGATGGGGAATGGAGAAAAACACATTACAGGTACAAGAACCACCATTGAGTGGGAAATTATGGACAAGGTCTTTACATGGGAGTTCTTGGTTATGCCTATTGGTGATGCAGATGTAGTTCTGGGAGTGGATTGGCTTACTCCCTTAAGTCCCATTGGATTTCATTATAAGTACAGGGCATTATTGGTTACTATTAAAGGAACTCCTTTCATTATGCATGAAGATCAGGAACCACTCACCATTTCTATGGCCAAGTTTCAAGAAGTCTGTCAAGAGATGCTAGATGGCCACAGCCTCATGTTGAGCGAATTTTTGAGTATAGAGAAGCAGAACGAACACAAGCCTAGTGGTGAGATGCAGGAAGTCCTAGAAGAATTCAGTGATGTTTTTGAGGAACCAAAAGGCCTCCCTCCCAGAAGGAAACATGATCATGCCATTCCATTAAAAGAAGAGAGCCAACCACCATCCCTCAGACCTTACAAATTGAGCTTCCAGCAGAAGAATGAGGTGGAGAAGATGTGCAAGAAGATGTTAGAAGATGGAATTATCCAGGTGAGCCATAGTCCCTATGCTTCTCCTATTATTTTGGTTAAAAAGAAAGATGCTAGTTGGAGGTTTTGTGTCGATTATAGAAAACTCAATGACCTAACTATTAAGGATAAGTTCCCCATCCCCACCATTGATGAGCTATTAGATGAGTTGCACAATAGCACCATTTACTCAAAAATAGACCTCAGGGCTGGCTACCACCAAATAAGACTTAAGGCTGGAGAGGAACCTAAGACGGCTTTTATAACTCACACGGGGCATTATGAGTTTACAGTAATGCCATTTGGCTTGACTAATGCCCCTGCTAGTTTTCAAGCCATGATGAACCAGGTACTTAGCGACTTCTTAAGGAAATTTGTTCTTGTATTCTTTGATGACATACTTATTTACAGCAAGTCCGAGGAGGAACATTTGCATCATGTGAGGTTGGTGCTGCAGAAACTCAGGGAGAATCAACTTTTTGCTAAACTGAGTAAGTGTGAGTTTGGAATGAAACAAATTGAATATCTAGGCCACCTAATTTCCGCAGAAGGAGTGAGAACTGATCCTAAAAAGATTGAGGCCATGGTTGAATGGCCTAAGCCAAGCAACATCAAGGCTTTGAGAGGCTTCCTTGGCCTTACTGGATACTACAGGATGTTTGTAAGGGATTATGGGATAATTGCAAGACCCCTCACCAATTTACTGAAGGACTCTTTTAAATGGAATGCAGAAGCTGAGGGCAGCTTTCAACGACTTAAGCAGGCAATGTCTAGTGCACCAGTTTTGAGACTCCCTGACTTCAGCTTGCCTTTTGTTATTGAAGCTGATGCATGCGACTTTGGGATTGGTGGAGTATTAATGCAACAAGGGAGGCCAATAGCCTACCTCAGCAAAAGCTTGGGCCCTAAGAATCAAGCACTTTCTACATATGAAAAAGAATTGCTTGCTATTGTAATGGCTTTGCAAAAATGGAGGTCTTATTTGCTCAACCACCACTTCATAATCAAGACAGACCAAGAAAGCTTAAAGTACCTGTTGGATCAGAAACTCACAACCACACTACAACACAAATGGTTGGCTAAGTTGCTAGGATTGTCTTACCAAATTGAATACAAAAAGGGTAAAGAAAATGTTGTGGCTGATGCCTTATCTAGAATACCAAGAGCTGAGCTACATGAATACTCAGTTGTGGTCCCAACTTGGATTCAGGAGGTTTTGGATAGCTATGAAGGAGACACTGAGGTGGAAGAATTGATTATGCAATTAACTCTTGCTCCAGATTCTATTAGAGGCCACTCTCTCAAGCAAGGTCTGGTCATGGTAGAGGAGAAGATTTACTTGGGAACAAGCACCAATATCAGAGACAGGGTCATGAAAGAAATGCATAGTGCTGCACTAGGAGGCCACTCAGGTATAACTGCAACTATTAAGAGAATTAAGAATTATTTCTATTGGCCTATGATGGGAAGAAATATCAAATAATTTGTGCAAAATTGTGAAGTGTGCCAGAGATGTAAAGCTGAGAATGTGGCCTATCCAGGGCTGTTACAACCCTTACAGATTCCTCAGCAAGCTTGGGCAGACATAGCCATGGACTTTGTAGATGGCTTACCCAATTCCCATGAGTTTGATTCAATCTTTGTGGTGGTAGACAGGCTGACTAAATATGCTCACTTCATCCCTCTCAAGCATCCCTACACTGCCCTCTCTGTGGCTCAAATTTATATGGACCATGTGTACAAATTACATGGACCTCCTGCTAGTATTGTGTCTGACAGAGACAAGATTTTTGTGAGCCAATTTTGGCAAGAGCTCTGGAAATGCATGGGAACAGAATTGAACATCTCAAGCGCTTATCACCCTCAAAGTGATGGTCAGACTGAAAGAGTGAATCAATGCCTAGAAAACTACCTCAGAGCCATGTGCCTCCAATATCCCAAGAAATGGGTGAAATGGTTGAGTTTTGCTGAGTATTAGTATAACACTTGCCACCACTCAGCACTCAAACACTCTCCTTTTGAAGCATTGTATGGGTTCAAGCCAGCTTTACCAGGTCACATTGACTTCAGTCCTAAGGTTGCTACTGTGGAGGACTTCATTAAGCACAGGCAGCAACTCACAGAGGTACTCAAGGCCAATTTGAAGGAAGCTCAGGAAAGAATGAAGTTTCAAGCTGACAAGAACAGGTCTGAAAGGAAATTTCAAGTGGGGGAGATGGTGTATCTTAGGCTACAACCATATAGGCAAAACACTATAGCTTTGCACATAAACATGAAGTTGGCTCCCAGATTTTATGGGCCTTACAAGATTTTGGAGAAAATTGGCTCTGTAGCTTACAGACTTGAGCTACCTGGAGAAGCTAAGATCCATCCCGTCTTTCATGTATCCTTGTTAAAAAAGCAGTTGGGAGCTTTGAATTCTCTAGTGTCACAATTGCCAGAGATTAATGAAGAAGGTCAGTTGAAGGTTCTGCCAGAGAAGATACTGGAAATTAGGATGGTTAAGAGAGACAACAAAGCAGTAACTCAATATTTGGTGCAGTGGATTGGGGCGGCTCTTGAAGATGCTTCATGGGAGGATGCTTCGGTTTTCCGTTCCCAGTTTCCTGACTGTGGGCTCTTTAAGCAGCTTGAGGTCAAGCTTTTTCCCAGGGGAGAGCAATGTTATGATTCCGAAAATGAGAGGCTTTTGAACAAGAAGAAGATAGGCGCAAAACGATATCGTTCCAAGGCTGGAGTTATGAGCAATCTGATTGGTACACGTGGCATGACGCGAGAGGAGATTAACGCAGAGTTGGAATTAGCCATAGGGGCTGCTCAGCCTTCTTCTACAGCTCATTTGTGGTCCCAAACAGAGAAGAGGACAGGGAGGGCAGAGAAGGTGGAGGTCGTGAGTTTGGCAGAAGGACCAACAGCACCGAGGAAGGCGCCGGAGGAAGAGGCTCGCTAGGGTTCCGATTTATATACTGTCTTGTTCATCATTTTAGGTATTGAAAAGTCTGATATGTGATTAGTGCCTCTTGAGGAACCTTCTCTCGTAAAGAGATTGTAACTATCCGATTTATCAATCAAAAGCTGTAATTTTGGGTCCTTAAATTCTAGTTTATTTAATTGAGTTACTTGAATCGTAACACCTTAACAATAATAAATATCGCAAAGGAATCAGTTTCATAATAAAATTTTGCCAAGAAAATATTTTCTTGAAAATGAACCATTTCAAGAAATGTAACTAATCTGTCAACTGTATTGTCACAATCATGATATGCCTGTTAAAGATAATATCTTTGACAGACAATCATGATATGTAACACTAACATGGAATGGATGATATCTTGAAAGTGAGTAATTTCTACAGAAATGAAACGATATGATCAATATTTACCTTGGGACATCATTCCCACATGCTTTTGCAACCAAAACTAGTCCTGAAACAGCACTTCTTGCTGCGCTAGCTTTTCTTCCTCCGGAACCTTCCCTACAAGCATAAAGATACAGCCTAGAAAGGCGCCGAGCTGGAGCATGGACCTTGCTCATGGAACTTCCGTGCTCAGCAACCACAGAGTAAAGGGCAGCCTCAGTTGCTGCTGTTTCTCTCAACTCTCCCTCCAGCATCTTTATTCTATGCTCCAATTGCTGGACTTTGCTGTCTGATACAGAATCTCTAGAGTCTTTCAAGTGTCTTTTAGCATCTTTTCTTTCACTGCTATTGAGGAACCCCATAATATTCACTTCATGTTGATTAGTAGTACTTAAGGAACCGCTCCTGCATGTTTCTGTTGGCGACCGAACAGACTTCACATGCTTTAACTGGTCAATTTTCAGGACATTTCCCCTTATTGAAGAAAATGTGTCACTTTCCAACGACATTTGTCTTACTGCAGAATTTCGTACAACAAAGTTTTCTGGTTCGTCTTCAGTAAATTGTTTTTTCTCCTCCAAACTTTGTTTTTGCCATCCGTTTTCTTGATGTTCATTTTCATCTTTATCATTGGTGGAGCTGTCATAATTATCATCGGCAGTTGTGGCCTCGTTTTTACGTTGAAACTCGCCTCTAACTGCAGTTTTGCAATCATCAGCCTTTTCATGAACCTTCGGAGGCAAATCTTTTAGTTCACTATTACTCAAGTTGGTTTTATGCTCTTCCTCTGTAGTTCCACAAGTTGAGGACAAAAAAAGAAACAAAATCAGGGATATGATTATATATGAACGATATTGAACAAGAGTTGGGAAATTCAGATATAGAAGCATGACCATGATGCATGGGGCTACCCATATCCGATGAAAAGTCCACTGATGACGAGCAAGACGAGCTCCCCTTCAAACTTCCTTGTGGCACAATCCGTGGCATCATATTGGAAATGTTGAGCAACCCTTTTGAAGGCGAGACCTCCTTTTCATTCTCTCCCACACCATTCATCGTTTTGTCTGAGCCCTTCTGCGATTCAGTGCCAATTTCAAATTTCTTGTTTACTAGATTTTCTGAATGTTCACAGATTAATTTGCCTTTTTTCTTCATTTATGAAGGTTATGACTTATTAGAACACTTACCAATACTAGAACAGTATAGTAATAGAAAATTGATTTACTCAAAATTAAAATTTTCAATACAGATTCTTGATTTTAAAATTGAATGTAATGAAAGAAAATAAATACCTCATCATTTTGGGGAGGCAAAACTCTGCTGGATTCATAAGCTGAGGAAGAAGGCGTAAGAGATGAATGTGAGGAAATATCATCGTCAGTGAATGAGGAAATCTCGGCTTCTTCCGCATATTCTTCATTCGTCAATACCGAAATAGACTCCCCACCATTTTTGTCAAGTGACACCTCTTTGGACAGGCTCTCCCTTGTGCGGCCCTTAACAACTCGTTGGATTTCCAAGGACAAAATCGGTTGATCCGTGTTCCGGAAGTTCCTTTTGCAGTTCATGGGAACATCCACCCTTAATTTATCACTGACGATACCATAGTCTCCCAAATCCACAATGGCGGTTCCTAACAACTGGCCCTTCACAGTCTTGTCTCGACGAGGCTCGTATAAATTCAACTCCAAGCAATTCTTCTGAAATGTTTCGGCATCACCGGCTTTCGTAGAAATATCCCTATGAAGAGTCACATGAAGCTTAAAGGACTCGTTGAACTCGATAGACCCAATTGACGGGACAACTGGCTTTGTCGACCCAAAACTCCGTTCGCCATTTTCCCATTGAATCAGGACAGATCGAAGGGACCTGACAGACTGCGATGGAGGCCAAGGCTTGATCTCCTCAATGTGGATCAGATAATCAACTTGAACCGAGGGAGTTCTCGGGTTCTTCGTCCTGAGGCCTATAACCATTGTTGCGCGAAAATTGATTCTCCAGACAGGTTCTAGATATATCCAGTTAAGGCCGCTATAATCATACAGTCAAAATTCAGGACCCTACAAACATCAAATTCAACAGAAAAAATTATGATTACTGAATGAAAAAATAGTGAGCACTGAAAGTCTTATTCATGTGGTAGCAATGAATGCAAGAAAATAAACAGCTCCAAAACCTTCGATCTTGCCCTTTATATTAGTTAGACCTCTAATAAATGTAAAAATCCATTGAATTGACACAGTGAGCTCTAATCAATACTTGAACTCCCATCTCCTTGTTTTGAATTTTCCTATAGAACTCCAACGATCGAGGGTTTGCTCTTACTCCCTATTTTCTTGCGTTTTCTCACCAACCAAACAGAATAATGCCATTTCTGCGCGAGGTTATTAATGGGGGAAGGGGAAAATAGCTAAATTTACTGGAAATGTTAGCAAGAGTTCAAAAATAACTCTTTAAGCTGTGTTCAAATCTGAACACAACTAAGATGAAATTGTTTCTACTACTGAATAATCTAAGAAAAACAACTTTCTGCCTACTATCCTCCATTTTCTCACCAACCTAACAGAATAATGCAATTTCTGCAAGAGGTCATCAATGGGGGAAATGGGAAAACAGCTAAATTTACTGAAACTGTTGGCATATCTTTTATAATAAAAAATGCTTCTTTAACTGTATTCTAATCTGAACACAATTAAAATGAAACAATTTCTACTACTGAATAATCTAAGAAACAAACTCTTGCATCAGATCCATATACATAATCACCTCAAACGAAATCAAAGCCCTCCAAGTATTGATTCTCAACCCATCAAAGAGCAAGCACATGTAGTCACAAATCACAATGCATAACCCACAAACATTTCCACTCCGACCCAGAAAATGAAACTGAAAAATCATTGAACAGTGAAGAAAAAATTAAAAAAACAAACTTTTACCTTGGGAATCATTGGCCGAGAAATGAGGGAAAATGGCTAAATTTACTGAAAATGTTAGCATATCTTCAAAGAAAAAAGCCCCTTTTAACTGTATTCAAATCTGAACACAACTAAAATGAAACATTTTCTACCAAACAAACTTTTCCATCAGATCCATACACATAATCACCTCAAACGAAACCAAAACCCTTCAAGTACTAAATCTCAACCCATCAGAGAGCAAGCACATGTAGTCACAAATCACAATGCAGAACCCACAAACATTTTCACTCCAACCCAGAAAACGAAACTGAAAAATCATCGAACAGTGAAGAAACCCCAAAAAAAAATTTCAAAAATTTTAAAAAAAATCATATTTTTACCTTGGAAATCATTGGCCGAGAAATGAGGTGAAGTAGAAATGCACGAAACGAATCGTTTTGCAGAAGCTTGCGGTTCTGTGCTTTGGTTTTCACTGCAAATTCTGAGTCTCAGAGTTTCATCAGCGGTTGAGAACCAACAATGTCTCTATCACATATCTAATCAACATTTTAATTCTTCTTTTTTGGACATAAAATTAAGTTTATGTACTTAACTTTAGATTACATGAATAAACAGTGGATTTTTTTTCTCTCCAAACGGTGTCGTTTCGGAGACTTGTGTTGGGTAAAGACACGATCCTGACAAGATTTTAATGTTGAAACTATATTTAAAGGCGGGTTAAAAAAGCCACGCGCGCGATTAAGAAACAGTGCGACGCGCCGGGACCACTTCAACTCGGACTGAGTTCGCGTTAAACTCGGAATGGCTAGTGAGTGGTGAAGCTGACTCGGGTGTGCGTGTGTTTCACGGAAAAGACCGCGCGTGGGAGTGAGCAAATACTGTGGGTTAGTGCGTGTCACTTTCGGGCTTAGTTGGCTGTGTTCGCCGACATTTTGGAATCACACTTCAAGGAAGTGTAAGTTTATTTTAATAATTATTATAAACTAAGTTTATTTTTTCTTAGAATATTATATTAACTGATATTTGTATAATAAAATTTTGTAATTTAATTTTAATTTAAAATTTATTTATAATAAATATATACATTTTGATATTAGTACAGATACATACATTTTGTATAAAAACACAAAGTTTCCCATATTTTTTCGTTATTAACAATATATAATATTCTTTTATAAAAATGTGAATATTATATATAATACATTTTTGTATTTTGTTCTTGATTTTTAACTTCATTTGAGACATTTATATTCCTACATGATTGAAGTGCATCATTTACACGATTACATTTTATATGGTGATGTAAAATGTGTTGCAGCTATAAACAGATAAATCAAGTACGAGTTTTGTATACGTTTTTTAAATAAGTATAAAAATTATAATAGTCATCTCGTATGTACATTTATAATTATGATAGAACATCTTATTTGTCATCGGCATTATTAGTGGCATGCACTTTAATTGTATAATGCACATCATGATATCATCTATAAATGGATGTGCTCTTAGATCAAATATCATCAATAATATTACTTCTGATATTTTAGTTTTAGCAATGATTTCGTTTGTTTTAATTGTTTTTTTCCTCTAAATATTTTGTTTTAGTCTTGATTGATTTTATGATTCCGGCTCAAGAACCTTTTCAAATTTATTAAAATTCTCGAGTTTAATTTAATTAAAGTAACATAACAAGTCTACATTAAATACTCAAGTTTGAGTTCGAATAATAATTTTTAATAATAACTACGTTGGTTGCCACCAAATGGTTACACCTAAACAGACAAATTAGTGGTTGAGTAACATTAAAGGAACATTGGCAGAGAACGGTGACTTGACGAGATTGTGTCGGATAAGGAATACATGTGACGTACTAAATGTTAAACCAACATTTTCGTCATCTATAGCTCGATCAAATTAAACATGGGTCTGTACCGTGGTAGGGTATTATTCTACCACTAAATTATTTTCACGCCCTTGTTAGAAGACTAGAACTTGAGTCTGACGTATTAAACAACTCAGCCTTCCAAATTGAATATTTTTTATTTCAAGAAATTTCTTAACCATACGAGTCTGAACTTAAAACTATTTTTCTATGATGGCTTAAAACTTAAGAGCAATATAAGGTTCATGCTCGAGATATTAAGTGTTAGATACTTGAGATATAATGTTCATAAAGTAACTAGATATTAAGTGTTGGATACTTAAGATATGTGATGTACTAAGGAGAACCATGATAATTCAGACTCGATTCAACATACTTATATTTCACATGGTGATGAACAATAGGTTGCAGCCCAACGTTAACAATGGCTATATACGTCATTTTGTATAATATGGAACATTAAGTATAAAAGTTATAATTAGTGACCTCGTGTCACTATACATTTATGACTGTGGTATAGTATATGATTTATCATTCGCATTAGCACGTGTGAACGGTGATTTAGTTTAGTAATGTCAATTTTACGCTTAATTGGTTATGTCTGTTGACATTTTGAAAACATACTTCGAGGAAGTGTAGGTCTCCACATTCCGCTCTTCGATTAAGTTTAAGTTATTTTAATAATTATATTATTCTTTGAAAATTTTCAAAAGTATGACGCTGAAATCGTTAAAATCCTATTATACCTCAACTCAAAGCCAACTTATCCCTAGACCACTCGCGCCTGAGCAGCTACATTTACGGGTATCAAAAAAACCGAACCGGCCAAAACCGATCGAACCGAATCGGACCGAACCGAAAAATGGTCGGTTTTGGTTAGTTCGGTTCTGGTTGGTTTTGTTCATGGTCGGTTTGATTTGGTTCAATTAACCAAAATCGATCAAAAACCGAACCGACCGACTCCGGTTCAAATTATGATGAATCCTCCAGTCTATGCTTCAAATTAGGGTGTTTTTCAATTGAATTTTTCTTTTTGGGCTTTATTTACGTTTTATTTTAATTAGTGTAAAATTATTATACATAACTCCTCTAAAAATCAACCGAAATCTAATCATTTTTTCTTGATTTTTATGAAACTTTTTGGTTTTGGTTGTTTATGTTTGACAAACCGACCGAATTTTTTTTGGTTCGGTTTCGATTTGATTTCTTCAAGAACCGAATCGATCAGTTTGGTTCGATTTTGGTCTGTTCAGTTCAAAAACCGAACCGTGAACACTCCTAGCTACGTTTGTTTGGTAGTGAAGGGTCAGGTTTAGTATTTAGGGTTTCCTCTCATTCTCAATAAATAAATGTATACACATCAAATATCATCAATAATGTTACCTCTCATAATTTAGTTTTTTAAAAAAAAATAAAGGGATAATTCCAGATGACTACACCTGGATATGTCACATTATCAGATGAGTACACCTAGAATTTTTCGTGTCAGGGTGAATACCCAAGAATTTTATTTGTCTCACTTTACTCATTCCGTCCAACTCCGTTAGTTTTTAACATTTTTTTACATGTGAAAAGACTAAAATATCCTTCAGATGTAAATAATTGTTTTCAAATTGAATGAAAAGACTAAGATACCCTTCACTATTCATTTAATTTTCAAAAAAATACCACTCATACTTTCTCTCTCTCTCTCTCCCTCCCTCCCTCCCTCCCTCCCTCCACCACCACCACCACCACCACCACCACCGCCACTACCTCCATCACCACCACCACCTCCATCTCCTCCACCACCATTCCCTCCACCACCATCATCTCCTCCCCCTCCGTCGCCACCTCCTCCACCACCGCCACCACCTCCATCTTCTCCACCTCCTCAATCATCACCACCATCACCACATCCATCTCCTCTACGCCCTTCCACCGCCACCACCACCATCTCCTCCCCTTCCGTCCCCACCTCATCCATCTCATCCACAACCACCACCGCTACCACCTTCATCTCCTCCACCGCCATCCCCTCCACGCCGCTCCACCACCACCACCATCTCCTCCACCACCGTTGGAGCCTTGTCGGAAGTCGGTCGGAGCTTCGCCGGAAGTCGGCCGGAGGTGGTGATAGAGGGAGAGGAGATGGAGGAGGTGACGACATAGAAGAAGGAGATGGATGTGGTGGCAGTGGAGATGGATGTGGTGGCGGTGGAGATGGAGGTGGTGGCGGTGGTGGTGGTGGCGACGGAGAGGGAGGAGATGGTGGTGGTGGTGGAGGAGATGGAGGTGGTGGTGGTGATGGAGGACATGGAGGAGAGAGAGAGAGAGAGAGAGTGGTATTTTTTTTAAATTAAATGAATAGTGAAGGGTATTTTAATCTTTTCATTCAATTTGAAAACAATTATTTACATCTGAAGGGTATTTTAGTCTTTTCACATGTAAAAAAATGTTAAAAACTAACGGAGTTGGACGGAATGAGTAAAGTGAGACAAATGAAATTATTGGGTATTCACCCTGATACGAAAAATTTTAAGTGTAGTCATCTGATAATGTGACATATCCAGGTGTAGTCATCTGGAATTATCCCAAAAATAAATCATCAAACAAGATTTTATTTAGGAGCTCAAGTGTTTTAATTCGGTATCATTATATCTTCTCACTCATTTTTCTATAATTCTTGATCGATTTCGTTGTTCCTACTCGAGAATCTTTTTCAAATTTAATAAGGTTCTCGGGTTTAATCAATAATAATAAAAATATACATAGTTTGATTAGTTTGGCAGAGGATTGTGACTTGACGAGGTTGAGGTTGAAATGTCATAATCAATGATCCGATAGCAACCAGAAACCAAATGTCGGATAAGAAAGACCAGTGACATAGAAAATTGAATAAAAATGGAAATGCACCAGCCGGGAATCGAACCCGGGTCTGTACCGTGGCAGGGTACTATTCTACCACTGGTGCTTCATGTCTCTGCCTTGTGGACTTACAATTACTATAAATATAAACTTTACGATAAAATTTAGAGTAAAATAAGTTGTCAGAAGTGGGGTTTGAACCCACGCCCTCGTTAGAGGACCAGAACTTGAGTCTGGCGCCTTAGACCACTCGGCCATCCTGACTTAATGCTTCTTTCATTTAAATGAAAGTACTGTTGTAAATGGCGGACGTCATGGCCCCGAAAATCGTGGGGCGGCGGATAAAGCATTGGATGGCCCAGCATGTTCCCTCATAATCGGTTGATTGACCGATGAGGTACTTCTACTACGCCGCCCTTTACTGGCGGAATCTTTAAAATCTGAAGTGAGTGTAACTAATTCTGATTTTGAAGATGCATCGCCTTGGTAGGCATGAGGAATTATGCCTCCCGAAACAACACGTGTGCCAATAAATATAGAAAAAAACATCCACGGAGAATGTACCAAAATCCGCTAATACCAGGTTGCGTGGTAGAATGTAAAAGATGGATATTAGACCAACAAGGCCTAGGTTACACCATTTTTGCATCCTCTTTCCTAAAAACTGTCTACGCCATGATGTTGTGGCGTTTTGAGCCGGTTTTATACTAATTTTAAATTAAATTGAGTTGATTCTGTCCAAACTAATTATTTTTAACTAAAAAATTGAAAATATTAGAACATATAGCATAATATTAATTTTTATTATAAATGTAAATTAATTCATATTAAAATACATAAATAGAAATTCGCCATAACTCCGAATGCTCATGTCCGCCGTCATAGCGTCATGCAACATCTACAACATTGAATGAAACCCAAAACAATAACAACATGTATCTAATTCTAATCCCCACCTCAATATCATTTATTTATATGGAGGATTAATTTCTTAACTGACACTTAAATTTAAAAAGTCCGATTTGAATGTTAAATTAATTAAGCTCATTGGTTTACTTAGTAATTCCAAGTGTAAATACTGAATACATTCCTAGGGAACATCTTTTGCAGCTATACATTTCACATTCCGATGAACAAAGGGTTGGAGTTGAACATACTAATCAAGTGTGAATCATATGCTAATATTTTACAATTAGTCGTAACGGTAAGTATGAAGATTGTAACCAGCGATCTCAGGTCAAATATACATTTATGACTGTGATATGACATCTGACTTATCATCGGCGTCGGCAGTGGCGTGCACTTGAGCCGCATACTGTAAATTCCAGAGGACATCCTCAAAAGACGGCCTGGAAGACACTTCAGGAGATATGCACTTGTTTGTTATAGAAACCACTATAGACAGTGACTCTTGCGAGCATGTTGTCAACACCATCGGATCCACTATTCTCTTCCGACCATCTTGGCTGCTAAACGACGCCTGTCATTTGTACAATACCAGGTTTCATAAATCACATCGATCACATAAGCCTCGAAAGCAAGTAATGATAAGAGCAAACCGGCAAAGACTCGATCCATCTAAACCATATATTTACTGAATATAGACAAAACGTTAATATTATGTTAAGTTATGATTCAGTTAAAAGTTTAAGTTGATGGCTGGATGTCTTAATAATTAATTCTCGCTGTCTGCATTCTACAAGAACCGTCATATTTTTGGCACGCAAGTTCCTTAAAAGAATAGTAAATACCCTATTTTCGAGAGCAGTCATTTCTTTCGACAACGGTCCCATATTGACAACTCCTTGTCAAAATGGTTCAGCTTGGAGATAAAAAAAAACATGTTTTAAATGCGACTCTTAATACTAACAGTACCCTCGAGGGATGCCGGCAACAATGTTAATTAATTATTGCTGATATAAGAGTCGTTCTTATTTTGAGAATTTCTAAAGTGTCCTATTTATGGGGATTTAGGGTATACCAACAAATGAAAACATTTTTCAAACGTAAGACTCTAGCACGGACAGTAATATCTATATTTCACATCCAATCCAAGGTGTTCTTATTTTGGGAATTGTTACCAATTTTGGCATTTTCACATTTGCTAGTTAACCCAAGAAAGTGCAAAACCTTTTCTCTTCACTCTTTGGTTGGTAGAAGAATTTCTCAGCAACTTAGACTAAAATGGAGCATACCAATGAAAGAGAACATACCATTTCATTTAGTAGAAATGCCTCTTCTTTTCCAGTGACATTAGGCCCAACAAGTGACTCTAACAATACAAATCCAAAGTTGTAAACATCATCATCATGCAGCTTTGCCTTTGCCCTGCAACAAAAGAATCAATACTCTTACTTCTAAATCCCAATTCTTACGACGTACAACTCGCTAAAACATTCTCACACGTGCATACCGTGATTTAAGGCCTTCTCCCTTTCCCTGCACGATAAAAGAACCGAAAAACACATCAGAACAACAACTGAGAAATATGCATGAGGTCGTTGGTTCCAATCCCAAACTAGTGCATACCTCGTGTTTTTCTACTTCTTCTGTGATGATTGTTGACATGGCATAGTCACTGAGCTTCGCGATCCTGTGCTCGTCGAGCAATATATTGCTTGTTCTCAATCTGTTGTTGAAAGAACCAGGAATGACACCAGTGTGTAGGAAATGGACAGCTTTGGCTACTCCTATTAAAATGGACAATCTATCTGCCCATTTTAGACCCTTTTCTAGAGAATACTCTGCAAACATATTTATACATGTATATAAATCAGAAGTGAATAACCAATTTGTACATTTATGCATGTGAATGAACATAAATTAGAATTTGAATGTGAATAAGTACATTATGATGCTACACTAACCTGAAAGATGTGTACGATAGTTCCCATTAGGCACATATTCATAAACGAGGAAGACTTTACTAGCACACGAATCATCTTTACCGCTACTATGGATGCAATGGCCCAAGAAGCCTACTAAGTGTGGATGGTGAAGCTTTGAAAGATAATCTAACTGCCCTTTAAGGTTCTGAACTGAATGTTTCTTTAACAAAGTCAGGGAGCGTATAGCAATATAGTTCCCATTCTCAAGCTTTCCTTTGTAAAGCTGAAAGTAAAAGCAAGACTCCCGTTATTTAGCAAACAACGCATGAATGTGAATCTCATGTGCATAGCTTTTGTATAATTTACCTTCCCTCCGGAGCCTTCTCCCATGAATGCTGATGAACTGAAGTTATTTGTAACTTTGCTCAACTCTTCGAACGAGAACAGCCTACATGCTGGGGCTCCTTGCGTTCCTAGCTTTGCTGCTTGGATGAATCCTGGAGAAAATTTGAAAACAAGTAGTGATCACTAAGAGTCTCAAGGACAGCATCAAGCAGATTTTACATTCCCTTTGAAAATGAAACTTGAAACTTACTAGCATTTGCAAGAAGTTCAGGTGAAACTCCAGTTGGTGCGCTTGCTTGCGCAGCCTTTGGCAGTGTATTTGGCTCGAATGTACGGTATCTTCTACAGAGCAAGGTGATTCCCAATGCAATAAGCACTAAAACAAGAACAGCTCCTATGATTACAGCAACTGAAATGACAACTTTCCCTCCTCGGAATTGGTTGCTTCTTGCATCGTCTTCTTTACAAAACAATTCGTGTTTCTGATCTTGGGAATCACCCAAGAAGCAGTTCCCGCCAAGTTTAACCATTATCTTATCCGAAGCAGTTCCCAAGCAAGAAGGAATTTCACCCATTAACTTGTTACTGGAAATATCCACAAACCCGAGTTTGCTCCCACAATTTAGATTCTTTGAAAGTGACCCTTTAAGCTTATTAGATGCTAAATTCAGATAACTGATGTTAGGCAAAGAGAACAAGCCAGAGGGAGGCATGCCGCTCACATGATTGAATGAGAGGTCAAGATGCTGTAGCTGTCTCAGCCCACCAAATTGATTACTAACTCGACCAGAGAATGAGTTCTTGCTCAAAAGAGCTGTGATGAGCCCTTTGGGCATTGCAGGCAGCTCCGAATCAAGATGGTTCTCTCTCAAATCCAATACATGGAGACTAGTCAAAGAACTCAAATCTGGTAACCTACCAGAGAGCTCATTGTGTGGCATTGCAATATCAGTGAGTGTTGCAATTAGAGACAGTGAATTAGGAAACTGACCCTTTAGCTGGTTGCTCTTCAAACTCAAAATGGTGAGGTTTGACAAAGAACCAAACCAATCAGGCATGGTCTCATTGAAGTAATTGTCATCAAGTGCCAAAGTCTGAAGCATGACCATTTTAGCTATCTTTGGTGGGATAGAACCAAAAATGAAATTTGAGCTCAAATCCAAAAGCTCAAGTGAAGACAGTCTATGAATCTTACCAGGAAGTGGTCCCCAAATCCCCAATGACACTAAGCTAAGAACCCTCAAACTGGTTAATCTTGACAATGTGGTAACAAAAGAATCAATTGAAAAGCTCTGAGATAGGGTATGATTGGGAACTGCAAAGCCATTGAAGCTACTGACCTTACCAAACTTGTTACCCATGATTTTGAGCTCAGTGACAGAATTGCCTTCACATTTGATGCTCATATGTGCAGAAGAAGGAATGAAGCACATGTCCCCATAGTAATCAACCCAGCTTTCTAGTGGTAGAGGGTACTCCAAATGCTTCCTCAACTGCATCAAAACTTGGGTCTGAGCAGCTTGCAATTCATGGGTGCTTGGGACAAAAAAGCAAACCCAGAAAAGGAACACAAGAAGGAGCAACTTCAAATGCCCCAATTCCATTCCCATGTGCAAGAAGTCAGTAAGGTCTCTTGATTTGGTTGACCAGAGTCAAGATAAATCTGAAAAACCCCAATCAAATGTTGAATTGGGGAAAAACAGAAACAAACCCATGAAGCAGAATCATCAGCAAAACAGAACCCCAGAGACAATTTGGTAGTGGAAACCAAAAAAAATCTAAACTTTGAAATACCCAGAAATCAAACAAACATGACTATCACCAGGTTGGCCCTGAAACATCAAATAAAAACCCTTAAAGAAGAGAAATCAACCTGAAACCCCAAAACCCAAAAGCTACAGAAGGGACAAAAAAACAATGTTCCCAGGAAAATCAGCAGTGCATCATTACCAATAAAAGGGTATTTTTATATTTATTTGGAGAAGAAGCTACCTAACACCAGAAGGGATTGGAATGGAAGATAAGGAGGAGGGAGCAAAAGCTTTGAGAAGAGATGAGATTTGGGTGTTAATGGCTATGAATGTTTTGAAATCAATTAAGGAAAGAGTAAGTGGGAGGTATATAGAGAATGAGAAGGAAATGAAGGAGGTAGTTGTGGGAGGGCCAAAGAGAACCATAACATTTCCTTACACTACACTGAATGAGATAAGGCATTTACTACTCTGATGTTGTAAAGGACAATGCTTTTAGCAGGTTGCAGACAGAACAAGAGAGAGGGGGACAGGGAGGTGTAGCAGGAGCAGGACAGAGACTAAAAAAGCACAACTTGATGGCTGAAATGGGATTTTTTGTGGCAAATTTGCCATTTACATGGTTTCATGTTATACAATCTTATTCCTCTGATTTTGTTGAAGGTGAATGTGTCAAAAATCAAAATGGCTATGGCTATGGTTTTTAAAATGAGGTTAAATTTGTTGATTATGTCAATCTCACATAGCTAAAAGACAATATTAGAATCGAATTCTTATGTATTACACAAACTAATAATTCACTAGTTTGTACCTAAATTTTAAGGAGCGGGTAGATAAACCATCAAATCACGCTCAGTTGGTCAATTTCTTTTTAATTTATCCATATACAATTAAAAAAATATGAGTCTACCACAAAGTTTTGCAATCAAAAGTACGCATCAACTCATTGTAACAATCCCAAGAGATGGATTAATACTTGTAAAAGGAAATGATACGATATGGAGAAATGTATTATATATATGATTAGTGGTACTAATCATGATTATACTAATTATTGAAAATTAAGGAGAAGGTGGGGCTGGACATGATGGAGTGGAGACAGGCTGGTTTCAAGGCAGAGCCACGTTTCTTTCTACAAAATGACCGTTAGCTATAGTCAGTTTGGTCCATGAACACATTTCCAAATCAATTGCTTAAAAATATAATTATGTTAATGTTAATAAATAATATAAACTGCATCAAAACCCAGAACACTCTTCTCTTAGTCTCTTACAGCCCTCCTGGTCCCGCAGATTTTATATTCCTGCTTTTCAAAGAGAATAAAGATAACAAAACAAAACAAAAAATAATCATAGAGATATTGTTGCCTCTTGCTCTCTCTCTCTGTCTTGTTATGTAATGCTCTTTTGCTCTTTGTTTTCAACTGTGTATTGGATGGTTGTCGTGAGTCTCAAGGCACATCTTGTTTTCATAAAATAGACGTTGTAAACGTGGGGTTGTGAACGAATCGAGCTTTTAATGAATAGATATACCCCAACTTGTTAAACGCATGGATCAACTTCGTTATAATTGAGATCGAAGTGATCAGTTTATAAAATAAATATTGCGTATGAACTATAAACAAGATGAGTATTTAGCGAGCCACTCAAATTTAATTAATTAAATATCTATTTTAGACTCATTATAATTGAGAATGTGCCAAATTCAAAATTAACGTTACACTTGTTTTTTCACCGCGCGACACATGTACATGCGCGTGCATGAAAGCTGGCACGCAGTAACTTTTGGAGTCGCTAAAAGTTTCACCCTCAGCATAAAAAGTTCCACATGAGCTTTTGGATGTGTGAAACTGTTTGCGGTGGAGGTAAAACTGTTTGTACTAGAGATGGAATTTTTGGGTGCATGTGAAACTTTTTGCCAATCCAAAAGTCATTGCGTGTTAACTTTTATGGACACGATAAAAAAGCATGCGTATAGATTTTCATAAAACAACGATTGTGATTGGGTTTGTAAGAAGTCACTAGTTTGTAGTGAAGACATCTACGTGTGTGTATATATATATATATATATATGTAAATAATATTTTTGTAATGAAAATTAACCGGACCGAGTTGAGCTTCAATTTAAATATTTTCTTTAGTGTCAAAATCAAACTTAAGCTCGATCCGACTTATATATACCATTAAAATGAACTTGTGTTAAAAGACAAAATTATAATTAATATTGGATCAAATTGAGAAATGAAAGAGTCAAATTGACTTGTACAAGTGCAATAATTGGACTGAGATTTTCATGATTTACTACTTACCGGAGCACTACTGTGTAAACCAGATATAGTGGGCCCGCAATATCATCCAGAAATAAAAGAGTCAGTACCTCAAAGATGGAGCATGTGTTTTACAAAAAATTCATGTTGGTTTGAACTTTAAAAAGCAAAGTTTTGGTGTGGAAGTTAGTGAAACTCATTTTTCAAAACACATCAAGATGGGCAGACCAACTTTCAAACTTTCTTTCCTCAACTTCAATACACAAATCCACATTTTTACAGCATTTCCCAAGTTCTTACTTAGTAGATGTTGGATTTATCAAGTAGGGGCAAAATCGGAAATCAAATCGTTTTGTTTCAATGAAGAAGAAAATACGGATGATGAAAGTTACTACACTTGACTATATCACTTTAACACTTTTGTTTTTTAATTATTATTTTTTTAGTTTTTTGGTACCCTAATTATCAGTTTGTGACAACTTGCGCCTAAAATACATAAACTATTTCTGGTTAGAAAAAACAAAAAATTTAAAAGTGTGAAAGATCTTGTCGGGAGTGTGGTTTAGATCTGATTTTCTTTTCTTCATTTTTTTATAAAAAAAAATAATTGTTTTTGTTTACTTTCAACTAATGGTACTTAAGGTATTTTAGGAGTAGCTTGTTTTAAATTGATAGTTATGATATTAAAAAGAGAAAAATAATTAAGGTATCAAAGTGTTAAAGTAATATAATATGTATACTAAACTGTCATTTTCCCAAAAAAATATAACGATACTCATAAGGAAAGTATTTGTGGCTATCAATTAAATCAGTTATTATATCAACACAATAAATTAACATGTAAAATATGTGGCGGCAAGTTTTTTTTGCGGTTTGTACCCTTTACCCGTGGCGATTTGGGTTGTTCGTCGAAAATCGACGATGTTTCACAGCGGCACGGCTCCGTCTGTGAGGGCTTCTAGTACGGCTACAGTTCCGGGTCTTGCGGTGGTAGCTGCGACAACAGCTGGCGGTGAAGGAAACAGATCTAGTGGGATGGCAGAAACGGAGTCGAGTGCGGTGGGGTTGAGGACGGAATTGCAGGTGGGGCGAGCTTGGGTCGCGACGGTAGATCGGTACTGGGAGGAAACTGGTGTTATCTGGCGTCGGTGGGCAGACTCATGTAAGCATACCGAATTAGGGGGTCTCGGCTTGCTTAAGCTTCAACACGTGGGAACCAGCAATTTTGATTGGTTAGTAGATCGGTATTGGGAGGGATATGGAATTATCTGGCGTCGGTGGGCAGACTCATGCAAGCACACCGAACTAGGGGTACTCGGCTTGCTTAAGATTCAATACGTCACTTGTGTGTCATATTGTGATCGGTACTGTAAGGAAAAGAGGGGTCCCTGGTGTCGATGGGTTGATCGGGTTAAACCTAATGTGCTGGGAGAATTTGAATTTCGCGATGCCCATATTGATCGCATATTTGATTGAGGAAGCTGGTTTAAAGCGGTCTGCAGCAAGATCACGGGGTTTCTCCATCCGTATGAGTTGGAGGCCGTGGCTCTGCATGAAGCTAGCTGGTTCGAGTCGATTGGTCTCCGGAGTTATCAGGGATGCCTGTGTAAAGCATTTTACAACAAGATCACGGGATTTCTCCATCCGTATGAGTTGGAGGCCGTGGCTCTACGTGATGCTAAACAGGTCGAGCTGCACAACTTTGGAGGAATCATTAGCGAACGGTGTTGCGTACTACCCAATATCAGAACATGTGTTCTTTGTTTTACTTGTAATCAAATGGTTCACGAATTGGCCATGTTTGTTTTAACTAACAGTAGTTGTGATTATGATGAGGGGTCTGTCCCACCAACTGTAACTTCAACTGTCCGGCTTGATGCCGGGTTAGTTGCTATTTAATTAATAAAATTCTCTTTTACCTTAAAAAAAACATGTAAAATATGTGGAATTCTTTGTGAAATAATCACTAACAATAACAATATAAAGAGATAATTCTCTTATATCAATACGTCAATCTCACATATCGACAGCTGATTTTTTGTAGAGAGATCAATTAAAAATATTCTATCTCACTTTATTACATTGTCGTTTAATTTTAGGTTAACCGTTAATTTTCAATGTGAAATATCTAAATACCCTTAATTATTGTTCAAGTTAGCGTGAGAAAGAGAGAGTAGGAGTGACGAAAAGAAAGAGAAAAGAAAATCAAGAGTACTTGGATCATTATACACTGAAAATTAATTAACGGTGTTAACTTAAAATTAAACAACAATATAATAAAATAAGAAAATATTTACAACTGACTTCTCACACCAATAACAATATTTATATAATTACGTGAGAATGTAATTAACTAAGATTATTCATGTGATAAACAAAGATTTGGCAACCTTGTTATCACAAAGGGAGAGTATCATATGAATGAAATGACTTGCAAGTGCAAAGACAGCACCAAGCTGCCAGCTGCATATTAGGACATGGATGAGACAGAGACCATTTTAATTGATGGATTAAAGCAAAAACAAATCATAAGCTAAAGCTGTGGTGGGTACGGCCAGAGATGAGATGAGACAAACAAAAAATGACAACAATAATTGGAGGTGGACCATTCATGCATGCAATGCTTTGTCCGTAATTTAACCCACCCAATTCATGCTCAATCCAATTAGCTGTGTAAGCAGTGTAAAAATGCGATTCACAAAATCAGTTTAAATTTTAGGAGAAATGACGTATTGATAAAAACTAAAAATAATAAATTTCCAACTTTAATACACATTCAAGTATTAATTTGATATTTCTGCACACCTAAATTGTTATTATTTTTCTTCATATATAATCACTATTTGAAGTGCCGAATGGATAAAAATGACAAATTTAGTGTGCAAAAGAAAAAAGTTTAACTTGAAGGTAAAAATGTTAGAAAATATATATTGTGTATCATTTTGTATTTCCCCTAAATTTTAAACTTGTGTTCTAATTATTATTATTATTATCATAAATGTTTAAAATGTGTATTTTAACATGACATTAGAACTTGATATATTTATTACTATGAAAAATTAGCAATTGAATGCTAAAATAACTTTTGAAAATATAGTGATAAAAGTATAGTAGTGAAAATATATTATTGATTATTTTTATTATACGGCATGTTCGATATCGGTTAGGAAAACTTGTAATAAAGGAAGTATTAATTCATACTCAATAAGACTAAACTAGAATATAAAATATAAAGTTAATTACACTTTATCCATATTGTAGTGGCACATTTTACACTTTGTGAAAGTTATACTAAAAAGTTCAAAATGAGGTAATTTAATTGTGTTTTTTACGTTTTACCCTAACACCGTTAGAATTTAGATGAAAACCCTGATTTTTTTTAAGAAAAAGACAAAATTAGCCCTGAATTGATTTGAAATAAATTCAGGCTGGTTTGGTTTAGACCATATTTAAATTAAAATTGGA
This sequence comes from Geranium rotundifolium, assembly GCA_963920655.1. NCBI lineage: Eukaryota > Viridiplantae > Streptophyta > Magnoliopsida > Geraniales > Geraniaceae > Geranium > Geranium rotundifolium. Next base: position 25,098,214 of record OY987321.1, read on the forward strand.
TATGGTCGAATCAAAATTGAATCTGGTCTGGACGATTGGACTGGTTCGACCAAATCTAATCTCATATTCATCTTCTTCGTCGTCGTTCTCCGGCAACCTCGCCTCCTTCTGTCGTTGATATGTGGTTCACCTCTTCTTCCTCTTCCACAGCCTCCTCTCGCTCTCGCGATTCTGACATTGAAGCTTCGATTAACGGTTTGGTCGAGAATGAAAAATCACTGGTAGTAGCGATTACGACGAGGACGAGGAGGTTGGAGAATTTGTGAGTGGTGGAGAGGAATTTGAAAAGGAGGTGGAGGTTTCGATAGAGGAATTAGACGATCCCAGAGATCTTTTGAAGATATTGAGGGTTTTGGCATCTGTGGATGAACCACATATTGGCGACGGTGGGAGGCGAGGTTGCCGAAGGCAAGTCGGAGCTAAAAGTATCTGGCCGGAGCGAGGCAGCCAGCGTCAAGCGGTTCTGGCGAGGGGTCTTTATGCGACAGGAGGCCCATTTTTTTTTAACATTATTTACTATCATATAATTTAATATAGAACCGGTCTAATTTTACAGACCATAAATTAATTTTGGTTTATGTCTGGTCAAAACCAAACCAGCCTGAATTGATAATCAATTCAGGGGTGTTTTTTTTTCTTAAAATATCAGGATTTCTATCCAATTTCTAACGGTAATAGGGTAAAGTGTAAAAAATGCAATTAACTAACTTCATTTTGGACATTTTAATATAACTGGAGAAAAATGTAAAATGCGCCACTACAGTATACATAAAGGGTATTTGACCCCAAAATATACTACCAATATAAAATTATATAAGTTATTCATATTATTCTTAGAAGAATGTTTGATATCAATTATTATTTGACATAATAATATATTCACAGGACAATAACAGTTTACTTAGAATTAAGTATCAACCATTTTTACTTTTTTACTCAATTTATTTTTTAATATGTACGAAAGAATTTTGTCATTCGGTAAAAATACAAAAGGAGTTTACTATTATTATATTTTACTTTAGTAAACTCCTTTTATATTGTTTTTAGTATTTTCAAAAACTGACAAAATTACTTTTCGGCTTAATTGGACAGTTGTACGGTTGTAACCCTAATTCCAAATTAAAATGAAAGAAATAATGTTCTTTCAAACTGACAATAGTAATAAATGTTGATATTGTAAAATAGCACTATTACTAATTTACTCTTATGAAATATTAATCTTAACTCATACTATAAGGGCATATTAATCTTCTAAAATAAAATCTAAAAATTAATTACTTTATCTTTGACCTCTCTCGTTGTTGTCCTATTATGAGTATGAGTTTGCTATTTGTCGGAGGTCATGGAGGAGAGATCTTATTTTCGCTCAGGAGACTTCGTTGGGAGAGAGAAGCTCCGACTCCATCAAAGCCGGCGATGATGATTTCTTTGAGAGAGACAAACCCAATAAAACGAAGAAAAAAAATTGATCTACAATAAAATTTGAGAATTTTGAACAAACTAGTGAAACGAAACACCAAACTAGTTGAAAATTTATACAAATACATGAATAATAATGAAAAATAAAAAATGATCTATAACAAACCAACAATAGGACACCATAATCGATTAACAAACCACTAAAAGAATTGTAAACGTAGAAAAACGAGTATAATCCCCTCGAATCTGGTTGACGGTCGACAGAGGCTCTAATTCAATTTCTTGATTTCTAGCATTCAAATGAGCAGGTGACGAGCATGATTTTGGGTGTTCAAATCGGGAGCGGAGGACAAGTTCAAGGGAAAGAGAAAGAGGCAGAGACGACGCTGAGGATTCGTGACATAGTTAGGATAAAGGGTAATCTTAAAATGTGTTAGAAAATTTTTTTGTAAAATGGGTCGATTAGCCTTTTTCGAATTATTGTCGATAAAAAAAAATTATATGTGATTTTTTTAATTATCGCCGATAAAAATATTTATATGTGATTTCTTTTGTAATGATGCGGTTGGGTTAGTAGTTAGGTCTTTCGACCTGTTAATTACCGAGATTGGGTAGGAAAATGGGTCGATGAGTTTTACTCGATTATTTATAATCTCAACAATCATATGTAATCGACCGTTAAACTCAAAAAATGCAAAGCCATCAATTGAAGCAGAAAGAAAGAAACAAAGTGTGTGTGGGACATGAGATTGAGCAAAGTTGTGGTGACTACACTTTGATCAAAGTGACTTCAATGGTCGACAACACAATAATGGCACTATGAGATTGTTCCGTGCTTTAATTACAAAGCATTCAACGCATTGTTAAAAGAAAGAAGTAAGTAAAGAGTACGAATCACAGTTACTTAAAGGAGTGACTTGTGTCGCATCTGCAACATTAATGCTCGCAACTTGGGAACAAGTGGTCACCACATTAATTAATAACCATTTGGGCTCTAAGGGCATCTCCAACCTGTCTCCAAATATGCAAATTTTTACATATTTGGAGACTATCTTCTCCAGCGCAGGTATCTAAATAAACATATTCGGCACTAGTCAGGTCGACATAGTCTTTTAAAAGCAAATCAGGAATGATAAATAACTGTTTTGAATTAAAGTATAAGTTGGGAATTATAGATAACTAATAAAAAATTAGCTAATAATAAGATAATTTTTATTACCTACAATAGAAAATGTCAATGCTCATAATTATAAGTGACTGCATTGATGTTTGTTTTTGTAATTACATCATATCTTAAAACTATGTGATTTAAACTCTTTTACCATGATCTAATAATAATTTGAAGCTCAGACTGTTGCGGTGTTTTTTCATAAAGATATTAATATTTGTTAATTGATCAAGTTAATAAATAAAAATATGACAATAGTATGCATAGTCTTATTTTTTTCATATACCATGGTAAGATGTATATTATTATTTTTAATAACGGTAAATCTGGCAAATAACATTTTGATTTAATCACCTCATTTCTCTTTATCTATGTATAGTTTGATTATAAATACTATTTATTAATGTCAAGAAATTCAAGTAAGGATTCACACCTTTTATATATATTCATCAAGAAGGTATTACTCGTGTGAAAACTACTAAACTAGAAACTCATTGATCGAAAAATTAGATGTATAACAAACATAAATCATATATAATCTACGTGAAAATAAATAATTGAATTTATATCATTAATAATAATTTATTTATCGTATCAACTCAATGACTTAAGACAGTTCAAAGTTTACACTATAAAAAATATCTTTACCAGAATAATTATTTATACGAAGACTACATAATTTCATTAAAAAAACCATTAGGCGTATAAGTTAAAAGATTATTTTCGATTTTTAATCTTGTGTATAATGCCGGATGATGCTCTATACCACATCATATACACACAATTTATAATAAGTAAATACCTTTTAAACGAAATAGATTTTTTATAAATGATATAATTTTCAAAAAAGATGAAATAGACTTTTAAATGTATTTTATGACATGGCATATTTTAATAAAGAAAAATGTAATGGGCAAAAAAATAGATACACATAGGAGCAATGTATTCTTTTGCCCATACAATTACAAACCATTCCTCGAATCTCAATCATTGTTTTGACTTTTCACCATTTTGACTGTCTATGAAGTGTTAGGCCCAGCCCATTTCACTGAATCGGCCCTTTAAGGAGTCCATCAATATGGAACAGTAACTGGATTTCTTTTTAGCCCAGCCCAATATATCCCCAGCCCATTAGTTACAAGTTGTAATAATTATTAAAGAGGGAGGGTCGCACTAGAATACAAATGTGTAACTTGCATACAAATACAAATGTCCAAACATATCTCTCACCACATATTTTTAGAATGGACGTCCTAGATTTGCCAGCTTAAACAGTGACAAGTCAAGATAAATAATGTGTCAAGTGGATGTTTGAAGTGTCATTACAATTGGTCACATATACAATATCGTACTTTCCATTTCTTGATTAATTCGCCGAGATAATTACCATACAAATTTCAAAATTCTAAAAATTAATTAGATCATAATCCTCTATTGTTTGATAGCTAAAAGGAAACCTAATCCCCAGCCCGAAGGAAACTCAATCTTCTACGATTATTAGTCTGGAACTCTAGTCGATTCTTAGTATGATTTTACTGACAAATTCTCAAGTTGCATATGTATTTTTAAATGCAAATGACACATTTTGGTCCATAAGCATTCATATAATGTACTGTATCTTTTGTACTAGAATGTTTTCCATTTGAATTTGTGTCATCACCATGCTCAAATATTTTAATTTGTGTTATCACCAAACGTGCATGTGTCACCAGATTTTTCACCCTCAATTCATAATAATAATCCAACAAAACAAGTTAAGGGTACAACAAAATGATTGAAAATAGTTTTTCATTAATTTAGTAATGAAGTTCAAAAATTTTAATCGAAATGGTTACATATTTTCTTAATCTAGTTTTCTTCATCACCCATATACTCACGAACTCACGATTTCTTACTTTCTCGTTCTTCACTCTCCACCACCACTTGTGTCATCATCACTATCGTCCTCATCACAATCATCTAAGTCTTCTGTTGTATCATTTGACCCGTCATTGGAATTGTCGGGTTCACTCTCTGGTTCTGTATCGCTCTCTGGAGGCCAAAGACCAGGAGGATACCAGTCCTCCCGGTTTGAATCATTCGGGTCTTTGATATTTGTTTCCTCCAATGGTGGGTCAGGGTCTGACTCACTCGAACTGGAAGAGCCTGAAGAGGTTATCGATAGGGATTTTGGAACCTTTTATGGCTGTCAACATTCATTCGTGTCTTCGTCGGGGTCCCCATACTCCGACCAATAAAAGTGAATCTGCGGATGTGGTTGAACATGTGTAGGGATTGCTGAATATCCTTCAATCTTTTGGTGTTTGGCTGGTTTTTCTAAAGACAACGGAGATCAATTTCGTTTGTTACCCATTATTTTTTGTTTATGCAAATCGGATATGTAGATCATGGAACACAAATTGTTTCCGTATCAATTTGTACATGTTTCATAGCAGCTAACGCAAAGTGCCAACACAACATACTAAACAGCAAGTATGTGTCATCGCCAATGAATCCAATTTCATTCACATTCAGTGTGTGATCAACAGAAAAAATTGCAAATGACATATTTCAGTGTGATCACATGTCTTGATGATTTTTGGGTACCTGGATGAGTCATGAATTCACAGTACCGGCCATAAGATCTACAATGATCAATACCCGCATCCAGAGTTGCAAATGACATTCTAATTGTTGGTTTCATAGTGATGGAGCAGTGCATTACGTAACCATCATTTGTGTCTATTGACCATGTGCTACTTTCATCTTCTACAGTTCCACTGTCTATTAAGAAGGTTGATTGATTAGTATACAATCAATATTGAATATAGTATTTAGATATACAGTTTTATTGATTACTTTATGAATTAATTTGATCGGACAAATCGTTCACAACTGTTAATGGTTCTACACCAGATCGGCCAATATCAACTACAATTCAAGTATATATTTTGAAATGATTCAGTAGTAGACAGTATAGTAACTCACCTTCATTTGACGAAGATTCTACTATGACAAACATTAGCTCGACGACTCAATGATTTAGAAACGTTCAGTGCAGTCTCCTTTATAAGCGTTGTCGAATCAATGCTCCCTTGATTTCAGGAGACGATTGACACCACCTCCAGCTAGTTTACCACACTGCCCCTGTCGACTATAATCAGTATATAATTTGGTTAATTTTGAATGTTTTATCTACCCTGATAAGTAATTTAATCTAACAGACGAGAGTCATTCTAACGTTTGTATTATTAACGATGTTTGCACTCTAGTTCATTCCATGTAAGAAATGCTTAAAATGTTTAATAACAAATATCAAACAAATCACTTCACGTACTGTCTAAAAACTTGATTACTCATAGTAGTTAAGGAATCAAGTTTTGTTGATTTTTAATTTTTTTTTATATTATATACATTGCGGGTAATTCTTAGTTAATGAATAAAGTTATTGGATAAAGCAACAAGATATTTAAATAGAACATTTATTTTAAAATTAAATCAATGTATTTTAGAGAAAATATATTGCAAGGATGGAATTTAAACTTGAATTGGTTTTGAATGTTGTTTTTATTAATTACACCATATCTTAAAATTTATCGTCTAGACCCTTTCACGCTCTATTTACAATAGAGCTCTCTATTAATGGAATGTTGTTTTGTTAAGACCAGTGTTATGGATCGCAGGAGATTTCAGTGAAATCGCAAAAAATTTCACATATTCGCGACGATATCGCAAAAATCACCCAAACTACCGGTCAAACTGATCAATTTCAAATTAATTTCGGTTTAATCCGGTTCAAATCAATTAATTCTGATTTAATCTGGCTTAAATCAATTAATACCAGTTTAATTTGGTTTAAATCAATTAATTCTGATATAATTTAATTAATCTTGGTCTAATTCGATCGGCTTCGTTTCGGCACACTTAATCCGGTTTGATATTTAGGTTATAAATTATAAACAATAAATATAATTCATTTTTCATATAAATTATAAACTAAATATTATTCATTTAGATTATGACTCCGGTCCAACACATTTAAAAATAATTAAATATCATTCATTTTTTTTAATAAATAATAAAGATGAGTTTATATATATTTAATTATTTATTTATTATAAAACGTGATTTGCCATGATCTTTCCGCGATCCCTCCGAGTTTGTTAGATCTCCTTTTTAGTCAAGGGGCTGATATATCCCCGCGATCCGATATCCATAACACTGGTTAAGACACTTTAAATGATAAATAAAATATTAAAAAGTCAATTTAGTGCACCTAAATACAATTAATTCTCATTAAACTACTATACTATAACTATTTTTATGGTACCATGACTTTAGTTTTTTCTATTTCCGTCACCGTTAATTCAACGTTTAATAATAATAAGATGACAATTTACCACTGTATTTTCATTAATTCTATAAACTAATGTTATTGGGACATGTGAGTTATTTTCGGTAATGCATTTCAGTGAGGCTCCCTCTCTACAATTGTTGTTAGTTTGTTTCCAAAACAAATAAAAAAATTAAAATCTCAAAATGAAACTCAATCCCAAAACCTAATCAAAATTAAAAAAATAAACAAAAATCTCAAACCCAAAACAGATAAAAACAAGTCAACAATATTTTTCTTAAAATGTTTTTTTACCTCTAAAATCATTTAAATCAATCAAATAAGTATACAAACATTAAACTAAAATATAAATTAAGGAAGGGCATTGACCTGCATAACAATTTTGTATTTATTGATAATTTTGCACTTATCAGTTTAATTCAGACCATCATTTAATTCTTATTACAAGCAACACACTGCGCAATTTATTTTCCTTATTTTGCTCCAAAGAAAATGAAATTGCGATACTCACCGAAACACCTTGTAGAGTTGCAGAGTCCTCTGCAAAAACCTCTCCAAATTTCACAGGCAGAGAAGATCAGCGCCGCCATGTTCTCTTCTCGTTGCCTCCAAAGCGAAGAGCCTTTCAAATCCATATGGGTCGCTGCTTATTTCCACTCCAAGCTCAAGAAATCCCAAATTCTTCAGACCGACATCGTCTCCACCGTTGGTTCGTTTCCTTCTCTCTCTCTTTTTGCTCTTCCGAGCTCATTTTCTCACTCCTGTTTGGCTTCTGGGAAAGAATGAGAGAAATGGAAGTAAAAATCGTCGTTTCCAGAAAATGGGTTTAGTCTCACTCTACGGTGATTCGAGAAAATACAAATTTTTTGCCCTTTTGGGGTTTTAAAATTCTGGTTTTTGCTTGAAAATCAAACAATGGGGGTTGATTCTCTGTCCTTGGAGCTTTGTTGGGTGGTTGTTGTTTTGGGTTTTCTAGCTGGAAGATTATTTTTGTGATGTTAACCTATGTGGGTGCTTTTATTATGATTGCAAAATGGGCTCATATCATCTGGGTTTTGCTGGAATTTGATTCTTGTGTGCTGGTTTTGTTACTTTCTCTTGGGTTTAGCTTTGATTTGAAGTACATTTATGGTTTCTACTAGCTATGGGATCTTTGAGATTTTAATCTATTGATTTTTCATGACTCAGAAGCAAGGTACATTTTGCAAGGGAGCTTGGCTTCTTTTCGGTTACACGTGTTGCTATTGTGAGGGCCATGTAGATGGGTCGTTAAGCTTGATTTTTAGGTTTAGAAGTTGTCTAATAAGTGGACTGTGAAGCTTCCGATTTTGTAATCTGCAATCTAGGTTTAAATGAAAATGGCACTGCTCGGGGTAAGAGATTTGGGAAAAAATAAATAATTGATCAGTATAGCACAAAGGCAAGTTTTAATTACTAGCTCTAGAAAATGGATTTAACAAGTGGAACAACTGTGACCGAGGTGCAAGTTAAGCGAGCTGGTTTGGAAATTTTCAGAAAACTAACCTAGAAACTACTCCAAATGTAGTTTATTTTCAATTTCACTCTTGATTTTCATGATCTAGAAATTACTTTTAATTTGACAGACCTGGTCATCAGTTTCTGATTTATTATTTTCTAGTTGAGAGTGTGGACTATGGGACTTCCACTATCCTGATGATTTGTGATGAATGCGATAGTTCAATGCTGAAAGCAAGAGTATGCTTTTTTTCTAGGAGATTATAGATGTTCCAAGACAGCTCGTTGATTTGAATGTTATTGGAAATCTTTCTTGGTTATGAATCTGATGTTTCTGGATTCTTTCTATTTTTCAACTTTATTTCGGTGCCTCGTGCAGATAAACTATTGCAAGATGATTTTGGTGTCATCACATACAGAGTGTTAGCGTATCTTCTTCTAGGTGTTGTCAGAATTCAATCAAAAAAGGTTGGGTATATGTCCAATGATTGCCAAGAGATTCTAAATAGGATCAAAGAGTTCATTAGTAAGAAACAGACTTCGCATGTTGCTGACACTCTCCACACACCTTATAATTCAATTACTCTACCAGACAGGTTTGAGCTCGATGCTTTTGATCTGGATATCATCGAAGATTCTAGTAGTAGGTGAGCCATTTGGTCAAAACATTGGTTGGTTCATGTTATTTTGGTTTCCTATGACCTTTCTTGATATCTTTATCCTCTGCTTCCAGAAGCAATGTGATGCCCAACGAAGCCATCACGCTTAAAGGTATCAGAGCTTCTTTAATTGCTTTGCTATTTCTTGTAGCTTAACTTGTGGTGTTTCGTGTGATTCGGCATCATATATAACAGATACTGCATGGAAAAACCTGGAAATGGTGCAGTTTTCTCTAGATAAGGTACACGAGAACGAGGAACATGTTAAAGTTTAAATATCAATATCAATTGTGTATGAAAAGATAGTGTTTGCTTGCTACAGAGTGTTTTAGATTACAGTAAAATATCAGTATCAAGAATTATTCGCATACACATAAATTCTCAACTCTACAGAATGGGGAATACTGAGTGACCCAAAATTGTGATAAATTGAGAATTGAGATAGATGACCAATATATTTGAATGTATGTATTCCTGTTCATTGCCCAATTTACATCGTACTTAGTTTTCTTCTTATCAATTTCAGGAGTAGAGAAATTACTGTAGTGGCCTTACGAATAATTATTTATGCCATAGTTTGTTATTTTTAACTTGATGGGGGTATAACTATCATAGACCAAATTTAGGTAATTGTCAACATCTAAACATTTCCAAACATGGCTGCCAATCTATAGCAATGCCCATATCTAAATTGGTCCTGCGCTTGGATTGAACTTGAAATATCAACATTGAAGCAATCCAAAAGGATATGAGTCATCATTCATGTATGCCAATTGAAAGCCAGTATAGCGAAGAACTAAGATAACTTGATTTTTTAGTCAATAATGTCAAGGCGCTTCTTTGTGTTTTCAATCTATGCTATCTGTTTTTGGAGCTAACAATTAAATGACTCAAATATCAGTAGTTGGAGTTTGGAAGCTCAAATTGTATGAACTTTGCAGTGTCAATTTGAGTTCAGTGCATCCAACCAAGATTCTCGCTTCCTTGATGATGACCCTCCAGATAAAGAGTATGTACAATATCTTTCCTGAGAACCTTGTATTCTTGATTTCTTCTATTATCTTAAGGCCTGCGTGAATTTTAAAGTGCATCTTGTTATTCTTGTTACAGTTTTCTCTCTCCATGTATGATGAGCAATCTAAGCAACTTAGAGGCTAGCTTGGAGAAGTTTCGAGACATCAGGTTCTCTGAAGAAGAGTGTGTACACCTTGATAAGTTTTACGGGGTTGAAGAAGAATCTCCAATCCTCATTGGAACTGTGGATGAAAATCTTCACAATGATGTAAAGGATATAAAACTTAGCAAAATGGCACTCGTAGAAGCTCTAAGTCCAATGGAAACGAACATGGAAAAACTCGGAGGCTCGGGGTTCTCTCCAGAGGAGTGTTCGAACCATGAAGCTCTAGCTGGGTTTCAGGAGAAACATTCAGAGACTGTTAAGCCGTCTGGTCAAGATTTTCTAAACATAATTATGCCAGAAGGGACACTGTTAGAAAGTGATATGCCTCAAATGATTGAGGATGAGACCAATCTCAGCAATTTAGTAGCAAGTATGGAGAAACTTCAAAACGTTACATTCTCTTGTGAAGAGCTCCCCGAGCCTGATATCTTTTGTAGGGTGGAAAAAGAACCTGCAGAGACTATTCTACAGCACGATGAAGAAAAGCATCACATCGACGCACTGCACCAAATAGATATGGGAGCGGCATCATCAGAGAACATACGATGTAAGATCAATACAGAAGGTCAACCATCGTCTCTCACCCCCGATATAACGTCTAAGCCCAAGTTTTCAGACCCTTCAGGTATAAAATATCCAAAGACGTATATCATTATTTGTGTTTTATAGCTTCTATTGAAAATCCTATAACTGCTAGGACTGACGTTTCTCTATCGAGTCCAAGTTTTGAGATCCTTCAGGTACTGTCAATCAGGTTATCTTAAATGCCCAAAGATGGTTATCGGTATTGTGCTTTAGTACTGTAAATCCTAGAACTGTTAGTACTGACCTTCCGTCTGGAGGAGGGTCATTCAATGCTTAATATTCTTACCATCATTTTGAAAATTGTCTGTCGAGCCTTTCCTATTTAATGCCTTGATGGTTCATAAATTTTTAACCGATTCTAGAAGTCAGCTGTAGTTCTTGGTGAAGCTATCATCTCAGAGTTTATCACTTACACAAATTCTTCATTCAACCCAGCTTGTACTACACCAACTCCCATGAAGCCTATTCAGAGAAGGAAAAGAAAATGCATCATTGATGAACCCGCTGTGTTGTCAAATCAGTATGTGTTCATTATCTCACTGATTTCCACATGATCATTTGAAATGTGTTTTTGATTGCTTATATATAGAAGAGTGCATTAGACTTTGCAAGTTATTTGACATCATCTTGATAATAGGTACTTGAGTGCAGGATTATCATAATATGTTCTACTAAAGAATAGAAAACAGTTAGCATAATACGTCAATGTTTTCGTTATTCTAATGTTCTCGTTATATATTTTACTATTTAAATCAATGAATCCCCAGTTATCCGAGGGTTTAATGTATTTATATAATTTCGTTTATTAACTTCACAGTTACTGAAGTGTAATATTTTTAATTATCACCTTACTGCTTATATTTTTAAGTAATCATGAAGCAATGAGTTTGGAAATATCTAGCACAAAAGACATAAGTTATGTGGAATGTGAGGGGTAAAATGCGAGTATCAAGCTAAAATTTTATCAGCAAAAATCAAGCTGATGAATATTTTCCAGATTTAGTTTTTATTCAATGTGCTATCCCACACTAGTAATATAAATCTATTGAAATATGGATATGATTAGGATTAGCTCTCTTACATACTTGTCTATCTATCTAACAAGATAAAACTTGGGTTTCCTGCAAAAGTCAAATAACCTTAACCTGTCTTGTAATAAGTGAATCATTTGTACAAACACTGACTTGTTCTTAGATTTGGTAACTGTGAATTGCTCGATTGTATATAAAGTGTGTATGCCATCTTTCATAACTGAGAATAATCTGCTGGGGCTATGAGCATTATGGCATATTTGAGCACCTAAAATTTTGATAAAGACCAAAAGTTCAGGAAGCAAATGCTGAAAGTTTCCATTTTTTCAGGGTATTGAAGAGAAGCATAGAAGACCCAAGTGATTTGGTATCAAAAAGAAGGAAAGTTCATTACAATTCACTTGCCGCGCAGAAAGCTTATAGGATATCCAGTTTCCGCAACAGTTTCTTAGAGCCTTTGCTTAACTGTAAGTTGGGTTTTATCGATCTCTATCTGGTTCATGAATTCTGTTCTATTTTGACCACATTTCTTACAGGTCTTTCTGTTGAGCTCCGGCCACTCTTCTCCACAAACAAATTAGACATCCCGGAAGATATGGATGTTGAAAAATCTACTGAAGAGTTTCCAGAACCCGCTGAAACCGTGAAACCTTTTGCAAGGATCCTAGAATCTGCTGAAATTGTTGATGCTGCTGAGAAAATCCTAGTTTCTATTGAAATTTCTGGTACTCCTAGGCAGCTGAACGTGTCAGTACCTTCACGTAATGGTGGACCTATAGAGGAACCACAAATTGCTCCGGAAACTCCTATGCAACAAACATCAGCGGTGAGATTTATGGAGGAACCACAAATTTCTCCTGAAACTCCTATGCAACAAACATCAGCGGTGAGATTTATGGAGGAACCACAAATTTCTCCTGAAACTCCTATTCGACAAACATCATTGGTGAGATCAATCGGGACTTTCACAGAGTCCCCTTTCGACTCTGACGCGGTCACACCTGCAAGCTTGTGTGTAAGCACACAGAATTATACAAGTTCTGGTGAGGATCAAGAGCTTGATATCAGTCTGATAAACGAGGTAAACTAATGTTTGATATAAAGATGTAGTTGAGTTATTAGCCATTGGTAATGAATTATTTAGGATGTTACATCCTCTGCTTCAAAATTAGTCACAAGTGTCCGCCTTCCCTAGATGATGGCACGATGCTATTAAAAAAATTCTCCCCCCTTTTTTCCTTGTATCAGGAGATCAGTTCAAGATACGAAGATGATGAAGAACGAGGTAAGACACCAGTATTTATTTACTTGCCTATTGTTTGCATTATTTGTGCCTCTCATGTGATCCTTATTCAACTCTTTTGTTGACTGTAGACTTATCACCAGGAAGAACAAGGTAAGGTTCAACAAGGAGCAACTTTTTTCTATACTCTTTTACCAAATGACCTATTATAATAATCTGTTGAATTCGTAATTTACAGAATTGGAAGAATATTGCAGCAAAGGAGTAAGGAGGAAACATTGAACTTGTCACGGGTTCTAATCGGGAAAACCAAGAAAGACAGTGCACGAGTGTTTTATGAGATCCTGGTACGTTCCCTTGCAATAACAAGTGGCGGGTTGATGTTGGAAACATATATCTATTTCGTTTCATGTAATCTGCATCTTTTTCCGGATTTTTTGGAACAAAAACTCGACGAATCATCCTTACAAGTTCTAAAACCCTAATGCAGGTGTTGAAGAGTAGAGGGTATCTGGATGTGGAGCAGGACTGCGCTTATGGTGACATTCATGTCCGGAGGCTCCCGAGATGGGAACAAATTGATGGAGCTTGTTGAAAGCTTTAGGTTCAGAGTATTTATCAAACTTGACATAGTCAGCTTTTGTCTGCATATACATATAACATGTCTCTTAGTTCTGGTTAGTTAGCAAACCTGTTTGGCCTAAACTCATAGACTAGCCGTTTCTCTTTCCGATGGAAGCGATGTAACTGACAACATTACATGAATCCTAGTTTATGATATTCTGATGTTCTGAAAGCATGAATTACAAAAACCACAGTTTTTGAGGTTGGATTTTCTGGGATACTAAGGTTTTGTGAGTTGATATTCTAATTAGATTTGTCCAGCTCCCATACTATGGATGGCTAACAGGATAATTTGCCATATTTGGATTCTGAAACTTACATTATTCCAATTTTGCCATTGTCTTGATGATACATATTTTTTCTCAGTTGACTGCGGTCAAGTAGAATCCAGAGATAATTACAAGAACTGGCAGTCACTTTTACAAGGTGTTTATCCAAAAAAATTGTACCGTTTGTCAAAATTAATTTTAAAAAATGGGTCATATGAAGTTTTTGTTATGTTTGAAGGTAAATGTGATCTACAAATAATTTTTTTAAGGAAAATGACAAAAATATGTTGTATATTCTTATAATGTTGGGTACTATGTCAATGGTAGAAATTTGATTTGCAGTACAAAATGTGTGTATTTGTATAAAAATGATGAAATTGCCTCAACATTAAAAATTATTTAGCTAAAATTTGTATAATTTCGTAATTGCATTTTTAATAAAATTATTTTATAAATTATTCAATTCTTAATTTCATGGGCAATGTCGTCATTTTTATACAAATACATATATTTTGCACAAATATTCAAAAGTTTGCAACATTTTTATATCATAAACTAAAAGGAAAATTGCAAAAAGTCTTCTTGTAATTATATTTTTTTTGCACAAACTCTCAATTCACTGTATTTTTGCAAAATCTCTCATTCATTCATGTTTATTTTTGTAAAAACTATCCCTTACTCATGTTTATTTTTGCACTGTCTATGCAAATCCGTGAAAATTGATGGAAGTGTCACTTAAGTGTTAAATCAAACATGTTTAGGGGTGGACACTTTGGCAACGGAACTGGAGACTGGACCGATTCTTGATCGTTTTGGTCCGGTTCTAGACTCATACCCACCCCTAAACGTGCTAACTCAAACGTCCAAAACTTAAATAACACTTTCATTAACTTTCATGAATTTGCACAGACGGTGCAAATTTGGACACGAGTGAGGGAGAGTTTTTGCAAAAATACAGTGAAAATAAAGTTTTTGCAAAAAACAATTAAAAAGAGACTTTTTGCAATTTTTCCTAAACTAAATACACGGTACCCTTTTTCAAAAGCTCGAATGCACGACATGTTTTTTCATTTTTCATTATTTTTATTTTGAAAGATATTGTCTTCTCGATATAATTTTAACAATCTTACTAATCTGCAAAACCTTAGTTAGTTTACAATGCGAAACCACACTGTCAATTTTTGCAAATTTGAGCAGAATCATATACTTGTATGTTACATATGAATATAGGATTGTCACTCAAAGTGACACTAATGAGAAGAAGTGAGGAAAGAGTTGAGCCACTGTGCAGACTTCTTGGGAATCCGGGTCAAGTTGTTGGAATAATCCGTAAACCCGAGCCCGAACCGGACTTGATAACCCGAACCCATTTCCATGCAATCCATCAGAGACCATATAATGTAACCCATCACATTTGATCCCTTCCTGCAACCATTAAAACCATGTCATGTTCTTGTTGTTAATGCCACGACTCGATGTTATTAGAGGAAAGACTTAATAGAAATGACAACGGGTCGGGTTTTTTTCATTCCAGCACTGGGTGAACTTGATTTTGTTACTTTTCCTTGACCAAAAGAAGAATTTCATATCCAGGAATGGTAGATTTTTCCCATTCCGATCCTGAAAGAGGACTTCATGTCTGAGAATGACAACAGTGTGGGTTTCCGTTTCCCCAATCGGCCCTAGATAATACCCATTTCTTGACCTGGACCGAATGCAATTAAAATATTATTTAACATATCGGGTGCGGGTACCCCGCCCCAACCCCCATGAAATTTCCATCCCCGATATCGACCTAACTCAATAGGACTGAAACAGGAAAATCAGTCTGATATGATATTTTGTCATATTGTTTCCCAACTTCGAGTTGAATTCTGAAAATTCTCAAACTCTTCAAATAGAAATTAAAAAAAAGTAAAAGAAAAAGAAAAATAGTTTGGTCAGAATGTCAAATTTGAAATATTTTGTCATCTCTAGAGATCAGATTCCAAAACATAAAATTGAACTATAACTCACTTCATCGCTTGTGAAATAGCACGGAGATGGTTAAGAATGAATTCAATCCTATCATCATCTTGCAATGCAGCCTCCAAAGAAATGGTGTCATTTCTCTTACCTGCATATCCTGTAGATGTCACATACAAAAAAAAGATCAACATTAATCCCATGAATATAAAGTGCAATATTCTAAAAAAACGTTAGTGCTAGTTCGGCGAAAAGAATTTTAAAAATTAGTCGGGATTTATCGAGAAATGATCCAAATTACAAAATCAATCAATGACTAATTAATAATTAATTGGACATGCCTATGTGTTATGTGCATATATACATATGTATGGGCAATAACACCAACCATTCTCAGTGACATAGAATTTGGGATTGTTGTATAGTTTCTTCATAGCAACCAATGCTTTTCTTAGTCCTTGAGGGTAGGCATAGAAGACACCAGGTGCACCTCCTGGTGCCTGAAAATGAACATAATTAACACTTGAGCTCAACATGGGAACTAAAGTAGTTAGTTTTTTACTTAACAAACTAATCACCATGTGAACTTACCAATTTGCCTATAAGCTTTCCATTTCTATCCACTGCCACAGAAAAATATTGGGTGAGATAATACAAACATGAAAGAAATTGTTGATACGACTGCATTGAAGTTTAAATTACAAACGTACAAGAAAGAACGTGATCAATGACAAAAGCGTTTTGTTGAAAGATGACAAAATGTCTCGAATCTAATATAATCGATATTTATGGTGTTATCGACT
Source organism: Geranium rotundifolium (assembly GCA_963920655.1). NCBI lineage: Eukaryota > Viridiplantae > Streptophyta > Magnoliopsida > Geraniales > Geraniaceae > Geranium > Geranium rotundifolium. The sequence goes on from OY987321.1 coordinate 25,114,969, forward strand.
GTCGTGATTGGTCAAACACAACATTTCAAAAATAAAATTTTGACTTTATCTTTTTGTCCCTATATATGACATGTATGAACTAATTATACTATTATATTTTATATACAATTAGAATATTTACTTAAATTATTTTGAATGTGTCACTCACAGGAAATGTGAATTTGTTGTACCCAATTAGCTATGTTCTTGTTCTACTCTTAACCGATATTGAAAGGCGAAAGTTAAGAAAATAAAGATATAAATTATATTTTTTCTAAAAAAGTTATCGAATAACTACAACTGACTATATATACATATTTTTGATAGTCAACTGTAATTAAACGAAAAATATATATGTTTGGCACCTGTTATGTTAACACGCTGAAACTCATCAAACTTGTGATACACATCAGAGGAATTGAGAGGAAGAGAAGTTGCATATCTTGAAGTATAGTAATTGACACCAATAAAATCAAATGACCCTTTCACTTCATTTTTCTCATCATCTGTAAAATCTGGAAGCCCATTTCTCACCAGACTCTTCATTACAAATGGGTAGTCCCCAAATACTAGTGGCTCCATTAACCTGCAAAATTAATGCACATTATATATTTGGATTTTGAAAATCTTACTATTGTAATCAAGAACATAGTTTGGGTTTGAGTTAATTTAGTACCATCCAACTAGAAAATCAAATGCTCTTTGTGATGCATCTCTATCGAGTTTCGAATCTCCGTAAGGCTCGAACCATTCCGTCACCAATGAAATGCCAATTTCTCCGAGTTGAATCGCCTGCGAGTTAAATAACGTAAATATTACAAAACAATAATTTTACTATTGCTAAACGTTCTTTTTGTGGATAATTATAAAAAAAATCATTGGTACTATCTCCATTTTTATAAAAAAATTGATGTACATTATCCAATTTTTACCTGTTTCTATAAAATTTCAAAACTAGTAATGTGTAGGTCGCATGACCCCTCGTTATTAAAATAATACGATTACCCATGTAATAAAAATAACAATAAATATTTTTTCAAATTATGACTTGTAATATAAATACAATGTTTCATAACTTTCTATATGTAATTTTTAATTTGAATGTTTCTTTTCATTCATTTTTAATGGTGTCATTACCTATGAAAAAAAATGTAAATTCACAATAAATTGTTACAAAAGTGAAATAGTACAAAGGTAATTTTTAAGAATTGACCTGATATTTGTGTTTGTAGAGTTGAGCAGCTGCAGCATGGGCCAATATGATGTGATGGGTGGCAAGAAATGGATCTGTTAAAGGGTTTGTCACAGTTGTGTTTGGTAACCCCAATTGATAACCAAATTGCCCAAAAACTTGTGGTTCGTTTATTGTAATCCAATGCTTCACTCGATCGCCAAAATTTTGAAAACAAATCTCGGCGTATTCCTTAAAATCAACCCTGGTATCAAAGAAACAGAAAATTAGAGATAGTTCGGTGCACGAGACTTTAAAATAACTTAATACGAAAACACTTACACAATCTGTTTACTCAAGAAGCCATTGTACTTGTCTTGGAGTGCTTTAGGTAAGTCAAAGTGGAACAGTGTCACAAATGGTGTTACACCTATAATGTGAAGTGCATTTTTTTATAGTTAGTACAACTCAAAGAAATAAACTACATTGAGGAATTAAATAAAAATAAGTTGTTACTATTACCATTGTTGAGCAACTCATTGATGAGATTGTTGTAAAAATCGATCCCTTCTTGATTTATTCCTCCTTTTACAGTCCCATCTATAACATGGTACAAAATTATATTAGTCGATTCGTTCTTTATTGACTATGATTCGATTGTCGAGGCTTGAAATCTGGTCATTATTTAAAACTCAGTTGATCAAATAAGTTTTGATAAAACTATTTTAATTTTACGTTAAAAACGATCTAATCTAAAATCTCAAACTGATAGGAAAGCTTTGATTACCCGGAAGGATTCGAGACCATGAAATGGAGAATCTATAAGTGTCCACCCCAATTGTCTTTAGCAGCTTCACGTCTTCCTGTTACTTGAGATCTTACATGTTACTCATAATTTCTTTTACATAATATAAATATATATATTTGAGGTGTATGTATAATTTAATTTACTTTGTAAAGATGGTAGGAATCGACAGCAACATCGTGGTCTCCGACTCCATCCTGAATCAAAAAGTCCCAGGTGCTTGGTCCTCTCCCTCCTTCGTTTCCTGCACCTTCTGTCTGAACCAATTTACAAGAAGAATCAAGACTAAATTCATTCATCGTAACAAGTTGAAAGATTTTGTTAAAATCCACACTTAAGCCAATGTTCCACATTGTAAGCGTATGAGATGAAAATAGAGTTCATATATACATTAAATTCAAAACCTACTACATTAGTCTTTTGGGTCAAGAGTTTGCTCTAACGTGTATATGGACCTCATCATAGGGTGCTCATTCAGTCTCCTGGTTCTGGTAACACCTGAAAACCATGATCGCGCCGTCATGTAAGTGGACGGGCCGATAACACCTTGGAACCCTGATCGCACCCTCATGGAGGTGATCCTGGGTAAGATAATGCGTGGGAGATTGAGTCGAACCGGTAAAGCTGACTTGGGCTTAGGGGAGCTAGCCCAATGTGATGATGGCTTAGTATGAAGTTTATATACACATTAGGCGCAAAACTCATTAGACAAGTTTCATAAAAGTCAATTTATGAGGATTGTCATGGCTAATTGAAAAAACGGATAATGTCATCTGCTACCCCTAAAGTTTGTGTTTTTTCACATGGGTACCCTAAATTGTTTTTGACATTGTGGGTACCATAAATTTGCAAAATTGTCACCGTTAGTACCCATAGCCATTTCTATTCATTTTTTTAAAAAAATCTGTTATATTTTGAGGTGAAAAGACTAAAATGCCCCGGTAAGTGTTTTGAATTTTCAAAATGTGTCATTTTGAACTCTCTCTCCCTTACAACGCCAACAAAATTTTAGGATACCCATGTGAAAAAACGTCAACTTTATAAATAGTCCGTTGACATTATCCCTTAAAAAAGTACAGTGGGTGAATTTAATTACCTGAAGGGCAGAAGTAGAGCATCCAAACAAGAAATCAGAAGGGAAGTGGTGCCTTGTAATCACTTTTTGTTCTTCGAATGTATCAGAATTTGCTGAAACCATAATAATAATCATGATAATAATTAGGTGTATAATGCAACATTTTTCTGATACCTTCAACATAGCTAAGATTGAATTTGCAGCTTCCTCTTGTTCTTGTCTTTCTCTTATATAAGATTCTTGGTATGTTTAATTACTAAATTAATTAACTAATAAATAGCTGTAAGAATCATTCTTTGGACGAATTTAATCGTCAAGCCGGCCTAATTAATAATTATCCCAGCAGCATCAGGTTTAGTCCACATAATTCACAAGAAACAATTACAATCTCCAAACCTAAATTGTATTATATTTGTATGTAATATTCACACTATTAAAATAATGTTTTTCCCAACCAACCATTTTGGTCGGGAAAAGCAGTGAAATCGGTCGGGAAATGAAATATTGACCACATGTCGGTCGGGAACTGACGGTCGGCAGAGGCTGGTAGGTAATACTCTTTCCCGACCAATATTGATCTATTGTTGATCGGGAAAGGATACAGATTTTCCAAATCAGTTCTTCTTATCTCATTATTGTATATGTAAGCAAATCAGTTTTAACATTATATTTCGTGAGCCTGGGGTTGTAAATCAGCCGAGTTTTTAACGAGCTGCTCAAACTCAGTTCGTTAAATATTCTATTCTGGCTCATTATAATCGAGTTCGAGTCAAATTCGAGTTTAAAATTGGGCTCGTTTAATAAAATCCTGAATGTATAAGTCCCAGGTGCTCGGTCCTCTCCCTCCTTCATTTCTTGCACCTTATGTCTGAACCAATTTACAAGAAGATTATTGAAATACTATACATTGATGAATAAAGAATGAACCTACTAAGGTTGGGATCGAGGAGTTGGTGTATATGTGTCTAACTTAATTTGAGTTTCGTGTCAGATTAGGTTTCATACATAAGATAACCTTCTTTCAACAATGATTTTTCTTCTCTGTTTCTACATGTAGTCGACACATTATGCGTGAACTACACTTAAAAGTTGAAACTGATAAGTAAAAGTCTAAATTGTTATAAAAACTGTTGAATAAATTGAGATTGTTATAGAAGCCGGTGAAAGTTTAGGTTTCGGAACTAGTTTTTGAAACCTTCAACATTGCTACAATTGAATTTGCAATTCTTGTCTTGCTCTTATAAGATTATTATTTGTATGATTAATTAATTTGCCGAATCAGTCATGGCCCAATCAATAATTTTCCTGGTTTGGTCCGCACAATTCACTAGAATCAGTCATTACTTATGATTAAATAAGTTGTATTGTTTGTATGCATTCTGGAACCATTAAAAATAATGTTATACTTATGGCTTATAATTAAAAATTAAAAGAGTCCATATATGTTTCCGGATTCTTGAATTTGAGGAACCAAATCATAACCGTGTGAGTGAATTTGGTTTAGTTCTAATCAGTTTTGTTGTTTAACCGACGAGAATCGATTTATTTCAAAGCTTTACTTTAGCCTCTATTTATGGAACAAATTAGATAAATTTTGGCCAATTTATGATCTGAAACTCAAAATTTACAATTATAAAAATTAGTAACAAAAACTTAATGTTGTGATTTGAATATACTATTGTTTGTGAGTGAGTTTGGTTCGGTTTTCAGCTAGTTAATTCGATTTATGATTTAGAAGAACTAGAAGGGAATTGGATCCAATTGTCCTCTCAAACTTAAAATCAGAATCGATTATTATTCATAATTTTTTATTTTTTAATTACAGTTAGGAGCAGGTTTTAGGTCCAAATTAAATATCCCTGCCTCATATTGCTTTTAACTTTTTAAAAATAAATATTTTATGAAATAAATAATAATAAATGTTTTGAATATTAATAATTTTTTAAATTGTTTTAATAAAATATTTAAAATAAAAGACGAACAACGTTTTTTAAAAAAACCTTTTTAAAAATTAATAATATGAAATTATTATTTATTATTTATTTCATAAATCTTTTTTAGAAAAAGTTTAAAAAATAATATACTTTTAAACTTAAATTTTTTAATACAAGAGTATTTTTGACATTTAATAAAAATTGAAAGTCGGCGATACTTTTTCTATTTGTTTTAATGGTGGTAAAGTAAAATGATAACAAAAAAAGTATTTGATGTATTGAATTGAAACAAAAATATATATTGTAGTGAATTGAAAAGCTCGCATAACACACTGTAGTGAATTAAAGTTACTCCTAAATATTAAGAAAATTTAACACATAATCTAAACCTTACCGAGCTAACTTTGAAAATATATTGGCGGTGGGAATAGGGATGGCATTGGGGCAGGTTTACCAATCCCATACCCCGTCTCAAAATTAGGTCCTTTGCCATAAATCTATCACATTCCCCAATATTTTGTTTTCTAGCCCGCCCCAAAATCCGTCCCAATTGGTATGATAATTTGCAAGTCCCTAGCCCCGCCCCAAAATTCGACGCTCTTCCCGTTTCTTCTTTTAACATGGTCTACATTATTTGCTCTCCACTCAATTAATAATGACTAGTTATTTATGCAATAAAACATGGTGTGGCAAAGCATCTTTAAGCTACAAAATAAATAGATATAACTTTATGATAAACATGATAATGTGTGAAATATAAAACAAGCACTAAATGAAAAAACTACCGCAATATCGCAAGTTAGTTCATGATTTATTATAATTTAAAAGAAAAATTACTATTGCAATATCGTATTTAAAATCTTCAAATTCTAGTGCATGAGGTTTTCTCTTACAGAAACAAAATAACGAATTAAAAAGTGCTACGTGGATTCCTAATTAGTATATTATTTGTTTTCGAGAAACCTAATTGGGGTATGATTAAGTTGATAGTGTTTTCTTTTAAATATAAATCATAACATCACTATTTTTTAACATATCCCGGGGTGGGGCGAGTACTGGTCATCCTGACGCCGATTGTGACCCGACAAGTTACCTACTTGTTTATCCTGTTACCCAAAATTGTTGACTCGCCCCGATTCCAATAGGACCAGATCTATAGATTACCCGTCGAGAAGTGTAAGTAGAAGAAGCATAGTTTTTTCTGGTTCAGAACAGAGTTTGGGCCAAAAGATTTATTAAGTAAAAGTTGAGCTCTATCGTTATTTACATAATGGCCCAACCCGAGTCTTTCTCTTCTGATCACTGATCGATATGAACACACAAGTAGGAGTGTAAACGTGCCGAATCGAGCCTTTATTTGGCAGGGCTCGACTCGGCTCGTGAAAAAAGTATTCGACTCGAGATCGGCTCGGGCTTGAAAGAGCTAGTGTAACTAAACTCGAGTTCTGCTCGAGAAAATTTAGATAAGCTCGACTTGATTCGCTTAATTTTCAATTCAAAAATTCATTGAAATTAAATAAATATAGATATAATGATTCATTAAATACTAAATGAGCAAGTTTGAAATCGGCTTGACTCGATTCAGCTCGTCTAATTTCATTATAAATATTCACTAAAATTTTAAAAATATATTAATAAAATATGTGATCAATTAAGTATTAAATGAGTCGACTCGTGAGCCTATTGAGCTTTAGAAAGTCAGGTTTGAGCACGGCTCGTTCATTAAACTAGCCTAATCTAAAACTCGAATTTAGCTCGAGCTCAATCATAACTAGTATGAACTGAATATTTAACGAGTCGAGTTCGAACGGCTTGATAAAATCTCGGGGCGTTTACAGCCCTCCAACACACAAGTGGAAATCGCCTTTTTTTTCTTCTTCTTCCCAAAACCTACTCTCTTTCTGCAACTGTTTCATCTATTTTCCGATTCAACAATGGCGGATTCAATCTCAAAATCTTTCAACCCCAACAAGCATCTCAAAGAAGAGTAACTGGATTCCATCCTCTCTTGTTCTCATTTCACTGACACTACCGATGATTTTCAACTTCCACACCTCACTCTTTTACTTTGTCCTCTCTGTTGATCACCAGATTCGTGAGCAAGTTGAACGGATCTTCCATGCTCGAAATTCCCGTGATCTTATCAACGATTCCTGTATGTTTCCCCCAAATTTCTTGTTATATATATATATATATTTTTTTTTTTTTTTTTTTTTTATTTTTTTATTTCTGTGCAGTTTCTATATTTGCTCACTTCTTTTCCCTTCAATTTGATGTGAACATGATATAATTTGACTACAGGTTATTGTTCTTCTGCGACATTGCATCAGCTCTAATTCCTGGGCAGGTAATTTTTTTCTTCATTTTCTTCCAATTTTTGAGCTTTTTATATCATTTATGTTTTCATGATTTTAAGTAGCAATGTTGCATTGGAAATGGCATCATGGAATGAGAAATGTGTGTGGCCGTATTAATTTTTGGCAGCTGAAGCTCTGATTGAGCTCAAGATGACATTTTGGAATGAGCTATGATTGCATAATTTTATCAGCATAGTGTCATGAAACATGGGGAGAACTCGGAAAAAAATGGCCTATCCTAGACTCGGGCCAAAATTAGTCAAACACGACCAACTCGACAAAACTCAGTCAAACTTGGCCAACTAGTCAAACTAAATAAAAAAAGTCAACTTTAAAAAAATAACAAAAAATAATTTATATTTCTCCTTTTTATTATTCTTAATAGTTAATATTCAAATATTGTATGTTTGTTATTCTTAATAATTATTAATGTTTGTTTGGTAATTATCAATTTTACTCCTAACAAGTTTTGCCAAGCTCTCCCCAAGTTCTCGAAATTCCTTATTTTTCTGTTCGCCGAGTTCTCCCCATTTCTGAGTTGCATAACCTTGAGTATGCTGTAGCAATTTATGTCTAATATGGTCTAACTAAATACTATGTTGAGGTACTGCTGAATCTTTGTCAGTGTTAAATGTTTGTCAGAAAAGAGTAAGGAGACTATGTTTCTGTTCTAATGTTAATTGAAGTGTGCTTCTACTGCCACAGACCCCTCATTGAAGAAAAATGATGATGCCGTTGCTGGTTCTAGGAAATGGAGGGCTTACATTGCCACATTGACACTGGATTTTATATTCATTTTTCTCCCCACCATTTTGTTCTTCACTGTAAGTTCACTCTAGTTTGATCCGGAAATTATGCATGTATAAAGAAGTTTGATTTCAGACTCTTCTACTCAAATCTTTTCTGTACAGGTTATCAAATCTTGTTTTTCCATAGCTACTGTTGATTCTGGGCTCTAAACCATTTTAAAATTAGGCTTTCATTGATGGCAAAATTACATCATCTGTGACATATGGTGCCTAGTCATCTAAATTATTGTGAAATCTATTACGTGGTTTATAAATTTATACTCTTTGTTCCAAAGTAAGTGTCTTATTTACTAGGGAAAACTACATATAGCTACACCCAACTAAGGCCAAAAGACACATAACTATCCCCATCTTTCAAACTGGACACCTAGCTACACCTAAAGATTGAAAATGGACACTTAACCCCTACCGTTAGATTTTCTGTTAAAATTTTAAGTAAAAAGACAAAAATGCCCTTGGTCAGACTTTAAATTTTCAAATCATGCCATTTCTGAGTTTTGGTGTGTTTTTTCGATCAAGCTTCTCCACAACCACCGGTCGGAGACGATCGGAGAAGTCGGCCGGAGGTCGGAGACGAGGCCGGCGAGGAACACGGTGGTTGTGGAGAAGCTTGATAAAAAAAACACACCAAAACTCAGAAATGGCATGATTTGAAAATTTAAATTCTGACCTAGGGCATTTTCGTCCTTTTACTTAAAATTTTAACAGAAAATCTAATGGTAGGGGTTAAGTGTCCATTTTCAATCTCTGGGTGTAGTTAGGTGTCCAGTTTGAAAGATGGGGATAGGTATGTGTCTTTTAGCCTTAGTTGAGTGTAGCTATATGTAGTTTTCCCTATTTACTATTTAGTGAAGACTAAGGAGTATGGGGGTTAGTGGGTACCGTTTCTCTATATACAATTTTGGAAAGTAAGACACCTATTTTGCTGCATATTTGCAGTTTCAAAGTAACTTCCTTGAGTAATAAGAAATTATCGCTAATTACAGGTTCTAGCAGAATGGGCATACATAGGGATAGTTTTTCTGGCGACACTACTGATTTTATCTATTGCAGCTAAAAGGTAGAACTTGTAAGTCACATATTATGGTCATAATTTTAATATTTATCACTTTCTCTTGGAAGAACTGATTTAGGCGTGACATTCAGAATTCTATGAGGTGTTTGTTTGTAAATAAGTACATAATTGTCTTTGATCTATATACTAAGTTTGTAAATTACATCAAAACAGAAACGGTGCACCTTCACACTTGGAAGGAGGTCCTCTTACTTTTAGGGAAAGTATCACATCATACCGAGTGATTGTGGTATGTGGTCTTGTTAACTTCTATGTGGTACATACTTTTTAAATTACAGTATTTATTATGACAACAATCTCTTGCTTATAGTTTTTTCTTTCTTTTTATCTTATAATGATGGTTGCTGCAGATGGTCACGACATGCGTGAGTATTTTAGCTGTGGACTTTAGAATATTTCCTAGAAAATATGCTAAGACCGAGAGCTACGGAACTGGTTTGGTAAGATTTTTCAAGCTGTATCCAATACTTTTTTCTATTTTACTATTAGTATTTGAATAAGATTACTGCTCAGCGCATATTTACCTTGAAGTTCAACTCGAGTTCGAGTTGGTACTATTTAAGCATTTCCTTAACAATTTTAATTATGACGAAACCAATAGATAAATAAATCCAAAAAATACCATATTATGTTTGGACAGATAGTTGGTTATTTAGTACTCAGATATTATGATAGTCATCCATCCATGGTTATTTGTTTGTAATTTTGTATTTTTAAATAAGCACATTACTATTTAGCTTACTGGTTTGTGCTTGCAAGTAGCAACTGTGTTGTATCATATTATTTATTTTTACATGATGCTGTCTTAAAGGATGGAAGTATTCTCTTTATTTTTCTTTAAACCAATTTATCTAACTTTGTTTCAGATGGACCTCGGGGTTGGTTCGTTTATAATGTCAAATGCATTAATTTCACGCTAAGCACGGAATATCTTGTCAACGTAAGTTTTCATGCTTTATCCTCGTGTACATGCTAGCTTTGACTTCTTGGTATGTATATAAATGTGAGCCTTCTTTCTGGTCACAATAAATGTTGTCTTTTACCACAGTTTGATTTCCTCTTAGTTGGCGTACACTTACAGACAAGCTGTAGATATTCCCTCGTGATACAGTTAAAGTAACAAATTAAGCCTCACAAAAACATTCTGCTGCTAAAACCGTGCTTTGACATTATTGTGAGTTTGAAAGTGTATAGTAGGAAAAAAAAGTACATGAAGGAATTGGAAGTGAAGAATGCATGGATTACTGATTACACCAAATCACTGTTTGAGTACTAATCAGTAATTAGCAAAAAGCCAAGGTACAAACTGGAACAAGGAGGAAAAGAACAATGAACTTGGTAGGTTCTAGCAACCATTTAACATTGTGCTCATAAATAAATAACACACTAAATAAGTAATGAAGTAGGGAGTTTGGTGGTTTAGTTTTTCAGTTATTGGAGTTTGCACTACCAGTAGCTTAAGTTCACCTCCATCAACGAGTAACCTTTAACTCCTATGTGAAATAACAAAGTGTTTATTTGTTTGCTTTGCTCATTATCCTTTAGGAATTGGAAGAGTACACTTAAATCTGTATTTCCGTTGATCTTTCTAGGGTTCGGTCGCCTTGTTTCTACCACATCTGTAGACTACCAGGTAAAATATTTCACGCTTTCAATTGTTTGGTTGCAATGGTAGGAATTTGCATTAGTCAGTGTTATTTATATGATGCTTGCCAATTTATAATCAAAATGGGCTAGTTCCTATCTATTGTGGAATGATTCTAACGTGCAGCCATACAAATTTGATAAAGTTTGTCTACAACTAATGAGGTTTATACTCTCGTATCTATCCTAGTAGGTTCATGTGGGAGAGTATGGAGTACACTGGAATTTCTTTTTCACTCTCGCTGCTGTGTCAATCCTTACAAGTATAATTAATGTGCCCCCACATTATTCTGGGATTATCGGCGTGTTAGTACTTATAGGTATACCTCCAAGTATATTTCAACTTCTGGAAAAATAACTTATGTTGTTGCTAAGCTAGATGATGTTTTCATTACAGGATACCAAAGCTGGTTGGTGTGTGGATTAAACGTGTATTTGCTTTCTAATGAAAGAGGAACAGATTTAATCAGCCAAAACAAGGAGGGCATTTTTAGTATATTCGGTACCAACTTGTTTCAACCAGTCATTTCATTGTTGTCATAACTTGTTTATCTATGCAAAGTTGTTAGCCGATTCTAAATCTCAGGGTATTGGGGTATGTACCTTGTTAGCGTCCAGTTAGGCAGCTATCTTTTCTATGGAAGCCACCAGCCTGCTACTTTCAAAACCATTAAATGGGCAAGGATTAGAGTTGCGATTCTCTCACTTCTGTTCTGGTATATATTCTACGGAAAATGGCAAAAATCTGTTGTATACTGTCACACTTTTGCAAGAGGGTGTTGTGTACTATGTTAATGGCAAAAAAGTGCTCTGAATTTTGATTTTTTGTTCATAATATTTGTATTTGTATAAAAATGAAGAAATTGCTCATGAAATTAAGATTAAAATTTTTTTTTTTAAATAATTTTACTAAAAGATTTGATTATACAAATTTTAGTCAAAAGATATTTTTGAATATTTGTTTTAAAAAAATAATTCTAAATGTAAAGGGCGATTTTGTCATTTTTGTACAAATACACACATTTTGCACAAAAAAATCAAAGTTCACAACAGGTTTTCGCCATTAAAAAAGTACACAACACCCTCTTGGAGAAGTGTGATAATGTACAATAGTTTTTTGCAATTTTCCCGGTATCCCTACTTCACAATCTTAATACTGTGACCAATTTTTTCAACACAATTGAAAATTATCTATGTGATTTGGTTTATCAATACCTGGTGCAGGTCAGTAACTGTGGTTTTGGACAAATATGTTGAGAGAGTCTCCCGAAGAACACGGTAGGACACGGTTAACAGATCCATTTTTTCCAGTAAAATGTTGATAATAACTTGTTAGAACCTTATTTGCAGGGCAACTTGGCTTACATTACTTGGATATTGGGCCAACACCTACAGGTTTTTCTTCTGAATTCTATGCCATGCATATTCATTTTCTATACACAAAAGTCCCTGTCCGCAACAATTAAACGTCTATTTCGATTGTGAAATTAGTCATTGCTAGATAAATTATTACAAGTTTACAAATCATTTACTGAGTAAATGGCAGGAGTTAGCAATACTAATGGTTTGTGAGTATATTCCTGGAAATAAGACTTCAGCGCTTGAAGATTCCCTGAATCGGAATATGCTCGCTACATTTCTTCTGGTAAACAGTTTTGGCTTCTTGTTTTTACAATTATTCGGCCGAAAACAAAACAGTAAGTACCCGTGATTTGATTTGTTTGTCCAGGCAAATGTACTGACCGGGGCTGTTAATTTATCCATGGACACCTTGTCCGCCTCATCGTTCACGGCTCTGTCAATCTTGGTTGCCCATGCTTATGTCTTATTCATGACCATCGGATTCACAGACTTGTGTAAACTCAGGTTAAAGTTCTGGTAGACAATATTCAACCCGGGAATTGAGATTATATCATGTGATGTAAGGCCGATATGCTCATTTACATACAATCAGTTTTTACTGAGGGACAGAGCTGAATCTGATGATTTTGAGATTTTCACATGGATTTCTATATATGTAGAATCTGAAGGCATGTGAAAATGAGGTGGTAAAGAGAGGAGAAGGTGAAAATCTAACAGTAATTCAGACCAAGACATATATGAAGCATATTCATTATATTACATTTCACTGCATTATACTTTTATTTGTTTCAATTCACTGCGGAAAATTATTTAATGTTTATAATTCATATTCCGTTAAATTTAATACACAATATCCAAAATAATCCCTCGGTACTGATAAAAATTTAAAAAATAGACACGATGACATCACATAATCAAAATAAGATTGTAGACGATACAAAATCAAAATAGTCTGATTCCACAATCCAAGAGCTTAATTTCTAAGTTGCTCGATCTGGCTGTCCATCTTTGATACATCCATTGATCTTGAAGTTGTCATGTATGCCTTAAACATGATGAGTAATTCTTCAAATCGTTGACCCAAAGAATGTTCTCTCGAAATTATTTGTTTGGGCATCTCCAACCCTGTCTCAAAATATGTACATTTTTGCATATTTGGAGACTATTTTCTCTAATGCAGGAATCTAAATATGCATATTTGCTACACTGTAGCAATCTCCAAAAGTGAATAAATGGGTGTTGAGTGAAATGTTATTATTTTTTTATTTATGAGTGTAATAAATGGGTATCTAAATTTATGTTTATTTATGAGTGTAATTTATGTGTATTGTTTTTTTAAAAAAATTTATTAATCTATTTAATTGGATTGTAAATTGAATATATAAAAATTATTACATTATAACTTCATTTGTAATTTATTTTGCAAAATATACTTTTCATTAGAATTGACGACAAACAAGGATTTTAAATAAAAATTCGACAACAAACATAGATTTTCAATTACAATAATAAATAAACTAACACGATTATTTGTCTTATTCATTAAGAAGATCGAAATATTGACTAAAATTACCCGTTGGGACGAGTATACTAACTCGTAGAATTAATTGTGTTTTATTCGATGTGTTATTTTTAATATTTTATTATATAAAATTTTGATTGTTATAAGACATTTATTTTTAGTAAATTAATGTATATATTTAAATAATTTATTATAATCAGAATTATATAAATAAAATACGTAAAATTATTAAATAATAAAAGTAGTATTTGATGTGACAGATAGATATAATTTTGGAGATTGGGTTGGAGAGAAATAGAGACAGAGTAATAATTTTTGGATATATGGATATAACATTGGAGATGGCCTTACCTTCTCAAATTTAGATCGAGTCATGGGTGAATGCAGGGGAGAGCGTGAGCTGCGTCGAGGCCCTGGCCCAAAATCTTGAACTCAACCCGGAGAGAGTGGGTCAGAGGCATGCAATGCAATAAAAATTTCCGACTTGTTCGATTAGTCTGAACAGGTTAGCTGATTAACCCGACCTGGGCTGCCATAAACACAATCGGGCATCTTGTAATCTGGATTCAGGCCCATACAATTCAGCCCAAGTTCAAATACGGCCCACTGAAGCCTCGACCCGGCTCCATCTTCAGTATTTATATCAGAACCGGCCATGGTTTCTTGAAGAAAGCTTCACTCACACACAGCGAAGCTCGAAGAAGAAGAAGAAACAACATGGGGTCGTTTGAGGCGGTGATCACCCAGATACAGGGCCTGTCAAGCAGCGCCGGAGACGTATCAGTGCTCCACACCATCTTGAGACAAGCTGAGGACTCGCTCCGCGCCGGAGCGGCTCGGCTTGCTCCGTTTCTCGACCAGCTCGACCCCTCCAAGCACTCTCTCGGCTACCTCTACGTTCTGTAAGTCCCGATTCCATCGATTCCCAGCATTATTAGGGTTTCAGTATCACTGTGATCGAGTTTCTCTCAAAAATCTGGTTCGCAAACTCGTTGCTCTAGGTTTTTAGGGTTTTGGGGATTTTGGTATCGGTTGGGTTTGATGATTAGAGATTTGGGTGTTTATTGTGTATATCTCTAGGTTTTGGTGCTATCTTCAGTAATGATGTTATCGATTGTTGTTTTGTTGTGTAAGCTCTCATGTGGAGTGTAATGTGTGATTTCAAAGATGGTGGAAACGATTTGGAGATATGAAAAATCAGGAGCATAGTGATTGTTAATTAGTTGAAATGAGATGAGGGTTCTTTGCAAAAATGCTATTTGTTGATGGGTTTTTGTTTTCTTGTGCAATTTTGTTAGGTTATGCACTTTCTTAGTTGTTAATGTGACAGTGATTGAAGTGTTGTGCCTCCCAAAATTCTTGATGGTAAATATGTGTATATTTTCCTTGATTTTTCCAAGAGGTTGTTGAAGTAACTGAATAGTTATGCGTGGATTTTTATTCTATATATTACCTTCCATTGAGGTATAATTGGGTTTTGTTTATGGTAGGTATAATTAGTTTAGATGTCATGAGGGTTCTTTGCAAAAATGCTGTTTGTTGATGGGTTTTTGTTTTCTTGTGCAATTTTGTTAGTTTTTACTCTCTTAGTCGTTAATTTGATAGTGATTAAAGTGTTGTGCCACCAGAAATTCTTGATGGTAAATACATGTATGTTTTCCTTGCTTTTCATGTTAGGTTGTTGAAGTAACTAAATAGTTGTGCATGGATTTTTATTCTGTATATTACCTTCAATTGAGGTATAATTGTTCTTTCTTCATGGAAGATAATATTATGTCGATTCGGGTTTTACAGAGATGCTTGCACTTCCGGTCATATCCCAAAGGAGCAAGCCAGTACAATGGTTGCATCTATTGCCCAATTTATCAATTCTTGTGCTGCAGAGCAGATTCGTTTGGCGCCTGAAAAGTGTATTTTTCCTGAACTGTTATTTATTGAACTCAGTTTGTACCTCTGATAGACATACAATTGATGTCATTTTATCGAATTACAGTTACAGCCATATGTATGAGGTTGAAGGACAAAGTAATGCTGCTTGAAGCTCCTTTACGAGGTGTAGCTCCAATGCTGACGGCTATTCGGAAGCTCCAGACCTCAGAAAAGTTAACTGTTTTACATCCAGAATTTCTTCTTCTTTGTTTGTTGGCAAAGTGCTATAAGACCGGGTTTTCTCTGTTGGAGGAGGACATATTTGAGATTGACCAGCCAAGGGATCTTTATCTCTACTGTTATTATGGGTGAGTCAGTTTAGCTTTCTATTCATGGCATGTCAGAACTTTCTTTGAAGCTATTCTGTGTTAGTAAATTATTATTTTTGTTTCGATATAGATATAGATAGTATTCCATATAGATGCATGTTGTTTGTTGAGGAGTTTTAAGGACTAAAAAGTTCAATGTTTATAAGTGGGAAAAAATTAAAGGTACATGCAAGTAGAAAATCTAAACCCAACTTACAGGCAATCTTTTAGAAAGAGAGTTTGAGCATTTTCATGTATCCTGATATCAAAAGTTTGACATGACTGGTTGATATAATATTTGTCTGTACTTCTAATGACAATGGTTCTCACTTTTGGCAATGGTCATAGAGGGATGATATGCATAGGGCTAAAGCAGTTCCGCAAAGCATTGGAGCTTCTGCACAACGTATGTATTTACTATATTACTTACGCCCATGTGTATACTAAATTTTCCACAACACCTACAATAATAATTGTTGCTTATTTGCCGTATTAATTGGTCATTGCTGATTTTCCAGGTTGTCACTGCTCCAATGTCTACTTTGAATGCCATAGCAATTGAGGCTTACAAAAAATACATATTGGTTTCACTCATTCACCAGGGACAGGCATGCTATGTTCTTTCCCTTCTACTTTGTATTATAAGTGTTCGGTATTGGAAATTTATTCTTTAAATATGCATGGTTCAATCATTTCATAATTAGGAAATGAAGTACTGCTTCATACAAGTAATTATGTGGAAACTGGTGTTACATCCCACTTCGTTCATTTTGGATTAAGTTTTACGGGCTACTGATGTAAATTAATACACACATGTAATAAAAATAAAACTAACTTTTATAATCATTACCTTCTGGTCAGTTCATATTCATTTTAGATTGACTTTTTTCCGCAGCATATGTGCTGATTTTTATGGGTGGATAATAAAAGACAATAACTAACTGTGAATTGGAAGTCTGAGACAACCAAAATGAGAAGTATGGACTTTTAAAAGAGTAATGTTGAAAGAATGAGACTTGTATGACATATTGTTGTGTAATTTACATACATATATTCTTCCAGGAAAACTTATAATTTGGCTATTTAATGTCGTTTTTTTGTCATTTTCTTGGAGATTTGTCACATGATTTACATTCATTATATGACAGTTCTCCACGACCCTTCCTCGATACGCATCTTCTGTAGCACAGAGGAATCTGAGAAACTTTTGTCAGGTAATACTGAAACTGAATCATAACTCAGAATTTCTTCATTCTAATTATTTGCATTTAATCAAGAAAAAAAGGTTGCGGCCAGATTTTCTATGCTCCAATACATTTTTTTGAGGTGATCATAGATCACTGTCAGACGAGTTTAGTCATATTAGCCCTTAGTGATTACCTTACGTATTCTGATTCTTCACTTTTATAATGCTCCTTTCAGTTCTTAACGTTTATTTTCAATTTATTGATGATGTGTATTCATTCTAACTCGTTCTTCTCCCCCATTTCTCGCTTGGGAACAGGCCTATGTCGAATTGGCCAATAGTTATGGCACAGGGAAAATTGCAGAGTTGGAAACATGTGTCCAAACGAACAGGGAGAAATTTGAACGTGTAAGTTTGATGTGCTACGGTTGGATTTGATACTGTGGAATGTTCCCATCTCACCGTTTTTGATATTTTCCCAGGACAACAATCTTGGACTTGTTAAGCAGGTTGTGTCATCCATGTACAAGCGAAATATACAGAGATTGACCCAAACATACTTGACTCTCTCCCTCCAAGATATTGCTAACACAGTGCAATTAAATAGTGCCAAGGAGGCAGAAATGCATGTGCTTCAAATGGTATTTGAAACAACAGACCTGTACCATTAATTCTGCCTTAAAATTGTTATATTTACTAATTTGGCTATGGCTAATCCTAGATCGAAGATGGTGAGATATTTGCTTCCATCAACCAAAAGGATGGTATGGTTAGATTCCTTGAGGATCCTGAACAATATAAAACTTGTGAGATGATCGAGCATGTTGACTCATCAATTCAGAGGTATGCCTATTACTCTATGCATCAATATCGCACTGGTTAAACTTTATAGTTCCAGACTTTGTAGTTCGACAAAATATAAAAATGATGTTAATAAATTCATAGTTCTTATAATGTTATTTTTCTGTCTACCCTTTAGGATAATTATGCTCTCGAAGAAGCTGACATCAATTGATGAACAACTCTCATGCGATCCATTGTATCTGGCAAAGGTTAGTGGCCTTCGTCTGTACCTTAAACTATAGCTGCTCAACTTGATAGAACTATCAACAGTTATTTAGTGACCCTTAAATTATTCTCAGGTTGGGCGAGAGAGACAGAGATTCGACTTCGATGACTTTGATTCTGTTCCGCAGAAATTCAACATATGAAACAAAACCTGCCATCGTCATTTTTCAATCTGGTTCATTCGGCTCCTTATTGACCAGAGATGGGATTTTTTTACCCTTTTTGTCGTCAGCAGTATATGGGATTATTACTTCAAACCTATCTTAGGAGTTATGATTCTGTAATGAGTCGTTTGTTCAGCTTTTTACAAGGAACTGAAGATGCTTGAATGTGATATCTTAAAATAGTATAATTGCAATTTTGTAATGAAGCTGTATTGTGCATGAGGAATTTATTATGTTTAACTGAATGAGACAGAAGGTATTTTAAGCCAAGCTTTGAAGGTCATTAAGCAATATATTTTTATGGGTAAATATTTCTACGTACAAATTCGATTAAGATTATCTATATGTTTTTGATAAATACCCGTTGGTGGACATATGTCATTGTTGTTACTTAGGTCTTCTCAAAACTAATTTCATAGAATTAAAAAAAATTCAGAATCTCACATTACATGGAGGGTAACAAGTTCAAAGACCACAGAAATTGAATTTAGTACAAATGAGACAGAACAATGTTAGTGTTTTCTCTAAACTATATTAATGGAATTAAAAATAAATTTCCGAATCTCACAATGCAAGTTAAGACAAGTTCAAAGACAGAGTGAATTTAGTAGACAAATAAAAACAATTTTAATGTTCAAATGAGGAAATGAAGGGGAAAAAATCAAAATACACTCACATAACAACCTCAAACACAAATGGACTCACTAGCTGCTGCTGGTACAAGATGTACAAAGGGAATTTCCCAGAAGAAAAAGATCACACTAATTGAATTTTTGTTTTGACTATCAAGCAATCAAAATCTGTATAGAATGGAGTACAATATAACATATTGTATATATCAAACCTGTTTCCGCAATTCAAGCCAATTACTTGGTGATTCACTTACTGGCTTTGTCTTTACACACCAAATGCCATTCTTGGAGCACAGCTGCTTGGAGCGCCCGATGCTCAGCTTCCTCTGCAGTTACCTTAGACAGTGTCGTGGGCCCCTTTTTCTCATCTTCCTCCTCCTCCTCGTCTTTCTTTTTCTTCTTCTTCTCGCCATATAACCCCAAACTCTCCTCCTCTTCCTCTTCTTCTTCGTCATCATCAGATTCTGGACTTTTGGGTTTTGGTCTGGCCGCCTTTAACAAGGCTATCCTTTCCATTGAGATTCTTAGCCTCTCGGCAGCGGCCGACTTGACTTCATCTTCAGGCATGTACTCGACGCCTCCATCTGTAAGGTCGTCTAACCACCCTTGAAGATCTGATCCAATCTCCTTTGTTATTGACGCATCAGAAGCTCGGACCACAAACTTACAGATCATGGTAGTTGTCTCATCGCCAAGGTCAACATTTCTGCTCACTTCGCTTGCTCCAAAAACCATCAAGCCCAGAAAACCTCCATACCAAGTTTTCGCAGCATAACATAGCTGTTCAGGAACAGCTTGAAAATGTCAAACTTTGTAGAAAGATAAAGAAATGACACATTTATCCAATATGGCAAAGATGATATATACGCTATATTCCCCAGTCACTACAATTTCAACAGAACAAAAAAGTATATATATTCTCGAGTGTGAAATCTTAAAGGAATTTTGACAGTTTCAATACAAGAAATTTGTTACATTTAATAAAATCCTAGCGATTTTAGGAAAAAAAATGGTGCTTTCAATCAGGTCAGAGTTGGGGAACATTTGATAGGGCTAATAGACCATGGAACATAAATAAATATGATTAGAGTGAGAGACCAACAGTTCCAAAAATAGTAAAATAAAATAGATTGTACCTGAAATCCAGCCACTGTTCGGATGACGTGCGAACAGACACGGTGGAAGGGCTTGGAAGACAAGGATTTAAGTCCACTTAAAAAAGGAGAGGATCCATACTGTTGTGCAGCAGTAGCCATGAACCCACTTCCTTCATAAGTATACGTACCAGAGTACTCTACTATAGCCGGTAAACTTGGCCACAGACGGAAAAACTCAACTGGCGAGATTTTATGAGGCAAAAGAAGCTCCGTTAGAGGAATTTTGTATGGCTGACACCTCAAAATCACAGGTTCTCCTAGTTCTGGCCTCAAGCTTCTTTTCTGTTTCATGATTTGAGGATCCTCTTCAGCATAGTCACCTTCGTAATCTCCAGCTGCACCACTTCCGTAGAAGGGATAGTACAAGACTTGAACCCAAAGGGCACATCTCTCGAAATGTGAGACACCCACTGTCACACTAGAGAGCACGGGATCCTAAAAGCAAGATCATAAAGCCAAATGGATCACAAAATGTCATTTATAAAAAGTTCATCCATTTAATTTGATTGTAAGAGACGTGGAATTCCTGAAAGTTGCTATCATGGCCAGCTATAAATATTCACAAGACAGTATGTGGATGCATTGACAACCGTAATGATCTTAACTTTCAATAAAGCACCTAAATTGGTGATGATCGATTGATGATTAATAATTAACCAACAAAAGTAAGAAAAATATTCCAGAAATATTAAGATATGGTGCATGCACGGGCATGAAAGGATACCTGTGAAACAAGATTCCGTAGCTGCCGCACTGCTTGAGGTGAGCCATCCATAAAATGCAATGCACCCGATAATCCTACTCTGATGTCTACTCGGTTTAGTTCAAGTTCTGTCAAATTTAAAACCTGCAATAAATTTATCAGTTGGGTATGAGAATGTCAACAACAAATGGTAATCCAACTTTTGTAAACTACCACGTAAACATGAACAAGGAAATTTTAAGATCAATATAAAATTTAACTACTACCCCGAGGTTACTCTTCTTTTACTGTCCCTCAATCCCAGATAAAACTACCAACCCTAAAGCATTACAATTTGGTTGACCTTTCTAGGGACAATAGTAGATTGTACATAAAAAGCATGCAAGGCAACCCTAAGTTTCAAATGATATTTATACAATTGAACATTAAATAGTAGAAAACTCACAATCAGAAACAAGAAAAAACATCTAAAATAGTTAGAAATAGAAAGAACTTTGACCTTTAAATGCAGAGTGACCCTTCCATCACCTGAGTCTGCCAAATGATATGCTTCCACATAGCAGGGATCACTGCTTCCAGTCAAAGTATAAGCAGTTGGAGGGACCTTGAGTAGAGTTGAGTCGATTCCTTTAGTCAGTAAAAGGGTAAGTTCGCTAGGTTCTGGCCTCCAGAGCTCTAAAATAGCCTTGTGAACCAATTCTTCCAACTTTCTGTCCTGAGCTGCAGATGCTTCATAAAATTGAACGGTTAGTTTGTGGTGACTGAATGGGTAATCTCCTCTGGCTTCACTTACACCAGCCCACCTGAAAGTGACAGATTCATAGCAGCTTTGTAGATTAGAATGTGGGTAAATTATTTATTTACAAAGGAAAAGCAAGGCCTAAAGTATTTTCATCTCAAACATCAAAACTAATTTAGACAGGAGAAATAAGCTATATAAACTTTTTATAAACAAAACTATGTGGTTCAAGAACTACACAGATGTATCAAGATCCACAGCCTCATTTTTATTTGAAAAAATTGGGGCTGATGAGTGGAAATTGATTGGGGATGGGCACTGAGTGACAGTCAAACCAATCAGATCGGCTCTTATAACACTGCAAAAAACATGATTTTAAAGGTACTGACTTTGTTTCTGAAATGCTGAGACTAACGAAATGTATACTTTATACTTCTCCATTGACAGTCCACATGAACGGCTTTGACCAACCCGCATAAACATACACATACAAATGCAGGTTATTTCAGTCAGTATGCCACAACATCTCAATTTAAAGTAAGAGTAAAAACAAATCAAGGTTTGAATATCTAGGAAAGAATAAGAGAGACACTAAATTTACTTTCTTTACACAAAATGGCTGTCCACTATTCTTATCCTGCCCTCCACACACTATAATTAGCATGTATAAGAGAGAAGATTCTGCAGGGGATTCAGACTAGCATTTAGATCTAGATATGGAAAAGAACCGAATTGTTTGGCTGGTAACGACTATGTTAATGTGAAGCCACCCTATCAGCATAAAGGCGTAGCAGATTCTGATGTGTACATATAAGCATAGGGGACAAGCCAAGACCATTTCCTATAGATTAAATCACAAGTTCCTCCATTCACATTTACACATTTAGAAGAAGATCTGAGCACCCAACCTGTTTTCTGGATGATTAGTGGCATATTTAATCCTCTGCAGTATCAACTTGCACTGGTGCTTATTGACAGAATCAGCCAAAGGACTGCTTCTAAACTCTTCGAGCTCTTTAGTCAGTAACTGGCTAGCCCTAAGGTAACGTGATCCCAATCGCTGAGCACACAAAAGAACTGCCTGAACATCTTGCGGCCTATTTGATGTATTTGCGGATGCATCCATGTTGAACAAAACCTTGTGCATATTTGATATAATGATATTAAGTGGATCCTGAGGATCATCAGCTAGAAGAGGATCCAAACCTTCCAGATCTATGTGTTCTGACACAGCCCAGACTACACGAGCACAAATTCTTGGCGTGTTCACCTATCCAAGAGAGCAAAAAGAAGTTCAAACCGCCATCACAATAAAAATTACCATCGCCATTTGATGTAAGAATACATCCATATACATCTACAGAAAGGGCGACCTACAACTTCCAAGAAAAAAGAGTGAAATATGAACTAGAAGAACTCTCAACTAGTAGTTCATGGGTGCCATCGCCAAAGTTGTATTATACGATGAACAAAATTATTCAGCAATGCACTGCTTATGCCTTTATCCATAATAACAGTAGCACATGCTTAACACATACTACATGCAGGTTCCCACTAAAGCAGATGAACTTGTACAGCAAATAGACAAAACTGACATAACTCTAAACGCAAAAGTCATCTTTTCATGAACAGAATAAGGGCTGTTGGAAATATATTAAAGTAAGAAACTTTATGATGGGCTAAACAAGTATCGTCTTTGGTATTAAACTCAACATACCTCAAGCAGATCTTTCACAAGTTCACGTTGCAAGTTTTGCAACCTTGTTTCGTTAAAGATTTGATCTTGTGATGCTCCATCTTTAACTCTCTTCACACCTCCCCTGGTATCATAGATATGACATAGCCTGACAAGCAACTTCAAATAGCAATCAATTGCGTAGGTCCGGCCATCGCAATCCCATTTCACACAAGGCTTACAAACTTCAACCACCTCCAAGGCTGGCTCCGTCCAATTTAATGCGCCATAGCCAGTTCCATATGCCAATGCTCCAAGGACCCTACTCTCCTTGCCAGAATTCTTTTGTTCGGGCAAAGGTAGAGACAGCTGAAAGCAACTCTCCACTAGTGTTGCTACCAACTCCTCTCTGAACAAGCTTTTACTTGTTACACTGTTAAGATCATCTCTAATTCTAGCATCCTCAAAAAGTGAAGCAATATCAGTTCCAGGAACCGGTTTTTGACCCCTTCGAACGCTTTCCTTTGCAAAAAGGTCAACACAAAGAGCTGTTCGGCAAATACAGGCCAAGGCATGCATACGATCTGATTCCGCCCTTAAGTTTCTCACCATAAGAAGCAGCCTCTTGAACAGAGAAACCTTCACGAAAAATGTTCAGATCACAATGCCAATAAATGCACATTCCCATTAGTGGCAAGAAATAGATACAGTTTTCAAAATCAGTGACAACCAAGATATGCAAAAACATTATTTCCTCTCTTCAGCAATATTTTTTCAAAACCTCAATGGAAGAAAGTAAACCAATGCAATTGCAAGCTATGGATAACAAAATGACATAACCATGTTCCAGTTATCTAGTTACATGCCCAAAAGCATAAATAAAAAATGCAACTTTCCTAGCTTACTTTAACCCAATATAACTATTCAATGAACTAGCATTCTAATCCCAATCTGAAAAACATACTGGTTCATCCACTAAATTTTATTTCCCCAAAAGTGAAGTGATTGATTTAAATGTGAAGCACGCATACAATTCGCCCATCTCATTATCCACTAAAACCAACACCCCTATTCCATTATTCAAGGAATATCCACAAGGCACAAGCTGCTCTCATGTTTACAGAAACATTAGCATTTAACGTTATGGTAGGTAGCTGTTCACCATACATGACTACCCAGTTAAGGAAATGAAACAAGCAGAAAAAGGAGAGAATGCAAACCTGCATTTGAAGATCGAGGAGGTGCAGATTAGTAACTACAGCCCTAACAATACTTTCTCTAGCAGAAGAAAACTCTTGCCTATCCCAAAGAGTGAGAATCGCAATAATAGACTGAGCAGCCCACTCGGGCTTCCCTCCAGGCACATCAGCCAAGTACAACATATTGATCCCCACCTCATAAATCAAAGCCGGGTCCAGCGACGAGGACAAAAACGGCGCCAAATGCGACACCACATCCGAAACTCCCACAAACCTCTCAGCATTCCCCGAATCCATCAAGCTCCCATTCGCCCCGCCACGGGAAGAAGCTTTCGAAAGCTTCCGAATAACCTCCAGAGCGCCCGAAGCCACAGTCTTGACCGCGTAAGCCAGCGGGAAAACCGTGGCCCTGAAGCTCTCCACGGGCAGAACCATCGACCTGGCCATCAGAGCGATCCTCTTCCTCCACATGAATTCCACCATGGAGGACACCCAATTGGACCGGATCGCCACAGAATTCTCACTATCCACGAGCTTGTCCCCGGCCAGCCTGCTCATCCTCTTCGAATCGAGCTCGTGGAAGAGCCTCCCGACGGACTCGAAGGCGACCTTGGCGACGTTATCGGACCGGTCGAGCATGTTCCCGCCGATCCGGACCCACCAGTGCGACACCTTGTCGAGCAAGTTCACATTGGCCTCGCAGAGAGTGACGAGATCGTCGCGAGCAAGGATGCAACCTAGGGTTTCGGTGATGGAGTAGCGGAGGTTGTGGCTTTGGGAGTCGAAGCAAGCGGAGATCTCGGAATTGGAGTCGGCGATGAGCTTGGCGAGGGCGTGGGAGGGGAGGGCGGCGAGGGAGGAGACGGCGGCGGCGGAGACGTCGGGGTCGGGGAAGCGGAGGTCGGAGCGGATGCCGGAGACGACGGTGTCCCAGAGATCGGCGGTGAGGCGGGTGGAGCGGATCAGGTCGAAGGCGAGCTTCTTGCAGACGGCGGAGGCGGGGGCGGCGACGATCTCCTCCACGGCGGACCTGGCGATCACCGACGTGTCGAGGCCGGCGGCGGACTGCTGGAGGGCGAGGAGGAGGGCGTAGGTCTGCCGGAGGGCGTCGTTGGAGCGCAGGTCCGCTTGGATCTGAGCCCACAGAATGTCCATTTTCACACCACTACAAGATCAGGTGCTCACAATGTTCGGGCTCTCTGGATCGTCGTCGTCGTCTTCGAGATTCGAGGCCTGGTTAGGGTTTCTGATTGCAGGACATTGAGAAATGATTGGAGTTTGAGTTCAATGCCGGAGCAGGATTGTTAATTTTTCTTGTAATCAAGTTGAAAGTTTTTGGGCAGATCGGATCGGACAGTGACTGGACTGCACGCGCTGCAACGCGCGTGGGGTTGAAAAAACGCCGGTTTTAGGCTTGAAGCATTTGGGCTTTTTGTTCTGGGCCGTGTCTACAAGTGTTCTACGTTAACAAGCCCAATGCCATCATCTAGTTCTTCAAACCAACGGGAAAGAATCAGCAGAAAATCATACCTTCAAATAAGTATCAAAGGACCAATCTCAACCACACGATTATATGACCAACGGTGAAGATGAACGCGGTGGCATTGAGGCATAAATAAGTCGAAGTTGTAATTTCTTTTCGTCATTTAACATATACATAGGGGTATATTTGTATTTTTGCTCCTCAAGCTTGCCTCCTTCCCTCACGCATCTCTTCTCCTCCGTCCGCGACATCAACCTCCTCTCCCAGCTCTCCTCACTCAAACACGTCGAGCATATCGGCCATCCGACTCTCGGTCTCCTTCGTCCGTCGGGCGGAGCCGATCTCTCAGCCTTCGGGATCGTCGTCGATGTCCTCGAATGATCCTTTCGTGAGCGAGCTCGTAGCGTCAGGTCGGGGAGAGAATCGGGGCTGAAGCCAGTCATGACGGTGTGGGAGAGGTTGAAGGAGATGGAGAGGGCCTGCTCGACGAAGCCAGACATGGAGGGGACGGGGCCGGACCGAATACTTGGCGCTGGACCGCCTCTCCGTTCTGAATCTGAAAGCCTTTCATATAACTGAAAACCTGCAAGCCTTTCATATAACTGAAAACATGTCCCATATAACTGAAAACCGGCAAGCCTTTCATATAACTGAAAATCTGTCCAAACAATGAAGAACTACATTCGAACAGGTTTTCTGAGGTACATTTTATGAAATTCAAATGTATCAACTCAAACAATTCAGATAAAGGTTTTTCCAAAATATGAAAACCTTTCATATTTTGTAACTGAAAACCTGAACGAGTTTCATATAACTGAAAACCCTCGTTACACTAGGGGACCCCTCGTCACACCACTTCCCTGACAGGTATTAGTGTTTTTCTATATAAAAATACTCGAAACCCTCGTTACACCAGGGGACCCCTTGTTACACCACTCCCCAGACGGATATTAGTGTTTTCCTATAGAAAAAAACCCGAAGCCCTCGTTACACTAGGGGAACCCTCGTTACACCACTCTCCCTATGGGTATTAGTGTTTTCCTATAGAAAAATAAATGAAACTCTCGTTACACTAGGGGACCCCACGTCACACCTTTCCATTTCATGAATTGTGTCTCAGAAAACCTGTTCGAACGTAGTTCTTCATTTTTTGACAGGTTTTTCAGTTATATGAAAGGTTTTAGGTTTTCAGTTACAAAATATGAAAAGTTTTCATATTTTGGAAAAACCTTGATCTGAATATTTTATGAGTTGATACATTTGAATTTCATGAAATGTGTCTTAGAAAACCTGTTTGAATGTAATTCTTCATTATTTGGACATATTTTCAGTTATATGAAAGACTTGCAAGTTTTCAGTTATATGAGAGGCTTTCAGGTTTTCAGTTATATGAAAAGCTTTCAGAATTTCATTATTTCCAACTTCTCATATGAAATTTGTG
This sequence comes from Geranium rotundifolium, assembly GCA_963920655.1. Lineage (NCBI taxonomy): Eukaryota > Viridiplantae > Streptophyta > Magnoliopsida > Geraniales > Geraniaceae > Geranium > Geranium rotundifolium. The sequence continues at coordinate 25,142,386 of OY987321.1, forward strand.
GATCCAGATCTGGACACTCCTTCGAGGCGTTCCAGCGCCAGGTGTTCGGTTCGACCCCGTTTCCTCCATGTCCGGCTTCGTCGAGTAGGCTCTCTCTATCTCCCCCAACCTCTCCCACACCGAATCGATGTCGCCGTACCCGAGCCTCCGGACGAATCTGAGGTCGGAGAGGGAGGGGCGCGAGGATGGGGAGGCGGATCGCAGCCGTTGGATTACGGACCGGCGGGGATCAGATGGCGGCGCGTGGGGCTTGGTTGTGGTGAAGGAGCCGTGTACGGAGGAGGACGTGGGGGTGAGTGTGGCGGAGCTGGACACGGTGGAGTTGAAGCTCAGGCACAATCGTGTGGAAGGGATGAGAGAAATGGTAGATGTGATTTATGAGGCACAATTACTAGTTTACCCTTTATGAGGTTTATTGAATTATTTTTTAGCTGAAATTGGTTAATATTAATAGCCGTTGCTGACATTGCATCTAACGGATGATGGAGGTCCCTTTTTACCTATTTAAAACATAGGTTCTAACTGCATCCTCAAACCATCCTTTCTAAAATTATTTTGCTTTTCCTTTCTAATCCTACCGGGGTATGAAAATATATTCTTGGTTTTTGTACCGGGATTGACATGATATACATTTTGAACGGATAAATAGTGTGTCGTGAAGAAAAATTGAAAAGACAGTTGTAAAATGACACAACCGAAATTTTAATATGGAAATTTCTGGTGGATATGTTATTTTGTATTATACAAATTGTGCGGATAGATAGTTCTGTAAATAATGCTCAACATATTTATGTACTGAAAATACATTTCTGGCAAATGACTGAAACACTATGGAGACATACAATATGTGATTTATGATATGATCAGAGCTTAGAAGAAGACTCCGACAAAATGAGTGACCTCAACTCCCTCCTCAATATTTTGCCAGCAGGACTTTTTGGTATGGAGTTTACAAATGCCACTCTCCTTATCTTCTTGTATGGAGCAACCTGGGATAGGATCAATGACATATCACACAACTTGAAAAGCACTCTAACTTATATGTACTCCAAAACATCCTTAAACTAACAGGTGAAGCCCTTGTAGACTTGTAGTACATATAAAAGCAGTGTTTTAAAAAATTCGATTAATCCCTTAGTTCGAATTATTTTCGTTTGATCTTAATTAATCTCTAAAAAACTCTCTGTCCAATTATCGCATAACAATTTTTAGAACATTGTACATATGTATCAAGCAGTGACAAGATTAGTGAAACTGAGTCGTATACATTTGGGGTTTATTCAAGACGTTAGGCACCGAGAGCCTACAAACAGAGGCTCAAATTGAGCTCCTCTTGTACCATATAAAAACTAGGTTATATATATATATATCACGCCCACGGTTATTTAATTAGTCGGTTTTGACTCTTCCCCTCGTAGACAATATTTTAATTTCAGTTATCTTCACGTGGGGTTAACATTTCTCTATCATGCTTGTGCAGGTTGGGCTTATTTTCCTTCACGACCGACTCTACGCATGAGCCTCTGCTCAAACAATATTCAAATCATCATTACGTACCTGCTTTGCAACAAACTCCATTATTTCTGCAGGCTCGAGGTTGCTCTGAGGCCGTCTCACGATGAAAGCCATTGGTATCTGGCCAGCTTCTTCATCAGGGTACCTGCCAAATTTATCAGTTTCCATATCATGTGTTAATCTTTCGGCTTGACAATAAAAAACCGAGCTGGTTCACAAAATGCACATATATATCTGATCCAAATTAACAAAGATTTTGTGCAGTCACGAACGGAATCACTGCAGCGTCAACGATTTGAGGATGGGACTGAAGGAGTTGCTCCAGTTCAGCAGGAGCAACCTGCATTCAATAGAAAACATTACCATCTATAAGTGATCTGATATATATTTGATTCTGTAGAAACTATATGTGTATTGATGTTGTGACCTGATAACCCTTGTACTTGATTAGCTCCTTGAGCCTATCTACAATAAAAATGTACCCTTGTTCATCAAAGTAAACAAGGTCCCCAGTTCTCAACCACCCATCTGATACTAATGTTGCGCGAGTCGCTTCTTCATCGCCAATGTAACCTGCAGAGCCATCCATATTTTTACTGTAATTGATCCTTCAACCGTCAGCTTAAGTTTTTACTTCACATATCTTTGTCTCAAACAACAGCAACAACAAACCTTTCATTACTGAAGCTCCTCTGAGCCATAGCTCCCCTTGTTTGCATGGAGGCAGTGCTTCGTATGTGTCCGGATTCACTACTTTGGCTTCAAAGTTGACGGAGAGCCTTCCTGCCGATCCCCAATGCGCCATTTCTTCAGGGCCGAGTAACCTGAATACTGTCCCGGCCGTTTCAGTAGTTCCATAACCCTATTTGGATCATTCCATTGACCAGCAGTGAGGATACACATTGAAAAACAAACTAAGACTCACAATGTTTTAACTCAATCAGGCTATGCAACCAAGATCTCATATTTTTATTGAAGGGTATCATGGAGCCGCTCAAACTCGATTAATCTAAATAGGCATGCCTAAGAATTATCAAATCGACCCGATCCCAACCGAATCCGAAAGAACTAAACCAATTCGGTTATTAACAAAAACGAAACTCCGCTAGTTTGTTTCCGGGTTATAAAATTAGAATTGAAAATAGCGGAATAAAACCGTAAACCAATTGATTTGAGTATGTAGATCATTTTAAATCATCGATTTTAGTTTATTGTGCCTAAAAATATTGGGCCTACAGAGAAAGTGAACTAATAAGTGAAAATATGCCCAAAATATGAGAAATTCAAGAAATTTGATTCAAAGAAAATCAAACTGAATAAAAGTTAGTCGGTTCAAAATCGACCCGGGGCAAACTAGTTTCGACTTTTAATTTCTTATAACCGAATTTATTGGTCAGGTTTAAACCGGTTTGGTTCAAAACCGAACCATAGGCAACCCTACATTAAATATTCAGTTAAATATTCCGTTTAAACTTATTATATCGAACTAGAGTCAAATTTGATCCTAAAATTGTACTCGTTTAATAAATGAGCCGGACTTGAATTTGACACTGGTCCTGAATCCAGATCCAAGAATAGAGCCGAACTGTAATTGAAATATCAAAAACCATGGATGGTGGTTCGATTTTGATTTTAATTTTAAACGAATCGTTCAATTCAGGTTGGTTTCGATTCTTACATAGGGATGTCAACAGGGTTGGTTTGGGGCGGACAATCCCCGTTCCCGTTAAAATCGGATTGGAGATTTCTTGTTGGATTCGGGGATTCCCTATTTTTCGTTTCCGACTCAAAAAAATGTTAAAATATATTTGTTTTTTTAATACAATTTTATTAGAAAAAATTATTTTAATTAAATATATACTTTGCATTTTGATTTTTTTATTAAACATGTATTATAAAATATTATTTAAAAAAATATATATTACTTTTATAAATATGCATTTTTAATTTAAAATATATATATTTCTAATAAATCAGGACGGAGCGGGGCGGGAATACTTCACCCTGTTTTCATTCGAATTCAGGATCTCGTTCGGGACAGAGAATATTGTCATCTCTATTATGACAAGGTAAAAACTACAGTTAACCTATTTGAAACCAAATTGAAGAATATGCTTATTTATCTTTTAGTTGTATCTCGTACACACATTTTTGTAGTAATTAAATCTTAACATTTTAACATTGAGTTTCTCTAACCATTTACTAATCTTGTAACCAAAAATTTAAAGTTTTATCACTCAATTTCTAATTCGGCTCATAAATCTAAACGGTCCCAACCGGGTGAAATTGTGGAACCGAGCCGAAAAACCAGAAGTAGAACCGAAACCATTTCTCACGTGATGGAGTTGGAGTATGTTCTCTTAAATCACGAGCCATCCCGTTCTGAAACAGTGGTCACCCCTAAATCGACATGTCACTGACAACAACAATGAACCAACAAACAAACCTGAGTCAACTGTACAGTGGGAAACCTGGCCGTGAACGCCGCGATCGCCTCCCTCCCGAGCGCCGCTCCGCCGCAGGCCACGCTCCCCAGGGACCCCAGATCGCACCCTCCCTCCACACCCAGCCTCGTCATCGCCGCCACGACCGGCGGAGCCACCGCAATCTGGGTCACCCTATACTCCCCAACCGCCCTCAACACCTTCCCCAAATCAAACCTCCCCTCCATCACCACCACCGCCTCCCCCAGCGCCACCGCCTTCAGGCAACAGAAGAACCCAAACACGTGAAAGTACGGCACCGTGTACAGCACCACCGCCGGACCCTCCCGCTCCGCGTGGTACCCGGCCACGACCGCCGCCAGGTTCCGGTGGCTCAGCGCCACCCCCTTCACCCTCCCCGTCGTCCCCGACGAGTACATAACCGCCGCCAGATCCGACTGACCCACAACCGCCCCGTCCCCGTTCCCGACCCGCCCCGGACCCGCCGCCATCATCGAATCGAACTCCGGCGAGTCGAGGAGGACGATCTTCCCGCGGCGGAGGGTCCGGGTCTCGATCTTGGAAGCGGTCGCCGACGTGGCGAACGCGATCGCCGGGTCGGAGATCCGGACGAGCCGGGCGATCTCGGGCGCGGTGCTCGCCGGGTTCGCCGGAGAGACGGCGACGCCGATCGAGAGGAGCGAGAAGTAGAGGATCGGGACGCGGACCGAGTTCGGGGAGAGGACGAAGGCGACGTCACCTTTTTTGAGCCTGGTCACGGATCGGAGGTGATCGGAGAGGTTGGCGACGAGCCGAGCGAACTCGGGGTAGGAGACTCGCCGGCCGGTGGCCGAGTCGATGAGCGCGGTCGAGTCGGGCCGCGGCGAGCTGAGCTGGAGCGAGAGGGCGTAGGAGGAGACGGAGAGGGCGGCGGTTTCCGGCGGGAGGTCGACCGGAGCGCGGAGGCTCTGAAAGGTTCCGGTGGACGGGTTGTAACCGTTTTTTGGGTCCATTTTTGGTTTGGCCAGTGGTGCGTGATGAGACTGAGCATTTTCATAAACTTTTGTAGGCGAGAATGTCGATGCAAGTGCCTACACAACAATATAATAATAAGGCCACTGATTTTATTTTTTTGTTCATATTTGTTCTGATGGATACGAGGACAGGACACTATGGGACAGGAGGAGAATAATTATTGTTACATATGATAGAACAAAAGTTAATTATATACTATGTTATTTGGATGTGGATTGATATGAATTTTTGAGCTTCCCTTATTTGCCCCCTGAATATTATTTCTGATTTTGTATTTGCTTATTTTATTTTTTTTGTAATTTATTACTTGTTAAACTCTAAAACAAGTATAATAAAGTGTCCTTTTCTCTTTATTAATTACATGTAATTATACAATGACTCCATTTCCCACTTCTTGTTTCAGCCTTCACAGTGTCAGCCCTAAAGTGGGCACTTCCTTCACACGATTAATGTGACCAGTCTTATATTGGGTTGGAGATGAAAATTTTGCAAACATGTGTAAATTTTGTCACTGCAAGGCTTTTATAGGCGTTTTGGTTACTTGAGAGTTGATAGAACATGTATTTACAACACTTGAATAAACGGTTTGATTTTTTGTGTTCATGTTAGCTTGCTCATCGATTACCTTTCGCCAACATTTCTAACTTATATGGCATCCTCGTGCCTAGCTGCCTCATTGACATCACCTTTTTCATCTCAATTATGCTGGTTTTTACAATACAGTATGATTACAAAAATTTGAACTTGACGCAATTGGCCAGATCGGAAAAATAAAACCCAAAAAATATTGGGTTTGAGTTTTTTGAGTGGGTGCGAGGCGACGAATACCCAACCCTAACCCGAAATCATTTAAAAATAATAATTAAATCATATATTATAATATTATATTTTACACGATTATAGGTATACTTCTGACTTAATATTCATCACTATTCAATTTTTTTTTCACATTATTTTTTGTTAAAAAATCATTTCGCCTAATCACGAAAATCAATTTGAAAATCACTTTTTGTTATTTTTATTTTGTAATATAAAAAATTTCCGGGTCGACATTCGGATTTTTGGAAATCTATGCACCTGTGGAGGTTTTGATCGGGTCACGCACTCAGAATCTTCTACAAATCGGTCATTTATTGAAAGTGAGCTAGTAAGGTGCGCATTTGACGAAACCCGACCCGTTGTCATTCTTATCGAGTTGATCGATGAAACCAATAAATCCGTTGGGTGTGATTGAACCGATCCCTTTGGCGATTTCAATTTCGGCTCACTTTCTCTCTTAACCGAATGGTTCAATTCGGTTCAACATTCAAGGGTGGACCAACAAACCATGTTATGACTTCAAAACCCATAGTCCACTAAAAAAAGTTCCGCCACTAATGGGCCCAAGCCCATCACAGCATAGAAGCCCAAACAAAAACTCGTGGCTTGTATCGTCCTCCCGAAAGTCCCGTTCCTATTTTCATCATCACAAACACAATTCACAACTAAAACAAAAGTGATTAGTTAATTTCATAATTTGTCTTCGGTTTGGATCTTCGAGTCTGAGCTGCCTCAGCTCTCGCTGTGTTCGTCTTTGACCTCCGATCGAGCTCTGGTCCTCAACCCCAATCGCACAGCACAGTGAGTCTCTTCTCCGATCTGCTCTGTTAACAATCCTAGGGTTTCGTCTGATTTGTGCCTCTGAATCACTCTAATTTTATTTCTCGTCATTTTCGCTTGCTGGATTCGTATCGGTACTGGACAAGATGTTTCATGTAGGTGGAAATGAAACTTTTAGTAGCTGTTTGTGATGTTGAGATGATGATTTTAGCCGGATTGAATGTTGGGTGTGGGATGGTGGAGTGTTGTTTCTGGTTGCTCGAAATGTGTTATTGGACATTTATTTGGGTATTGTTGTAGGATTTTGGGTCCGGAGATGAACTGGGGATGGATGATTTTGTGCAGAGTGATGTGAGAAAGGAGAACAGTAAATTGTAGATTTTCCGTTGTATACTTGATTGAATGCTGTTTTATATTGCCGAATTTATGTTTTGATATTCTGCAATGAAGAATTATAGATAGAGAATGAATGATTGGAATTTAGTTAAACAATGGGGACAAATCGTGGTTTTGACATTTATGAATCATATACTGTGTAATCGTTTCTTCTTCTTGTGTTTTCCCGATTTGGTTGATTGACACAATATCTGTTAAAAGGGTAAATATGATAAATAAACAAACAGTTTAGTATTAATTGTGAAATTTATGACATTCGTTTATCTTGTTTAAATGATTGGCAGAAAAAAGTGACTGAAATGGCTGGAGGAGTTATCCACCAGCTTCTGAGGAGGAAACTTCAGTCATACTCTTCGGTAGGAACTGTTTTTCCATTTTTTCTTTTTCCCGTGATCATTTATTTGTGGGAGCTTGGCTATCTAAACTTAAGGACCAAAGCAAGTGAAAGAAAAGTTCATGCAAAGGATTTTCTTACATCAGGCCGTGCCCATCAGGAAATCACTTTCTTATTTGCTAAATTATCATGTTCTAGTTGCTGAGTATAATCCAATTAAAGGATAAAGTGTGCTCTTTGTACTTCCATCCGTTTTTGATATTAACACGATTGTCAATAAATTAATAATAAAGCTACAAGCCTACATCAGTAGCGTATTGTGACTACTTCGTTAGAGTTGGAAAATTGCTAAAGGACACGATGTACTATGTTATTTTACAGGCTGCGGGTTCAAGGTCCCTAAGAGCAGCTGCACTCCTTGGAGCTGGAGTCACTGGGCTTCTAAGCTTCACAACGATAGCATCTGCGGACGAGGCTGAACATGGCTTGGAGTGTCCAAGCTATCCCTGGCCTCATGAAGGCATTCTCAGCTCATATGATCATGCTTCGTGAGTTATTTCAATTGCATATTTTATATTCTCTCTCGTTGTGTTAGAAATTGGGTTCAAGAGAATAATTCATAGTCTTTATAAGTGAACTCCTGAAAATTATCTCCTAAGTATCTTCTTTTCAGTTCATTTGAATCCTAGAGGCCAATTTTATCTTTCTTGCAATCTCTGACAATGTCAATTCTTTTGGTTTTCTCTCCCTTGTTATTTGTTAACAACACCATTATTATTAACTAGTTTTGACTTCAGTTTCTGGAAGGAGACATTGAACTGTAATACACCATTTCAAAAACAACTCCTTTGTTTTGTTGGTAAAAAGTTGGAGTTGTATTACACCATTACTATGGTCATCCATTGTATGGTTTGTTAATGTAAAGTATATGAACTGTTAAGATATGTTTTAATAGGAAATGACATGTTATTGTTACATTTATGGGAGAATGTATAGTGTACCAACTGGAATGGAGTTAACATTTCATTCATACATAATATTGGAAAGATTGAAATATAGTCATTGCAATTTAAATTTAGTCCTTCATATTAAAACTTCATAGCCTAACTTCTTATTGGAGCATTGTTGTCTATTGGTATTTGAAGTAAAGTGCAGTTGTACGGTTTAATGACATAATTTGTTGCTGTCTATTTTGCATGAGCAGGATTCGTCGCGGTCACCAAGTTTACCAACAAGTGTGTGCATCCTGCCATTCTATGTCTCTAATATCATACCGTGATTTGGTTGGCGTTGCATATACAGAAGAAGAGACAAAAGCTATGGCAGCTGAGATTGAGGTGGTTGATGGGCCTAATGATGAGGGTGAGATGTTTAGCCGGCCAGGAAAACTTAGTGATCGTTTTCCTCAACCATATGGGAATGAACAAGCAGCTAGGTTTGCTAATGGAGGGGCCTATCCCCCAGATTTGAGTCTCATCACCAAGGTAATTGATTTTTTTTTCTGGTTAAATTTTTTTCCCTGTCAAATTTATTGATAAATTCATGCAATATCACACTCTTCGTTTCTTCCAGGCTCGCCATAATGGTCAGAACTATGTTTTTGCCCTTTTGACTGGATACCGTGATCCCCCTGCTGGTGTTTCGGTAATTTCTTTTCTTTGGCTCTTTTTAACAATTGTTTAGTTTGTCTATACATACATAGCATTCCAATTTAGATTATCTAAAAGTTTGTTTGGAAACATTGCTGAGGAAAGTGAGGGAAATGAGATGAGGCGTACTGAATATAGTGATTTAGTGTAGACAACATTTTTGTCCACTTAATTGGTTTCGGTAAATTAATCTGTACTTGTTATGGTATAATAGATCCGAGAGGGGCTGCACTATAATCCTTACTTTCCTGGGGGAGCTATCGCCATGCCTAAGATGCTTAATGACGGTGCTGTGGAGTATGAAGATGGCACACCTGCAACAGAAGCACAGGTTTATTTCTCCTACAAAATTGCTGTGCATTCAAGTCATTATATTTTAGCATGAATCACATGTCTCTATACTTATTCTAATGCCTATGCAGATGGGGAAGGATATTGTGTCATTTCTATCATGGGCTGCAGAACCAGAGATGGAAGAGAGGAAGCTCGTATGTTTTCGACAACTTCCGATTCTAAATTTTAGTTTGATACATCTCTCAACATCTTGTATGTTTCTAATGTTGTTTCTTCAACTGCAGATGGGTTTCAAATGGATATTCGTTCTGTCATTGGCGCTTCTGCAAGCTGCGTACTACCGGCGCATGAGGTGGTCTGTTCTTAAATCTCGCAAGCTTGTCCTCGATGTTGTGAACTAGGGGATGCCCTTATGTTCTTCGATTTCATGCTCTTCCCGGAAGCACATGAGCTGTCAATAATTGATGTATCAGATGATCTTGGATTTTGCTAGTGTTAAATTGTTCCCCACCGTGAATCGGTAAGTAGAGAGTCTCTTGTTCAATTTGAGACGCAAATAAGCTGTACTCTCTGTACACAAGTAACTGTGCGTGCTTTTCTTGGTTCAGCAGACACATTTATTTTGGAGAGTTCCTTAATAAACACATGGTTTAGATATATGTTTTTTTTATATAGTTAAATTGCAAAAGATGACACATTATCATTTTCTTTTGCAAATTGTGTATTTATCCCAAAATGACGAAAATGTCTTTCAATCAATTTTTTTAAAAGTAAATTATAATATATTTTAAAATTAAAACTCGAGTTCTTGGGTTATTTTTCTTTTCAAAATTCAAATAATTCACTGGACACACTGATGTCGGCAGGACACTATAATTCCATAACCAGCCGGACATTCACTTGGTCATCACACCGTCCACGTGTCCCGACCATCCGCCCTTTACATTTCACTTCCAAATCCAAATTCTCATCTCTCATTGGCGCGTGCTCCTCACGAGTTAAAACACAAAGTACCAGACCTATAATTTTCTGGTCAACCCAGATTCAAACACGTGTCCATCATTAAAAAAAAAATCCATCTCCACTTTCGCTGTAACAAATAACAATATGCTACAGCACCGCACACACCCCAACGCACAACCACGTGTACCCTCCTTTCCCTCGATGCTCGACACGTGGATGCCTTTCATTGGCTCTCTGGCGTGGGCCCGGACACACACATATTTGACGTTGGATACGCTGCTTTAGCCCCAGCGGGACCCACCGGGCCTGGCCAATGAGGTTGCGATACTGTTTCAGCGTTGCCCTAGACACGTGGTCTTCGCCAAACAAACCGAACCGTACTGTGCTGTGATTATCGTCTTATCTATCTCCCGGAAACACAGAACCAAAAAGATAAGAGACGCCTCAAAAAAAGAAAGAAATCAACGGTGAGAGACAGAGCAGGTGAGGCGAGGCACCGTATGGACGGCGGTTCACGGAGGCAGATCGGAGTGTCCGGCGGTGGCGCGATGGATAATTCGATACTAATCGACCGCATGATGCTCAGATTCCGGCCGATCGCGCCGAAACCGCCCGGTTCTGTCGATTTACCTACCGGAGGCAAGACCATGCTGGTTTCTGTGGCGAGGAAGAAGAGGAAGTACACTAGGGTTCGGAAAAGAAGACCCGCCGGAAGCAAACGTAACGATCCGCCGGAGAGCCCCGTCGTGACCTTGCAATTGTTGCCGAAGACGGAGAGGACCGAGCCGAGAGAAGCTCTGGGCCTGGGGTCACGCCTTCCGTGTGACCTCAACAACCACGCGATAATCGCGGAGGCCGTTACGGAAAAGTGGGGCCCGGTCGACACGGGTCGGGTGGGGGAGGAGAAGAAGGCGGTGGAGTCGTGGGTGACGGTGGAGCGCGTGACGGGCACGTGCATGGAGGCGCCAGCTCTGGGGCGTACGGACGTGGAGAGGCTGATGGCTCTGGAGGGGGACACGTGTCCGGGGTTCGTGTCCGACGGCCGGGACCGGATACGGTGGGTGAACGGGGCGTACAGGAGGCTGGTCGCCGGAGAGGAGGGAGGCTCGCCGGAGGTCACGGCGTGGCTGGTCAGGAAAGAGAAGCTGCCTCACGCTCAGGCGTTCACGTGCCGGGTGAGGTTGAAGTACACGTGGCAGGAGCAGCAGGGGATGACAAAGACCTTGACAGCACCGTGCGATGTGTGGAAGATGGACGGCGGAGGGCTCGCGTGGAGGCTTGACATCAACGCTGCCCTCGCCCTCAAACTCTGATTTTCATAATACAAAACAGCTCACCTCAGGTAATTATTCATAATTAATGTTCCCATAATTAATTTCCTACTCGAAAATCAATAAATAATACACAATGAAACCTACTGACGATACATATATTTGTATTCTTGAAGAGCTAACAATTTAAAACTCTAAAATTGTACGTAAGTTTTAACAAAATATTGATTAAACTGATAAGATGAATATATATTTATCATTTAAATAACATACATAAGTATAAGTATGAAAAGAAATACCAATACCAATATTGTGAACTATATATATGTATAATCTGACGGAAACATTAATTGAAATGAAGATCGGAGAAGGAAATGAAAAGTCTTGAATCGATGTGAAGTAGCTCTCTAATAGTTAGTGACACAGACTTTATTCATAATTTGTTGCCTGAGACACATTATATATATATATGTGCAGCGTGTGCCGTTCCTTGGTATGCGCAAAATTCTTTTGCCATAAGAATATAATTGTGAACTTTTATGTTCACCAAAATTTAATAGTGTTTTTAGTTTAAATATAACTTAAATTATTTGGTATTTATATATCTCAGGAGGCCAACAATTTATATGAATATTTTAGTGTTGGAATTTTAAATCCTTTTAAGTTGCGAGTCTCTTTTGTCAAAAACTTAATTTCTCCCCAACATATATAGTATAGTAGAATCTTAGAATCTTACTGCGGGGTAAAATTATTAAAATCCAATTTAGTTTTTTCATGGTTAACTTGAGTTTGTGAACTGACTAATATATATTGAATTTACTGAGAGTGAGAGATAAGATAATGAGTGTATAGAGACAGGTGGCAGAAATTAGTAGGTGTAATTAAGATAAAAAACCCTACGTACTGAACGCATATTGTGAAAACCAAAGCTGGCCAATAAAAGAAACTGTTCGGACAACAACTACAGTAGCACGTGGCGTTTCATGAAGCAACACACCGATACTATAAAGTTTTGTCCGTACACGTAATGCTACAAATCTTTGCAGAAGATTCGCCTCGCCATCGGACCATCCACGCGTCCTCATTTCGCACGGTTGTGTTTCCCACCTTCTTCACTCTCTAAACCCAGCGCGTACGCACCACGCGTGGAAAATTAGAGTGGAGGTGTGGGATACGTGAATTGGGTGCGTCTGGGAGAGGCTCCACTAAAATGGCACTGCCCGAAGCAAGACCACGTGCCCTCCCTACTTTTAGGACACGATACGCTCTCCCATTGGTCCACCTCCACCCTCATTGAACCTTTTAGTGCCAACCAATCAGGACTCGCCACGTGGAAGAATCAATTTAACTAGTCAAATTAAATTGAACCAGCTTAATTAAATTTCAACTTGTTCAATTTAGGATGACAAAATATGAATTGAACTAGGGGGATCTTTAGTTGTATATTAAATATAAGTAAGAGATAAATCAAAGTAAACTGGTTCAGTTATTATTTCATAAAAGACTGAAATACCTCCGATTCACATTTCAAAAGTAAAGTAATACATTTTCATTCAACAAAGCCTAAATTACACATTTCTTATCCATTGAGAGTGAGTGAGTGCACAAATGACCATCACCATACTAAAGACCACAAAACCTTCAAAGAACATGATAATTGCAATTTTTCGTGGAGGTCGGTCCTTCATGACGGCGAGGAGGACCAAAGGCGGCGAGGGTTTCATGAGTGACGAAGAAAGAGTCAAGTGGCGGATTCGAGAACATGAGAATTGCAATTTTTTGTTGGTCTCACCTGGTCAACGCAGAGAAGAGGAGAGAGATGGAGAGAGATGGAGAGGGGGAGGAGAGGGGAGAAGTAGGATAAAAGATCAAAGGCACCATTTAAAATTTTAAACGCCCATTAAGGGTTTTTAGTCATTTTACATTTAAATTTAACTGAAAAGTTAATGGATTGTAGTTGAGTGAGAATAACCAAACTAAACGCACTTCACATGTGAAAAAAATATGTTAGCTATAATTATGTGAGAAACTTGTCAAACTAGCTTTACCTAAATAAGATTATCCCAATTTTAAAAATATTCATAGACTTGATGACATGTGCTACGCTGACAAAAGATTGTTGTTTGTTTGAATTTCTTTCGATCGGATTCATAGGATATACAATAATTCTATCATAAAACATTAAGTTTTAATATTAAATAACTAACCTTAATAATTTGATTATAACATGCAATATGATAAAATATCGATATGAATATGTTTATGTTTATGTAATATAATCACATAATTGGAATTTTTTTGTTAATCATATGTTTTTATTTGCATCATAGCATGATATTATTATGTTTTGATTATTATTCTTGTTTCATCAACTCATAAGGGTCGTGGCTCGTGGAATCATAAGAGGTTAAAGATAGAGACGCAATGGAAACTACTCTTCAAAATATATGTATAGTAAGTGCATATAATATAAGCAGAACAAAATCTTGTTTGTTTTTATGGTAAGCAGTCTGAGGAGAAGAATTTAACCTCAGCTCACCAAACCCTTCCAAGTGTAAAAACTGACATGTCGGAAGTTCAATAAGTAATTGTAATATAAACAGAGACTGAAAGAGGAAGGCATGAGAATCAACTATATTATGCATATTGAACAACGTAGCTGTCAATTTAATCCGACATGTTAGAAGTTCAATAAATAATTGTAATATAAACAGACCGAAAGAGGAAGGCATGAGAATCAACGACCTTATGCATATTGAACGATGTATCTGTCACTTTATCCACAATTTATTTGGGTTGAGTAAGAGACTTGAATATGCATATGCTGCTTGAGTGTGTTTTCCCTTTAAGTTTGGATCAATTGACTCGAGAGCTGCTCGTGCCTTTAAATGTTGGAAACTATATTAAAAAAGCGATGTCTAGAGACTCATTCATAAACTTTTACAAATAGCTTAATGCTTAAATTAATATTGTCTGTATACGAGTGGTAAATTATTTTACTAAATATAATTTTTTGTGGTATTTGAAATATTTTCGTGTGTGAACATAATGAGTCTAATTATATGTATTTATGCAAAATTTATCTTTAAACATGTAAGTGAGCTGAATCAAACCCATATTTGTCTGGTCTCGACTTAACTTGACAAAGAATTATTTGACTTGAGTTTAACTTGTATTTGAACAAACTAGTTAACCTCGAGTTCAGTTTAGAAAAAATAATCAAGTTCAGTTTTATTTGAGAGATGATAATTAAATTTGAATTTACGTCGACTTATTCGGTTTGTTTAATATTACTACAAATATATATTAAAATTAATTTTATTATAGAAACCCCAAAAATTATATGATTAATTAAAAATTAAATGAGACAATTTACAATTTCGCATCAAATTTTACTGGGGGTGCTCAAACAAAATATTATAGGAATTAAATTCAAGAAACTTATTAAAAATTTGACTCTTTTATTGTTTTTATACAACTAACTAAAAATTAGATTGAAATTTAATTTTGTATCATACAAAAAATAAAATAATCTTAAAATATATCAATAAACAGGAAATGTCAATAGATCGTCGTATACAGTTACTACAATACTATAGTGTATATTTATTAACTTTCTTTACATTTTATTATTTATCCTACAATTCAAAAAAATATTCTTTATCCTTTTGTACTTTGAATTTGAAAATCTTAAATATGTAAAATAGATTCAAATTACAATGACAACTTAAATCTCAACCCTCAAATGTTATGTCTTGAACAGTGAGGTATCAAAATCTGGAATAAAGACCTCACTTGCAAAAAATGAGCTCGAGAAATGGCTAAAACAAATGAGAAGAGAAACATAATTCTATTGAAACTCGAACCGATCACTAAGAACTAAGTTCAATTGTTTTACCAGGTGGCCTAATGTGCAGACGAATATAACGATGACAAAACACCCGTCTTCAGTCTAATTGGGGCAGAGCGGAGAACCTCATTTCCAATTTGGGAACAGGATGAGGTATGCTGCCCCGTCCCTAAAAGATTAAAGAGTATTTTTAAATAAATATTTAATGAAACATAATTTTTTTTCAAATAGAAATTTTATTAAAAATAAAATTTTAATATCAATTTTGGGCGGAGAGAGAAACAAGGATTCCCAGTAACGGAGAGGAGAAAACCCGCCCCGTTGCCGTCCATATTTTCAGCTTCTACGAATCCATTAATAAAAGGAAAAATTCCACTTAGCTACCATGTAGTTTACCTCTTTTTCACTTACCTACCCCAGCTTTTCATTTTACCTTCTAAACCCCCTGAAGTTTACAATTTTTTCACTTACATACCCCAGCTTTTCATTGTAGCTTCTAAACCTCCTGAAGTTTACCACTTTTTTCACTTACCCACCCATCTTTTTATTTTAGTTTATAAACCTCATAAACTTTACAAAATTGGCACTTCAGGCTACGACATCAAAATTATAGAGGAAGATGGGTCACGCGTTGATCACGAGTAGGGATGACAACAGGGCGGATTTGGCAATTCCCGTCCCCATTAGAATCAGATCGGGGATTCCCCATTTCTAATAGGGACGAGGAATCCCCGTCGAATTCAGGGATTCCCAATTCTCCGTTTCCAACCCAAAAAATGTTAAAACATATTTATTTTTTAATAAAGTTTGTATTAAAAATTATTATTTTAATAAAATATTTTATTTTTCATTAAACATGTATTATGAAATATTATTTTAACAAAAATAATATTATTTTTCATTAAATATGCATTTTAAAATATATATTTTAATTTAAAATATATATTTTTAATATATCGGGGCGAAGCGGATCGGGGATACCTCTCCCCGTCCCAACCCCGTTTCCATTCGGATTCGGGGATTCCCCGCCCCGTTTCCGTTCGAATTCGGAGATTTCCGTCGGGGACGGGGAATATTGCCATCCCTAATCACGAGCGGGTTATATTTACAACAACAAAAAATCTCATGATTGCCCTTATGATAATCGATTAAATGTGTGCGGTTTGTTGAGAGTTTGGTGAGGAGAGAAGACGACATTCGCTGGGGTTGTACTCAACGAACCGCACACATTTATTCAATTATCATAAGGGCAATCATGAGATTTTTTTTGTTAAAATAATATTTCATAATACATGTTTAATGAAAAATAAAATATTTTAAGTATATATTTTTTAAAATAATAATTTTTAATACAAATTTTATTAAAAATAAATATGTTTTAACATTTTTTTGGGTTGGAAACGGAGAATTGGAAATCCCCGAATCCGAAGGGGAATCCTCGTCCCTATTAGAAATGGGGAATCCCCAGTCTGATTCTAATGGGGACGAGGATTGCCAAATTCGCCCTGTTGTCATTCCTACTCGTGATTAACGCGTGACCCATCTTCCTCTATAATTTTGATGTCGTAGCTTGAAGTGCCAATTTTGTAAAATTTAGGGGGTTTATAAGCTAAAATGAAAAGATGGGCGGGTAAGTGAAAAAGTGGTAAACTTCAGGGGGTTTAGAAGCTAAAATAAAAAGCTGGGGTATGTAAGTGAAAAAGTTGTAAACTTCGTGGGGTTTAGAAGCTAAAATGAAAAATGTGAGGTAGGTAAGTGAAAAAGTGGTAAACTACAGGGTAGCTAAGTGGAATTTTCCCTTAATAAAATAACATATATCCACATGGAAATGAAAATTTTGCTTGCACTCTATCGTTCACCACACATTGAGATAATCACTGAAAACATAATTAGTTCGTAAAATCTCTTTACTCAAAGAGCAAGATCTTGTAACAGTAATAAGTAAACCTATCAGACACTCGAGAACTAGAAGTAGCCTTATTTTGGCCAGAGGTAAGCAAGAGGCTTCCCATTCTGGCACATCCGAATACAATCTACAGTCATTTCCTTCAGCTGTTTCTCTATATCTTCCACAGCTTGGCAGGCGTCTACAATCTGCAATCACGGGAAATGAAAAAATTGAATTAAATTTGCTACTAATTTGATTGTGACAGTTATTAGAGAATTCAGGAATTGGCCCGCCTTAGGCGTTTACTCAAACAAATCCAAAAATTTGAGTGGATAGGTTGGTGATTATCAAAGCTATTCGGTAATGAGTTTGAATAAATGTTGAACTATTTCAAGCATTTGGATGAAAAAAGAATCTAATTCGGGATGGTCAGAAATCAACTGACAACTTGAACATAAGCAATTATTCATCTTTGGAACTGTTAAAGTAGCCCTGAATAAGCAAATTGTTACCCTCCAGGAAGGATCGCGGAGTTGCTTGTAACATTGTGCAACTTTCTTTTGAAACTCGAGCTGCTCGTATCTCTCGTCACCATAGCCTCCCCTTTCTGCAGCTTTCTGATAATTTCAATGATTTGGCAGTTCAAGAATGTAACTTGATTATGCCACAGCTAATAAGAATATCACATGTTCTAAAAATATGTCCATATTTTAGTAAACATCAGTATGAGTGGACTACATATATCACTAAATTTTGCTATTACCCATATGTTCCATAAAAATGTAAATTTGCCACGATGAAAGGCCACAAGTCATCCAGGTGGCCCGGTTTTTGTGCCTTAGTAAAATCATGTAACATCTCGGATAGTGTTTGACATATCCTAACAAAAAATACAACAGCAACAACTTACCTCTGGTGATATGTCGAGGTACGCTATCATATCTGGAGCCAGCAACCCATTTTCAGGTGCCTGAAAATGACTTCAACACCTCAACAATTGAACATCATAAAATTCCTTAATATGGGTTTCTTGAAGCATGTACTCACCTTACACCACTCAAAATCAAGTCCTTTAGCAGACGAGAAGGCCACCCCAGAATAAGAATAACGGTCTACAATGAGAGTTGTTCCGGCTTTCAGTTTAGTTTCCATCAACGACCTGCAAAGACACTATAATTAAATACGAATCTCATCACTATTGATTACCCGAGTGTTGCATACTTACTGTGAAGTTTCATACCACCAATCAATGCATTAAAACTCCCCGACAACTTTTTATAACAAGCAATTGTGAAGACCTGAGATTTATAATCTGATACACACCCATTTTTATCATTTTAAGGTTTCATTCACAATTAAGTTCTATGATAAAAAAAAAACTAACGGGCATACCTATAGAGTCCGACTCATACCACCAGACCCTAACCCCTAAACCCATATACATTTAGCTGCGTACCTTAGATAGAAAAATACTTCAAATTCTTGTAATGTTTGCACAACTAAATTGTTGTTGCTTTATTTATCAAATCATTTTCACTATTCCAGTTAAACAAATCATTTTCACTATTACACCCAATTTCTAGGTATAAGAAGAATTAGATTTACCCAATTACTATTAACTGCTGGAATTAATTTTGTTATTTAATTTGGAGTAGTGAAAATAAATAATATTTATTTAGTCCTGGTCATAAGTCCATCTCTTCAGAATAGGAGTAGATGGCATAATTTTAGGAGTATCTTTTCCTTATTTGTAGTTACATATTAAGCAAATAGTTGACATGTGATAGGCTATATATAAAGCCCATTTCTTGTTTGCAAAATCCACATTTAGAGAATAATTATAAAGAAAGCATTTCTATTTGTGTTCTCCCGTTGTAGAGTTTGTGTTGGCCATCTAACTGATCACAGTTTTAACATTAACTCTATCCCTTGAGATCAAATTATACAGTTCATAAAACCGGATAAAAAAACCAGTATCTTGTCTAATCGTTTCAGCATGCCTATCAATTATGCAATATAAAGTTAGAGGAAGAACCAAAAGCTCTATATCAGCTCAAAAACTTCTGCTATCATGACAACTAATATTTGATTCATCATATCAGATATGGCTAAATATGCAGAACCTTAAAATACTATGAGAACCAACAGGTTATTCAATGGACTTGGACTCAACACGAACCTTTTCTCCCAACGGTTTGCACTAAATAGTAGATGGATTGTATTGTCATCGAGCTCCGATTTATTGGAAAGATAAGAAGATATCATTTGTCCAACACTTGTGTTTCTATCAGGAAATCGCCATAATTCTGCTGAAAGCCCCAACCCCTCCAAGTGTGACAGTAGTCTGCTACACTGTGAAGTCTTCCCACTGCGATCTAGTCCCTCTAGAACGATCAAGGCACCTCTTGGCTCACTTCTTTGGTTACCGTTGTTGACTTCCATTTGGATCGGTCTACCGGTGGACTTGCAGGAAAGAGTACTAAAAGAAAGATTTACTGATCTACGTGCTGCTGGAGTTCTGAAACCTCTACAGAAATATAACTTCAATAAGATAGAGAAATTATACGCTTGAACTATTGTTTTTATTTAACTGCGCTCTAAGTGAAAGGAATCCCAAAGAACCAAAGTATAGGATTGGTTCTTCAATTCACATAATAACTTCAAATAACACGAGCATGCAATTTAGAACCTACTTAGCCTTTAACGTCTAGTCCGTACCATTTAAGATTATGAAAATCACATAAAAAAATAATTTATCTTCGAAAAGATGGTGAAAGAATCTTACAAAGCCTTAGAAACTGTGAAATAACAGGCACGTGTCATGTCTATTCAAAACCTAGACACTGCAACCAATAAAAGGGAAGATCAAATGGCTTCATAAACTACACATTAGTTATTTATTCAAAACTACATTCAATTTCCCAATTCAGTAATGAAAACAGTATCTTATTACAGACTTATAGTAAATTGCAATGACCGCATTGAAACATATTGCAATAAGCTGATGACAACAATCACATTCCATTAAACCACAACATAGAGATACCAAACAGAAAAGAAGGGAAAAACTTATAATAAGCTGAATAAGTAACAAGCCATCTATCAAACAATTATGTACTGTGTCATGCCCAGGGCCGGCTCAACAATTATTGGGGCCTGAAGCGCAAATTAGAAATTGGGCCTTTTGTTTTGTGTAGAAAAACAATATCATACTCCAACAATTTTTTTGTTTTGTGTAGAAAAACAATATCATACTCCAACAATTTTATCAATTAATTAAACAATAGTATTAAAAATAGGAAATAATGAACTTTACCGATTTAATCCAAGTAACACACATTATGTATATATGACAATAGTAAATATAAAAATTAAAAATTAGATCACATAGTATATGAGCATATACATAAATTAGAAAAAATGATATAATTACAGGGCTCCAAAAAATGAAGTAATGATCATCATACACGGGAGATTTAAAGGCAATCAATACAAAGATTCAACTTATATAAATAATCTTGAGCTTGGAAGCTTAACCCATCTACAGAAATATCCTCAAAGTCAGGAATTCTTAGACAAATCTCTCCCACATATATAGAAAAAACATTAAATATTCTAAAAAATTGATCAATAATGAGGAACACCAAAACCGGCAAATGAAGTCACAAAATTCAGGCAAACCATTTTGCATATTCACATTAAACTATCCCACAAAATAAAAACTAACCCATAAAAATTTTCACAGCAAAAAGAAGATGGTGGAAATAAAAAAGTTAATAGAAAATATATCCCGATAAGCCAACCAATCTGAAATCAGTACATACCTTGAATATGAACATCCGAATTGTTGAATTCATAGAAATTGATGGGTCTCAATGTTACAGAAGTCGATGGGTCTACTCGGAGATGAAAAAAATTATGAGAACCAAAAATACTTGAAAGGAGAAAAGTAAAAATAAAATAAAATGGTAGTTGTAGTTGGGGAAGAGGATAAGAGATGTTTAGGGTTTAAAGGTTTTGGGCCTTTTTCCCTCAAAACAAATGGGCCTAATCCATATTAATAATTAACTTACGAAATGGGTTATAGAGTGTGGGCTGAAAGCATTATGATCAATTAATTTTGTTTAAAATTAATTTACACGATATTTATAAATTTATATGAAAATTACAATTAACATATGCTGGTTTATGAAAAAAAAAACAGGTTATTTATACAAAGCAGTTGAATGGAAAGTATTGTTTTGGTAAATACTAAACTAAGGGGCCATGATTCTCTTAGTAAAAAATTCTTCATTTCTCAAGACAAAAACACAAATAGAGTGGGGCCTTTTTTAAATAGAGTGGGGCCATGATTCTCTTATTATATATTGTATGATTTTGGGGCCCTTTTTTAATTAGGGGCCGCGTTGGCTTCACTCGCTTAATGGTAGGAACGCCCCTGGTCATGCCATTGCCAGCAATATCAACAAACAGTACAATACAAATTATTTGAGCATGATTCAATATCATCCCAAATAAATCACAAATATGTCTTCAGGAAAATCGAACAATCACTGTTCTAAATTTCCAAAAGCCTTATTATACGCAGCCCATTTCAACTAATTGTAGCTCATGAATAAGGATAGTAAAAATCACAGCTTTAACCATCTGGGCAGTGTTGGATGCAATCAAAAAGTACAAAAAACAGTTCAAAACGATTTTATAAGCAAATAGCTGATTAAGACCTCAATTGAACTACTGCATCAAATCGATTTGAGCGAGGAAGCAAGAAGCGATACCCGAGCTAATCAGATAGGAACTGGGACATTCGAGTAGCGAAGACGATACAAATGGGTAGATCTGAAGCTCCTCTTCAATGGCGGATCTGGGTTGCGACCAATTTCGAGGAAAGCTGTGAAAATGGCGGGAGAGAAGCGAGGGTTTTGGATCTCGCTCGGGCTCGTTTTGTTTCGCATTTGCTTCTCAGCTCAACTTAGCGGTTTTAATTCTAATTTTGAGAAAACCGTTTAATTCGGTTCTGTTCCAGTTTTAACACTGTAAAAATCACAATTAACATGCTCATAGTCGAATCAAATAATATATTTTTTATATTTTATTTTTATTTTGTTATCGAATTTTATATTTTGATTGAGTCGTAGTAATTAAATCTTAACATTTGGTTAGTATTATCATTTTTTATTACAAATGTAAAGTTTTGTCTATAAACTAAGCTCAATTTCGTTTAATTCGGTTCATAAATCAAATATAAATTAAAAATAAAATTTTTTAATTGGTTCGTGTTGGGTAAAATTAAAACTCAAAGACCTGAAGATATAACGGAATCACTTATCACATAATGAATATGGTTCTGATTCTCATATATTAGGAATAAATGGATATAATTCAATTCGACGACTGAACTAGTTTCATAACCACGCCCAATCCTAGACAAGGGTTAGGTGGTAATCTGGTCAAGCATTAAACATATTCAATTGATTAAATATTTAGTTTTGGTATAAACTTTAAATTAAAAATTAACCTCATTTACTAAATTCGTTGACTTCGAACTTAACCGTTTAAGACTTGCGAACTAATTCATCAAGTATCTTTTTTTCTTTTCTTCATATGATATAATTTCCCAAAACAAATACAAGTGTGACTATCTATTTTAAATACAATTTTTAGTTAATAATATTGTATTTTTATAATTTAAACCAAACTCAAACCGGTATCTTTTCAACTCAATAATACAATTACACTTGGATCATTCTCAAACCAGTAAATGAAGTTAATATGTAGCACAACTTCAGAAACATTATAAGGAAAATTTCATTTATCACAAAAGTTCAAAAGCGACTTGTAAAGTATCTTTAGTTTGAAAAGGTTAAACTTTAACATTTTTTTTGTTAACTTATGTGAAGATTATGTTAATCTTGTTACGAAATGACGAAAGTACCCTTGTATTAACAAAATTAAAATAAATAAAAATAATTTTAAACTTTTTTTCTAATTTTTTCGTTGTAAAAAATAAAGAATAAAATTATATAAGTAATGAAAAATAATTTTAAAAATGTTCTATAAAAAATTAAAACTAAATTTTTTTATTTTTTTAAAATATTCAAAATCATTTTTATTTTAATTTTTTAAACACAAATGTTGTCATTTCACAGAAAATTAATAGAATTTTTGAAAATGGTAAACACGAAGGGATAAAGTGAAAAATTTCAAAATTAACGGACTGCACAAACTGTTTTCAAATTTAAAAGGATAACTTGAAACTCAACTGTGAATGGCTGTTAAGTGAAATTTTCCTAACAATATAAACACACATTAATTACTAAACTATTTCCTGAATACACTAATTTATGTTCCAGTAACATGTTTAACTGACAGCTGGTGATTCTACCATTCCCCTTTATTACACCATCCTTAAACAGACTCATTAAACGCAAGTAAACCAAATTAAGCAAACTCGCACATCCCATCCGTCGATTCCAGATCCAACGGCCAGTACCCAAACCCGCACCGACCGTCCGATCAGCCCAGACAAAGTATCCAACGGCGGAGATTTCCGGAGCCGCGTTGAAAAAAAAGGAGGCAACAACACACAGCTCTTCCTCGAGGAGAGACCGGAAGCGAAGTCCCTCACTTCACTTTCTAATCTCCGATTCTCGAAAAGTCTCGCTCCGGTGAACAGAGAAGCTCCTGCGAAGCTCGTGATTCTTGCTCCTTTCTCGTTTCTAGGGTTTTTTCTCAGCTCGTCGCGCTTCGATTCGTGACATCTATTGGAGAAAGCTTCTCGCTTGCTTCTAGTGGCTGATCTAGGGTTTCGCTTTCTTCTTCGTTTCGCCTCTGAGTTTTTGATCTGGGGTTGGGGGTTTTGGTGGTGGAGTTGAGGTTCGGAAATCGTGGTACTGTGGTTGTGTGTTTGGTGCTTGGAGTGCTTGGTGGCGACGAGATTTTGCTGGTTTCGATTCCGAGGTCAGCTCTTGAGCAAGGTGAGGCTGCTGTATGGGTAAAGGTAATTGGTTTTTGGGGATTTGGGTGGTTTTTTTGTTTATTTGGCTTCTGCGTGCTCTTTTTGTTTTGAGCTTTGGTTAGTCACTAGAATTTGATTCAGAGGATTGGGTTTTAAAGCCTGAAAAGAGTGGGTTTTTGGTTGATTGTACGGATTTGTACTTTTTTTGAGTGTGTACGGTTGGGTTGGTGTTTAAGTGTGAGTTTTGAATCTTTTATGGTGGGAAATTTTTACTTTTGAAGTGTAGAAATTGTGCTATTTTTGAAATGGTAATTAATTGAAATGAATGTTAGATTTGGAGATCTTGGTTTGATGGTTTGTGTTATTAAGATTGGGTTAGGCTACTTAGTGAAGTTTGTAATTATGTTGGATGGTTGTAGAGAATGTGTATAGTTTTGGGGAAGAGGATGAAACATGGAAGATGATTTTTTTTCTTCAACTGTTGACATATGCAGAATTGGTTGATTGAACTGTGAGGTTTGGACAGTTCATTTGCTGAATAGTGGGGAAAGAAACTGAAGAGAAGTTGTAGTGAGTTGAGTTCTAGCTATGATGATGGCAAGGAATGACCGATTTTCTGGAAAGCGATATGGGAATGCACTTGAGACAGGTGGTGAATCAGAAGGGTCTGGTAGCTCAGGGAGACTTGACATGGACATTGCTGCCTCTGGGGATGCAAACAGAACGATGAAGAAATGTATATATCTGAATCCAAACAAGAATAGTTCTGGTGTACCCATACAGGTCCTTCACCTGTCAAGTATGCCATCAGTTCAAAGAAAGGATTTGTTAAACAAGCTGAGAATTGAACTTGAGAGGATCAGGGTTTTTCAGAAGAAAGTTGATTCACAGAGAAATAATGGAGTTACTGTGTCATCTACTAGTGATATCCTTAGCTGTAGCAATGGTCCTAGTGGGCAGAGAGAAAGTATTAAGAAATCATCTGGGCAGATAAAGAAAGAAACTCATCCCAACAACAACGCTCGTGGATTGAATCGAGGCAACTCTGGAAGGTTTGTGTGTGCTCAACCTATACCTGCGCCAAACACTGCAAATGCTATGTTGATGAAACAGTGTGAGGCGTTGTTGAAAAGGTTAATGTCACATCAATATGGTTGGGTTTTTAATACCCCAGTTGATGTAGTCAAGTTAAACATTCCAGACTATCTCACTGTGATTAAGCATCCGATGGATTTAGGAACAATCAAGCAGAAGATAACCTCGGGAATGTACTCAAGCCCACTGGAATTTCTTGCTGATGTGAGACTCACTTTCAAGAATGCAATGACCTACAACCCACCTGGAAATGACGTATACATCATGGCCGATACTTTAAGTAAATTTTTTGAGTTTAGGTGGAAACCTATCGAGAAAAAATTACAAGTACCTGACGTGCTACCATTACCGACTACATCAGGCCCTCACGAAGAACTGGGAAGTACAAAGCCAATGCCTCCATGTAAAAAGAGAAAGGTGACTGATATGAACCAGGGAGTTGAGCCTGGGCCTATCAAGCGGATAATGACAAATGATGAAAAGCTTATTCTCGGTACAGAGCTGCAGCCTATACTGTGTGAAATGCCTGAACGGATAATTGATTTCTTGAGGTTACATAGCTCCACTGGAGGGGATTCTGGAGAAGATGAGATTGAGATTGATATTAATGAGCTTAGCGATGATACATTATTCACATTGCGGAAGCTTGTAGATGATTACTTGCA
Organism: Geranium rotundifolium; assembly: GCA_963920655.1. Lineage (NCBI taxonomy): Eukaryota > Viridiplantae > Streptophyta > Magnoliopsida > Geraniales > Geraniaceae > Geranium > Geranium rotundifolium. The sequence continues at coordinate 25,168,321 of OY987321.1, forward strand.
AGAGAAGCAAAAGAACCATGGAAAGGCTGAACCTTGTGAAATAGAGGTACTACCAAATTATAAAAGAAAACGAATGGATACGTAATGTTGGATGAAACAAAAATTCTGAATGTATTTCTACGAGGCATTCATTGTTACGTTCTTTATTGCAGCTGTTGCATGAACCCGGCCTTAGCAATTCATCCATGCAACCATGCAAAGGTCTTTAAAGTTTCCTTTTGATTGTACATCCAAAATATGCCTACGTTTTTTCTGTCTGTTGTAACTTGCTTTTTGTTACATGTTTCATCCATTTTTCATAGATGATGATCCCATTGATGAGGATATTGATATTGGTGGGAATGAGCCTCCCATTTCAAGCTATCCTCCGGTTGAGATAGAAAAGGATGCTGGTCACAGAAGCAGTAAGTGTTTTGGTCCTGTCAACTCCAGTGGTAAGTTCATTTTTTATGTAAGCATATCTGTTATGAGTTCATTTGTTTGACAATCATTCCCATATTTCTGTTATGTGTTTATTCTTAATTCTATCTGATTAAAAAGTAGTCGATTATATACTTATATTCTATGTTCCAGTTTATTTTAAAACATTCTCATTAGGTTCTATATTCCATCAGAACATAAATTAAATTTGTAGTTTCATGAAGACCCACAGTTCCCTCTAGAGGAATTTTTATTCTGCGAGCAGTTAAGAAATAGTGAGGCTTCTGGAAAAACCTTTCAACTGTCAATGTCATCTAATTAGCCATATATATATATATGAAAACTAAAAACTTCAAAAGGAGGAGAAAGAAATTACTTTCAATTTTCTATGTTAGTTGGCTGTTGGCAACATACTCATGTTGATAGAATGCTTTTTTCTTCTTCTGAAGTTAGTGAGAGACGAATCTATTGAGAAATCAGAACCACCTTTTGGCACCTTTGAGGATATAATACTATGTCAGCTATACAACGAATTTGGCATCTTTGTGGTAAAACTTGTTATTTGTTTCCTGCTCTGCAGATTCAGGTAGTTCTGAAGCTGATAATGCTAAAGCTCCCAGTGCCATCAATGCGTCAAAGGTCTGTAATTTAAATGTTAATTGTTGATGGTCTATGAAGCTCTTTCCCTGAGTGTTGTCTTGAAAGCATTTCTCGTTAAAATGTACAAAAGCATTTTCCCTGCATTTTGCTTATTCTATGTTCTCAATTTGGCACAGGAAGCATTAGATTCTGGAGCTCAATTTGAAGAAAGGACCGGTGATCCTATTGAAAGAAATCGTGAGTAGTTGTGCTTTGATCATATTCTGACATATTTTTTACATTTGAACATTTAGAGAAGACTAATTTAATTATGTTACTCAAAAAGAAAAAAATGTGGAACGGGAAAGTGATGTAATTAGCTACAGTGTTCTCTCAAGACTCTTTCTCTCTATTTTGCATGATACTTTCAATTCTGTTTTATGTTATGTTTTTTATAATCAACATTTAGGCCGATTTTAAACGATTTTTAGTGGCATATTATTTATTTTTCCATGTGTATTTGGAGCATACTCGTGGTTATTCAAAAGTTGATTTGGCTTGGCTTTTCCTTGGAATTGATAACAGTTTGTGTTGGGGCTTATGTATAGTTTGCTAATCTATACAGAATCTGGTGGTGCACTGGATCAACTTGAACATACCTCCCAGCAGAAATCCAGCTCTGTTGAATCAGATTGTGGTCAAGATGGTAAGTATAGACAAGACAACAATGCAGAGGTTATTAGTTTTTGGTTGCATGTTGCTTACTCCCCCTTAAAACATTACAGGGGCCTCTGCTCAAAAGCCCCTCTCTCCCGAGAGACTTTACAGAACTGCGGTGCTGAAGAACCGGTTTGCCGATATCATTCTCAAAGCTCGAGAAAAGACGCTTTCTCAGGTTAGTTGTGCTTTTACGTTCTTGTAAATACAACCTAGTTTCTAATATCCTCAACCATGGTTGAGGTCTGATGCAATGCTATATGTTTGAGATCAGGGTGAAAAGAAGGATCCCGAGAAGCTGCGTGAGGAGAGAGAGAAACTTGAAATGCAGAGGAGAAAAGGTTGTGGAGAGGACATTATATGGCTTCAAAATAATGTATTATGAGTGAAAATAGGGTGTATTCTTTTAATATGCCTTTTAATAAGTGGTTTGTTCAACGGTGTAACAGAGAAAGCGAGGTTGCAGGCAGAAGCAAAGGCTGCTGAAGATGCTCGGAGGCGTGCAGAGGAAGAAGCTGCAGCTGAAGCTGCCGCAGCAGCTAAACAGAAGAGGGAGCTTGAGAGGGAAGCGGCACGACAAGCATTGTTGCAGGTAAATGAGTGCACTTGGCAGAAGTTATTACCAGGGTAAATTGCAAAAAGTTGCTATGAACTTTTCCAATTCTGCAAAAAGATGCCCTGAACTTTCATTTTGCAAAAAATAGCGGTAAACTTACCATTGTTTTGCAAATTCTGTACATTCGTCAAAATGACGAAAATACCCTTAAATCATTTTTAAAAAAATTAAAATTGAAAAAAAAATATTTTTTGAATTCGGATTCGTCAGTTTTTTATTCTTTCACACGTTATTGATGTGCTTCCATGAGACTTTAGATCTAGATGAGTTCGGAGTAAAGAGAAACCGGAGAGCTTGAGTTGAAAAACATTATTTATTTGTTGTGTTTCAAAAAAAAATATTATTAAGGGCATTTTTGTCATTTTAACAAATGTACATATTTTGCAAAAACAGGCCAGTTCACAGCCACTTTTTGCAAATTTGGAATAGTTCATGAACTTTTTGCAATTTACCCTTATTACTATGCTCTTTCGGTATTCTGCGTGGATAGATACATGTGTATGGACATTTTGTGTGGAACCCGTGCAGATCGAGAAGACTGTTGAAATAAATGAAAACTCTCGGTTTCTTGAAGACTTGGAAATGCTCAGGGTACCCGCCGAGCAGGTACCAAGCTCTGTAGACGAGACAAGCCCAGAGCACGGTCAAGATGTCTTGGCCCGCCTGGGCAGTTTCAGTTTCGGTGGAAGCAATCCCCTGGAACAACTCGGGCTGTACATGAAGATGGATGAAGACGAGGAAGAATGTGACCCGCCAATCATCCAAAATCTGATCAATGAAACGGAGGAAGAAGAATGTGAGCCACGCTGCGCCACGAATCCCATCAGTGAAGTGGATGACGGAGAATTCAAGCCACCCGGTTCCCCAAATCACATCAACGACGCAGAGCTTGAAGAACCCGAGCCAGCAAATCTGGGCAACAAGGCGGCGGATGGAGACGGCAACCAACTCGAACAACTCGACGTCTCAAACCCTGCTGTAAACGACGTCGAGGAAGGAGAAATCGATTAAGTTATTATAGCCAGAGAGCTTTCTGACTTTTGTGTATTCATGTTTATGTATGTGAACCAAACGAAAGACAGGTTTATAAAAAAACAATATACAGTGGAAGAGAAGCTATATCAGCATTTGTACTGGCACTGCTGCAATGAAAAAATATAGGCAAGTACAAAACATGGCCTATGGAATGGGATCTTTTTCTTCTCTAAGGATGAGAGGTAAAATGTAGAGTAATATGAGTTTGTTGGAGTTGGACACAAGAAAAGTTGGATCCAATTCAAATAAAATGGTGGTTGTGAACAAAGCATCATCTTCTGTCTACTAGTGCACCTGTATTATTCTCTATCTACACTTGTCCATTTCAAATTATATGGGTGTCATAAAAATCTCCAACTAATATGATTATTAGTTTTCATTAATTTATTCAAAATCTTTAGACATTGAACATACTGCATAAAACTCCTTGTTTCCTGCAAAGGCCTATATTTGGTGTAATCCTTAATACTGCTTGACAATTCATGCCAAGTAAATGGAGTGCTAAACATAGTCTATGCTCAATGAACTGATTTGATTTCATAATTTTTACTCGCTATGCTCTTATGCAGAAAATAGATACCCAGAAATCTATAGTTTCAGCTTTCAATTCACCATAGCTAAAAAATACACACCACTGAGCTCATGTATATTCTTACACACACACTCACACTTTTGATAACTTAAAAAAACAGGTTTTGTTGTTGTTCAGAAGCAGCATTGACCATAATATGTGTAACTTGGTTGCATTGTCTATGAATAGAACTCATAGGTCTTGGCTTGAATGATGATGGACCTCAGCCCTCCAATTGGTGCAAGAATCATCAAGCAGAGCCCAAGCACAATGCAGATCTGAAACCAGTCAAGGGTCAGGTCAACTCCTGAGCTCTTAAGCTTAAACATTGTTAACTAAATTAAGAATGTGTGAATTTTTGCACATACCCAGTTTGCCCACCAGGATAAGCTGAACTTCTTGGGCTTGTAGATGGCTAGCCACATGATACAAGGGAGCTACATACATTTGAATCCAATGAGTTGGCATTAGTAAAAGATGTTCTCAACAGTCTAAACAGAAACTCCAAGATAAATTTGTACACAGGGCTACCCAAAAATAACTGAACCGGCTCCAACCGACTCGAAAAATAACTGAATTGAAAAAAATGATTGATTCGGTTCAATACCAAACTGGACCAAAACTTCATCGGTTCGTTTCTAGTTAATAAAATGATAACTGATAAAAAATCGAACTGAACCGAAAACTGATTGATTTGGACACATGAGTCATATTAAGTCATCGATCTTTATTAATTGGATATAAAAATATTGAGCCAACAAAAAATAAGTTAAGACCGGCCCAAAATGTGAGTTTATGAAAATCGGTAAGTCAAATAATAAGTCAAAACGGTTTACAACGTGAGGATTTCATAAAATTTGGTTAATAAAAAGCTAACCGGATTAAACTATAAATCAACATGTTCAAAACCAAACCAAATTAGGTTCTATCAGTTCGGTTTCGATTTTATTTCCTTAAAATTGAACTGATCTGTTCGGTTTTAAACCAAACAATGCATGAAGATTTAAGGTAAAAACCTCTCTTCTAAAAAAAATTACTTCTGTCAGTTGACTCAATATAAATTCATGTAGAAAGTTGTCATTGGAACTCGAATTCTAATCTCATATTATAAGTTTAAGTTTTTGACTAATTGGACAAGCAAACTTTAATCGGCCAAACGGACTAAAAATATAAATGTACTCACTCCAAATGTAATCAATCAAGGGAAAGGAAAGAGAGATTAAGTTGTGACTCACGAAATAAGTAGTTGGGGCAAAAGCAAATCCACCGAAGAATCCAAGAAGACCACCAAAGAAAGGGAAGGTCAGCGCCACGAACATTGTGAATGCTGCAATAACCACGAGTACGTACGAGGATTGATTGAACAAGACAAAACAAGAAATAAGCAATGATGTTGGTTCAGTTGATGTAGTAGTGGACTCACCAACATAGAGTGTCCGCACAACAAAACGGAGTATAAAGCTGGGACTGAAGTTCAATTTCTTCACCAACAATGTCTCCATCATGTCAAACACAGGCATAGCATATATCTACATTCCCAAAAAAACACACAAATCATCCAACTTTCTTCATCATGAGCAAACTACTCAAAACATAATTTCTCGAGAGTCGGTTCGTCAATATTGATCAGATTTTAAGGATCGGACTGGTCATTCCAGTTAGGAACTGCCCGTTGACCTACTATTTGGACGGTTTATGATTGTTTTTCTAAACATAATTTTTGATCAGCAATATTGGTGACATGAAAATTGGAACAAACGGTCCCATATTTATACATAACATGTGTGACACTTTATCCGCAACATTTTTTTTAGAGATTTTCACATGCATATGGTTTAACCAACACACTTACAACACTTTTACCTTATGTAACAAATAAAAGTATGATGTAATAATTTTTATTAAAATTTTCAAAACTAATTTACAAATGAAAAAAATCATTAATACGTAATAAATATGATTGACTCGATTCACCCTTATTGTATAATTCAATAAATAAATCAGATCAGTCACTTAAGTTGTGATTTCTGACCTCGTGAGTTACATTGCACCCATTGTGGTTCAAATGTGTCTATACTTAATTGGGTGTGAGTGATTCAACTTTTACTCAATTCTCTTTCAGTGTTCTAAAAATTTGTGACCAGTCCGATTAATTTTCAGAAGGTCCTATCTATCCAACCAATATTCAACATTTTATAAAGAGATAATGACACTTTGTTACACTTAACTATAGCGAAATGACACTTTCATACCCTAACTATTTTCGTCTCTTTTTTAGTACTCTAACAATTTTTTGTGACAAACTATACTAAAATGACTAAAATACCCCTGATTTAAGAAATAAAAATAAAACTAGTCAAATATGATTTATCAAACCATATTTGAAATGGTTCAAATTTAATTTTACATTTTCGGGCATAATTGTATTTGCATCTTAAGTACAAATCAAATTGAATTAGAGATAAAAAATTGAACCAATTCAATTTATAATTTCTTACACCAAGGGTAGTTTAGGTATTTTAGATATTTTAGAGGTAGGTTGTCACAAAAAAATTGTTAGGGTACTAAAAAAAGAAAAATAGTTAAGGTATGAAAGTGGTATTTCGCTATAATTAGGTGTATCAAAGTGTCATTATTCCTTTTATAAAACACAGAGGGCTCAGGTAGAATGTGTACCTGATAGCTGCCAATAACATGGACGACGACGAACATGTTAGCCATGGCGATGAGCCACCTGGGTTTCTCCAAGGAAATGAGAATGTTGTCCTCAACGGCATTGCCAAACATCCAGTAACCGATGAGAGCAACAGGGAAATAGCACAAGGCCACGACGATGTAGGCGACTATCACTCCTCTCCACATTGGTCCCTTGGAGGGCTTCTCGGGAGTGGAGGGAATGGTTGCTTGGATCTCAAGCACCACATTGTGGCCTGCATAAGCAAAGGCCACATCTCCAAGTGCGTTGAAGAAGTTGAACACAGTTCCTACTGTGGACTTGGCCTTGTAGCCGTACTGCACATCTTTTTGCACTCCCTTGTGCACCGAGGCTGACCATGCTATTGTTGAGTAACTGCACATTTTATGTCAATGCGCACAAAACCTAGGTTAGCGTTGACGCGTCATACTTTAAAAGATGTGAATCTGTTGAATTTTTGATTCTATATGATTTTAATCAAAAAGTACCCATTATTTTCTTTTAGGAAAATTTACAATTCTCTGTTTTCCTGGACAAATGACTTTAAACCTTATTGAGGATGGATAAGAGATCACATGTGTTTAAAGTTAATGGAGGAATTATGCTAGAATAAGCTAGGCCATAGTTTATTTTAGTTTATTATCTAAGTTAACATTTTCAATTATAGTTTTTATATTTTGTTTTAAAATTACATCAAACTTTATGTACCCATAAAAACCTCCCCAACCTTTCGGCGGGATCAAATTATTGGGGTCACCACAAATGGTGTAATTTTCCGATCACTGTTACTTTTTATTGTAATTTATTCATCTATCTGTTAGTGTTAATCAGATAGTAAATATTAACAATATTATTATTTATATTATTTAAATCGATTTAAAATTAATTAGGAGTAATAAACTAATAAACATATCGTTGTTCTAACTTTTGGAGGTAATTAACAGCTTTATGATTTTCTTAGGTGTTACAATTTAAACTTGTGCCCTGAAATATATTGTCCAATTTGAAGCTAAAATAGGATGTCAATTTTAAAAACCAATTAAAAACCTGAAAAGCTAATAAAACGGCACAAATAAAAATAATGTAAAGCTTAAAATATCAACAGAGTATTCAAAATTAATTTACGAGTAAAAACTCGTAAGAAAATGATGAATTCAAGTTGGACTATAGTTGGCTCGTGAGGTAGGATAGATAAGATTGGATCAGTCCCTTTCGGGTTGTATTTAAAAATGGTTAAAATTCTCATTTTTCAACATCGTGTCCCAAATCATAATGTATAAACAAACCACACGCAACCTATAATTAGACCAATTCAAATGATCAAATCAATTTAGGATTCAAATTTGGTCAACACTAAAGTTTTTTTAATGACTAAATTATTTTCTTATTCTACTCAAAAAATTTACTCGTTACATGCACAAAATAATAAGGTTCGACAACACAACTTTTTCTAAAAAAATGTGGCGTACTTCAAATCTGTTCGATACTAAACATTAATTCTATGCTATAAAATGAAGAAAAGTACCTCAAAGACATGACGGCGGCGGCTAGAGAGACGCCAGAGATGGAGTTGAAATTGGGGAGATGTGAGAGAACGAAGTGGACCGAGGAGAATATCATTATGAAGTACGTGAGCCTTATTTCAGAGCACTCTGGGCACACCGATTTGTGGAACTTCTGGAGCGACTTGCCTCCGGTGACCATGTATACGATGCACACACCCACCTCCACCACCAGCTGTTGTGGAACCACTATGTACAGCCCCAGCTTCTCTCCGAACGCGTGTTGTCCCAGCTCGTGATACCTGTCGAACCTCTTACCCGGTACCATCTCGTGCATCTCCACCATTTGCCACAATGTGTAGAGGGTTATGATCCATGATAGCACCAGGATCACCACTCCCGGACCCCTGAAAAATATGGGTACCGTTAAAATTTCGTTAGGGATGGCAACACGATGGTTTAGTGATTGTCGTTTCTTATCCAACCTAATCGAGTACCAGCTTTTCGCCGAGTTTAGAAATGTTTGTTTCTATGTAAAATGACATCATGGGTTTAGTGATTTGCATTCCTTATTCCGTTAAATCGGAGACATTTAGTCTTTGTTAAGTTCGTGAATTTTTTCTTATCCTTACACTCCATTCGAGATAATAAATTGGTTTACATAAAAATTGAACTATAACCGAACTATTATTCACGATTTCTGAATTTTTAGATTCAGATCGGTTTAGTTTATAGTTCGATCAAGGTTTTTGGAAAAAAAATGGACAGTCCTACCAATAGTAATTGATCAACACAAGCAATATCGCTTATGAGATTTAATATTTTAATTTGAGCGGAGTCATTTATTTTAGAACACGTGAGTGTGGACTGTGGACTGTGGAGTGTTAGGTTAGGTGTTAACCTAGGGTAGAGTTCTGTTTATATTAACACCGTTGGTCTTGTTAAGCTCGTGTTTATCTTTCTGACGTGAGACTTTAACAATATCCCTTACACGCAATGAACATGGAGCAGAGTGTATACGTCGACCATGGGTCTAAGGCCACATGCGGAGACACAAACTTTTCTATTTAAACTGTATATGTGATTCACACCTTTTTGATATAAGACCCTTAACACCCCTCAAGCGCAAGCCAGATTAAAATCGAAATTTAAGTTGGTGGAGAGCGATTAAAGATCGTACCAGCCGAGGTTAGACATGGCATAGGGAAGGCTAAGAACACCAGCACCAACCATGGCAGTAACATTGTGGAAGGCAGAGTACCACCATTTCGCATTCCTCGACGACGTTATCGGAAGCCAATCATCGATCGCCTTTTCCTTATCCGTCTTCGCCTTCACCTAAATCAATCACAATTCATCATGCCCTCAGAACATCAAAAATCAAATTCACAAAAGAAATAATATGGGAGTGAGAGAGTACTAACTGGAGCAGGAACAGGATCATGAACTGGATCAGCTTGAGTTGTTCCCATGGTTGTGGATGGTCTGTGTGATGAGAAGCTTCAAGTTAAAAGCAATGGAGTTCTGAGTTCTCTATGTATATTTAAGGACAATCACAACACAAACACACAAGACACATTCTATGTGTTCTGTAGCCAGACAAGGATCTTGAACCTGACCTTTTCTTTCTTTAATCACTCTTCCACCTATTTCCAGCATCGATAAATATCCCTTAGCCGGCCTTGATTGTAACATTTTTTTTTTTATATTTTCATGAAAATATTTACAAAAAATATATGGCTACATGGGTATTAAAATTTAAATTATAGTGTTTATTTGATAGAGTTGTTGGGACTATCTAGAGCTGTTCATCGGGTCGGGTCAGGTAGACCCGACTAGTTTTGGACTCGACTCGGCCCATGTCGGATCCAGTAAGTCAGACCCGAGACTCGACTCGATTAGGCACTTGAGTGTTCGGGTTCGGGTGAGTCGGGTCAAACCCAACACACCCGATGAACCAAAAAAATATGAGCCCATTACAATTTTCATAAGTTAGAGGCCCAATTAAAATTTGAATTACCCGAGGCTCACCCGATTTCACATCGGGTTGGGTCATGTCCGACTCATCCACAACTTGGTTTTGTCGGGTTTCGGGTCGATCTGGTTCGGGTCGGGTGAGTCGGGTTTCAGGTGAAAATGGATAGCCCTAGGACTATCCCCACACCAGTCTCCCAAATAAAATAAAATAAAATAGAGTAAGACCAGTAACCTTAAAAAAGAAATTAACCGATTAACCGAAGCAAAACAAAATAAATAAAACAAACAAGGAGAACTCTCATTTATTTTCTCAGAACCAACATGAATGATTCACCTACACTTCACTTTGATAATTTGACATAATTGTGACGCTATTAAAATATAAACTGATAGCCCAATGAATGACCTATTGTAAACTCCCAACCTCCACCTCAAACGGGTTTAGATTCTCCGCAAATCTCATACAAGAACCAACTCGAAAACACTTCCTCGTGCCATTGTTGATTGTTGTTGAAATTCACATTTGAGCTAATGTTCCACATCGAAAGTGTATAAGGTGAAATGAAAATTTATATACACATTAGACAAGGTCAAAAATGAACTCTAAATTGTATAAATTTTTTGTAGTATGTTTCTCCCTGGTTAGGCTCCATTATCCCAACCCAATTATAATAGAAATGGCTTCTCAATTAAAGTAAGTTTTCCCAATAAGAATTTATTTGGGATGTAACTGCTTTTGTTTATCAATTTTTAAATTATTGCGTCCTACAAGAAAATAAATGTATAATACACCACATGATTGTAATTTTTTAATCATTACAAGAAATGGAATTGGATTTATCTATTAATTATTTATTGAATACGTATTTGAGAAACTATCTATGGGTTTCTCATGAAAATGACATATATAGAAAAACAAATAAGGTGATTGATAGTGCTTTGGTGGTGAGAAATTTGTTGCAAAGACTTGGACTAACTTATTAAGTCAAGTCAACGAACCACTTGACAATTTTAATTTGGTGACATATCTATTTTGTGGTTAATAATAAAGTGCAATACCTGCAAATGAATTAAAGATTCTCAATTTATAGCGTACTCAATATTCGTTTGGAATAATCTCGTTCTAGTATAGTAAGTTGATACGATTATCACTTCAATGCAACTAACTTCAAAACGACACACAAAATGTTATTTAATTTTTTTTTCATTTTGCTCATTTTCATTATAAAAAGACTAAAATGACCCTCTTTGTCTATCAAAATTTTAAATTCGTACCATTTTTCCATTCCACCTCTCTTAAAAACGATTGAGTTTTGCATACTTAAAGATTTCGAATGATTTTGAGGTTCTCATAAGAAATGTATCTCACTTTCATACTTTTCTAAAATGTTAGGTTTCACAAAATTTGAAAGTCGTCATATAAGTTAAAAATTAGTACGAATTTCATGTTGGAAACTTGATTGTTCGGAACTCTACATGTTTCCGACAATTTTTTAAACAATACGCTAAAGTCTCATGCGCTGGTACAGACTTCAGATGTTGAGCTCTTTGTCTTGACATATTTGGTTTGACATCTTTCATTAAAACCTTTGGTTCCGGTCCAACTACTCTCCTTGGTTGATGTTGCATTGTCAATGTCCTTGTCTTTTGTCAACATCTCTGTTAAGTCTTCGTCTTTATATTTGGATACTCAGGTTGTCCCGACATTCAGATTCACACTTCATACCTCATTAGGTTCTATTGAAATACTTGTATGTGAAACCATCTACGATTTTCTTATGAAAATGACATATGTAGACAAAAAACAAATGACTATCCATTCAACGACTTAGGGCTAATTCGTGAAGTCAAGTCCACGCACCACTTGAACAATTCCAAGTATTTGATTTTGGTCCCATTTTTATTCTACAGTTAATGATGATATGCAAAACCTGAAAACCAATTAAAGATTCATAATTTGGCATCCAAGTAAAAGAGAAAATAATGCAAAGTCTCTGCCTACAATTTGTCACTTCTTGGCCTTGACAGCATTGTTTTCCTTGATCCTTACTCTGTTGTCCAGCTTCACGAAACGCCTGAGATCTTCGTAAGGGATCGTCTCGATCTTCTTTCTCTTCAGCTCACTCAATGCCGGGCGTTTGTCAAGCAGATGCCACAGCCATTCAGGGTACTCTGAATCGGCCACAATCTTAGGATCCGTCCCGTCTTTCAGGATGTTGGCGCCAACAACTGTCGTGGACTTGACTTCTTTGCTGAGAGACGATGCTTTTGGGGCGTCACTGGCTCCTCCCCCTTTCCCGCCCTTCTTTCCTTTCCCTCCTGCGGAAAATGGTCTTTGCCACACTAACCCGAGCGCCCGGTTTGCAATGAAATTGCTTCTCAGTGATCTGATGTGGTTAGTTGCCATATTTACCCCTGCAGCAGAGATGTTAATGATTAGAGGGGTGGAACATAGTTTTATACTGCTAAACAAGTACCCGAATCGCTTCCCATTCTCATTTGAATTTTCCAGAAATTCTAAACTAAAAAAAATCTTTCAAAAATTCTCATGGGACAAGCAAGAGTACATTTCTTTATAACTTCGTAAAGTTTGAAAGATTTTTTTCCTTGACTTGTCCGAATCTAGGAATCGATACATAATTCATTGAAGAAATGAAAATTTGTAAACATACAAGATTACATAAAGATAAACAATGAAAGAAAAAGAAATTCCACTGAATTTGAAGGTATGATCATGTTATGTTTGAGACGTTATCTTCTGTTCTGTGAGACTAAGAGTGGCGATCCATAGCACATAAATCTATGCAGTGTTGCAGCACACCATACTAAAGGATTCATGCAACTGCAAAACCGTGCCTATTCAAAATTCATATTTTAACCAAGTATTTCAATAGGTTAAACAAGAAAGAACATTCAATGAACTCCACTAATCATATATTTTAGATTCTTATGAGAATAATAAAAGAAAGAAAAAAAAACAGCACACGTTCATTTGCATCAAACTCAAATGGTGTATATATAGGAAGAACACGGCAAAGTCCAAACATCCACACTCGGATAACCACAAACTGAAGCTCAAAAGGGCTCATCATACGTGGTATGCTTACGAGTTCACCAAGTAAACGATAACCTACAACAACACTTAATCGAATCCACAAAGTATGCTGCTTGAAGCATGATATTTTCAGGGTAACAAATTTTACCAGGCTCGAGAACCTCAATTTCACACCTTAATTGTTGATTCGGCAAAACACTATGCCCGAAATTATCATTCCATAATATTTTCTTCTACAAGTTATTCACTAGCACCGAATCTGATAGTAAAGTGGTTAAATGAAATGTAAGTTCCAAAATCCCTACAGAACAAAAATCCTGATTGCAAGTTCACTCAAAATCTCAGCTTTGCTCATAATAAATCTTGGTCCGTGAAATGTTAGACCTAATTTTCAAGTTACATAAAGGTAAGCAATAATCATTAAATACAAACCCTGAACTATAAGCCCTGAAAACACGCAATCCATCACTATAATCAACTACTACTAGTGCTTCAACTCAACAGAGAGAGAGAGAGTTCCAGAAACTTGATTCCACAAACACATCCCATTCCATAAACCACAATATCTACATACACAATACCTATAAACTTCAATTTCACAAAAATCAGAGCCGCAGTTCAACTACGGAGAACAATTCAAGCAGTACAAAATTACCCAAGAAAATGTTCCCAAACCCATATCGAAGGATCATAAATTGAATTCAGAGGAAATGGCGGCGATGACCTGATTTGGATGCTGAAAATCGCCGGCGGCGAATGTATCACGAGGTCGGCGGCGAGAGAGCTTGTTCGTGACTGAGATGAGAAATAGCAGAGAAGACACAGAACAGGAGAGTAAATGGAAACAAAAATGAAGGGTAAAATGGGAAATGAATAAGAAGACAGCGTTTCTGGATCTGGAGTCTGGACTATTTTGTGTTGGGCTGGGTCCAGCTTTAATGGGCCCAATAAAGGCCCATTTAATGCTGACCCCTTCCCCAAGATCTCGCACACGAAAGTCGCAAAACCCTAACAAAAACCTCCCATTTCCTTCTCCATCTTCGTCTTCGCAACACATTGCTGATTCTCTATTTTCTGGATCTTGAAGAAGCTATGGGGTCTCAAGCTGCAGTCTCGTTCCTGACGAACATCGGTCGCGCCGCGTTCGGGCTCGGCGCCGCCGCGACGGTGCTGAACTCGTCGCTGTACACCGTCGACGGAGGCCAGCGCGCGGTCCTGTTCGATCGGGTCCGTGGAGTGCTCGACGACTCCGTCGGAGAGGGGACTCACTTCCTGATCCCCTGGCTCCAGAAGCCGTTCATCTTCGACATTCGCACGCAGCCACACACCTTCTCCTCCGTCTCCGGCACCAAGGACATGCAGATGGTCAACCTCACCCTCCGCCTCCTCTCTCGCCCTGAGGTATTGTCACTTTTCGCGATCTCAGTTTCGATTTCATGCATCTGTATGTTTCAGCACTGTTGTAAGGATCGGTAGGAGGTAGGAGATGGTAGGTTGGAGAGGGCCTGCTAGGGACTAATTGGGGATCAATCCGAAAATATATCGGATTAAATGATTAATTGAGAATTATAGGATTAATCGGGACTAATAAGAGATTAGTCATTGATTGGGGACCAATCAGAGATTAATTGAGAATTATAGAATTAATCGGGACTAATAAGAGAATAATTGAGAATTATGGAATTAATTGGGGACTAATCCCAGATTGAGATTAATCATTAATTGGGGACTTCAGTCGAGAATTATAGAATTAATTGGGGACTAATCAGAGATTAATCGAAAATTATAGAGTTAATCGATCAGAGATTAATCGAACAAGTCGGAGATTAATCATTAATTGGAGACTTTAGTCATGAATTACAGAATTAATTGGGGACTAATCAGAGATAAATCAAGGATTAATAGTAGATTTTACAACATTGTGTTTCAGTATCTCATTGACTGGTAGTATGTGTTTTGCAGGTTTCTCGCCTCCCCAAGATCTTCCAGAATCTAGGTCTCGAGTATCAGGAGAAGGTTCTTCCGTCGATTGGCAACGAGATCGTCAAGGCTGTGGTTGCTCAGTTCAATGCCGACCAGCTGCTCACGGAACGGCCTCACGTATCTGCTCTGGTGAGGGATAGCCTGATCAAGCGGGCCGCGGAGTTCAACATTCAGCTGGATGATGTTGCTATCACTCACCTGTCTTACAGTCCGGAGTTCTCTAGGGCTGTGGAGCAGAAGCAGGTTGCGCAACAGGAAGCGGAAAGGTCCAAGTTTGTAGTGCAGAAGGCTGATCAGGAGAGGAGGGCTGCGGTTATTAGGGCTGAGGGAGAGAGTGAAGCTGCCAAGTTGATTTCTGATGCTACTCTGAAGGTTGGGATGGGGCTGATTGAGCTGAGGAAGATTGAGGCTTCGAGGGAGATTGCTGCGACATTGGCCAAGTCGCCTAATGTGGCGTATCTTCCTGGAGGAAACCAAATGCTCATGGCATTGAATGCAAACACTGGGAGATAGACAGGTGATTGTGCTTCGTTTTATTTTTCGTACGTATCTGCTTTAAATCAGTTTATTTAGTGCTTTAAATTTGTTTATTGGTAATTGCTTATTTATATTCGTTGCACGCACGACCAGAATACCTACGTTCTTCAATGCTGATTATTGCAACTATTTTTCCATTTCAAAATGTTTGTGAAAATTACTCGATTGTGTGGAAGACAATGGAGAAAACACATCCATGTGAATGACCCAATGTGATATGCTTTTGGCTCACGGAGCCTAAGTTGAAGTTGTTGTTACATGGCCGAGTGGAAAACTCTAGATTTTTGGATTCCTCATGCTGCTAGCTGATACCACACCGGTATAATAAGTTTGGGGTTAACGGGTTGCATCTTCTTTCTTACTTTCTAGCTTGCCATTGATTAAATTCGATGGAACAATAGTGATTGCACATTAGGCATTTGCTTCAGAGCTGATCAACCTGTTGACTTCCATTAGTGGTTATTGGATATGAGCATTTTGCTTCAGATTCGGTCCCTCTGTTGACTTCCATTACTTCTTTCCTTCTATTATCATAAGCGTAAACCAACCTAATTTTAATTACCTGGGTGTAAAATGTATTCTAAGTAGACAAGTTTTCATGAACCATAGTAGTCCATTTCCATTTCCATTTTCGGCATGTATGGTATACTTAAGCTAGTGACATAATGTGAAAAGATTAAAAGTGATCGCATATAATGTTCAAGATTATGCCTTGAAGCTTTAGGCTTCTTATATGTGGATGGTGATGGTGATGTTTGTCCTTAGTCCTTTCACCCCATTACTTTCTATTATATGCCAATCCGTTTATGGTTATGTATATTGTGCCTTTCAATTTGTGTTTGACGTTGCAATATGATGATTCGTAGGATAGTCTGCCTCTTGGTCTTGATCCTCAGCTTTTCTTTTATGATTGAGAAATAGGGGAACGAATAGGTTTATTATATTTGGGCATGAGGCAAATCTAAACATTTCTTGTATTCATGAGGGGAAGTTAAATAAGTATACACTGTTTTATGATCTCAGCATATATGTACTTGCTTACTTGTTCTCGGCTTCCTATCTGCTCCTCTCATCCATGATAACAAAATATTTTGTATATGTTTTTAATTTAGAACTTTTATCTGCACCTTTTCCTAAAGAAAATACATGCAAGGGTGCATACATTGCAGAGCGCAACATACTAAATACTAATGTTTGGATTATGGAAATACAATTATTGTAACTAATTTTAATTCCTTTTGCAGGTTGCATGAAGGCGCAACGGAGGACATTGGAGTTTTTATCATGAAGTTGAGTGAAACAAATACTGTTTAGACTTTTCTACAGACTTGATCTTAATCTAGATTTGTTTTCAATTACAATCAAATATCTAGTTTGCCTGGATGTCGTGTCTACATTATCATGCATTCATGCCTAGATTCAGGCTGTATTTAAGAACTTGTAGTATCTTTTGAAGAGGTGCAAATAAATTTCAGCAAGAGAGTTGTCAGGAAATGATAGAATTGTTTATCATCCATATCTCATTGGATGATATATGTAGGAATGTTGCCTTTCCGGAGGAAGACATATATGCAGTGTTCTAAAAAATGCTAGGCGTAGGGAGTAGAGCGTCTTTTGGGGATCAATAGAAAAATAAATTGATTGAATGATTAATCAGGAATTATAGAGGACTAATCGAACAAGTCGTGAATTTTTAGAACACTGCATACAAGGCAAGGGTTGGTGTATACTATAACAGTTCTACTTTGTTTATGAAGCGAGACAAGACCTTCGTAATCATAATGAAAGTTCTCATACAAGTCCTTTTGATTGGTGAGTGAATAGCCTTCACGTTGTTATGGCAATTTGGTTGTCTTTTTTCTGTTTAGGGTTCAAAGACGTTATAACGGGAAAGAAATCATTTTTGCGGTCTACAACTGTGCGGTTAGTTTCATATCAAATCTGAATAAAGGTAGTTTAAGGTTTAAGTAATGTAGCTGTTGGAGGGGGTAAATGTGTTATTTCGCCAAGGTTTGGTGGCACGAGGTCGTTGCGGGAAGCCTTCTCCGTTGCACGTGTTGTTAACGCGCCTTGTCGTCTTTGTTGAAGTGGTCATGAGCTTTCTAATATGAAATCAATAGCTGGTACTTAGTCGTAGTGATCCGTTGCTAGGGTTTTTTTTTATCTTGATATTTGTAAGAAAACACTTGCCTCTTGATCAACCATCGCTCTGTTGTTCATTAAATTGATTGTACAGTTAACAGTGGTATCAGAGCCACCATTCCCGTGAAAATTTGGGGAGAAATGAGCAATCCATTGTTGATATCCGAGCTTCCTTATTGGCAAGGTCAAATCCTTTGTGGAGGAGATCAGACCGATGAAAAGAGCTCTGAGCTCAGTCACCTCAACGCCGGACAAACTTTATGGTGCTGTCAACCAACTGGTCTCCAAGGTTGAGAGCCAAGAGGAGGGTTCCGGATTGGGTCGAGTGATCAACATTAAGAAACCTGAAAAGGAAAAGGGCAAGGCTCCATTACACACACCACCCCAATTGATTATTTCAAGCCAGAGTCTGCTGCAAGAGATGTGTGAAGATCCTTTGCAAGACCAATGTACCTGGAAATGGAGGAAAATAGTCAACAGAGGCGCACCAGAAATGACCACATCATACAAGATGACCCTAGAAGAGGGAGAACCAGAATCTGAGAGGGTACAGACAAAGGAAACAATATAAGGTACAAAACCACCAATTTTCCATTCCATGAGCTGGATGGATCTGGGGTGAGAAACTGGAGTAGCCATTTTCATTACTGCAAAACTCCAGATGTGGAGAAGGTATGGGATGGATAATGGTGGGACATGATAATGTGTTGGAAGAATTTAAAATGCTCTATCAAAAAAGGAGTTTTCAAGAGTATGAGACTAAGTTTGAGGAATTAAAATCCTTGGTGAGAAACAAATACCCAGGTTTGATGATGAATTCTACATGTCCAACTTTGTTGGAGGACTCAAACCACACCTTAAAGCTTGGAGTGAGTGCTGAAACCACTGAATCTTGAGGAGGCTATGTATTATGCAAGGTCTGAGAAAGTCAAGCGAAAGCAGATTGAGGCGTTGACGCAGTCCAAGCTTAGCAGTATTAATCAAAGCAACAAGTTCAAAAACTCTCATATTCAAGCAAGACAGAACCAATACAGAACACACAAGCTTTGAGGATTGAAGCTTCCTCAAACAAGAACTGCAAGCTATCATAAGATTTCTCAGTTCTACAAGGAGAGAGGTAAGAAAGGATTGTGCTTCTATTGCCCAACCAAGTATAGTAAAACACATGACTGTCCCAACAAGAAGCAACTATTCATGATATTACCTGATAATGAGGAACAAGAAGACGCATAATCAACTGATGGAAGGCACCAAGAAGAGACAGAACCCAACACTGCCATGGTGGAGTACAAACCTAAAGAGACTATTGAAGGGCAAGTAGTAGAGACCCTGTGTGTCATTAGAGGACATTAAGCGAGTTCAATAAGAATCCCAGGAGAGATGAAAAGAAAAGGTAATTTCCATATTAATTGACACTCGTGCATCAAGTCTTTCATAGATAGAAAAACTGTAGGAACACTCAAGCTTATGATCAAAACATTAGAAACAATTTTGGTGAAAATGGGGAATGGAAAGAAAAGGGAACGTGTAGCTCGAAATGCCATATCTATTGGAAAATTCATGGGATTCAATACCATTGGGAGTTTATTGCAATGGAGTTTGGTAAATGTGACATTGTATTGGGGTAGATTGGATGGCTAAATTGAATTTCAGTTTTGAGAAAAGAAGCATTTCATTCTACATGAAAGAAGAACTAATAGAGCTTAAAGAGGAGAAACCAAAGGGAGGAGTTTTCAAGGCTTCACAAGTAGCAATTATCTTTTTTGAACACATCTTCAAGTTACATGGGTTATCAGAGAAGATAATTTGTGATAGAAACAAGATCTTTATTAGTGAATTTTGGAAAGAACTTTTCAACTTCAACTGAAATGTCCACCACATATCATCCTCGATCTGATGGTCAGATAGAGGGAGTCAACCAGTGTGTAGAGATTTACCTAAGGAGAATTACACAGCAATTTCCAAAGAAACGGGGTAAGTGGCTTAGTTTTGTAGAATTCTAGTACAACATCTCTTATCACACAACTCTTTAAGGTCACTTCTTTTGAAGCACTCTATGGCTACAAACCTCATGTATTAAGAATGACTGATTACACTTCTAAAGTGGCATTAGTGGAGGAATTCCTAAAACACAGGGAGCTGCTCATAGCAACATTAAAGGAGAAAGAGAATGAAGCATTTTGCTGGCAAGACAAGAACTGAGAGGGTACTTTAGGTGGGAGATTGGGTTTACCTAAGACTATGACCCTATAGGCAGAACTCTCTGGCACTAAGAAGGAATATGAAATTAGCTGCAAGATTTTACGGACCATATCAATCATAGAAAGAAAGGGGGACGGTAGCATACAAGCTGAGGTTACGCAGAGGAAAAAATCCACCCAGTTTTTCACGTCTCACTGCTCAAGAGACAATTGAGGCACGAGAACAAATTGGTGACTACTAAACCTGATACAAATGAATACCAGGATGGTCAACAGGAATAATCAAGCTTTGGTGCAGAAGCTAAATCAGTAATTTAGTGGGATGTTAGACACTGAAAATGCAACCTGGGAAGATATAAAGGTAGTTTAATGTTTAAGCAATGTAGCCATTGGAGGAGAGGGGTAAAAGTGTGTTGCGCGTGTTGGTGTCGCACCTTATCGTCTTCTCAAGCATGCGAAGTGGTCCTGAGCGTGCTGAGCTGCGTAATGGGAGCAGCAGGAAATCAATAGCTGGTATTTAGGCGTAGTGATCCGTTACTATGTTTTTTCATCTTGATACTGTAAGAAAACACTCGTCTCTTGAGGATTTAGACTCATTTGGTTCATCACCCATTTGAGAGTTTTTTATCAATCCAAGATCAAACCATTTCTATCGAATCACTATGTTTTTATTAAATTGACTGTCAGGATCTTAACACAATTATAGGCCCAAAACAATTATACAGTATTGTCAGAAACAAATTAAAACTATATTGCATAGAATTATTCATTCGTACAAAATGATCATAGAATACAATCTGAATATGAATTAAGGGAACATATTGAGCAAGCAAGAAAGAACACCTTTCATGCAGTACCGCCATCTTGATTATTTCAAAACATCTCTTGAAAATAGTAAGGCAACTACTAAACTATACATATGTTGGAACGAAAAGAGGGCTTCGGTCATGTGATAATCTCACCAACTCCGTAACCAAGCACTTAGTTCACAGAGGCAATGTGTCGGACCAAGTCAACCACACGGTTGCTGCACAAATTTTGGGAAAAAATCAAACCTCAGAACTTGACACAATCAGACTGAAAATCTATCATGTAAAACCAGAATTAAGTAAAGCCAAGATTAAGGAATCTAATCAGTTAGAAAATCAAGTAGACATAGATAGATTGTGCATAATTAGTTATACCTGTAACCCCATTCATTGTCATACCAAGTGACAAGCTTCACAAAATTGTCGTTCAATGCAATTCCTGCCTTGGCATCGAAGATGCTTGACCTGTAAAAATGAAGTCAGTCAAAAAGTACTCATTCTTCATTGCCAAATTGTAACTCACGAGAAATTGGATTGAAAGTTATCATCCAACGCATACCTGCAATCACCAACAAAGTCGGTTGACACGACATCATCCTCTGTATAACCAAGGATTCCCTTCATGCTACCTTCAGATTCAGCCCTAAACAACAAGGAAATGAATAAGTCAGGGTCAGTGGTAAAATCATAATTTATGAAAATGGATGCTTCTCAATTTATCATGCGATCACTGATACTATTTCTTAAGAAGAGCTACCCATAATACTATTGGTTAGAATAAAGGCATCAACCACCAATTATACTAGGATTGGTGTTACTATATGCAGTTATTATCGAACGCAGAATTAGATATGAGATGCTACAAGTTTTGTCTAGAAGAAAAATATAACACTCACTTTTACGTTATTTTTTTTATTAAAAATATGAATTAGGGGTATAGATCCTTACTTGATTGCAGCCTTGATCTGATCGTATGTAGCCTTCTTCTCAAGTTTCACAGTGAGATCAACAACTGAGACATCAACGGTGGGGACTCGGAAAGCCATCCCGGTCAGCTTCCCGTTAAGTGCAGGAAGCACCTTTCCAACAGCCTGTTTGAAAATCAAGGCATACATGTATAATAAGTAATTTACTAGCAAAAAAGTATAGCAAACCACCAACATTATCAACTTTCAAGCGTACAAATCACACAATAAGAAATGAATTGAAAGTCTAGGCCATCTAATATACCTTTGCAGCTCCAGTGCTGCTGGGGATGATGTTGAAGGAAGCAGCTCTTCCACCTCTCCAGTCCTTCATTGATGGTCCATCAACTGTCTTTTGTGTGGCTACATTGCAGGAGAAACAAAATGAGGCAGTGAACAATTTATCAAAGTCAATGAGCTCAAGGAACATACACCAAACAAAACTAATGCTAACCAGTGATAGAGTGGACAGTGGTCATAAGACCCTCAACAATGCCAAACTTGTCATTGATAACCTGCAACAACTTACTCGGTAAGCAATAGTGCCCTAGGCTAGATTTTAAACCTACACAGCATCTAAATCAAAACATGAGTGTGTTTAAAACTAAAGGGTCAAAATCACCTTGGCCAATGGAGCAAGGCAGTTGGTGGTGCAACTAGCATTGGATACAATGGTAAGATCTGACTTGTATTCCTTCTCATTGACACCCATAACGAACATGGGTGCATCCTTGCTTGGAGCAGAGATAATAACCTTCTTAGCTCCACCCTAGATATATCAACACATGAAGCAAACTAAGAAAACTAGAACATATATGTAGTGATAATCAAGGCTAAAGACAAATCAATGCAAGCATTCAGCAGACAAGCAGATCTTTAAGACACTCTTCATAAATTAAATGGAATAAGACAACTTTATCAAATATTTCTACATTAAGCTTGATCATGTGAAGTGTTATAATAACATATCTCAAGCTAATTCATATTTGAAGAAACCAAATAGACAATGAATTATGAACACAAACCTTCAAGTGAGCTGCAGCTTTGTCCTTGTCGGTGAAAACTCCAGTTGATTCAACGACAAAGTCAGCACCAGCCTCACCCCATGGGATCTCCTCGGGGTTTCTAATCACCAGCAAATCAGATAATTATAACTAATTGGTGCTCAGCGATTTACACATAATAGACAAAACAATAGAGATTTTACCTACAACCAAAGACTGTAACTGGCTTCTCGCCGAAGAGAAGGGTCTTGTTGTCCTTAATTTTGATCTCATGGTGCTTCCACTGACCGTGAACACTGTCATACTTAAACATGTAGGTCTGTAGAGCAATATAATAACAAAATCATTAATAACAAAACAATGATCAACAACCAAAAATAGGCAATGACAATCGTTTCCATCCCTTCCAAGGATTTTCTCGGCAAACAAACAGGGGAAATACCAACAAGGAAGCAATCACGATCCACTCACAGGTTATTAACATCAGATCAACGATCATCCACAAATCACAATAACAACGACATCTAAATAATCTCTCACGAAATCAAACACGTAGATACCTCCGATCGATCAAAACAAAGCAAGCTAACACAAATCGTTTCCATCCTTTTCGTGGATTTTCTCAGTAAACAAACAGGGGAAAGACTGACAAGTAAGCAATCACGATCCACTCATAGAATATTAACAATAGATCAGATCGACGATGATCCACAAATCACAATAACAAAAACATCAAAACAATCTCTCACGAAATCAAACACGTAGATGCTTCCGATCGATCGAAACAGAGCAAGCTAACAAAAATCGTTTCCATCCTTTTCAAGGTTTTTCTCAGTAAACAAACAGGTGAAAGACTGACAAGTAAGCAATCACGATCCACTCATAGAACACTAAAAATAGATCAGATCGACAACAATCCACAAATCACAACAACAAACACATCAAAACAATCTCCGACGAAATCAAACACGCAGTCGCCTCCGATCGATCAATTCGGCGAATGATTAAGCGCGATCGTGTAATATACAAAACAAAAACCACGAAGAACTGAGAGATGTACCATGTACTCGGTGGTGATGAACGGATCGTTGACGGCGACTAGCTCAATATCGCTGCTCTGGAGAGCGACTCTGGCGACCAAACGCCCAATCCTTCCGAATCCTACCAAACATTGAGGACAAAAAAAAACTCAGATCAGCCGAAAATCAGCGATACAGAGAAGGCGAGAGAGGAGGAGGAAGTAGATGGCACCATTGATTCCGATCTTGATCTTGGCCATTGTTGTTGACGAATCGAAATAGCGAAAACGAGAGAGACGGTTCAGTGAAGGAGTGATGGTTTGAGAAGAGAAATGGGATTTATATATAGTCGAATACAATAATTGTAAATAATAAAATGGTGGGAGAGGCCGTTGTAACAGAAAAAGAGAAATAACGATTAACGGATAGGATTCGTCGAGGTGCTGAGTAGGCTCCACAAGCTGCGCGATCACCACAAATCCTCGGTGGTTTCAGGAGTGTGCGTGGCTGATCCACCGTTGATTTCGTTCAGTCAAAGAAATAGAGGAAAATGAAAGGGTCACGTGATTTTGACCTGGGTGGTCACGAGATCGGCGGGTACTCTGATAATTAAAGCCAGTTTCTATCACTATCGTCCTAATAGAATAATGACTAAATAAACCTAAATATTACTTGTATTGTTTGGGAAAAACATAATATAAATTCAGTTGGTTATACTTACTTATTTTTTATCGTCCTGAGAAATTAGTTGATAATATTTTACTCATTTTACTACTTTTCGTTTAATTTCATATTAATAGGCAATATAACTGTATATGTTGTTTATTTTTTAAATTTTCAAAATGATGACATTGAAAGTTTTTTTCTTCTCTTTTTTGTCTAAATTCCCAATATACCATTGAGCTCGAACAAGATGTAGTTCATCACCCTTCTTCGTCAAGTAAATAGATCCATCTTCCATCTCTATGTGCGACACACTCGTTGCATTATCGGAAACAATTAAACATGTACTCGAGAATGATATATGCTTGCTCTCAAGCTATGTGCCAACAAACTCGTTACGTGCGTCTTCATTGTCATTCTCCCAATGCCACCTTTTGCAAAATGTCGTCTCATCTCAAGAACTCCATCTTCTAGATCTTCTGCTCCGTCGATGCCCAAGTTGACGAATACCTCAATCTCTGGGCTGTTGGCCCAGAGACGAGCTTAATTGCTTTTGCAAAATAAAATTTAAATACATTTAAAAAAAGAGAAAATTATATTAATTTTATGCCGTTATTTTTTTCATTGATCAATTTGAAGTTGTGGGTGAGTTGCACACTCTTCCTCGCGTCTAAACCAGATTGAGGATCTATATTACGAAAAGTTTTGCATGTGAATTGATATTTTTTGCCGAAACAAAATACATATAGATAAAGGTGGAACACACTATAATATCACATAGAAGCAAGGTTATGAAACTCGGAGCTCGAACAAAAACTCGACTCGTTGAAGAATGAAAAGAACTCGAAACTCGAATGAAATTCGGAAAAACTCGTTTTGTATTAAAAAAATAATTTTATATTTATATATTCATATGTAATATTTATTATATATAAAATTAATTATATATAATCATTTGTAATTCAAATTTGAATGAATAACACATTTTAAAGAAAATCTTCATTATTCGTTAAATTTTAACCTCATTATTCATTAATTTTTAATCTATTATTATTTTTAAAAATAATGCAGACCCAAATAATTGTTAAAGCCAAAATAACCAAAATAGTTCAAGCCCAACAAAATCTAAATTTGAAATAGGTTAGAGTATAAAATTGTTTCTTATGTCTACGCCTAGAGATAGTTGGGCACTATCCGGTCGACCAGGACCTCACGGACCTAGAAGGATTTGTATATTTTAATTAATTTATTTCTTTTAAAAAATTAATATACATATTTATTAAAACAAATGAATATACATATTGATTAAGAAAATTAATTATAATATCCAAGATAATTCAAATATAAATAAAATAAGGCTAGACCCAAGTTTTAATACATATTCATTTTATTTGAAGTCAAAGTCAATATTTTTATTTTTGTTTTAGCTAGCCCAAACCAAGACCCAAACTTGTACCCCACAATTCATCTACTCTACCTTGCCATATCCACTGAACATAAACCACGCAATTCAGAATTTCAGCGGCGCCGGATTGAACCATGGTGTCGACTGTCGACATGGATTGAACCATGGTGTGCCGAATCATTACGCGTTCCAATCCTCACCGTCGTTGCTCCAGCACGTCCTAATCCTCCTCCGGGAAGATCGGCGGCTCGTCAACTGGTTCAATGACGCCTCATAGCCGCCTTGGTGGCCGTCTCGATCGCGTTGACCAAACTTTGACGAGTTTCAGGCGAGTTTTGAGGAACTCGTCTCGATGGGACACAAAATACCGAATTTCGGTCGAGTTCCGGCTAGTTTCACAGCACTGCATGAGAGACTCAAATTTATAAGGGGGTAATTTCAATTCACCACGGTATACTATACGAGTTTTTCAAGTAGTTATGGTGTACTTCTTCTTTTTTTCTCAATTCATTACGACGAATTTTGTTTTTGTTTTACCATCATAATAGTGTAATTTTTGTGTATAAATATCTATAATACCCTTAATACTAAAATACTCAATTAAATAATAATATATTACTTTTAACTTTTTTTAAAAATAATATTTTTATGAAATAAACAATAATATCTGATTTTAATATTATTTTAAAAATATATTAAAAAGAAAAAAAAAATTATTTTTAATTTTTGCTTCTGCCAGAGCTGCCACTTCTAATATCTATTCGTACGTGTTTGGATCGACACCGGGCCGTATTGGTCAACCTGCGCCCGCTCAACAATCCGATCACTGTGATCCGAACTCGAAAGTTTTTGGATTTCCCCTGTTACGATCGGTGCAAATTCATCGGGTGTTCGTCAGGTTCGAATTTTTTGCAATCCCTATGCACGATAGCACATTAAGAGACAAGAGAGACCTAAACATATACTGATCCTATAGCTAGTGTGTTGTTACCGTAACAATAAGAAAAATAATCCTAATCTTCCTATGATGTAGTGCGGCGCTGCAATGGGAGTGTAACGAAAAAAGAAAAACAAACAGATATAGCCATATAGGCCTCACTCAAACAAAACTCTTTTGTGGCAAATATACTTGTGAACGTCTATCCCGGGCTCGGTATGGAAACGCTAGAGGTTTCGAGTTTTCGAAACTAAATCCAATTTGCAAATCGTCAACGTTTTCTTAATCCTTCGTAGATCAAATATGTTAGATCAGACAAGGATTGCATGCTTTAGTTTCACTACGTACACATAATGTAATATTACGATCATTAAGATAGGCCACGCTATAATATCAAGTTAGAGACTGAAATTTAAAATTTACTTTATTGGGAAATTGTATCCAGATTTGAGTTCGATTATGCTAGGAAGAAACACCAAACTTGTAATTAAGTTATAATTAAGTTAGTCATTAATGTGTAAAGTTGACACATTCTATTACTAGAAGTTGGAATTACGTGTAGACAATCAATTCCATAATCTTTCTACCTTCAAATCGCTATATATAAATATATGATATCATCAAACAAAGAAACCACAAACAATATATTATTGGGAAACCATGAAAACGCCAAATTGGTTACAAGTTTTATGTCTCATCTTCAACGTCGTCGTCGTTGCTACGAAGTGTCATGGCAACGATGTTGCAAAAACAAGAATGTTTGTGTTAGGATAGTCGGTTTATGACGTTGGGAACAACCAATATTACCTCCCCGGTAAATATATTCCGGCGAATCACGGCCCGTATGGAATGTCGCTTCCTAGACCCACCGGAAGGTGCTCCGATGGCTTGTTGGTCCCCGATTTTATTGGTACATTTATATTATATGCACTTAAACTCTATTTTATATATATATTTTACATAAATATATGATAGCGATTCGATCCCTATATAATTTTGGTGCAGCCCAATATGCGAATTTGCCATATATTCCACCAGCTCTTGAACCGAACGCGAACGGAGCTCATGGTTACAATTTTGCTTCCGGCGGAGCTGCCACTTCTAATATTTATCCCGTGGTGAGTGTAATTTAATAAATTTATTAAACTCTCATAAAGTTGGTACACTATTTGTATACAATTTTGGTGCAAAAATTGTACCGATGAGCTAGCAATTAAACCCAAGTCGAGATAAATGCTAAAAATGTTAAAATACATATGGTTAAAAATTGGCAGTAGTGAGAATACGTAAGGCAGTATGATAAAGATTTTAAGCTAAATCATTTGTCAGCGATGAGATCGGGATGACGCGCATCTTCAGACTACTTTGTCTCGGCTCAGAATTTTGAACAAGACTAGTTTAATTCTTGTAATTTATCTCTTTCCAAAAATAATTTGATTCTTGGACTTGATTTTGGTTGAGTGAAAATCATAAAAAATTTTATTGGTGTGTATTTTATATATGTTCAGATTAATCTTGATGAGCAGCTGAGAATATTCAAGAACAAAACAAGAGATTTGGAGGAGGGAGTGTTGAGAAATGGAGTTTACTTAATCAATATTGGAGGCAATGACTATACGACTTTCATCGTTAATAACCAAAGTGCCACTGAAGCTCAACGACAAGCCTTCGTAAATTTGGTTGTCCACAGAATAATCAATGTGGTCAAGGTTCGTAATTACTAAATTTTATATGCTAAACTTGAAGATAATCTTATTTATAAGGACAATATATTTCTTATTTCATTCCTTTATTCAAATTATGTATGCATTTTAGAAATTTGAATGACAACGAGGGGTATTTTTGTCATTTCACAGTGAAAAACTCCTTGAAATCGTTTTAAATTTTGAGAACTTGGTGTATTTAAGTGAGAAACGTGTCAACTTAGTTGTATTTTTTAAAATTTAACCCATCTGTATGTATACATTAATGTAGGAAATATACGATGACGGAGGAAGGAAATTTGCATTTGCAGATGTGAATCCGTACGGTTGCGTACCGGTCATGAAATATGGCCTAAACCTAACCGAGTTGGCATGCTATGACGAAATCAATGTTATTCCAAAATTACACAACATTGCTCTAAGAGAAGCTCTCTACAAATTGAAGAACTCGACACAATACTCTCAAGTCGAATACGGAGTATTTGACAACTTCAATCAACTATTGCTCTGGTTTTTGAACCCTACACGTTACGGTACGTATTATGGCAAATAACGGAAAAGTGTGACATGATAATAAATACATAATAAATATAGTTAGGAATAGCAATGAGGGAAGTTTTAGTGATTTTAATTATACACACACTAAAATTATAAAATATAATATTTGCATTCATATTCATATATTTTTAATGTATCGGGTACGGGGCGGATGAGTCACCCCGACCCTGCAAAAATACATGATACCCACTCTGTAACCCATAAATTTTCACTTCGAAAGTGGCGGGGCATCAGATCTCTGTCGATTTTGAGTATTTATGTTTGTCATCTTTCACTGCAGTCGTGAGTATAATTTCATTTTATCTTGTTGAAGGGTTTACGGAGAGCAAGATAGCTTGTTGTGGATACGGGGGAGGAATTAACGCGATAAATTGTGGGAAGAGTCCGTACTTTTTATGTAGCAATCCGAGTGCGTTTTTATTGTTCGATGGAGTTCACATGACTCAAGCTGCGAATTCTCAACTGGCTAAGCTCATGTGGGATGGAGATCAAACCATAATTGCTCCTTACAATGTTCAACAACTTTTCGAATTGCAACTCTAAGAAGCTAATTAGCTCTCTCAACGAATTGTTTCGATGCTAAATCATCCAATAACAATGTTCCTATGATAATAATGGAAATTTACAATAAGTTAAATGTGATATATTGATGCAGTGTAAATCGAAGAAATATCGGATTTCGACAAAGGACTAGTGTTTTTCAGGTAGAAACTACGTTTTGAGCAAAACACATGGTTTTTCCATGATGTACGATAGATTTCGGCCATCTGAGATCATCTTGGGGGTCGAAATCACAGTTTTAGAAGTTTCGAGCACTTTTTCGCAATTTTAATAATTTGTTTCATTTTCCAATAAGTTTTGTACGTATTTCCTTTTCTGCAATTAATTAAGTTTTGGCTATTTAAGCACTCTCATACGTTTATGTTATTTAGTTTTGAATTTAATAAAAAAATCGAGGTTTCCATCAAATCTATCATCTTTGGTGTTCTTGCGAATCAACGAATCTTGATAAAGAGTTCTTCTTAACCATGTACGTTGCATCATATATGACAGGGACAATGAAACCTAGACTATTTTAATTAAATACTTAATTTTAAATTTCTTTTGACTATTTTGTTATCTCATTTAACATAACCCGTTATTTTTTCCAGCCAAATTGAGCCCATGTGAATCGTACATGCCATATTATATATTTTGATAGACCCGAAATTACCCTTAGTATTAAGTGTTAGGGTTTTATTACATTTTTCATATTGTTTGATTGGAAGAGCAGCAAGAGAACGCATCGTACTTGATGACAAAAGAGCGCATCACAACTTGGTTGTTTAAGAGGTTGTCGGTCGTCACCTTAATCAAAACATAAATTGAAATAATACAAGATAAAGCGAAGATATTTAAACAACTGACAAACGAATATATATCTCGTCACTGTTTAATATATGTTAACTTTACACATCTAAAAGGTATTATAAAACTTTTACGGTGAAATTTTATGCTCTAAACTATAGTTAGTTTTGCGAAAAAGGAACTTTGATTAAGAATCTCGGTACACGTATATACATTAAACTCCAAAAAAAAATACCATATAAAACTAAGCAGTCACGTTGTTTCGTTATTGTTTGTGTATTTAATTTAGTATAATTGATGGGAAATAAAATATATATACATTTCAAGATGTAGGTCCCTTGGGTTGCACGCCAATGGAGAAATATATGTGTCTTTTTCCCAAAAATCAATATATGCTCTTAATTTCAAGATTATATTACACAACACTGCATAAAAAAGAGAAGCTATTCTTTACGAGCCGAAAAATTTGTAACACCTTATATATACTCAATAAAATTAGTCATAATGATTTGATGTAATATATATATATATGTAACCCAGTAATTAATCGAGTTTTTTTTATGTTCGAGAGTTTCGCAGAAGGCGAAATAGCTACGAATGGAGTTAATGATTTTTAAGTTGAAGGGTTCGCATAAGGTGAAATAGCTATGAATGGAGTTAATGAGATAATTGTAAAATGAGTATGTATTTTTTTTTGTGACAATCCGATTCACAAATTCTCAATCGACTCGGCTCATGTGAAATGGGGATCAAACCCTAATTTCTCTTAAGAATATTCAACATAGGGTTTAGTGTGTATATAAACTCCCGACTTACTTAGCCAGTAGAGATAGTATACCGAACCAAACCTCTGATAACACTATTGAGGAGGTCACACGTGGACTTAACACGTCAACTTTTCTAATTGCATACATATTAATTAATTAATTAGTTTTAAACTATTTGTTGTGCATATGGCTAATTTGTTTGAGTTTTATGTTGAATGAGTTGCATGGTATTAGGGGTCTGATTTGTTTTATATATTTATTAACTTCTTGACTAAGTATCTCGCATGAATCCAAATTACACACTATTATAAGCGGATATTAAGATAATAATTTGATTAATTTAATTTAAGATAAAATAAAATAAATCTACACTAAAACAACACGAGTAATAATTCTAGAATTATTTTAAACCTTTTCTATTGATATATATGCGTGTTGCAGAAGGTTTTCTAAATACGTAAAGAGAACAAATATAGGTTGCTACACAATTCATATTATATGAAATGAAACTTAGTAAAAGAAAGGTAAGAAAAAAAATCATTTTGATGTGTTTTTGGTTGTCACATTCTATTACTAGAAATTGGAATTACTTGTAGACAATAATGTGAATATTAATTCCATAATTCGTACTACCATGAAATTGCCATAAATATGTGATATCATCAACCAACAAAAATATCAAAGAAACCACATACAATGAAAACACCAAATTGTTTAGAAATTTTATGTGTCATCTTCAACATCGTCCTCGTTGCTACCAAATGTTACGGACAAGATGTTGTTGCGAAAACAAGAATGTTTGTGTTCGGAACTTCGATTTATGATGTTGGGAACAACCAATACTACTTCCCCGCCAGTGTACATATTCCGGCGAATCAGAACCCGTATGGAATGTCGCTTACCAGACCCACCGGAAGGCACTCCGATGGCTTGCTGATCCCCGATTTCATAGGTACATTTACATTATACGCGTGTAAATTCTTTTTTATGTATTTTAAAATAATTTCAAACTGGAGTGAACGATTCGAACCCTAGGGCGTATTGTTGCAAACTTTGTAACGACTTATGTTATGTTGTTGCATACACCGTCACAAAATTGATTTGTAATAGCGTATTTTCAGTCCATATGCCGTCGGTATGAAAAAAACTGATAGTGCCTATATAATTTTGGTGCAGCCCAATATGCGAAGTTGCCATATGTTTCGGCAGCTCTGGACCCGAATGCGAACGGAACTCATGGTTACAATTTTGCTTCTGCCGGAGCCTCCACTTCTAATATTAATCCCGTGGTGAGTCTAATTTAATAGATTTTGTGCTTAATTCTTAGAGAAAATTACACACAGTCATCGCAACTAATGAGCAATTCCATTCAGTTATTCTTAACTTCAAAAAATAAACACTCAACTACATCGAGAAATTTGAAATGGACACATTACCTGGATAGAAACTGACAAAAAAGTTCTTGGTCAGGCTCCAAATTTTCAAAATATGCCATTTTTGAGTTTTGGGTGTTTCTTCGGCTTCTCAGAGACTGGGTTGGAACTCGCTAGAAAATAGAAGAGAAGCCAGAAAAATGCCTAAAAACGGCATGATTTGAAATTTTGGAGCCTGACTAAGGGTATTTTCGTTCTTTTACCTTAAAATTATCAAATCACATCTATTATATATTATTACAAACTTATTGATTGGTATATATTTTTTTATATATTCAGATTAATCTTGGTGAACAACTGAGAATATTCAAGAACAAAACAAGAGATTTGGAGGAGAGAGTGTTGAGAAATGGAGTTTACTTGTTTAACATAGGAGGCAGTGACTATATGACATTCATCGTTAATAACCAAAGTGCCACTGAAGCTCAACAACAAGACTTCGTAAATTTGGTTGTTGGGAGAATAATCAATGTGATCAAGGTTCGTAATTACTAAATTTTATTTGCTAAACTTGAAGATAGATAATCTTATTTCACTCCTTAATTAAATTTGTATATACATTGTAAGAAATATACGATGACGGAGGAAGGAAATTTGTATTTGCGGATGCGAATCCGTATGGTTGCGTACCAGACATGAAATATAAGCTAAACTTAACGGAGTTGGTATGCTACGACGAACTCAATGTTATTGCGAAATTACACAACGTTGCTATAAGAGAAGCTCTCTACGAGTTGAAGAACTCAGCACAATACTCTCAAATCAAATACGGAGTATTTGACCAATTCAATCAACTATCGCTTCGGTATCTGAACCCTACGAGTTACGGTGCGTATTACACAATTGTAACACTTGATAATAAATATATATTTTCTTATCAGCAATAAATGTAGTTAGGGATAGTGATGAGACGTTTATAGTGATTTCTGTCCCGCCCGATACTAGGATTCTAATACCTAATCTCTGGCCAAAATATATAATATATATAATTAATTAAATAAATAAAAATATGTATATTACAATATATGTTCACTTTAAATCCTATATTAATATATTTTGTGTACACCCTCGCGAAAATACATGATACCCATTACGTAACTTATAAATCTTCATGATTCCCTGCTTCGATAGGGGCGGGGACATCAGATCTCTGTTGATTTCGCTTTATTTTTATTATCTTTCGCTGCAGTTGTGAATATAATTTTATTTTATCTTGTTAAAGGGTTTGCGGAGAGTAAGATAGCTTGTTGCGGATACGGGGGAGGAATTAACGCGGTGAATTGTGGGAAGAGTCCGTACTTTTTATGTAGCAATCCGAGCGCGTTTTTATTGTTCGATGGAATTCACATGACTCAAGCTACGAATTCTCAATTAGCAAAGCTCATGTGGGATGGAGATCAAACCGTAATTGCTCCTTACAATGTTCAACAACTTTTTGAATTGCAACTCTAAGAAGCTAATTGGTTATAAACTAATTGTTTCGATGCTATAATCATCCAATAACATTTGTTCCTATAATAGTTTAACTATTAATTATGACATGAAGGAGAATTATTAATAATTAAGTTATGTGTGATCTTTGTGATGTTTGGTATTCGAAATCTTGTGTTCACAATTTACATTATTTAAACTTGCTCCTGTGTTAGGCTTCCATTTTGTTTATCTCTTAAACACGCCTTAATTTTACCTTATAGATTTTTTAAATCAAGTATAGAATTTTGTATTTCCTTGGTAATAACAATAGATTATCATTCTTCAAAAGCATTTCTTTTTTTGAAAAAAAAGCGGTTTAAGAACACTTCTAGATCCTTGGCAATATATAAGTTTTGAAATGGAATACTTTTTATTAATTAACAAATTAAATTTGACATAAAGTGAAATAAAACTCAATTTCTAAATTAAAAATAGCGTGAATTACGAAAAAAATCTATCTTAAAACATATATAAGATCTCTAAGATATTTTTGAAGGAGCGACTTCGATTATTACCTAAAAATATTAAAAGGTTAATAAATATCAAACGTTAGGTAAAACAACTTGTTGCCTCAACTTGGTAATTAACTATAATTGATCAAATATTAGTATATTACACTATCCTAAAATGATGTGTAGTGAAAACAATATTATCGCGGGCCTGACGGCTTGCTTGTACCTAATTTTATAGTGGGGAAAACACTACTTCCAATGGACTTTGCACGAGATATGTCGGGATAAGTCTATAATTACGTCAGTTATAAGTATCTGATAATGTGTGCATTGGAAAAGTTTTGTACTTAACGAGACATTGATCAAAGTGCGTGGATATGGTTTTTATATAGACACACTTTGATGCATAGGTATAACATATTGTATACTTGACGATCTTAAAGTTTGCAGTCGGGAGAGGTCATTTCTCTTGTAATATTATGTGTTTAAATTTATTGTATAATATTAAATGTTTGATCTGCCTAAAAGTCCAAACATGACAAGTGAATATTCTTTTTGACATTGGTTTCGGGTAGCACAACTGGGGTTATATACGTGTGTCGTGGACTTTTGGCCGAAATAAGATGGCATAAAGAGGTGTAAGAGACATAGGGTAACGTCCACAGGTCGGTTCTCTGGTTCGGTTCTTCAGTTCTGCTCAATTGGACTCGATTAATAGTGATCACCATACATTGGTTAAATCATTTCGTTCCGATTTTAACCCGACGATGCGCGCCCTACCCACATCGGTTACCACTTAATAAACATATTTAATACGCAGAATTGAAAGATTATTAACTAATTGCAGAAATTATATTTGTTCAGCCCAATCTGGACTGAAATTGCTTCCCACTCATGAGAATAAGTACAATCTGAGTCTGCATCAAGTGTATATATTAACTTTCATGCAGCTTTGATTATTTCAAAATAGTAATGCAACTACTGAACTATTACATATGTTGAAGGTCCAAAATCAGGCACTTAGTTCACAGTAGCAATGTGTCGGAGCAAGTCAACCACGCGGTTGCTGCAAGAACAAAAATATTCAACATCAAAACCTGGCAGTCAAAATCTATCACCTTAACTCAAAATTATGGAAACTAACTAATCATTTGATCGATGTATTAAGTTTAAGCACAACCAAGATTAAGGAATCTAATCAGTTGATGTATACTTCATAGACTGTGCATAATTAATTACCTGTAACCCCATTCATTGTCATACCAAGTGACAAGCTTCACAAAGTTGTCGTTCAGTGCAATTCCGGCCTTGGCATCGAAGATGCTTGACCTGTAAAAATGAAGTCAATCAAAATGTACACATTCTTCATTGCCAAATCGTTACTCATTTAAAAGTTATAATCCAATATACCTGCAGTCACCAACAAAGTCGGTTGACACGACATCATCCTCTGTGTAACCAAGGATTCCCTTCATGTTACCCTCAGATTCAGCCCTAAACAACGTAAGTAAATGAATTAGTGAACGTGTTAACCTGTTTCTTGTCAACCATAATAGTCAATAGAGATAGAAGAGAAGATCATGTTATTAATCCTATTTAAATGTCCACTGCACTAAGAATAAATGTTTCCAAATTCATGCTTTGATTGACAATGATATTCTTCAGACAAGATAGTATAGAACATTTTTTTGTGAAATTAACGCATACTGCGGGGAAGTCGATAGAGTTACTAGGATTATATTGTTAGTATTTGGAAAGGGTTGGAACATGGAATTTATTTTGCAAGATAGATATGGGATGTCTATATAGTTTTGTTGAGACTAAATAAACTACCAAGATTCACTTTCATTTTATTTTTAATAAATGCATGGAACAAAAGCAGTAGATAGGGACTTACTTAATGGCGGCTTTGATCTGATCGTATGTAGCCTTCTTCTCAAGTTTCACAGTGAGATCAACAACTGAGACATCAACAGTGGGGACGCGGAAGGCCATTCCGGTCAACTTTCCATTAAGAGCAGGAAGAACCTTTCCAACAGCCTATTGAAAAAAAAATCAAGAATGAGAGACGCACAATAAACATTTATCAACAAAAATTACGGAGAAACACAATTATTATAAACTTATATAAGAAGAAATTGAAAGTCTAGCCCAACTAATATACCTTTGCAGCTCCAGTGCTGCTGGGGATGATGTTGAAGGAAGCAGCTCTTCCACCTCTCCAGTCCTTCATCGATGGTCCATCAACTGTCTTTTGTGTGGCTACATTGCAGAAGAAACAAAATGAGGCAGTGAACAATATATCAAATTCAATGAGCTCAAGGAACATACACCAAACAAAACTAATACTAACCAGTGATAGAGTGGACAGTGGTCATAAGGCCCTCAACAATGCCAAACTTGTCATTGATAACCTGCAACAATTTACTCGGTAAGCAATAGTGCCTTAGGGTAGATTTTAAACCTACACAGCATCTAAAATCCAAACACAAGTGCACACCATGTGTGTTTAAAACTGAAGGGTCAAAATCACCTTGGCCAATGGAGCAAGGCAGTTGGTGGTGCAACTAGCATTGGATACAATGGTAAGATCTGACTTGTATTCCTTCTCATTGACACCCATAACAAACATGGGCGCATCCTTGCTTGGAGCAGAGATAATAACCTTCTTAGCTCCACCCTACATATCAACGAAGGAAACCAACTAAGAAAATAACCACAAATATGGAGTAATATCAAAGCTGAAGTCATTAATGCAAGCATTCACAGGGGGAAAACTGATCCCCTAGAATAATTCTTGTGAATCAAATTACATGAACAAGATTTGGTATCGTTTTTGCTACAGTCAGCTTGATCAGCAATTCACTTTATTTTAACAATTCATGACTCTGAATAGCCCTCTTTCAATTGGCATTTTTCTTAACTATTCCAGACCAAGTGGAAAAACATATCCAACCCATGATTGGTATGAATAAGATAATGACCTCTAAATAAACCGCGAAATTAACACAAACCTTCAAATGAGCTGCAGCTTTGTCCTTGTCGGTGAAAACTCCAGTGGACTCAACAACAAAGTCAGCACCAGCCTCACCCCATGGGATCTCTTCAGGGTTCCTAATTAATCATCAGAAAATTATCATTAATTGAAGTTCTTCAGTTCAAACATAAGAAAATAGAAGAAACAGAGAGGTAGACTTTACTTGCAACCGAAGACAGTGACTGGCTTCTCGCCGAAGAGAAGGGTCTTAGAGTCCTTAATTTTGATCTCATGGTGCTTCCACTGACCGTGAACACTGTCATACTTAAACATGTAGGTCTGCGGAGCAATATAGTAACAAAATAATTAATAACAAAACATAGATCCACCACTCAGGCCTGAACAAACCTTGCATACCGTATATAAAAGAAGATAGGAAAAAAAAAGCACTATGCTCCTACCATCTGGACTCAAAATAGACAGTGACAAATGTTAAAAGGCCAAGCCAAAAACAACAAATATTTTCCACATTTCCAAGGAATTTCTCAGTAACCAAACAGGTGAAATGACATGTAATAGCAATAACGAAACATCACCACTCAGACCCGAAGTGACATTGCATACAATATATAAAAGAAGATAGGGAAAAAAATTCACAATGCTCCTACCATCTGGACTCAAAATAGGCAGTGATAAAAGATTAAAAGGCAAGCCAAACAACAAATATTTTCCATCATTTCCAAGGAATTTCTCAATAACCAAACAGGTGAAATGACAAGTAATATCAATAACAATCCACTCAGTACAAATTAACAATAAATCAGATCGACGCGTTGCATCCGATCCGATCCATTAGTTTGGTGAATCATTAAGCTCAATCACATAATATATAAAAAAAATAAAAATCATGAAGATCTTAGAGATACACATGCAATTAATCATCACATCTCCCTGAAATCAATAGATCCGAGCAAATAAAAACAAAATACGAAAAAATTACCATGTACTCGGTGGTGATGAATGGATCGTTGACGGCGACGAGCTCAATGTCGCTGCTCTGGAGAGCGACTCTGGCGACCAAACGCCCGATCCTTCCAAAACCTACAAAATAGAGAGATACAGAGAGCGATCGGTAACAAAACCGCGATGCAGAGAAGAAGATGGAGAAGGAAGAGATCAGTCGCACCATTGATTCCGATCTTGATCTTGGCCATGGCGATGGATTATTGACTGTGAGAGAGCAAAAACTGAGATTCGAAATAAAATGAGAGAGTCGACTGATGAAATTTAAACGGAGGTGTGAGGGTATATATACCATTGGAAAGGGGGCAAAATAGAGCGAGTTTCGAGTGGGGCCCACAAATGATCAGTGGTTTTGAGGCTTCACTACCGTTGATTTCGATTGGCCGAAGAGAAACGGACGGTGATTTGGCCACGCAAGTTTATTTTGTTTATAGTAAACCGAGAAAAGGGGAAATAATTAGTACAATATAGTTCACAACTAGTTTTAATTACTATCAAATTACATAAATTTGTAAGTCACAATTCTGTCAATTATTAACATCACCATTTGTAAAAGCTTATTTAGTGCAGTGGTTTAAAAATGCTCAACTTGTAATATTAAAAACTGGTCTAAAAGGAAATTTTTACAATACCAACCCTATTTTATATAGAGAGTTTATTAGCCAAGAAAAAAAATTGTATACAGCATGATTCATATATTTATTGTTATTATGTATGTATTAACTTGTTTAATAAAAAATACAAATCCATTAGCTCTTAATTAATCCTCAACTAGTTAAAATTAGTTTCATTTCTTACAACCCATAATTGGTTAGGCATTGAATTGTGCATATAAGACAGATATTTGCAGTTGATTTGCTTATCAAGTATTAAGTTGAAATTAAAATCCAATATATAATGCAAACAGATGCAGAAATTAGAACTATACCTGAGTGAGATTAGAAGTGGATGTTAGAAATATATAAGCAAATCACAGAAATTATGTATAGATAGGTTTTTTTATCGGCAAATTGTATCAAGATTTGGGCTCGACTATGCTATGATGAAGCAAGAAAGCAACAAACTTGTGATAGATAGGTTATGTTTGCGGATTTTCATTTTGTGAAAGTAGGATATGAGATATTAGAGGAAACTAAATGGAAGCAAAAAAAATAAGCCAATGCCAATCCATTTAGTTTCCTCCAACTCTCACATTACAGCTTTCCCATCTTTTAGATTTCACATTTACGCGGCAAGACAGGTCGGAGATGAGATATTGGAGGAAACTAAACAAAACCTAATCTGCAGTACGATTCGTTTATTTAGCTTCCTCCAATTCTCACCTATGAACTTGCCCGATACATGATTCATAAGTGAAGGTTGGAGATGAGATATGGGAGGAAACTAAATGGAAGCAAAAGAAGAATGAGAGTGAGAGAGAGAGATCCATTTAGTTCCTTCCCATTCTCAGCTACAAACCTCCCCAATCCAATGAAACTATGTGCTTGCTTTGCTCTTCCCCGAAGGCCATTATTTATAGGCCTGGTCTGGTCAACACAAAAGGGCATGAGCTTCAGTTCAGTCAATTTTATTACACAAGATCTCCATGTACATTAATAGAATCAAATCCCAACAGAAAGCAACCTGTGTCCTCTGACCCTACTAGTACAACAGAACAGAAACTACATAACAACCTTACCCAGGTTTTAGTTTAACCATAAATGATCAAGAATTGAAAATTAAATTTTGATTATAATTGAAGTATGTGATAAATACTATTTAACTTTTCATTTTATTTAATTTCTAAAAACTATATCAATTCTCTGTATATCTGTGTACGAACGGGTTCCGATCCCACAATCTCAAGCAATGATTATCATACATCAAGATAAAAATCATTTGAAAGGTATCATATAACATAATAGCCCAATGAGAAAATGAAGAACAACCCAACAAGTCAGATAAATCTGACTATTCTTAATTCATATCCCATCTATTATATAGAACTGGTACATTATGTTGGGAAAACAAATTGTTAACAATTCCAATCATGTCAGTAAGCAAATAAATTTACAACACAGTTTTTATTGTATTCACACTTCTTAAGTTGCATAATAACTGGCCCAAACTAAAAGAAAAAAACTACAGGAACTCAAATGGTGACTTGCTGAACAATAACTTGAACATCAGCTAAGAAAGCGCAGACACAAAACCCAAGCAGAGGAATTTTCATGCTTTGTTACATTTCTCAGGAAAGATTATCATCCATCGAGATAGAAGTCTTTTGAAAAGGTATGATACAAATTAATAGCTCAATGAAAAAAATGAAGAACAGTCCAAAAGGTTAGATAAATCTAACAATTCATAAGTTATATCATATCCTCTCTATTGTTTAGAAGCAGTACACCATGTTGGGAAAACAAATCAATAGCGATTCGTCAATTCCAATCCCAATCATGTCAGTCAAAACAAATAATTATACGACACAGATCTCATTGTATTCACTCTTCTTAATCTTAACTTGCAATCCAGAATTAAGCAAACTGCATTGGACTTAGGTTTTTTAGGTCTGAAAATTATATTTTTATTCAAGGGTATTTTCATCTTTTCATTTTCAAAATTAACATTTCTCATCCAAAAACTTAAGTGGGAATTTATGAAACTTGGACGTAACTGGATGACCCAAGCGGAAAATGTGTATAGTTGGGATAGTTAACTGTACTTTTCCCTTGATTTTAATTCAATTAAAGACAAGATAACCAAACCAACCTAATCATAAACAGAACAAGAAAGGTGTATCCATGAAAACACATCAACATGTACTCCATACTTGTGATTATTTCTGATAAAAAAAAGACATGTACAAAATCAACCCTAGACTAAAGATAAGCAAATTCCCAGTAATGAGACTGAATCAATCAATACTATCAGGAATAGAACAGGTCTCACAACACAGAATCAATCAAGTATTCAATTCCATTTTCAATGACACAGCCACATAAATGTCAAAAAATTGAAAAACAAAAGCTCTTCAAATAGCTTTCAATGCATGAACAAAAGGATGGAGACAGTGTTACCTTGCACTGTGTCTCTCGAGAAGAGTGAGAGGAGATGGACTGTGTGGGCTGTGGACAAGGAGAGTTTTTTTTCTCTTCTTTTCTTTTTGGGCTGAAAGTTGTGGGCCTGAGGTTTAGGTGTGGGGGATGGGTCATAGACTATGGGTTTTAAATTGGACTTAGATCATGGGTTTTGAGCTTGGCAAAATGCAGTCAAGAAAACCCATAAAAAAAAAAAAATAATAATAATAATAATAGTACATTCAACTTAATACGTTTTACATATGTAACAAGACCATCTTTCTTGTTCTTTCAATATGTAACTTGAGTTCAAAACCAGCCATATATTTATTAGTTACAATGAATCCACAGGTAACTTGAGTTCAAAACCAGAGACAACAAAATGGCAAAGCCAAGCCAAGGCTACAACAGCACAATACATAACAACAGAGCTTGGGTTATTATTCTCCAACTCACTTGTTCTATTTTAGCTTCAGGTACAGATTATATCACAACAGCACAAGCAATAACACACATGGAGCAGATCAGAGCAGTGCAGTGCCCTTATTTTTCTCCGGTCGAAAAAGAAGAGCAATACCAGCGCCTTCCTTCGTGCCAGTTTCATACTATCCAAGCAGCCCCGCCGAGAAGATCTCAAGCCCACACTTAGATAGTGAATCAATCCGCGGCTCGCCCAACAAGACCGATACATTTGCCTTGAAATATCCTTCCAGCTTCTGCCCATTTCCCGCTTCGTCCACGGCAAACAATGACTCCAGGCTCATGTAGCAGAAGCTTCAGCGCCACTCCACGACGAATATCACTGTATATCCCATGACATACCGTATTCTTCTTCAAGCAAATGCCACCACCACATTTAGGCCTCTTGTTTTTTTTGTATCCTCTTTTTTCGGTTCTCTAATCCTTCCCATGCCCTGATTCTATTTCTTACTTCCCTTGGGAGTTGTTTTTCCGACTGAA
Source organism: Geranium rotundifolium (assembly GCA_963920655.1). Lineage (NCBI taxonomy): Eukaryota > Viridiplantae > Streptophyta > Magnoliopsida > Geraniales > Geraniaceae > Geranium > Geranium rotundifolium. The sequence goes on from OY987321.1 coordinate 25,210,902, forward strand.
GAGCAAAGCCTTAGAGCCGGAAATGTGGCAATCCTAAGTTCGTTAGACAAGCCAACCACCTAAGATTATCTAAATCTGACACACCAGCAAAATCTCGGCTACCGGTCCATTTGCTCCGCCTCCGCCTTATGGAACTATATATTCTTCACACCATTGCAAGATTCAACTGCTTGGTATTCAGAGCCACTGAGATTCTATTCCATCGCTCACAGCCAAAGAATATCTATCCACTGTTTTCTACACTAGCCATAAAGATGAAGGTGATACCTAGTCTCCTGATGAAAAATGGTGCACTTGGAAGAGGAAGCACCGTTTTCCTCGGGAGCCTCTTCTAGCTTGAGGAACAGGCAGTCCAAACAAAGCAAGTCTAGACAAAACGTCTCCTCGTAGTCACAGTCCTTGATGCAGCGCCCGCAGTGGACACACCGTCCCACGCAAGTCAAACAAGCCCTGCACGGTGGAGCTTGAGCCTCCCTTTGACGACAGCTCTCCATGGGGCAATCGTACACCAGTTTCACACTGTCGCATCTTGGGCACTTCTCAATGTCGAGCGGGAGGTCATCGTCGTCAGAAAGGTTCGACTTCTCGGCACGGTACAACTGGTAGAACTGTGGCTCATGGGACCTCTTCTGCTCGTGGCTATCGGTTCCCAGCAAGAATTTTATCTCTTCGAACTGCTTGTCTGTTACCATAGAGATCCCCCCGATTCTTAGGTGCTTTATTCCGGGCATTCCAACGGACTTGAAGGCCCTCAAATTATTTACTATGCCGTCGATAGTGAGTCTAGTGCATCCTGGAACACTTAACTGCAAGCAGAAACGGATCAATTATAATCACATTACGTAAATAGACAAAAGATAAGAGATAAAGAAACACAGACTTGAGTCATGCTATATTTATAGAACCCACAAGCTAATTAGTTCAGATGGACAACAGCAAAAAGAAGTCTAGTAATTTTGCTGAATCAGTCTCAATACTAATAACTATAACAAAAAAAAAAAAGATTTTCCTTCTTTTGGTGGGCTGGTTGCTGGTGCCTATAAGGTTGGGCCTCCTTAGGATGAGCTTCACACTCCTTTATTGGAATTGTTTAGCAAGCCCAAGTTCAAATGTAGAGAAGACGTCAGTAATGGAGGGCTGTCGCTGTCATTCCCGTTCCTCACATCGGGCGATGCACCACAAGCCCTCCTCTCATTCTGAATCTTCTCACGAAAATCCGGATCCTCCTTCCCACAAAGTAAATTCATGAGCGACGAAGAAATGATTCAAATGTTCCAGCAGATACAGGCAGATCATAAAGCATCCTCTCTCCAAGCCGCTCATTAGGATTGTAGTCCTTTTTTCAGTTCTCTCTTTTTAATTTCTTTGTACTGTTTCTTTTCCCATCTTCAGAATCGATTTCTCTATTTCTTTAATATAATCGTTTTAATCGCTATAAAAAAAACAAAAAAACGATAACCAATACTAAGAACAGCTACATGCAATTAAATCGATCCCTAAACAAACAGCCCATACTGAAACATGTGTAAGAACAGCTACATGCAGTTAAATAAATGCTACTGACAAAGTGGCCTAGATGTGAACCATGATGTGTATTCATAGAACCCTGACAATAAACGTGTCACAGTTTAGTATCTTTGCCAAGTAAGTCTCAACAGTAATACCTATAACCAATACTGAAAATCTATCCCTGAATAAACAGCCCGTACTGAAACAAATATGACAACAGCTACGAACAGTTAAATAATGCCAATAAAATCGTGGTCAAGAGGATCCCATACAAATTAGATCACTATGAGTGTGTTTAACAAGAAATTCAAACGCATAGGTACATCTCTCTAATTATCAAAATATTTTGTCCCAAAGTTGGACACTAGAAAACCATATAGTGATGTCAATTAGATACATTCATTTTAAGCACTACCACGTGGCAAAGAATGAAACAGAACTTTTACCACAAACAACTACTACAAATATATAAGAACTCTTTTCATAAATTATAGACAACCCAGACATCAACAGTTATCCAGAGACAGTTAGAAAAAAACATACAACAAGACAAAGCTATGTTTTGTTATAAAAAGGTAAGACTTGGCCAATACAATCCCAACAAGAGACAGCTAATGTTCATAATATTTAAAAAATGTGAGAGATCCCAAATTCCCAATGGCCTTTGGTTCCATTGCAAGATGATATACCTTGGGTTAACACAAAAAAGATAACGTTTCTTTCTGCAAGGTGTGCAAAGATAATATTTACCCAATATGATTAAGAAATAAACCATCAGTGCAATGGAAATTAAAATTGAGACAACTATAAGATGGTTAAAGCATTACACAGGTTGATAATGTCATATTGCATCGAACCAATACATGACAAAGCAAATATAACATAAGTAAATTCTCTATCGAGCTAAATATGAAATCATAGCCAATATGCATAGAAGAATAAGCATAACCAAGTGAATTGATAACACAATCAAATATTTAATTGGTTCAGAAGATTAAACATGTACTAACCTTTGACAGCTTTGGGTTGGCTTCAAGAACCCGTTTTAAGCCACTGTCTGTGATCCTCCTACACTCCACCAGGACCAAGCTTTCGAGAGCACCCTGAGCCCTGCTAGTTATTTGTACAAGGGCGTCATCGGTTATCCTCCCGCTCAATGGCCAATCTATGTGAATACTCCTCCACAAGAGACAATCAGATTTAATTTTGTCATGCAAGGACCGACAAACCCTTTCGACGGAAAGTAGCTCTTTAACATCCATATAATGAAGAGCAAATTCCAAAGCATCGGGCGGGTCACCACCTTCACCGTCCCTGCTGCAACCTGCATCAGTATCGCCTCGATCGCGATTCACCTCAAATCCAAAACCAAGAAACTCCTCCATATTGTAGTCATCCACAAACTCACAATTATATTCGTTATCGACTAAAACCCCGGTAAAGCTATCATAAGGAATGGTCTTCCCATCAATCTTCATATAACCAGACGATTCGTTCCAAACCCAATTGAGCTCTGCCAATAACCCGTGATCGCCCATCTCGGTTTCATCCATCGTATCAAAGCCACCAAAATCTACCTCCATATCTTCAATCCAACCAGTAATTGCAGTGAAAGTTGACCTAATTTCCATGCCAAAAGGATCTGCAGGCAACTGATCAGCAATATCATCATCTACCTTACCATGATCACCTGATTTCTCCAAACCAAGATTTGAGCTACACCTAGGCTCAGCACCAAAAGGATCAAAACCATCCCAATCCTTGGGAGATGAGTTATCAGAAAACTTAAACGGCGAGAACAGACCCTCCTCAGGCGAGGAATGCTTGATGAAATTAGAGAAATCAAAAGCCATTTTTTTACAATATCTTCTCCCCAATTCTCCAATTGGGTTAATGAAGAAACCTTCTCAGACAAACAAAAAACCCAATATCAGAGATTCAGAAACCAAACCCACAATTCAATTCAGCTAAAAAAACAAACTTTGATGACAATCTCGAAAACCCAATTCCATAAAAGTGATAAAAACCCACATACCTGAATCAAGAACACGAAAACCCAATTCCGAATCCAAACACGTTGCAACGAATTGGGGCCAAATTCTCCGAAAAATCAATCAATTCACGAACCAACTGATCGGCGAGACGGCTTGAGGGGGACAGAGAAACAAAAGAGCACGTCCATGCAATGCGAGGAAGATTTGCAGAAACAGAAAGAGAGAGAAAGAGGAAGGAGAAATAGGAAATTGAATTTGCTATTGATAGGAGAAGGGGACGCGAAATTGGGGCGAGAGAGAAAGAGAGAGATGGAGATTGAAGGTGGAGAGAGAGAGAGAGAGAGACTTGGCACAATGGCCTATCCTTCTTCTTCTTCCTCCTCCTCTTTGCCCTGATATTATCTATGGCCCTTTTTTTTATCAGTCAACAATTTCAAACAACAAAATCATTAAACTTTGGGAATTAAGTACTTCATATTGCCAAACTATTTGGGATTGTTAATATTATATTTTAATTTATTGTGCTAATTTTAATTTATGTGGTACAGAACCTATCCAAATCAATTATGTTATGTTAAAATTATTTATTTATTGTTAATAGTACAAGATAATTAATAATCAATCAATGAGTGCAATATTTTTTTGTAGTTTATCATATCTTATAGAATTATTATACATGATTCAAAAAAATATATACTTTTATTTTAAATCAGATAGTCTTATATTTATGATGCTTTAATTAAAGGTTTAGTACAAAATTAATTTTATATTTTGTAGGCGTTATATTATTAATTGAATGAATACAAACTTAAGCTTATCTAATAGTGTAATCACCATTATCATTAGCGAACGGTGTTGCGTATTATTTATTATCGATATTTTTGTGTTTTGTTTTGCTCGTAATCAAATAGTTTACGAATTGGTCATATTTGTTTTAACTAACAGTAGTAGGATTATGATGAGGGGTCTGTCCCACCATCTGTAGCCTCAGCTGTCCAACTTGATGCCGAGTTAGTTGCTATTTAATTAATAAAATTTGTTTTTCTTTAAAAAAAATAATGTGACCACCATGAGTTGACCTAGTGGTTAAGAGCATTGTTAAAATTTGTTCATTTGGACATCAGCATGGTATCTGGAGTAGACTTTAATAATGTGTTTGTTTGTGTTTGTTTTTTTACTGTTTATTACAATTGGTGTTCGTTAGCTGTTGAAAATAGTGTGGTGAGAAAAGCGGTGATAGTAGAACATTATGTTTAAGAAAATTTAATACTCTTGCCCAAAAAATATTATATATGTATATATATAATAATTAAAAACTGTAACAACACAATGAGCTTTGACGAAGTATTGTATGGACTATACAATTATAACTAAGGTATATATTATTTAAATTAAAAAAATCTTAATTTATCGTCGTGTTTTCGAGTGTGGTAAGTTTAAAACGTATAGGAAAAATAATGTATTATTAGAAATAATAAAAATAATTTTTTTATATTATTATAACTTGAATATGATGATAATTAAATTAAACATCTAATTGCTTGGCCAAATAAATTTCAATCTACTATCGATAAAGTGTCTTTTACTTACATGTATGACAAGTTTTTGGATTTTATGCTATGGAAGTTACAAAGCAAGAACCTTATTGAATTATTTAATCATTTTTTAAGGTCGGAAGAGAGATTTAGGAACTTATGAAAGAGTCTTTGTCAAGAATGAGCAAACGTAGCTTGCAAGTCTTTGTTTATTCCTCGGAATATTCAAAGTTTGTAACTTGTAATTCTTGTATGGAATAACAAAAAAAACACACCATGTCTTGCCCCACATCCAGGGAACTGTCCATGGTTGATGCTCTTCTTCAGAAATTTTCAATCCACCATATTTATCCAAAATAGTATCTCAATAAAAATGACCCACCACATATTATTTTCAATAACTTGAATTTGAATGTATACATATAAAATAATACCATTATTAGTAGGGAATCCTAATATAACATATTTAAGGCGAATTTTCTCTGATTTAGCATGTTTTTACGTAAAAGTACACCTAATATTAAGTTAGAGGCTTCATCCCTAACCAGCTTATATGATAGAAGATCGACGGGAAAATTTAAATTTTTTGAAGATCGGAAAACCATTGTGCCAATACATTTTGGGTGAGACTCGACTACAATTATCCCATAAATATATAGTATTATTTTAATTAAATATTTATTTTCAATATACGAACGACGTGATTCCCCGCCCCGAAGAGGGGTGAAGCATTTTATCATCCCTTATGATTAGGTTAACTGAATAGATCATATCTGAAAATTCTCCATCCAATCAATTTTATATCCCAACTGATTCAAACATTTACTCACTTAATCACCTAATTAAGTAAGCATTAATGAATACACTACATGTTGTTAATTGATAAATTGTCTTCATATGCTACTTGACAAGTAAGACCAGAAAGTGCTGAAACGCATGTATCTAACAATGCATGCACAAGACAAGTGTTCACAGACCATAGAAAACAGTGTTTGTGCACATATCTAATTAACACAACCAGAAAACACTCTATGAAAGGTAAGTGACTAGAGCAACAGCAAGTTTTACCATAAAACATTCTACTAACGTAAAAGTACTAAACGACGGTGGTAGTGCTGTGATTCACGGGCCTTGGAAAGATCGGGAGAGGTAGCGTTGAAACTCACTATTTATATAATCACATTTTGAGCCACTTGGGCTTAACGGGTTTTCTCTCAGCGGGCTTGCGTTCTTGAGCGACAGGAGCAGGAGCGGCTGCTGCAGGTTCAGGCACAGATTGAGCAGGTGCTGCCTGCTGCTCTGGAGCGGGTTTCAAGCCTTTCAAAGACAGTACATCTTCTCGCAGGAATGGACCTGAATTGGCAGCTGTGGCTTCACCACCTACCAAACCCAACGCAAGTATCAGTGAATGCTTTGACAGAATCCAAAACCAGAATACATGTACAAAAACTGGAATCATATTGAACGATCAATCTATAATCACCTAGGACACATTCAACCACAAGGGCATGTACTATTTAAAGTCAGTGGTGAATTTATCTTTTTTGTAAATGCTATTTTAGTAAAAATTATTATGAATGGTTTGATTCCAAAAGGCAAAAATTATCAGTTATTATTCATGGACAATTGAAGTACCGTCATAATTTTACATATTTACACATCAATAAGAAAAGAAAAAGACCAAGTCAATAGATTTATTTGGTTTACAGCAGTAAATCAAAATAAATAAGTGCCAAAACTCAGAAAAATGAAAGAAAGAAAATGTGCCATTCATGTGTCCACCTGGTTACCTGTTCCAAAATATTTGAAGAAAATAGCTACTGAATAGGTAACAGGATGAAAAATAAATAAGTTCTACATTGCAGCCACTAATTAGGAAAATAAAAAAATTGCATTTGCGCTGTGCCATTGAAATCAAATCACAATGCACTATATCCAACACATGGAAGGACATGAATTCTTAATTGACCAAAGTTTTCAGAAGCACGCATTGTACACGTGAGACTCGTCAAGAAGATGGCAAGCTATTTAGGCATAAAAACGATCATAGTAGTTGAAGCAAGAAATACTAACCTTTGGGTACATCATATGAAAAATAAACAATTGCACCAGGGATAAATCCAGCTGAATAGAAATCCTTTGACATGTCTTTTATCACATTCTTGGGAGGAGTAGTGTCTGAAACATAATAAAATGTTGGGATTATTACTATCACATCAGAAATTGGCACTGAGAGGAATTTTAGATAAATGTACTTAAATTTTTATTTCATAAATATTCATGTAAGCATAATCTTACATATGTAGAATGGTACTTCAGGTTGAGCAATCACTTTTGCTAGGAGATCAACCAAACTCTGGAATGTTTCAGATGGATGAAATGTAGCCTCAAGTGTACAATTGTCGGGGAAACGGACTCTTATTACAGCCTACATGCATGAATGTAAGATCCTCAGATTTAGAAAACAAATTGGAGAATTATGTCTGAAGTTGTAATGACACTTAACAAGGATACTAATACTACAATTAGACGGAACATGAGCACCTTTGTCACTCTTGACCTACGAGCTGCCTCCTCTGCTTCTCGGAGTTTTCGTGTCTTCAAGAATTTATCTATTCATATCACACAAAAAAAATATTATCAGCTTATATTTAAGTTACATAACACGCTGAATTAAAGAACACAAATGAAAATAAATCTTGTAAGAGGTACATGTATTACATCATACATGCCAATATAAAAGAATTTTGTCAAATCCTCCTATATGTTTCAAATTTATTTACAATTCTGAGTGTCACTGAAAACATGTAGGCTGGACACATGGGTAAAAGAAAAATACATATAATCAGTACATCTTTGTACTGTATATGGATTCTAAGCATTTTGACCAATTAAACTATAATTTCAGGTCAAACATATTGGACATGCCTAGAAAGCAATGGATGGTAGTGTTACTAGATACACTCATATAACTAATAAAAGGCATGCAAGATACAAATTTCTAGTAATTTTATACTATTGACATATATCCTCATTACCTTCCTTTTTGGTTGACAGAATTCGGTAATAGTCCTCCGGTGTGAACTCATAGAAGTCATCTGACACCTCTGTAAAAAGGCAAACAAATCATTAACAGGGTAACTAGAATAGATGAACTTCGTGAACATCTAATTCCTAAGAGAATTCTAGATATGTCATGATTTTCATTTTCCTAATAAAGTTCTGGGCATATCATAATCTAGAATTATTATTTCTCTTGTTTAAGAGGTGTAAGAGTTGTAATGGTTCATACCACTACTAGAGACTTCATTTGGTGCTGAAGAAGGAGGTGAAGTTTCAAAGACAAGAAGTTCCCTCCCGAATTTTTCTTTCGCAGCTGCTAGCTTGGTCTGATACCATATAAGAAGTCAACACGTCAGAGCAGCAGTAAACATTAACAATGATGATAAGGTAACTTTCATCGGATCATACTCTACCCTACTTCAGTAATTGAGAAAACCGCTCACATCACTAAAATCAGAGCCTAAAGTGACCGCAACAATGACTTGTGAACATTGACTCCATCTATTTTTTTACACTACACTAATTTGGTATCGCCTATTTATTAGGAACAACGCCATTTGATGACACTAAACCTCTTTCAATGAGAATGCAATCAACAAAATTCATAAATTCGATACATCTTATTTCAAATCAAATTCAGTGGATTATTTTTAATTTTATGGTTCATAACAGAGATTCATGCAAAGAGCCAGTGGATTATAGACTAGAGGGATCGTCACACAGAATCCAGGAGACTGTACTTTGTACTCCAAACCCGTTAACTTCAATGATCAGCCCCAACATTCAGACTCAAGCTAATATTATCTCAGCTTCTTTCTTTGAATCCTATAGTGAACAATAAAAGTAATTTGAACATAAGATGCAAACCCAAAACCCTATTCCATTCACCACTTCAAATCATTTCCTAATACTCCATTTGAATGTTCCTCATCACCCAGAGACCAATGTTCAGCCAAAACCCACTTCTCAGATGTCAAAATCTTCCTATTTTCATGAACAAAGAACCGAATTTAAAGAACAAAACATGGGTTCTAAACGGACTTCAATCAGGAATCGCTAAGAGCTCAAATTGAACCATATCAGGCAAAACCCAGATCGCACATAACAGGAAAAACCCATAAAACTTGAAGAAACGAACAGATTCAGGAGCAAGAGAAACGGAGAGAGACCTGGGCCGATTCAGCGTCCATGAGGTCAATGTTGGAAAATCTCCTCCTCTTCAGAGCTAGTGGAGAGTAAGGATCGGCTATCATCAGCGACCAAAAGCAAATTCGAACCCAATTTGAGGCTCGTTGAGTGTGGATTGGATTTGGATTCTCTGAAAAATCTATACGATCTCTTGTTTTCGTCTACACGCTACTGTGCGTATTTGTGGAGACGCCCAGTGAGTTTCATTTCCAATTCTGCGAGTCTGAAATCGCACGTGCGGGTCACACGCGTTAACGGAGCCAATTCGACTCTGGGCCTTGTGTGTTTCCTGATTAAGAACCTGGGCTGCGTCCTATATGGGCCTCAATTATTGGGCATTGCTAGATAGGAAAAGAAGCCTATATGTTTGCTCAGTCGTTCCAAAAAATGTCCAAGCGGGATGAGCTAATCTAGCAAAGGCCTTCCACATTTTTGCAAGAAAATTGACAAAATTGCCCATCCCCTAAACATAAGATTCATGTCAATCAGGGTCGATTAGGGTTATTTTCTATTGTCATAATAGTAAAATAGCAAGAGTGTTATAAAACAATTATTATGATAAAAATTAAATGAGCATAAATAAGTAATCAAATAAACTAACAATTGCAGAAGCAGTGGATGATGCACAGAGAGCTAGAGTAGAGCAAAGAAGATTATTTACAAATAATTACATTCAATTTTACAAGGAAAAACCTGATGGGATAAAAACCGAGTAAAGAAGTAATTTAGGTGATGCTGGACGTGCATATTGCTGTCTCGTTAAAAACCTTTTCAGGAAAACCCAGTGGGACAAAATCTGATTAAGGGAAAAAGAGTGCAGCGCACATTTGTCCAAAGTGTGATCGTCTTCATATTCTTGCTCCCCCTTATTGATGCTCCCCCTGATGACCGACAAGGTTACTTTGGTTGTTTGCTGAGTCGACGCATGCCAATTCGCCATACTAACTTCTCGAATGTGAACGTCGGCAAGCTTTTAGTGAACAAATCTGCAAGATTTTCACTGGAGCGAATCTGCTTGACATCTATCTCGTTACTCTTCTGGAGTTCATGAGTGTAGAAAATTTTTGGCGATATGTGCTTGATTCGATCTCCCTTGATGTACCCTCCTCTGATTTGAGCAATACAAGCTGCTTTGTCTTCATATATTATAGATGGAGAGCCAGTTATTGGGGAGATATCACATGATTCTTGTATATGATGAATGATTGATCGTAAGAAAACACACTCTCGACTTGCTTCATGCAGAGCCAAAATTTCTGAATGATTTGAGGATGTTGCAACCAAAGTCTGCTTTGTAGATCGCCATGACACCGCTGTCTCGTTACACATAAAGACATATCCTGTCTGGGATCGTGCATTATGGGGGTCTGAAAGATATCCTGCATCTGCATATCCTGTAAGGCCAACATTTACGGTGGATTTGGAATATAATAATCCTAAGTCTCTTGTTCCACTCAGATAACGAAATATATGTTTGATCCCATTCCAATGCCGTCTAGTTGGCTCAGTACTGAATCTAGCCAGCATATTTACGGCAAACGCTATATCTGGTCGTGTACATTGAGCCAAATATAATAAAGCTCCAATTGCATTTAGATATGGTACCTCAGGACCAAGTATATTTTCATCTATTTCTTTCGGACGAAATGGATCTTTATTAGGATCAAGAGATCGAACCATCATTGGAGTGCTGAGTGGATGAGCATTATTCATATTAAAACGCTTCAAGAGTTTCTCAATATATGTGGATTGATGGATTAAAATTCCATTGGTCACATGCTCGATCTGCAGGCCGAGACAATATTTAGTTTTTCCAAGATCTTTCATTTCAAATTCTTTTTTCAAGTATGCTGCAGTTTTTAAGATCTCTTCAGGAGTCCCTATCAAGTTCATATCATCAACATACACGACCACAATAACAAATCCCATATTTTTTCTCTTGATGAATACACATGGGCATATAACATTATTCTTACACCCTTCTCTGGTAAGGTATTCGCTAAGACGGTTATACCACATCCTACCATATTGTTTTAGTCTGTATAATGCCCTTTGTAATTTTATTGAGTATAGGTTCATTGGTCTATTTTTAATTGCTTCTGGCAATTTAACTCCTTCAGGGAGCTTCATATAAATATCGGTGTCCAATATACCATATTAATAAGCAGTGACAACATCCATCAAACACATATCCAAACCTTCAGAGATTGTTAAACTAATCAAGTATCTAAAAGTAATCATTGTTGCGGGTCCGACTATGACCTCGCAATTACACTTCTGACCCGCATTTGAGCACCGAATTTTTCTCGTTTCGGCTTTCTTGAGCCATTAATTTGGTACTTTTGATTCTTTCTGTGTTTTTGACATTTTGTAGGTGCAAGGCACAATTGAGCATAATTGGAGCTGAAAATCGGTTAAGAAAGTTCTGCACAACAGCTGAAACTTCCCGGGGGTGTAGATTTCTCGTCCGAAGTCCGATTGGGGCCCATAATATGTCGATTTGAGTGGATTGTGAAGATCTAATCCACTGGTGAAGATTTCAATGGGTCACGATCGTGCCTAGGGGAGGCACGATCGTGCCTAAATGAATTTTTGGCCGAATTTTGCTCGAACTTACCGTGGGCTCCCACGATTTGAGTCACGATCGTGCCTAGGTGAGGCACGATCGTGCCTACCAAGGCAAGATCGTGACTAAGGCGCGAAATTGCTAATAAAGTGCATAAATCAGATATTTTGGAGGGTGGAGAGTTGGGCAAAGACCAAAAACGAGTTGTGGAGGATAGAGCTTAGTTTGAGAGCTCCAACCTCTTGTTCTTCATCAAACTTGAAGAGTTCTTCATCTATTCTTGACACTTTGGGAGTTTTGGAGTGGATTCCACTATAGAACCAACCTTAGGAGCTAGGAAAGGAAGCTTTGGAGGGATTCCTACCAATCAATCCACCAACCTTGAAGAACCGTCTTGCTCAAGAACACCAACAGCAATTTCTATCCCTATTTACTAATTTATTTTGATGTTGTTATTTCATTTTGTTGATTTTATGATGATGGTTGATTTGAGCACCATGGTTGAGAGCTAAATCCCTTAGCCATGGGTGCTAGACATTTGTAATGTGATTATTGAGTTTATTGAGGTATTAGTTATAGGATTGAAAACTTTGTTGTGTGGATTGTTGTTTGAATGCATGTATTGTTTAATTGACGCTTTACAATATATGTTTAAGGAGTTCTATCCGATACCGAAAGGGAAGGAATAGAATCCGGACCTAGCATCCACCGACGGTTGTAGGCTCAAGACCGTGTCTTGGTACCTCGTAATAACCCTTAGCTTATTATTGTCGATCTAATGCGGTCTCGAGTTGTTCTCAATACCGAAAGGGCACGAGGAGACTCGGGATTAGGCTAACCTCATTACCGAAAGGCGGGGTCGGCATTTAAGACACAGGCTCAACATTAATTTCGATCCTTAGAATCTAAGTCTCGCAAACTTATTTACATTGCGATTTGTCTAGCACCCTAGGCGCTTTACTTCCATTGTTATCATGTTGTTGCTATTTACTTGTTGGTAATAAATACAAACACTCAAAACAACCTACGACCCTCATTAGTCCCTGTGGATTCGACTCGATATCTTACCGGTTTATTTGTACTTGCCGCGACCGCGTGTTGTTGCGCGAGAGAGGGGAGACCGCTTTTCCCCCCAACAATCATATCCATTATAGGTGAATATGTTTCATCAAAATCGACCCCGGGTCGTTGAGAAAAACCTTGTGCAACAAGCCTAGCTTTATATCGAACAATTTCGTTTTTCTCATTTCTCTTCTTTGTGAATACCCATTTATATCCAATTGGTTGAACATCTTCTGGTGTTCGAGTTATAGGTCCAAAGATTTGGTGATTTGCCAATGAAGTCAATTCTACTTGAATTGCTTCTTCCCACTTTGACCAATCATGTATTTCACGACAATCATTAATGCTACGTGGCTCAAAATCAAAATCATTTATCACTTCATTTGATACTGCAAAAGCAAAAACTTCATGAATTATAATTGATTTTCGATCCCAAGATTCTTTTACATAAGAACAATTTATGTTGATTTCCTTATTCTCCTGTTCTTGAAATTTTTCAGGATTTTTTGAATTTGCATTTGAAATCGATACCTCTACGGGGGTCAATAATCTTTGAGAAATCGATGTTTCTTCAGGAACCATTAGTTCTTCTGGAACAGTTTCGATACTTGATTGATTTTTTCGTTTTCGTGGAACGATATCTTTTGCTCTTATTGGTCTTCCACGTTTCCGATGTGTATTAGAGGATTTTACTGCTTCCTTAGCGTTATCATCTTTTATTTTAATTGTTGCAGGTGTATTAACGGCATCAATATATGACCTTGTCATTTTTGTCGTGTCTGTAAATGCGTCGGACATTTGATTTGCAATATTTTGCAAATGTATTATTCTTTGTACTTCATTTTCACATTGTGGCGTTCGTGGATCTAAATGATGCATGGAAGGTACTTTCCATGAAAGATCATGTTTTTCTTCATGGGGGGTTTTATGATCACCTAGAGACGGGAATGTTGTCTCATCGAAATGACAATCAACAAATCTTGCTTTAAATAGATCGCCCGACAGGGGTTCAAGATATCTAATGATAGATGGTGAATCAAAACCAACATAAATTCCCAATTGCCTTTGAGGTCCCATTTTTGTGCGTTTGGGAGGTGCAACAGGCACTTGTACAGCACAACCGAATGTTCGTAAATGGGATATATCAGGCTGATGTCCACATATAAGTTGTATAGGAGAGTAGTGATGATACGCACTAGGTCATAGACGAATTAAAGATGCAACATGTAATACAGCATGTCCCCAAGCAGAAACATATAATTTTGACTGCAATAATAATGTGCGTGCAATTGTCTGTATACGTTTAATAAAAGATTCTGCTAGCCCGTTTTAGGTGTGAACATGTGGGACAGGATGCTCAACATTGATACCCAATGCCATGCAATAATCATCAAACGTCTTAGACGTGAATTCACCCGCATTATCAAGGCGGATTGATTTTATTGGATGATCAGGGAAATGTGCTCTCAACTTAATAGTTTGTGCCAACAATTTAGCAAATGCAATATTTCGAGTTGATAACAAACAAACATGTGACCATCTACTGGATGCGTCAATCAAAATCATAAAATAACTAAACGGTCTACTAGTGGGATGGATAGGTCCACATATATCTCCATGAATCCTCTGCATGAGTGATGGACATTCAGTACTGACTTTTGTTAAGGATGGTCGGGCGACTAGTTTTCCTTGGGAGCAAGTGGTGCAGGCTATATAATTTGATAGTAAAATCTTATGGCTTCTTAAAGCGTGACCACGAGAATTTTGAATAATTCTACGTATCATTGTTGATCCTAGATGGCCAAGGCGATTATGCCAGAGCATAAAAGCATTTTGATTAGAGAACTTCGGGTTCAATATCGCGTAGGACTCAACCGTTCTTATAATTGTGTAATATAACCCTGATGGTATGACATGTAATTTTTCGAGTACACGCTTTTTACCATAATCATATGACGTGATATAGAGATATTCATTTTCATTCTCATTTGTGGTTTCAATATGATATCCATTACTGCGTATGTCTTTAAAGTTTAGTAGATTTCTTCTGGATCTACTTGCATATAAAGCATTGTGAATGCTTAACTTTGTATCATTTTTTAGTAGTAGAGTAGCTCTTCCAGAGCCCTCAATTATATTTGCAGAGCCTGTAATGGTATTAACATTTGCTTCACCCAAAGTTAGATACGAAAAATATTTCTCATCCTTGAGAATTGTATGTGTAGTGGCACAATCAACAATGCACATCTCTTGGTCATTTCCGCAGATAGATGATTCTTTTTCAAAATCCATCCTTTCATAAAACAAAAAAAATTACATTAGCTAGCAAAAAATGATAGAAAGGATTCTCAAAAGAACATACCAAAAAAAATAATTTACAACACAAAATATAGTCTATCACCATATAACTATTCATTAAGAGTTTCAACCATATTCTTGTTTATTTGACCTATTTCTCCATCATCATCATCTCCCAGGAAATCAAAAATATTAAGATTGGTCAGATCTTCGTTATCTGTGTTGTCGATGTAGTTTGTCTCTACCATTTTTTCTGTGCCTTTATCTTTCACAGATGCTTGATACATGTCAACCAGATGTTTTGGCGTACGACAGGTACGCGACCAATGCACTATTCTGCCATATCTATAACAGATGTTTTAATTGTTTTTGGGAGTTTGAATTCGTGGGCCGTTTTCTCTTCTTCTTTCGTGTATATCTTGTCTATTCCGCTGCTGGTGAAATATTCTATCATTTCTTCCATGTGCCTGAAAATTGTTACGCCCTCGTCCGCGACCGCGACCACGACCACGACTGGGGCCTCGGCTTCGTCCGAATCTTGTAGGATTATGACGATTGGTCAAGTTTACTTCCGGAAATGGAAAACTGCCGACAGGACGAGTATTGTGGTTTTTCAATAACAACTCGTTATTTTGTTCTGCAATAAGCAAACATGCGATCAGATCAGTAAATTTCTTAAATTTTCGTTCCCTATATTGCTGTTGCAAGAGCATATTTGAGGGGTGAAATGTAGAGAAGGTTTTCTCCAACATGGAACTATCAGTCATTTTTTCACCACACATTCTGAGCTTGGATACAATTCTGAATATCGCAGAATTGTACTCGTTGATCGATTTGAAATCCTGGAGTCTGAGATTACTCCATTCACTCAATGCTCTAGGAAGAGCAATTGACTTCATATGTTCGAATCTTTCTTTCAGTCTAGTCCAGAGGTCAAGGGGGTCTTCAATATCCAGGTATTCTGCACGTAGGCCAGAACTGATATGATGACGAATAAAAATAGTAGCCTTCGACTTGTCCTGCAGGGACGATGTATTTTTAGTATTGATGACCTCCCCAAGATTTTGGGATCTAAGATGAAGAGTTGTTTCTAATGCCTATTCGAAATAGTTGCTTCCATCCAGGCATAGCGCTTCATAGTGACATTTTACCAGGTTCGACATCTGAAAAATTAACCGCAAGAACACAATTAAAATATGTCCAAAATATTTATTCAAACATAAAAATATGACATATTTTTGCGGTATTTAGAACTGCTGGTTCTAACTTTTAAAGCATCAAATTTCAGTCCCGATATCTTATAACATAGTTCGGGATTTATACTTTTATTTGGAACTTCGGGTTCTGTAAATTTTAAAAATAGCAAACTTCTGTTTATGTGAACACCGGGTTCAACAAATTTACTTCCTGGCAATTTTAGAACTTCATGTTCAATATGCCTTTAGTTTTGTAAACTTCGGGTTTACATGGAAAATCATGTTTAATAAAATTTTCGGACAACCTTGAAACTTCGGGTTCAAGATGTCATAAAATTAACAAACTTCGGGTTGCTAACATCATAAATATTCAACATATATAATAAAAGCATATAATTTTCTGATGCGAAAAATCCAATTCAAGATTGGCGATCGCAGAGTATACTTATAATAACATAAATAAATTAATAAAGTAAACATAAATTTAAGAATTAAATTAAATTTACTTTGCATTTTAAAAAAATCGCCGCAATAAATAAGCGACTCGTGCTGATAACGTGTTATAAAACAATTATTATGATAAAAATTAAATGAGCGTAAATAAGTAATCAAATAAACTAACAATTGCAGAAGCAGTGGATGATGCACAGAGAGCTAGAGTAGAGCAAGAGAGGGAAGACTTTTTCTTTGTAATTTTTATATTACCAAAAATGTGACCATAGAGTCCTATTTATAGGAGAAAAGAACAGACATTGGCTCCCACGTGTTGGACTTGTAAATGGTCAAGTGATGAGTGTGAAAAATGGTGGGGGCCACAAAATTTACAACAAAGAGTTAGTTTTTCTATTGTTCCATGATTTTTAAGTTGGATATAAATGTTTCAAAAGTCTTTGGGCTCCGATCTCTGTTTTTTAGATGATTCGACGTCGCGAAGTCTATAAGTTCTATGAGTTTCGAGTTCAAACACTTAATCATTGGCACTCCACCGCCATAGTCGTCATGTGCCACAACCACATCCATTATTTTGTAGTCATAATATTAGTTGACCCACGTCAATTGACTGGGGGGAGGAGTTCAATTAGAGTATATTTCTATTGTTATAATAACAAAACATTGTTAGGGTTAACTTTTAAATTGTTCCATATATAAAGGAACATCTTATCATATTGTGAAGAACAATTATCAATAAATCTTACATTGATAGTTTTTCTTAAGATCCAGTGTTTTGTGTGTGGTTGTCTACTCACGAGGCAATTTCCACTTCTATATTTTTCAAGAGTTGTGGGGTCTCATCCGGTCAGACAATGCTTTTGTGTCCTATGTTAATTCAAGTTTGAGTATTGCTCTTATCTTCTTCTCCCATGTTAATGTGTTTAGTTATTTTAGGGCATTTTCATTTAAACGTCGTTGCTAGATTAAGTTGGTCTTCTGTTAAACAGTTAGGACATTTTTGGATGGGCTGAAAGAACTGGCGCACGATCTATTTTTCGTGTCTATGAAAAACTTGGTTGACCAGTGATGTTAGGGTATTTTGGGGTGAGCTTTCGTCATCTAGAGATGTCTTTCTCAAATTGCAGCATTAGTATTTTGCTTTGCCGGTTTAGATGGTGGAGATGACTCTCAATCCTTTATTCAGCGATCGTCTTCTTCTTTACATGCTTTTTAGTGACATTTTTTGGTTGTGTTATTTGTTATTCAATTTTCTCTTTTTTATTAGCAAAACGAAAGAATTTTATTGATGAAATTAGCAAGAGCTATCCAAATATAACAATAAAGAGAGTAAAGGGAATAAGAAACGTAGAAAACCGAGAATGAGAACAGAGAAAAGAAAAATAAAATTGTTAGGATGGCCTCAATGTTTTTCTTCCGTGCTCTCTAATTTTAAAGGTTTAAATCATTTTCTTATCAGTTACATAACTCTATCACAGGTCTTGTAGTAAATCATATAAAACGATAACAAAATGTTTGATGGTGCGTATCAATACGTAACATTGTGATTGATATAAGAATTATCACCACTTATACACGTACCACTAATTAATTATAATTGTGATGGATATAAAAGTGTTATATTTCAAAGTTGGTGCATCTAATCCTCTGTACTTGTCCGTTTGTGTGCTTTTAGTTGCCCTATTTAATCGAACTGAGGAGAGTGTTGACATGGCACCCACCAACGTTGGTGGCTGGCTTGAATGTTTCGTGTTAACATCATCAATTCTAGTGCCATTTGTTTAGTGAACACTTCAATAAACACATCATCAATATGTATCAAGAATATTTATTTGTGGTTATATATTTAAAAACGACAAAAAAGAATATTTTATACCATCACACTTTTATAAAATGATTTCATGTTTTATAAAAATGATGTGAATTTTGTATGCAAAATGTGGGTAAATAATGAAATTAACAAAAATAAATATAAATTTTACCTTTTTTTTTAAAATACCTCTTAAAACAATCATAATTAAATTTTTTAGTTAAAATTAATTCTTTTAAAAAAATTAATTCTTCGTATTATAAACAATTTCGTTATTTTTTTTGTAGAAATACAAATATTTTGCACAAAATATTAAAATTCACATTACATTTTTTGTATTAATATAGTATACAATACCAACTTACAAATGTATTAATATTTTAATCATTTTTCCTTTTATAATTACTGTTTTCATTAGTGAAAATTTCCTATCTTAATTAATTTTATAATAAGTCAGACGCACAAGGAAGGAAAATGAAAAACATTTAATTTATTTTAAAATGAATATTATCTTTAATATATATCATATACAAATTTATGTTCAACTATCATCTTCTATACTATTTTTATTTATACTCATTAAAAAAGATAATTGGGTAAATTCTACATGACCCCTTTAAGTATACGCATGTCTCACATGCTCCCCTTAACTATAAAATCAATTTGTGAGGTGCCTTAACTATCCAAAAATCACACTTTACCTTTTTTGTTAACTTTTTTCAAAATTATGTTAAGTTTTTTGTGAAATAACGAAAATACCCTTATATCTGAAAAATGAAAATAAATAAATAAAAATGATTTTGAACTTTTTTTAATTTTCTCGTTGTACGAAATAAGGAATAAAAATAATATTTTAGTATTAATTTTTTATTTAAAACAATTATTTATAAAAATTAATAAAAACTAAAAACGATGTTTAAAAGTAAATTTTTATTTTTAAATTTTTTTTGTAAAAATTATTTTTACTTTTAACAAAATTTTATTTTTAATTTTGTACAGTGAGTAAGTTAGAAAAAAAGTTCAAAATTTATTTATTTTAATTTTTCAGATAGAAGGGTATTTTCGTCATTTAATAAAAACTTAACAGAATTTTGAAAAAATTCAACAAGAAAAGGTAAAGTGATATTTTTGGATAGTTAAGACACCTCACATATTGATTTTGTAGTTAGGAGAAGCATGTGAGACACGTAGTTAAGGAAGGTCATGTGAAATTTACCCAAGATAATTTTCTTGGACCAGTGAAATTAAAAATACAACATTTTTTTTGTTAAATGGCCAAACTTTCTTACAATATTAGGGAGTAATAACCACCATAATTCAAGGACATAATAATATTTCATAAAACTAAAACCCATTTATTTTTCATTTTAGTGCAATAATTTCCTTGACCGACCTGTCGCTTCATCATAGATCTTGCTCAATTAATCCAATGCGGCCAATCCCATTTGCACTCGCAAAACACTCGCCCTCTACAAGCTTGTACCTCCTGACTTCTCATTTCAAAGTCAAAACTAAGACAGCACCTTCTAGAAACGTACAACTCATCGATGAAGGTACACAAAATGCGAGCCGGACTCGATAATTACCCGAAAAATCATAATACATCTGGCACAAATTAATAAATTATCCCGAAATATAATAAAAATGTAGAAAATAAGAAAATGCCAAAAAATGGAAATACAATAAAATAAAACAAAACAAAATAATTTGTATTTTCTTTTTCAAAAACGCGACAAGAAAATAAAAATTAGAGCGCAGAGTTTGTGTTGAGTCTCTCTTTCTCTGAATCTCTCACACGCCATTGATAGAAACTTTCAGGTTTTCGAAGCAATCTCCGATCCGCAATCAAAAACCCTAACAGCCCGATGTGATTTATCAGATCTCGCCCCAACCCAATCCGATTCGGCGATGAATTGATCGACCCACCTGAGAAATTCCGAGCATTCTGAGAGAGAAATGCCAACAGTAGCTGTGAAATTGTACAGCGTCTTCTTCAAGTTCCTCCTGAAGCACCGCCTCCAGATCCGCACCCAGTCCCCGTCCGACGACTCGAGCCACCCCTATGGAGTCACGTCGCGACCCGAAGAGTCTGTCGCTCCGCCCAACCCCTCCTTCTCCGACGGCGTCGCCACCAAGGACATCCACATCGACCCCTTCACGTCGCTCACCGTCCGGATCTTCCTCCCCGAGTCCGCCCTCAACCACCCCGAGAAGGCCCAGCCCAGGACCGGCCCGAGTCTGATCTCGATCTCGTCTCGCCGGAGCAGCCTCGCGCTTCCCCAATTGGAGACCTCCAAGGAGGAGGCTAGGCGCAACAGCTACGGCGCGGAGGGTCTCCGATCCGACGGCGCGTACAGAGGGTACTTGCCGGCGGCGAGGAGTTGCCGGAAGCTGCCGGTGATCCTGCAGTTTCACGGCGGCGGCTGGGTCAGCGGGAGCAACGACTCGGTGGCGAACGATTTCTTTTGTAGGAGGATCGCGAAGCTGTGTGATGTGATTGTTGTGGCTGTTGGGTACAGGCTCGCGCCGGAGAATCGGTACCCGTCCGCGTTTGAGGACGGGTTGAAGGTGTTGAATTGGCTGGGGAAGCAGGCGAATTTGGCAGAGTGTAGTAAATCGATGGGGAGCTCTTGGGGCGTTGGGGGCGAGTTTAAGAAGTCTGAGATCCATAGGCACATTGCTGAGGCAATTGGGTCGTCGTTGGTGGAGCCGTGGCTGGCTAGTCATGCAGATCCTTCCAGGTTATGTTTCTGCTTACTCATTGCAAGTTGATTACAATTAGGGTAGTTTTAAATTGAATTGAATTGAATTGAATTGTATGTATGGGGATTGTAGTTAGAAAGTTGATGCAGTGAACCTGTGGGAATGTAGCATTATTCGGTTTGTGTGCTCCTAAGCTATTGTTTTGGGTGAGAACTGAGAATTGAAGAGGTTAGAATAGACAGTTATGTTGCTTGATTTGTGTAGAAATACAATGAACTAGTGTTGTCACAAGTCAATGTAGATGATTCTAGGCATGGCTTGTTTATTAAATTCTGAAATTTTCAATCATTAGTTAATTAGCTTGGAGTACAATTAGCTCTGTTTGGCTAGACAGTAGTTACATTACCAAATCATTAGTGCTTATGGCATAGCTTGCTCCTTTATTTCTTCAAATTTTCTTTTTGATAAGTTCCTACCATGTATTATGTATTGCTGCCTTGCTTTGTATATGAAAGGATTCGTAAAGTAGGATAAGAAGTACATTACTGTTGTAAAAACAGATTTTACCTGGAAAAGATGTGGAAAAAAGATAGCAGCATCGAGTTCTAGTTTTATATTCAGGAATAGGCCTCACATCTAAGAAATATGTATTCTTGCATTTGTATTTTTCCTTTACAAGGGTATTTTTATTCTAGAATACAAGTGAACAGCCGAACACTATGGCCATGACTTCTAGAACCATTGATTTATGTCTTTTGGATATTCTGTACAACTTCAGGACCTTCTAAAGATTGCACTTTATTTTGTAGCCGTGTATGTCATTCACATTTTTGGGTTACTTCGTATTGAGATTGCCTAATAATGCTGGTATGCATATGCACATGAATAGTAAAAGTTCTATTGCTGTTCTGGTCTATGAGACATTATGCACTGTAGGATAACTGTCAAGAGTTCATAGTTGCTATATGCACTGTGGGATGAAAACATTTGCTATGCGCTTATTTATTTTTTATTTTGCAATAAGTTTAGATTGAGAACAGTACATTAAGGCTGGGAAAATTAGTTTTATATTTTGCTGCAGTATACTTTTAGAGGTAGCTTTTTGCTCTGTTATGAAGACGGGCATGAATACAAACCAGAGAAGCACCCAAAAAGTGTTTCAACCTTCACTATTATATGAAAGAAAATATAAGCTAAACAGATATTTATATGTGTATGTCATATATTTGAAATATTAAAGCAGGGGCCATCAGATAAAGTTTCTTTTTGGCTTGCACTAAAGAAAATTAGAGTTTGATTTATTTTAAAACTTCTTAAATGGCCACAATAATTTCCTCTGCTATACATTGAATTCCCATGTTATATTGGAATTTAATATTTAATATTTTGTTTTTATTTTCATTTTATTATCCTGTCTATCTGAATATTTACATGCCAAAATCATCCACCCTGTACCATTTCCTGTGAGGCTATTACATTGTGGTGGCAGAGGTTTGCTCATTGTTTGCCATGGTGAAAACTGTAAAAGTTCTTATCCATGGAAACAATTTTTGATGATGAAATTGTTTTTTTTCCGAAATTGTTTCTCACCATATCATTTCATGAGTGTGCATGCATACATTTGTTTATTTAGAAAAGTAGTTTTATTCATTTGTTGAAAATGGCCAATTTCAGAAAACAAAACTGTGTTTTCTCAGATGCTTTATGTTTATCATTCCTATTTTCCATACTTGCAGTCAGAAGTCTGTTCTTCATTTTCTTTCAAGCAGGCACTTAACATCTTGAGCTTTTTTTTTTGAAGTTTTCACCTATTGTTATCTATCTTCTTACCCATGATTGAATATTTCTGCTTGGGAAGCAACATAGAGTAAATGGACATAAACTGTGATGCTAAGACATTTATCAAACTGTCAATATTTTGTGCCTGAGCCACTTACCATCATTAAATGCAACGTGCATGTGTAAATTTAATTAGTAGGACAAATACAAACAAGCAAAAAAGTTATGCAAGTATTACATATGAATAAAAAAATGCCTATTACTATCATGTTTGACTCATAGTTGATGTATGTCTTCAAAAGACTGTTATAAATCAACAGCCTAGCTTCTAAAAGACGTTGATATTCGGGAAAAATAGTTCATGCACCCTGGAAGCTTTGTCGGTTGTTGCTTGTGTGATCTCATAGCTGAGGTTTAATGTATGTCAGTTTTTTTTAGTTGTAAACTATTCAGTAGTGGGCATATGTTGGTCTATTTTTGAAATATATGTAGAGCTGGAAATATCTAAATGACCCGTATTGGGCTTAGCATTGGTTCTTTACTCAAGTGATCTAAAGTTATCGTGATAAATTATTAGAAGCAGCACAGCTGACAATAGACCCTTGTACAAACATATTATTCTAAATGTTTATTCTGATGGTTCTTTTTATGCTTTCTCCCTCTTATCTCTTGAAAACTAGTTCATGAAGTCTCTGACAAATGATATGTGATAACAGGTGTGTTCTCCTTGGCGTAAGCTGTGGAGCAAATATTGCTGATTACGTGGCTCGTAAAGCTGTTGAGGCTGGCAACCTGCTGGACCCTGTCAAGGTTGTCGCTCAGGTGTTGATGTACCCATTTTTCATCGGAAGTGTCCCCACACATTCAGAGATAAAGTTGGCGAACTCGTATTTTTTCGACAAGGCTATGTGTATACTTGCATGGAAACTCTTCCTGCCTGAGGAAGAGTTCAATCTGGACCACCCAGCATGCAATCCCCTTCTTCCCGACAGGACACCGCCTCTAAAGCTCATGCCCCCGACACTGACAGTGGTTGCAGAACACGACTGGATGAGAGACAGAGCCATCGCATACTCTGAAGCGCTCCGGAAAGTAAATGTCGACGCACCTGTTCTCGAGTACAAGGATGCAGTCCACGAATTCGCTACACTCGACATGCTTCTGAAGACCCCCCAGGCCCAGGCATGCGCAGAGGACATCTCCATCTGGGTTAAGAAGTACATCTCACTTCGAGGGCACGAGTTCTCGTATTAAGTTGGAAAAATGTCAAGTCCAGCGAAAGACGCAGAGGTGATTCCTGAGAACATTGGGTTGCCATTGCGACCCGGTATACTTATATAGATCTGCTGAGATGGTTGTTTTCGGCGTTAATTATGTGTGTGTTGTCTTGTTCCTCAGATTTCATTGTTGAAGAGTAGAGGATTAGTGAGCTATGAGATATGCACTTGCCTCCTGTTTGAGAAATGCAAGCCACACTGATGATTCTTGAGTCACATTTTTCTGTGTATTAAAATGTACTAATTCTATTAATAGAGTTTTATTCAGTGAAATATCATATATAGGAGATTCTGAGCTGAGACTTCCTAGGATACCTTGAAATGAAAGAGACATTATATGGAATGTGGGTAGAGTTTGGTTTGATGAGTAACATTGTTGAAGCCAAATCTTGTGTGTCACTTTGGATTCTCCAAAAAACAAGACAACTGTGGTTTGCTTTGTTTCTGTCAGATAAAGGAAGGATATAAATATCCATGTTACATTAGACATTGCCTCAGAGGCTTCATTGCAATTTTGCAGTACATACTATAATAAGTGGAGCCTCTCAGTCACACTCTCAGGCCTCAGTTCTTGAAGAAGGCATGAGAGAATTGTGGAAGAAGCACTGAAACACAAGAAATAGAAGAGGCTCTGTTTCTTGTTCATAGCAATGTCATGAAGCCAATCTTTTTTGGCTGATTTGCCTCTGTATTGGAAGCATTTGAGGGAAAGCAATTTACGCTGCACGCACAAAAAAGACATGGATCTTATCATCGCTTAATATATATCTTAACATCTTCTCTTGTCGATTTATAATTTTAAACCTATCAGAAGAACTGAATGGTTGAATCATATGGTTTGATGTCTACTTCTACCTTTACAGCAAATAAGTGATAATAATTTTCCTTTTGTTAGTTGTCTGTCAGAAGTCAGAACTCACGTTTATTCAGTAAAATTATGACAGTTTTTTTGTCATGCTCCAATCTCCACAGTGTCTTTTCTTTTGCATTTGCGTAACAGTCAATGAATGATTTTTAATTTTTCTTAAATAAAGAGTACTCCATTTTAAGAGGGTCATAATTACATTTTTCAAAATTGTTAGCTTTTGTTATCTTTAGGCAGTCTTATTTGAAATAAATTTAAAGCTAAGATAGAAATTTAATTCAAAATTTGCAGTCAACCAAGACACTAACAATATAAATTTATGTATCTTACATTATTTTAATAAATGCATCTTCAAAATATTTCTATAACTAATTAAATTAAATCATTTTTAGGAAAATCACGACATATTATTAATATAAACCAACTACTGTTAATTTAAACATACACATTTAATTTATGAGCTATGAAATTACAAGAAGAACGAGCAAACTAAAATATAGCGTAACGACATGCCTCTTGCAATCTCGCGGTCTCCACCTCGAATGGGTTGAGATTCTGTAAATTCATTACAAGAACTACTGCGAGAATGACGAGCAAAATAAATAATAGTGAAACGAAATAACTCTTGCAAACTCGCGGCCTCCACCTCGAATTGGTTAAGACTCTCTGCAAATCTGTTACAAGAACCATCCCAAAAACACTTAGAGCGAGCCCCTGGTACACCACCCTAAATAAACATGTGAAATAAAACGATCTCTCCAATTCTCTTCCCAAATCAAGAATCTTGTGCCATCTGAATCCCCAAATGGCCCAATGGGACATCATGAAAACGTATTGAAACTTATGAAAACAAAGACCCCCTAATTCGATATGCTTATATAAATCTGCCCATCGACGTCATAGAAATTCTGATCCTTCCTGGTACAAAGCCATCAACTAACCAAAGTTGCAACAATCATATCGCAAGAATTTTTCTACCCTACCTCCGATGAGCCCCTCTGGAATCTGTCTGCACTCGATCTCGCAACAAGCTAATCGCCGAATTTTCTCTGCCCCAAACCGCCGTTGGCCCCCTCCCAGGACCGTCTCCACTCGTAGATGATATCGAAATAATACCCACCTAATTGTACCATCGCAAACCTCCGCCGCCGATCCTAGCCACTGGCTCTAGACACCACCGACCTCGACCGTCAGCCATCGGTCACAAACCTCCCTTCTCCGAATTGAATCCTTGCCCTGAGCTCGCCAGGAGCTGATTTTCGTCCCATCCAGCTCAATCTGTCCCAATATCCAACCCCACCATGCCTATCATGCACGCCGACACCGGGCGCGCCCTCTGCTGCGACGACGAGTTCGCGTTCACATCCCACCACGAAAATCAGTTCGCAGCCACAATACAGACTTTCGTCCCACAACCAAATCTCCAGAGAATCGTTCCCAAACCCCATCCAGTCCTCGCTGAAACCATGTCAAGAGCCTAAACAATAGCCGCCGAAAATCTCTGGTAACCGCGTCCAACTCGTAGGTCCGAAACCGCGTAACTTGTCGCTTTGGGCGAGACAGAAACCCTACACCAGTAAAGACAGACTGCATTTGGTTAAAAATTAATTAAACTTAAGAAGCCACATACTTAAGATAGGACAATTTATCCATAATTGAACTTGAATAAATCAAATTAAAATCATATAGCTTTAAATAATTTTATTTTTTAATATTGCATATTAAGCCATATTTAATAATCCCAGAGATCAGATCAATTTAAATGGCTAGATTATTTTTTGTTGTTCACATTTGATTACATTTGTTAACCAGGTGTTATTGTTGGTATGAGATATAAATAAGATCATAAGTTTCAAAATAACCATATATATGCTCAGATTAAGCATGTACTATTTATCAACTAAATTGACAAAATAAATAAATGCAACTACTTGTTAAAGTTAATAACTCCATCCTTTAAATACAATCATTAATTTATATCCAACAGAAAATACCTAATAAATCATTTATTGCTCTAAACTGTCTTAATAATACAAGCAACAACAATCATTGTGCAAGTAAAGCCACAACCTTACCCAACCCGACCCGGTCATAAACGACGTCGTAGCCTTCCATATTCTCACGAACTTCATCACCAACCCGACCCACAACCCGACCCACCGGCCCTCACTTTCTTTGGCAATTAGTTTTCGATTTCTGATTCAGAGACTCCATTTTTCTTGCAGAGGAACACCAAACTTTCCGGTACGCTTATCCGTAGCCGAACCGGAACGTCTTCTCCGATCTCGCTCCTCTCCGGTGAGATTTTCCGGCGGATTCTCCATTTTCTCCGATCAGGTGAACCTGTTTCTCTCTCCCGCTCTCATTTCCTGGACCACACTCGTCGTCGTCGTCGCTCAGATCTGAGGTCTGATTCGAATCAATCTTGATCCGATTCGAGTCTCGGAGCTCTCGGTTTCGATTTCTGAGCTGCGGGATCGGGGATGAGAGCTGGAGGATCGCGGGGAGAGTGAAGGTGGCGCGTGGAGCTCATCGACCATGGTCAGATTCAGAGGCAAATGCAGAGCTACGGGTGTTGCGGTCGTGGCCTTGTGGATGGCTATGGCTGGTCTCTACGGATTGCTGAAACCGAACCGGAGTGGTTGCGTCATGACGTACATGTATCCGACTTACATACCGATTTCTGTGACCCCCGGCGAGTCGAGGTCAGGGAGGTACGCGCTGTACCTGTACCACGAGGGGTGGAAGAAGATTGATTTCGCCGAACATCTCAAGATGCTGAGCGGCGTTCCGGTGCTTTTCGTCCCCGGCAATGGCGGTAGCTACAAACAGGCAAGGCTTAGCTGATTTCTTGACGTTTCACTCCTAGTAGTGTTATTTAAAGTTGGAGTCGTCACTTTCACTTGTGTAAATTTAAATTCTGTAGAATCTTTACTCCAGGTGCATGTGCATGTGCATGATTGAGATGAAATTCAATATTGTCAAATTTAGTAACCAGGTGATGAAATTTGAGTTGCCTAATATGTTGATCAAGATGGTATGTGATGAAGAGCTACATTTACTTGATATGGTAAAGGACTTGTTGAGAAGGACTATTTAGGAATATTTCATTGTTTAAATGAGTTTTTATTTGTGGACTTAGTTGGGGGGCTTCACATGGATGATAATTTCTTCGTATGCTGTTCCAATTTACAAAACTAGAGGGTTGAATGTTATATTTCACCTTGAAGCCAGAAGTTTGGTTTCTGATTTTTTGTGGGTGCAAGTTTAACTTTTCGACTCGATGTGTACTTTTTGGCCTAGCTGAAATCTACAACATTTGTGCATTGCTTGTACCCTCAGTTTTGTTGGAAAGCGAGCAATGCGTGCACTCTCGGTTGATTTAGAACATAAATGCCTGGTTGGTTAACCTTTTCAGCTAATCAATGCAACTAATATGAAAGTCTATACAATTTATCGTGGAAATGTTTCATTCACGTATCATTCAGCTAGAAGCGGTACTGTTGACCTGGTTTTGACTTTCAAGTTGGAGTTCCGGGGTCTAACATGAATTACTCCAACTAACTTGGAATATATTGTTTAGCAAATCCCATATGTTGAACTTTCCTATTTCTCTTCCTCTCTTTCTTTTCCGAGATCTATTATTCGATTCTGTTTTACTCATGTAAACCATTCTAGTTGCTCAGTTCGTTTATTTGGTTAATAGGTGAGTTAGGGTAGGTTAGATGATCTTTCTGCATTTACATTCATTAGCATGTATTGATTGAACAATTGCCAAAAAAAGTTCCTTCTCTAACATGGGAAAGGCTTGCATTTAATGCGTGGAGATAATTTTCTATAGGTAATGTGTGATGTTGCTTTGGATTAAGATTTAATCTAATTCATTGAATCACATTGATGATGGATTGTAATCCCATTTATGTTCAGAATTTAAACTGAAGATATGTTAATCTTATCTCACCAAGATCCAATTATAATTCTAGGCATTAAATGTAGTTTTCCTTTTCCATTATGCGGTTCACAATATTTTATAGAGTAGCTTCAGTGTGCAAATTGCGGGGTTACAAGTTTTTTGTGTGGTATTCTACAGGTGAGATCCTTGGCAGCAGAATCTGATAGGGCATATCAAGCAGGCCCACAAGAGCATACATTTTATCAAGAATCTTCCCTAACTCCTGAGGAGGGAGGGATAGATATTGATACCACTGGATTTAAATTACCTAACCGGTATTCAAGTAGGTTGGACTGGTTTACCGTTGATCTTGAAGGTGAACATTCTGCTATGGATGGTCAGATACTTGAAGAACACACCGAATATGTTGTATATGCCATTCATAGGGTACGACACTACTTTCATCCTGCTTGTATTATGGGAAATGTTGACCATTTGACACATAGGTAGAGAGCCATGGTCATTTGACACATAGGTGGTGGAGAACTGGAGATCATACTTAAAGTCTAGATGTTTTTTCAATATTACGCGAGAAAGTTTTAAGGCTGTTGAATGTCATGAAACCTTTTGTTACTGAATGGGAAGTTTTGATGAGCAAAAAAGTACTTACGGTTTGTTTGAAATCTGTTATGCTTTAATTGCATTGTTCTAGGTTACACTTCTCCTATGTGAAGGTTCAATTGCCACTTTTGTTGTGTCAACTTTAATAATACTCCATCCTATCTAGCAACATCGAATTGTATGTCAGTATCCCAGACTGTAACTCCGATCAATGTTAGTAATTATTTTAACACGACTACAGTGCAAAATTTATTGGTACTTCTCAGTTTTTGAGATGCATTTCAGCTAGAAGATCTTTTAGTTTGCTAAATCCCGCCTCTACTCAAATCTTAGTTTCTGCAATCTGTTCTTGTTTGACCATGCCTGCAGATTCTGGATTTGTACAAAGAATCTTACGGTGCTCGAGAAAGAGAAGGTGCTGCATCTTCTGGGAATTTGCCAAAAAGTGTGATATTGGTAGGTCACTCTATAGGTGGTTTTGTTGCTAGAGCTGCAGTAATTCATCCTCGGTTAAGAAAGTCAGCTGTGGAGACTATCCTTACACTTTCAAGTCCTCATCAGTGAGATTTTTTTTCCTGATGACTTTGTTTATTATACATGGATTAGTCAACTTTTTTATGAGAGACTTATTTATCTATTTATTCATTTAGAGCACCTCCCCTGGCATTGCAACCATCATTGGGTCATTATTTTGCACGTGTAAATGAGGAATGGAGGAAGGGATATGATGTCCAAACCAGTCAGACCGGACAATTTATTTCTGATCCGCTACTGTCTCGTGTTATTATCATCTCAATTTCTGGTGGTTATCAAGATTATCAGGTATATCTGTACATGTGACCCTATGATATAGTGTGTTGTCCCAAAGAGTATTAACAAAAAAAAACTGAAATGTTGTATCTACAAAAAAAAAACTTAGCCAGAATCTCCCATCCACATGTTAACTGTTGTATTGTATTTGTAAGATGGACAATCATACCTTATTTGTTTCTTTGCATGAGTTTCTTCACGTTGTTACTAGAAGTTGTGTTGTAACTGATTACTATATGACACATTCCTTCAAATTTGTTTCCACTTCTTAGATAATTCTACTGATTACAATTGCTAGACTATGTACTTATGCTCACGACATTTGTTTGCCTTTTAAATCGAAAAATCATGGTAACCATGTGTGCTCTTCAAGTTTAATCTCAAGACTAGGCTCTTGGGCATTTGTGTGTAGAGGTTTAAACTTTACATAAAATTTGTTGGAGTAAGTGGTTGTGCAATTATGGCTTTGCATAAGACAATGTTGTTTTGTGGCTATGTTTATTCCTATCCGGATGCTTTTATGTACATTGTCTTTCTATGCATTAATTTCATCTTTCTGTCCACAGATAAGGACAAAGTTAGGATCACTTGATGGTATTGTGCCTCCTACTCATGGATTCATGATAAGCAGTACAAGCATAAAAAATGTGTGGTTGTCAATGGACCATCAGGGCATTTTATGGTGTAATCAACTAGTTATTCAAGTGAGTGTTATAACTTTTATTTTATTTCATTTTATTTTGTACATTCTGAACATGTATTGTCTGGTTTAGGTGTCACACACTCTCCTCAGTTTGATAGACTCCAAAACAAGTAGGCCATTCCCTGACAGCTGGAAGAGAATTGCAGTGTTTGCAAGGATGCTTCGAAGTGGATTTCCCAATAACTTCAGCGGGATGATTCAAGAACACCCACTACAACAGAAAACACATCTTCCAGTTGAGAATGTAAAAAAAGTTCATGGTATTGTCTATATTCACTTGATTTTTCTGTAGGCTTCAAACTTGATTATGTTCCACAATTATGGTGCCTGAAATCTGAAGACTAAAATCCTATTGTATCATTTAAACATAAAATAATAAGATAATATGTACTAAGGCTGATTTTTCAATTTACACTTATGTTGTATGGTATTAGTGTCTAATGACTCAAGTGTAATTGAGTGGATTGCTTCCTTTTTTCAACAGTTACTCTTTTTAGTTTGCAACAGAGATATTTTGAATCGCAATTAGACATGTATATAAGTTAAACTTAACTTCCACATTAAAAAACTACAGCTTCATATAATTTACTATGCATAAAATATGCTTTTCTAACTAAAAACTTATGTGCTCGTATCACATCTGAATGACTGCTTCATAGCAAACTGCAACGTCAAATATTGTTATGTGGCATATAGAGACTATTAGTATTTCTACCCTTGTGTAAGTGGGCATGTCAAGGTTCTATCCAGACATACAAAATTATATTACCTGACATATTGTGACATTAATATAACTTTGTAGCAGATTGTTACATGTGAGCGATATATGTTTGCAGGTTCCCTGATTCATATGCCATCTTCATGTCCCAGCAATGTTTACTGGACTGATGATGGCCTTGAGACGGACCTATACATTCAGACAAGTACAGTTACTGTATTAGCAATGGATGGACGGAGGCGTTGGTTGGACATAAAGAAACTGGTTAGTTTCTTTAATATTTTTTCATGTACAACTTAAGAATATATTGTAACTAATTTTCATTTTCTCTGATTCCGACCTTACTCACTTATTTACATGCTCAGTATGCTGATTTACAAAAATAATCTTATTCTTCCCCTTCTTATCCAATATTTTCACCTCCAAGCAAGATTGATCTGGTGTGCCAATTGGTGTTCTATATTTTAATATCTTGCAGTACAATGAATTTATTATTGACTTGTGACACTTAGATGTTGATCTATGTAATATCTGAACACCCAAACTTAAATATAATCGTTTGCTTTGATCCTCTAATCTTCCATTCAAAAACCAATATCATCCAAGATACTCTTTTGATATGGTTCATTCTTTTGCTTTTAGAGGACGCTTTCCTGATTTCTTAGGATCGCTCATAATTTGATTTGTATGTACAGGGGTCAAACGGGAAAGAATACTTTATACTTGTTACCAACCTCGCACCATGTTCAGGAATCAGACTTCATTTGTGGCCTGAAAAGGGGAATTTAACATCCGATCTACCTGCAAGTGAACTGGTGTTAGAGGTGACGTCAAAGATTGTGCACATTCCATCTGGGCCAGCTCCAAGGCAGGTACTAATTGTTGCATATACAAGGATATATTCATTTCTTTGCATGCTTTGATTTCCGAGGCCTTATCATTTCAAGTGAATTGTACAAGTCAAATTGATGCCAGTACTTAATAAAAGATGGAGGTTCTAGCTATGAAAAATTGGCCGGAGTTCAGATTGTTATGTTGCAGTCATTTACATTCTCTTCTTACTCTTCCTTTTGTTTATCAGATTGAACCCGGCAGTCAGACTGAACAAGCGCCTCCATCTGCCGTGCTTCGATTGGGTCCTGAGGATATGAATGGTTTTAGATTCCTTACCATCTCCATTGCTCCCCGTCCGGTACTACATCTTGCTCATTTTTGGCTAACCTTTCTATTCTATAATCTCAAATCCATCTATTCTCTGAGTCTCATGATGTTTTTCGTTCATATTTAACCTATGGGAATTAGTTATGGACCCTGTAGTTCCTGTGCTTTTTTCACATCCATGGTACTTGGTAGGTTGTGCATCACAAACCTTTAACAGAAAAGAGAAGAAAACTAAATATTTGTGAAACATGACGAATATGCATGCCTTGTTGTTTATAGTGTAGATTGATTTTCTTCTCCAATTGTCTACAGATAACGAAGATTGTTTTCTTAGAATTCTAAAAGTCAAGAATCTTCTAAGGATCATTTTACTTGCTTCATTTATTGCTTGTTATGTGTTGACCTCCATCTTCTGTCTTATGTATAGTCCTAAAACTGTGTTCATTGTTTTATTTGCTACTCGCTATGCCAGATTATATCCTTTACTCACTGAAATTTAGTCCTTTGTGGCTTCATTTATGAATCAGCCATTTCGAGGAATGAATATATTGATTCCTAAGCCAAAAATGTGGAATCCTTCTTGTTAACTTCTCTAGTTTTCTGCTACTTTTTTCTTCAAATTGTGTGGCTTTTCTTCTGGTGAATGTGGTGTGATGGTTTGAGTAACTGAGGCATATGGTGACTTTTTGGTGCACAGACAATTTCAGGAAGACCACCACCAGCAACCTCTATGGCAGTTGGGCAGTTCTTTAATCCAAAGGAAGGGAAGATTGAGTTCTCTCCTGAAATGATGCTTTTGTCTGCATATTCTCAGAAGGTTAATATTTACTTTCTTGAAGCAGTTGACTTACTTTGTTCTTCATAAGTATGACCGTTGTTATTTTTGCTTTGCTTGTGTTTATGACTGACTTATAACTGGTGCAGGACATTTTTATGAAGGAGGACCATCCTCTTGCTTTTGATATGTCATTTTCCATCAGCTTGGGCCTTTTGCCAGTTACACTGTCTCTAAAAACTGCAGGCTGTGGAATTAAAAGTTCTGGGGTTTCAGCTGAAGAGGTTGCAAACATGGAAAATAGTAGTAAGGAATTTTAGTTCTTCTGATCAATCCAATCGCTTTAGTTTATGATTCCATAAAATTAATTTTCTATTCATTTTGCGTGTCTGTGGATTATATGGAACACAGTTGACCTAATTAAAGTCATAAAATAGTACACGCAGTCCAGTGACTACGTATACTACAGATGAATTTGTTTATGGTTATTTATCAATGCATTCAATCATTTTGTCTTTGTAACTTTTGGAGACAAATATCCTCATGTTTTGTAAGCTAGCTCTTTCACGGTATTGCAGGGCTTTGCAAAATGCGCTGTTTCCCACCTGTTGCACTTGCTTGGGATACTACATCAGGTCTTCACATATTTCCCAACTTATATAGTGAGACAATTATTGTTGATTCCCTACCAGCAGTTTGGAGCTCAAGTTCAGGGTCAGAAAAAACCACTGTTATGCTATTGGTATGGAAGTATCTACAAGTTTCTTTTTTATATTGCAATATGGTTGATTGAATTCTGCCTATGTGATCTAAAGAATTTGTTATTCATCCTATGCAGGCTGACCCTCACTGTTCTTATAAATCTAGTGTTTCTGTCTCTGTCACAGCGGCTGCAAGCAGATTTTTGCTTTTATATGGGCCACAGGCAAGTTTCTGTATTTTCTGTATTATATTTGTGCAACAAGATTTTAAGTATTCAAGATCAATGACAGGGAAAGGTCCATTTTTGTCTGTATAAATGCGAAGTCACTTCATGAGTGATGCCAACTTTTTTATGCTGCACATCATTGTCACTAATTATCTTGGCTGGGGTATGTTATAATATCACCTCTGTTCCAGATGTGCAATCTGTATGTTACTCATTGTTAACATGAATTTTGTTCCCTAAAGTAGTTATAGTTACTCATATACTTCTTAATCCTCAACGCATTCAGCTGATGCAACAAATGCATATTCATGCTTTTGCATTATACATATGGAGGGAGGTTCAAGTGAAAATTCCCTTGGAATGCAAACTAGAAACTAATATGAACCCTTAGATTGAACTTTGAAACGATTGAGATTCAAACTTGCGTGCTTACATCATATAAATATTGAGCTTACAACAGCTGATACTCACAGTCGTGTTTGCATTATTGTGTGTTTACATCTTATACCAACGATTTACATTACTTATACTGATTGTTCACATCATTTTTTGGTTTGCATTCTAAGACTGGTTTTCATCTGAACTCTCTCCCATACATATGTTGTGTTACTATCCATCAAAGATATACACGCTAAGATGCTTAAAGTTCTTACTACATATTTGGCTTTCTAAATCTTATTGCAGTGATTCTGTTTGTGAATCCTCGAGCTAATGAAAACAATTAGTAATATGAAATCAGATACGGACACTTATTGAGATGCAATGCTGCTATGCTTGACATTATTTGTTAAAGTAGTTTTTAATTTTATTTTTTCTAATATGATGGCTTACACTCAATTTGAATAGGCAGTTACTGATTTTTGTTTTACTTTATATCTAAAGCTTGCATTTCTTCAAATTTTGTTTTGCAGATAGTTAGTTTCTCTGTTGCTGTTGTCTTTTTTGCTTTGATGAGGCAAGCAAATGCATGGGATCATGATATACCAATACCTTCAATGTTGGCAGCTGTGGATTCCAACTTGCGTATGCCGTTGCCATTCATTCTGTTAGCCGTCATA
Source organism: Geranium rotundifolium (assembly GCA_963920655.1). Taxonomy (NCBI): domain Eukaryota; kingdom Viridiplantae; phylum Streptophyta; class Magnoliopsida; order Geraniales; family Geraniaceae; genus Geranium; species Geranium rotundifolium. The sequence goes on from OY987321.1 coordinate 25,246,863, forward strand.
CCAATTCTCGTTTCCTTGTTGATTTCCCTTCTAATGTCTCAGCCATTTCCCCCATTTGCAACCTTCACCATTGTCTCAATAATTTGTTATTTATTTGCACATGGGGCTGTGATTCTCCTTGTTTCGCTTTCACAATTGGTCTTCTATATGGCTGCATCTATACATGTTTTCTTGAAGACAAGGTCAGTTATCTCTTTCCATCTGTCATATTAATGACCGAATTAGTCTCTAGTGTCTTTATGAACTACTATTGCTTTTTTCAGTCCATCATCTTCAAATGATACAGGCTCATTATGCATTGTAAACTTTTTCCATTTATATTTTGCCGTTACTTTTGGATCTTGTAGGTAGAAACAAGTGAATGCTACTAAATGCTCATAAGAGTCTGACTTTATGTTTTTTTCCCTTTCAACTAATTGTTTTTATTTTCCAGTTTATTTCTTATTTACCTCCTTATAAGTAGCACGCTGCACTTATCACTCTATCACATAAATAACCTTATATTCACTACATGATAATTTGCAGGTGGGAAATGTGGGAGGAAACCTTTTGCTTTACATCCATTCAATGGCTTATTAATCTTTCTTCAAGTTTCCTATCTTTGAGGGTAAGCTTGTCTGTGTCATGAATGGAACTCAATACACTCTGTTTAGTAGAGTAGGCTAAGTATCAACATGTTCATCCAATATGTAGTTGCAAAATGCCTAATTTGACTATCTATTACCAGTTACTTTCCCTTCTTTTTTCTTTTTCGGAGGAGCTTGCCTCTCTTTTCTATAGACGATTGCATTATTTCATGCATTTACATTTTTAAGAGTTGAAATGAAAAAAATCCCTTTTATATGAGTATATCCTTGGCTTGTTAATCCCGAATTCATTTATTCTTTAAAACAGGTGGTAAGGATTGTAAGATCCAATCAATCACTGGTTACAGCACTCACTGCAATCTCCATGGTCTGTTTTGTTCATCCTGCATTGGGTCTACTCATTATCCCATTGTCTCATGCAGCACGCTGTCATAGTGCGTTGTCCAGGTGTGTTCCGATGAACTCTTTTGCTTATCATTGAATATTCTACACAAATTATTGAAATAAATCTGTTGAAAACTGAATTTTGGCAGATTTCAATTTGTTGGCTGTTCCTATGCATGCTCTCTATTATGATTAATTGTACAATGTTAAAAAAGAAATGCGATTTTTATAATTTATAGGGAGAACACCAAAACAAGAGTGCAATACAAGCCAAATCTGAAATTAGGCTGAAGTTGTTATAATATCAAAACTATTGCTTGCATTGCACCAACTTATATATATATGCAAGGGCTTTTGCAACTCTTCTATTGACAAGTTTCCTTAGTTTTTTCATTTGGAAAAAGAGAGAAGAATCCAATTGACACATTTTTTTGTTTTGATGGTGCGGTGTAAATTTTATCTAACCAACTTTATATTGAAGGATCCAACCAATATATTTTAAGCTATTGGAAGTGGAGATCTTCACTACATAGATAATGAAAACAAAAGGTTGTTTCTTTCTTATTATTGAAGGTACTAGAATGGTTTCCTGATATAATTAGGCGGAGCAGACCTTAAGAACTTTGTAGAACTTTGTTTTCCACTAATGAGATAGACTAATGTTAATCGTCCTCACACTCTATTTTCCATCGCTTGGAATTTGAATCCTTTGATATTTTTTGGTACCATTATAATGTTTTTCATGGATATTGAGCTCATTATTCATTTATATCATATATGGATTAATAGTGTTGGAAGTGGGAAGCGTCGTTGGTATCATTATGTTTAGATGTGACTAAGGGGTTGCTTTCATGTTCTTGCAACAGTTTTTTGACAGCTTCCTTTCGCAGCCATGCACAAAGGAAGGAGGTATTTGATTCTAAAAATGATGATTCTCAGCAAAATGCATTAAGAAATGATGGATTCCACCACAAGGTTAATTTGGAAAATAACTTAGCCAAGAGTCCAAACACTTCAAAGACTTTTGGTGAAACTCAACTAGAGGTCTTCCATCACTGCCATGGTTTGCTGATTCTGCATCTCATTGCTGCACTCATGTTTGCCCCCTCGCTTCTCGCTTGGCTCCAGGTACACACTATATATCCATCGTTTCATCTATAGGATATGAATTGACGTGTTGAGTTAGAACCAACAATTTGAGTAGAACTATTTTCCCATTCATGTTGACACAAGTTCAGCCTCGAACGTGAAATATCCGCTTGAGCTGATCAATCCACTTGAGAATATGACTAGCTCTCTCTCTCTCTCTCTCTCTCTCTCTCACGTGTTGAGTTAGAACCAACAATTTGAGTAGAACTATTTTCCCATTCATGTTGACACAAGTTCAGCCTCGAACGTGAAATATCCGCTTGAGCTGATCAATCCACTTGAGAATATGACTAGCTCTCTCCAGAAGAATTGGATAAGAAGGTAACGATTTTCACCTGGGATCCCGCGATATTCCTTGATAGAGGAATTTGTGAGACATAACGAAGCAAAATGCTTGTTAGCTTAGTTTTTTTTAAATCTCGGATCACTCTCATTGGTTGTTTATTTTCCAAATATCTATCACTACCAGAACAGTAACCCTTATGATCGTTTCCATTGGTTTAGGGTTTAAAATGAGAGTGATCTAAGATTAACCCTATCCGTTTGTTTGCAGAGATTAAAGATGGGCCACAACTTTCCATGGTTCCTGGACACAATGCTTTGCATCGGTGTCATTCTTCATGGCATATGCAATTCAAAGCCCGAGTTCCACTCTTTCTTCTTTCCTTTTCCGGGTATTTTTGGCCGGGAACTGAGACTCTACTACGTCTACCTGGTGGCCGGGTACTTCTCCTATCTCTCTGGCCTTGCCTTCACGCCATACAGACTATTCTATGCCATGGCTTCTATAGGGGTCGTTTCCTTCACATCGAGGATTTTAGAAAGAAGGATGAGGGAAAAGGGAGAGCCACTCTTTGGCAGCAGAAAACATTCTCATAAGCATTCGTAGAGCTTCTCGCAGAAGCCACATAGCTCCCACGTTTTATAAGCAGAGGTGCCGAGGATGAGGCTGGCTCCCTGCTCGAAGACAGATAAAAGCAAACACTCCGGTTTCTACAGAGTTACATTCCACGCTGAGCCGATCACACGCTGACATTTTTGTCTACATGTTGAAGTTGTAAAATGTGAGAAAATCGCTGTGAAACTACATGTTTGTTGGTGGATGTGTGCGCCTATTTGATATAAGATGTGAGCATTTTTTGGTTTGACATTAGAGGACACTAACCCTGGTTTGCATGTGAAAAAATTGAGTGGTTACCTCTTTATGTAATTGGGACAAGAGAAAATTGCAAAAAGTTGCCTTCTCATGTGACACTTTTGTGAAATGGTTGTGTTGTTTGTATTCTCTTATGCAAAATGTGTATTTTTTTTATAAAAATAATGAAATTGCCTATTAAATTAAGAATTAAAACTTTTATAACATGATTTTAAAAAATAATTTTATCTTGAAAATAACATAATTACAAAATTTTATCGATGAATTTTACTTAAAAGATTTTTTTAATGTTAATGTTAATTTTTATTTTATTTTAGAGTTTATTTTGTCATTTTATAAAAATATTAACTTGTGTAAAAAAAAAAATCCAAACAACAGTACCTTTTTGTCATTGACAAATAACACAACATCTCGTTGTAAAAGTGTCGTGTAAGGACATATTTTTGCAATTTTTACTTGAACAATTTAAAGAGGGATAATTTCACATAAGTTACCTAAAAAGTTTCAATTCTCTCGTAAATCATTGAGTTTTTATTTTAATTTTTAAGATTGCCGGAATAAATATTTGTCACACATTGTCTGATTCCGTCAATTTTTTGAAATTATTTTTAAAACTTCAAAATGAAAAAAATGCCCTTGTTCTTCCCCATACTCTCCCTCCTCTCACCGTCTCTCCTCCTCCTCTTCATTTTCATTTTTGTTTAAAAAATCCCAGTTAAAGCCATATATCTAAAGCTCAATACACGCGTAAATGATTCAAATTGGGTTTCCATTCATAACCTCAAAATCATCATCGTTCTGTTCATCGACCCATCTCTCATGGCCAATTTATGGGTTCCTAAGAAACTCAGGTCTCCGGTCACAATGTGGACGATGCTGATGGCTAGGAGGGCTCAACCTTGGAGACGTTGTGGACCAGCTTTGGATATGGTTTGGGTTTGCGATGGAGAGACGCAAATGGGCCACTGGAACGAGCCTCTTTGCTCCACCAAGGGGCTTGTATGCTCCAGACTTGGTGACTCAAATATCATTTAACCTTAGTTTTTTTTAAGGATAGAAAACAGTAATCCACACTCAATTATCGCCAAAAGATATATAACCACACCTAAATATAGTCAGTCTATATTTGAAAGTGAACATCTAGCTATATTTATTGATTGAAATTTGACACTTTGCATCGACCGATAAAATTTTAGATGAAATATGTTAAACAAAACATGTCACATGTGTGTTTGGGTATTTCTCCGGAAATAAACTTTTCCTCCCGTGGCGCACCCACGTCTCTGTTTCGGCCATGCCTCCGGTTCCACAGCCGTTCCAGTCACGCTCCATCATGACCTCCTCCTCCTCCTCCTCCAGTAGTCGTCACTGCTTCTGAATCCCTAGCAACAACAGCATTCACCAGACCTCGCCGTCGTGGTCGCTACGCTGGAGCAAGACGATGACGAGCTCGATGATGATGAGTCGGAAGCAGTCTTTGTTTTGCGATACGTGCGAGGTGAAGATCAACGACATCGTCGGGAAGGGGATAAATTTTTGTTTTTGATTAATTATGTTATTTATGAAATTAAATTTTCAGTATGATTGCTGTTATGTACGAAAATTTTGCCTCACTTAAAATAATTTCTAGATCCATCCCTAGCAACAGTATGTTTTGAATGCATGCCCTAATTAATACAGAGTTGGTTCAAACTCTTTAGAAATTTGAGTGATTTTAAGAACAAAATGATCAGTCGTGAGTGATGACATGTAGATCAACTGAATCACACCACATACAGATATAAAAGGGCATCAAATCATTTATATTATTTGTCCCTCATGGAGGTTATGGCACGTTTTATAATTTTATTGATTATGGCAGAAACTAAGAAAACAATTTGTTGCATTTTTTATCCAAAAAATTTGGTGCATTTTAAGCAATAAAATTTTGTCTCTTCCCTCACATGATGTCAGGTAGGGGTGTAACTAAACGAGCCGAATCGAGTCTTATTTTGATAGAGGTAGGTTTGGTTCGTAAAAAAAATGTTCGACTTGATTTCGGTTCGAGCTCGAACGAGATTATGCAACTAAACTCGAGTTTGACTCGAAATAAAAGTGATAAGCTCAAGCTCGACTCGATTCGCTTAAATTTCAATACAAATGTTCATTAAAAATTAATTAAATAAAGGGATAATGCACTTTGTTACACCTAACTATAGCGAAATGACACTCTCATACCCTAACTATTTTTTTTTCTTTTTTGGTACCCTGACATATTTTTTGTGAAAACATATGCTAAAATGACTAAAATACCTCTGGTTTAAGAAATTAGAATAGAATTGGTCCAATTTGATTTATCAAACCGGATTTGAAATGATTCAAATTTAGTTTTAGATTTGAGAGCATAATTGTAATTGCATCTTAAATATAAACCAAATTGAACAAAAGATAAACAAAATTGAATTAATTCAATTTTTGATTTCTTAAACCAAGGGTAGTTTAGGTATTTTAGAGATAGGTTGTGACAAAAAAATTGTCAGGGTACTAAAAAGAGATTAAAATAGTTAAGGTATGAAAGTGTCATTTCGCTATAGTTAGGTGTAACAAAGTGTCATTATCCCAAATCGTCGAACACGATTCCTGAAAACGACACCATTTCTAGACACAATTCAGCCTCGGTTTTTTTAAAATCCCCAAATTGGTCTTGTTGTTAATGTTCTTCTTCCTCTTCCACCCAATTCCGGCGAGACACGACGATGGAGAGCTCTTTCAGAGCCGGAAATTGAGCGACCCAGGAGAGAGAGACCCGAGCTCGAGCTCGAACCAGGGGTGTAGACTAAACGAGCCGAATCGAGCCTTAATTTGGTAGGGTACAACTTGGTTCGTAAAAAGTATGTTCGACTCGATCTCGGTTCGGGCTCGAACGAGACTATGCAACTAAGCTCGAGTTCGAATCGAAATAAAAGTGACAAGCTCAAGCTCGGCTCGCTTAAATTTCAATACAAATGTTCATTAAAAATTAATTAAATAAATGATAATTTATTTATTAAAAACCAACTTCATGTTCACTCGACTTGATTCGGCTCATCTAATTTTATTATAAATATTTATTTAAAATCAAAAATATATTAATATAAATACACAATTAATTAAATATTAAACGAGCCGGCTCGTGAGCCTCTCGAGCTTTAAAAGGTTAGGCTAGCTCGAGCTCGACTTGTTTACTAAACGAGCCCAATTTTGAACTCGAGCCAAGCTCGAGCTCGATTATAACGAGCCCAAATAAAATATTTAACAAATCGAGTTTGAGCGGCTTGTTAAAAACTCGATTTGTTTACAGCCCTAAGGTCAGGGATCGATACTCGCAACACTTTTGTAATAAAAATCCATATGATGTGGTCGAAACGGTTACACATGATTCCTATGAATATTCGAACTTAATGTATATATAGTTTTAAGATGTAATGATGATTTTTATGATACAAAAATTTAAAATTGGTAAGAGAAATACAAAAATTCGATCGCAATTGTTCTCTATATGCTTTAAAGATTCGTCTATGTGATAAAAATATCGCATCGCGTGGACAAAAATATCGCACGTCATGGATGACGTAATTAGATACATATTCATTTCTCCTTTCTCCAAAAAAATAAAATAATTAGTGGAAATAATCAATGTTTAAAAATAGTGTCCATGTTTTTTATTGTATTTTGATTCAGTCATTAGTTAGTATAATTAGTCTTTGATCTTGACTTGTATCAACGATATATGGTGTCACTTGATCATGACTGTTCTAATATTACCAAATGGTAGATGTTAATTAATTGTTACATAATTGAACCATATGATATATTGTTTATTGAAACAGTGACATTAATTAGCAAGCTTTTGACTATAACAGTGTTTAGAGTTCTTAACTGAGACTCGTATACAGGGCTGTAAACGAGTCAAGTTTTGAGCATGTCGTTCAAACTCGGCTCGTTAAATATTTGCTTCGAGCTTGTTATAAACAATTAGCTTGTATAACTATTAGTTTGTATACACATACTAGTGTCATTTGTATGTACAATGTACCAAAGTTTTGAATTTGCCTCTATGCTATTGGTCTTTGACCATTCATGAACCTCTTTCTTAGGCCACAAATTGATTGATTTTCATGCATCTACAAATTAAAGGGGACAAAAGGAATAATGAAAGATACATGCAATGGAATCTAAATCCCTCCCATTGTCTTCTATATATAGGCATTATCACGAGTAAAAACTCAAACAAGTTTTTCTGATAAGATCATTCGCTCGTTACGATCGACTGAATAGTCAGGTGAACATCTCATCTTATAAAAAATTTCATGTTCGAATTCTAATAGGTACGTGTGCAATATAATTTTTTTTGATATATTTATAATTTTATAATACTTGATAAATATATTTTTTAAAATAAAGGTTAACAATTTGATCCTTCTGGTGCTGCTATGGATCTGAAATGTCCATAGCTTTTGTAATGTCTCCTAATGAGAACAAACAAGTGGTTGCAAACAACAACACCTTGCCTCCATTTTCAATTCTAAAATTTGATTCTTTGAGGGTTTTGTGCAAAGTCGGCCAAAACCCAGATCGAAAATACATAAATTACTCATTTTGATCGAAACCCAATTGAGATTTTTCTTCTTCTTGTTTGTGTGATATATATATATATATATTATAGTTTTATATGAAGAATGTGAATTGGGTTGGGTCCAAGTAAAAGGTTGATTGGGAATCTTAAGACCCACAAGAAGTTTTGGTGGAAGGTATCTACATATTTATTTGCCTCCTACGACAAAACTGGCCAGCTTCTTAAGGGTCCATCGAATCCCACCAATCTCATTACTTTATTACATGGAATTGTGTAGCTAATAAGAGGATTTTTTTGTATTAATTATATAGTTATCTAGAGTGTAAGCCAAATTCATGTGTGAATCGTATAAAAGAAGTTATATTTGCGGTTTTAGACGAGTAGAGAGTTCTGTCGAGAAAGATTTAATGTGAAAACAAACTAATAGTTAAAATAAAGTAATAATATTAATATTAAAAAATTATGTTGTTAGTCAATAATTAGTTGACTACATTCACCAATCGAAAAAATCAATCTTTATTAAAGGAAAACGGTATAAATTAAGTTGTTCGGTGTCTCTAGTTATGTTACACTAATTTAGTATTTATAATACTCTTAATTTCTAAGGGCTATCCAAAAATAATCTAACCGGCCCAAGTCGAACCAAAACTGTATAGTTATTTATAAAATTAGAACCGATAAAAAATTGATTCATTAAGACACGTTTCTCAGTTTAGGTCATCGATCTTTATTAATTGGGTTTAAAAATATTTGGAAAACAAATAATAAGTCAAGACCGGCTAAATTGTGATAATTTCATGAAAATTGGTTGAAAGAAAATCGAACTGAAAATTGGTCATAAACTCTACTTTTGTTGTTATGTTTGCCTTGTACTTTATTGATAAGTTTGTATAAGTTTGTTGTGACGACTCCTTCGATAAACAAAACATACCATCCAGTATGCTACGTAAATTTTTATATTTTTATTTTCATTAAAAGCATATCTAACATGTACACATTTTAATTTTGCACTAAAACTTGGTTTATCTTAGATGGATGTCTCTTTCCCATTCATTCAACATGTAAGGAGATGTCACTGTAACTCATTTTGAATATAAAAAAGATTAATATTTTTTATCAGAAAATAAAACATTAAAGACATGTGAATCATGAAGACAATTTAGACTCTATATACAGTGAACCATATAATGAAAAAATGTGAATCATAAAATAATTTAGACTGCTTCATTTTAGCCCACATAAAAGTAGTGTCAGCAAAACCCACATTTAATTTAATAAATACTTTAAATAGAGTTAAGAAGGGTCAAATACAGACTCAGTTAGCTTTGTTCATCTGTCCTTTTTCATGAAAACAAGACAGTTTCTGAATTGTCCTCTACAAGTGTTTGGTGACCATTATTTTGTTTTTCTGCAATGTTTTTATTACAATCCATGGCTTAAAAAGCTTCAACTCAATCATGGATCCTTGTCTTAAACAAAACTTGTTCCTTACCCTTTTTTTTTATTAATAATGTCTCTCCGACCTGTCATTACAAGAATCTTGAGTTCTTTATACTTCAGAGGTCCAATACTTAAAGCTTGACACTTTCTCTAACATTTTGGTCTCAAGAAAGCTGAGCTCAACAATGGGGAGGAGACCTTGCTGTGACAAAGTGGGGCTGAAGAGAGGTCCATGGACCGTCGACGAAGATCACAAGCTCATCAACTTCATCCTCACCAATGGCATCCATTGCTGGAGGACTGTCCCCAAACTTGCAGGTCATTATCATTAATCTCCACAAGCACATATGATTCATTTTTAGTTGTCTTGTGTTGATTGAGGTCATTGTGTTTGGGTTTAGGTTTGTTGAGGTGTGGGAAGAGCTGTAGATTGAGATGGATCAATTACCTGAGGCCTGACCTCAAGAGAGGTGACTTCAGTGAGGCTGAGGAGGATCAGATCATTCAGCTCCATTCGCGCCTCGGGAATAGGTACGATTTGTTAAAACCTTATCCATTTAACAACTCGAACTGATAGTTGAAGTGACAGAAAGATCATGTAATAAGTATGCAGATGATAATTCTCATTCCCATATGCTGGAAATAGTGTTAATAAGAAAACTCGAACTAATAGGGGAAGATCTCAAGATGTTTTATGAACATATCTTATCTGCATTTTTGTGACGTGGGTTTTGCTCGTGACCATTGTTAAAACCCGATTCATCTAAAATTTCATCACTTAATAAGTATGAGGTTGATGATTCTGATTCTAATTCTAATGCTGGCAGTATTGTTAATAAAAAGAACTCGATCTGATAGGTGAAAACTTCAAGATATTTTATGAACGGGACTTATCCACATTTTTCTGATGTGGGTTTTGCTGGTGAACGATTATGAGTCGAATCTCGTTATTCGATTTGGTTTAATGATGAAAACAATGTTGTTGCATAGGTGGTCGAAGATTGCAGCAAACTTTCCAGGTCGGACAGACAATGAGATCAAGAACCACTGGAACACAAAGATCAAGAAGAGGCTGAAACAAACTGGATCGGATCCTATTCAAGAAATACAAAAGACCGATGACAAAAACCTTGTCAGCAACAAAGAACCTGATTTTTCTGAAAAAGTTGAGTCCGAGCCCAAAATGGACCAAACAAGTGACTTATTCGAGAATAACTATGATTTGTTGTGGGGAAGCTTCGAATCCATAACAACAGACAAAGAAGTCAACGACAAGAACAACAGTAACACTTGTACTTCTTCCTATACTTCTTCAATTTCTGTGGAAGAATCTGCAAATGCAAGTGACCAAACACAGAGCTCTCTGCAACTGCAACAGTGGGTTGAGAGTGTTGATTCTATACTCTCATGGGACTTTTTCGATCAGATTGATGAAGATTGGTTCTCCTGGAATACCCAATAATGGCTGGCTCTATGAAACTGTGTTTTGTAATTATATCTTGAGCTCCATGTTTGTAATTTTCTTGTGTGATAATTTGATGGTTGAAATGATAGTTCATCATTAGTTACTTGATTTGTATCTTAATCTTGGTTCAGGTAAGATGAATTTAAAATAATATGGCATGAACATATTGATTCATATATCTAAAGTTTTTTATTGTGCTTGTGAGATAAGCAACAAATGTCTTCTTTGATAACTTATCTAATCATGTACTTCTATGGTCCAAATTAATGTTAACAATTCATAAGTGAAACCTAACACTTCATAATTAGGGTGTAAGCAAGCCGAGCCGACCCAAGCATCACTTTCGCAGAGCTCAGCTCGGCTCGTGAAAAAAGTGTTCGGCTTGAGCACAGCTCGGGCTCGAACGAGCTTATACAACTAACCTTGAGTTTTGCTCGAAATAAAATAGACGAGCTCGAGCTCGGCTCGATTTGGTTCGCTTAAATTTAAATACAAATATTAATTAAAAATTACATAAATGCTAAATAATTCATTAAATAATAAATGAGCCAACTTGAAATTGGTTCGACTTGATTCGTCTTATCTAATTCTATTATAAGTATAATATAAATATATGATTATATTATAAATATATAATTCAATAAATATTAAACGAGTCGACTCGCGAACCTATCGAGTCTTAAAAGGTTAGGCTCGAGCTCGGCTCCTTTATTAAATGAGCCCAATCTCGAGCTCGAACCGAATATTTAACGAGTCGAGCTCGAGCGGCTCGTTAAAAGCTCAGTTATATTGTAGAGAAACTTCTATTTATATGTGTATAGTGGATCCGAAAATAAAATTTGCATGTATCAAGATTCGAATTTAGTACCTCACATATGTTAATGTAAGCTTCTTACCGAGCTTTAAACTGTTGATATGATGTTAGAGAGCGGGTAGAGTCAACCACTCAACTAAGCTCAGGCTATTATATATATTTTAGTTTTTGACTTCGATAAAATTTAAGAAAAAATAAAACAAATTGTGTTTTGAATTAAACTGACGTATACACACTCTTAATTTAGTCAAGATATCTTAAAATTATGGTTAAAAATAGGCAATACTGTGATTGGACGTGCCAAGCACCAAACTAATAAGATCAAAGAATATGTGGGAAGAAGAGGAGCAAGTAAAGATTCTTATACAAAGAATCGAACCCATGATCTCCAACCATGTTCATGTCGTTAAGCTTAAATAAACTATAATCTATGTAAGTTGCACAATTATATACATACATTAATCATCTCCGTACAAAGAAATATACAAGACTAAATAAATTTTCTAAATTATACCGATCTCAATTAAGTTATATTTATTTATGCAAAAAAAAATTAAGTCATATATTATATCTCAAATGAAACAACACCAAATGGGCGGCTGAATTTGATTGGAATCGAATCATGGGCTCAACTTGCAATATTACATACTAATCCAATTGAGTTTTGTATTTTCTTAGTGTAAATGATGATGGCAATTTGGTGTTTTTAATGATGTAATTGCAATTATTTATTTGAAGAGCACAATGACCTAATTTGATAGAGGATTAGGTAATTAAAATAACAAAAGAAAGACAATAACATGGTTGCCCATGTCTGTAATGCAATCTTCATCAGCATGTATTAGATTATACTCTAACTTCCAATGCTTTGGTTTCAGTGACAAGACTTCAATTTTCTTATACAAGTACATTTTTGACAGTGTTCTTATTTGATTAATTAGTCAATGAGTTATATTTTATTAATCTAAAATCAATTGCAATTTAATCTGGTAATCTATGATGTTATGTTACGTTCGATTTGGAGTTCTTGACGTATAAAATAAGTGTTTTTAAAATTGTTAAGTTACACTGTAAAAATCATATAAAATAATTATAATTATTTTATCTCGTCAGTTCACCTAAATTTCATAATTTTGCAATGTTCATAATCAAGATGGCAATTTCGTCTTTGACCAGCGTATTCGACGGGGGAGAGGTTGGGAGAAGATGAATTTTTGAGAGCTTTAGAGATCATTGTGTCGTAGTACAGATGTGCAAAACTATAAATTTTGTGTGAGATGACAAGATAAGAAAATATCACGTGTACTTCGACAAGCCTCCACAAGTGAGGATTGTTTTTGATTATGAGGTTTTAGAGATGTCAATTGCACTTATTTTCTAAACAAAATTACACCAAATTGACAAAAATTCTCAAAATGAATGAAGAACCAACAATTGAGTATGGTCAAAGGGAGGGGTCTTGCAGGAGTACATTACTGAAGACGACTCATTTATATTAATAACATAAACTTATCAATTTAATAAAAATTTGAGGGCATAATTGTTATTTTATATGATTTTAACGATGAAACTTAAGGTGCTAATATAAATAAGTAGAAAAAACATTATGCTACCCAAAAAATATGTAGGTGAACAACATGAAAATAAACTATAGTTATAGTAAATTATATTTTCTAATAATTAATGCAACATATTAGTTTGAATTTAATCGAGTGGTTGACCTTACTCACTCTCAATCTCAAATTAAAGGTTCGAGGCTGAACATAGTATTTGACTGAAGTAAGTTTAAATGTAGTCGGGTTGAGCGATGTATATCTTCATGAACTAACTACTATAATTCTATTGTTTAATTAACTACTCTGAATTTTCGATAGGCTCTTTGACTATTAACGTACCTTGGTCATAAATTCGTACAAATACTTTCCACCACCAACCATGCCAAGGTACATAATTTACAATTAATATTTTTTACCAGTTTAATTAAGTACTAATATATTGATATCATCATCATCACTCTTACCCCTTGTGATCATCATCATTATTAGGTGCTAATTTTTAAAACCAAAGGTGATGATGTATACTATGTACGAGGATCAAATTGGAGATGGAATAATTTGGTGAGTGTTGATTTCAACAAGAATGAGATAATTAAGTTTTGGTAAGCTGTAACATGATTAGGAGTTGGGAAGATAATGATAGACTAAGACTTGTTGGATTAGAAATAAGCAAGACTAGATCATGGTCATTAATCAAAGCTAAAGGCCTAAGGTTAGTGCTTTGTTAAGTGTTGGTGTGAGTTTAAGTATCTTCATCAATGGTGGTCCATAACCTTTTTTTGCTTTCTTCTTCTTGGTCTTATCCATATAGTGGTTAGGATTTTGTATTCACTTGTATTTTTAGTATTTATTTATTTTTTAAAAAAATTACTTATTTTCATTATCTAAAATATGTATGAAACAATATCTTTATCATATGAAATAAGATTTTGGTCGTTCGTTTTTCTTAGTTACAACGAGAGAGTTACGAGTGTAAGAAACATGTGATGCATTTCTAATAACAAGGTCTACTAAACTATCGTGTTAAGGTATAACGTTACTTAAAAATTTAAGCGAATACTTTGGATGTATATTAAGTACGAGCTCGTTACCAAATTTGTACGAGTTAATTAATCGTTGAGTTTCAATAAATTGATTTAGAATTGACACTTCATCTAACAACTAATAAATTTGATCAATTGTATATAAGTATATATTCATTTAATTGATAGAATAATACTCGAATTTGTCTTTTAAAAAGCCTTGAGTCAAATAATTATACAACACTAGTTAAGGTTAATAATATACTAAAATTGCTCTGTAAATGTATTAAAAATAATTTTTTAAGAGAACTCAATTTTTATTTTTTTAGTTGAGTAAATATATCACTTTTCAATGTAATTTCATATACCCAAGCAAGAAGTTAACGCTGTATAACTAGAGTAATGTTATAAAAATCTCCAACTTGTCTGATTAATCTCATAATTAGGTCACGATTCTTTTTTTTATAATTTTTTATTGATCTTTTGATCCAATTTATTTTTCGGTTAGTCCACAACTAATCTCCGATTAATTCTCATAAGGCATTCTCCAATATCGCCTATCGTATTTTACAACACTAACTAAAATAAACAGTCAATAAGGAAAAATTCTTAATTAGTAAAAAGGGTAATTCCATATAGGTCACCAGAAAAGTTTTTATTCTCATACATGTCACCAATTTTTTAATTTAATTTCTGAGGTCATCAAAACATGTTTTTGTCTCGCTTCGTTGATATTTTTATAAAGTTATGAAATAACCAAAATACCCCTGCAGTCAATAATTGAACATGCGGTTTATCTCAATTTATCGTTTGGTCGACTTGAGAATCAAATTTTTGCCAATCGGTTCGGTTCACATGGTTTGAAACTTTACCTCCTCGTTCTACGTTGGCTTCATCTCCGACATCTTGTCGGTTCGAGCACCATCAAAAGCTTTGAGCGAGTTCAAGACACTCTGTTCTTGGACTTAGCCGGAGCTGAAGATTGAAGATAAACCTTCAAATCAGACGAACCAGACCAGTTTGGCAGAAATTTGATTCTCAAGCTAGCCAAACCGTTGTTCAATCATTAATTGTGAGAGTATTTTGCTCATTTCACAAGAGTATTTTTAATGGAGTGACACAAAAATATGTTTTGGTGACCTCACAAATTTAATTTAAAAAGTGGCGACTTACGTAAAAATACAAAAAATTGTTGACCCACTTGGAATTACTCCTTATTAAAATAATATAACCATATGGAATAAAGTTCAAAATTTAGCGGGACAGACTTCTAAAACACATGGAATAAAATCAAAGTGTAATTACAGATAAGTACACCCAACTATACCTCATTCTCACATAAGTACACCCAATTTTAAAATTTTATTTTAAAGTACCCAATTTACATTTCGTCTCACTTAGCTCTAACGGGGTTAAATCTAACAGAATTTTGAGGTAAAAAGACCAAAATACCCTCATTAATTTTTAAATAATAATTACAAATGAGGAAAAGACGAAAATGCCCTTTAGTATCTTCAAATTTTCAAATTATGACATTGAGTATGGGCACTCCTCTCCCCTCCGTCTTCGGCGATCTCCACTCCCTCGCCGAGATCCTCGATTTCATCGCTGAACAGCTACGGCGGGAGGATGAGCAAGATTCTGCCGACGGAGCTGCCGGATCCGACACCGGAGAAAAGCTCCAGATATGGTCGGAGATTTGGTGCCTCTTCTCCGACCATTTTGTTTTCCTTTTTTATTTATTTAAAGTTTGTAATTGTTATGGGAAAAGACAAGCTTGCCCTCCAATTATATTAATAATGATTGTTTGAATGAGGGTAAAAAAGTAATTTGATCTTTTTACCTCAATGGTCTGATTTGAAATCAGAACTAATGAGGGTATTTTGGTCGTTTTACCTCAAAATTATATTCGATTTAACCCGTTAGAGTTAAGTGAGACGAAATGTAAATTGGGTGACTTTAAAATCAAGTTTTAAAATTGGGTGTACTTATGTGAGAATGAGGTATAGTTGGGTGTACTTATCTGTAATTACCTCTAAAATCGTACTATCAATATTTAAATTGAGAGAGATATTGAAATGAAAAGTCACGGTAAACGGGCCGCAAGAATACAAGAAAAGCCCAATCCAGAATCTGTAATGGTTGGGCCCAACTGTGTACCTAGTGGCCCATTTAGGACACATCTCAGTTCCAACCCAAACTGGTGGAGCGAGAACGAGAGGAGAGAAGGAATGTTGGCAATGGCGGTTCAGAGAGCGATTCGGAGGATCCACAGTACCGTAGATGCTCCACGCCTCACCAGATTCTCTCTCAACGCTCCTAAAAGTGTAAGCTTCTTCTTCTTCAGCTCTGTGCTTGTAAAGTTGCTTCTTTTTTTTTTGTAATTGTTTCAGAAAATTGTTATCGTTGGTGCTTTCGTCTGATCGATTTGGTAGCTAAATTGATTAAATTCAATACCCATTTGGGGTTTCAGAACCCATTTCCAGAAAATGATTTGATTCAATTTGAAACATCTCTTGTGGTTGTGTAAAAATTAATGTAGCAGCATAAAACTTACTTGAGGAACTGCTTGAATCTTTATTGAGTATACAAATATAGGCTTAAAAAAATAATTTGATGCAGCAATTATGCTTTATGCATTTTAGAAAAATATGGGATGAATTCAAGAAATTGAAATGTTGCTGTTATAGCATTGGAGAAAGATGTAGTGTTTGGCCTCCACAACTAAAATGTGATTTATGTAACTTCTTTTTTTTTTTTTTTTATATTTTGATTTGTTCGATAAAATGATAAGCAATAAACTTCTTGGAGATATATGGATATATGATGGATGTCTGAGACACGCTCGGTACAATATGCCCAACAATTCACCAAAGAAACCTACCTTTTTGGCGCTGGGGGGTGTTGTGTTTTCCCCGTTGGGTGAATCTATTGTATAGGACCATTGAATAATGAAGATAATTACGGTTTAAGTCTCATGGTAGTGGCCTTGAATGATAAAGTATATGTTAGTGAAGAGTGGTGGTCATTTGGCCTCCACGGCTAAACATTTATAAGAAGCTAATTTTTTGTATTTTGATTCGATCTATAAAATGATAACCTTCTTGGAGATATCTGGATATATGATGGATGCTTAAGAAGTGATCGGCACAATATGCCCAACAGTTGTCATGTGGACCAAATCAACCTACCTTTTGGGCGCTGTGGTGTTGTTTTGCCCGTTGGGCGCTTCTATGTTTACAGGACCATTGAATAATGAATATAATTATGGCTCATGGTGTGGCCTTGAATGATGAAGTATGTGTTAGTGAAGAGTGGTGGTCCCATTAGTTCATTTCATTCCATATCATTCTAAGGCTGCCTTACCTGTATGTGAAAGTGCTCTCGGTTAAGTTCAAGGGAAAAACTTATATTTTGGTTATAACCTTGCCTGTTCAATTTATAGTTTGGATCTGATCATGTATGTTAACTTGTGGATATTTTATGGAGAGAGTAAATTTGTCAGTTGAGTGTCTGCTCATTTAGGCTTCTGATTCAAGTGCCTTTACAATGTTCTGTTACACAAACTCTTAGTGGGATTTCATGTGTTCAATGGATTTTGTTTGTTTATATAACTCAGTTAATATCATAGACATAAAGCAGAAATATGGTTAATGTGGATCCACGTGGGTGTATTTGTTTCAATACTAGAGTGTGTGTCTATTTCAAATGATGGATCTGCTGCAATTGAATTACATCTTAAATATTCCTTTTCAATGTCTATTTTGTTTTAAATTTCATTGGCAAATTGTCTCAAGCACTTTTAAAGTTCCAGTATGAAGGTTGAATTGGGTATTGGCAATCTTGATATCCGGTGATGAAAAGTTCAGTTTGCTTAGCGAGTACCAGTTACCTATTATATTCTTGATGTTATTCACTCGTCTCATTTGAGTTTTCATGTTTCAGGTGGAGGTTGAATTTGCTAATGGCAGTGTTTTTACGTTATCTGCTGAATTTCTAAGGATTTATAGCACAGCTGTGGATGGGAAAATTAGGTCTTTTGGGGGTGAGAAGGTAATTGTAAATCGGAAATATCACTCTTGTTCTAACCTTCTATCTTCTCTCTAAAGACGTGTTTCCTGTGATCAGAATAGTCTATTCATGCATATAGTACATTTTAGTTGCTATTTTAGATTAACTTGTAGTCTAAATTTCTTTTTTCAATGACTTGAGCTTATTCAGTTGAGATATCAAGCATCATCAAGAAAAAAAGATACTTGAAAAATGTGTCATCATGGCCTGAACTAATAATGTAATATTTTGGGAGTTCATTATAAATCGGGATTGTTCTTTTCAATGTGATGAAATTTGAGTTTTCTTTATGTGTTTGATTTACCTATGTGATTCACATGCCTGAATCAGGTGATATTTGGGCGACGGCATGTGGGAATCATGTCTGCGGAGCCTGTGGGAAACTACGGGGTAAGGTAACATAACACCACACTGCAATGAAAACAAACACTTGATATCGGCATTTTAGTTTCCTTTCCAAATAATATGTAACATGTCACTGCTGTTTACACTCTCAAATTGCTTTTATGGTTCAGGATTATCTTCGACGACTTGCATAAAACTGGGATCTATACTTGGGATTACTTTTATCACCTTGGAAACGACAAGTTCACTCTCATGAGAAACTACATCAAAACTTTAAAGAAGCATGGGCTGAGCCGGGATCCGCCAAAAAGAAAGTGACAGATACCTTAATCTGCTCGCCCGAGCCGGACTTCCAATTTAATGGATACTAGCAAGGATGTCATTCTGGAGAATATAAGCATTACAGTAGTTGAAGTCTTGCATGAGTTGAGTTGTGGTTGAAGACAAGTTCATGGCTTATGCGTGTAAGGAGAAATATAGATTCAGTGCATTATGTGTAGTTGATTAGGTTTTGTTTCATAGGCTTGCCAGTAGCTATTTGCTCAGAATTGGTTTCATAGACAAGTGAAATATATTAAGATTATTATGGATATACCTTTAGAAAACAAGATGTTTTTTTTTATCCATATGTGCAAAACGATGATTCGAGTCAAAATATAAGGATAATCACCTTCGATTATATATATAGTGTCTTCAAAATTCTCGACTTGTTTAATTAGTTTTCGATTAATCCTCTAATTCGATTAATATCTGACTAATTATCAATATTTGAAAATTTGATTTTGAATTCCCTAAACAATTATAAGCTCGTATTTAGTTTTTCTCTAACTTAGAGATTAGGAGCCCTTTTTATTTAGTGGTAAATGCTTAAGTTGGATTCTCCGCCCTACTAGCACCTAATTAGAATATTGATTATATGTATTATTTTTCATAACTATACTCGATTTTTAAAGTTTTTCTCATAACACACTCAATTATCATCTCATTTCGCGTAGCTCCGAGGGACTAAAATACCCTCTCATATTCTATTTGCATTTTCTCTCTTCCACTTTATTTTTTCTCTCAATTTGCTTTTATGAATGTGCAACCCATTGCGATACATAATTTAAGAAATTTAAAATAATAATTTAATAAATTCACACCCCAATGAAAATCATAACGAGGATCAAACATGAACCTATTTTTTCGAGAAACAATGACGAGTCATTGCGGGATATGAAATACCACAAATCTCTGAGATATTTCGACACTCATGTTACCCAGAAAAAAGCAAACTCAAATAAGAAGTTGCCCAAACCTTCTACACCTGCGAGAATTTACTTTTTATTTGTCGCTCCAAATAAATTATTTATCATTCAATTCCAACTTAACGTTATTTTGACTTGTTCTATATTTTCATATCGAATATGACACATGAGTATAAATAATGTCATTTGCCTCTCTAAAAAATTATTATTATGTAATATATAACAGTTACTTTTACTATTTAAATAAATTTAATCAATATGATAAAATAACATATTTTATTTTTATTTGTCGTTAAAATATTACAATGACATAGTATATGGGATGGAGTACTCTATCATAACATTTTTAGCATTAAATCTGTTTTTTATAAAGCATAAAATCTATAAAGGCATTAAAAAGAAGTTTAATATATTATGTAAAATCTGGTAAGCGAATTTTTGAAAAAAAAGTTTAATATATAATTAGTAAAAAGAACAGAAATTAATACTTATTAAACAATTATTCTCAAAACACATGTACATGTAACTTTAAGGGCACATTATAGCTGGGCATGGAATTCAAAATTAACCCAAAAAGTTGGAAATCGGGAGGAATGTTAAAATTCAGAAAGTGGACCCCAGAAAAAGCTAGAAAATGGACTGAGACGAAGCACAAGTATTATAAAAGATTACACAAAAATGGACCCACAACCTTTTATTTTGAATTTTGAAAATTTAAACGGTACCCAATTGAGAGCAATGGCTCAAAACACAAAACAGAGCAAGACCCACCTCCCACAAACAACAAACCAGTAGAGGAAGAAGCTAAGGTTCCAGAATCTGGATTCTTGTAAAAACATGGGAGATTCAACTTGTCTCTTGCAGATGCAACAACAACAGCCCTTCTCTTACGTTTCTGGACCCTCCATTAATGCCTCCAATGAGGTAACTTCCTATCCATGATCAACTGTGGAGATTGCTTTGTTTTTCTCTGATTTTCCCAGCAACCAAACAAAACCCATTTCTGTTCCTTCAATTGGGTTTTCCTCTCTGCAGATTTAATTTTGCAAATTGTACATAAAGATTTCATTTTTAGGAATTGGGTTTGTGGGTTTGATGGTACCTCCATGAAAAGAGTGATGAAGTTTTTTTGCGTTGCAGAGCAACCCAATGCATGCTCTGAGCCAATCCGTCTCCTTCGGGAGGTTCATGTCGGAGCCACTAGCTTGGGAGAAATGGTCAACCTTCACGACACACAAGCGATATGTAGAGGAAGCGCAGAGCTATGCCCAGCCTGGTTCTGTTGCCCAGAAGAAGGCTTTCTTCGAAGCTCATTACAAGGAGCTCGCTGCCAGAAAGGCGGCTGCTGCTGCTTTAGAACAAGAACAGGCTGCTTCGGACAATTCCCATGAACCAGAATGTAATAATTTGGAGATTTCAGAATCCCAGGTTTCAATTCAAGGACAGGAGGCTAAGGTTGTCCCAAGTGATGGACCAGGTTTGGTTCTTGAGGCCAATAGGCCTAATTCAAATCGAGTTCTTGCCAATACTGATAGCAAAGAGGTTTCAGTAATGAAGCCAACTGTTACATCCTCTAATGCGAAACCTTCACTGAAGGTTACAGTTTCAGACAAGAACCAAAACCTTAGTAATATCGAGGTTGGTCAGATGGAGCTGGCTGGAACACCATCAATGGAGAAACCTCTTTTAAAGGTTAGGGTTTTGAATAATTGCTAATACCCAGAATTGCTTTTCTTGATCTGGTTTGAGAGTCTGAGTCAGTCAAGCTGACACTTCTTTGATATCGATACAGGATTCGAGACTGAATCAAGAAAATTCAGTTCCAAGGAACAAGAAACTGGTATTTTCTAGCTTGAGGACTTCAATTCACAGCAGGCCATCAAAGGCAGTGTCTACACCAGCCAAACCCATAGCTTCTGTTTGGCCCAAGAGAGAATCAAATCCCACCCCAATCAGCAAGAAGTCTTCAATGGACTGCTCAGAGAAGAGGAAGTCAACCCCCAAATCAACTTATAAGTCAATGAGCTTCACACCAGCCAGAGAGCTCAACAAGTTGACTTCAACTGTTATTAGGAAGATTGAGAATTCAAGATGTGGAGCTAGTTCTTCTTCCAACACATATAACGATAAAAATTGCTCCACTCCTCTAAGAACTCCAATAATGGTTGTCTTCTCGCTTCCCTGTCTCTTACTTGCATCTGTTATATGAACGATCTCCCAAATTTGCACATTGTGATTATTTGTGCTGAAGATGAAACTGTTTTTCAAAATGCAGGCATCTAGAGGCAAGGCAGATAAGCATGCTTTGGCCACCCCGCGATCGGAGAATAGAAGGTAGCTACGATTTTATGAAACTTTGAAGCAAAAACAAGTGTTGAACTTTATGCATTCTGACCCATCTGCAAATAACTTTAAAATGGTAATATCTCATATGAACATTTTTGTCTTATCTATAAATTGCAGAGCTAAAACTCATCTAAATCCTGCTTCTGACAGCAAACCTGTTGGCTCAAGGTGGTGTTTCCTCTCTACTGAGTAAGAAGTTTTTTTTAGCAATAATTCGAGAAATCCTACACTAATCCTAATCTAATTGTCTGGGTAAGAAGTTGCATTCACTTTCTATGAATGTTCATGCCCATGAAACCTACTAAAACCAGTATAGATCATATGGGTTATAGTGTTTTGTGTTAAACTAGTTCTGACCATTCATACACATGTCATAATTCACGAACACTTACTGTAAGTCGCATTATTCAGCTACAAAAAAATTAGGGAGACAAAGCTATTCATAATCTGAGAATGTTATTCAAGTCTTCCTAGTTCATTGTTTTTTTTGTTTGATCAGCAACAATTCGGAAAATCCTAATATAAATCATAATCTAATCATCTTTACCAAGATCCTTAGTTGCATTGTAACCAATTTCAAGAAAAAATGTTTGATAATAACTGTGTTCATACATTGCAGTTGTTCAAAGTATCTTAGTGCCAGCCGAAACAAAGCACAGTCCCCATCTACTGTTTTCAGCTTGCGGACAGAAGAAAGAGCCACAAGAAGAAAGGAGGTAAGCCCCTCTACATGTTGCCTTAACTTATCTATCAACCTTCAATCTGTTGTGCTGTGAAAACATTTATCATCTTACCTTAGATTTCTTTTTGTCCATGCTTTTAGAAACTTGAAGAAAAATTCAATTCAAAATTCACGGAAAAGGTGCAGCTGCAAACTAAAATCAAGGTTAGTATCCATCACCGAGCTTACCTTTTGTCTTCTATGTGATTTCATCAGTCCAATGTAAATCATAAGTTGGCGGTAATTGTAACATTGATCATTACCATCTGGGCAGGAAAAGGCAGAAACAGAAATCAAAAGATTGCGGCAAACCCTTTGCTTCAAAGCAAGACCACTGCCTGATTTCTACAAGGATAGATCAACGACAAACAATGAAACAACAAAGGTACAAAAAAGTGTAACCGAAGTTCTCTGTCGTTCATATTCTATCCTGGATAGAAGACAAGAAGTTAGCCAACGAATAGAACTAGCATGACTTAGAATTTCATTTAACACCCATTACCTGAATGCAGGTTCCTCTGCATCCTCAGTCACCAAAGCCAGGAAAAAATATCACTCCCGGCAAATTACTGGGACTAACTACCTTACCTCAGAAGCCTACTGTCAGGAACAGCAGTTCAAAGAAAGTCCTCGCAAAGAATGGTCAAGGGACTAGTATTCTGAGTGAACGATTCAGAATGCCTGCACATGAGAATGCATCTCCAAATATTCAGCATGGATAACCAATATATACATTCAATCTGGATGCATTCGATAAATGCCTGTTCAAATATTCACATTACTTCATAAAATGATAATTGACAAGGTAAAGAGGACCATGATTTTAATCACAGCAAATTCATAGGTCTACTCGGTTTCATTCTGATTCTGTAAGTAGCATGATTTGTAATTCACTGACAAAAGTACCAGGAAGCTTCTTTTGTATTCTCAGAACATTCTATTGCACATAAACTACCACGAGGAACGTGTTCTTTTCTATATACATATACAACTATCTTTAGGTCTTTACATAGATGAATAGAGCACACCAAGCTGAAAATGAATTATAACTTCAAGTCTGCTTGTTTATCTCATTCACACATACAAATCTGCATTTATGTTGGAATGAACTAACAGTCCCCCAAAACTCTCATCGTCATCATCAGCATCTCGTAATAGTAATCACTGTCTGCTGCCAACGTACCCATGTGATCATCATCTTCGCCGGACTTGGAAACCAGGTTGGTGGGATCGTGTCTACGGTGAACTTTGGAGAGCGAGCCAGCGGACGGGACAGAGTCAAGCTTGTTGAAGCATATAGCATAATTACAGGAAGTAATTTACAGTGAGATATTTCCTCCAGCAATAGAGGATTTGTATACTTTACAGTTCACATCTAGTTCAAGTATTTAGAGAAGAAAAAATGTTGTGTTTTCTTTTCCTATGTACAATGTGTATGTGGAACCAACACAGTTCCAAAAGAAGTGCTCCTAGGGTTCGCTGTCTACTATAATACATAGCTTGTCAGAAGAAAACAGCTTACACGGCGTCTTCTGAATTCTTCTCAGCAGCAGACTGAATAAATGGCTCTGTGCCTTCTTTCTCCACCTTAGATGATGAGGTCACAACTTTCTTTGCGGAGTAGAGCACGTAATGTTGGCACATGAAAAGAATGTCGAAGAACATAGATATCTGCAGATGCCACGGTGTTTATTACAACAAAATAGATGCAGCTACACTAATACTAGGTTATGATTATATAGTTCACAGAGGTATTTTTGAAGAAACAAAGGAACGATACATGTAAATGAAGAGGCAAATGTATCATACCAAAGATAGCAATGCCTTGCCTATATTCCCATAGAAGTTTATCCAAGAGTCTGTAGAGCACAACAAGTTTAGAATCAATAAACCTTGTGCATGAGGGATAATATAAATAAGCAATAACTATTTGTTGGCTAAAAACCAGAATCACATACTTTGATCCATAGACTGCACAGCCATCTGTCCATAATTTGCAACTCCTCCACTAAAATCAAGTAAGATATTGCCAATGCTGAATCCATCTGTGCTCTTACGCCCAAAGTTCATAAATGCCTACATCATGACTATGTTTATTAGAAAATATTGATGGCTAATCTAGCAGTTGGCGTATAAAATTATGGAGCAAGGCAAATGGCTAGTATTGCTATAGTTTGATAGTATACCAGGCCAATGCTGAAACCTCTTGAAGAAACAGAATGGTGCTACAATTTGAAGGTTTGTGAACAAGCACAGGGATAAAGAAGGATGGATGTTAAAGGGGGTGGTGATAAACAATGTCCCCTTAAAATTAAATGGAAAACTAAGACAAAGTTCTGTTGATTTGAGCACTAAATCAATACTTTGCAGTTAGCACAAAAGTCTGAAATTAATTGAACATGCTTCTATTTTATTGTTCATTCAAGCATCCTAAACATGTCACATGTGATAATCCAAAGTCCATACTTAATAACACATCAACATCACTGGAACGAGCATAGTTAATAATTGAAGGATTGTCATTTCATTTGCAATGGTAAATGCCCATGGTTTCACCGTTTTAGCAGGTGATAGGCCATGGCCATATAGGTTTCTTATATACATGGGAATTAAGAGACATCTATTGTATAATAAATGAAATAATGCCAAAAAGTTTCTTCAGATAGCACAAAGTGATTTCAAAGAAATTAACTCTCACCTGTGGAATATATTTGATGACCGTCATGAAAACTTGAATTGAGCTGCAAAAGAGTTCAACTCATAAGAATCAGAAATAGAAACTTACAAGAGTTTAATTATGGTTTTGTATAATAGTAATTTTCGACACAGATATTTCTGTGATGAGCAGCACCAAAAAATCATGGATGAAGAACTATTAATTCTCTACGTATGCAAAGAGAACCAAGCTTGATATTCTGCACCAGAATTAATCGAATGGATGTATTCCTCTACAGATTATATACTGTAATATGGAGCCTACCTAAGAAATTAGGATCAAGAGTCCAGAGTAGACTGTGGGAATGCATCTAGGTCATACATGGATCCCTGACAATGTGTAAAGTTGAACAAATTCTGATTGAGTATCAAATCTGTGTCATTGGATCACGGTAAAACTATCACCATGACTAATTTAAGAGAAATAGGACAAGTATCTAAAATCGTCTACATTATGTGCACTGCCCATATTTTCCTATATAATTCCAGCCATGTAAGATGGGCAAGTGTTCGGATCTATTATGACATAGCTGTCGGGCGCTTAACGGACCCTTTTCGTTTTATCAAATCTTTTCGGGGCTTTGAATGGGACTTATCGCCTCATTTTATATGTCACGGGAGGGGGGTCGGTGGGATTCCTTCTTTGACATGTGAGCTTACATAGTGTAGTTCCTACATGATTTTTTTTCATGAAGACCTTAGGATTGGGTTCCAATTCTTGGATAGATCACAAAAGAAAGCAAGATGGTAGACTCTACCGGTACCGGGCAACTAGTAAAAAATATCTTGTCTAGTTCTACTACACAAATCTAATCTGGTTGCAGAAATATCATTGTCAACATCTTTACTCGTACTGATACAAGCAAAGGTAAGGAGCGGCTATCAGTCTCACCATTTATCATTTCAAATTTTAACCGTAACATTAAATAAATATTTGAGACGAGATCACCATATATGATCTATCCATCTATCCCTTGGAAGTTACGAACCTTCCATTTCAGTTCTCACACAGGTCAATGTAAAAGTGTCTGAAGTACCACAAGGAAAACATACCTGAAAACGGAGATCAGCCATAGCCATGAATGGGTTGGAAGTGCCAAGAAAAAACATACTGCAGCACCCAGCCAGACAACAGAGACAACTGCTACAGAAATCTTAGAGACCTTCTGAACTCCGCGCTATAAGAGAAATATTAAAATAACGTCAGCTTTAGAACTCCAGTTTAGAAAAATATTCAGCACATGAGAATCTTCAACACGTAGACGGAAAGAAATAATAATAAATAATGAAATCACAACCACTCACGTCATAGATTGCGATCTGGAACAAGGTAATGGCTGTCAACAAAACAGCATGCATTGAAAATGCAACATCATTTGCAGCCACGGGTATCATCTGCAATAAGCAGACAAATTAACGAAATTAATTAATAAACACATAATTTACCAGAATGATGCCCTCATCAACATCACAGCATGAAATAAAGTGTATCATAGTTCAAGAATAATAATTCTGATGCAAAAAGGCAGATTTAATTCAATGAACTTTGTCCAACTGTTTAACCCCTTGCACCATTCAACACAACATTAAGATCATATTCATGGGTAGAGACCCCATCATAAGGTTGTACATTGATGAAGGCTATTAATTGGTTTTGCTTGAATTGCATGTTTGTAATGTAGAACATATGATTTTGCATCGAGGCATGGCTTTTGTTATTATACAGTGTTGTAAAAATCGGCCTAGGCGAGGATTTTTACAACATTGGCCCGATTTTATGTAATCAAACGGTTTATGTTGACTAGGCGGGTGAAGTCGGATTTAGGCAGTTCAAGTCGGATCTAGGCGGTTCAAGTCAGATATAGGCGGGTCAAGTCGGATCTAAGCTGGGTTAGGCAAAAGAATTACAATTTTTTTTAAAAAAAATTAAGAAAATAAAGACAAAAAATAACATATATGAACTGGTACTTTTATTAATATATATATCTATGTGTGTGTGTGTGTAACAAATATTATAAAAATATATATTTTTATATAGCATAATTCATATTTTTTATCATATATGTATATTAATTTTAAAAAATACAAATCCAATTACCGATTATTCCCCGAAGGCCCTGTATGCCCGACTAGTGTCTAACGACTTTTAGAACACTGATTTTACATATGTTCAACCTCTTTCCAACTCAGCTAAAAGTGACTCAAGCTCGTCTTCACAATGTCAACCGGACTCTAATAGCATATAAAGGACCAACTCAATGAAAAGATTAAACGGACAGTCATGAAGTCTCACTTCTTATTTTATGATCTAGAATCATGTGCTTTTACAAGACATGCCATATAAATCCACGCACCCAGAATAACATAATCAAAAAGAAAATTAAATTCGGGATCGTCACACCGAGATGCAATCCTCGATAGAAAACTCAGGTCAACAATGCACAAAACACCCAACTCCAAAACCATCCAAATCAGCAGGTCTCTAGGAACACCCAACTGTCATGAACATAACGAATTCTGAAGAATTAGTTAAGTCATGAAGAGAGCGATGCGGTGCCGTTTGGGGTTAGTAAGGTCAAATAAGCAAACGGCGTCGTTCGGGCTAGGTGCAAGTAAGTAAAACTGTGCGTTGAAGGGAAGTTGGGAGCGCCTGTGGTGTAGACACGTGTACGCTGAGGTGAAGCTACCGGATTGGAGGATATTAGAGCCGTTGCTCGTCATCGTCCTCATCTTCATGTGGTCCATGTATGGTGCAGTACGGTATGAGCTGTGCAGAGGTCGTGGAGAGCGTGGGAGCCAGAGGAGCTGGTATTTAAGGGAAGTGATGCCCTAGAGTTTATTATTATTGTTTTGGCTATAGTCGTAATCTAGAGTAGTGTGTTGATAGTTGTAGAAAAGGGGCCAAATCGGCTATCGATTTGGGCTGTTTCCATCTTTGATTCAGTAAAGGTTTCAACTTTTGGGGTTTCAAGTGTTATTTATTCGGATTTTATTTTCAGATTACAATTGTAGGTCTGACACCAACTTTTTTATCCTCACCATAAAAATACAAACTTTTAAGAGATTCAAAACTATACCCTTAGGAAAAAAGAAAACCCAGATTCCAGAAGCTAATGCAATACAAGAAAATGCAATGGCAAGAGAAAAAGAAACGAACCAACCTCCCCGAACCCATATTTTTCTCGGTACTGGTTCTGCACAGCGGAGCTGAAGTAGAGCGTGGCGTTGTAGATGAGATACGAAGAGTGCTTCGTCAAGTTGAGCACCACGAAATCGAAGTTCAACCCCACAACCCTAATCTCAAAACAAAAACACGAGCAAATCAAAATCGACGAAACCCAGATCGGCGAATCGGAGGATTTGGGGAAAAATGTACCGTTTGCGTCGGAAATTCAAGATGACTTGTGGGTAGAAGCTGATTGACCAGGAGAAGAAAGCGGTCCAGCCCAGAAACTCGTAAACGATCTCCAGAAGAAATGAATTCCAGGAAGCCATTATTGATCTGATTCTCGGAAACGATCTGATTCTGAGGAGATATAGAATCCGTTTTTTCTCTCTATTTGTTTCTGTTTTGTTTTTGGAGTATGAAATTGTGTTGTGGCCAAGAAAGATGGAAATTGCAATGGCGGGTTGACTTGTTAACGACATTGGCGTTGACTTTTTTGCTCTTAAAATAGGTTTTAGTGTTTAATGAGCATACTTTTTATTTAGAAATTTGTCTAAATTAGATCTCGAGCTACACCTACACTACACATGTTGGTTTAATTTGTTTTTGTATTTAATCAGATTTGGTATCTCAAACTAATTATAAATAAATAACCATTAACTTACAAAGTTTATAAATCTATTTCTATTTGATGATAAGTAATTAAAATCATAGTTTCTATACTTGCTCGTCAGGAGTAGCAAAAAATATTTGAACTCAACGGCTACTCGATACACTAGCTTAATAATTCTGATCAGAACGAGAAAACTCAAACGAAAAATTAAATCCGAGTTGAATTTGAATTTTTGAGAAGATGTGGGTAGCAAAACCCACCCGGTCACTCTTCTAGCATTTGATACATACTGTAACAAGGAATGAGACACAACCCATTTTATTCTTTTACTCCAAAATTTAACTATTGTAATTATTTGTTGTTTTAATCATTTGTAATTATTTTTTAATTAATAAATAAATTGTGTAACATTGAACACTTATGTAGTAAATGCTATAGTTTAAAAAATGTAACTAATACTATAATAAATATGTTTATTTTTTTATTAAATATATAAGATTAAAAATTGAGATCTGCTTAAATTTGTTTTTTTTGAAGGTTTTAAATTTTTTATTATATATGACTTATTTTTAAATAATTATATTTTATATTGTAAAATATTGATTTTTTAAATTCCACCAAAAAATGATTTATGATATAAAATTTAATATTATTTTATGTATATAAAGACAAAGCCATTACACTGTTGTGATTCAGTCTCCGACAAAACAACTGTGAATATAGATGTAATGATAGCTAGATTCACTCCATCTTCCTTGTCCTAATATCAATAAGTTTTTTTTTATATTTTTTATTAAGCCCGATAAATGAAAGCCTCATTAGGCTGAAATGACCAAAACGCACATCAGGGTCCATTCCAGAGAGCCCGTTGGACTATAGTTCTCGGCCCAACCCATTCGAGATAAGGCCCAAAAAGCCCGTTTCAGAGACTCCACTGCACTACTGTGACTGTCTCTTCTCTATCTCTCTCATTAAGCCCTAACAAAATCTGAGCTCCGATCTCGGAAAGCTTCGAATTTCCCAGAAGAACCCATCAATGGCGGCTTCACTGATACGCAATACCCTCAAATCAGCGAGCAATCGGAGATTCGTGTCTTTGCTCTCGACTCGTCACCACCAGAGTCGCCTCTTCAGCAACAGCTCCTCCACTGCCCAGGAACTCGAATCCGATTCATCACCTTCCTCCTTCACCTTCTCCGATAGAAATGACCCAATTGACCTCAGGTCACCGAACTCGAAACCAGCCCCGTCCTCGGTGTCGATGCCGATGTCCTTCATGACCGGATCGATTGTGGGCAAGAGGTTCTACAATAAGGTCACCGTCAGGAAGGCCGATGATGGTAATGGATGGACCGTCATGCTCGATTATCGAACCCTGAAGTCTCCATCGAAGAAGGCTCTCAAGCTCCCAACTTTACCTCTCGCTAAGGCTATTGCGGCCGAATGGGATTATCAGGTTCGTTTTTGAGTTGTGTTCGAGTTCTGGTCTCTGAATTTGACTGGGGGTGTTTTGAATTTGGGTTCATTTTCATGATCTGAAATTCAAGTTGTTGTTTTGCTGTCAAATACTGCCTAATATGTCAATTTGTTATGTTCATTGAATGATTTTGAAGAAATGATAGTTCAATTTGCTTTACTATGGAAATAATTTTTTCTGCTGAACTGAATGAAGCTTTCGTGTTGGTGTTCTTCAGTTTACTCTTAGTTGAGAATGTTGCATGGTTCAAGATGTTTTTTTGGTTAATTTTACCTGACCATTTGCCAAAACTTTCATTAAAGGAAAGGAAATGACACAAAATGAGTTTTTTTATACTTTGATAAACACGTTGGAAATGAAAGGATGGCATTTTGAGATAGAAGAACGAAATAATAATCTGAAAGGCAGACAGAAAATGAGAGCAAACTGGTTTTCCGGCCACTTTTATTATTATTTTCCTTTCTGTTCATTTCCTTTGTAGCAAAATAGCTGCTAGTGTTTGTTTGGTCAGAGTGATGTAATATAATGCATTGTTAACTCTTTGTAGCTAACAGATGGGATTAGGCCTTTTACCATGCCTCTCATGAAACTTGCATGTACTGCCCTGGAGAGAGTTCCGCTCACAAGGACAAAGGTTATCGAACATTTGATGCAAAAATTCAATCTAGATTTGGTATTCTGTCGCGCTCCAAATGATACTATTCGTACCATTGACATCCATGGTGAGTTACAAAGTCATGTTTCTAATACTTCATTTTCTTTATGTCAATCATTATCTGAATGCCTCTATTTGTTTGATGACCTCTGTCATTGATTTAGCATGATATTCTCTAGACATGCGGATGTGAGTTATGCGTCATTTCTTTCTGCTTTCACGGCAAAACACGTTTCCTAATTGAGTTGGAAAATCTAATTTATCACTTCCAATAGGTTGGTGATATTGCAACCTTTTCATTTGGCAATGTATCTGTCAGCCCGTCTTTTAAATTGAAGAATAATCTTAACGAACAGATTGAATGTTAGTGAATCACAGCTTTGATATGAGTAGTTATATATTGTACCTGGAAGGATGAAAACAAAATCTGGGTTTTAGCTGAAAAATATAAAAATAAAGTTGTATATCATGTTGTTGTGATGATGTTGCATTCCAAAATTAAGTGAGGTTTTGTTTCTTCATTTTGTAAGACCAAAGGTCCAATTATGTCCATCGCAAATCATGCATTTTTTATAAACAATACAATCTCTTATCAGTCATGGAGCTTTCATTTGGTTTTTATTTAGCTAACACTGTCAGTACTGTAGAGAATATTCATATGGTAGAAGCTTTGAACAATTTTCACATTTGTTCTTCGTCATTGGTATTATTAACTAACTCATAGAAGCTTCAAACAATTACAGAAATGCACGCGAAGAAAATTGATCCTTTGCTGCGCTGGATAGAATCAGAGTTCGGGTTTAAACCTATTGTGTACTCCAGTATTTTTGGTGGCAAACAAGAGGATGGTCTTGTGAAGGCAATGGGAAACCTTCTAAAGAAAGCAGATGATTGTGAATTAGCAGCCATTGACGCAATTGCCTCATCTGCACACTCATTAGTAATTGCAATTGGAATTTTCCGTGGGAGATTGAAGATTGATGATGCAATTGAACTAATTAGACTTGAAGAAGATTTCCAGGTTCAATCCCTCTCTCACTCACTCACTCACTCATTCATTCTCTCACACACACTATCCATCAATTTTTAACTGCGTACACCTTTTGTAGGTGGACAAGTGGGGTCTAGTTGAAGGTGGTCATGATATTGATATTGCCGATCTCAGGGTACAAATATCATCTGCTGTGGTTTTTCTAGGACTTTCGAGGCGGCCCTAAGTTATGCACACTTCTTTACCAATTTTCATCCTCATAAGCTAGAATTTATGTTGCCTAGTATTTTGTTTTAGTTGTTGTAGATCTACAGAATTCAGTCGGTCATAGTTATTTGACAAATTATCGAAAAAATCCCATAAATCTCTCTTGATGTGTAATGAATAAAAAGATAATTCAAGGGAAAATGTATTATTGTCTCTTGAATACAACACTTGTGCATATCATAGTCACTATTCTGTGTTGTTGTCAAGATCTGCAATGTGAATCGTTTGTTTTCTGGTACTGGTTCAAGATGTTATAGATGATCAGTGACAAGATCGTGATTTCCTAAAACATGTTGCTTTCAATCTTATGAAGAGTCAAGGCTCTCCTAGGCAGCATTGCACACAGAGCGGTGGCTGTTTCTGGATGTTACAATAACAACAAGCAGTGTCACAGTGATTGCTGCATCCTATGGGAAGATGAAAGTTCAAAATTAGCAGTTACATGTAAACAAGAGGTATACATTACAGTATGCATTCATTACCTGTTACAGTGATATACTCATACGGCTCGAGGTCCTGAGGATTTATCAGAAATGGAAGCCGAGTGCTTGCCTGAACAACATCAGTCTTCACCTGAACAAAGACGGCAAAAGCCAGAACTGAAGCTACAGCCAGCAACTTGATTTTCATGGTCACTGTCATCTATCTATGCAAGAAACCATATATGGTTTGTTATTTGCTTATATAGGCTGTGTTTTGTGAACTGAGGTAAGAGGAGATGGCCCCCATGAGCCACAGCAGAGAATGTTTCTCTGTTTAGGTGTCATATTCATAGAAGAATATATGTAGAGGTCATCCCATAGCTGTGAAGACACAAGGATTTAATCTGTTGCAGGTCTGTATTGTGTTTTTCATTTTCAGTGAGTATAGAAAGAATCACAGGAACCATATGAATGATTAATATGCTCATTACATAGAATCATCGTCTGGGATGTGTAGTAAAGATTGGGAAATCATGCCCAGCCTTACAGTTCTGGAAAACAATGACTTCTGCAAGTGTATAAAAGATTGTAAATGATAGGTTGGTTGGTCAACTAAACTAGTTATAAGGAAGATAAACTGGCCATAACTTCACAGTGAATGAGCCAGCAGCACAATTCAGCCAAACTTTTAATGAAATTGGTTCGTTAAATATTAGGCTCTTATCAAAATAGAGTTGAATTTGAGCTTAAGATTCTACTTGTTTAATAAACGAGTTAACCTCAAGTCCAACCCATCAATGTTCGATAAACCTGCTAGGCAACTCATTTAATATTTACTTGATTATATATTTGTAGTTAATTTAATTTAACTGAAATATATTTTTTTATTGAATATTGTTGAAGTGAAATATATTGATTTTATTTCGATTGGTAATTTCATTAATAAGCAGTATATGCACAATCTTTTCGTAAAATATTAGATTGGAAGCAATGTGTAATTCTGCTTGATTATTACATATTAGTTTTGATGGGATAACTTTTGCAATCTTGAGTTCTTAAAGGAGTTGTCTTAACAAGATCAGCTCACGTGTTGCCAAAATCATAGTTCTATAATAGACTTCTGCACTGATCTCGTAAACTATCACTATTCATCAATACGTAATAATCTGAGGTAAAATGAACCCTTATCCTAGAGATTCGTTAATATATCTCAAGTTATGCATTATTGCATGTCAATGAGACAATGACTATTACACGAAGACTGATGAACTGACTTACAAAATTAGGAACAAACGAAACATTTGATCGAGTGATCATAAAATAATTAAGTTTTCCAAATATGTGATATTTTCTGAGATCTTACTGTATTAGAGGGAAGTTAGCGCTTTTTCTAGTTGTTACAGTGTCATGCTATATTGTTTTGTTGCTACAATGTCGTCTACGTTACTTTCGCTGCTATAGGACCTTTGCTACAATACTTTCGGTGCTATAGTGACATTTTTACACCACTTTCAGCACAGTAATATATCTAATGAAAACTAAACAAATTGAATACGAACTTAACTAATGTTTCTTAACTATTATTTTCCGAACCGAGCCTTAACAAAAATAGAAATTGATTTTTCATCGATCCGCCTGTTTACACCCAAACCCACTTGCATAGGCCCATGGCATGACATATCACCTGGTAAGAATCCTTATGTAAGTAGCCATTGATGCTATTAGAAATTTCTGTTCCATTCTCAGATTAAGCTATCCTTGCAGTTCGGACACAAACTACCAACAATGCTGAAACACAAACTGTGATTTATTAGATGCAGAGACAACAAACATGCTTCAATCCCAAATTTAAGTTCAATGAGGGATATGAAAATACAAATAGTACGCAGATGTTATTAACCCAGACAGAACGTTTAGCTCCCAAGAGATGACGGAGTACTAATTGATCCGATGCGCACATCATTCTGATTCATCGTGATAGTAGGAACTTATGAACCGCCAGCCTCGAGATGCTTGATGTGTTGGATCTGCTTTCCAGGGTTCAAACCCTTGGGGCAGGCGCGGGCACAGTTCAATATAGTATGGCATCGATAGAGTTTGAACTCATCGTTTATAGCATCCAGTCGCTCCTTCGTATACTCGTCACGACTGTCACTGATCCACCTGCAAGTACAAACCCAAATTCAATGACTCAGGGGAAAGGCAAAGAGAAAATTAGAATCGGTTTCATCGTCCTGCAAATGTGAAATGTCATTATATAGAGGTTATATCGAGTATAATGTTGATTTATACAAAAATGGCTTCCGGTAGTGACAAGAAACCCTTACATTCAAAACCACTTGAGAGGAGTCTAAAAGAACTTGAACCAGAGAAACAATGATCAGAGTTTGGAAGCTAAGCAGTAAGCATACACGATTAAAAAAAAATCTTCACCTTCACCTTCACATGCATGTTTTTAATTAAAAAGAAAGGAGGAGGTAAACGACAAGCAAAGCCATCATATTCACATGTTGTTTGTCTATGCCTCTTGTTTTGCAATTACACTATTTAAATAAAAGAAGAGAGAGTCAACTCCCAAGATGGGAGATTAAAACTCAATTAAAACAACACATGAAAGGTGAAATACATAATCGAAGAGAAATAAAGGACAGAAAGGCCTAAGGAGCAGCTTGAAGAGATTCTGGCATAAATAATGGATTCATCCTAACACTGGAGGCAAGTGGTATAGCTCAAGAATTGCACGAACCAATTTCAATACTTAAACACAGGTCCTGCCTAGAGAAACACTACTCAAAGTTAATGGTCAAATGCTGCAGCTACATTCTCTTAAACTCCATAAAGAGGGAGAAAAGAAAATTGGTTTCTGGTCCTTGCCCTCCCTTCCCTTATCACACATGTGGTACTTGGATCCTCATTTGGTTTGGCTGTTTGTTTGTGAACATTTGAAATCCGATGAAACAATTCAGGATAATATATAATTACGGTGCTATAGACAACACCTTGTCTCCACTAAGTTGATGATGAAATTAGTTCTAATAAAAAAAGGTTTAACGGAAAGGCAAAAAGAAAAAACTTAGACCGTGATGGACAATTGGACATTTGTGATCCTTGCACCAATTGTTGGATTAGATTACCAATTCAGAAGGGGAAAAGTATTTGTCAATAACATGGATAAAGTTGTAAGCAACTAAACCAAGTTAACATGCTCAAGTTTGTAACCTATTAATCTGGCAATACTGTCATAAACTTGAAGACCTGAAACAACTTAACCGTAGCAGTATACAACTAGACTACCACAACTTATATTTAACATATGTGAAAACAGAAATCAAACAGGATCAAATTTTAATTACAGAAGTCTCATATTCAAAAATCAAAGAAACTATGCAAGTTATGCATGTACAAAGCACAACAACAAAAATCACATTTCAGGTCATCAGACATGCATACCGCAAACAAGGAAACAAAAGGAGGAGGGGCAATTGCAGGAAACTGCTCGACAAAGAACAAGCATTTCGGGTCAATTTTGTAAGGACCCCTTTCAAAATTAGAATTACAATTCTGTTGACCAGTATTTATGCAATACATAAAAAGCACTTCAAATGAGAAAATGCAATTTATTAGTTCATCACATTCAAGGGCAAATTTTTGATCAGAACAAAGAGAACAAACAAAAAAATGAATTTTTTTTTCTCTACTCTCCCAAAATGGCAAACGGAACATCAACTGATAAGATGGATGTGACCATATCTCTTTCAAAGTTAACAATTTTTCTCTACTCTCCCAAAATGGCAAACGGAACATCAACTGATAAAATGAAAATCTAATAAGTATCTAGCAAAACATGACACAAATCTCACAATAAACTCATAAAATCAATGAATTCATAACAAAGTAACAATCTAACCAGCGAGAAGCCATAAATATCAATACCTACTCATAAGCTATCATCATTTCCCAACAACATCACAAACCAACAAACCCCTAAAAATGATCAACCAACAAATCAACACGAAGCACAAATAAACAATGACCCAAAAGCAACAGATTAGTAGATCACCTGTTGGCAAACAGAACATCAACCAATAAAATGAAAATCTAACATGTATCTAGCAAAACATGACTCAAATCTCACATGTATCTAGCAAAGCACATCTAAACAGTGAGCATCTATAATTATAAACATCAATATCTAATCATAAGCTATCATTAACCAATAAATCCCTAAAAATGATCAACCAACAAACAAATCAACACAAACCCACAAATAAACAACAACCCAAAAATCAAATCAACAGATCAGCAGATCATCACCTGTTGGCATGGAGCAGAGCAGCAGGACCCAGATACGACTCCGGGTTCCACCAGTAGCTAGGGCACGAAGTGCTACAGCAAGCACAAAGAATACACTCATACATCCCATCGAGCTTGGCCCTATCCTTCTTGCTCTGCAGAATCTCCTTCCCGGCCACCTCCGGCGGGTTCTTCCTCTTGAGCCACGGCTCGATGCTCTTGTACTGGTTATAGAAATTGGTCATGTCCACCACCAGGTCCTTGATGACGAACATGTGCGGGAGCGGCGTGACCGTCGAGGCCGAGGCCGGGTCGATCTTGGTGAGGCACGCGAGGCCGTTGCAGCCGTCGATGTTCATGGCGCAGGAGCCGCAGATCCCCTCTCGGCAGGAGCGCCGGAAGGTGAGGGAAGGGTCGATCTCGTTCTTGATCTTGATGAGGGCGTCGAGGACCATGGGTCCGCAGTTCTTGAGGTCGATCTCGTAGTCCTGGAGCTGGGGCTTGGTGGGGTTGTCTGGGTTCCACCGGTAGATTTGGAAGGTCTTGAGGTTCGGGGACGACGACGACGACGATGATGATGAGGCCTGGGTGGCGAGGAATCGGGAGAGGAGGTGGGTTGGGGAGTGAGAAACCCTAGAGACCGAAGCGGCTCGCCGGAGGAGACTCGCC